>JANCRA010000058.1:0-1200000 GCA_024362935.1 Setophaga petechia | reverse complement strand
TATTTCTGTAACAAGTTTTCAAGTCTCATCATCCCCCCACTTGGAGCCAAAGCCCGATGTAATACTGTTTTTACTGCCATGGCAAATAATAAAAGAGAGGCCATTTCTCTTTAATTTCAGGCTTATGACAGAGAAAATTTTAATGGAAGTTAAATTAACTACTGACATTTATCACAATAATTTGTTCCACAGCCTCTGACCTGCAGGACAGTAGCAGGATAATAAAGACTTCAGGCCATGACTGAGCTGGGAGAAGAATTCAAGTAAGCAGCCTGTCAAATTTGAGACTTCTTTTTTTACAGACGCAGAAAGTCCAGTGGTGACTGGATTTTTCTATTTTATCTTTGAGATATATTCACACGCAAGCAATCCAAACAACATTCATATCTGTTCCTTTTGTCAGTATATGCAAAATGAAGTCCTGAAAAGTCTTTTTAAAGGAAGAAAGCCGAATTGCTACTGACCATTGCAGCATACTAAACAGCCAGAATGATCTTTATGAGAAAATGCTTAAAAACTTTCAAGTTCTAAGCTTAATTTCAAAAATACTCTCCCATATGAAGGATTTATGTTTTAAACATTAGACAGGATCTTATAAAGGAGATCTGACATAATAAGAGACAATCTTTTTGATTTAATGGTTTGTTCCAGTTATATTGAGAAAAACGGGAATTTTGCAGCTTTCCTTTCAAAATAATTTTTTAACACTAGCTATTAATTACACATTGCAGGCTGGCAGGTCTATATTCATCCAATGTAATTTCACTGTATTTTGCATCAGATAATTGTAAATGCATTTTTTATATTAATAAAAGGATAATATCAGAGCATATAATTGCTAAAAGTCTCCACTCCAGAATTTTTTAATTAAAATGCTGGTACCATATCAACATGACAGAGCTTGTGCAGCCCAGGAGCAAAAATATGCTAATAAATACATACAAATCCTGTGGCTTTGCATTCCTGCAGGAAGCCTCATCCAGTAGCAGGAATCAAGTCTAGATTTTATAACCAGATCCTTGCCCAAAACTGTTCTGAAGCTATGAGTGTAAATTGCCTTTAACATCACACGGCAGGATAACTCCAGCATGTCTAGCTGAACACTAGCTTACTTTTTCACAAAAATATTTTCATAAGTAAAGGAAGCAGAAGAGGCAGATTAAAACCAAATCCTGTGTTTAGGCAATGAGCAGCATTTATTTAAATATACCGTTTTTTGTAATTATGCCATCCTGTGGAGAGAGTGGGACAATGAAGCAAATCATACAGGCTTTAATTAGAGGAAATTCTACTGAATTTAAGAGAAGCTTTGCCTCCTTAAAACTTAAACCTCAGTTGGTTCCAACACCCAGCAGATGGTCATTGTTTCTCCCTTGAAGCCTCATTAATCGCTCATAGAATGTAACTCTTTTCCTGACTTGTGTAACAACGCCTTTTCACGTGTGTCTCATCCTTTTTATTACCTATCAGGGTATTGGCAACAGCATTGTCCTGCCTTGGCAACTTCTATAGATTTAAATAAATGTGGCATGAAAACGTGTTTCTCTTTATTTATTTTAAATTTGTTGTCTTTAATTTCAATATCCCTTTGTACTTTTATAATGAGAGAGAGCAAAAAGCAAAGCATCTAAATGAGCTCCTCCACACCAGTCCATCTTTCATACAGCACTAACATCTTTTACTTCATCCAACTTCCTTTAGGTCAGGAAGTCTTAGAAATATCTCTCTGTTTGGTGGCCTCTCAGTATGTCATAATTTCCATCTGTGAGGGTCATATTTACTTCTTTTCCACAATTTTGAACTATCTGTTCCTATGCTTTGGTCTTTTTGAATCACTTCCTAAGGCATTGGTCATGTCTCTTTTATGGGTGTCCAGCTCTCTTATAGATAGGTAATCTTTCTTACACCAATAAGGCAAAAATATAGCCAATGATTACAGCTTCTCTGCCAAAAGTTATTTATCAATTTCAAGAGCCTGTTGGCCTAAGGGTTATTAAAAAAGTGTTTACCTAATGAAGGAACAGCTTATGTCATGTCAGTAGCTTTCAACAGTTTTAATTTTAAAAAATCCAATGCTTTAACAGTATTTGCTGTTCTCTGTTAAAGACAATATGGTATCGGATTTACATTTAGTACACCACTGCCCCTAAACCTGCTCCAGAGTTCAAGGCATAGCCTAAAAGATCAGTAAGGTGGGTCTAGCAGCAAGCCCAGCACTGAACTTCAGGGTGGAAATAATGTCAGCAGTTGCAGCTGCTCCTTGACCTGACCACTGGTGTGATGGCTGCTCGTGGCTGGTCTGTGTGGATCTGAAGTTCCTTGACACTGGCCAATTTTCAAAATGCCAGAAGACTTTCTAAGCAATATTACAATAAAACTATTAAATACAAATATATATATATATATATATATATATATATATATATATATATATATATATTTAATTTTAAACCCCCCTTTTTTTTTTTAAATTTCTCTTCTCAAGAGGGGATTTGGAAGGGGAGTTTACTCTGGTATTTTTGAATCAGGCAATCCAGACATATAATCACACATCTTAGAGATCCCACAGCTGGAGAAGATCAGATGTTCATCATCTGATGACAGGTCATTTGTAAAAACAGAACCTTAGCTATGGAACAATCTGCCAAGATCTCACTGGGCTCTATGACACTTCATTCTCGAGACCAAACTCCACATAACAAGCAAAATATAGTATTTTATTAAGAGGAAGTGAAAGATGTTGACCTCATTGTACTGTTAGTACTCATGGCCCTTCCTCACTCCTAGTTGTGTAACGTATTTCAAATACTTCAGTGAGAAATTCTTTTGAAATATCATGCACTGAATTAGATTTGCAATAGGTGATGATAAAAGGTAGATGCCTAAAGAGAAAAAAAAAAAAAAAGAAATTAGACGCAGGCGTCCAGCACCTGCCTGAGGACTGAGGGCATATATAACTGGGGCAGCAGACAGCAAGACAACATCCAAACACCTCCAATAGGATGACATGTGTATGGCTTACTGTACCAAAACCACTTTTCTTCTCTCCTACATCCTCACTTTGTTCAGGTTTCAGGGGCAGAAAATCAGGACTCTTGGATTAGGCATAAGCAGTGGCACCCACTAGCCAGTTTGACTGTGCACATCTTGAGGAAAGAGATTGCAGAGTGCACCCGGGATGTTTTAAAGTATTTTTAGATACATTTTTTGAACTCATAGACTATTTTTATCTTTGTGGAAAAAAAAAGCATGTTGGCCAGCTAGGAATGAAACAGAAGTTGTTTTGTGATTTCTTACCTGCTGACAGTTTCTTGGGTTTTTTTTCATAAATATTCATTAACCTTTCAGACCTCTTTGTAGATCTAAGAGAGGAATTCTGGGATTTGTATATGAAAAAGAGATTTGGAGTCTACAGAAAACAGAAAAGACCTATCAGAGTGCTGTCTATGGCAGCTGTCATCTTCATTTCATTCTAGAAAAGAAAAAAAAGACATCTGCCTTTTGTGGAAATAAATTGCCATTCAGAAACAAAGAGGTATCAAAGTAATGAAACTTGGCTTTTTGGGGCAAGTTCACACTGACAGAGCTAGGTGTGTGTAGAGGTTTCCTTTAAATCATATAGGCACAGTGAAATGGTGGTAATTAGCTCTGGTTAAGCAATAAGCATCTACACACATGGTGCATTGCATGAGGCAGTCACTTCCCAGAAAAATGTTCAGGGGAGAAACTGCACTGGGAGGATTTACCAGGCAGTTTAACTGTTTCTGCCAGTGCCACTGTGGGAGCTCAGTCAGGGGTTTGGTGGGAGCCAGTTTATGCCAATACTTGAAACTTCTAATCAGCAGGCCCTAAAAACATATCCACTAAACATTCAAAACTCAAAGAGAACACTAATGATCTAGTAATCACTTCTGCACAAACACCACCATAACAAAATGGATCAATCTATAGCATTTGTTTGGACTACTGAAAATGAAGAATATCTTACCATCTCTCCTTGCCTTGCAACGAATCACTATGTTTTGCTTTATTTTTTCTGAACAGGCTGGAAAATGACTTTGTGGCAGCAATCTTTCATTTACATCTCACGTCTTTAGAAACTCTCCATTGACCAGATTTTACCTGTAAATATTTATTTAAGATGGAAAAAAAAAAGAAGAAAAAAAAGAAAAACAACAAAATAACCATGGTCGTTAAAGCCATTCAACCTGGGGAGGAGAAACTGACTTCTTGAGAAAGAGTTACTTTAACGAAGAAGGGTGTGACAGGGGAAAAAATATTTTGTAGAGTTAAAGCATGCCTGCTGTTAAATAAACTCTTTATACAATTAGGACTTTCAAAGTGGCAAAATGCAATCCAATTAAGAAAGTTAGGTTCATGTGATTAACACCAGCCTGGCAGTATTGCTCTCATAGTTCATCAGCAGCTTTACTAATTAGGACTTCACTGAGCAGAGACATCCGACCTTGCTGTAGCCAGTTCAGATTATTGTTTACCCTTCTGAACTCTCAATGCTTGCTTCTTTCATTCCTTTTCTTTCCGTTGGACCCCTTCCTGAGGCATTCTGCTCCACCTGAAATTATTTCTAGTAACCATCAACATCAAATTGTTAGTGCCTCTCTGCTCACTTACTGATGAACACCAAAAGAAAAAAAAAGATGAAAGTGCTTTCAACAGGTATATTTTTCTCCTCATACTTTAAATTCTCTACAATACCAAAATCAGTGCAGGATGCATAGAAAAGCAGCCAGAGAGTAATTATAAGTTCCAAGTAGAAAAAATGGAAATTATCTTTGCTCACCAAATACTAAAAAGGGACAACAGTGTTGAGTGGAAACAGCATCACAAATGTTGCTCAGAAAAACAGAATTAAGATTTTCTAGATACTATCTTGTCCCTTATAGCTCTGTGGTTAAGTGTCCTTAAAAGGACGACTAACAGAATAAAAGAGTTTGGCAAGTACACACAACTTTGTGATGGTGATGAAGCAGCAACTAATAAGCATATTGTGGGAGTTCTAAGTATCAAGAGAAAATATTATAATTTTAATTTTTTTCCAAAGCAATTCATCAAACAGAATTGCTTTATAATATGTAGAACTTGCGGAGCACAAAGAACTCATATATTAATAAATTTTTTCCATTTGACATCAGAATTCTTCTCTTTACATCTCCTAGGAATAACTGCCGTGCTACAAAAATAAAAGTTATGAATAAAAATTAATTGTAGATCTCTGGGGATAAACCCCATCAGCCTGATGCCACCAAAATGTATCTATGATATTAAAATGACATTAATAAATGTATTAGGGACAGGGATAGACAGTGAATCAAGTGAGTTAGTGGGAAAAGGAAATTTCTAAATACAAAAGAATGCTAATTATAGTGTTAGAAATAACTAAGTGACAGAGCCTTCCCTGACAGAGAACTTTACTTCACAGTCGTTGAAATCCCCTTTTGTCCTGCATTTCTAATCTTTCTAGGAAATCAAATTTCACTGCTGCATAAATCTCTCAGTGATCTGTTTAGTTTCTAATCTAACCAAACTGGTTTACAACTGATGTAAATAATTTTCAAAAGAAAGTATAAGTGCTACACTTTTCTCACCACTCCATTCCTTCCTCTGATTTATCTTGTGGTTTCCTCTGCTCCTTGATCTATGTCACTTTACCTACAAGAAATGCAAATGCCAAGGATGCTTTCTAAACCTTTCATGGACCTTGTAGCTTAGTTCCCAACCGGCTTGATGTCAATGAGTTAATCTTCACTTGTTCCCTAGACCAAGGCATATTTTAAGATACTACACCCATGTCTGAGAATATTGTTGCAGTACTGAAGCTTGGTGTAGATATCTGCAGAAAAAACAGATTTTTTTTTTTCATTCCTTCTGGTCTTCAATAATATCCAAAAAGCACAACAAACACTAATTCTAATTCTAGCTAACAACTGAATACAGAACTCAAGTGCAACAAGCTGTACTTCATTCACATTTCAGTGATAAAGAAATCACTTAATCTAAAATGCTTCACTTGCGCTCTATCAGTTCCTCTAATAAATAACTCAAAACCAATCACTCTGCTTTTCAGATGCTTGACTATACATTTTAAGAGTATTCAGTAGATTAATTTCGTGTGGGGGGAAGGTTTCCTAAACTATATACCCACAAACAAATATCTGCAAAATGTATCTTGTGATGATGATGAAAAGAAAATTAAATGCAGGCTGGAGATAGAATGATAGAATGGTTTGGGTTGGAAGGAACCTTAAAAATGATCTAGTTCCAGTCCCCCTGCCTAGGCAGGGACACCTTCCTCTAGACCACGTTGCTCAGAGCCCCATCCAATCTCCAGGGATGGATGAAGAAATGGTCATAGGTAATATGGTATACAAAACTACTTACCATTCAGAGTGGGCATTTTAAAAACATGATCAGTGCTCTATATACCAGTTCATACTTATATGAATCTAACAGCATCCTGAATGCTGTCAGATGATGCTGTTGGTGGGTGAACTGATCCAGAAGCTTCCCTTTCCACAGAGACCCAGGCACAGGTGTTACTGGGCAATTGTTTTACTGTGCTCCTTTGATTCCAAGTTCTTTAAAGGATCATAGCACTTGCTGTATGACAAATATACTGTGGATTCTCCATTTGCCACCAAAGAGCAGAATTAAGGTTATGGGTAGTACCTTTTGTAGTACCTTTTAACCTCAGATTAAGTACCTTTAAAGTATACTGTCCAGGTTTAGAGTAAATTTGGGGAAAAAATTCCCCAAGTAGCTCCAGTGAGAAAACAGATCCAATCGGCCCCTCCCCCCCTCCTCAACTGGTCCGGGAGGGAAACAATACCTCCTTGGAGAAAGGTGGGAAAAAACTGTTTATTAAACAATAAAAATAAAACAATGTCAAACAATGAGACCCTTTGTCACTCTAAAAAAAAAAAAGACAAACTGAGAAAACCCCCTCCCCGGGTTGCAGCTCGCTGTCTCTGATCAGTCCCTCCGGTCTGGAAATGTTGCAGGCCGGGCCCGGCCCGGTGGGCCAGAAATGTGAGCTGCCGGCGCTCCCCTGGGTGTTCAGTCCAGAGCAGGTTACAAGAGGTCCAAAGAAAAAGAAAAAAAAAACACAGTCCAGGGAACTTCTTTGCCTCAGCTAGCTGAAAACTAACTAAAAAGCAAAAGAAGCGCTCTGTCCGCCGTCTGTCTGCAGACCACAACTGCTGGCCAGGAGAAGGAAAGTGATGGAGTGACAGGAGTAACTGGAGGAAAAAAACCCTGCATTTTCTCTCCCCCTTAACTGTCTGCAATAAGTCTTAAAGGTGCAAAACTTACTATTCAGCATGAACAGAACAAGATGATTGGGGATAAAAGCATCATACAGCCAACCCAGGACATATACCATTAAAGGCATTTGTAGTACCTTTAAGCTCAGAGTTCATTTCAGTTATACCTGAAGCTGCATCATTTAAACTCTCACATCTATATAATTTATAATGAAATTTGTTTAGAATACGTAAACCTAGACATACAACTTTGTTTTAAATCTTAGAATTAGATTTAGGACATAAGCCAAACTAAGAGGTTTTGAACTGGTATTTCTGGGATATTGATTGTAAGCATATTGACCGATCTCATTTGCTAGAGACTTCAGGTCAGGCTTACAGCTGTCACTATTTCAATAACTTCACCAGAGATAGCTCAGGAAATAAGGGATTTGAAGGCTGCCAGGGATCTAGCTTTGGCTGAGGAAACTGTACACACAAATTCAACCAGCTCAGGTGGGCCTTCATAAAAGAGAAGATGGAAAATAAAAGTAGGGAAAAAAGGGACTACCTTTCAAGAGACATTCTTACAACCAACTGAATCCACGTAGGATGAAAGACCTCTTGCTTGTATCTGAAAATACGGATGTAATTCAATTAGACATAATACAACCAAGTTGTTTTAGATTATCAAGACAATTTAACTGCTTAGTTGGGATCCAGATAAATAAGTCTTTCCTGTACTTTCTCCCTGGGATTTTTCTGTTTCTGCTCTTCTGAGCACAGTGGTGACTCCTCATCTTCTGATTTTCTCCTTTATGCTCACATTATCCATTATATTCTTGCTGTAACTTTTTCTCCTTCTATAAAGAGCAGGATTTTGAAAGTTTGGTGGAAAGAGTCTAGTCCCTCTTTGTCCCCTAGCATCCCACTGCGACATGTGACCAGGTGTATCCACATGCCATCATGACTGATCACTTACCAGGCCATGGAAGTGTGCTTGGCACAGACTGGGAGCACTGGTCAGAATTACAGTTTCCAGGAAACCAATTGCACCGAATCTCCCATAACCCTTCTTGAAAAGAGCTCCAGAAAAAGAGGGCATTGCCAGAAAAACAAAAGGAAAAAAAAAGGAAGAAGAAGAGAAGTGCTAGTAACCCTAGCCATGTGCGGTTTCCTATCATGGGTGACACAAATAAGGATTTGCATCTGAAAATGAACTGTTCAGGTAACTTTCACAAAATACAGTGCCTATTGCAGACACCCCTGAGCTTTCACCAGGATATTAACTTCACAGAGAAATAGTTCTTTGATACCATATCTTGATATAACAGAGAAAATCTCTTATTTCTCTTGTCATATTGTCTGTTGAAATTTTTTGTTCACAAATGCAACTCATATCTATAGATTTTGTGGGAAATAAGTGAATGTGTCTTTATTGTATTGCCAGAAAACAGCCATTTCAAGGTATGTTAAGTGGTTTATATAGATTACAAGAAATCATTTATCATATTCCTCAAATTCATATGACCTAGATTAAAAAAAACCAGTCTTACTTAAATGGAAAACCAGCTGATTGAAAATGTTGAAAGTAAAGATGCCTAACTAAATCTTTACCTTAATTTTATCCAGCAACACATTACTTCATGCATGCAAATTTAATCTATTCTTCTTTACAGTATGTGCATGTGACACATTTTAGATTTGTCTCAAGGCACTTCATCTGTTAATATGGAATGCATATTCCTTTGTAATTTGTGGTATACAAATCATTAATTATAGGATAAGAATTATGATTTTTGGATGGATATTTATTTTGATATTTTCCCAATGAAAATTATAAAGAGATTGTTTTCACAACAAACATTTAGTAATAGAAATCTTCAGCATTTTACAAGTGGGAAATACTCCTCCTTGGAGAAACATGAATCTGTAGTGTTGTCACATTCCACTGAGGGAAAACGTGAGGAGTTCTTTTAGAATTAGATGGTCGGGAACAAAATTAAGTCAAACAAAGCAAACCTTGTGTTTTATTGTTCAGAGCCTTCTCATATAGGGCGTTAAAAAACTCCTGGGTATAGATTTGTTGAGGCCTCAGCGCCGCCCAGCTCCTTGAGCAGTGATATCTTTGCATTCTGGATTGAACATGATTGGCTGAGGCCTCTGTTTATGTTTAAACCTATCCTATGATTTCTCCCTCAGAGACTTGTGTATTTCTGAACTAGGTAAGCCAAATTGGATTTATGTACAGCTACAGACCAGCTGTACTGTGACATCTGAGAACCATTTATCAGTAACAAAAAAAGAGAAAGGAGTTGCCCAAAGGAAGGAGGACTGGAAAAGACAGAAAAGAAGGAAGGAAAATGGAAAAGGAATACAGGATCAGGGAGTGTCATCAACATCCACACAACAGGGGATGTGCATGCAGCTCTCAGAGAGGTCACATCTCCCCCGGCGATGGGTGATTGGACACACAGTGAGTGTGTGGGCGCTCAAGCAGGAGCAGGTCCAGGACCCTGGGCACAGTCATGGCAAGGATTGTAGCAGTGGGATGGATCAGAGGTGGGCAGGGTTGGACACAGGTGACTCAGGCAGAAGGTCCAGAACCCTGGACAGGGTGAAGATGAGGATCCCAGTGCTGGGCTGGCTCAGAGGCAGGCAGGGTTGGACACAGAGACACAGAGAGACAGGACAGGCACAAGGGCAAGCAAGAGTTGGCAAGGGTTGGTTTGACAGTGTCCACAGGGGTTCTTGGATGAGGGAAGAGACGAGGATCTGACTCCATGTGTCAGAAGGCTTGATTTATTATTTTATGATATATATTACATTAAAACTATACTAAAAGAATAGAAGAAAGGATTTCATCAGAAAGTTAGCTAAGCATATGTCATGGAGCAAGGACTCTCTTGGCTCTGAGTCCTTGCCTCCCCCTGCATGCTGGAACAATGCCAACGCCCCCATGAAAATTCCCTCTCCCTGGCATCTGCTGTGAGGTGGTACCCGGAAATAAGCAAAGCAGGGTCTTGCTTAGGGAAAAGAAAAGGAAAAAAAACTTTATTAACTAAACTACAAAAACTAAACCACAAAGGAAAGAAAATAAACAGAAGGAAAATGAAAACTACACAGAAACACTTCCCCCTCCTCCTACCACCAAATTTCCAGTACATTTACATTTCCCAAAAATATCCACACTCGGTCTGGCACCACCCTTTAGATAATCAAATCTTCAGCTCATCAAAAAGTAGACGGAGTCCTTTCTTGTACCATAAACTTCTTTTCACAATCAGCAACCGCCCGGAAGTCTTTTTCTGCTATCATGTGATTTCTTCCTTCCATGCAAAGGTGCTCTCACCACCCTTGCATGGAGCAGAGGCCTGCTTTTCAGGGTAGACCTTTGGACCTTTTAAGGATGCCTCGTCTCGTTCCAAGCAGAGCACAGTCTCATCTCTGGGACCTTTGTCCCCCCCATTTTCTTTTACACCCCCTGGGGCCGAGGGGTCTCAACACCGAACTCTCTTGGCTCTGAGTCCTTGCCTCCCCCTGCATGCAGTCTCTGTATCACAAGGAAACAGTCCATGGATTTTAACAACAAAAGAGTCCAGCAGAAAACGCCACTCCATCTTTTCTCCATTCCTTCAACATCTCTTTCTCTTTGCCAGACCTCCTTACTGGTCTATTTCTTCCTTCATCCACCACTCTTATCCTTCTCTAGGAAGGGTAATGTTCTGTAAAGTTTTCGTTATCCACAAAAGGGTTAAAAGCTCTCCCAAGTGGCTGGGCTCCTTCTCGCTGCCTGCCCCCCCCTTCTCCTCCCAGCCGTGCTGCCTGCTGCCACATGATATCAGGTTTCAAGGTAATTCAGTTCGGCACAGGCTGCATTCTCTCCGTCTCCAAAAGATGGGGGGGGGCGGGGTAAACAGGTCGCTCGGTGCCCCTCATCCACCCTTCCACCGGGTCCGGCCTACCGTAGAATGGGCCACGTGGCTTTCCCCTCCCCCTCCCCAGCCAGCAGCTGAGCCGGGGGGAGGGGGAGGGAAGGAGCTCTGTCCCGTCAGAAATTCGAAAGAGACTGAGGGAAAAGATCCCTGCTTTCTTAACCCCTTGGGTTTGTGGTCTCAGAGGCGGATCCAATGCCCCACTGGCCAAACCAGGTGCCCATCTTAAAATCTGAACACCCATTGGTGACCATAGAACAAACAACATATCCCAGATGTCCCATTTCCGGTCAAACCACAGCAGCATAGAATAGCAAAGAATGAAAACAAAGGCTTTTGTCTCAGATTCTTTACCCGAGCCAGCTCACTGTGATTGGCCATTAATTACAAATGTCCAACATGGGCCAATCACAGATGCACCTGTTGCATTCCACAGCAGCAGATAATCAATGTTTACATTTTGTTCCTGAGGCCTCTCAGCTTCTCAGGAGGAAAAATCCTAAGGAAAGAATTTTTCATAAGGGATGTCTGTGACAGGTAGGAGAGCCAAAAGACAGGCTGGGGTCACAGCAAAGGAATGAGCAAGCCAGAGAGCAAGCAGCAGTTCGTTTTTATACTCCCTAGTCCCTCCCAAATTCTGCCTGCTGACAGAAGGAGACCATTGGCCCAGTCCAACCTTTCAGTGCAATCCACTGGTGGAGACCTTTTGCCATCTGACTGGAGAAGCCCCTCTGAGGAGTACAGTGTCTTCTTCTGATAGCCTGTCCTACGTGAGCTGTTGTTGAGGTGAAGTCTCCCCAGAGACAAGGCTTTCTCCCATCTTCTAATCTTCTAATTTGTTCCTGAGGCCTCTCAGCTTCTCAGGAGGAAAAATCCTAAGGAAAGAATTTTTCATAAAGGATGTCTGTGACAGGTAGGAGAGCCAAAAGACAGGCTGGGGTCACAGCAAAGGAACGAGCAAGCCAGTACGTGGCACATGCGCGCTCCCTCCCCACATGCCTCTGACAATCAGTATTGAGACAAACCAAAACTAAATTGGCTCCTTGCAAGCATTTAGAAGATACAACCACCAGTGTATCTGATTCAGTATCATCTCAAATCACAAAAAAATGATTAAAAAAAAAAACAACCCACATTCTTCTTGGTTTTGCCCAAATGGATGCAAACTCTTTACCTTTTCATAGAGCCTTCTGTGTCAAAAAGTTAAAAATATTAGCAGCAGAAAGAAGATGAAAGTGTCTTTCTTTTTTTCTTTCCTGCTTTCCCTTCCCCTTTCTATGACCATTTTATAAACAGTTCTGATGAAAAAATTCAAGGCTCACCTAAAATATTTTTTTATGAAGCTCAGGAGAAAATACATTCACATTTTCAGGTCTGTGAGAAGTATTTCACACAATAATTTCATAATTAGTTTAACATACATTTAACTTATATTTCTTTTTCTGGAGAAACAACAACTTGCCTTTTTTTTTGTTGTTGTTGTTAAATATTGATTCCACAGCAGCAGATCCCACTCATCAAGGAGTTTAGATAAGATCATTAAGATCCCTTGGAGTAGGGGAATTTCACATTGTGTTAGTATAATACCCAGAAGAATGCCTTCCTAATCTTTATTAGAGGCTCTGTTGAGGAAATAAAAGTGATATATAGAGAGAACCATAGGCTAGAAGCAACTTTAAAAGTCATCTAGTTCCAGTTGCCATTCCGTGGTCAGGGATGCCACTCACTAGATCAGGTTGCTCAGGACCCCAAACAATCTGGCCTTGAGCACTGCGCAGATTGGGCATAATATGCATCTCCCACTATTGGCAGAAATTCTTTTTTTTTTTTTTTTGTTATTATTACAGATATCTTCCACTATATTTTTCTATGTATCCATAGATATATAGGCCTTGATCATATATTTTAACATATAAAAACTCATTTGAGCTAAACTCCCTGCATTTAAATGAATGCAATGTAAAGTGCATCATGTGCTTTAGTTTTCCACTTGACGAATAATACAACATAAGCAAGTGTGGTGTCATGGATTAGTGAACCAAATCCCTGCATTGTGCCAGAGGTAGATCACATCTGCTATTAATAGCAGCAATCTGGCTTTTATAATGCCTTTTACAGAGAAGAAACCTAAATGCTATCAGTTTTAGAGCGATAAGGGCAGCCAAGCCCAGTGTGTTGGACTTGTTCTGTTCAGGGTTGAAATGTGAGGAGGCAAAGGCATCAGCCATGCCTAACAACCTCACACAACCAGAGCATTCTTCATACAACTGAGTATTGTGCACAGTACTGGCCAAGGAGTAAGAGCAAATAATTCTTTTGCCTCTGGACAATTTTTCCTGCAACAGAAGGATCCTGTAATCAAGCAGAATTTGCTTGCAATGCACTTGAAAAGACATTAGGAGCAAAAGCAGGGACCAGCACATGGAAATAAATTCCAGCATCATCATCCTGAGCTGATGTTAGCCCCTCTACCTATAAGTAGGTTTGCTCTCCATAAAAAAGATTCAGAATCCACCCAAGGGGAGGAATGGGACAGACACCTCATTCAAAAACCTTTTGGTGAATAATCATTTTTGGAAAATGTACATGCTACAGAACCCTATCCTGTCTGTGAGCAAGAACAAAACCTGAAGATATTTCATCAGGAAAGGAAAAATATTAGCTATGCAGTTACCATTATTAAAGGTACAATCTGGTACTAAGGTTATCCAGTGACTCTCAGGATAATGTGTCAGACAAGGGATTCTTTTCCACTCTTGCTTGCATTCATCCCTCTAGAAAAAGTATGTTTGTAATTCCTTATCTAGCCCCCCCTCTATGAATATCTACCCATGGTACTAGAAGAGTTCCTATGTATTTATCACACAATTTCAGGTTTCTGACTTCTCTTTAGCACGCAGACTGGAGAGCTTACCTGAATCAGAAGAAAAGTAATGCAAGAAAAAGTTCAAAAGCTGGTATGCACTTTACAGGATTAACTGGGAGAATTCAAGACAACGTGAATTGCGATTCTGAAATTTTACCTAAATCCAGTGATGACTAGAGCATCTTCAGCCATCATATCATCATGCTGCTAGCTTTGCCAAGACTGAGCTCAACGACTCAAAAAGTGCCATAGGATTTCCAAGGGCATTTATCACTTATGTTAATCAGGGATAGAATACTAATCTCCAGAAAATAATAAACTGAGCTGTCCTGTCAAATCTTTGTATCAGTAGCCAGTAATGCTGTGCCATAAGATCTCAAGAGGATTTGAAATTGTCCTCTCAGCAGGCTGCCATGAATGTTTTGCTTGACTTTGAGAGAGCTGACTGGTAAAGTTTATATGAGGTAAGTCAAACCAGCACACTCAAGGACAATTCTTCTGTGGACTAGATGCCAGAGAGGAGTATATGCTCTGGAACTGAAGCTTTGCCTATTTTAATACTAGTTTAAAAAACCCCACAAAAGCACCAAAAAAAAAAAGAAAAAAGAAAAGAAAATGAAAAAACCCCAACACTTTACCTTCTTCTTTCAAGTGTTGATTTAGTCGATTCAGTCTTTTGATCAGTGATCCAAAACATACACTAAAAAAAAAGTGGTAGCAAGGGCAGTAAAGAGATGGTGGCCTTGGAAGAATTAGACAAATACCTTTTCATAGAAAAAGACATTTTTCTATAGAGATTAAGGGATGTGGTCTGAAGAGAGACACTAGTCATCACAACACATCTGTCTCTTTGCTATGTCTCAAAGAGCACCATCAGTCCAGCTCAAAAAAAGTAAAATGAAAACAACATCATCCATTTCTACAGAGAAAGATCAAGCACTGGGGGGAGATACAATGTCTTTCACAAATAACAGAAAATATTAATAGCCATCTCCAGCTTTTGAAGGTCTGTAGATTCTAAGAACAAACATTAGAAAGACATTATTTTTTTTACTTAATTGCTAAGTAAATTAAAAACCAAAGTGATTGGAATTCTTTTTTCCGTATTAGCAACAAGAATAGAAGTTGCTGTAAGGCAACATTAACATCTTGATATATATGACAAAACAAAAGTCACATTTGCTTCCAGAAACTGGGAAATGTGAAAATTTTTACATGGGCATAGAAGAATGAAACTGTCATGCACTGAAGCTTCTTTGGGAAAGTTTTAACAAGAACAACAACAAAAATTTTCTTGTGTGATCTTCCAGTAGTCTAATTTTCACAGCTTGTCTCTGAGCAAACTCCAGTCTTCAAGCATATCCAATGCACGAGGAGAATCTTCATTGGAGAAAGGTAAGACACTCTCCTATGTGCCGAGGGACACAGTACCTTTGAATAATGTGAGGGTCACATTCCTGAACCTCTTTGGGTTGGCTTCTAGGCTGGAACCTATATGACTTGTGGGGAAGAATCAGTCAAGCACAAGCTCAACAGTGGAGATGTCAGTGTGCCAAAGTGGTCAATATCATCTTAAAGACATAAATTAAGGAATACTAAGACTGGATTACAAAGGAACAATGTTATATTTGCATTAGGAACTGTAACAATTATTACTGAGTTGGCACGCATGTTGGTAACATCAATCTGCCAAGAGCTTGCAGACTGAAAATGGATAATAATTTTATCCTGTCATAACAAAAACAAATCTGGATTTTCTTTCTCTATCAATAGTAAAAGCTTGAGATTTTATCACTTTACATGAATTTGACAGTAAGGTTTAGAAAAAAAGCACCCATGTTTTGCTATAGAACTTGCATTAGAGATTGAAATGAGATGGATGAGGCACTTGTTTCTTCACGCAGAATAGCCCCTTCCTGTACTTTATACAACCACCTGACCCTTCCTCCTCACAGCAGAGCCAGCAGACTCCAACTGCAGGCTTCCAAAGCAGACTCTGACTGCAGGCTCCAACTGTGCTCACAGCAGACCCTTCTCTCAACTAGCTAACCTACTCTTTTACAACACCCATCCTTACTGGACATGGCTGTGACTCCTTTAAGGCAAGGCTGCTCCTCCTCTTTGGTAATTATTACAGCTGCAACTCATTAGGGGTGAAGTTGCTTGCAATCCATTCTCCTACACCCTTGATTTAAAAGATAGGAAAGAGCTCAGGTTTTATTGTGTTTTAAAAAAACCCAAGTTTTAACAGGAACACCTTTTAGTACACCTGGTTGCTCAAAGCCCCATCCAAGGTGGCACTGAACACTTTCAGAGGTGGGGTGGCAGGATGGGAAGGCAGGGCTGAGAAGTGAAGGGACTGAAAGGACCTGGATAAAAAACTAGCCTCTACCCTTCCCAAGCCACTTACTTTATGTGATGCTGCATGCATGAGCATTTAACCTTTTAACTTCCACTAATGGAATTTACTATCATTAATGGCTTTCTAAACACATCTCATTATATTTAATTTAGTGTTCAGTCATTGTTCAGACTGGTTTATTACTTGGTTGGGGGGAGGAGGTGTTTAGCATGGAAAAATGAAAGATCCTAGCAGTGATAGGAGTGACAATCACTTAAATTAATATTTTATTTTTTAACTTCCATAGTGTTTATACCCTTCAATTTGACACTCCTTTAAAAACCCATTAAGGCTATTCTGTATTATTTTTCATTTATTTTGAGGAGGATAAAGAAGATATGAAGCTTCCAGCAAGCTCATAATTTTGAAAATCTCTGCAACTGTACTTCTTTAAGCAACTTCCCCCCTTGAAGTTTGTTCTTTAAAGAGAGAAAGACCATATAGCCTATTAGAATATAAAGTAGGATAAAAACAGAATAGAGTAACTGCCAGATAAAGTACTCCAGGAATTAAATAAGATGAACATGTTTATTTCTGAATTCCTTTCAAATTAATTCTCTGGAGCAGAAAGAATTCAAAACAGAATCATTTGTTGAAAATTCTGATAGCTGCCATCTATCAAGTTTGTAAATCTTTATAAATTTGCTAGTTAAAAGGAATGTGTGGTTTATATTTGACACTGGCAGAGTTCCAGATACTATTAACCAGGCAATCCATTAACACTTCGGAGAAAAAAGAAAAACCAACACAAACACCCAGAAAAAAATTATGCCCAGGCTTGTATTGTTTAAAAGAACATTTAACTAGGTTTTATATGCACAAGTGTAATCTGATCTGTTTCTCCTAGTGTAATATGATATTTGTATAAAATACATTTCAAGTACCATTCCAATAGCTACTAAATCCTTCACCTAAATATCAGCCTCTGCATGAGGGAAAGGTTTAAGACATGCAGCTCCAAAAATGCACGAAAAGTTCAAAATAGGAATTTTCAAGCACTTCTGCCATCAGAGTTAATCTACCCACTGAAGACTGACCCTTGCACAAGAACAGTAGAACACATTTATGGCAAGTTCCTTCTTCTTTAGCTTTCCTTCTCCTATTGAAAAACATCCATGAGTGTGAACCACCATGACTCTGTAAGGTACTCATGATTCCACACTGCCACTGTAACAGCCAAGTGAACTACCAGACATGTTTGTGCCTATTTCAGGCAGAACCCTGAGTAATTACATCACATTAAAAAGAACCATGCCCCCAGAAAGCGAAAACAATTTGGCAGGAGGCACAAGTGGGAAGGTGGCAAATGTTTCCTCTCACCGCCCTCCACTGCATGTTAAGACTGCATCAGTTAATGGATGGGGTACACAAAAAATATGACATCTCCTCTTTGTAATAATGACTGAGGCACAGACTCAGACCAGCAGGGAATCTCAATAGTTTATTCAAAGAAAGGAGCTGGTTTTATAGACTTCTTTAGGACACAGTATTTCCTTATATAGTAATTCTCACTGAGTGACCTGTTGCACACTGCCACATCAGCAATGTGCTTCCTCAATGTCCCCATATGGGGTGATCACACACTGTTCACTTGTCAGCTCCAGCAGGCTCCTCTCTGCAGGGCTCTGCCCTCTGGCACCTCCTCCCCTCAAGGCCAGGCTGCTCTGTGCTCCCATGTGTTTCACAGCTGTAACTCAATTCTATCCTCTTCTCTCCCCAAACCTCCCAAAATGACTTTTTCATAATGCTTTACTATATCTGGTCTGGTATTATCTTCTGTAAAACATTACTGTTGTCTTCAAAATGTTAAAAACATTTAAAATATTTGTGGGTGTTGGGAGGAGTCTCAGTAAAAGGTATCTAAACTTTCAGGGAAAACACTTAAAATTGTCTGTGTACCACCAGCCACAGCCATTAAAGCTGTTAATTTCAATAATCATTTGCCTGGGGCACTGTAAAGGTGTCTGTGCATATGTGTATGTCTGTGTTCATAATTCTTCATTAAAAAGTCACAGTGCTAATAGCCTAGAAAAACTTTATCTTTTTTTTTCCCATCATTAATTGATTGTCAGCAAGGCAAGTTTCCAACACTTCTGAAGTTCCCCTTCAGAATACTGCAATTACAACAGTTCTTAAGTATTTTTGGATTTTGAAAGCAAACAGATGATTCAAATTCACCTCAGCTTTTTTTATTTCCATTGTTGAATAACAGTTTGGGGAGCATGCAGTCCTTTCTTATGTGCTCCCAACAATGAAAAAAATAGAAATACATGTCTGTTACTTGCCCTGGACAAGCTGTGTTTCTTGAAAGCCATACAAAGCCCAGAGAGCTGGAAGTGCACTACAGGAGTCAGTGGCACTCTCAAGTGATGGATCTCAAGGTCACACTTGGCCCTGTGCCTCAGAAGACTAACCAAGATAGGCTGAGAAGATTACCTTGAAAGTATGTAATTAGGTGATAACATCATTGTGCCTGTGCTTGGCAGGGCAATTCACTTGCCATGAACATTTTCTTCTCCGACCTCATAAGTGAGTCATTGAACTCAATTGTTCTATCAAAGAATAAATGGGCAACAATGTTATTGTTGGAATTCCTAGATGAAAAAAAAAGGTAAAACTTGCCAAATGGAAACAAACAACTGGCCTTCCCACCTCATGCTGAAATTGTAGCAGGTAAGAAGATTAATGAAGTTGTTTCAGTCTTATACTTCGATACAATCTTTTGCAAATTACAGAAAAAAATAAAAATAATGACTTTTCAAAGCTTTCTTGACCTTTCTTCCAACAGAAGTTGAGCCATTCAGCAGACATTGCTCCCAGATCAGTTTTTCTACATCCCTAGGAGCACCTCATTTAACCAGGTCTGAGCAAAACCAGAGAACTGGTGCTCAAGACTGCGGCTATATTGCCTCAACTTTGCCCTTCAAAATAAAGTACAACATGTTCTGACCCAACTTACACAGGGTCAGAACAACAAGATTTTAATTGGAACACAGGAAGAAGGCAAAGCTCCTTCAAGACAGTATCACCTTATTTTTGTCTCTATGTTGCCTTTCTAAAGGTCTCTTTTGTAAGGAGGACATGCATGTTCCCACACATATACAGGATGTCACTTTACTATTTCAAGATATTTATCGGCCAGTCTGGTGGTGCTGAAATTCTCATTGTATAGAACATAAAATGATGCATGAATTACCAAAACTGATGGTACCGTCACCTCAGCAGTCTTGTCCTGCCAACACAAGTTCTGTGAAATATATTCATTCTGTCTGTTCTGACAGCAGCAATTTTATTGGGGTAGTCTGCTATGAGAGCTAAGAAAAAAGATGGCAGTCCGTGATGCAGCATGGTCCAGTAAAGAATTAAATTTTTCTAAGTTTCATTTGCAGTCCCTGCTTGCAAGATTAGTTTATTTGTGGAATAAGCAGTAAGGAAAACGTTCCAATCCCACCTCAAACAGTATACCGAATATTATTGCTAAAACATTTATACCCTCATTATGCTACTTGCTAGTACCATAACTTGCTTTCTGCATCAGTGAAAAAACATTCCTAGAGTCCTGAAAGAACCAATCTCATCTTCTTGAGTTCAACATGTGCACAAACCTAAGTTATACCAGACCCAAATACTCTCATAAGTCTAAAATTGCTCTAATAAATGGCAATGAGAGGATGGGGTATGAAATTTTCTATACTTGAGCAAATGTAGTTTGTAGGCTACAAAATGCCATGAGAATCTTAATAACAAAACTTGGCATTAGATACTGGCTTTCAAGCACAACTCTGATCTCATCAGAACTGAGACAATCTCAGAAAAACCAAAGTAAATACTTAGCACAGATCTAGTCAAGGTCTAAACATCTAAAACAAGGGTTCAAATTTAGAGCCTTGATCATTGGCAAAGTCGGAGCAAAATTTGATACGTTTGCAAAATCACATAAGAGGTTACGGAAGAGAATCTGACATCAAAAAGTAGCTACTGGCACTTTATAATGGTGTTTGCTCTAAAATTTAAGCAAACAATTATTTCAGTGAGAAAATCCTACCAAGATGGGAGACTTGTAACTTTCTCCTGGTATTTTGGACATTTGGCATTGTTTTGAAGTCTGAATGCAAAGCAGTAACACAGAGAGGGAAAGAAAACTCCCCACATCTCAGTGTGTAACATCACACTGACATGGTGGAACAATATAAACACCATGTTGACCTCACATTCTTGTTGGAGGGAGAGATCTAAAAATATCTCCATGCTTTTACAAACCAGGAAATATTTAGGTGGCAGATAGGCAGTGAAAGAAGAAGAAATAAGAACACATCCAAAAAAAAAAAACATCCTGCACACATTTTCATTTTATTGATAGCTGGAAATAGAAGAAATGCTGTATGCATGTCATGAACACATGTAGAAAAACCTACCAAGTGCCTAGGATCAACCCTTTATTGGATGATATTTAAAAATTATTCATTCTTATGATTGATAAAGTTCTAACACTTCAACCTTCAGTCTGTGTAGCTTTGTCAACATAACACACAGGTTTTATTTCTAGAGATTTATATATAGATCCTTACAATTTCAGATTAAGTCAGAAAAACCACATTTTTGAATTTTTTAATGTTATCTCCTTAAAAGACACATGCCCTCAGCTAATAGGAAACAATCACCAACACCCCACAAGCAGTCACAGCTGTTTGTCTGCAGAGGGTAGTGGATGAATTCTGCCTTGCCTGTCATCATAGCAACTGGAGTCACTGTATATGATTCAGGTGTGCCATGACTCCTTGCCCATCCATTGTCTGGCATTTCACTCTCAAGGGAACCACAGCACAGAGAGGGGGACATATCAGGTGTAGGTGTTTCGAAACAGTTCTGTGGCCCGAAATGTCACCTATGGGCTCTATCTTTTTGTTGAAGGCCAGTTGCACCCCAGGTTTAACCCCACAGCACCTACACTTTCACAGTGTCATGACTTCAAACTCCTCTGACCAAGTCTTCTGCACTGGGGGTGAGGTAGGAGAGAGATGCCACAGGGCTCCTTTTCAGCAAGGTCTTAGGAAGAAAGTCTAACAAGTGGCTTAGTGAAATAGCTAGTTTGAAAAGATTGAACAGAAAAAAAATAGATAACAAGAAGTTGTCATGACCCTAGCCACAATGTAACCCCACATTCATGCAGCATCAGACACAGCCTGGATGGATGATGCACAGTGTCATCTGTGGAGAGGTTCCTCCTTTCTGGTCATTTGAGCTACGATATCATTTTGTCACAAGAAAACAGCCCTCTTCAACACTTCTGCTGTCAAACAGAAAGGATATTGGTTTGAGAACTCACTGTTGCACAGTTACAAAAAGGCCAAGCCTGACAGGTATCTGTGAGTGGATGATGCCCACAGGCTCCTGTGCTGCCATGAGCAGGCTGAGGTGACACCAAAGCAAATTTTCTGTAAAATCCCAGAATCATTTAGGTTGGAGAAGATCCTTAAGAACATTGAATCCAGCTGTAAACCTAGCACTTCCAAATTCACTAATGCTCCATCTGAAAGTACCCCCTACATATTATCCTCCTACATGGGGAAGGGAAAGAAAAGAAATCCAGGGGTATCTCATCATGATGGGAGGGGAATAGAGGCAGGCAAGGACAGCTCCACTCCAGCATCTCCCATCATGGCAACACTGCTGAAGGCATCTCAGGGAAGGCTGAGAGACATGGACTTTGACAGAGACAATAAGTAGCTTTATAGAAGAGAGCTCTGAAGCTGGGTTGTCACAAGAGAAGGTCATAAAACAAAACACCAGGAGCCAAAACCCAGGAATTTTCCCTTTCACACTTGGGGGCAAACCACCCACACCTTGCCCCACACCACAGTGTTCCGTATGAACTGGGCCACATGTACTTTCAAGTACACAGCAGGAGAGAGAGGAAGGCCAGTGCCAAGGGTAATGTCAACCCACCTGAGAGAACCTGGAGCTCTCAGAAACACCACAGGTCTGCAGCCACCCAAATAACAAGGAGCAGTCAGGAAAGACGAATGTCAGAGATGTTAATTTCTCTTCACTTTCATGCTCATTCTTAATTGAAAGTTGCAATTCTCACTGATTTCTGATGTTTTTTCATTTCACAAATGTGGGGCTACTAGTATTAGGTAAATCCAGAGGCACCAGGTATTATTTTAATTCTAAGTTCTTGGAAAGTAATTTTTTCATGCAAAGAATGTTACAAAGAATAGAAAGGAAAAGTAACTTGCTCTTCTAAAAATAGTGAAAGAGGGAGAAACCACAAAATATCTCTTTGCAAGGGATTGGATTCCTGCTGATAGAAAAAACATGAAGCATAAAAGGAGTTGTAAGATTTATCCTTTGCAAAAAATCTGGGCTGCAAAAACACTGAGAAGGGGGAAAAGCAATTACATAACCTGTTTTTCCTTTGTATTACAAATACTTTCACGCTAATCCAATATTGGACAACACACTTCAGTGTTCCATGATTTTGTATCAAAGCATGGAAAGGAGGTCTCTGCTTTTTCTATCAGAGAATCCATCAGTCTCAGCTGCTACAGGAGTCAGGCCACAAGGTGATATGTGATCAACATTAGCATAGTGATGTCACTGTGTCACCGATGCATACATCTGATAACTGCTATCTGATAACAAAACTTGGAGCAGCACAATTTTGTAGCACAGATCTGTTTCCCCTGAATATTTCTAGTGACTTTTGCAGGACTTATAGAGGAATGGACTCAGCACAATTGAACATATAACACAAATATTGGAAGTTAAAAAATGCAGAAGATATATCTGAAGTGTTGCACTATCTCTATTCATTGTAGAAAATATTAAAGCATAGTGTTAAAAACCAGAGTAGTTTTGCCTCTTAACAAGTTTACAGGAAGCCTGGACTTCCTCAGGAAAACATTAATAGTAGCTGAAAATGAACCCTAGCCACATTTTTCCTTGCGGGTGTAAGTGTTGCATCCTTGTTTTCTACTGAAGAGTAAAATTCAAAGCACACAGTCAATTAAATATTGACCTTCTTCCTTTGAAGCATCTGTCTGCAGGGCCATCAAGCGAGGCAACTGCTTGTTGTTGTTGTTGTTGTGGCAGATGTAACAAATTCTGTTCTTCTGAAATATTCTAAAAGCTCACAAAAGATCATAGGATGGGAGGAGAACTTTAGCCTGTCTTGCTGCAGCTCCTGCAGGTGAGGCTGGATGGGCTGTGAAGGGGCCACGCTGTTTGTAATTTAGCATTAAAAAGACTGGGATGTTCCCAAGTGTGGCTTAAGGATGGAAGAGTCTGTAGATATATACAAGCTCTTAAGAAAGCACAGGTTTGGTGGAGACTGTGCCCGGGGGCTTGAAAGTGAGACATCCATGCGGCCTTCTGAGATGCAAGGTTGCTTTATTTCTCTGCTGCAGCAGGAGCCCTTTGCCTGTTTCCACGTCAGTTCACAGTGCTGCCACAGGGACTGGGATACTAATATTCAGGGAAAGACCAGAATCTGATTTTTATGTTATTCTTATTTCTTGTAGGAAAAAAAAAGGCAAAAATTATTTTGCACCGTTTTCATGAAAGCTCTTCTAAGCTCAAAGTATTACACTAAAGCGCTAAAGATGATCCTGTATTTGCCAAAGCTGTAAGTTCAGGTGGTCAAATTTGAGCACATAACAACAACACATGCCAAAAATATAGTCTAATATAATAAATTCATTAATCTAAATTAATAACATATTTATTTTCTTCATTTTTGTCAAATACAGTAAAAGGCTGACTACGTACCTCTGTGCTAGGTGCTCTCCGTTAGACTCTTAGTTGTAACATCTTAAGGCAGACACCTAAAGAGATATCTCTTAATAAATCTGAATACATCTATATGTCTGATCATCACCTTCTTAGCTTGTTAACAGAGCCTGAATCATCACATTGACAGTGGCTTAAATGAGTAATTTTTGCTCAGATAAGTAAAACCTGTTAAATATCATGACAGGTTTTCTCTGAGGATTTGAAACTGACCCAAATCTTGCACACTAGAAGAAGTCATCATACTCCAATTTTAATGAGAATCACACTAATTGCAGATGCAGGGTGAAACAAACAGGAATTTTTAAAAAACAAAATATGAAGAAAGAAAAGCAGACTAAAGGCTCAGACTTGAGGTGGACTCCAAGCTGTTGCTCTGACAATATTAAGTATTACATCTCCAGGGCTGAGTAAAACCACAAATAGAAATAACCCTAACATCAGTGTTAACATTTAAAACACCTTACTTGAAAATTTATTTATGACCCCGGCACAGCAGAAGGGATTCCCTCCAATTTTTATGAGAAAAATGAACCTGATGTACATTAGGTTCTGCTAAAATACCCACCCCATTCTAAGGATCAGTTTCTCCTGAAATATAGTAGATCTTAATTTCTTCATTCTATTCAATGCATGGCTTTTGCACTACTGGTGCCCTCCTGTCGCAGAAGTATGAATATTTTGGAGGATGCTGAACAATAGAATAAAGCTCAGGAGGCAAACATGCAGCAGGGCCTTTACCTTAATTCATGGGAGCTGCATCAACTCAGGACTTCAGCTGAGGACTTCACCAGGACAGCTGGCACTGCATTCAACCCCCAAGTGAAAATCTACCATACTTTTGAAGCCAAAGGCAGAAAGAAACTACTGAAAAATCCAGATTTCTTTACATATGAAAGAGCTTGGTTAAAAAAACATGCTAACTCCTGAGCTGGAAAATCACTCCTGTTTATATGGGTGGCTTTTATAGACACATTAAACCAGAAAGCTGGTTTCCCTTCAAACATCTCTTTTCTGCCTACCTTATTTCTTGCCATTCCCAGAAGGGTCAGATCACCCTAAATCCATTCAGCACCCTGCAATTTCCCCTGTAGCTTCCCCATAAAGCAGGTCCTGAAAGCTCTGAGAAGTGACAGGACACAAAGTAAAAGTCACACCAGACTTTCCCCACCAATGATAACCTGTTGTAGAGGAGTAATGTGATAGTTGGCTCTCACAATTAAGAGATAAATATTATGTGTATGTTATGAGAATATGTCCTCTCATAGTCCTCTTTCCCCTCCTCCTTGTAATAGCCTTGGTAGTCATTCAGTGAGGGCTGGCTTGTTACTAAGAGGCTTGACATGGCAACACCTGGCCTCCAACCAAGATGTAAAAAAGTGATCTCCACCAATGGACTGCAGAGAAGGAATTTACTGATAAAACTTTGGGGGGCACTAAGGGTATAAAAGGAAGAGTACCCGTTTCGTAGACGAGCACGTGGCTGCTGGTTGCAGAGAATCCCAGAACTGTAATTTTTCATTATTCCGCCCTTTGTTGTATTTTTGTTAAGGTTTAAAAAACCATTGAAATTTTAAAAGTGAGTATCATTTCTTGCATAACATAAGTCTGAGAGGAATCTCCCAACTTCTTCACAGGAGGAAAAATCCCAGCGACTGCTGGAGTGCATTCCACGTCAGCAACTTCTAGTGTGGTTATTTCTACACATGACAACATTTTGTTTTCATTCCTGTCAACCTTGTGGCTGACAGGGACTGTTTACCAGCTGGATGTACTGTCCTTGGGCCAGGTATCAAAGTTTTGCCCTGACAGTCACTTCCCTGACTGGCTACACAGACCAGTAACAACCAGGAGAGAGAGCAGCAGCGCAACAGAACAAGTTAAGAGAGGGAGGAAAGGCTCATGACAAGAAACAGAATTGTCCCTGATGGAGTGATGTAGATTTACAAGGACTCAACTTTAGTTTACAATTACCCATGCTCTTGCTTCTTCTGCCCATTTCTGTATTTGTAGGGAAGAGAAGTACAAGTTTGTGTACCAGCAAATCCCAGTCATTGTCATAAATGGCTTTTAAATAAACATGTATGTCTGTTGGGGGTTAGGCTTTGTTTCTTTTTTTTCTTTCTCTTAAGGAATTTTTATCCCATTTGTTGCCTATGGATACTTAAGAGAGACAAGGGATGTGGCCAAGGTGTGGGGAGGGGTGCAGCAGGCTGCAGTCTCTTAGCTGTGGGGCTTTCTCTTGGGAAAGGCAGAAACACCACAAGATTTTGGCTGGGGAGCGAGGGCTGGGCTCATCCCTCGCTCTCTCTGGCTCTCAGGACTGGAGGGGAAAGGTTGGGCTGGTGCTGCTGCAGGGCAGAATTCACTGACACTGCAGAGATCAGCCCTTGACTGCTTCTCCTGCTGGGGAGGAGCCTTTGCTCATAAGAGCAACCTTTGAACTGGGACTTTTCAACACCCAACCTCACAGAGAAGGATCCTCGGCAACTGCTTGGGTGCCTCAGGGGAAAATCCAGGACCCCGACCCTCTCCCCGTTCCCAGAGGGAGAATATCCCGGCTGTGTGCAGCACTGGCCTGCTCCGCACTGCCCAGCCCTGCTGTTTTCTGGTGCTGCTTTGGGCTTTTTGCTACACTTTAACCCAACATCCCATGCCCGACTGGACACCCTGTTGGCTCCAGAGTCTTTGCTACTCTTTATTTGCAGCTCCGGGCGCGCTCGCCTCTGCTGTTCCTGCCTGCTGCTCCGAGGTTCCTGCTGCAGTCCATGACAGACCCGGAGGGGCACTGAGAGCAGCTCCTTCCCGTGGCTTTGCGAAGGAAAGCCCCTTCTCTCCTCTCTCCCTGCCGCTGCCCGACCCGCCATGGCCGTGTGGAGAGGCGGCCGAGCTGGCGTCACAGCGCCCTCTGCAGGCGCGGGGGAATCATCGCACCCGCCCTGCCCGGCCGGGAGCCACCAGCACCCCTGCTGGCCGTGCCCGGAACTGCACCGGAGGGGCCGAGGGGGGCTGTGGGGGCCTTTGTGCTGCTGCTCCCCTCCTGCTGCTGCTGCTGCTGCTGCTGCTGCTGCTGCTGGGGCTGCTGCTGCTGCTGGGGCTGCTGCTGGGGCTGCTTGTCTTGTTTTATCTATCTATCATTATATCTATCAATCTATCTATCTATGTATAGATAGACAGATATAAGGAAAAGCTGTAATTCCTTACCCATATCTTTGCCAGAAGGCCCCATAATTCCAAAGTTATAATAATTTGGAGGAAAGAGGGTCCCAAGGGAGGTTCCTGCCTTCCTTGGCAGACACCTGTCACTCAAACCAGGACAACCTCACATTCTAAAAGAGGCTTTGGTAGAAATTAAATACTTAAAGGTATTTAAGTGTTTCCCAATCCCCAATCAGTGAATCCCCAATCAGTTAATACATTCCCTGTAAGTTGCTTTACCTGTATTACCTGCAGCAGCAGAAGGCACTGGATTAATAAGCACAAATTGCCAAATTTTGCTTCCAGTTCCCCAATATTCCTCCACTCCATTGTAACCAAAGCCCTGTGCAGAGCAGCAGCACTGAGGTTGTGATGGAGGTTTGGTACCTTCCCTGCTTATTTAGAAACTGAGTTTCAAGTGTGGGAATTTCCCCCTGGGAGGAAACAGGTGTCCCTCAGTCCCACACTGTGCTAATAAACACTGGGTGTTTACATCTGGGCATCATCTTCACTGCCGGTCTGGGGTGAGAGCCTGGGTGTAAGGTCAGCATTTAGGCATTAGTTATTCTGGTGAACAACCACTTGTGACTCTGAGGGAAATCCCACTTTATAGGTGAGCCCCTTGCAGTTCTTATGGTTCTGTGACATTTTTCTTTTATTCTCTTGACCAAAAGTGCTGGAATACAGAGATGAGAGAACCACCTCTGTCATGGCTGAGCTTCATTGAGGTGAGGTGCACTCTGTACACTGATGAAATGAGCTTTGTGTATGGCTGGAACTTGTTTTTGTGCTCAATGACCTAGAAGATGTTCAGCCCCAGTTTTCTGAACTGTGACTGCCCTTGACCCCATTTTGTGTGCACACCTTTCCTCCTTTTGCTTCAAAAACCCCTCAGCACGGGGCAGGAGAGGCAGAGACATACACACAACTGCTTTATTTCCACTGTGTTTTGGGTGGCTTTGGGCCACAAAGCTGTGCAGAGACAATTCAGCTAAGACCAGCTGCTGAAAGCCAAACTGACTGTAAGACAAAGACTCAGTGTTTAAAATACAAGTTTTCTCATTACTCTTTCCTCCTCTCAGGCAGAGGTCAAATCTTGTTTGACCTTATGTAAATATCCACATTTTGGGACAAACATGATTTTGATTTTTGATGGTGTATCACTAAACAACTGACATTGTAACATTATAAGGATTTTTTCAGTAAATAGATTTAGAAGCAAAGAAAAGCAGTGAGAAGAGTATTCTGATAAAGTGTGAAGATCTATTTGTCCTTCAGTTGCACTAGATATCAAGGATGAGGGGTCACATCATAGTGCTGACGTGAAATCCTGGAATATGCTTTTGAAAAATACAATTTTGGATTTGTAAAAACACTTACTGAGGATGAAGAAACCCTTTTAAGGAGCAATGAAACTGTACAGAGGGCAGTTATGAGGCAAGTCTCCAAAGTAAAAACGTGAGGCTACTGGCAACACAGTCGGAAGCACAACAAAGGGCTTGTGAGGCTTAGTAGAGGCATGCAGGAGACGGGTTTTGTTGGCTTCTCTGCCTGCATGGGGCTGGCGGAAAGGGTGTTGGAACAAGATCAAAACCTTTCTAAGATTTCTGCTCAGCTTGCACAGCTGACTGGGAAGGTGGGGCAGGCCCAGGTTGTTGGCATTTATCTCTTTCCCCAAGTGCTGCTGGGCTGAGGAGAGTGGGAGGGCAGCTGCCCAGCTGTTGCTGTGTGCCGCTCTTGGGAGCTCTCCACAGGAGGATGGATATGTGATTCTAAATATCTTATTAATTTCTTGACCTTGAACCTTTCTGCCTTCATTTAAAACACCTGGAATATGTGTGAGGAGCCAGTTCAATTCTGTTCTGTTTCAACAGTGTCAGAGACATGTGGAAGAGGGGTTGCACACCTGTCACTGGCAGGAGGCAGCTGGATGAAGATGGGAGAAAGTCTTGTTTCTGGGGAGATTTTGCCTGGCAACCATTTCCCATCTCACATGGGACAGGCAGTCAGCAGGGGAGCACCAAGGACACTGTGCCCTCCAGAGAGGATTGGTTTCTCCAATGGGATGGCCAAAGGTGTCCATCCATGGAGTGCAGTGGAACATTGGACTGGGCCAAGGGTCTCCTGTCAGAAGGAAGACCTTCGGAGGGGTCAGGAGAGCAGAAAAAGTAACTGTGTCACAAGCTCTGGGATCTTCTGAGCTTCTTGCCCTGGCTCTAGCCTGGTTTTCATCCTTGTTCCCTGGCCCCAGCCTCCTCTTTGGCTCTTCTGCCCTCGCTGGCCCTTGCTAGCCCTTACTTACTCGCCCTCCCTTTTGCTGGGCGCTTGGCAGAGCAACGGCTGAGCTCCGAGCCTCACGCGTCCCTGTGTCCTGCCTGTCCCTCCATCTGTCCCAGCCGCCGCCTGTCCTGCCTCCCTTTGCTCCTGCCCGTGCCCTGCTCCGTCCCTGTGCTCCTGCTGCTCCCGCCTTTCCCGCACCGATCCCGCCGCACGGGATCTCCGCTGCGACCCTGTCCAGGGTACTGCAGCTGCTGCCCGAGCGCCCACTGCCTCTGCCCGGGCTCCTGCGGCCCCGAGCCGTGCCAGGAGCCTCTCCGGGAGCTGGGCAGGCTCCCTGGCAGGCAGCGAGCACACACTGCTGCCGCTCGGACCGTGGGGGCATCCCTGACCTTCTGGTGCTGACACTCGCTTTTTCTCCCTGTCTCCTCGCTCTCCCTCTCTCCCCCAATCCTTTTGCATATTCTGTCCTCCTTTTCTGTCTTTTTTACTCTTGTACCATAGGGCAACTCACAATTGTTACCAATAAATGGTTCTCAGGTACAATATTGTCTCATTTGACTTAATTTCATCCTAGACCAGAAGTTTCATAGGAACTCCATGCAGTTCCCCATAGTGGAACACGACAATACGTAATACAATTTAGATAGTACTCTTGCACATGCGCAATTCTTGCATCCCTCCAAATAGATCATGAAATGAACAAAGTGCAGTAGCTAGTCTGAAGACAGTTTTAACATCCTAAATAATGCAGTTTTTGGCCTGAATGCAATTTGCAGCTTGGAGTGAGCATGACAACTCACACTGCGTATGGCTCCCGCTCTTGCAGAAAAAGCAGTTCATTGTCCTGAAGACTGGGTTACATGCAAAAATGCTGGCACATAGGGTTATGTCAAGGCAGTTGTCCTGAATTTTCACTTAAGATTGTTTTCTCTTTGGAATAGATGCATGGCACAGATGCAAACTCCTAATCCCGTGGTGCTTCTGGTACTTCAGTGCTAAAACAGCTTGGCAGCTCTATTAAAATGCACATCAATAAAAAGTTGTTTGAGCTTGTGGCTAAAAGCTGTTTTCACCAGTGTTTGGCAGCAATCTAGAAGCAAAGACCTCTGAGCTGCTCTAGTGTGAGACTTCAGTCATGGTCCTAATCACCTGTTGTCACTAAACATTTCTTAGTACATTTCACAGTAGGAAGTTTATTAACCCTGGTGTTCACATGAAGTGCAGTTTGGATAATTACATTGTGGCTCGATGAAGTATTACACCACAGTATTTTCTGGTGGAATCTCTTCTCCTCTTCATCCTTAACCATGGTATGGTAGTTGCAGATTGTTCTACAGAATTTAAGAATGCTTCATCTGTGTCAGTAAAGCTAAGGCCCACAATTAGCCAGGTTGCTGCACCTTGCCAGGCTGGTGCAGCATTGCTGGACAAAGCTGCAGTGGTATGTGTTGGGGTGGGAAATGGGCTGTCTGGTGAGAGTGGGCACAGTGGAGTGTATCTTGTGTCATTTGTTGAGCTGTCACGCTTCCCTTTGCCTCTTCTTCGGAAATTACTCATCATTTGTACCTCTGAGAGATTCAGTCATAAATCTCTCTGGGTGTGCCCAAGTGGGAGAAAAAAATCTACAGTTTTTGCCACTTCCTCATTTCAAGTTTTAGTCTTTTAACTTGCCTCAGTACCTGAGGCTGTGCAGTTTACTGATCCGCATCCTGCGTTCACCAAAACATCTGTGACCACATTGAGGTACCTCATTCACAACAGGGACATGTGGTAATTTCTGAAAACTGATGGTGAACATCTTTGATTTTGAAAAATCAAAGGCCTGCTTCCACTGTGATATGTGGTGACTCAGAGAAGAGCTGGGTGATTTTGTAGTTTCATAGCAGGAAGCCAGACTACTTCTCTTTCTGAAAGAGTGCTTGTGTCTACTTAATTGCCAAATCTGTAATAGCTCTGGAATATTGACAGTCTTATGAAAGAGGGAAGATCGAGCTGGTTTTTGAAGTTTAAACAGCATCCATATTGGCCTCTAAACCTGGTTTTGCTGGGTCTGGATTAATTCCACAGTGGCTTCTGGCAAACACACTCAGTCATAACATTCCCTTTTCTCTCCCCAGTCCAGTGTTTGCATGTGGCCCACAAATCTGCTCTAACTCAAAGGAAATAACAGTTAAAATATCTGGTGAAGGCTAGAAAAGTGAAAGGATAACATGACTTTAAGGCAAGGATAGAAGAAATATCCATGAAAATATATCTGAGAGTTGTTTATACAAGATCTTCTTTGAACTATGCAATGGCTTTGGCTTTCAATGTTATCTGTACGGCCAGAGAGAGAAGAGCAAGAAAACAAGGAAAACAAAGTCTTTCTTCGCCTCAGATAGGAGAAACAAAATGCATCTGACAGACTGTTTGGATGGATAACTGTAGCCAGGGATTAGGAAGGGAAGTGATAAGGAGGGAAGAGGTGATATTAATTTGATAAAATATGGAAAAAAAAGAAAAATCTGGAAGAAGTGCTGATGCACCTGAAGGCAAGGAAAGAGGGATAGATGCAAAGGGGAAAAACATTTCTGAAAAGGTATTGAAATGTTTGTCATGCTGTTTGTGTGCTGTAAAATGTGTGTTATCAACTTCTGCTAACCACTGTATTACATTTGAAATTCAAATGACAAGTTGTCTTTCTTTGCTTTTCTCTTGTAATCTCTGTTAAAGGAAAATGCTGTGATGTGAATCGGATAGCAAGGGATTGAGCAGTGTGGGTTACAGACTGTTCCACTTCCAGTGCCCTCTATCAAATCCACTCTGTTTGTCAGTTCCTGAACAGAAGCTATTAGAATGCAGAAAACATGGTAATATCACAGTCTACCTATACCCAACCAGAAAATTTCTTTATATGGCAAAAATATAGACTTTGCTTCAGATTCTACTGTCTTGATGTAATGCATTTGAGGACTCTCTTTTAAATAGACACCCAGCACTTCTTCTTACTTAATCCTTTAGCATCAGACTCTTTACTTTTCATTTCTCCAGCTACAAATGAAAGGTATGGTTTTTTGTCCTGGTTTTGGTAATTTTTTGTGGGGGGTAGAGGAGTGGGCCTCCTCTAGCACAGTTTTCACACAACACACTAAATGCACAGATTTGCACACCTGACTCTGGTGACCATTTATTTGCCTTGTACAGATACAACTCCAAAGCAAGTTTTTTTAATAGTCAGTTCCTTGGCTTTCAAGCAATGAGATCTGTTTAGGACGTAGAATCGCAGAAGGGTTTGGGTTGGGAGGGACCTTAAAAACCATCTAGTTCCCACCACGGGAAGGGACACCTTTCATTAGACTGGTTTGAAGAAGAACAAACAGCTGTATTTTCCGGTGGTTTTAATCATCCTCTCAAAGAAGCCTGTTACCTAACAGGCAGTAGAAAGGAGGATTTTCAGGCAGGTGAGGACAGACAGGGTTAGGACAATGTCTATCAGATGGCTACCACATCCACCAGTGTGCGCTGATTGCCATGCCCTCCAGGGAGGGAGGCATCTTGAGGCTTCAAATGAAATGAGAACAAATAGAGAGAAGTGCAGTATGCTAAAATCAAGGGGGCAACCGTGCTACATGACCCACTCCCATGCTTCCCTCTTTCATAAGACTGTCAATATTCCAGAGCTATTACAGATTTGGCAATTAAGTAGACACAAGCACTCTTTCAGAAAGAGAAGTAGTCTGGCTTCCTGCTATGAAACTACAAAATCACCCAGCTCTTCTCTCTGAGTCACCACATATCACAGTGGAAGCAGGCCTTTGATTTTTCAAAATCAAAGATGTTCACCATCAGTTTTCAGAAATTACCACATGTCCCTGTTGTGAATGAGGTACCTCAATGTGGTCACAGATGTTTTGGTGAACGCAGGATGCGGATCAGTAAACTGCACAGCCTCAGGTACTGAGGCAAGTTAAAAGACTAAAACTTGAAATGAGGAAGTGGCAAAAACTGTAGATTTTTTTCTCCCACTTGGGCACACCCAGAGAGATTTATGACTGAATCTCTCAGAGGTACAAATGATGAGTAATTTCCGAAGAAGAGGCAAAGGGAAGCGTGACAGCTCAACAAATGACACAAGATACACTCCACTGTGCCCACTCTCACCAGACAGCCCATTTCCCACCCCAACACATACCACTGCAGCTTTGTCCAGCAATGCTGCACCAGCCTGGCAAGGTGCAGCAACCTGGCTAATTGTGGGCCTTAGCTTTACTGACACAGATGAAGCATTCTTAAATTCTGTAGAACAATCTGCAACTACCATACCATGGTTAAGGATGAAGAGGAGAAGAGATTCCACCAGAAAATACTGTGGTGTAATACTTCATCGAGCCACAATGTAATTATCCAAACTGCACTTCATGTGAACACCAGGGTTAATAAACTTCCTACTGTGAAATGTACTAAGAAATGTTTAGTGACAACAGGTGATTAGGACCATGACTGAAGTCTCACACTAGAGCAGCTCAGAGGTCTTTGCTTCTAGATTGCTGCCAAACACTGGTGAAAACAGCTTTTAGCCACAAGCTCAAACAACTTTTTATTGATGTGCATTTTAATAGAGCTGCCAAGCTGTTTTAGCACTGAAGTACCAGAAGCACCACGGGATTAGGAGTTTGCATCTGTGCCATGCATCTATTCCAAAGAGAAAACAATCTTAAGTGAAAATTCAGGACAACTGCCTTGACATAACCCTATGTGCCAGCATTTTTGCATGTAACCCAGTCTTCAGGACAATGAACTGCTTTTTCTGCAAGAGCGGGAGCCATACGCAGTGTGAGTTGTCATGCTCACTCCAAGCTGCAAATTGCATTCAGGCCAAAAACTGCATTATTTAGGATGTTAAAACTGTCTTCAGACTAGCTACTGCACTTTGTTCATTTCATGATCTATTTGGAGGGATGCAAGAATTGCGCATGTGCAAGAGTACTATCTAAATTGTATTACGTATTGTCGTGTTCCACTATGGGGAACTGCATGGAGTTCCTATGAAACTTCTGGTCTAGGATGAAATTAAGTCAAATGAGACAATATTGTACCTGAGAACCATTTATTGGTAACAATTGTGAGTTGCCCTATGGTACAAGAGTAAAAAAGACAGAAAAGGAGGACAGAATATGCAAAAGGATTGGGGGAGAGAGGGAGAGCGAGGAGACAGGGAGAAAAAGCGAGTGTCAGCACCAGAAGGTCAGGGATGCCCCCACGGTCCGAGCGGCAGCAGTGTGTGCTCGCTGCCTGCCAGGGAGCCTGCCCAGCTCCCGGAGAGGCTCCTGGCACGGCTCGGGGCCGCAGGAGCCCGGGCAGAGGCAGTGGGCGCTCGGGCAGCAGCTGCAGTACCCTGGACAGGGTCGCAGCGGAGATCCCGTGCGGCGGGATCGGTGCGGGAAAGGCGGGAGCAGCAGGAGCACAGGGACGGAGCAGGGCACGGGCAGGAGCAAAGGGAGGCAGGACAGGCGGCGGCTGGGACAGATGGAGGGACAGGCAGGACACAGGGACGCGTGAGGCTCGGAGCTCAGCCGTTGCTCTGCCAAGCGCCCAGCAAAAGGGAGGGCGAGTAAGTAAGGGCTAGCAAGGGCCAGCGAGGGCAGAAGAGCCAAAGAGGAGGCTGGGGCCAGGGAACAAGGATGAAAACCAGGCTAGAGCCAGGGCAAGAAGCTCAGAAGATCCCAGAGCTTGTGACACAGTTACTTTTTCTGCTCTCCTGACCCCTCCGAAGGTCTTCCTTCTGACAGGAGACCCTTGGCCCAGTCCAATGTTCCACTGCACTCCATGGATGGACACCTTTGGCCATCCCATTGGAGAAACCAATCCTCTCTGGAGGGCACAGTGTCCTTGGTGCTCCCCTGCTGACTGCCTGTCCCATGTGAGATGGGAAATGGTTGCCAGGCAAAATCTCCCCAGAAACAAGACTTTCTCCCATCTTCATCCAGCTGCCTCCTGCCAGTGACAGGTGTGCAACCCCTCTTCCACATGTCTCTGACACTGTTGAAACAGAACAGAATTGAACTGGCTCCTCACACATATTCCAGGTGTTTTAAATGAAGGCAGAAAGGTTCAAGGTCAAGAAATTAATAAGATATTTAGAATCACATATCCATCCTCCTGTGGAGAGCTCCCAAGAGCGGCACACAGCAACAGCTGGGCAGCTGCCCTCCCACTCTCCTCAGCCCAGCAGCACTTGGGGAAAGAGATAAATGCCAACAACCTGGGCCTGCCCCACCTTCCCAGTCAGCTGTGCAAGCTGAGCAGAAATCTTAGAAAGGTTTTGATCTTGTTCCAACACCCTTTCCGCCAGCCCCATGCAGGCAGAGAAGCCAACAAAACCCGTCTCCTGCATGCCTCTACTAAGCCTCACAAGCCCTTTGTTGTGCTTCCGACTGTGTTGCCAGTAGCCTCACGTTTTTACTTTGGAGACTTGCCTCATAACTGCCCTCTGTACAGTTTCATTGCTCCTTAAAAGGGTTTCTTCATCCTCAGTAAGTGTTTTTACAAATCCAAAATTGTATTTTTCAAAAGCATATTCCAGGATTTCACGTCAGCACTATGATGTGACCCCTCATCCTTGATATCTAGTGCAACTGAAGGACAAATAGATCTTCACACTTTATCAGAATACTCTTCTCACTGCTTTTCTTTGCTTCTAAATCTATTTACTGAAAAAATCCTTATAATGTTACAATGTCAGTTGTTTAGTGATACACCATCAAAAATCAAAATCATGTTTGTCCCAAAATGTGGATATTTACATAAGGTCAAACAAGATTTGACCTCTGCCTGAGAGGAGGAAAGAGTAATGAGAAAACTTGTATTTTAAACACTGAGTCTTTGTCTTACAGTCAGTTTGGCTTTCAGCAGCTGGTCTTAGCTGAATTGTCTCTGCACAGCTTTGTGGCCCAAAGCCACCCAAAACACAGTGGAAATAAAGCAGTTGTGTGTATGTCTCTGCCTCTCCTGCCCCGTGCTGAGGGGTTTTTGAAGCAAAAGGAGGAAAGGTGTGCACACAAAATGGGGTCAAGGGCAGTCACAGTTCAGAAAACTGGGGCTGAACATCTTCTAGGTCATTGAGCACAAAAACAAGTTCCAGCCATACACAAAGCTCATTTCATCAGTGTACAGAGTGCACCTCACCTCAATGAAGCTCAGCCATGACAGAGGTGGTTCTCTCATCTCTGTATTCCAGCACTTTTGGTCAAGAGAATAAAAGAAAAATGTCACAGAACCATAAGAACTGCAAGGGGCTCACCTATAAAGTGGGATTTCCCTCAGAGTCACAAGTGGTTGTTCACCAGAATAACTAATGCCTAAATGCTGACCTTACACCCAGGCTCTCACCCCAGACCGGCAGTGAAGATGATGCCCAGATGTAAACACCCAGTGTTTATTAGCACAGTGTGGGACTGAGGGACACCTGTTTCCTCCCAGGGGGAAATTCCCACACTTGAAACTCAGTTTCTAAATAAGCAGGGAAGGTACCAAACCTCCATCACAACCTCAGTGCTGCTGCTCTGCACAGGGCTTTGGTTACAATGGAGTGGAGGAATATTGGGGAACTGGAAGCAAAATTTGGCAATTTGTGCTTATTAATCCAGTGCCTTCTGCTGCTGCAGGTAATACAGGTAAAGCAACTTACAGGGAATGTATTAACTGATTGGGGATTCACTGATTGGGGATTGGGAAACACTTAAATACCTTTAAGTATTTAATTTCTACCAAAGCCTCTTTTAGAATGTGAGGTTGTCCTGGTTTGAGTGACAGGTGTCTGCCAAGGAAGGCAGGAACCTCCCTTGGGACCCTCTTTCCTCCAAATTATTATAACTTTGGAATTATGGGGCCTTCTGGCAAAGATATGGGTAAGGAATTACAGCTTTTCCTTATATCTGTCTATCTATACATAGATAGATAGATTGATAGATATAATGATAGATAGATAAAACAAGACAAGCAGCCCCAGCAGCAGCCCCAGCAGCAGCAGCAGCCCCAGCAGCAGCAGCAGCAGCAGCAGCAGCAGCAGCAGGAGGGGAGCAGCAGCACAAAGGCCCCCACAGCCCCCCTCGGCCCCTCCGGTGCAGTTCCGGGCACGGCCAGCAGGGGCGCTGGTGGCTCCCGGCCGGGCAGGGCGGGTGCGATGATTCCCCCGCGCCTGCAGAGGGCGCTGTGACGCCAGCTCGGCCGCCTCTCCACACGGCCATGGCGGGTCGGGCAGCGGCAGGGAGAGAGGAGAGAAGGGGCTTTCCTTCGCAAAGCCACGGGAAGGAGCTGCTCTCAGTGCCCCTCCGGGTCTGTCATGGACTGCAGCAGGAACCTCGGAGCAGCAGGCAGGAACAGCAGAGGCGAGCGCGCCCGGAGCTGCAAATAAAGAGTAGCAAAGACTCTGGAGCCAACAGGGTGTCCAGTCGGGCATGGGATGTTGGGTTAAAGTGTAGCAAAAAGCCCAAAGCAGCACCAGAAAACAGCAGGGCTGGGCAGTGCGGAGCAGGCCAGTGCTGCACACAGCCGGGATATTCTCCCTCTGGGAACGGGGAGAGGGTCGGGGTCCTGGATTTTCCCCTGAGGCACCCAAGCAGTTGCCGAGGATCCTTCTCTGTGAGGTTGGGTGTTGAAAAGTCCCAGTTCAAAGGTTGCTCTTATGAGCAAAGGCTCCTCCCCAGCAGGAGAAGCAGTCAAGGGCTGATCTCTGCAGTGTCAGTGAATTCTGCCCTGCAGCAGCACCAGCCCAACCTTTCCCCTCCAGTCCTGAGAGCCAGAGAGAGCAAGGGATGAGCCCAGCCCTCGCTCCCCAGCCAAAATCTTGTGGTGTTTCTGCCTTTCCCAAGAGAAAGCCCCACAGCTAAGAGACTGCAGCCTGCTGCACCCCTCCCCACACCTTGGCCACATCCCTTGTCTCTCTTAAGTATCCATAGGCAACAAATGGGATAAAAATTCCTTAAGAGAAAGAAAAAAAAGAAACAAAGCCTAACCCCCAACAGACATACATGTTTATTTAAAAGCCATTTATGACAATGACTGGGATTTGCTGATATACAAACTTTTGGAAAACAGCCCTACCAAACTTTGACATTAATATCATACTGGACAGTAAAAGATATCTTTGTAAAGGAAATCTCCTCCTGAGCCTGACTGTTTTTGGTGCTAATAAATTCAAATGGAGAAATGGCACAGAGATGCAAAGAGAAATATTGGCAAGATAGCACTTTTGGATACTGCAAAAGAAACAATGAGGGAGAAGATTCATAGCTTGACATTTTGAGCATGCATTTAAGGAGGCTCTTATGGGGAGGAAATTTTGCTATGTCTAAATTTTTCCATTCACATTTGCCCAAGACTAAAGCAACCAATCCCAGGAACGAACTGGATGTAATTCTAAGTATCCTCTAATGGCCATCACAAGCACCAATGTGTTTATTCTTAGCCCCAAAAGCCCACTAGTAGCTTTACCATGAAGGTCTAAGGACCCTGCACAGACTGCCAGACACAGCATATGGCCAGTCAGACAGCCACTTTTCCCACCCTTGTTATGTTTTTCCCACAGTATCTTCCTGTTTTCCCAGGTATGAAGCTGGGTGAAGAGCTTCAGGCCAAAATCCTGTCCCTCTCCATCTCCAATTCTGGAGAAGTGCTAGAGGTGTCATTCTGTCTTTGATCTAATACTCACATCTACTGCCTCACTGCAGTCTTGCAGCTACCTCATCTGAGATCCAGGTCAAAGGAGATCCAGTTTGCTGGTTCCCACATCTGCTGCTGAGCCTTACAGGATGAGCTGGAGTATAGTATTCAGAGAAGCACAAATGTAAATACAAACCATCAGTATGGCAAAGGCTTTGGGAGTCAAAAATACTTACATCCTTTTGGTGTGACAAAATCATCTTTGTAATGAAAGTGGATATACTCTGCCTGGATATGAAGTGAAAAACCCACAAAAAGCAAGTTGCAAAGGGAAGGTTTTTCATCCGGGAGATAAGGTATATGTCGTGTTGGCCCCACAGTCTTCTTTTCCTCCTGGTCAACTTCCCAGGCATACACCAGAGGTCAAGAGCCTCAAATGATAAAATTCCTTCTAGAAGAAGCAGAACCCAAAGTCCCAAAAAGCTGATGTTTTGCAAACAAGGAGAATGCAGGAGCAGACCGTAGAGGGTCTGGGCAAATACAAAAAGATATTTTTGGCTTCTACCCAAAGAGTTAGAAGCCCCAGTCATGTGTACTTGAAAAGCTAAAGTAGATATGGGCAACCTAAGCATGCTGGTACTTTATGGAAATTTCACTTCTGGTCATGGGACATGCAGGGAGAACAGAGCACTCCCATAGAAGAGGCCTGGTGCCTTTCCTGAAAGTCACACTGGCACATCATTAGACTACCAAATCACTTTGGTACAAAGGAATATCAAATCAGCAGAGCAATGCTGTAAGTAGGTCTGAGGCAAAATTATGATTACTTCAAAAAGAAAAAAAAAATCAGACTACATTCCTGAAACTGTGCCACAGAAAGGAACCACTTTTTATAGGCTTAGGATTTTCCACATCAAAGTAAGGCAGTTTTCAAAGATACTCAAATAAACAACCTCATGGGTTTTGCTACACAGGGCAGTAGGAAGATACAGCAGTGAATGAAATTGCAGCAGCATTCTGTCAACCTGAACCACCCAAGAGAGGAGAACAAGGACCTTCTGTGAAAAATGTGTCAGTACATAAACCAGTTAATAGAAGACACATCCAGCAAATGCAAACATAAGAGGCGTGTTTTCTCATGTCCAGCACAAAAAATCTATATCCACTAGTAAGCACTAAAGCAGATGAGAAAACATGGTCTCAGAGTTAGAGGTCTGATTGTCCCAGAAACTCTCTATCTTGCCATGGCCTTCCAAGCTTCATTTAAATCACATATTTTCCTAGAGCCCTGAGTGCTCAATGGTCTGGAAAATTGCACAGTAAAAAAGATGGCTGCTGAGATCTACTTGTACAGAAATGAATAAAGTTTCCATTGCCTGCAGTGTTTCTATTTCCCTAATGCTGCTTAGGATTTGTGGAAAGATCAGTCCTTGGTGAAATGTGAACTTGGCTAAACAAGTACTTACAGGCCCATTTGGAAAAGGTTTTGTCTAGCTGCATTTCCTTTGTTTAAGCTCAGGAAGAACTGCGACCCAAATCTGCCAATACACCTCTATTGATATTTGGAGAATTAGCTTTTTTTTATTAGTAAAAAATACAGACAGAAAGAAATTTTTGTGAGCTCAGAATAAAAATAGTGGTGAGTATTTCTTCATCTGTAAGTCTACTTGCCTTGGATAGTTTTTCATTGATTTTACTGATGTTCTTCCACCTCTATCATCTTGAAAAGCTTTTAACAAATAAAGGTACTGCTTTGTCAGATGGGGTGCTTCCAAGGTTTCAAAGCAGGAAGCTCCCTTTAACTTTTGTGTCAAGCCAATAAATAAGAGGGATTATCAAGGGAGGCAGAATTCTATGCTTATAAGTCTAGATCTGTATAATCACACATCCCCAGGGACTGCAGGCTCCTCTTCTGTTGCCTTTTTCCCCACCTGGAAATGAAACTCAAGATAATTTTAGTTTGGAGGTAATATAAGAGCAGATCTTTATTTGAAGGCTTTCAGGGACAGTTCTGGAAAGATGTCCACAAAAGCCCACTCTCTCCGGGGATGAATGCATTTTTATAGGTTTTAGGAAATTAGCATAATTGGTAAAAAGCACCAGTTAGGAGGACAAGTGGTGATGCAATTCCCCTCCAGGTCAAGCCCCTTCTCTAGAGTCCCCCCCTCAGAACTAGTTGTACTTTGTCCATAAGAATGTATCTCAAAGTGTTGTTCTCAGCCTTGGTTCCCAGCAAGAACCACCCTCCCAGCAAGGCTACAGAGCTACAAATACATATGTGAGGAATGCAGAGAACATATAAAAGAAAAAAAGGGCAAAAACCAAAGAGCATCACTTCCTCTCACACTTGCCATGGCCACACAACCACATGGAGAGCAGGACCCATGTGTGTAGCAGATCTTGCCACATATACACTGAACTGTGTTCTGGTCTCCTAGATAAGCAGTACCACCCCAGATTAGTGTAGGAAGAGAAGTGACTTAGAAGATGGAAAATCATACAGAATTAGGTAGCATACTGCTGGAACCTTACCCCCTTCTGCATTAGACCATATACTTTTCTAAAGAGCTATAGCTAAGCATTAATTTAATTTGTCCTATAAAACATTCAAAAGGTCCTCTGGTTGACGGATTCATAAGTAAAATGCAAATTCCTCTGATATAGCAGAAATTATAAATCAGTTAGTAAGAGAAAAGCTGGGGGAGATGGGTTAATATGCCAAAAATCTGTCCTGAGCAGATACTTAGGAGATGGGAAATTTCACACACAGAACACCAGCACTGACCATTCTCAGCTATCAAAGGTCCTGCAGTGCCTTCTGCAGTATTAAGGCTGCTGCCTTAGGCAAATATGGGTGGTTATACTTTCCTTTCCTCCACTCCCTTTACAGTATGCATTACAGAAGTTATCATCCTGCTTTTGCACCATGCAGGTTCCTGCTGGCAGCTGCTGAGCTCCCTCAGATGGGTCAGTAACCCTCTGCAGGGGGAACCAGTCTTTATACACTGTATAGGCAAATCCTAGTGTCCCAATTGGATCCTTTGGGGTACAGGGCATATCCTAGATGTCCCATGCACCATGCACTGGAAAAGTAGCTTAGCACAGAGTTTAATAACTAAGCCAAAACCACTTCCAAAGCTTAAGAGACTACCTCTGCTTGTGATTTAATGCAGTTGGTGTGTCTAATCACAAAATCTATGTCTCACAAAAGAGGTCTTGTCATACTAAACAAAGGATTATCCAGTGAGTGTCAATGGAAATAAACTGTCTGCTTGAAGAAAATCTCTTTCAGCACACTTCTCCATTACCCAGTTCCAAAACTAATTGGAGTGTACTGCAAGGCCAGAGTTCCAAAGCATGGCCACTAATGTAAGTACTGTCATTTCTGGGTAAAAAAACCTGAGGGGCTTCAAAGGGAATCGCTTTTAAGAGAGTGCCAAATCTCCTGATTTTTGAGAATTGGCATTCAATGCCCAGCCTATTGAAGTCAATGAAAAACATTTTGTTCCTTCTAGTCAGGGCAAAATTTCACATGACTACTTTTTAAGTTTGTCACAGGAAGAGCAACTGAAAGCAGATTAAGCAGGCTGGATCTGGGAAAAAACCCATCTAAATATAATTACTTGGTGCAATTTCTTTTGATTTGACTCATAAAAAACATCTAAGTGACCCTTGCAGAATGTATTCTGATCTCTCATGTTTGCATTCTTCACAAGTGTTGGATAAGATATACAGGTTTCTCTACTTTAAAGATGTTTTGTATATTAAAGTCCATCTTGTGCTATCTCTAAATTAAGTTCAGACTGACTTCTCAGTGACTATTATTAAAATGAAAAGCACATAAAAATGACTATCAAATCACAATGCATACATAATATTCATTTGTTTTCACAGAGCAAGATAAAATGTACATTAGTAATCATCAACATCAGTTTCACTTGTATTCCCAATTTTTCATTTAAAATTTCATCTCATAGTGCAGTCTTTTTATTGTCAGTTATCCCTAATGTCTGTATTTCAGCATTTGGTTATGAATCAGAAGCATATTTCAAAACAAGTTTCCCAGTCATCTCCCCTTTCATCAAAATTCAGATTTTGAAGTGACAGTGTTTGTTTCTATTTTGTCCTCACTCATTCACCTGTTTTTCCTTTGCCTCAGGAAATTCTCCCAGGAGCATATCTTTGGCTGTTTGCACTGTAGCTGTAGCAGTGGCTCCTCTTCACTTGGCATTTGGAGCCCTCATTCTCTGAACAGCCTCTCATCACTGCTACAATAATGCCTACTAAAACATTTCCTGTCCAAAAATCCTACATGCAATTCCTGTCCTAATCCTACATCCTACATCCTACATGCAGAATGTGGATCCCCATTCTGTTCTTTTAAGGATACCATAGGGACACAGAGCTCATCTCATTTCCTAAAATGGCATTAATTGAAAAGAAGAATTCTTCTTGAAGGGTTAGTTCTACCAAACCACATAACCAGTGCATATCATTTATAGGTGCATGTTATAGTAATTTGATTCATCAATGTTTCAAAAACATATAACCCCTGCTTACTTCTCTATCTTAGATAGAATTAGGTACTTTTAAAGTGTCTCAGAATTTACTGGAAAATTGTTAACAGGCATTTTCATTTCTCATTTATACATATATACACACATATTTAATATTTATGCATGTTTAGAAACACACCTATGTTCAACCTCCAAGGAAAGCATAAAGCAAAAGCTCAATATAACTTAAATGGGAGAGTGGGCTTTTATAGGCTTTGTTGTTGATTTCTGTCTATTTTAAACCTGTGTCATAAACTACGGGTGGAATATGTTTGTCAAATAAAAAAAATTATATTTTTTTGTTTATGTGACAAACATATTATTGTATTATAATATAATATAATATAATATAATATAATATAATATAATATAATATAATATACATATTATGGTAAACACTTTTTTATTATAAAACAAAAAATATATTTTACCTTCTATTTTTCATAAATTGTTTCTCTTATTGCTGTACACAATAACAACATTTATGACAGCTTCAAGCAGAAGTACATAGGCATTATTGGTCTCTGTGACTAATAAGCACATGAGGAGAAAGTGTGACTAAATTATGATACAGGGTTTTTGCACCACACTCCTTTTTTGCTTTGATGGAATGGGTCAAATGTTCATTTCAAACAGGAAGAAATCCTTTAAAAACAATGATTTTGATTGACTGATAAGGAGGCTCAGCATACATATTTTCAGATCCCTTTAGAAGCTGCATTCTGCAATGAGAATAAACTATGCACTATAATATAATAAGTAACATCTGATCTAAAGCAATGACATTTATTGCTTATTGCTGGTAAATGTTTGAATTTGAAGCACAGAGCCAGACTATCTGGTTCAGCCCTGTCATCCAATATTGTAAGTGATGCTGAAAACAGCCAAAAGCAAAGCAAAGCTTGTCAACCAGCAAATCCCTGACTCATGAGAGCCACAATGCACACCCTTGGAGAAACCCTCCAGAAACTCTACCAAATATTTTGGCCAACCTCATCCCCCATTTGATGGGCACAATTGCACTTCAACTCCAGGTTCATAATCACAAGCAATTGAAATTTAAATTTAGTGAAGCTGATTTGTAAATTTTCAGACTTTAGAATTTAATATGGTGTGGCAGTTCTCCATCTCACTGACGACCTGGGGGCACAGGTCTGAGAGCATCAATAGAGTTAAAGCACTTAACAACCCCAGCAGCTGTTAACAGCCTCACTCAAGAAAAATAACAACAATCATTTTAAAAACTGAACCACACAAACACTTAGACCTTTTCCTCTCTAGGAAAACAGAGTGGTCCCAACTGGGTTTAGCTCTAGGTGATGATGAATTGGGGATAAAGTAGATCAGACTAAACTTTCTAATTCTCAACACATGGTGACACAGGACTGACAGCCCTCTGAAGCTGCAGATCTTTTACCTCCTGGTGTCAACTTCTGCATCTCCTTACCAACAAGACCATCCTTAAGAGAGGCTTTGATCTACCTGGGACATCAAGTCTGCTTTGAGCAAGAAACTGGACAAGATAATTTCTAGAGATCATTTCCAACCTCTTCACCCTTGCCATTTTCACAGGCTTTTCTTAGACAGACTTTACAGAATAACAGTGTTTCAACAACAGCTATACTCATTTACCTCGTCACCTCAGGCATCTGTAAAACTAGAATTTAAAAAATACTTCTTGCAGTCTTTAGACAGAGATAATGGTGTAAACCCCCAGCCCAGCAAGCCTCAGGATTACATTTCAAAATACACTATCACTTTAAGAAGAACTGATATAAAAAGGAAGAATAACAGCAAAAAGCAGTGCTCAGGCAATTAAAGCCATTGTTTGGAGTTGGAAGAAATTAATGCCAAACAAACATTTCACTGAGGCAGGTCACGGATATTTCAGGAAGTGTGGTAAAAAGGTGCTGTGTTGATTTCTCAGCTATAACTAATAAGTGTGAAGTGTTTTGTGAGACTAAAAAGAATGTTAGAACTCGTTTTGCTCTAATAATGCCATTGCAAACAAGTGTGGGGCCAAAGCTCAAATGATTACTCTTTCTAGAACAAAACCTGTTTTCTCTCTCACCTTTTTATTTTCTCTTTATTTTTATTTCTTTGGGGTTTTGTTTGGTCAGAAGACATAGCTGAAGTCTTTCCAAACTACTCCATTCTACTGATCACAGCTTAGATTTCATAAGATCAATTGAAAAAAGTGGGAAAAAAACCCACCCTGCATGAAGCATGATTCTTAAAGCTCTCTTGCCATCTTCCTTTTCTCTGCCCCTTCAGAAAGGTTTCCACACTATACACTAGGGGTTCATGACTTCTCTGATAACAAAATTGACATATCCTGAGAAAGGGATCAGAATTACCCCATATCATAGTGTAAAGCTCTCTCGGTTGTTCGCTTTGAATTACTTGTAATTCATAAACCAAACCACAAATCCCCACTCCGTTCCCTCTTTTTTTTTTTTTTTTTGAGCATTAGACCTTTAATCTGACATCTTCACAGACATCTGGAGGCATCCATCAAGTAAAGACAACATCAGTCTGATGTAGGGCATTTATGCATAGGTTTAAACAGTTCATGGTAAAGTCTGTCTTTCAGGCCCCCCTTTTTATTTCAAGTAGGTGCAAACTGGCTGAAGGAAATAGTTCATGTAACACTACCAAGGGAGAACCTTGTGTTACATTTGGTAGAAAGAAAATATGACCTAGCAGTAAAAATATGACTGGAAACACAGAGACTTGAATTATAAACTTCATTTCTCACCTGACTGGGCAAGTCATGTTAAATCCTACAAGTTCCAAGTGAAAACATTTTCTCATTGCTCATCAGTGCTCACAGTCCTCCAAGATTCCCACAAAAGACATTGTGCAAGCTACAAAGGTCACCCAGTCATATGTTTTTTTCTATAATTACCCTGCTGGCTTAACTTGTGGTAACTACTCACTGATTCTCCTATATGACATAACTGTGGGCAAAAAACTTCCTGCACTGCTGAGACATGTTAACAGTTCTACACACTTAACTTCTCGCCTTCAAATTGGAGATGAGTTTACTTTTCCATTTTACACCACACCAGGTATTCTCTGAGGCACACTTGGGATCAGTACTGCTTTGTTAATCTTGCTTATTTGCCAAGTAGACTCAATGCATACATCTTGATTCTGCAGCAAATTGAGCTCAGACACAATGAAAGCCATGCAAAGGGAAGAGGAAGAGTTACACACACAGCATGAGCCATCTAATGACTGACAATAAAATGCAGATCTCCATTCCCACTAACCCATGTTCTCCTAATTTCTCCAGCTGATGAAGAAAACCAGAGTTTCTGGTGAGAGCCCTGGTGAAGGGTCTGGAGCACAAGTCTGATGAGAAGCAGCTGAGAAAACTGAGGTTGCTTGTTCTGGAAACAGGAAACCCATGGGGGACCTAATGGCTCTCTAAAACTTCTAAAAGGATATCATAGCTAGGTGGAGGTTGGTTTCTTCTGCCAGATAACAAGATATAGGACAAAAGGAAATGGCCACAAGTTGTGCCAAGGAGGATTTAGATTGGCTGTTAGGGAAAACTTCTTCACCAAAAGGTGTTCAAGTATTGGAACAGGCTGCTCATTGAAGTGGTGGAATCACACCATCCCCACAAGTGTTGAAAAAATGTGGGGATGTGGCACTTAGGGACATGGACTAGAGGTGGGCCTTGCAGTGCTGGGTTAATGGCTGCACTCAATGATCTTAGAGGTCTCTTCTAACTTAAATGATTCTCTGACTCAGCTATAAATCAACAATATTTAATATCTTCATTAATGACATAGATGAAAGGACCAAGTGCACCTCCAGCAGGTGACACCAAGCTAAGTGGTGCTGTTGACACCTCTGAAGGACAGAATGGGATGTGACATGGGATGTGGACAAGCTCCAGGAAGTGAGCCCATGGGAATCTCATGAGGTTTAACAACACCGAGTGCAAAGTGCTGCACCTGGGTCATGGCAGCCTCTGATGTCAATCCAGGCTGGGAATAGCAGACTGAGGACAGCCCTGCCCAGAAGGACTTGGGGATGCTGGTGGAGGAGAGGCTGGACATACCCTGGCCATGGCACTCACAGCCCAGAGAACCAAATGTGTCCTGTGCTGCATCCAGAGCACAGGGGAGGGGGGGAGGGAGGGAGGGAGGGAGGGGGGGAGGGAGGGAGGGAGGGAGGGGATTCTGTCCCTCTGCCCTACTGAGAGCCCACCTGCCGAGCTGCATCCAGCTCTGGACTCCCAGCACAGGAAGGACATGGAGCTGTTGGAGTGACTCCAGAGGAGTCCCCTAAGTTAATTAGAGGGATGGAGCACCTCTCCTTTGAAGAAAGGTGAGAGAACTGTGTTTGTTCAGCCTGGGAAAAAAAAAAGAAAAGAGTAGGGTGGCCTGGTTGCAACTTTCAGGTATGTGAAGGGAGCCTACAAGATGAAGAGAGACTGTTTACAGTAGCATGTAGTCACAGGACAAAGGGAATAAGCTTCAAATTGAAAGAGAGTAGGTTTAGTTTAGATAGCAGATTTTTAATTAGATAAAGTTATTTGCTCTGAGGGAGGTGAAGGACAGACACAGTTTGCCCAAAGAAGCTGTGGATGCTCTGTTCCTGGAAGTGTTCGAAGCCAGGCTGGATGGAGCTCTGAGCAAGCTGGGCTAGTGAAAGGTGTCCCTGCCAACAGCAAGGAGTTGGAAGTAGATGATACCAAAGTAGTGACAAATTCTGTTTTCCAAAGGCAAAGAAAAGGGAAGTGTAATAAATGTCTTTTTTTTTTTTTTCTCAGAAACCCTTTTGCTCGATCCTCTCCAGTTTTTCTTGAACATTCATTTATGACTTGGTCAAACACTGAGTGAGTTTGTTAAGCTTTACTCATCTGATCACAAAGAAAACTACAGACATTGAAAAATACTTTGATATATATCTAAGCTCAATAAACTTTAGGTCTAAATAAAAGCATGCAACTACACCTCATCAAAACCCTCTCCTTCATTTTTCTGTAACTTTTCTATTATGTTTTAGGGAGGAAAAAAATGCCACAAGCTGCCATTTCCAAGGATAAAAAGGCAATCTGGTTTAAATACATTCAATAAATTAGCAACAAAGTCTCAAATAAAATGAAGAATTTCTACTAGCTCCTATCCCCAGACAGTGCATCTACCAGCTGATTCTGTTTTGTTTAGAAGAAAGAAAGCTTTTAAGGTTATAGCCAATTCTAATTAAAGTTTGAAAAATTAACTTTAATACATAAACTGGGAAGCTGATAAAGATAATTGGTACTTTAGTCCCATGTGATCACAGTTCCAATCATATACAGCTGATTTGTTCTCTTGATTTGCACTCTGCTTCACTAATCCTCTCAGTGTGTCCTACCATGCACAGAGAAGACCAGCACGGGGTCCTGGATTCTAAGCTAAAATCAAAATTTAATAACAAACATTTAAACACAACATATTAATATGTTACCTTACCTTTATGTAACTTATGTCCCTACTTCACAGCTCTCTAAACTTTCTTAATCCTCTCCTTCACACATCAATCTCTTTGTCATGTAGACGCTCTAGGACAAAAGCTCTACAATTTTAGTACATCTTTCTTCAGAACTGAGTGAATTAGGTTGGGCAATAAATGTCATATGAAAACAAAATGAGTTCTACAAAGTGGCAGGATAACAGTCCTAGACTTACAGCCCACTTTGTGCAAGCCATCATCTTATAAAACCTTATTACTGCTGCTCACTGGTCAAGGAATTTAAATAACATGTATTAACACAACCTCAGTCAGTTTCTTCTTAGGCATGTAGGAACATATTTTAAACTCTGTGGATTGAAGCTGCAGATCATCCACCACATTACTCTTTGAAGAGCTGGCTGCATCGTCAGACAACAGTACAATGAGGCAACAAAAGATGAAGCTTTGTGGGGATCCACAGCTACTGCAAACAACAAAAGGAGTTAATTTAGCTACTGATTGATCCCCCTCTGCTACCTGCAATTGTTTCATCTCCTTACCAGCTTACTCCAGTTAAAATGCTGCTTATTTTATGCTTTTGAGCACATTATCAGGAGGGTAAGGAAAGGACAACATTGGGAAATTACAAGATCTTTGTTTTGCATGGCAGAATTATGACAGCATGAATTTGCATATTGCTCACTTTTTTTGCAGAGAAATTTAATTTCTCTGCAGAGGTTTATATGCCTTAGGAATTCAGAGACTGGATTTGTTTGGCTTTGTTCAACACTCACCATCTGGCTTCTTGTGTCCCTTTCACAGAAAAGTTTACTTTCCTGTCAATTCTGTGTATTTGAGATGGTTTTAATCTTTCTTTTGAGATCCTAGAAATGGCTCCACAGAGTCTGGCATGTAGCAGCATTTAGAGAACTTTGCTGAGTGAAAATTAGTCATTTATTGTGCTGTGTGCCAGCTGTACTTTTGCCTGTTGGGTCTGTTTTTCTCACTGCAGAGAGGCCGTTAAATAAAAGAACACAAGCATGAAAAAACCCTCTATTCACACAATCTGGGCTGTGTATGGATGCCACTGGCATCTCACTTTCTACTTGGTATTAAAAGGATAAGGTGTCTTCAAAACATAGAGTTGCTAAGGTGTCATTGGCTTTTTGGCTAGTATATCCACAAATATACAAAAAAACCCCTGAATTTAAATGATGGCAACTACTTATCCAGCTTGGAGTCCATCCCATCAGAGTGGGAAATACTTTACCTACATACGGCTGTTCATCCACATGAAAATCCACAGTTTCCACCCAAAGGGGGGTAATTTTCTGTTCTCCTTTTTAAAGCAAATCTCTCTTCCTACTTTCTCAATCTTTCCTTGAACACCCTTCCCCATTGCCTATCTTACTCTATGCTTCCTCCAAGTCCACTCAGAAATGGGAAATTTTCCTTTTATTTCACTGCAAAAATAAAAGAAGAAAAGGAAGAAAGAAGATGAAAAATAAAAAAAAAAGCAGAGAAGATTGTTAGAATTGCAACTATCTTAGGACAATTAAGAGGCAGAGAAGTCAGTGTTCCAAGCCTACTCACAAGGAAAGGAAAGTGCAGTACTGCCAGATGGAGCAGTGTCCATATCCATGTGTTACATCCAGCAGATGCAGGTCTCAGCTTTCCTCCACTGCCTTGAAAATGATCCTTTGTCTTCCACTGAAAAATGGAAGACATTTTATGTGGGGAAAAACCCCTACAAAACACAAGCAAACACACGAAATTGAATAAACAAAAAAAAAGTGGCACAGAAATCCTGTCGAATGCTGACACTACCCGCAATTTTTGGAGTATATTGCTCTGTAACACAGGAGAGGCATTACAATTACATGCAGAGAGCTCTCCATTGTATAGAAGAGAGTGGCAGGAGATGACAAAGCCCTGGCAGAGCCATGTCTCTTACAGAAATCTCTAAACAAGCTATCTAACTAACCTGGCAAAGAATAGTTTTCTGCTTGGACAGTGTAGGTTGTTGTTTCCTTTAGATTTCAGACTTAGGTTTATATACCTGCTCTATTGTGACAGTGGTCACAGGGGTTTTCAGGTGAAGGGAGAGACGAGAATGTTGACTCCATGATCAGAAGGCTTGATTTATTATTTTATGATATATATATTACATTATAACTATACTAAAAAGAAATAGAATGAAAGGTTTCCTCAGAAGGCTAAACTAAGAATAGAAAAGAAAAAAATGATAACAAAAGGCAGCTCTCTCAGACTCTGTCTGAGATAGCTCGGTCCTTGATTAGCCATTAATTATAAACATCCAAGATGGCCCAATCACAAACAAAACCTGATGCATTCCACAGCAGCAGATAACCATTGTTTACATCTTGTTTCTGAGGCCTCAGCTTCTCAGAAGGGAAAATTCTAAAGAAAAGGTTTTTCACAAAAGATGTCTGCAACACTTCTCTATAAATAATACTTACACTGTCTTTATTAGACTGAGGGAAATCTGGCTCTGAACTTCTGTGTGTTCATTTCTTTATTCCACTTCAGCATTTTGAAAATACACTGTCCCTGGATTTGTCTGGCAGTAAATAATCCAGAGAATCCAGGCAGTAAAATAATTCAAGTGCTGTACCCCTGAGTAGAAGATAACATGCTTCAATAGACACCTCTGTTCCTGTACCCCACATTAAACCCTTCTGGGGGCTGAGATGGGGGTCTGTGGGCACCTGGACCTCAGACAGCTATTCTGAGTAACAAATTTCTGTATTTTGTCATGGACTAGGTAGTGTCAGGTTAATGGTCAGGCTTGATCTTTTCCAGCCTTAATGATTCTACGATTTTGCTCTGCTACTTAAGTGACATTACGGGAACAGCCTAATCTACTGACTAATGAGCTGTCTACTGAAATGGGAGTTAAAATACAAAAAAAATTAAATTTTTCTTTTCTATTTTTCAGCCTAGTTTCCCAAGATTCTTAAGCTGGATTCACAAACACAGGAACAACTTTCCAGACACAACAGTTTGCCTTTCTCATTCCAGCCAGTCCCCCCACTGTTAATTCCAGCCCAGGATCTGACACTCAAAAGATAAGCGAGAAAAGTTTATCCTCGCATCACCCATGCAGTTTAACTAGATGATTGTTGTATGACCCGCTCAAATTGAACTACTCTACTATATATCTGGATTTCCAGCTAAAATAACAATTTTTTCATATACTACAGATCTTGGAAGAAAAATAATGTGAACTGTAATGGTCTGTGAACACCTTACCATACATTCCAGCTCAATATAGGGGACTAACATTAAACAAATATGATTTAAAATCTTGGATCTGAGGTCCCAAAAAGAGTTTGATAATGTCTCTGTCCAGGAACAAAGAGTATATATGCCAATAGCTGGGCACTCCATATATCTCCTTGTTTCTTTAAACTCTGCATTTAAGACAGAGTAACATTTTATTTTAACAAAGTCCTTTAATACCTGAACACGACAGATTGAGGAGACAAGGCAAGAAGGCAAAAAGAGAAGTGCATTAGACTACAAGCACCACTTGAGTTAAACCTTGATATTTTAAACAATGTCTGATGTTATTAAACCTCCACACACATGTTTATTTTATAAACAGTGAAAATATCTTTGATCTTTCTGCACAGCCACAAGAAAAATAATAAAAAGGAACCATATCTGGTTTATTCTTTTCACATATATAAAGCATAATGCAACATTATGAGTGTTTTCGTCTGATAATATAAAACACATGAAAAACCTGAGGAAAAATTAAATGTTTATAAAGCTTTTTTCCAAGCTAAATGGCAATGTTAATTTCTATCATAAAAGCTGCTTGAGGATTCCTAAGGAACTTCAAATGTATCCTAATAGACAGGTTTATACTAAAAAACATGTAAGAAGCAACAACACTGTATCATCTCAGTGTTCCCCAAAATACAGGGCTTATCACGGAACAGTGCTTAATGGAATGGACCCAAACTCCAGTATTCTGTAACTACACAACCCAGTTAGGATACAAACCTCTCTGTCAACTGTACGAGTTATCCTTACAGTAAAGACTGTAAAAATAAGAATAAATATAAGCATTCTTATATTTATATAATGTAAGTACATTGTACTTACATTATATAAATATGTAATACAATATAAGTACATTGTATGTTTCACAGGTGGGAAAATACTGTAACAAAATCATCAGAAGATACATAATTTCCTCCAGATAGAAAGCCTTCTCCATTTTTGCATTGCTCCTCATTCTACAGGATGCCACATTCAATAAATGGACTCTGAAAGCCAGCTGCAGTCATACCAAAAAATTTTTCTTTAAAAGTTGTTTTAAATCTGCTATTCGTTCAAGGTTGGTAATAATGGCTTATTATCCTTACATAAGCATCCTCAGTTACTTCATTCCTTATTCAATGAGACACCAAGGAAGCCACCGGAGCAGTGGAAATTACTGTCATATACAGCATAAAGTGATCTATAGTGCACAAAGGACACAAAACCCCTCTGTAGCTCTTCTGGCATCACCTCTGGAGCAAACCAGCAGATGGAAAGTGTGGAGGTCTCCTCCTTGCTGAGCCAAGTTGCTGCGCCACCACTGCAAGTCCTCTAATCAGATTTTGTTCCTATTCTTTCGAGGACTGCTGAGTGGTGTCAGCAAGCTTTCAGAAAATGCTAGCATGGAGCATTCTGCAGTCAATTTGGTGCTCTCAATTTAACTGCCTTTTTGTAACCCATGTAGCTTCTTCCAGAATGCAGGAAAAAAAGCCCTTAAAAATAACGACTAACCTTGAAAATAATCTTGTTATGTTTTAAAACCACATAAAAACCCATGAGGCTGGGAAACAGGCATACAAGCTCTTAATTATTTGGGCTTGCATACCTTTGAAAATGGACATGAGTCAGTATCTTCTTTATACATTAAGGAACAACATATAAATGTAGATCTTCTTTATACATGTCCTGGTTTAAAAGACATATATCTGCCAGGGAATGGGCGAACCTTCCTGGAATAGAAAGATGACCTCCACTATCCAAAATACAACAACTCTTTCAGGCAAAAATAAGGGAAAATGAATCCTAGCTCTTTACTAGCATATATAAAAGCATATATATGGAAGGAAGGAAGTGGCGGAAGGAAGGAAATGGCGGAAGGAAGGAAGTGGCGGAAAGAAGGAAAGTGGCGGAAGGAAGTGGCGGAAGGAAGTGGCGGAAGGAAGGAAGTGGCGGAAGTGGCGGAAGTGGCGGAAGTGGCGGAAGTGGCGGAAGTGGCGGAAGTGGCGGAAGTGGCGGAAGTGGCGGAAGGAAGGAAGGAAGGAAGGAAGGAAGGAAGGAAGTGGCGGAAGGAAGGAAGGAAGGAAGTGGCGGAAGGAAGGAAGTGGCGGAAGGAAGGAAGTGGCGGAAGGAAGGAAGGAAGGAAGGAAGTGGTGGAAGGAAGGAAGGAAGGAAGTGGCGGAAGGAAGGAAGGAAGGAAGTGGCGGAAGGAAGGAAGGAAGTGGCGGAAGGAAGTGGCGGAAGGAAGTGGCGGAAGGAAGTGGCGGAAGGAAGTGGCGGAAGGAAGGAAGTGGCGGAAGGAAGGAAGTGGCGGAAGGAAGGAAGTGGCGGAAGGAAGGAAGTGGCGGAAGGAAGGAAGGAAGGAAGGAAGGAAGGAAGGAAGGAAGGAAGGAAGGAAGGAAGGAAGGAAGGAAGGAAGGAAGGAAGGAAGGAAGGAAGGAAGGAAGGAAGGAAGGAAGGAAGGAAGGAAGGAAGGAAGGAAGGAAGGAAGGAAGGAAGGAAGGAAGGAAGGAAGGAAGGAAGGAAGGAAGGAAGGAAGGAAGGAAGGAAGGAAGGAAGTGGCAGAAGGAAGGAAGTGGCGGAAGGAAGGAAGGAAGTGGCGGAAGGAAGGAAGTGGCGGAAGGAAGGAAGGAAGGAAGGAAGTGGCGGAAGGAAGTGGCGGAAGGAAGTAAATGGCGGAAGGAAGGAAGGAAGGAAGGAAGGAAGGAAGGCCTGTTTTTATGAAAATGTACATTCCATACTCTTTTAGAGAATATAAATTGCAATGCCCTAATAATCCCCCTCCTTACTTTTTTCTTAGGAATAGTTGCCTAGTCTCTGTCATTCTATTTTTCAGTTAACTAGTTAAGAGTACCATTTTTCCTATGTATATTGCTTAATCCTGAAAAAGAAAGAAATGGAAGAATAATTTCCAGTGTATATGGTGAGAGAACTTGTGTGAGAAACTGTCATTTTGTGTTCATGCTTTTTTATTCAGATGTATGTTTCTTCCCTCCTGACACAGGATGCTATTGATGTTGCATGTGATTCACAACATCTGAAAGGTTCTGCAGGGTTTAAATGTTTTTATCAATATATGGTTTTATCTCGAATCCTTGGAGTTTTTACTACCTCCAGAATAATATTTTAACAAGTAAACGCACATGTTATCATCTAAATCACAGCAATATCAATGAACAAAAGTATATGCCACTTCTGCCAGGAGGAAGAGCTAAAAACATTTCAATGAAGTAAAATACTTCTTTTTGTTCAAACCAGAAAATGCCTTACAATAAAGACATTGAAGAAAATGAAATATTCCTGGCACACAGCTTTCAATACAGAGAGCCTGTGGGTTACTTTTCCCTGCATTTTCTATACTGTTCAGACTGTATGTGCTGGAACACAGACTTTTCAGCTACCATCTCTCTTTGGATGTAATGTGCAGCAGTGAGAATTCTCATGCTATTCTCACTTTTCCCCCTCCTGCCCTGGAACATATTTCTTTCTCTCAAAGTATCATTAATAGCAAGGATAATCTTCTGTTAAGCAGCCTCTGGGAATTAGGTGATACTGGTAAGGAGGGGGAGACGTAAAGAACTGGTTGTCTTCCATACACACTTTGATCTAGGCTGATTCCCCTTAGGAAACGAAGGCTATTGGACCATCTAATTGGAAAGTCTTTCCAAATATAAAACAGTATAATGCAGTTTAATATACTAGTAGTGACTGGCAGCAAGTGAAATTAAGTTCTACCCAATTGGCAGTCTGTGCTTCCCCCATGAGCAGCTCAATACAGAGGAACACTTTGCTGGCTGCTTTGACAACATCTGCCCCATGAGATAGGATTCAAGAGGTCTTGCACCAATTGAAAATCCTTGGACCTATAACTCAGGGCCCATTCCCTGCAGGAAGTAGGGAAAAACTGTTCCAAAGAACAGACAAGACATGTTAAACAGCACTTCATGAAACCAAAGTCTTTTGACTTTGTTGTTCACATTTACAAGCTGAAGTCTACTGAAAGTAAACAGCAAAACCAAATAATACTGGAAATTAACCTATATTCATTGCAAAGCACAGAAGTAGCTTAATCTGTTTGGCATGAAAGTTGCATGGGAAAACTCCTCATCCATTCCCAGTAAAGGAATGGGTGAGTTTGATCAATTTATTCATTTTCCTTGAATAATTTTTAAAAGTGCTTTAAAACCCTCACCAAGTCAATATCATTGGTTAACTATGTCTATGCAGACTTTAGGAGTGAAAATTATTCCAACATAAATCTCTTTTTCTACTTTCTTGCTGCAAAACACAACAATAAATTGCAGACAGCTCACTGCAAGGCTAAGATGTAATGCTGTAAAACCTTCAATAAAGCTTCAGCACCTAATTTAGCTCCTGTGGTAGCCTGCATCACAAGGTCCTCCTGCAACGGCAAGAGATGGCTTAGCTGAACGGTAGCAGCAAATCAATTAAAAGTTGCAATAAATAGCACAGTCCTTTGAAAGCTTTCGCAGTGCAGACATGGTAATGCTCAATGTTAAATTAAGAAATGAGATATAAATAAATTACAACTGCATTTACAATGCTTCAAGCTTTGCTTAATGAAAAAAACGTTGTCTAGAAAGTTCCAGCACACTGCAATTGAAACCCTTTTTTGTGTAGATCCATGTAACACCAAGACCAGAAGAGCCTCAAAACTGACTAGAGGCTTTGTGTACAGGATATAGTCAACCTAAATACACACTTACCCTTCTGTGGTTTTTCTGTGACAGGAAATTAGGTTGTAGGCTTACCTATTTTAGACTAGCAGCTTCTCTTCAAATCCTATACCAACTACCAAGGATATCTCCAGGGCCACCATGTTGAACCTTATGTCGCTTTAAAAGGATTTTAATGTGGAAACTGACTTGTTATAATTGAGATGTCATAGCTGGGCTTCTAAAAGCCCCTTTCATCTAATGCCTATGTGCTAAAATTACACTCTGGCATTAAAAAGCAGAAAATTAAAAGTAGCAAAATTGGTAGAAAAGCAATTTTGTGGTGGTATCCTAAGCCATTACCTTTTTTTTTTTATTTTGCAACAAACAGAGCTGATACATTTCTGAAGATTTTTCTGACCAAAACTTTATGCAACAGTGACACACTGTTGTAAGGGCATAAGCTTTCTTATCCTAGGTTAGGCATGCTCAACTCATGCCACTGTTCCCCTGGTACCCATACACATCCATACACATCCTCTTCCTCAAAATGGTAGGAATTGTGCCTGTTGTTCTCTTTTTTGTTTCTCAGACTCACATTTGGCACCATTTCTCCAGTAACAGACTGCCAGTTTCCCCTTCCCCTGTGAGCTTTGTCCCACAGGTTTCCCAAGCACCTAAAAGGCTCCTACAAAGATTCCAAATCACTCCTCACTTCAAGGCCAACAAAGGCCTCAAAATGAACCACAGGGAGAAGAAAAGGACATCAGCACAAACAGCACTCGTAAGCCCCCAAATGCCAAAATATTTTACAGCCAACAAAATTGGGTCTGCCTTTACATAAAGGCATTCCACAAACAAAAAAGGGATGAACAGGTTGCAGTCTGCTTTGAATTTCATTTCTTGCAGAAACAGACACCAAAGCCTTATAAAATAGTAATTGAGCAAAAGTTATTAAATGCTTCAGCTGAGAACATGAGTAGCCCTGTATCCTGTGTACAATTTAGTATAAAAGACACCCAAATTACATCAAACCCTATGTATTCCATGCAGTCATATAATTTCTATACATAATGATTAAATTCATCATGTTTATATGTTGTAATTCCCATTTTATCTAAATTGTACTATGAAAGCCACACTTCTGTGCCTCAGTGCAAAATTATACAAGTAAATTTTTCTTTTTTGCATTTCATTCTGGAAATAAATTGATATTCTACAATTAGGTGGCATAATGCAACAGACATTTTCACATCTTTCAAGCCTCATGTAGTTTAAAGAGATTAGAGTTCTGGAGATAAACCTCTCATAGGCAGTCACAATTACTAGCTTATCATGTTTTAGGACCCTCAAATTCATAACTACCACAAACACACTTTGAAACAAAAGCAATGCCTTCCTCTTTCCTTTACAACATCTAAGGTGATGCTTCAAAACAATTTTGCTCTTTCCAAAAAGAAATCAAATAAATAAGTAGAAATGTGTAGGTCCTTCACTCATATCAGGATTGAATTAGTGAATTTGATGAATTGTTGTGCCAGAACCTTTCACCCCCTGACCCAGCAAAATCTTATCTCCCCGCCACATATTGCTAAAATCAGACCAGAATGGTTTGTGATGTGATGAATTATCTCGGGTGAGAATCTCTTTAGCCAATAATACACATACTGACTTGAACAGTGAGAAAAGAAAACCTAAAATTAGTGACTACAGACACAACCATTTTTACAACTACAGAAGACCACTATGATTTTCATGAAATCAGAAATTTTTAATATACTCTAAGTGTGTATAGAGCTCTCCCAATGAGAAAGATGTTCACATTGGGTTACTTCCCCGGGGGTTGAGAAAAATAAAGGAGATTGTCTGCACACCACTATCATTCATTGGTGACATTGACTCCTAATCTATACTATTTCTTTACTAGCTGTAACATAAGGTAAATCTATAATTCTGCACTGTAACTTTATCTACAAGTAGTGCTTATTTTTGTTTTATTCCTGTGTAGTAACTAAGTCTGTTTAAGACTTATGTCTGGTTTTTTTTAGTCTATTCAATAAATAATTATTGTTGTAATAGGCCTCATCAGTCATTATTAAGAACTTGCAAGTAAGAGTGGTTTTGGAGTGCTGGCCACCTCAATAAAGCTTCTGTCTACTGCCAGAGGCCTGGGCAGAGGCAAGGATTTGTCCAAACTCCCCCTCTCCATTCAAAAGAATTGTCACAATTCAGATATAAGTGCAGAAAATATCTTTAGTGAACAGTAAGAGGAGTTGTGGAGTTTCCAGCTTCCCACTTCTTGTTCTGAAACTCCAGAGTCAGCAGAAAATTTCATGCTAAAAATCACATTTGATTTTTATAGACAAAGGAGGAGATAGCACAAATGCTATTAGACAAGGTTACTCTTCTTTTGATCCACACTTCCTAAAAATTCCCTGATAAATTATACTTTCCATATTATCCTAAAATGTCAAGAGCCCAACTCCTTTTGTAGGCATGTCAATCCAGACAAACATACTATTTGAAGTCTTAAACATATGCCTGTTATCATCATCCCACATCTCTAAAACATGATATCTATTTTGGACACTAACAGTTTTAGGACTGCAAGAAATGTGTGATGACTTTGTGATAATATGTCATGTTTACAACTCTACATATTTTGAGTCATTTACCTAAGGATCACACAGTCCACTTATCAAGAGTTTACTCCCAAAATATTCAGGGGACTTCAAATCCTGACAGCCTCTATTCTTCCCACAGCAGACAATTTTATGAACATCTGCATTGAAGACAAATATTCGACCATGTATCTATAGACACATAACTGGCAATTCCTCCTTTCCTTTGTTTACTTTGATCATCACCATGGCCCACCCAGCATTAATTTGATCTTCTTGAAAATAGTACCTCAGAAAAAAGGCTCCTAGAATCCACCTATACATTCTGGAGTGTGTCTGCTTTTACTTCTGTTTTTCCCCTTGTCAGCTGCTCAGTGTAGTAGTATTTTACTACCTGTTGCTACTCTCAGCAATGCTCAAAACTCATAAGCACCAATTCTGCAGGAAGTAAAGCTACTTTAGGCACCTTATCCCATCTGTATTCTACAAACAGCCAAAATTTCAGAATTATTTGATGGCCTAGTTGTGGAATTTCTAATTATGATCTCCTTCATTAACCCAATTGAGATTTGGAGATTAGGTGTTGCAAAATTCAGCTTTTGTAGGGAAACTTGACTGCATCTGTCACACACCAACTGCATGGCACAGCAGCACAGCACGTGCACAACTGTTCAGACTTGTCAAAGGTGTGTGCCTTGCTCCCCCAAGAAAGATTTGAGCTGGAATCCAGTGCTCTTCCTCAGTCCAAGATTTCCTGAACCCTGGGATTTGCTGTCAAAGATAACAAGTCTGAAAACAAGAAAAAAAGGGGAAGTGCACATTTGCTTTTAGAAAAAAATAACATCATGGAACTTAAATATTCGTTCTAATAGTAATATTACTTATTATTAATATGTAATTACTAATTGCACATTAGTAATAAGTACCACTGTACAGGTATTGAACCACATAAAGAACAGGTGTTCAGAGCACTTCCTTTCTGACTGTCTTCTGATGGAGATCAATGCAATACACACACAGCGCAGAAGTTTAATTGCATCCTCCATTCTGAGAGGTAAATGGTTAGGAGCAAATAATTTCTTCATTGACTGCATCTTGTCTTCACCTTTTCATTTATTAAAAAACAAGGTTAGCTGCATGTTCCAGCCCCAGAGAAAATTATGCTGCCAAAAAGATATAAAAACTGTCTATAAACAGCCTAAATCTTAGACTTCTTGGGCATTCTGCTCAAGTCAAAAGAAACAAGCAAAATACACTAAACTGCATTATCTGCTGCTTGGCATGTACAGTGATGAAATATTATCACTTCAGAACCCAATTTCTCGGGTCAGCTTTATCTAACTCTCCTATTATTTGCTTATACACTGGGTTCTATGTGTAGTGTTTGAGAATGAGAATGACTACATTAAAATGATTTAATGTACAAGCATTATTAACAGTATCTGAAGGAAGTTAGTTTTGCTTTAAAAGACCAGTTAAGTGTGTGTTAGACTCTTTGGGGAATTTTGATCTTAACCCAGCAAAGCATCTTAAGAGGTTTAAGTCTCTCATATGCTTAAAACCAAAGGTTTGCAAAGATGTTTTGCCTGGCTGGAGCTTGTAATAGCTCCACATATGCTTATAATTAATAATCTGTGGATATTTTTCATTATTGGACTTTTGTAAAAGCTGCAGGAGGTTTTTTAGACTTGTCATAGTCAGTAATCAAAAAGTAAGGCAGCCCTTACTAGTGATATTTAAGACTGTTTGGGTCTGGTAACAGCAGATGTAAAATGTTGGTTCAGCAGAATAACATAAAAGTCCTAGTGTTGCCCAGAATATCCAACTACAGAAGGAGAGCCTCCTGGGTAAGGAACCTGGTGCAGAATTAAAACTTCCAGGGCATTCACTTATTGGCTGGTGGTCACTGGAGGGATTTATTCCATAACATTTTCTGCAAGTTTAACTCGAAGTGCTGCTTACAGCTGTCCTAAAACAGAACCCAGACAGAATCACAGAATTGTTACACTTGGAAAACATGTCTGAGATCATGAAGTGCAACCATTAAACCAGCACTGCCAAATGCACTCCTAAACCATAGTTTTAGTGACCCTTAGAGCCACATCCACACATTTTTTGAATGCTTCCAGGGCCAATGATTCAAAAACTTCCCTACAGGACAAGTAGCACAGGGTCCTGTTTCTGTCAATGAGGGGGAGATGTCTGGGACAGACAGAGATTGTATCATTCCACCTATCCAAAACAAATTTTTACTTTTCTTATTTCTTAAATATTTCAATTAAATAAGTATTAAGCTGGCGGCTTTTTCTCTGAAAGCAAGACTAATATGTCTCAAATCACCATGTTCAGAGAAGAAGAAATTCACAGTGCCTGTAAATGTACATTCTGCAACTGGAACTGGAACTGAAACACCTGAAGGAACACCTGTCCTCTACTTAAGCTGAGGCAGGATCTGGAGAGACGGGAAGCAAAGATCTGGGTAAAACTTTACAAATTAAGAGCATGCCCAGGAGTCCCCAGAATTCCTAAATACCACTTGCTGGCATTTAGGCCACCACACCTTTGCTGCAGGAGAGAGCTGAACCTGGTAAAACCAGTGACATTGTGCCTGTCACTGCCACAGTATTTCTTCCAGATACACAGAAGTCACCCATTTGCAGTCCTGAGGAGCGTCCCCCTTCTGAACCCCTGCAAGACCTCAAGAAAAACCTTGAGGTGGTGCTGGGACCCGTCATGTGAAAACCAAAAAGGCGAGACAGTGATGTTGTGATCATATTAAAATCAGAGGGGAAAGGTGACCCCATGGCCAGGACAGGGGCATCCAGTCTTCTGGAGGTTTTTGTGTATGCTAAGTTTCTTGCACTATGTGATCACAGAATCATTTATATATTCTGTTTACTAAAATTTAGGAGACAAAATGGAAAGAAGTCTTATTTCATACCTCCAAAGAGGAGCTCCTATAAGCTAACATCCTTACATAAGACTGTACAAAACCACATTTCCTCCAAAATTATCACATTTGACAAATTATATTTTTCATTACCTGTAGGGCAACCTTAGTGAAGTCAGTGTAAATCAGGCTTTCCACTCTTGGGTTTACCTGTAACACTCTACTCCCAGCTCAGGAACTCTGATCCTCTACAAATACCACAGAAGAAAACACACCAGTTACAACAATTCAACATATCCCAAGAAAATATTTTGTTGGCCTATAACTTTGATTTCAGGACATTACTTATAACAACTTACAATGAGTGACTAAAGGATAGAAAATAATGAACATGTCTACATTCACCTTACACATCTAAGCAAAAATAATGTTTTTCTGGCCACAATATGCAGAGGATGTCCAAATGCAGTAAAAGGGGGTAGTGTCATTCTATACCTCACTCCCCAAAGTTCACTGAAAACCAGAGAGAAGTGCTGAGGTGATGATTTCCCCCTGGGGAATACAGGCATCTATCAGGTCTGTGGAGCTTGCTTATCACAAGCACAAAAAAAAGCCATTCCATTTGTAGAGCGAAGACAGAAGTGCCAGGGTGAGATGGTGGGCATGTTCCAGAGCAGTATGTTAATTTTCAAGTGTTCTATCTTATGTAAGCACTCACAAATCCAAGACAAGAATCATAATAAACATTCTCTGAATGAAAAACTCAACCATTAAAAACTTTGGATACATGGGAAAAATCAATTTGATACGCAAAGAACTTAAGTTACGTGGTCACATAAACACCTCCAAGGATTTGTTTAACCTTTCAGTTCTCATAGACCTTTTAGCAGAGGTCCAAATCTCACATTAATATTAAATCTAACAACTTGCTAGAGGTTGTTTTAAATGCTGTTTTAGAAACAGCTTCTAATGTCAACCAGGTAAAGCTGTCCAGCTCTCTAAAAGAAATGTCATCACAAAAAATCAGTCAGTTCTGATCTCTCTCTTATTGACATGCAGAGAAAGAAACCCTTGCTTATAATAATAGACTTCCTTTCATGCAGAGATAGTGGAAGCTTTCAAAAGATAAATAATTCATAGTTTCCAACTCTGAGAATAAATTTGTTCTTTTCCACTTTTACTTACCTTTAAGATACAACACCTTAAGAAAGCAGGGAGAAGGAGACTTCTCTTTGCTTCTAAGCATATAAACATGCACACTGTTTCATTCTCCCACAGCAACAAAACCATAAGATCAATAGGACTGAAGGACTGAAAATATTTTCCCACCAGACAGAGACTCTGCCATCTAAATAGTTTCTCAAAAGATAGAGCCTCACTAGCAACAAACCACAAAGAAACAGCCAGTGCACAGCTAGGGACCAGGCTCAGAATAATCTCACATGGGGACAACTCCACAGTAAGGCAGCAAATTATTTAAGCTTGATCATATCAGTGACTGGTGAACGATGGTTCTGACTCCATTCTTTTAGGTTTTATCTAAACTCCAAGGGAATATGGGAATGTTGTTGTACTTATTGTGCAGTTTCACAAACAAAGAGGGAAAAAAGCAACCCTACACCAGGATGAATTTAAAAACCTGCAGCATATTCTATCTGGTAAGCTGGGCTGGATTTATACAAGCCTAAAGAACCAAAAAAACCTCAACAGAGCAATCAGGTTTTTACACAGTAATCAGTAACACCATCAGGTTAAGCTTTTGTACCCAAATCTCAGAGGGGTTATTCTCATGCCCCTCTGGAAGTTTCTCAGTTCTCAGCCCAAATGTATCTGGCAAAGGATTCAAAAATCAGCTTGGAGAAGATTCTCAGGGCTCCTGTTTGTAGTGCAGTGGGAATCACCTTGTCTTAGGTTTATTCATAATCAAATAGAGTAGATGCAAACACCTAAAAGCTGTCATCTAGTCAGTTCAAGGCCAAATCCATCTCAGAAAAGCATTTTGGAAGGAGGCAATCCCTGGGGATATTCCGTATCAGGAGAAACAGAACAAGTATTTCCATCCTAATATTAGGATTACTCCCTAATAGACATTTGCTAATCTTTGTCTGGTCCCAGTTTACACTTAGCAAAGCATGGAGCTCTCAGTACTTATTTTTGAGCTCCCCCAGCTTTCTGCAGAAGCATCACTGCCAGCAGCCACAGGACACCAAACGTAGACACCATGCTATGGATGACAGAGTACTGTTTTCCAATGACAATTTTAAACAGTGTATCCCTCTCCAGGAGGCTCAAAGTACATTAAAATGAATTATTTGCTGACCAAAGAGAGAATAACACCATTTCAAACTTATAGATACCTAACGTTGGGGAGAGTGGAGGATAGAATCACTATGTAAGTGCTAAGTCAGTCATTTATACCTCAGCACTGTGGATTAATTATTTCCAGCAATACTGACAAGAGAAGTCATGAAAAAGAATTCACTACCACACTTTTTTTTTAATTAATAATATTGTCAGCACTACTAATCCAGTTAAGAGTCTACTAAAATGATTAAAGAAAAGCCAGATAAGGTTTCACAAATACACTTATGGCTCAATTTTACACTTGAAGCCAAACTCCATTGAATAGTGTGCTGATAACCATGACACTGCAGTATCTAGAAATAAGTTGTTATGAAAGAGGAAAAATACACAAAAAACTATACAAAAACAAAATCAAACTGTTCATTGCAAATATTTTGCATGGCAACTGCTATCATCTTGGTGAGAGGTGGTGAAATTTGAGGAAAAGGAGGAGAGATCATTTACAGTGACAACACTTACTGCTGTGGACATCATTTTTTCTATAATTTCTCGGAGCAGAGTCAGAGCCATTACTGAAATGGTATCAAAAATGCATTTAATGTTTCTCCTCGAAGCAAGTGCAGTTTCCATAATACAGAGGGTTTGCAAGTTTTCAGGACTCATTTTCACCATTGTTGTGTGAAGTAGGTAGAAGAGGTGTCTCTGCTGGTTTTGCTCCCACCAGAGCAGCAAAGGTGAGGGAAGAACTCAGCAAGTGAGCATTTTAGCTCAGCCCACCATAAATATCATTGATCTAGTAACATGTGGCATGTTGAAGTTTATGGCATTCAGCACCATACACTTCAATAACCCCTGTGCGTGGTAAATAGAGAAACACAAATTACCATGTTCCTTCCTTTATCTTCTCTTCATGCCCCGATCCAAGGAAAACTCACTATCACATGTAAGGCAAACTTATCTAAGAGAAAACATTTGGCCTATTTCAATGTCAGACATAAAGAAGTACTTGAAAGACTGCTGCAAACCATGCCAGGAGAGCAAGAACCGGTACAAACAATACTACTCCAGCACAGATTCTTCTGCCTCAGCATGGTCATATCACAAGAAGAAAAGAGGCTGCCAGGGACAGAAAGAAGCTGAATACCCAGGGTCTGAGTGTTCCAAGGAGCAGGGGAAATAAGGAGTGTGGGCTTTGGTCCTGTAAACCAGCAATGCAGTTGGCAAAAATTTCATCTTTGCCAAGTCTGCAATGCTAGGAGTAGAATGCAATGAGCACACAAACTGACTGTGTTAAAATTAGTTCAGGCCATTCTAACCCTACAATATCCATCAAAATGTAAGGGTACTCCCTGGCTAAACAACAGTGGGTCTTCAGTGTCCCACTGATACAGACAGCCTAAGCCCATTTTTTTTAATATATATATGCATATACTAGATATATGTGTGTATATATATATACACATCTACTAGATATATGTGTATATATATATATATCTACTATATATATATATATATATATATATATATATATATATATATATATTTCTTATCTAGTAGATGTTTGAAACCAATTTTGCACATGCATTTAATTAAAATTCAAAGGGATTGCTTCATAAAGAAATTAAATCCTGTTAGCTTTCCTACCAGAAACAAAGTAGCATAATTACCCTGAGTGCAGACTGCCCAGTGCGGTGCAGACCCTGCAGCCTTGGGCTTCCTTAGCAACCTTCCCACGGTTCTAACATAAGTACTGAAATACAAGGACACAGGGGAGCAAATGAACTCTTGGGCTGAAACCAGAAATTTCTCCTTAAAACTCAGCCAAATGACCAAATGAGCCACACTGCTGCACACAGTGCTTTCAAGCACATTTTTCTCCAGGCCAAGCCTTCTCTTCCCACTTTTGCTGGTGTAGCCCTCTTTGTCAGATACATATATATATATATATATATACACACACATGCTTATATATACATATATATATACTTCAGCAAGGTCAGTGTCAAGAAAGCTGCCAGATACATGCTACAGGACAGACCTCAGCTAAGTTCATTCACTTTGGAGAAGGGTGTAAAACAGGAGACCAGTAACACAGTTACACCATACCCTCACCATGTCAAAATGTGCCAGTATACGATGAACACTGTTACAGGTCTGACCTGAACAGAGAAGTGGAGCAATTAGTGAGAAATTCATTTCACCAGATGACTGGAAAGACCTCTCACTTCTCAAAACAAGCACACTTTTTAGGTCACTGATGCTCAGCTAATTAGAGCCATTTCCTGCTCTTCCAGAATTGTCCATATTAAAAGAAAGTGGTGAGAAAAAGAAGATTTCATGCATATATTAGTTTCAGTCTCTCACTGTAAATTCATCCCACATTTAAATGGTCCTCTAAAAACCTGGGAAAGTGTGGAATACTGGTAATAAATCTGCAGAGGTCTGTCCTAGATACTCTACATGTGCTAACTCACTGTTTGCACACAGGGGCTTTGGCAGCTCCTGGTGCATTTCCCAAGAGTGGATGTCCAAGAACTCAGATAAGATCCCAGACAAATGGCCACTGTCATTTGTGCCATGAGTGTGACACATCCTGCATTCACTGCAGGGTCAGGCTGCACCAAAGACTTCCACTTTCTATAGACTGAACTTTTCAGCTTCCTCCACAAGGGCAATGTGTGGTGCATTTGGCCCACTGACTCAGTGAGTTCTTTGCACATGAACCCAAGGTTTTGCCCACAATTTCTCAAAGAAAAATACACTTTCTGCATAACATATGGGTCTCAGCCCCTTGCCGTCTCTTAACTCCCAGCCCTCTCCAGCTCAGGTCACATTGTGGACATAGCCATGTGTCATGGTTTGACACTGGCACAACGCCAGCAGCCCCATGAGAATACCCTCTCCCTGGCATCTGTTGTGAGGTGAGACCTGGAATAAGCAAAGCAGGTTCCTACTTGGGGAAAGAAAAAACTTTATTAACTAAACTACAAAAACTAAAGTACAAAGAAGGAAAAAAAACACACAAGGAAAATGAAAACTGTACAGTGTTGGGGTGAATTAAACAGGAAAGCCTTATAAATATGATTGCCTGGCAAAAGATTTTGAGAATATAGAAACTATAAGCGAGATTGAAATGAAAGCAAGTTTTGAGATCCCTTAGTTACTGAACTACTGGAAAACAATGGTGTGGCCGGCTGAAGGTAATCCTCTTTTGATGAAACAAGACCCTCTGCAAGCAGGCAGGTCCAAGGGTCCAGCAGACCCTGCCAGCTTGGCAGAAGGGGTCCAAAGAAGAGTTTTTAAGGTTTAAAATGTAACACAGTATGGTAATGTAGTGATTCTTATAGGTTGTATGGAAATGCTATAGGATTTGTATATTGTACTAGATTGGTTAGTGAGAATCAGAATATTCAACACAGAAGATGATTTATTGTATTGTAACGGGAACTTCGACCACTCTCTCTCCTTTTCTTCTCTTCCCTTCTCTTCTCTTTGCTCTTTCCACTGCATCTTCCACTTCTTCCCACACTCTTAGTTCTCACCCCTCTACTCTCTCACGTTCTACCCCTCTCTTCTCTCAGGCCTGCTCCGAGCTGCGGCTGGCAGCTCCCAGCAGGGCCCTGCACCCACGCCCTTTGCAATAAACCCCAAGTTCCACGACCTGGCTGCAGAGATCTTGTCTCCGTTCATCCTGACCGTGCAACCCCCGTACCCGTTCCAACAGTACAGAAACACTCCCCCTCCTCCTCCCCAGCAAATTCCCAATGCATTTACATTTCCCAAAATTATCAACACTCGGTCTGGCACCACCCTTTGGATAATCAAATCCTCAGTTCATCAAGAGTAGAAGGAGTCCTTCCTTGTGCCATGGCCTTCCTGTCACACGTAGCACCGCCCGGAGATCCTTTGCCATTGTGACATCTTCCTTCCATGCCTGGTGCTCTCATCACCATGCATGGACCAGGGGTTGCTTCGAGGGTAGTCTTTTTAAGGATGCATTGTCCTGTTCCAAACAGAGCACAGTCTCATCTCTGGGACGACTGTCCCCCCCAGTTCTTTTACACCCCCTAGCCTTGCTTCCCCCTGGAATGCAGTCTCTGTATCACAAGAAAACAGTCCATGGCTATACAAAAAAGAGTCCAGCAAAAATGCCACTCCATCTTCTCCATTCCTCCAACATCTCTCTTTCACTTGCCAGACCCTCATCACTGGCCCATTTCTTCCTTCATCCTCTACTCTTATCTCTCTTCTAGGAAGGGTTAATGTTCTGCAAAGTTTTCATTATCCAAAAAAGGGTTAAAGCTTGGGGTCTGACCACTCGGAGACTCCCACAGCGGCCAAACACCTTCTCGCTGCCCCCCCCCCTTCTTCTCCTTTTGGGCTGTGCTGCTGGCATATGTTATCAAGTTTCAAGGTAGCAGTCACAGGCACAGGCTGTACTCTCTCTCTCCCTCTCCTGGGGGGGGCTGTCTGATACCTCCTGGTGCTTCTCCCACCCTTCCATGCCGGGACCGCTTCACCTCCCATCTCTGTCCAAGCCCCAGGCCTACCTCACCCGGCCTCATGGCTGCCCCTCCCCCGTCCAGCAGGAGCAGCTGGACGGGGGAGAGATCCGAACTCTTTTTCCCACCGGAACCCAAGAGAGCTCCCAAGAAGAGAGCCCTGTATTTAACTCCCCGTGTTCTCAGAGGCAGATCCAATGCCCCAGTGGCCAAACCAGGTGCCAATATTAAAATCCGAACACTTATTGGCCTGACCACAGCATATCTCAGAAATCATATTTCCTGTAAAATCACCACACCATGGTCATTGATGGACATAGCCATGTTTTTAGCATCCCTGAAAGGATGCTCTCATAGGATAAAAGAATGGTTTGGCTTGCAAAGCACCTTAAGCATCTAGTTCCAAGGCCCTTCCATGGGTAAGGACAATTTCCACTAGACAATGGTAGCTAAAAGCCTTGTTTTCCTGTATTTGCATCTTGGTATCATAGTATGTCTTCAGTTCCAACAGAAGAAAAGTCTTCATCCTTCTTTCTATCAAAAAAGTAAGACATCCTTGGTATATCAGATTCCATAGTCTCAGTCTCAAATTTTATAATGCTCTTGCCCTTGTATTTTGCTCAGGCTTTTCCCAGAAGTTCTTCTCTTTTTCTATTACCTGCTGATGACTCTCTCCAGCTTGACACTCTACTACTTTTTGAAGTCTTCCAATTTCTCTCCTGAACAGCTTTGGCCTCAGCCTCCAGCACAACTGTCAGAGCAAACTGGCTCCAACAGCACTGAATGTCTGGGTTCCAGCACTGTTTTCTTCTCAGATCCATCCTCACAGAACAATCCTTCCAAGTTATTATCTCAAGTCTGAAGAAGAAGGTTCTATTCATGTCAGTTCCACCAACTTTGGTTAGTGTTTTACTCTGTAAAGGGACTGAGGGTGTAGAAGTCAATGGTGGTGAAACTGTAAACTGTGTGTCAACTTCTCTTTGCTGGCTTACCTGATAGTCCACATCTCACACAGATTCCTAAACTAGTGAGCATATTGTCTCTGATTAATAAAACTACTCTGCCTTCCTCACTGATAAACTGAGATGTTTTTCCATGGAAATGACTACTAGAACAAGTTTTAAGACAACAGGTGTTACTGCTCAGGATGAAAAAATAAATGCACATGAAAAAGAGATTTCTCTGCAGAGTTCTTGCAACTGGGACTCCATAAGTTATTTACACACTTGGGGTTTTCTGGATGGGAGTTTGGGCTATATCCAAATCCACCTGAAGCCAGTCTGGTCTGCCAAAGACACTGTGCTGTTTTCAACTGGTTACTTAACTTTTCCAAGGTCAAATCAAGTCTGGAAAGCAGCTGATTCGTTGTGTGCTAGAGTAACTAAAGAAGAATCAAGGATGCTCTGAACAGTCTGGAGGGACTTGGAGTCTTTTCCCCACAACTACACTACATATAATTCTGAAAATATTTAGACCAAAAAAGTCTAGACCTTTCCTCAAAAACAAACTAAATGATACAATTATTATTTATCTTTGATTTAATCAACTGGACAATGAATAATAAGACTTTCAGCTAAGTTTGATACAATTATAGTGAATTATTTTTTCATTATTCTCAGATCTATTGTTCTTTTACTGTAAATTACCTGCTCTCAAGTTTCATTAAAAATTACTGGAAGAGAACAGCAGAACTAAAACCTCTATACTCAGCTTTACTAGTTTTATAGAGCTCTTTTAAAGTTTGAATTTAGTTAGCTTGTAGGTTGTACAAGCAGATCTAAAAATAAGCATGCTTCTGGATCTTTCTTCATGTTCAGGCCAATTCTTCAGCCTCGGTGAAAACCTTGGACGTATGAGAAACTTGCACTCAGCTCTCCCATATATCTTTTTTACAAGGATCTCTAATTAAAGAGGAAGGGAAATAGCTTTACATGCTTGCCTTTGAAACAAGACATTGCAACATTTAGGGGAGAACAGATAAAAAAACATGGCTCCACGTAAAATTACAAACAAAGCAAGGATTATTTAATGCCTAGGGGTTATTTCAGTTTCTTTCTAAAAGAAGAATTTTGTATTGTGCTTGTGGCATGGATCGCTGCACGTGGCCATTAGGTGGTACCACAGGCTCCAGGCTGGTTTCCAAAATACACCTCATCTGGGTGAGAAGTGTGTGCTGATTTATCAGCTCTAAATCCAGCTGGAATGGAGGGAGCTTGGCTTTGATGATGTTCCCGCAAGCAGAAGGTGAGGGTCACTGGCTAACCACTGACATACTTGCAAAAAGTACTGTAATGACTTGTTGCACAACCCACAATACAGGTGGGTTACATTCACATCAAGCACAGGAACAGTAAAGGCGTGTCCTGCTGACACTCTGTCCTTCAAAGGAACAAATTCCTACATGTTGTCTCTTCCTCCCAACTTGTTACTGCCTCACAGAATCCCCATTCCTGCCAGCATCAGGCTTTCAAACATATATATGTGATCTAAGCAAGTTTTTATTCCCTCAGCTGAAGGCACAGATGGCAAAAGAGGCCTCAAAGATTAAATTTTCACCAGGTTTCAGGCAGAAGCAACAAGATTGTGAAGCCAAATTTCCCCAAGAATTGCAAAACTGGTAATTATAAAAGATGAGGATGAATCTTTTTCATGTTGTAATGTTTTAGTATAAAAATTATTTCAATGGAAATATTTTCACAAAGGTAGGGGACCAAAGGGAAGTGAACAAGGGAAAGCAGTGAGAGAATTGCATAAAAGAAATCAGATTATTTTTAAAAAGTCTGCTGATAGTTGCATTCTTTTAGATGATGTCTTCTATTCTTTTTCCAAAAACAGCCTTGAATCTGAATAAAACTTTTATGTCATATTTGGACCAGTCTCACTTAACACAAAAGAAAAAAAAGGTCTGAAAACAAGAGATACTGATCTATTTTGTGCATTCAAACACTGGGATAATAGGATGAAGATAACATGAGGATTGATGTATACTCAAAATAAATGTGTAATATCAACAGTGAATATAAATATATAAGATCCTTTACATTGCTTTGAGCAATGGTCAAATTCAGTCTTTCCAAGATGTAAATTTGTGATGCTGTGCACACAGATTTCCTCAAACCCCTGTAGTTTCCTGCATACATCACAAGTACAACTGGTTAGTGGCAGCTTGTATAAATGCCTTCTTTCTAATATCTGACTGCAGATTTTGTAAATTGTATAAGCATTTCAAAAACAAGAAAAGGAAGAGTGTTTCATTTTCTCTTAAACAAGTATGTGCTTCCAAATGTGCAACAAATACATGAGAGGGACTTTGCATAGTGCACAGCACAAGGCACGTTGTATAAGAAGACACAGCTTTATAGCAATTACTAGAAAACAAACAAATTGTTTTTTACAATGAAAAACACAGAAAGGCTTACTTTAACTGAAGCTGGAATTGCTTGTCCAAAACGTCCTAGTTTACAAACAATGCCACGCAATTGTAGCAGCGTGGACTTGACTGGTGTACAGGTTTCCAAACAAGCTGTTCATTTATTTATTGAGATTACTGCATTTTGATTATTAAGTCCCTTCCTACAAGACTCAATCAATATTCAAAGTCTAAACTTAAGGCTCCCTGTTGTTAATTATACAGGAAGATGAATCTTATAGGTTGGACTTACTTAAACCAGTTGTACCATCTAGTAGATATTAGTTTGGAAAGGATTTATATGCACAAATTAATTTCTCATATTTACTACAAAAACCACTGGGCTGATGATAACTGTTTCTTAATGAAAATAAATAATAAATATAACTGTACGCTCTTGATCTAGACAGGAAACTTTTATTTATTCAAAGTAAGGGAAGAGACAGAAGTAGAATTTCAGAGCTCTGGTCAATTTTCAGGTATGCCACATCAGGAAAACTTACTAAAGAAGTTTTTCTTGACACTGATTAACTTGCCTTGCACTTGCTTAGTTAAATCCTAAACTCTTCTGGGTCCTTTTCCCAGTTTTTTCTAAGTAAAACTAATCAGACAACTCCAAATCAAAAAATAACTGATTAATCAATAGATATTTTCATGTGCACAGAAATAAAACAGTTGTTAATTTTGAAAAAAGTAGTCATGGGAACAATTCAGAGAAATAGTGGTAAACAAGAAATTTTGCTCAGTCTCAAAAAATGCAGATATCATTCAGACACTAAGGGCATACACTTGCACAAAGTATATGTTAAGATAATCAGGCTATTTTTTCTAAAACAGGATTGCAAATTTTGCTTTTTATTTTTTTGATATAATTATTAATTATTACTTACAACCTGTATCACATTAGCCCCCTCTGTCTGCTCTTACACAGAACTGTTTAAATCAATTCAGAGGTGAAGATTTTTCTAAGAATCACATGAAGAATCTTCTCAATTTCACAAGAATTCACATTTCAAATTCTGATTTTCCACCAGCCTAATCTTAGGGCATTTTCTTTACAGAAGAAGGAAGCTCTTAAATCTCATATTCCACACTAGAAAAAAACAAATCAGCTTTGCTTTTGTTCCATTTTCCTCAGAAAATGTGGTTCAAGTGTTGAATGCCTGCCTGAGCAGCTGCTTGCCACTTGCATGAGCACTGACTGCTCCAGGTGTTCAAGGAGCTGAGCTGCAAGTAGGTAAGGAACCTGCCTTGGCTTACTGAAATTGTTCACCTTTACTGGCTTGTATATATTGTGCAGCAATTTTGGGCTGCAGCAACAGGGCTCGGATCAAAAAAATTTCCAAGCAGCTGTAATTTGGCCAGAAGGAATATTGAAAGCAAGGAGCACTCCATACACCTGCAGTGGGATAGTCAGGAAGGAGAAAAGCCAGAGGTAGGTCAGGCGAGAAGAACAGCAGTAAATTAATAAAAGAAGCAAAGCAAACAGAACATAATGCTCTTCTGTAGGAAGGGAAGGGGAAGAAGTTGGTTTTGATAGTGTAATAATGAATTTTTATGCACTCCAAGACAAACGTTCATGGTGAAACCTGTAAAGGACAATTCAGGCCTGCTGAAGAAGCATGAAGAGAAGTGCTGCCTTCTTGTCATCCTCAGAACAGCCACACTGGGCTCAGCCCCAATGGCCATTTATAGTAGAATCAGTAATAAGGTATAAATGGTCATCTTGTCACAATACTTTCAGCACCTCAGTTAATGAAGGTGTAAACAACAGGAGGTCTCTAATTGATGCTAGTGACAGCATCTATGTTCTGCTTTTCAAAGAGGTGATGTTCATTACTGCTGTTGACGTGTGAGTGGCGTTGGAAAACAGTGGGCACTCACAAACCTGAGAACAGTTAAGCAAGAAGAGAAAGAGAAATCATTTGTGACTGCCTAAGTTTTATACTACCTCTGTCATCTGCACAGTATAGGGCAACTTCAATGGTTCATATGTTGGTTCAATAATACAGAGAAAAATCTAACTTTTTTTATTCCCAAGTGCAGAAAAAAATATAAACAGGGCTCTATTTCATGTAAACAAGATAATTTGCTCTTTCCCTTCTGTCCACGTATTTTATGCAGCAATGTACTCTATTACCACTTAAATAATAATCAAACATCACCAATTTCCCCTCACCCCAAGAAACAGAACCAGACAAATCTAGTGACAAATTAGTTTGCATCATCTGGCCCTCTCCCTTTTGTTTTCTACCATTTCCATACTCTTTTTAGGCGTCCCCCAACACTTCCATCGCACTGAGACTAGTTTGAAGCTGCCGGTGGATTGTCCAGGCTGTAAATATTCCTTTAACAATAATACCTAAAAATATTTATATATAACACATCACATTCACATACCAGTGTGAACATTGTTTGCTGTTTCTCAATAAAAACACAACTAGACAATGTAAACAGCATACATGTTCTCAGTGTCAGTGGTATTAAACCAGGAATGATTCTTTGAGAAGGATGGCAAGAGCAAGAAAAAGAAAAATTATGTGGTCACAGGACAAAGTTTGTCTTCTTTCAAATTAGACCAGAGAGACTTCAGCAAAGTCATATCTCTGACACTCACCATAACTCAAGATCAGGGTGGACAGGGCTCTGAGCAGCTTTGTCTAGTTAAAGACACCTCTACTTATTGCAGGGGGTTGGACTGGATAACGTTTATAACCTCCAACCCAAACTATTCTGAGATCTGGTTTAAATTGTTCAAAAATCACTTTGGTGATTTTTGACACAGGTAAGTCTAAATCTTTGCAGTAGGAGAGCAAGAAAGTCATCAGTAATTTTTGTAATGGGATTTTAAGCACTGATCACTCTGATCCTTCTGGTTAGTTCCCAGTGCCCTGTGAGATACAGAGTTTAACATACAGCTAATTAAAACACAGTCTTCAAATAGCTTCAGATAATCAGTTGGAGAAAAATAAAAGAACACACAGGTTTTTGTTAACAAGCTTAATTCCAGAATCAACCCAATGAAACCATTCACACAGGTCTCATTTTTCATATCCATCATAAAAATATTCTCAGAGGCTTAAAAATGCTTTAGGTATCACATGTTCTTGTAAACACCCTGTAGAAAACCTAAAAGCTTATGGAGTCTTTCAAGAAACAAAACAGTGACTCTACTTGTCACATTCCGGTTCGCTGTGACCCCAAGCCCAGTCCAGCCAGGGGGAACCTGGTAAAAGTAGAGGGACAGGAAGGATGGAGTTGCCCAAAGAATAAAGAACTTTAATATCGCCAGCCGGGGTCTGTGTACAAATCACAAATGGGACAGGGCTGCTGTGGAACGTGCCTTGAGCTGTTTGATTTTCCAGCATCAGTCTCATTACATGGTTATGACAATGGGAAGATGCCACCAGCTCACATCCCAGGCAGCAGACAAAAAACTTAATGTTACAATTCACTTTATAAGTTTTTTGACCAACCACACAAAGTAAAAGCATATTGACAGTAGTTCTATCCAACCACTATAAGCACATGTACATTTGATTAAAAAAAATGCTTGCTTACTTCAAATAAAAGACCTGCTTGTAAGCCTTAAAACACAATGCACAGAGCTCCATTATTAAGCTTCAACCTTCCTAATATCTTGCTAGATAAACTTTTCTGTAGCTTAGGGAGTTATTCTAGACAAGTGTTAATACACAGACCATTGTTCTATTTGTCCTTGCTTTTCTACTTTTTAAATAATTTTTCTGCTGACCAATCTCATGGCTGCTGCTTAGCTCTAATCACAGTTCTTCTGTCTCTGTGGCCTGCCTTTTGCAGCTTTCCCAAAACCCTCTGATTTTGTGGATTCCCACATTTAATAGCAAAATAACAAACATAGAAACCGCACAATCTGAGGGGCAAGATCCAAAGCCAAAGGGGTGTGGCAAGCATAACAATATACAGGGGTATTCTGAGGGCAAGGCTCCAATCACAAGTGCAAACTAGGAACATGACCTTATATGTGACAGGTCATGAACCAACTGAGAACAAGAACCAGAAACATGACCTATTATAGAGTAATCCTTTTAACATACCATTAACATACCAACTCCCATGGCTACAGTCTTCTTGCCATGACCTTACCAGCTATCTTCCTTTCAGTATCGCACTTCCCATGGTCTCAGGTTGATGCCTCCTCTATATACCACCGAGGCTAAACCACTATTCATCCCAGCCAGTTCCATTCCCACACCTGCTTTGCTGGGATTCATAGGCCTGACTTCAACAAAGGTTGAAAGTTGATAGGTTGCTATTACTCTTACCAAAGATAGATAGACAGATAGATAGATATTCACATCTTGTTCTTTTTCATTATATTCTGCTATTTCTGATTTAATGGAGAAAATTGATCAATAATTTCAGTCAGGTCCTGCTGTTCCATTCCAATAAATTTTCAGTTGATATTTTTTGCTACAAGTGATAGAATATTCATTTTGTTTTCAAAGAGAGTGTGGTATTTAAATATTTTAAAACTATTGGTTTGTTTGTGTCAGTGAGAAGGAAACATATTGACTGGCAACTGCAGATAATGATGCCTTTTATAAACCTCTCTGGCAAAGAATGTCTCTCCATAGACTTTAATATGATGTAGAGCTCTAAAGCAAACATTCCTATTGCAAAGACTTTCAAAGGGACCTGCCACTACAATGTCATGGGCTGAATAGTGGGATTTTAGTTTGCCTTCTGCATCATTGAAGCTGGGCTAAAAGAGGAGATGACTCAAAATGCTTCAAATAGAAAATAGATCAATTTACTGAAATGCCGAAAACTCTAGATAAGCAAAATCACTATGCAGAAATTTTACAGGCACATTCATTAGGTGATAGCATGGCAGGGACAACATGTTTGGAGGCTGTTATTGGCTGATCGCCTCTGATATTTCAGAGTGGAATCACACATACATGTACACAGGTTGCATGGAAATGTGTGCAGCATTCTGGCTGCTGTGGCTGGGAAGTCTGTAAGTGTCAGGACCCAGGACATCCCCTGGCTGTCCTGAGAAGCCAAGACCCCTGCCAGGGGTCTCAGAGACCCTGGCACAGAGCCCAGAATGCCCCTGTGGTTTTGATTATGACCCGTGGAGCAAATTACCAACCTTCTATGAAGATCAGCAAGCCACAACAGTTTAAGTAGAATATTAGTGAAGTTATCACAGGGTGGAAAAGTAGATTTTAGGGTTTTTGGTATGGGGGTTCAGGAGGCAAGATGGAGGGAACTGGATGTGTCCAGCCTTTCTCCTTCTTCTTCTTGGCCTCCATCTTCTGCTGTGATGTTGGCACTTACAGATTGGTTTAGAGTAGAAGCTCACTGTCTAACATAGGTGATGGTATTGGAAAGTAATTGTAAATATTGTACATGTAGTTTGTAGTATAAAGACATAACACCGCCCTGTGGGCAGGCAGAGTGCCTGGACTGTCTTGCTGAGCTGACCTCGGCAGGGCAGGAGAAAATTTTTTATAGATAAGATAAAATAAACAACCTTGAGACCGAGAAATGAAGAGCTCTGACTTTTTCTTTAAGCGCCGGGCTGGGAAAACAGACTTTGGAACTTTTCTTGGGTTCGCTCTGACCAGCTAATGATCCCGACATGCAAGCACACTTTCACCAGTACAAAATCAAGATAAATACCACACTGAAAATGTAAACATGAGGAAAAGATACATCAGCATGAACCCAGGCACTCTGAACTGCATGGTAGGAGAAATAAAGAAATAAATCAGTAGCAGTTAGCAATTTATGCAATTTAATCTTTTACTGATTTGTTCAGACTAACTTATGAGAGGTTTAGCCCTGTTTGCACAAGTTCAATAATCACTTTGGGAATGACACTTTCCAAGCATACATTACAATTCATTCAAGTATCATAGCTGAAAAACACCCTTAAGATCATCAAATGAAACCGCTAACCTAACACTTTCTCCTCCACAACTAAACCATGTCCCTAAACAATACATCTGCACATTTTCTCAATACTTTCAGGTATGGTGATTGACTAAAAGTCATTGGGTGCCAAGTCTTTCAAAAGAACCAGCAGAAACAAGTTAGAGAAAGTGCTTCCATATGGCCAAGCACAGTCTTTTTTGGCCAAGAATTGACCACAAAAGGATTTTTTTACAGCAATCAGGGAGTAAGATGGCATAATTTCAGTTTTTTGTCATCACTCAAGTGATAGAATACTGCTGATGTACCTGGATCAAGCACATTCTGCCAGATGCAGCGCTGCTGCTCACCAGGGTAAAACTACTCATTCAACAGGTTTTAAATCAAATCATGATTGAGTACTTAATTTATTTATTAACACATAATTAAGCAGCAATCAGTGCTAGTTCACACAATATATTCCAGAATCAGCATCCAGAAGGAAAAACCACAGCACTGAATTATTTCAAAATCTTAATACATACAAGCAGGTTTCTAGCTACCCTTCTACAGCTAAATCCTAAAAAGTCCCACCCCCAGAAGCAGAGACATTGGGGTCAGGTAAGCATGGCTCCCCCCTCCATAGGTTCTCCTGTCCCATGCAGCAGTTTTGGGTTTTCTGCCACACACAGTGGGTACACATTCATGTACCCCATCCCATTCAGGCTCCAGTCAGCGATTCCTTTGGAAAAAAAACCTCTAGCTCCTCTCCACCAGGCACTTTTCCCTGTGTCTAAAATAGCCAAGTTCACAGAGGAGCATTAAATGTCCAGCAACATGAGTTATTGAGCATCTTAAGGGCTCAGACAGGAAGGACACTGCTTCACCACATGCAATGCAACACAGCAGAAGAGTTACAGCAGAAGAGTTACAGCCCGGGGCACCTCCCCATGGACCATGCAGTAGAACATCAGCTCCCAAGGACCCATCAGAGAAACACAATAAAGAGCCACAGCTTGAAATTGAGCTCTGACAGAAATGTCAACACCAGGCACCTTCCAAGAGATACTGGAATATCATTTTGCCAAACAAACAAGAAGTGGGATTTGGAAAATTCTGCATTCACTTTAAAAAGTAGCAGGCAGTAAATCTGCAGTGGTCCTTTGTGCAGATTTCCCCCTGCTCTTACTCCTATTCATACAAGCACCTACAAAACTACTGCAAATATACATATTCCCTGATCACAGGAATTATTACAAAAAATCCTACAATCTAATTAGTGATTTTTTAATGGAGTTTATTCACAGTTTGGGTTCCACAAAAAAAAAATATTCAGAGATCTCTGGGAGCAATTGTTTTGATTAAAAATTAATGTCATTTGGTCAGTTTTTATTCCCCAAAATCCTTTTGTATGCCATCTTCAAAAAAAAATTTTAAAACAGATCTCACCTCACCAATGAATGCTTCTATTTTCCATGTCAAAACTCCATAGGAATCAATGGAGTAATAACTGAAATGTATGTTTGTCTGAATTTTTAATACTAGCACCCTCTCTTTGTTCCTTTTGGTTTATCAACAAATACTTCAGGTATATTCATCAAAAGTTTCAACAAATTTTGCAGCCTACATTACTATCATTCCAAGAGGATATACCTCCCACCAGCCACAGAGAATCCTGATCTCTGGTCTGTGTGTCACCAATCCCCCTGTTTGCCATTGAGCAGGCTGGCATGGAGAGAGGATGGTAGATGCGACTGCTGTTCAACCTCAGCATCTGCATGAGAATCTGCACACCAAAGGACCATGACCAAACCATAAATACTTATGAAACAATGCTCTAACTGGCAGCACAAACACGGGTTGCTGTGGGATGTGTGAGAGTGTTTGCAACTAGAGCAAAAAACATCCTGCTCTGCCATTTGTTTGCATGTTGGTTGGTGTCCTGCTCAGCTGCACTGTAAACAATAAAAACATAAAAAAGCTCATGCATGTTTGATAAAGCAATTCTGTTGAGTCACAGTGGTGTCCATGATCCAATCTCTACAAATGGCACCCAATGTGTAGCAGGAACTGTGAATCTCCAGCAGCAACACTACATTGAAACCAAGTTCTGTGAAAAGGGGATCCCCATCCTGTTGCAGGAATCTTTTATGAAAAATCCTTTCCTTAGGATTTTTCCTCCTGAGAAGCTGAAAGGCCTCAGGAACAAAATATAAACAATGGTTATCTGCTGCTGTGGAATGCAACAGCTGGATCTGTGATTGGCCCATGTTGGTTGTTTCTAATTAATGGCCAATCACAGTGAGTTGGCTCGAACAGAGAGTCCGAGACAGAGCTTTTGTTGTCATTCTTTCTTTTTCTATTCTTAACTAGCCTTCTGATGAAATCCTTTCTTCTATTCTTTTAGTATCATTTTAATGTAATATATATAATAAAATAATAAATCAAGCCTTCTGAAACATGGAGTCAAATCCTCGTCTCTTCCCTCAACCTGAGACCCCTGTGAACACCGTCACACCATCCTTCATTACTACCCACAGGACAGGTAAGACTGGGAATGTGAAGATATGGGATAGTCTCTGTCTCATGAGCATAAGCTTTATTTAGAGATTTTACAAGGAATTTTAAGAGAACAGGAATTTAAGACGCCATCAGTTAAGTTAGCTGCTTTATTAGTATGTCTGAATAGTAATTCTAATGTATTCCCTCCCCGCGGTTCCTGCAATGCTTAAGTGTGGGAAAAGGCAGAAGCCTGAATTAGAGGCACAGAAAAAAAAGGACAGCCAGTCCCTGACAATATGTTAGTTACACAGAAAACTGCGTATACTGCCTTAAAAAGCTTTGCAGCCTGCTGAGAAAGTTTGTGAGTGTCCTGTTACATATATTTTAAATTTGGTGACTGATTTGAATATTAGCTATGTCTATGCAGAAGTACCAGCTGAATAAGGAGATGAGGACCCTCAGGAGCCTGGTTATTCTTTTGATCCTTGTCCTATGGATCCTGACAAGGGGCCTGATCTTTATCCTCCTTTAACTCCCATAAAAAATTTAGCTGCTGCATTTCCCACTATGGCTCAAGTGTTAGCTAATTCTTATCATTCTCCACCTATGGCTCCTTTACCCAAATTACCACTGCAATCTCATTCATATTCAGCATTAATAGAGAAATGCAGGGAAGAAGCCCTAAAAAGGGGACATATTCCCATGCCATTGGCCATATAGGTCAATTATCAGCTTAAGACACCCTCTCAGTATGTACAACCTCCATCTGAATTAATAAAAGAAGTTCATAAAGCTGTCCAAGATTACGGACTGCAAAGAGAATACACTATGGGATTGATTGATTCTATTAACCAAGAGTACACTGTGGCTCCTAATTACTGGCGAATGCTTTTTAAACTTACACTAACCTCAGCACAATATACAGTGTGGCTGGCAGAAGGGAAAGACCTTGCTACTGCACAAACTATGGATAATATTGAAGATTTAGAAGTAGGGGGTCTCAATGGGGCAAGACACATATGCTACCCCCACTGTCCAAGCTAACCTAGCTTGTGCAGAGCTACAGAAAAGCTCCAATAAACCCATAAGGGCTCTTAAAAGAGTCCCAGAGTTCAGATGAAAAGACTCTTCCTTTGCATCTGTTTGGCAAGACCCTCAAGAATCATATGTAACATTGATGGATTGCTGATGGCCATAAACAGGAAAATAGAAAATGAAGAAGCAGCTACTATATTCTTATTACAGCTAGCCTTTGAAAATGATAATGCAGCTTTTCAGAAAGCACTGCTCTCTGTAAGGAATGAGCATGCTAATTTACCTGCCTACATCAAAGCCTGTCAGAATGTAGGGACAGAGGGATACTGTGCACCTGTTTTGGCTGTTTCCTTATCCCAAGTCCTTAATCCACATAAGAAAACTGATGTTCTGGTGCCTGGTCTTCTAATTGTCAACAAGAAGAGCATTTACAGAGAAGTGTTCCACTCAAAAGAAAGGAAAGAAGGGCCACCCACGCTGGCATCCCTCCCTCTCTATGTGCACAATGCAGAAAAGGTTACCACTGGAGTCATGTATGTAGGTCTAAATTTGATAAAGATGGTAATCCTCTCATCTCTCAGCAGGGAAACAAGGAGAGGTACATGAGACCCAGTACCCCTCAACCCAATAGGGTCTTTGCAATTGTGAACCCAGGAGTCTTAATTTCTTCTCTCTTTGCCAGTACCCACAGGAGCACAGGTTTGGACTTATCCTTCTCAGACAATATCTTAACCACAGACTCAGGGGTCTGTGAGTCTCAGAACTGGTGGGTTTGGCAGCACCAATGCCATGCACGTTCACTGGTTCCAACAAATTATGAGTGAAAAACCCTTACTAACTCTACAGTTAAATGAAAAATTTTTACAGGTTTACTTGACAGTGGTGTAGATGTTTCCATCATTTCAGAGTTGTCATGGCCCCACAGTGGCCTCCTAAAACACCTGATGCCTTAGTGGAAGTCATCAGGGGGCATTAAGCCCCTAAACAGAGTGCACTTGTTCTTACAGTCATGTAAGAACTGAATGGAGCTGAATGAATGCCCAGCAACTTTCTTACTGTCTGTTTTGCCTTCTCAATTTAGGCTGTGGGGTCATGATTTACTTTCTCAATGGAATATTATGCTTGCATATGCTTGCGGTGAATGCAGCAAATTCAACAAACGTGCCACTGATGTAAATCCCCTGCTCAAACTGATGTGGAGAACAGATACGCCTGTTTGGGTTGATAACCAGGTAGGAACGCTTGGTTCCTCCCCCTGTGTGGAGCATTTCATAATGGGATGATGTAATTTTATCAGTCATGCAGTGACACTCAATAAGCCCATTAACAGCAGATATTGCCCAGAGGGAGGATAGGTCTGGAAGAGATAAAGAGCACTGCCCCACATGATTTCAACAGATGGTAATAGAATACATACTTTTGGTTATACCTTGCATTGTGACCTAAGACAGAATGCCTCTGCACTTTGTAAATACTGCTGATATAACCCTGTTACTTGTAGATTTAACATCTCTCATTTGTTCTCATTGTACACCATTTTTTTCATGTATACTTGCTCCCATTCTAACTTACTAGCTCCCCTAACAGAAGAGAACGTTTGTGCTGAATGCTTGATGATGGCAGTCACATCTAGTCAGACATTTACAGTGGCCTCAGAATCTCATGCCTTCTTTCATCATAACACTGCTGCTTAATCTAAAGATTATGGTATTTCAATGTCCCAGGCAGACATGATTATTTACACTTGTCCTGACTGCCAGCATTTTTTTTCTCCTAACATGCCTGCTGGAGTAGTATGTAGAGGACTTACAGCCTGTCATTTGTGGCAAACTGATTGTTGCATTCCACTGTGGGGAACTGCGAGGAGTTGTTTCAAAAATAGATGGTCTGGAATGAAATTAAGTGAAACAAGATAAACATTGTATCTGAGGACTGTTTATTGATAATGAAACCGGAAAAAAAAACAGTTTCCCCTAGAAAAGACAGAGAAGGAAGGAAAATGGAAAAGGTATGGGACAAGAGAGAGAGAAAGGAGACAGAGAGAAAAAGTGGGTATTACCACCAGAGGATCGGGGAGTGCTGTCGACATCCATGAGACAGAGAATGTGCACACTGTGTGCTGGGGAGCCTTCACAACAGCTCTTGAAAAGGCGAGGCTCTGTTGGAATTCAGGACATCCCTCTGGCTGTCCTGGACTGCCAAGACCCCTGCCAGGAGGCTCAGAGACCCTGGCACAGAGCCCAAGATGCCTGTGGTTTTGATTATGACCTATGGAGCAAATTACAAACCTTATATGAAGATCAGCAAGGCATTATAGTTTAAGTAGAATGATAGTGAATTTATCATGGGGTGAAAAAGTAGATTTTGGGGTTTTTAGAATTGGGGGGGGGGGGGGGGGGGGGGGGGCGAGATGGAAGAATCTGGGTGTGTCCAGCCTTTCTCCTTCTTCTTCTTGGCCTCCATCTTCTGCTATGATGTTGGCACTATTAGATTGGTTCAGAGTAGAAGCTCACTGTCTAACACAGGTGATAGGTATTGGAAAGTAATTGTAAACATTTTACACGTAGTTTTTAGTATAAAAAGATAACACCACCCCAGGGGCAGGCAGAATGCCTCAGACTGTCCTGCTAAGCAGACCTCAGCTGGACAGGAGAAAGAATTTTATAGATAAGATATAATAAACAACCTTGAGATCAAGAGCTGAAGCTCTCACTCCTTCTTCGAGCGCTGGGCTGGGAAAAGAGACTTTCTGACGTATCTCAGGGTCACTCTGACCAGCTAGAGTCCCGAGAAGCTTCTGCAGGCACAGCTGTCATGGGGACAGGCGGCAGGACATCTGGTGAATGAGTGGGCACTCAGGCAGGAGGTGCAGAACTCTGAGCAGGGTCACAGCAAGGATTGCAGCAGCAGGCTGGATCAGAGGCAGACAGGGTTGGACGCAGGTGGCTCAGGCAAGGACGCAGGGGTGAAGTGGCAGGGCTGCAATCAGGGGCACAGGGAGGCAGGACAGATGTGAGGGCGAGCAAAAGCCAGTGAGGGCAAGAGAGCCAAAAGGCAGGTTGCAGCCAGGGCAAAAGGACAAAAAACAGGGCCAGGTCAAAGGAGCAGCGAGCAAACGAGCAAGCAGACACAAAAAGCTCAAAAGACAAGTCACAAAAAGCCCCAGACACTAAACCCCAAAAACACAAGTCTCAAAAAAACCCCCAAAAAACAAGATTCAGAAATCCAAAGCCAAAACTCCAGTCTCAAAAAGCCCCCAAAAGACAACTCTCCAAAGAGCCCTCCTCAGTTTGTAGTGCAGTTGTATTTTATGCCCCCTAGTTCATCCCAAAATTCTGGCTGCTGACAGGAGACCATTGGCCCAGTCCAACCTTTCACTGCAGTCCATTGGTGGAGACCTTTTGCCATCCAGTTGGAGAAACCTCTCTGGAGGGTACAGTGCCTCTGGTGTTCCCCTGCTGACTGCCTGTCCCAACAGAGAACAAGAGGAAGAGAAGTAAAAACATAACATGGGGTAATCTCAAGGCTCTGGATGCTGAGGCATCTAGAATGATGTAGTGTGTAGGGGCAGAACCCAATGCCACAAACACCTTCTTGTTCTATATGGCCATTGTATTGGTTAACTCAAAAGCAAGACCTTTGCTTTATGTTTTACTATTTAGTTCTTATGTTGTGGGTGTCAACATGCAAATCTACTGGGTTCCTGTTTAGGACCCTTTGGTGTTTCATCCAGTAACCTGGTGAGACCCAGAAATTCTCATTTCCACTAACAACTCTAAAATGCTAGGAGGGGAATGGTTCCCTCCATCTGGATCATTTACTAATAACACAGATTGGCTATCAGTTGAGGGAAATCAAACTTTTGTAGCCGATTCCTATCCCTTATGCTTAACTACTTGCAATGATAGCACTTGCACCCCTTTCACACTGCACATGCATTTGAAAAAAATCATACCAGTAAGAGAACGTTACAAGCAACTGAAATTCCAGGAGTTAACACATCACATAACCCTAGAAACACCACCACAGCTCCAAATAATATTTCCATATGCAAACTTAAAGACCTCTTATCTTTGTGCATACTTTATGGTCTCCACATAGGGTGGAAAACCCTGAGCAACATGACATACATGCCCTTAATGTATCAGTGTCAGAATGGGGTTCACAAGGTCATTTTATCTGTAACAATGCCAGACTTGATGTAAGTGACTCCTGCTCAGGAAGCATTAGCTGGAGGAAAGGAGGACTCTTGGTGTCTGTCACACAGATCTGTGATGTCAGTGGTGAATCCCTCCCTCATACAATTCATCGGAGATTGATGCTAGCCTCTCTGTCTCTATGAATATGGGCTTTGAGTTATTCTATGTATCATCTACATATTGGATGAATGCTATTTATATGAAAACTCTTGATACCATGATGTGCACAACACATCCTTATGCATTTTTATTAACAACAGATATGACAGTTGAATCTCGTAATCAATCATATTGCATCACAACCATCAACCCTAGGTACACCTTCTGCATCATCCCTGAAAATATAGCTGAAAGGAATTTTACTTATCTCTTATCTCCATGCTGGCATGCAGAAATACGGATTCCATGGTTCTTACACAGGAATGGGAAGGAGAATCAGGAGTCATGTACCTAAACTGCTTGTTTGTAAAGAAATCCAAATGAACTGAAAGATTTATTGCTTGGCTTACTGCTTTTATCTCCTGTTACAATTTTAGCTTCATATCTACTATTGCTATTGCTACTTTAATGGAATCAGTGAAAACAGCCTATGAAGTTAGTTCTGTAATGAGTAATTTCACAGAGGAATTATAAATGCAAAATGTAATTGATCAACAAATATTGGCATGCTTAGATGTCCTTGAGACTGTTTTGTTATGGGTAGGAGAAAAACAAGATGCCCTAAATACCTGATCGTGCCTTCACTGTGACTGGCAGCACACTGATGCTAACATGTGTGTTACTCCTGTGATACAGGGGTACGGAATGGAACAGTTCTGAAACTTCCTGGGACAAGGTAAAGGCTCATTTAAAGGAGAAATTTTCTACAAATATGGATAAAAACATAAATGCATTAAAAGGTAGTCTTACGAAACAATCTCACACATTACAAATCATATCTGCACGGAATTTCTATGATACACTTGTTAATTGCTTTACTTGGCTTAATCCAAAAACTTCATTTAAGAGACTGAATTTATGCATATGGCTGTTTGGCACTTTGGGGATGGATGTCATTCTTGTTACAGGATTTCTTTGCCTCTGGAGACTGCTCCAAGTCAGCAAAAACGTAGAACTAAACAATGGCTGCCCTTGTGACAAATTCATCTTTAAACAAAAAAGGAGGAGATGTAGATGTGACCACTGTTCAACCTTAACATCTGCATGAGAAGGTGCACACCAAAGGGTCTTGACCAAACCATAAATACTCATGTCAGAATGTTTGGCAACCTGAACACGGGTTGCTGCGGGATGTGTGAGAGCGTTTGCAAATAGAGCAAGAAACATCCTGCTCTGCCATTTCTTTGCATGTTGGTTACTGTCCTGCTCAGCTGTATTATCAACAGCAAAAACATGTAAAGTTCACTCATACTTAATAAAGCAATTCTGTTGCATCACAATGGTGTCCGTGACTCAATCGCTTCAAGGACTGATGGTGAATGTAAGAAAGTCACAGGAAGTCAGAAATCCCTGGGAACAAAGGAGTTTCCTTCTATAAAATCTCCATACTATCTGAGCTCAAAATATAACCTAACAAAACCAACCCAGCAATCAAATAAGGCTTAGGTGCTAAAGCAGCATCCCACTATAAATTAAAGTTCATGACATTCTAGTATTAAGCTAGTTTCTGGTTAAAGTTTTCAGAAGAATATATGCTCAGTCACTGGACAGTTTCTGAAGAAGATTAAAATAAAACTTCATCCTTTGCTGCAGGCTCTGGTTACCAGTTTCTGATATATTATCCATTTACTTGGAGCAGGGGAATTGCCTTTAGTCCTCTAATTCTCATCCCAGCTGCCTGCACTCTATATATATGTGGATAGCAGAAATGGCTCCATGTTCTTTCAGATGGGGCAATCTTTTTAACCTTGATGGATTTAAGTGACAGGAGAAAAGTATTGATGCACAGAGAACCTTCTTTATTGCTCTCCAGAATTGTAAATCTACCAATGTCTAATGTAGTTTCCCCAACTTCTATGTTACAGAAACTTCATCTTCTGCTCCAGATCACATTTTGACTTGGCAAAACCAGAAACATACGCTACACCAGACAAAAAATCCTACTTGTTATCTCCACAAGCAAAAATTCAGTTTTAATTAAGTGCAACAATTTAATTTTCTGTGGGCCGAACTGTAAACCCCAATATAACCTCTTCTTTTCCATCTGCAATGCAAAATCTTTTAGTTCTTTAAAGCCGAGCAAACAATAGCAAAATGTTTAAATTAAGGATTTTTTAAAGTAGAAAATAAATGTAATAAAGAGAGTTTAGAGAAAATCCCTAAACCACTGCAGCCCTAAAACACCAGTGTAGCTTCTAGTCCAGCCATAGCCAAGAAAAGGTTACCCTAGACATCCAGAAGTGGACTTGCCAAATGCATGTGGGACTTCACCATCAACTGGTAACAAGCAGCAAGTGAAACTAATCAGGAAAGTGGAAAAGCGGGGGTACTTAAAAAAAAAGGCAGAATATGGCCTTTTCTGCAGAGGATAGCACAAGCACCATGCTGTGACCAAATTAATGATTTGTGTCCATTCATAGTCCAGGAGTGAATTTCTGTCTGCCTGGTAATACCATTCAGTATACCCAAAGTACACATGGGCCCAGAGGTCCCAGAACCCTGAAGTCAAAGGGAGAGGGTTAGAGTTATTTCCTATTGCCAGTAGAGTGCTGCTTTACTGCTGTTAACTCCAAGTAAGTGGCTTTCTCTCCACAAGAACATTTCCTTTGCCTTCCCCCAGCATCAGCACCCCATGAGGAAAGAATATTTGCTTGGAGTTTTAATAGATTTATATAATGAAAAAAGTCACCAGGCAGACACCAACCAGCATGCTTTGAGAGGAGCCCTAGAGGCATCTAAATCTTATTACTGCTTCCAACACAACCTGATTGGAATTCTACCAGTGTAGCAGACTGATTATTGTCCCAGCAATACTAATTCATACTGAGAGTAGTACTTCTCTTCATACTTGAATGTATCTCCTTATCTTTTCACTGGTGTTCACTGTAAAGGGATATATTTAGGTACTAGCTGCCAATAGTTGGTCAATATCTCACTTCAGAAAATGTTGTATTCATTTGTAAAATGATTATGCCTTGCATGCTGGGCTGAGTCCCAAGAAAAGCTGCAATATGTTGAAGGAATAAACTAAATCCTGTCATGAAGTACGTATTTTTGAAAGCTAAGGTCCCATCCTATCAATAAACTTTGCCATTTAGCTAAAAATGCCATTTCTCTGGAAGTTAGATAAAATGCAATCAATAAGATCATTGCAACAATAATATCCCTTGTGCTGATGAAATGAGAAAGCTTGTTTTAAAGGCAAGTTGTATATAGAAAACAAAATATTAAGCAGAGGAAGGAAATTTTGCCTTGTTAAACTGATACAGCCCGGGAACTATCAACATAGTGCAAGTTTGATAAATGAGTCAAATGATAAATATTTATTTTGCAATAAATATTACTAATAAGGTAATCACAGAAATTGGATTGCTTCAGTCTCTTCTGGCTCCTGACTCACAAACGGCAGTCAAATCGAGTTCACTTCGGTCTAAGTTTTGAAGCAGCTAAGGAACCAATAAGCTCTGCATACAGCATTACTGATCTTTCCAAAGACTGGGGGAGACAGCATCCAAAATTCAAACTCTGTATCATAAAAACAGTCAGGAAAATGGAAAACAGCTTGAGTTAGATGTGATCAGCTGGGAGGCACAACCTCAGGACAACTAGCAGGCAGACAGCTACTCAATTATAAACCGGTACCTGCACCAACACTTTAAAAAATGGGTGTCACAGTTTGATGTGGATCAAACACCAGAGCACCCATGAAAAATCATTCACCTTTTACTCATGGGCTGTGGGTGAATTCTGCACCCCTACATGCACTTCATGAATTACAGGGAAACAGTTTTTTGTATTATATTCCTCACCAGGGATTGCAGAAGAATCTTAGCTCCAATGCTTTTAGCACCTCCCCTTCCCACTTTTGCACTGCCCTTAGTGTAGCCATGTTGTTCTCTTCACGTGCGTCACCCTGGTTTTTTAAGATTTTCTAAGCCTTCTGATGTTGACATTCTTGTAGTGAATTTCTCACACACTTTCTGTAAATAACTCATTGTTTTGCATTCCCTTATGGAGGAGGAGAAAATTGATGGACTCTTGGTTTGACCAGTGTCATTGGAGAGGTGGCACTGTCACCCTCCAATCCACTGTCACTCTTGGAAAACTATAAAAAGTTGGAGTCAGAAAATAAACTTCCCTTTATTCTTCACCTTGAGAACAGCAGTATGAGCTTGTGTTCTTTCATGTCCTATAGCGACGCACATGTCTTCACCTTTTCCTTTTCTCTGACTCAGGAGAGAATTGGTGTCTGTAGGTTCATTTATTTCCAAGTTCTATCAATTGAAAAGTTTTAAGCACTGAAAGGTTGATCTCATCCTGGCTCTGTATCAGGGAATCACTCTCTGTGCCTCTCGCTGCTGATCACATGGTGCCCACCAGCACTGTGTGAGCCACACCAGCCCCAGCTCCATTCAGCTCCGCTCCTCATGTGGGGTACCAAAAAGGAAGAGTGGCTGCTGCCATTTTTGCCCTTCTGTTCACAGCGTGGCTGTCTAAAAGCAGCTAAGCAAATAAAGTTCATTGAGCACCATGGCAAGATAGCAGCCACCCCTTGGCGCTGCCCCAGCCATGCTGATTTCAGCTGTGCGGCTGCTCCCGGCCACAGGCGCACCAGCCCTGGCCACATGGTCTTGGCCATGGGGCTGCTCGTGAGCCTGGGATGATCCACCTGGCCGCATGACCCTAGAAGCCCCTTTCTCACCCTTCAGAAAGAGGAAGAAAGGAATTGCACACACTTTCTCCTTCTTAGGTATGCCATCACAGGGGCATTGCCAATTACTTTAACTGACATAGTAGTAGGTCTCTTTCCAGTGTGATGGTGTTCACAGGGGTCTCAGGTTGAGGGAAGAGACGTGGATGTGACTCCATGTTTCAGAAGGTTTGATTTATTATTTTATTATATATACTACATTAAAACTATACTAAAAGAACAGAAGAAAGGATTTCATCAGAAGACTAGCTAAGAATAGAAAAAGAAAGAATGATAACAAAGGCTTGTGGCTCAGACTCTCTGTCCAAGCCAGCTCACTGTGATTGGCCATTAATTAGAAACAACCACATGAAACCAATCACAGATCCACCTGTTGCATTCCACAGAAGCAGATAACCATTGTTTCCATTTTGTTCCTGAGGCCTCTCAGCTTCTCAGGAGGAAAAATCCTAAGGAAAGGATTTTTCATAAAAGATGTCTGTGACATTTCCAGAGCCAGCCTGTGATTTGCTTTTCCAGGCATGGAAGAAACTTCTAGCAGCTCCCTACAGAAAAATCACTTCCATGGCTGGCTTCTTCCCTCCTCACCAAAAAATCAAGCCATCCAAACCCAACACAAAGGGTTGCAAAGCTGCACAAGTAAGCTGTTACACAAGAACACTATGTGTTGCTATTACTCAAAAACTGTAGTATTCAAAAGCTGTAGTACACTGTGATATTTAATCAAGTAAAACAACCAAACCACGGGGCCAGGTCAGTAAGCAGTGTCCTTAGGAAAACAGGAGTAAGCTGGGCTCACCAGGCACTCCAGTAAAGCAAAGCAGCATCACTTGCAATGAATTACACATCTCTAAATGCTGCACCCTATCAAACATCTGCCTGACAGATACCCTTCAGGCCAACAAAGTCCACAGAAAGTTCTCTGTAACTTCAGAATATTCTTCTCCTAAGTCTCACTGGGTTTAAAAGATGCTTTTTTGTCCTTTTAATGCAAGTTTGGAAGAGGCTTGGAGTAGAAGAAGAAAGGTGTTATTTAAAGCTTGGATCAAACCCCAATAAAACTAAGTTGTCAAGGGAGAAAAACATTTATCAAAGAAAGGAAGAGACACTGAAACAGAGAAACAGGAATAATTTCTGTAGAGTCCTTATAAACCTATTAATCCCATTTCAAAGCTTCTAGACTCCTCTGGAATTTAAGTGAATAAACAATAATAACTGCCCGAGCTTTCAATAAATCACAACACTCCATCAATCGTAATGAGTGTAATCCACCAGCTAAAACTGACATGAGACCTACAAAAGGCGTAAGAATAAAACATCATGCCAAGAAATAAATTTTAATCCCTTTTCCTATGCAGAGAGCAAGAGGGTTAAGTACAAGAAATCACATGAATTAAACACAGGAGGGTAGGAAAGGGAACAGAATCACTATATTCCTGGCCTCAGCAGCTAAAGACAGTGCTATGATTAAATAATTAAACCTTGTTCAGTCAAGCTAAATTTCAACAGAAGTAATTAATCTGCATATGGTCTTTTATACCCTGCCCAAACTGTACTTTCGGCCAAAGAAAAACATTTCCTCTGTTGCCTCTTTCTTTCCAAAAGTTTCCTTAATATATGAGGAAAGAATCACTTCTCATTTAAAATAAATCATTTAAATTTAAATTAAATCAGTGACATTGACAAGGTTGCTATTCAAATGTAAAGTATCATCCTTGTGAAAATTTTCACACACCTTTGTAAAGCTGACTGCAGGATGAGAATTATTTACTTTTCTTGAGAAAGCATTGCAAATTTCAAAAAATTTTGTGTATTATGTCAGGACAGGTCTTAACCTCTGGATTAATTTTTTTCATAAACAAGTGAAAGGAAACACAAAGCTTGAGACTGTCAACAATCCAGGTCTCACCTGACACACAAGGTACCAGACCCAGGTCCTCTTGCTGAATTGGGTTGACCATGGCTTTCTAGACTTAAAAAGTCTATTCAGGAAAAAAAGAGTTTCCTTTACCAAGCTCCTATGTGACTCTGATTAAGCTAATGGAACTGATGTCCATGAAGACAACATTCTGGACAGCGTAACAACCATCACAAATCCCAGGAGCTTGTTCCACTGCCATTCCCACAGCGCCATGATTGCAATCCTGAACTGCACTTGAACATTCTTACGAGTCAGGCAAAGAGGATATCGACATGAAATGGCCTGAGGCAAACCAGAATCAGATACTGAGAGAAAGGGGTCACATGGGAAGGGAACTGTAGTGAATTTCAGCAGCAATAACAAAAGGCTTTAAGCAAAAATAGGTTTGAGCATCCATATCCAGACCTGCCTCTAGATTGCGAACACTTTGATTTCCTCTTTAAGAAGTACCACAGCTTCACGTCATGTTAGCTTATTTACAGAAAGTTTGAGAAAATCCTTCGGATTGTTGTTACAACCCAATCATTTAAACCTAGAGTCAAACCATGGGGGTTTTTTGCTCTGGGTAGGTGCAGAGGAGAAAATTCCAATAAATATTCTCAAGAGGTAACAATACACAAAAGTTTACTGGCAAATGAGGTAATAAACTATAGAAATTTAAGGAGCTATAGAAAATTAAGGAACATTGGCAAAGGAGTAAATACAGCATATCATCACTTATCCCAGCATACACTTAGCCCATTGAACATAGAAGACCTTATAATCCATTCAATGTTACACTCTGTGAGAAGGGAGTCAGAAGAAGAAAGGGAGGAAAACAGAAAGACATGAAAACTACAGAAAAACAGACATAGCTACCAACCTCTGGGTTCCAGTAATGTAAAGCAGTGTAAAGAGGGTTTTCAACCTCCTCCTCCCTGCTGCCCTGGGCCATTGTTAATACAGCTCTCAGGTGGCATTGCAGGACTTAAAAGGGTGTTTATGCAGCTTGTTTCAAGAGGCTACTTGCAGGCAAAACAGGCTTTCAACTTAATCTTTTAATAGCTGTGGCTTAAAATGAATACTCCAGGTTGCTGTATAGAAACATACAAGGTGAGAAGATGGATAGGCAAAAATTAATAGATCATCACAGAGAAGTTAAAATAATAGTAGTTTTCCACTTCAAGAGGTTATCCAGTATAGCACATCCAGGAAGATCTCAGTTCTTTGGTACTCTACACATTCTGAAGGAATGTATAACGGACAGCACAAACCCAAAACCAAATACACCTTCCTCCCCTCCCCCACCCCAATCCTGTATTCTGGGTTAGTGTTTATTTTACTTTTTTCCTTGATTTGTTTCTCTTTCATTCATTTTGTTCCTGTACCCCTTCCCATGCACACATACTTTAAAAAATATATATTTAATTCACTGTTTCATTTTTTCCATTAATGAAGGAGCTAAGAGCAAGCCTTCTGTCATCCAAAGTGCAATGCTGCCCTCCAGAGCTGTCAGGAAGAAAAATTTCTTCAGAAAACATGAAACCATCTCCAAGCAAAACGTTTTCTTTCAGATGGAATTGCTGAATCTATCTCACATTATTCTCTGGGTTGAAAACCAGTCTGTACAGACGCCTTATCTGGCTTAGCCTGGTTTACTGACAATCATCTTGACAACTCTTCCCATATACAATTTGTGTAGCAACTCCAAAGCAAAGAAGGGACTTTTCTCTTGTGTAAGATGGTGAAAAAATCCCAACTAATAAATTGATCCATGTCTTCTCACACAAGGTAAAGAATTATCTGATAAATTTTCAAATCCTGATTGGAAGCCACATTCAGAAGGTGTTTACTGAGAAACCAGGCTCCAGAAGAAACAGTGCTCAGGTCTAACAGAAATTCAGTTACCCAAAAGCAAGCATTTGATTTTAGATTTTTCTTTAACTTGAGTCCTGGGTGCTGGTGCTGTATCATAGCATATCAGACACTTGTTTTCTAAAAATGATAAATATGTAGCTATTATATGTGTATAAAATCACTCCGATGATTTATAAAAAATAAATTGCACAACTTGAACAATACTGTGAGAGTTCTGCCTTGATGATCTGTCGTGTTTATCACCTGCAAAGCCACAATGCAGAACTTGTGAAGAGCTTTCATTTTCTCTAACACCAGACTCAAAGTCAGCAATTTTCACTAAATTGAAAGATACATTCCCACAAAAAGCAGACCTCCCTTCCATTTATATTAATATCACTTACTAATAGTTCCAGGAGGTAAAAAAGCAACAGCAACAACCAGTAATGTGACTTCCAAACTGGTCTCTCTCATCTCTGAAGCCAGATGAAAAAAGTCTTGAGAGGGGCTTAAATGTTAATATACAGATGTGGATTTCTACCCCCTGCAGAAAAGCCTGACCACAATGAGCCATCTTAAAAGGCTACACCAAAATTTTCTGTTGGGATCTATACGAACTCCTATAAAGCTCAGGACTACACCAGTGCAGGAAGACAAGAGGAAAGCAAGAGGAAGAGTGGTTCAGAGGATTAGAAATAAGTTTAGGAGAAGAACTCTGGAATAAGTGTCTCCTCTACCAAAAAAATGGGGTTCCAACAATCACGTTCTGCCACTGATAAAATGAATGCATGAAAGCGAAAAAAACCAACCATTTATTGATGAACTTTTTCCCAAATGACATGGGGAAAAATTAAGAAATGCTAGATATTGAAATGTCAGAACTTTACCCCACACATACACACACACCCACAGCAGAACCCCCCCCCACCCAAAAGAAAAAAAAACAAAACAAAAAAACAATAAAAACAACCAAAAAAAACCCAAAATGTAACGGGAAGTGAAAAAAAGGGCCAAGCACATGGAGGAGAGGAACAGAACGTCACCTGGAATTTGTCTCAAGGAAGAAAAAACAAAAGGTTCACACAGCAGCTCAGGAAAACCCAGACAGAAACCTGGTGACTCTTTGATGTTGGCCTCCTGGACACCACAGATGAAGCTGGGCCCTTTCTCTGGCTGGGCTGGCTTTTCTGAGGTCTGGCCAAGGTGGAGCTGCTCCCCCACTGGTCCCAGCCAATCATGTCCCGTCAATTGTCTGATCTTGGACCAAAACCATGCCAGACAGTTCAAGAGAAAACAAAAGCTGCTGAAGGATTGCAGTGTCCAAGGCCAGGGAAAGGGGGAAAAACCCTTCTTACCTAAGCTAAGAAAAAAACAAGCTGGATAAGCAACAGCATTACCACCGGTCCACACTACACCCAGCACATCTGGGAGTGAGGCTTTTGAAAAAGCCTGCACAAGAGCCCCAAGGCTTGCCCCTCTTCCCCAGACCCAGCTTAAAATTACAGAAACCATTTCTGGGCATAGAGCAGACGATTAGAGAAGAGAGGATCATCATAAAATCACCCCAAGGCGAGGATACCACATCGGGAAAGAAACGATGCAAGCAAACTCTAACAATTCCATACAGTTTGTTCATATTTATTTTTCATTCTGATGGAATAGGTTAAAATAGCTACTTTCCTCCTCATGACACCACCAACCCCAGAGCTCATTGTTTCATTCTCTCCTCAATATGCAGGTAGATTTTCTAAGCTCCTCTTCATCCAAGCTGCAATGGGTCAAACCCTCGCTGGTATAGATAAGCTCATTCCAGCAAAGTTATACCAGGCTATGAGAGATGGGAATACAGTCCCATCATGCCTTTTGCCAAGGAAAGCTGGAGTGCAGAGCAAGCACAACTCCCTCATGTTTTGAACATTTTTGCCATCTCCAGCAGAAGTGTTCAGTGCTCTCAAACACACTGCTCTTCAGAGACGGGGTCCAGAGAGGCAGGCAGGAAGCCTCAGAGGCCAGACCATGGCACAAGGATTCTATGTCATGGCACAAAGATCCTAAGGAGTGATTCAACTTCCCTGAAGCAGATGCCCTAGAAACAATCCCCAGGCCAGATTGACAGGTTGAGCTCAGCACAATCCCAAGGCCAGATTTACAGGTTGAGTTCAGCACATGCATTTTATGATTCACACATTTACTGCTGAATTTAAATGCTGAGTAGACCAAGCAAGAAGCCTGAGAAGTGCCCCAGTTCATGAGGTGGAGAAAGAGGAGGAAAGACCTTCCTCAACCCAGAAGCATGGCAGGGGACTCAACATGGCACTGACAGCACTACCCTGATAATTGCTGCACTGCCTGGTGACCAAGGGTTAACTGATCTTCACTTTGCAGCTCTATTTTCCAGTCTTCAAAAATTCAGCTTATTAACGCTTATGCAGCCTCACAAAAGTGCTTATTAACGCTTATGCAGCCTCTGCAATGTGCTGATATGATCTCTGAAAGGAAACCCATTCAGTAGAGACACAAAAGACAAAGAACAGCAGAATGTGTCTTATTGGTTGATTATCTATTGAAGAACACAATGTTTCTACTAAATTTTAATTTGGACAGCAGTTTGCCAAGATCTAAGGTTGGCCACACCATCATTTACCTGTCTCATGCCAGGTAAATGCCCCTTGCATTAGATTATGTATTTCATCTGCATGCATATGTATCAGCATGCTCTTTGGGTGCTATAACCAATTATGATCCAGAAATAGACTTGCCATCAATTTTAATACAGATATTTTTAACTGGCACTTTACAGGAATGTATTTTACCCACAGCTTTGGTCAATGGGACAAAGCTTATTTCTCTATGAGTGTCTCTTTATAACAGTAAAACTGAGATTTGACATTTTTGCCCCATCACACTTTTTTTTCATTTTTTATCAATTCAGATCTCTCTTTTTTTGTTTACCTAGTCCAAGGTTGGGTTTTTTTCCCATTCCTTGCCATTTCAGGCATTTCTTTAGGTTATAAAAATCTTGAAAACTCTGTGGCTAAATTTTCTTGCTGTAAAACCACAAATCATGAACATACACCAAAAGTCTCATACTTAGTGCAGAGGAACAAGAATTCAATAAAAGTATTTGCCATATTCCAACCTAGACTGCATTGAGAACAGCAGTTGGAGTGGAAAAATAGATGACAGCTTCTTTAAGTATTATTACTATCCATTTTAAAGACCAATTTTCCAGATTGTCTCCAGATGGTAGAATTTTAAAGCAAATTTGCCTATTTACCTCACTGAGAGTTTTTCAGTGGTTTTCATTAGAAAGCTCTAGTATTTGTAAAATTGCAAGCTGCTTCCAGTGGGAATAGTAAAAGAAATGCATCTTTATTTAAATTGGTATTATGTTAGATAATTATTGCCAAATCTTGTAACTGTCTCTGCATTAATGGATCCTGAAGTGTTGCTAGTAGTTCTTGGTCCTCATCCATTTTTTGTGGACCAATATTAGCAGTGATTTTTCTCAACCTTTTTTGAATGTATGGGGTTTTTTTATACAAGGATTTTTTTCTGTTATTAATAAAATAAATATCACTGTTTCATACAAAGTTTCAACAGTACCCAAATCCCATCCAGAGACAGAATATCTATGCAACAAGCCCAGATTTCAAAAATAAAATTGTGGCTGTTCTTTAAAATCATCTCTTTTATGAGACACATCCAGATTTTCATGAAAACACTGAGCTGTACCTTGTGGTCCCTTGTCTTGCAATAAATATCAGAATGTAATAAAAATACAAATAGGTAAAGTTCTGGATATATATAGTTAGAAAATGTAAGTTGTCTGGAGGATAGAATCATCAAGGCTGGAGGAGACCTATAAGATCATCCAGTCCAACCATCTACCCAGCACTGCCACTGTAACCCTTAAACCACCAAACCATGTCACCCAGAACCATATCCAGATGCCTCTTACACATCTCCAGGGATGGTGACTTCATCACCTCCCTGGGCAACCTATTCCAATGCCTGACTACCCAAACAGAAATTTTTTTTTTTATAATATCTAATCTGAATTTTCCCTGTCTCAATTTAAGAGAAAATTCTATTTTTTCTAGTCCTTTCACTGAAGGCACAGCAGAAGATATGTGCCCACACCTCACTGCAACTTCCTTCAGGGAGTTTTAGAGAGGAATGGGTTTCCCCCTAAGCCTCCTCTTCTCAAGACTAAACAAACCCAGTTCCCTCAGCTGTTACTCCTAAGTTTTCTAAACCCTTCACCAGCCTTGCTGCCCTTGCTGGACACACTCCAATACCTCAATAACCTTTAAAGTGAAGAGCCCAAGACTGACCACAGCACTTCCTGAGGTGCATTTGTCTGGTGCATTTGCCTTAGGGCAGGTTCAGAATGGTTCCACCAGTCAATTTCTTCCTCAGATCCCTACTACTTAACCTTTCCATCTCCTCTTTGAAATTGGTTTTGCTTTTCCTACCACTATCTGCCCATGTAAAAAGTTGAACTCTCTCGATTTTTCACAAGCATCCTTTATGTACTATAAGGCTGCAATCTGCATTTGCACAGCTTTCTGGAAACTTCTAGAAACTTCAAAAGCATGCCGTACATGATCAGGAAGACAGGAGGATATTTACAGGAATATTTACATTCTTTCAGAGCATATTTACAGGGAGAGAGTGGGTGAAACTATATGAGAAATAGATTATGGGATCAGAAGATCCCAGAACCACCTGGATGGAAGAGAACACGGGGTGTCCCCAGTCTCAGCCCTGCCATGAGCAGGTCTGGTCATTTAGCACAAGAAGCATTCAGACATTCTCTGCCCAACTCCAAGGACAGAAGTTGCTCAGGGTTCTGATCTAATCCCTTTCCTTTCCAAAGACTTAGAAAAACAGGCCCATCTGGGGTAGGTGCCAGTTTGCCTTTGCAAGGTGTGACAAAGACAAGGAAAAAGCAAACACAAAAGAATGGCAGCATCAAACAATATGGAATGGGTGTGTGTTTGTAAAGCATAAAAATCCTTTTTGTTGCCAGGGTTGCCAGATTTCAGCATTTTTAGGATCCATAATTCCAGCGATGTCCACAGTCAGAAGAAAAGCAGGGCTGTCAGCAGCAAAACAAAGCATGGCCCCAACAGAAGAACATGACACCCTGCAGCAAAGCATGATACTTATTTCACCCAGGCATTTCCTGCTGGAAAATCAAAACAAACTGAAACACCTTTGCTTTGGAAAGCACCATCTCATCTTTTCCCTAACGAAATCCTACCAAGGCAAAAACACAACCTTTTGATCTGAAATACACAAAGTGCTTCTGAGAATTAAAACAGCCTACATGGAAACCTTCTCATCTAAAGAAACTCCAGATGTCATTTGTGACATTTTAATACTATTCTACAAGGGGAGAAGCTGATGCAGGTCTGTAAGGATGGGTGCAAAGAAGAAAATTTGCCCGGGTGAGAGAGAGCAAAATGAATAGGAGGCAATCCTACAAACAGTTCATCCATCTTTTTGGCTCTGTTCTGCCAGCAGCAGTAATGCAATTGAAAAGCCATATGTCCTGTACAACCTGCCAAGTACAAAATCATCACAGCACATCCTCTCTGCCACCAAGATGCAAGAAGAGACAGGTTCAAGGAATTTATCTGAACAATAAAATGTGATATCCTCGACAAATACGGTGGTAAGGGAATGGAATTTTTTCTCTCTAAGAATAAAGTACATTCTTCATGAAAGAAGAGAGAGAAAGGAAGGAAGTGGTGGAAGGAAGTGGCGGAAGGAAGTGGGGGAAGGAATTGGCGGAAGAAGGAAGGAAGGAAGGAAGGAAGGAAGGAAGGAAGGAAGGAAGGAAGGAAGGAAGGAAGGAAGGAAGGAAGGAAGGAAGGAAGGAAGGAAGGAAGGAAGGAAGGAAGGAAGGAAGGAAGGAAAGAAAAAGGAAGGAAGGAAAGAAAAAGAAAGAAAGAAAGAAAGAAAGAAAGAAAGAAAGAAAGAAAGAAAGAAAGAAAGAAAGAAAGAAAGAAAGAAAGAAAGAAAGAAAGAAAGAAAGAGAAGAGAAAAGAAAAGAAAAGAAAAGAAAAGAAAAGAAAAGAAAAGAAAAGAAAAGAAAAGAAAAGAAAAGAAAAGAAAAGAAAAGAAAAGAAAAGAAAAGAAAAGAAAAGAAAAGAAAAGAAAAGAAAAGAAAAGAAAAGAAAAGAAAGAGAAAGAAAGAAAGAGTATATCTTATACTAAAGACCTGGTGGTCATTAATAACCTGAGACCAGCCCAAATGTGCTGGCCTTGGGACATATATTGTATAACAGACCCTTGTCCTGGTTTGAGCTGAGTATATGACACCAGTGTCTGAGACAAAAAGCAGAGATTGCCTCTGTGGAAGAGGAGAAACACTAACTCGGACACAGAAAGCCACCACAGAGAAGTTAGAAAGTTATAGAAAAACAGATTGGAAGAAAAACTCATTCTGCACTACATGAGTTTTCTGTCCCCTGAGAGTATAAAAGGGGATATTTTATATCTAGGGATATAAAAAAAGGGAATATTCTGTACCTATTTGAGGATGCAACAGCTTAAATACATCTTCTAAAATGGTATCCCAAAATTGGATCACCATATCCTGATGTTTACTGCAGCACTGCTTTCCCCAGTGTTGTAGCTGGCATCCCTGCAGAGTGCTGAACTTCTCTCCCTTTACACCTTTTTCCTTGACAAAAGCCATTATGACTTATCTTTTTAAAATTTTTTTCAAACATTAATTTAAAGAGAAAATAGACCTTTTTTTCCCCAAATCCTTTCCCATATCTGAAGAAAAACTTCAGACCCGTGGAAGACAATTTTTTAAAAAAATTTATAAATATTGTCACCCCTATCAGAAAAGGGAAAGCCATAAGGAATTTCAATCAGTGAGGGTGGTTTCACTACTAGCAGGAGTTCCTTATAACAGAAAGATAATTAGGTGAATTCTGTTAAAGTGCCCTCCTCTGTAGAACAAATTGCCTATGACCAAATTAATTGCCCAAGATGTCAGAGAATCCCACCATATGTGGCACAGAGCTTGTGGCAGCTGGTGGTACCAGCAGAGTCAACACACAAGTAACAAACATCTTTGACTCTAGGCATCTGGTATCCATCATCCCCATGTGGGAGAAGCCCAGGGATAAGCACAAGGCCTGAATTCCTGCCCTCCAGCTTGGCTACACAGCACCAGGAGATGGGGGCTTGCAGGCACAGAGAAACAAAGATCTTCATCCACAAGGCTCCAGGTCTACGTAGGTCTCTTCATCCATCCTATCTTTACTTATTTTGAGAGGGTAAGCAAGACTTGGGTTTGTTTCAGCTCTTTAGACTGAACAACATGCAGTTTCATTTTTTCTTTTTTTGTTTTCTTTTTCTTGAGGGTTTGAGCCAAAACCAGTTGAAGTCAATTGAAAGACAACCAATAACTTCAATGCTTTTTGGCTCCAGCCCTAAATACACACCACATGCCAGACATGATGACTGATTCCATATCTGTCTCTAGGAAGCGCTTAAAAATTGAAATTCAATGAGGGAAGAGAGCAAGTCTGTGTATATCACACTCTGGATGTTCAACTGACTTTAATAAATTCCAGAAGCAGCACACATGCCAGGAGTTGTTTTCAATCAATAAATAACACAGAGGTTGAATTGTTCACCTGCCACCTCCTTACTTCCCCTCAGCAAATGTGGAATTATCTTTTAGCTGCAAGGATACTTGCAAACTGAAAGTTACATTTACAGAAACATCTATTTGCCAGCCTTTTATTTTTTTTCTTTATATCCATTATAAGAAGTAACAGTATTTGACACCCACAAGGACCCTTCTCAGCAATACACTATATATCACTCCATGAAAATACATAAATGACAAATTATCCCCAATACACTGTGCCTCTGCTGACCTGCTCAAGGTTTAAAGGCAGCTGGCAATTAAATGCCATGGCTACTGACCTGTTAAAGGCTTAGGCAGAGTTGTGTTTATAAGCAGCAAAGGAAATTGGATGTAATGGTATTTTGTGGGGGTCTTTCTGAAATGAATTTGAGTAGTATTCATTCCTTCACTTCTCTGATTAAAATTATCTATCGATCTCTCATGCATTATTACCTAACAGGCTGAATTCTGACTTGCCTGCTCTAAAATAAGAATGTTGCTTCCCTTTCACATTTCCCACCACAAAATATTTTGCCAGAGACTGAGAAAGCAGAAAGTTACCACTTGCCCTGAGTCTACAAAAACTAAAGATTTGTTAGCAAAACTTTCAACTTTCACCTTTTAGCTTTTTGTTCTTTTTTTCTTTCTTTTTCTTTTTTTTTTTTAATATACAGGTCCTTATTTTATCTATTGAGGTTCTTGTATTTTTATTAAGTGCAATAGCATTGCCTTCCCCTGGGAGCAGACATATAGCCTAGCCAGTCTTCAGTAGTCCTAGACTTGGGATTTAAGACCATCTCACACTTAACTCTCAAGAAATGAAAGATCAATGCTCAAATCAGACATGCCACAAAGCTTCCCTCTCCTAGCCTTCCACAAAAGCCCTCCTAATTTAAAATAATCTCTCCTTGCTCCAGCTATTCAACTATAGCAAAACAACCCCATGAGAACAATTAGGCCTATAGAAATAATAAAACTTCCAAGTTTTCCAGAATAATCAGGTTTAGGTGGCAATACCCATCTCAAAGCAAGGCTGAATTACAATTCAGACCCAGAACAGAACAGCCTGATAAAGCTGTAATTTTGTGTTGCACACATCATTAATAAACCTTGGCCATTAATGACTTTATGATTTGCTGTAAACCCAGAATCATAAAGATATATTTCACCTTCCATCCACCTAAAAGAAAGCTCCTTCCACATCAGACAAGATCACACAACCACATTCTCAGCCCTTAGAATTCTTATACTTTTCCCTTAACATTCAAGTGACATGAGCAATGGCATTTTCAAACCAACTTAGTGCCAGAAAACTGTCTGTTGAAATTCCAGTTAAGAGGAATTTTCCAACTGATTTCCAAAGCAGAAAAACCCAAAATTTTGTGCACTTTGAAAGAAAAAAATCTAGTTACATGTATGTAAGGGTGTTTTGTTGTTTTGGGGTTGGAGGTTTTTTTACAATTCCTTTTCAGCTCCAAATATAATTGGAATTATGATGTATAACCAATTTTTTAAAATAACATAATCCATATGTCACATAATTCATTAACATAATTCACAGACATCTCAAGGGCTACAGCCAGCTGTTTGCTGATCCATATTCCTACCAGGCTTATTAAATAAATACAGTGATAAAAATTCACAAGTCAGTTTTTCATATCATGTATATGGAAAAGTTCACCCAGAACCACTAGGTTGGAAGAGACCTTTAAGATCATCCAGTCCAACCCCTGCCCCAACACCTCAACTAAGCCATGGCACTGAGTACCACATCCAGTCTTTTCTTAAACACATCCAGGGATGGTGACTGCACCACCTCCCTGGGCAGATCATTTCAGAACTTTATCACTCCTTGTGTGTGGACAGATTTTTATTGAGACATAGTTGATGGGAAAAGAGATGTGAGAAAATACATCTGAGAAAGCAACAGCTGCCTAATTCAAGGACACAGTTTCTTTGAGCAAGAAATTGTTTAAGAAAATATGTGATAACAAGAGGTAAAAAAGAAGCCACAAACATCCTGAGAAAGGTGGGACTGATTTTTTATAGCTGACCAATAGTGAGCTTTATTTTTGCAATATGTATGAGCCTTATTACTGTGATTATAAAAGTGTGCCTATTAATCAATAAATCTGAGACTTGTCAATCATCATCGGATGAGCACGTCTCCCATCTACCTCGTCATTTGTGTAAGAAACTTTTCCCACACATCCAACATAAATATCCCTTTGGTACAGATGAAGACTGTGTCCTCTTGTTCTGACTGTTGTTGTCTGGAAAAATAGGCTAACCCCACCTGACTACAGCCACTATTCTGGCAGTTGTAGAGAGTGATAAGGTCACCCCTGAGTCTCCTTTTCTCCCAGACTAAACACCCCCAACTCCCCCCGTCACCCCTCACAGGGTTTGTGTTCCCAGCCCCTCACCAGCCCCATTGCCGTCCTCTGGATGTGCTCCAGAGGACAATGTCCTTCCCAAACTGAGGGGCCAGACCTGGACACAGCACTCAAGGTATGGCCTCACCAGTGCCAAATGACCTCCCTGCTCCTGCTGGCCACACTCTTCCTGATCCAGGCCAGGAGGATTGGCCTTCTTGGCCACCAGGGCACTCTGCTGGCTCGTGTTCAGCTGGCTGTTGACTGGTACCCCCTGATCTCTTTCTGCCTGGACACTGTCCAGCCACACCATCCCCAGCCTGTAATGCTGCAGGGGGTTGTTGTGGCCAAAGTGCAGGACTTGGCACTTGGATTTATTAAACTTCATCCTATTGGACTCTGCCCATCCATCCAACTTTTCCAGATCTCTCGGCAGAGCCCTCCTACCCTCCAACAGATCGACACACACTCCCAGCTTAGGGTCATCTGTAAATTTACTAAAGATAGATTCAATCCCCTCATCCACGTCATCAAAAAAAACCCAAAAATCACTAAACAGAACTGGCACCAGCACAGATCCCAGTAGCGACTGGCCACCAAAGGTATTTGACTTGATCATGTGAGATAAAGCATCATTATTAGTCATGTTTATTGAACCACTTACTATAAGCAGCTGAGGGACAAACTAGGTCCTCCTCCCATATGTACCCCCAACCAAAACTTTTACATCTGATGAGGAAATTTACTTAGAACCAATGTGCCTTAAAAGACTGAGAAAGAGATTGAGTAATTTAGGATGACTGGGACAAAGACACAGATTTGGGCAGATTGTGAAAATGGGAAGAAAAAAAATAAAGTAGACCAAGGAGCATTTTCTGACTAGTGCACAAACTGTCTTCTAAAAGAAAATCAAAATTCAAACACCAAAATCACCTAGGCCTTTACAAAATGTCAGTATTTAATTTTAGAATGATTTCTGAGACCCAAAGGCTTTTCTGACATGGTTTGATACTGGCCTAAGTCCAGGCACCCACAAGAGTCACTTGCTCACTCTCCCCTGCCGCATCTGGGCAGAGGAGGGGAAAAAAAATTAACAAACACTTAATGAGTGATTTAAGGACCAGGAAAAATATTTCAAGGGTAAAGCAGGCTCAACTTACATTGCAAAGTGAATTTTATTACTAACAGAATCACAGGAGGATAATGAGAAGTAATATAATGTCACAGACATTCTTCTTGAAAAATCCTTTCTTAGGATTTTTCCCTGCTGGAGCTCAGAGGCTCAGCAGCAAATGTAAACAATTATTATCTGCTGCTGTGGAATGCAACAGGTCCACCAATGTTTGGATCTGCTGACCATTCACAGGAGGACTGCTATCGCTCTGTGCTGAGACACAGACGTTGTTATTCATTCTTTCTAGCTCTCTCTTAGCTTAGCAGCTTCAGAAGAAGCTCCTTTTCCTTTCTATAATTATGTAGTATAATGCTATATATATATATCACAATATAATAAATCTAGCCTTCTGATAATGGAATCAAGATCCTGTCTCATCCATCCTCTAATAAACCCCTGTGAACACCGACAACAATATAAACCCTAAAAACACCTTTCCCCCACCCCCTAACCCCCCCTCCTTTCCACTGACAGCACATGGAGACAGGCCATGAGGGTTTTGGTCAGTTCATCACCAAGATTTTCTTCTGCTGCTCCAGGAGAAGAGTCCTTCCTGTGAGGCTGTGGGGGAGACAGTGAGCTCCATGAACTTCCCTGGCCTGGGTCCATGAGCAGCAGCCACAATGCAACTGCTGCAACATGAGTCCCTCCCATGGGCACACAGTCCTCACAAAACTGCTTCAGCATGTGTCACTCTTCCACGAGGTGCAGTGCTCCAAGGCCAGGCTGCTCCAGCCTGGAAGCTGGGCCCTCTCTCTCCACCAGGTCTCCCACTGGAGCAGAGCATCCTCCAGGCTCTCCCACTCTGCTGAGGGCACCTACCCCAGCGGCTGCGGGTGGATCTCTGCATTCCCCGTGGATCCCCATTCCCTGTGGGTGGATCTCTGCATTCCCCGCGGATCCCCATTCCCTGCGGGTGGATCTCTGCATTCCCCGTGGATCCCCATTCCCTGCGGGTGGATCTCTGCATTCCCCGTGGATCCCCATTCCCTGCAGGTGGATCTCTGCATTCCCCATGGATCCCCATTCCCTGCGGGTGGATTTCTGCACTCCCGGTGCACCCCCATTCCCTGTGGGTGGATCTCTGCATTCCCCGTGGATCCCCATTCCCTGCGGGTGGATCTCTGCATTCCTCGTGGATCCCCATTCCCTGCGGGTGGATCTCTGCATTCCCCATGGATCCCAATTCCCTGCGGGTGGATTTCTGCACTCCCGGTGGATCCCCATTCCCTGTGGGTGGATCTCTGCATTCCCCGTGGATCCCCATTCCCTGTGGGTGGATCTCTGCACTCCCCGTGGATCCCCATTCCCTGTGGGTGGATCTCTGCATTCCTCGTGGATCCCCATTCCCTGCGGGTGGATCTCTGCATTCCCCATGGATCCCCATTCCCTGCGGGTGGATCTCTGCATTCCCCGTGGATCCCCATTCCCTGCGGGTGGATTTTTGCATTCCCCGTGGATCCCCATTCCCTGCGGGTGGATCTCTGCATTCCCCGTGGATCCCCATTCCCTGCGGGTGGATCTCTGCATTCCCCGTGGATCCCCATTCCCTGCGGGTGGATCTCTGCATTCCCCGTGGATCCCCATTCCCTGTGGGTGGATCTCTGCATTCCCCGTGGGTCCCCAGGGGCTGCAGGGCCACAGCTGCTCCACCATGGGCTCACCATGGCCTGCAGGGGAATCTCGGCTCTGGGGCCTGCAGCACCTCCTGCCCTTCCTTCTCCCCTTACCTTGGTGTCTCCATGGTACTTCCTCACATGTTCTCACCTCCTCCTCTTCTCTGGCTAGAGGAAAAAAAAACCTTTGTGCTCTTTGTTTTGATTTTCTTCTTAAATATGTCATCACAGAGGCATTACCAACCTCCCTCCTTGGCCCAGTGTTGGTGCTTGCTCATCTTCAGAGTCAGTGTTGCATGCTCATCTTCAGAGTCATCAGGGACTGGCTCTGCTGGACATGGTGGAAGTTCCCAGGAGCTTCCCACAGAAGCCATCTCTGTGGCCTCCCTGCTACCAAAAACCAGGCCATGCCAAAACAATACCATATTTTTCAGTTATTAGTCAAGTCATACAAAATTTTATCCATTGGCTTCTCATGGGTTCAGAATGTTACATGAAAGCTGTGCATCTGGTTTCCTTTCTATCTCCTTTTTGCTAGGACGGTCTAGTTATTTACACAATTTGGACCCAATTTAAATTTGTCTAGAGGGATACCGTTTTATATAGTTCTGGGAATGCAAATTAATTCAGTGTCAACATCTATAGGAGAAAAAGGATACATGTAATCTGTGATTGTCAATAGGTAGATCAGCAAGGTAAAGAAACACTGTAGTTGAAGGCTGAAAGAGTTTGCAGACAGGTCCCAATCATATAAGGTCTGAAACAGTTTTACTGACCTGGCACATACTGTGTAAACCAAAAGCAGTCACTTCTAGGTGCTGCTTGGAAGGATTGGCTTTGTTTGTACCATGAGACTGGGGGGGGAGGATGGGAAGTCCCTGTGGAACTGAGTATTTTCAAAATAAAAATGGTATATAAACAGCAGGAATTGGGTGTGTGGTCACATGAATTAAGAAAAAAAATTATGTGAAAGCAAATTTCGCTGATAGGAACATATCCAAATACAAACCATTTGTCAATTGACCCATTTTTTAGTCCTTTTCAAACAAGAAAATATATCTGTAAACATAGAGCACAACAAAGTTTTACTATATATATATTCCTCCAAAAAAAAAGAACTTGTGTGCACACACATGTGGATACTGAATTTCTGCTACTGCTTTAAAAGACACAATGTAAAAGCAAGGGATACTAGCAGAAAAAAAAAATCATAAGTGCACCATTTTACCCCTTGTTATTTATAGTCACACAGGATATGCCTTTCTTGCTGTAGTTTTGCAAGGACATTCCATTTTATTCACACCTTTTCCATGACAATTGTTCAGCAATTAAAAGGAAAAGGTTTTACTGTACATCACTACTGCAACTGTAGTACCAAAATATCTCTTAACTGAGCCTAGAGGTATTTCTCTCTCTCAAATCTTATTCTATCTGTTCTTCCCATGTAAGATAAATGGGTGGAATTTCTATCTATTCTATAGAAGACTGTTTAGTGTTATTAACTGCTTTTTCATTAGAGAAAGGAATATCAAAATCATGAACTCTCTCTCAAAGACTGGTGTGTATGTGCAAAGTACACTGCTTATTCTGGCCATTAGCTGAGACTATTCCACTTACAGTTATAATAGTCTATTTTTCCTTCTTCCATGGGTAATGGTGCATAGAATGAGTGTCTGAATCTTGAAATGGAACAATAGACTCCTGATCTTTAAAAAAGTTTCCAGCAGCAAAAAAAAAGGGCCATGGAGAGCAACTGTTTGTAGCGTCTTCCTTATGGGGGAGAAGTCAGCTGAGTTTCAGTGCAAGCCAAAAGACTCAAGTTACAGCTTTAAAACAAAAAGCAACTCCGAAGTAGCAGGGGAAGGGGCGGGGCGGGAAGCGGCGGGGTGGGGCGGGGGGGGCGCGGGAGGGCGGGGGGGGCGCGGGAGGGCGGGGGGGGCGGGGGGGGCGGGAACATAAAGAAAATGCACCATCACACAGAAACAAGGCAAAATGTAAAGAACACATCACTTTATCAGAGGAAAACGTCAATGAACAATTTATTCTTTTTATTATGTTGCTGATTCTTAGTACAGGACAGACTGCCCTAGCTGGTTAATTGCAGTCCTACATTTATGTTTACAGTGTATTCAATCTAATATTGAACTGTTTTCCCTGTCTCCGAGGGAGAGGGAACTGTTCTGTTTCCCTCTCTTCTGAGGATTTTCTGTACACTAGCAAAAATGCCAAATATTTGCTGGGAGCCCTCTTCCAGTTTCAGTCCACAATATTATAAACTGAAAAAAGAACAAGACCAAGACTGGGAATTAGCTACACCTGCAATTATAACAACCTTAGGGCATCCTGCTGTTATTTGACTTCCACAGTGCTCATATCTGAGATGTATTACATTTGCATTCATTCTAGATGCTTTTCTAGATTAATCTTGTTCTCCTTGATGCAATATTAAATCCCTGAACGGGGTCCTGTCAAAGTGACACATCTCACGCCAAGCAGAAGCATTACAAATGAAGATGATTACAAGAAAAGACTGAACTGTAATGAGCTCAAGCGCTGGCAGTAAAAGCACAGTGCTAGAAAAGGGAATTGGAATGCAATGAGCTCTGTAAAATATGATTTTCCCCTTCCCTATTCCTATCGTTGAATATGGTTTTAAGAAGGGAATAATAGCAGCTGATAAACATAGCTTTATTTCCACAGAGTATACAGACAACCTACACAGAGAAGTCATGACTCATTTTTGTCCTGGATGCCTAGAAATGGCACAGCAGTAGCAACTTCTCATCTATTCAGTCCATTGACAGTGACCTCTCCTGTCCGCCCTAAAGGTGGCACTACCTCCTGCAGCCCAGTCACCTACTCACAAACAAGCTGGGAAGCTCATGCTTGGGAAAGCCAGTGCCTGGGAAAGCCTCTGAAAAGCAGCCCTTTAACATCAAAACATGATGGGTCTTCCCCTAGAATTAAAAGTATGGGTAGCTTGAATGACCATTCAAGTTACCAGGATGCAAAGAATAAGATAAACCTGAGGCAAGGGCCAGCAGAACAATAAGCAAGCTCTCCCAACACCATACAAAGGTGTGACACTCCTCACCTCATGAAGATCCTTCTCAAACATGAAGGCACAAACTTTTCATTGGGATTATCAGCAGACTGCAGTTGATGTAGTCCCAAGGTTATTAAGCACAGTTATTAGCTCAGTCCTGCTTACCATGACCAAAAATAAAAAGTTGAATTGCTGGGTATAATTGTTCTGAAAAATTGCTTTTTTTCCCACAGATTTTGTCTCTGTTAAAGACATCTGTTGCCCTCATCCTTGAAAGGTGGGCCTTAAGCACCAGGAATCTGCACAGCTCCACACAGCCCAAATCTCAGCAAAGCGTTTTAACACATCTTGGTTTTTGGTTCTTCCTCAGAAAGACAGAAGGTCCTGTTTTTCAGTATGAAAGTGCCCTGTTTAGGAAACTGGGACAAAGCCATGTGCTGCTTTATTGCATGGTGGAGCAGGAAATGGTGCTGATCATACAAACAGGCTGCTCAGCCAGGAAGTGGTGCCTTCCAGACCCCACAGAAAATTAACCAAGTGAAGCGAAATCGCAGGCTCTGCTTACAATTTTATGGGTGAGTATTTTTTTGTATTTATTGCACTGGACCAAGTTCAGCTCCTACAAGAGGAATGTGACAGATTTCATCTGACAGCCAAGTCTAATTGTATTTTCTGTATGAAATGACCAAAGACAAAAGTGCAGATGTCTAGGTAGTCCAGTGATGTGTCATATGGAGCTAGATAAAGGGTTTCTTCTGTTGTCAGAACTCACAATAACCAGGCATGGCCTGCATCCTGAGTAACTGGAGCAGGGAGGACAGATCCGAGGGTTTTTCTGGAATGGTGAATTAAGATAATGTCCCTTCCATTGCTTGGACAACCAAGTGCAGGTGAAAAAGTAGTTATTGATCAGACATCAACTCCGCTGTAGACACATCAGTATTTAACCAACAATAAACACTTTAATGGTGAAATTCAGTTCCTTATTCCAGCATTTATTGCTGATGTTGTAAAAGTAATGTTAACATTAGAAGAATTTTTTATTTACATTAAATTCATGACCCTCCAAGACAGCCTCCCCTGGCCTGTCCCAATGAGACTTAAAAACACTCAAATATATGTAATATATTTGAGCAAGGAGTATTTGTGTAGTGATGCAGCAACTAGTTCTCAATACAAAATGATCACTTTTGGAGTCCACAGAGTCTTATTTCTGCTAGCATCCAAGACATTATTGCAGTGCTCTTTTTGCATTGATTACTTTGACATTTTTGCTGAAACAGAAGCAAAACAAAAACAAAGGTATCTGACATAAGTATTTGAAAGCCTCTCTGATTTTTCCTACTAATGAAAAACCAAACTTCTTTCTACAAGCCCTTCCTCTCCCTCAGACAACCACAGCTATGAGAGCACTACATGTGTTTAATTACAGAAGGCCTATACAGGTTTAAAAGGCATCCAATTTATCAATCCTAGAATTATTATATCCTGCAGCACTTTTGGTGCAGTTTTGATTACTACGAAGCTATGAAACATGACTGTGTTTACTATGATTGCTATGAAACCAGTATATGAGTACAGTATATCCATTAAGCCCATATGAACACCAAAAAAAAAAAGAGAGAAACACCTCACACATGCATGTTCAGTGGTCTGCTTGTAACTACAGGGAGCTGCCAGATGAGCTCTGGGACCACCAGAGAAATTAATATTACAATTAATATTGCAATTAGTTACTTACAGATTATGGAGCACAACAAATTACTGTTCTCTGATACATCTTGCAAATAGTGACTATGACTATTCTGGAAGAACACAGAAGGAAATCCCTCATGTGCTAATACTGATGGCTGACATGAGCCAAATCCTCAAGTAGAGGAAATCCATCATGATGATGCATAAACTGAACTCTCCATCTCAGATCTGAAGATAACATCTGGAGTCTTTAATGAGGTTCTGAAGACAGTGTTCAAATAAGTAAGATTTAGTCTATTTAAAACCAAAACAAAAAAATACCTGAAGAATTTAGGATTGTTTGAATTAAAAATAAAGTTCATTTCTAGAAGCAAATAATTCATTTCAAAGACACCTATTTTTTTGATGTGAATAACTCTTGGTTTCTGCACAAGTATTCACAAAGAAATCATTTAAAAAATGTACAGCACCTGTTTTACCAATCACAAACTCAGATGCTCTGTTACAGTAAAACTGGACTCACTGTTTTTCTCAGCAGAGAAAGTCCATGAACTCTCCATAATTTTAATTACCAAAGTAATGCCCACCTCCTTCAAATTAAAATCTTGGTAAAAATAGGAGCAAATCAGGTATTTTGTTTGGGCAGAAATTTACTTTATATACGAGCATCCAGAGAATGATGCAACCTGACTGAAGCTAACCCCAAAATACCCTGATCGTGACAGGTTTTACAAAAGGACTCTGCTTCCCTTCAGTTTCCATTCCTCTTTGTTTGGCATTTGGATGGCAGAAAAAGGATACCTATTTCTATCAGCAGCATACACTGTGTTTTCCAGACACTGTGCACAAATCCTGAGAGACAGCAATAAAAATGGGCTCCAAGTACTTTGGATGAGTTTTCAAAATACATTCAGAATTTTTAGTGGCATGATTCCCATCTATATCTTAACTGCTTCACTGCTGCTTCCTAGAACAGGCACACCATGTCAAATGTGTCCTCTGAGCTTGCCAGCATTTACATCACCACATGCCATCATTTTTCAATCATGGATACCTCTGCATTCAGCCACTTAGGCTGTGTAGAACAAACAATCTGGCTATTATAAGACCCTGCTAAAGCTTTAAACTGAACTTCACCTTCTCCCACCAGCCTTCCTCATGCTGAGTGGTGTTTTGCTTCATTAATATTGCAGCTGATTTCTGCTAAATTACCATTCCAGATGAGCAGCTTCATCACTTTTCATGGAAACATAATCAGCCTAGAAAGAGCTGGATTCTTTGCCCCCACGAATGAGGGGGAGAGTGCACTGCTCCTTTACAGATGCTTTGTTAAAATTGTAATTGAATAGGAATTAGGAACAAAAAGAAAAAAACCACATCCATTTGCTTCAAATATACAGAACACTGATATATTTAATTTAAAAAAGAAAAGGTAAATATGGTTAAGTAACAGTCAAACAGAACAAAGAAATTCATGGAAATACACATGCACACACAAGATAATGGTCTTGCCTAGACAGATCCAAGTTCTTCAAGTGTTTGTTAGAAAACCTACAATAAAATCACCTGAAACTGAGGTGGTAAGGAGCACCAGCATCCATCTCTCCTCCCAGAGCCAAAGGCAGGCACGAACACATCACTGTTTACATGAAAGAGCAGATGACCAGCTTGTCCATAAAGAGAGGCTTCTCAAAGTTCCCAACTCTGCTTCAACAAAAACAAGAACAAAACCAGCTTCCCTCAAAACAGGAAGGATAGAAGGAATATGGAGCAGGAAGCATCACATCATGAAAGATAATAAACCCTCACCAACAGGAACAGTAAAAATGCATTGCTTCCCAAAGAAATGCTTTCTGTTTTCCTGATCTTTGGTTGACATCTGTACTAAGTTCACCCACGCTAGGCAGAACCTATAGACACCCTTATTCCTGGAGCCAAGGAACCCTTAGATCAGCCCACAAAACTATTTTCACTGCCTATAGTCAAAATTTTATTCCCCATTTTTATTATCAGCTAAGATTTATCCTTTCCATTCAGTCACCATAGACAATTCCCATCCAGCAGTGAAAAATTGCTTTCATCACTGTGCTGGCCATCCTGCTATAGTCCAGAATGCAATATTTTTAAAGGACTTTTTCTCAGGAAAAAATGCTGTAAGATACATTTATCTCTGACTTATCAATTTCTAATTCTTACTCTAAGATTAAGGAATTAAGAGGCAGATACAGCTGCTGTCCTTATCAAATTAATTAGCATAAATTGGCAGTCAGAAAAGAAAATCCACTTCTAGGTAGCAACTAGTTCCCTGCTTCAAATACAGAGCAAAGAGCATATTGAACATATCACTGTAAGGTAATGCTCAGCAAACAAAGGATGTTACACAAAAGCAATTTCTCTCCATACTTCTATTCTTAGGCTGTCCCCCCTCCAGCTGCAGGATTGTACATGCACTTTAATCTTGATTTCCAACTGGCATGAATTGCTTCCAATTCCAGGCAAAATAGTGAAATGTAAATTAAAAGTCATGGTTTTTATGATATATGTAAAAACAATGTGCCAAAACAATCAAAAATACAGAAATTTGCTGAAGACTACAGAATTTGGGCATGGAATTATGCATTTTCTTCCTAAATATTATTGCTCGTCATAAATATAGGGAAGTAAAAATTTATAAGCAGTGCTAATATTTATCACAACATTGTAATAGCACTACAGAAGCCTTCTATATCATTTTTGCTCCAGTAAGATAAGAGCCAAAAGTGCTCATCTTACCAATGTTTTTATATGCCTGCTCAGTAACATTCTTTTGTGAGACATCAATAATTATTAAAAGAAATACACTAAGAAATATTATTTCAAATCATTCAAACACAATTTTGGGTTAGTTCAGCATAGTCATGAATTATTTCAAGTCCTTATATGTTACAAATATAAGGGGGGAGGCGGGAAGAGTTTAGATGGTCCCTGTCTTTGCCCATGTTTCTGGCAGTAGGCAGCAGTTTTACTAAGGTGGCTAGCACCCCAAAATCCACTCTTGCTCACAAGTTCATAATAATGACCAAACAGGTCCATTACAACATGAATTATTAATTGAATAGACACCAGGAAAAGCAGATGGAAGGCTTTAACAGGCTTCTCACTACACAGGATAAACAAAAAACATACTACTAGTATGTACATAATGATGCCTTGTGAAGGCTGACCCTAGAACAGAGGCTAGACAGAGTTAAAGAATAAAGTAGGGATTTATTAAAAGGCCTCAGTAGATCCACCTTGGGGAGCACAAGAGCCCAGCCAGGGCTACATCCCAGGTGAACCCAAAATGGTCACAAAAATGGTCAACCAGTCACAGGGTCTCACACTTTTCTAAGTTCTGGTCCATTAGCATATTGAAGGTAATTGTCCAATTACAGCTTCAGGTTATGAAGTCCCATCTTTCTTGTTTTTCTCTCTTCAGTCCATGTTGTTTATGCTCTTGGACCTGAAATTTGCATCATTTGTCCTTGGTCCCCAGCTAGAGAAGGAATTATTTTGTCTACCTACTCTGTGAAGAGAGCTTACTATACCCTCATATGAAGCCTAGATCAACACACTTAAAGCAGTAGAGAATCTGAAAAATACAAAAGCTAAAACCTGAGGCATATATGAGACAATGCACTCTAATAAAGGTGCATATTACAGCTAGCAAAGAAATAGTATAAATTAGAAGCCAGTGTCACTTACCAAGGAATTATGGTGGTGGGCAAAGAGCCTCCTTTCTCTCTATTCCCAGCAAAGTTACTTGAGACTGATGTCTTGGCTTTTGAGGAGAACTTCTCACATACTCAGAGAATGTGTAAATTACAGTGATCTTTCGTAGTTTGTAGAAGTGCTGTGTCTGTCACTCACAAATTTTAGCTTATCCCTTCCCATGCATTCAAGGCAGGATGTTGATTGCTGGCTAAGGATGTTTCCAAGGCAAGCTTACTCCAGCCTGACCTAGCCAAGGGGGAAGCAGATGAGCTTCTGCAGTGTCAGGGGTGAGAGGTCCTGTCACATCATTATCAATAGCTGCTAAAAACCTGTCCTGGTCCTCTGATGATGTTATCAACAGGTGTGAAGTGCTTTAACATCATTAGAAGTGCTAAAAAACCTACAAATACTTTCCTCCTGCTTATGAGATACACAACTGCATGTTTGTCTCTGATGCACAGGAGAACAGGTTTCTCAGCAGGATGAGAAATGAAAGGCCCAAAAGACAACTCCTGTGTTTTGACCTATGTGCATTGGCAGTGAAGAATATTAAATATCATGAATAATAAAGGATCTCGTAGTTCATACTTCCATGTATGCTAAAACAAATGTGAAAAAAACTTTTCTTGTTTTTGCTTTTCATTCAGTGTTTTACAGGCACATAATTTTGAAATTAAAATTTTAAATGCCATTCTAGAAACCAAATTATGACACAAACCAAGCACAGTTTTTAGAAGTTTTACACTTTGTGGAATTTAATGTAAACCTACCAAAAACCTATTGAAAGTCAGGAGGGATTCTTCTGGAACTACTACTGAAGTGCTTGAGAGGCACACAGAGAATTTAATTCTGACTAGGATATGATATTTTTCTGGCAAGCAAGAAGTATGTCAGAGTTTCAAACTTCTGAAGTTCAAAGTATTGGAATAGCACACTGGGAAAATTGAGCTGTGGATGAACAGATTATTCAGAAACCACAATATCTAAAATAGCTAAAATGTAATCTTTAATATGATCATTTATACCTGTAACCAGAACTATTTCCAATTAGGAAAAAAAAAGAAATAAAAAAGGTAAATAAATTCTTAGAAGAAACACGGGGGAAAACACCAAACATTCATTTAAGAGATTCAAGCTGACCAAGCAAAGGCAAGTAAAATTTCTGATTTTCATTTGATGTCGGCATAGGAACCTGCTGTATGCTGGTCAATATGACTGAAACACAAAATACCCTTCAGCAATAGAATCACCAGATAAAGAAATTTCATTGAGACAAATTATACTCAAGCACTAGGTGATTCTGTTGGACTTCATGCCCATACTTCTGTCTTTTACCCTCCACTCTGCATCCCCTACTTGTAGGTCCTGCACAGGTTCATTACAGAGGTCACAGCTGGCATTGCCAAAACCAAGATGTGAGCACAAAGAGAATTTCTTATAAGAGCTAATGCCAGCTCTGATTTGGGAGAGAAATGCTGTTCCCTTTGTGACCTTTTGTCTTCTGCAGCCTAAAAAAAGGATAAGTCATACAGTGACTGTCCTGAGACTGAACCAGCAAAGATGCTTTTGACAGTACAAGCCACTGTCAGCTCTCATTTCAAAAACTGAATTTCAAGAGAGACGGATTTGGCTTTTATAAGAGATGTCATTCTATTGAAACTAAATTTATTTTCAGAGGCTCCATAAACTGGCTGAGTGAAATCTTAACTGCACTAATTTTTTAAGATATATTTGAAAAACTGTATTTCATGGAACTGCTGCAAAACCCAGACTTAGTGCCTATAAATCATCTCCTGAAAAGGAATCCATTCTGACATGCTTTATTGAATATAACTTAATAATAAACCCTGACTCTGCAGACTGCACATGGGATGCCCAGCTGTATTCATGCAGGATTCCCAATGCACTACCAGATTAGGATCTGGCATGACAAATTCAATTGGCTGCTTGTGGAGATTAGGGTCGTATTTTTTGTAAAACTATTAAATGTTTAGCCTGCTCTTTCAGTGAGTCTCACCAAGGACATTCTACACTGTCATTAGCTAAAAGGAAGCCCCTGTCATATAAATCAGTTCATGCTTCAAAAATTTAAATATAGCACCTTATTCGCCAGAGTATGGAAATTCGTTATCCTACCCATATATTATGGTGGAGCAGCAGCCTTGAGACATGTTCTTCAGTAACCCTTGGTTTTCTAAGCCCAGGGAATTCCTCAGGTATCAGCCAACAGCACATAAAAATGATATCTGAATGTCAATCATGGCCCACGTGCTTTTTCTAACTCAAGTATCTTAACTCTGAAGTGATTGGTCTTTTCCCTCTGGAGTCAGGCTGAGTGATGATATAGCAGCTCTCTCAGTTGTGGGTATTAACATTTCAAGTCAAGGCTCAATTCACATCTCCATCTGAGAGACAAGATACGAGACCTTAGGCCTGCAAGCACTGCAGGGAATTTTATTTTGATTCTCAAAATCCCCAGTGTTTTACAGATTGGAAGTAAACCAAGAGGCCACAAGTTAAAATTCCTGCTATAGAACACAGAAATGTGCTGTTGAGATTTCAAAACAGCACTACTCTGGGGAAGAATGCTGAAATCCTTCTGCTTTTTGGGAAAACCCTAGCAAGCACATTCCAATGGCATGTCCCAAACCTGAACAACAAAAATCCACTCCTCCCACATCCCAGTGACAGCTTCTTGCCCCTGCAGCTCTCAGAGCAGAGCACATTCCTCCACAGAGAGATGAGGCTATGTGTTGATTATCCATGGGTCAAGCCTGTGGATAGGAGCCTCAGGACTGCTAGCTTTCTTTTTCCTGTTTTTTCTGAGGAACTGCAGCAGTCTGTGGTGGCAGCTGTGGTGAGTTAGGGCCTGCGTGCGGAAGATTTCGGGCTGTACGGTCAGTCAGGACATCCCCCCACCCTGTAGCTTGACCACTGCCCCGTACCTGGCCGCACCCAGTCGGACGTGAGGAGAAGGAAATGACACAGGCGACCCCAAGCCATAAAAACCCCCCACACCCTTGAATAAACGCCATTTTGCTGTCCACCACATTGGTGTCAGGAGCTTATGGACCGAGTGTGCCCGGACGTTGGGCCACCGTGCCAGACTTAGAACCAGGTCGCTACACCTAAAAGGCAACATCTGGTGCCGAAAACCCGGTAATCGCTTAGCACCCGGGGTTCGGGGTTCGCCTGGACAGAGGACCGGCGGCTGCACAGCTGGCCTGCGCAGCGGGAGGGACGCCTCCAGGGACCCGCGAGGAGCATGGAAGCCATCGCGAAGGTCGTAAGTGAATTATACACACAGTGGGGTATTGAATGTAAACTCAAGGATTTATGTCTTGCACTTACGAGACTTATTGAGCTTGGGGCTATAGAACGCCCGGTAGAAGTATTACACCCAGAGATCTGAGAAAAATGTACAAAGACCCTGGCCGAGGATACCATGTCTTCAGGCTCAGGAAAAGCCCTGAAATCGTGGGGCAGAGTTAGCCAAGCACTGCAAAAGGCTCGGCAGGAGCAGGAAACTTGGAAAGCTGCGCAATCTTGTTTGCTGGCTATACCGCATTTGGGCGTGGGCGCGGCGACACAGACCCCGGCGGACCCTGACCCGGTCGGGAGCGCGGAGGCCCCCGCGGAGGCGGGAGCGCCGGACCCCCCTCAGCAAACGGACTCACCGTTAGAGGAGGGGGGGGGGGGCAAGCGCGGGCGTTTTGGCAGGGGTTGGCGGAGGAGGCGCGGGGTTGGCGAGAGCATCGGTCTCCGAGGCTGCCGAAAGGGCTCCACCGCCACCTTATGGGTTTGAAAATGGCGCCGGAGCATGCGGGCAGGACCGGAAACGGGTGCCGGGGGGCGGAAATGCAGAAAGCTCGCCGAACAGAGCAAGCGCGGGCGAGCGGGGAGGAGGGGCGGCCCCCGAGAAGGAGCATAAGACCAATGAGAGTGCTCTATTCACCCTGGGTCCTCATAAGGAAAGGACTTCCCCCAGGAGGTGGAGGTAGCCCTGGGGGAGGGAACGGCCTGACCCCCGCAAGGGACGGGGTCAGAGCCCGAGAAAAAGGCAGAGCAGCCTGGAAGTGTCCAGCCAGTCGACTTCCGACTCTGACTCTGACTCGAGCTGGGGAGAACGCGAACAGTGGTAGGAGGATTCCGATACGGATTCTGGTTTTAACAAAAAGAGACCAGTGGCATATAAGATCACAAGCCGCAGCGCTCCTGCATGGGTTAAGGGTATATCAGAGAAAGATCAAACTCCACTTACCGACTAGCGAAAAATAAAAATAGCATGTGCAGGATATGCCCCGGCTTCCAAACTAGTATTCCCGGTTCGTGTTGGGGGGGCAGGCAGAAATCAAAGGACCTACTCTCCGGTAAATCCGAAAGATGTACAAGCGATTATTAAAGCGATTGCAGATAAGGGGATTAATTCTGCCATGGTTTCCACACTCATTGACAGAGTTTTTGGAGCTGATGATATGCTACCTTTTGACATAAAACAGACTTGCAGGCTTATCTTTGATGGGGCAGGGATGATTGTTTTTAAACAGGAATGGGAGGATAATTGTACAAAACAGCTAGCCTTAGTAACAGGGGCAGAACACCCTCTGCATGGCTCCAGCTTACAGAGGCTAATGGGAACAGATCCCACTATGATTACACCTCAGGCACAGGCCGAAGGCCTGCGGGCTCATGAGGTTATGACAACAACTCGTGCTGCCCAAGAAGCCATCCGTGCTGCCTCCAAAGTAGTAGCCAAAGCATCGCCATGGTCCACTATAAAGCAGAGTGAGAGTGAGAGCTTCACTCAGTTTGTGGACTGTCTTCAGGCAGCATTGGACTCCTCTGCATTACCCTCAGAGGCAAAGGGTCCTGTACTGGCAGACTGCCTACGCCAGCAATGCAACTGAGCCACCAAGGACATTTTAAGATCACTGCCACCTGGGTCAACTATAGCTACCATGATCAGACACGTGGCAAAAGAAGAGCATCTAGCTCCCATCCAAGCAGCAGTGCACACTGCAATAACCAGTATGGCATGCTCTAAGTGTGGCCAGGCTGGCCACGTGGCAGTGAACTGTCCCCAGTCAGGACGCGCACCAGCAACTGTCCCACCACGCCAGGGGAGATTTAGGGGACCATGCTGGGCATGTGGAAGGAAGGGGCACCTAGCTAAGGAATGCAGATCCAGGCCTCAGGGAAACAGGAGAGGGAGGGGGCAGCCGGGCCGTACCCAGCCCCCTCCCACTTGGAACATAGAACGGCCCAGCAACAGCAACCCTCAATGGGGTACAGGGCTCTCATGCCCACCACTCCCTCAAGAAATGACCAACTTTGTCGCCCAGCCAATGGCTCAACCCAACCCACCTGCACCTCAGGAATACCAAGTACAGCTCCCTGGGGGCAAGGCCCCTGGGTGGCTTTGGCCACGAAAGCTTGGGAACGAGACCCATGGGTGGCCTTCGCCGCAAAGGTGGGCAAGCAGCCCCTGATCGTGTGGGCAGTGTGTCGTCTCCACAACAGCTCTAACGACTCGGCCATCTGCCTTCCCTTTTGGGTGGACACTGGGTCAGATGTCACCGTCATCCCAGACATACACTGGCCTCTGTCATGGAAGCTAGAAGAAGCCCCCATGGTGGGCAGAGTGGGAGGACTGTCCCGAGCCCGCAAAAGCACCCATCCAGTAGCAATAACCCTCTGCACCGAGAGAGGAGCAGGGAGAACTATCGGCCTCACTACATATGTCATGTCGGATTGCCCACCCTTGCTGGGGAGGGATGCACTAGCCCTGCTGGACGTTAGGGTGACAAATTTATTCTAAGTGCCACTGCCGCATACCCGCCATTACCCATCAAGTTGACGTGGAAATCAACTGATCCCGTGTCGGTCGGCCAGTGGCCCTTATCAACACCTCGAATGACTGCCCTCATTGAATTAGTTAGCCGTGAGTTACAGAAGGATCATATAGAACCCTCCACGAGTCCATGGAACACCCCGATTTTCGTGATACCCAAGCGGTCTGGTGAAGGCTTTCATCTCCTGCATGACCTGCAGGAAGTAAACAAGAGAATCCAGCCTATGGGCCCCGTACAAACTTCGCTGCCCATGAACTCGATGATACCGAGAGGACAACCCTGTGCAGTGCTCGACATCAAAGACTGCTTCTTTTCTATTCCCCTGCACGAAGACGACAAGGAGCGGTTTGCCTTTTCCATTGTCTTTCCGAACAGCCAGCGGCCTAGCCTACGCTTCCAGTGGAAAATGCTGCCCCAAGGAATGGTCGACTCCCCGACCATCTGCCAGATCACAGTGGACCGAGCCCTAGCACCTGTCCGGGAGAGTAATCCGACTCCGACCATTGTGCAATACATGGATGACATCCTGATCGCTGCACCATCCACAAAACAAGTAGACCAGCTGGTATCAACCATCTCCGAGACCTTAAAGACAAATGGCTTTGAGGTAGCGAGAGCTAAAATAAAAAAGGGACCGTGTGTGACCTTCCTAGGAGTGGGAATTACAAGTTCCTACATAACTCCTCCCCAGATGAAGATCCACCGAGACATCACGACACTCCACGACGTGCAACAGCTGGTAGGGTCCCTACAGTGGCTCTGCAACATCGTCCTGATCCCACCCGATGTCATGGACCCTCTACATGAGCTCTTGAAAGGAAAGAACCCATGGGAGCAGAAAACCCTGACAGCGGAAGCGATGAATTCACTCAACTTCATCGAACGCCAGATGTCAGAGAGCACGCTCACCAGGTGGGATCCAAGTGTACCAGTCGATCTGTATGTCCACTTTACAAAAAAGGGGGGAGTGGGAGCCTTAGCCCAAGGACCCACCGACAAGGCCCAGCCCATACTATGGGTGGTCTTGGGGAAACCGTCACGTGCCTTTTCCCCGGGAGTCAAGTGTCTCAGCAGCCTAATCATGAAAGACAGGAAACTCGCCCTAAGACATCTGGGCATCGAACCTTCCAAGATATACCTGCCCTTCCGTAAACAGCTCTCCGCGGAGTCAACAATATCAGAGCATCTAGCCGTGGCCCTTACAGGCTTTGGAGGAGAGACTTGCTACGCAGAAAAATCCCCTTGGACCTGGCTGCTCATGGTCATCGATATCGACCTCCCACCAAAGGTAATCGACCAACCGTGGGCAGGACCAACCATCTTCACGGACTTATCATCGCAGACCTCCACCGCAGCGGCAGTATGGCAATCAGAAGAACAGTGGCAATGCATCAAGACAACCGACCCCACGCTTTCGGCCCAACAGCTTGAAGCAGCAGCCGTGGTGCTAGAGTGTGGATTGTTCCCAGAAGAACACCTTAACATTGTGACTGACTCCATATTTGTGGTCAAGCTCTGCCTAGCTATGTCCAGACCCGGTGTGTTAGTGTCCACAGCGGCAGTGATGCTGGAGGAAGCACTCTACTCACGGAAAGGCACCATATCTGTCATCCATGTCAACAGCCATGACCCGATCAAAGGATTCTACCAAATTGGCAACGACAAGGCTGACGCCACTGCAAAAGGTGTATGGACACTGAAAGAAGCTCGTCAGTTGCACGAATCCCTTCACATCGGAGCTAAAGCGCTAGCGAAAAGGTGCGGGATTTCTACCGCGGACACAAAGCACGTCGTCACCACGTGCCCCCACTGCCAGAAGTCACCACTGTGGTCAGGTGGAGTCAACCCCAGAGGCCTCAAAGCCTCAGAGATATGGCAAACAGACTTTACACAATGCCAGCTGTTAAAACCCCGAGCGTGGCTCGCAGTTATCGTAGATACGTACAGCGGCATGATTGTGGCCACACAGCATCTCAAGACCGACTCCAAAGCGACAATCCAACATTGGCTGACAGCCATGGCATGGCTTGGAGTTCCAAAACAAATCAAAACAGACAATGGTCCAAACTTCATCTCAAAGACGGTCCAAGCATTCGTCTCGAAATGGAACATCGCCTTAGTATATGGCATCCCGTACAACAGCACCGGACAAGCCATCGTGGAAAGAGCAAACCAGACCCTGAAAACTAAGGTGGAAGTACTAGCAAAGACGGAAGGCTACACTAATGCCATTCCCACAAGTGACCAGGCGCGCATACTAGCAACTGCACTGCTAGCATTAAACTGATTCCCTAGGGGTGATGAAACAAACAGCCCAGCCCAGAGACACTGGGCCACTCGAGCACTAGAAGAAGGCCCACGGGTTGTGATCAAAAATGAACTAGGGGAATGGGAACAGGGCTGGAGGTTGATACTCATGGGGCGAGGGTACGCAGCTGTCAAAAAAGAAGGCAAAATTAGGTGGTGTCCACTTAAGTCCATCAAGCCCGACCTGTACAGTGGGCAGGATGAGACTGATGAGAATTGTGAGTTTCTGTTTACAGGACATGCTTATAGGACGCCCTCGGAACGCCTACACTCCTCTTCCAGAGGAAAGTGACAGACCACCAAGCCGCCAGACAGCACCTGAGAGACCCCCAAGGGTGAGACCCAAGCAGCAACAGTGCTTCTGTGTGATATTGCTGCTGGGGCTTGTCGCCAGAGGGCAAGCCAGCCCAGACCACTACCCCCATCAGCCCTTCAGGTGGGTCATGCGACATCTTACCGACCGTCGGGTTCAGGACATCCCTTTGGCTGTCCTGAGCAACCAAGACCCTTGCCGGGGGGCTCAGAGACCCTGGCACAGAGCCCAAAATGCCTCTGTGAGTTTGATTATGGCCCGTGGAGCAAATACCAACCTTCTATGAAGATAGCAAGCCACAAGAGTTTAAGTAGAATATTAGTGAAATTATCACAAGGTGAATTATGTGTTTTAAGATTACTGTACAGGGGGGTTATATCCCTGTACAGGGGGGTTATGGAGACAAGATGGAAGAATCGAGGCGTGCCTCGTGCTTCTTCTTTCTTCTTCTTAGCCTCCATCTTCTGTAGTGATGTTAGCACTTACTTATTAGTTTAGAGTAGAAGCTCACTGTCTAGCATAAGTGATGGGTATTGGGGAGTAATTGTAAATATTGTACACGTAGTTTGTAGTATAAAGACATAACACTGCCCCAGGGGCGGGCAGAGTGCCTGTGACTGTCCTGCTGAGCTGACCTCAGCAAGGCAGGAGAAAATTTTTATAGATAAGATAAAATAAACAACGCTAAGACCAAGAAATGAAGAGCTCCGACTCCTTCTTTAAGCGCCGGGCTGAGAAAAGAGACTTTAGAATTCTTCTCGAAGTCATTCTGACAAACAAATATTCCCGACAACCGACGATAAGATGCTCAGAGACATCACCACACCGAACACCCCATCATTCTGCTTCGCGTCACCGACCTGTTTCCAGGACAACCAAAGGTAGACCCCCATTCCTCACATGCCACACACATGTACCTATCCTACTGGTGCCCAGCTTCGAACCCAGGAAAAAGTTACTGTAATCACCCAGGGTGGGGATATTGTGGGCACTGGGGCTGCGAAACAATAGTTACGGACGCCAGGCCGTCAGGGCCTGGGTGGGACCCGCAAGAGCCCGAGAAGTTCCTACAATTCACCTGGGCACCTGCAGGCTTCAAAACACCAGTCTTCCTTCAGGGAAGTTACTATTGAAACCGCCATAAGACCCCCAAAATTCGGGGATGCACTCATTACAACATGACAGTGTTACAGCCAAATCATCCTAGCTGGGTCGTGGGCAAGGCATGGACAGTAGTCCTTCAAGGGTCAAAGCGGTGGGTGAATGTACGAATTACCAGGCTCCAACCATCAGCACCCCGAGCAGTTGGACCGAACAAAGTGATTAAAAGCACACAGAAAGGGAGAAACATGACCTACCCCAAAGCCTTACCCACAAGGGACACCAATGTTCCGACCGGCGACGTGGAAGCCTTCCAGATAGGCCGCTCAGTCGGGTCAGACTCAGACCCAATCCTTCGCATGTTAGAAGCTACCTTTGTATCCCTAAACAAATCTAACCCTAACCTAACTGACTCCTGTTGGCTTTGTTATGATGTTAAACCCCCCTTTTACAAAGGAGTCGCTTTAGATACCCCCTTTAGTTATTCCACAGCCAATGCCCCTCACCAGTGCAGGTGGGACACACCCCAAAAAGGAATTACCCTGAGTCAGGTCACAGGTTGGGGCAGATGCTTTGGAAATGCAACCCTAGCTAAGCGGAGAGGTGACGTCTGCACCGAAGTAGTCAAGCCCGACAGGAAGAATAATAAGTGGGTGGTCCCATCCGCATCTGGGATGTGGGTTTGCCAGAGATCTGGAGTGAGTCCCTGTGTGTTCCTTGCCAAATTCGATGACTCTAACGACTTTTGTGTCCAAGTTCTGATTTTCCCTAGGGTCCTGTACCACTCAGACGAAGAGGTGTATCACCTTTTTGAAGAACCCAGCCGGCTCCACAAAAGAGAAATATTAACAGGTATAACTATAGCAATGCTACTCAGCCTGGGAGCAGCCAGAACGGCAACAGGTGTCTCAGCCCTAGCGACTCAGCACCAAGGACTGTCCCAGCTGCAGATGACAATCGACGAAGACCTGCAGAGGATCGAGAAATCCATATCCTTTCTGGAGAAGTCAGTCTCCTCACTTTCAGAGGTGGTCCTGCAGAACAGGCGAGGGCTGGACTTCCTGCTCATGCAGCAAGGAGGCCTGTGTGCTGCCCTGAAAGAGGAATGCTGCTTCTATGCAGACCACACAGGAGTCGTCAGAGACTCCATGGCAGAGGTCCGAAACAGACTGGCTCAGAGACAGAGAGACAGGGAAGCCCAACAGGGCTGGTTTGAATCCTGGTTCAACCAATCTCCATGGCTCACCACCCTGATTTCTACCCTAATAGGCCCAGTCACTATAATCCTACTAACCCTAATTTTCGGGCCTTGCATATTAAACAAACTGGTGCTATTCGTTAAAAAGTGTTTAGAAATGACTAACATTTTGTTTCTCGAGCGCCGACAATTACTTTAAGGCGTGCCAGCTACTAACACACTCATAATTTTACACTAATTTTACTAACCCATGAAATTTTGTAACCTCTACGTTTTTAACTTTCTAAGAATTTTACTAATCATGAGGGAGGGGGGAGATGTGGTGAGTTAGGGCCTGCGTGCGGAAGATTTCAGGCTGTACGGTCAGTCAGGACATCCCCCCACCCTGTAGCTTGACCACTGCCCTGTACCTGGCCACACCCAGCCGGACGTGAGCAGAAGGAAATGACACAGGCGACCTCAAGCCATAAAAACCCCCTACACCCTTGAATAAACGCCATTTTGCTGTCCACCACATTGGTGTCAGGAGCTTATGGACCGAGTGTGCCCGGATGTTGGGCCACCGTGCCGGACTTAGAACCAGGTCACTACACCTAAAAGGCAACAGGCAGCTGCAGCAAAAAGCTCCAAAAGTTTTGGTCACTTTCATTTTTAGAACTTCTAGCTAATGGTGGCAACTGCAAGATGTTGCTCAACTGAGTGGGTCAGAGTTTTGCCATGGAGAAAATCAAAATATTTTTGGACTACTTTTTTCCACAGGTCACTCAAATCTATTTTTTTAGCATGACTGTAAGCATGACTGTAGCATCACTTACGTTGTTTCAAAAGGAAATCTTCATTTTGAACTGGTTCCCAAAAACAGGTATGTTCTAGAAATAGCTAGACCATCTTTATAATATTTCTACTCTCTCAGGATATGGAGAGCATCAGAAAAAAGACTTCTGTTTTCACAAACACACAGATTGATTTTTTTGCATGTTCATATTTCATTCTATGTTTTTTAACTCCTTTCAATACTGAAGAAGCTATTCGGGAATCCATGAGAAAAAAATCAAAATAACTTTTCCACTCTGTAATCTCTTCAAATTTGAGGAGTTATGGAAAGTTAAGTGCAGTTAGAAATGTAAGAAACAAAAGCTAAGAACACTTGTCATTTGCTTTATTTTTCTCAGGAAAGAGAAGGAACAATGTTTAGATTCTCTCTCCTCTCTTCTCTACCGAGTACAATTTTAAATTTCCACATTTTCAAGTGGTAGGGCCAAAGCTGTAAAACCAATTGTCTCAAAAATATCACAATAAAAAGAATTGGAAAAAAACCCTCTATATAATATTGGACAGATAAAGAAGTATCTTTCTACTTTAATTCGTGTGAAATAGTGACAACTGAAATAGATGCCAGAGCCACAGAGTTGATTGGCTGTAATTATTTACAGTGTTCTCTGAACCAGAAAGACAACATGGCCATAATCAGTGATAGCTGTGGAAGGCTGGAAAAAAAGGAAAAAAAAAAAATAGTAGTTATCACTGAACAGGTTATGGCAGTGCAGTGCTATGGGAACCTGGAATAAAAAGAGCACAACATTCTGAAAATCTCTAGTACTGAAATTCAAATTCCAATAATTAACCTTATTATTACTACAGCACTTCAAAATATAGCATTTAGCATTCAAATTACATTTTACAAGTGATATTATCAAAAATTAAGTCCCTAGTTAGAAGTCTACCATTTAAAATCCACACTTTAAAGAAACTTATTGAAGGAACCAATAGATACAAGAAAATAAATTATCTAAAATGGATGGTAATCTTACAATGCTATTCTACTTTAACAAGTTGTAGAAAGCATACAGCAACAATTCACCTAGATGGCTTTTAGGATTTGATTTCTGCTCACCTGTTATAAATGTGCATATAGGAAGGAAATCTTCCTCATCAAGTTTTCTGTGGGACAGGAAACCTCTTAAAAGAGAGGAAAGGTAAGAAGAAACACCTCTTCTTTCTTCTTACACTCCCATAAGCACCTGGAAGTCTGGATTAAAATCCCATTACACAGTCAGGAAACACATAAGTAAAAAATAAAATCATAACAGTGTTGACAGGAAACAGGTTCACCTGGGTTTAAACTCTGTCACCCAATGTAAAACATATTAGACAGATTTTGGCTTCACTGTAGTCAGTGAAAATACTCCCATGAATGTCAAAATGGGCAGGATTAATTTAATGTCATTCACTATGATCACAGACATCTACAGAGGCAAAGAGAAACTGTTCTATAATACTATTCTGTAAAACACAACCATAGCTGTGGTTTCTCACATAGATGCTGAATAGAAGAGAACTAGCTTTAAATATAATCCACACTCTTATTTACATCTTAATGAAAAAAAATTCACTTTTGGAGCTAAAATGTTCCACATTTGCCCTCAGTTGCACTGTGGGGTTTTTCCTGCAATTCTTTGACACATAGACATCAAAGCAATATGAATAATAGAGAAAAAGAAAAAATCATCTTCAAAATACAAGAGTATGAGGATATTATAAGAGTGACATGAATCTGGTAGTAACATTTAAAGAAGCAGAAAAATAATATTGACTCATGTCTTATTTCTTAGATCCCCAAGCTATTGTATATTATCCTGAGATTAGCCCAAGGCAAACAGATATACACTTTAAAATTATGATTTCTTTTTCTCCATACAAGCAATCCTTGAAGAAAAAATTAACCATAAAAATGCAAAGGCTAAAAATTGCAAAAAGCAAATTGGAAGGAGGGCTGCACCTTGACTCCACTTCTAGTGCTTGGTCTCAGCATCAAAAAGAAGGGCTGCTCTCCACTGGACACCCCAAGCCTAATGCCAAATATCAGCAGCAACCCAACATTCTTCTATCCTATGGACATTACTCTGCCTTCCTGTTCTGCCAAGACCACCGAAACACATCTGAGCTTGTGACGAGACATCTCTGAACCACACAGGATGGGAATGATTAACAAGTACTGCAGGGGTGGCTCCTGTGCAAGGACAAGCTCCCTGACCACCAGGAATCAGCCAGATCCTCAACCACAGAAAGAAGCAGGAAGGGAGATCACTGGGGCCAGCATAACCCAGCACTAGGCATGTTCTGTGGACCCAAAAAGCTCATCCTAACCCCACTAGTGGGATGCCTGCTATGTCCTGGCCATTTCCCACATGTAGGCACCCCCAGAATTTGCCCTTTTTCCACTCTCCTCCCTCTGGTAAGCACCAGGTGGCACTTGCTCATCTGAATACTTTGGTACCAGGTCACCAGGCCTGGTAAGGTCGGTACACAACTTTTGACACCCAGGCCTTAAGGACCAGAGAGGGAGACTATTAGTATTTTATGCACGCTGTGGCATATGTTTTGATTACATCATTAAATCAACCTATTTGATCTCCTAAAAGACCTTACAATGTCCCCTTCTTTCACTTTGAAAACAGGAATAAAATCATCTTTGGCAGCCTGTTATATCCTCATTGAGCCCAGCATGCTGTACATGAGTTTCACAACATCACCCACCCCTCTGCGTACAGAAAAAAAGGGAAATTAGAGTAGAATTGAGATATAGTGCATGCATGTGGGTGTTTTAGTCATGTTTTTGGACTGCATCACAATCTGTGCAGCCATACCAGAAAGAGGAGGAAAAACTAAATGCAGAAATCTATATTCCCTGTCCAGAAAAGGCACTGAAACACTATTTGAAATCCTAATGAAGACAAATACTTCATACATCACTAAAATACACCTCCTATTCATAAAGAGAATGACAATGGTAGAAAATTAGCTGAAAAATGCAAACAGCACTATCATCCGTCCTTATCCACTAACAGTAAACATCAAGGTTTTCCAAAAAAGAAAAAAAAAGTGCATCAAAGCTGAAAGGCAGAAAACAAAGTAGACACTTAAATTAGAAATTATTTAAATTGAATTTTAAATAAAGAATGCCCAGAAGCTGGCCTGTTTATGATAAACCTCAGTGTTTCTGCTTGGCTGGATTCACATTAGCAGAGGAATGATAGCCTCATGTATTCACTAATCTACTACATTCCAGTTAGAAATGGAATATCACATTAGCATGCAGAAGGGCACAACCCAGCACTACAGGGGAAACCAGTATTTCTGTGGTAAGCACTGGAGAATCACAGTGCAGATCTGTATAAATAATGAGGTAAAGGGAAAAAATGAGCTTGCAGTGTTCTGATGCTCATTTGCCTTGATTAGAATACTGACATTCATTTTAACATGACAACTGTTCTGAACAGCCAACTAAAGGCCAGTGTTCAACACTGTTCTGTTAGGAGCTTCACCTTCCTTCTCTCCCATTTCCCTAAAAAAAAAGATAAAATAATGCTCAGATATGCTGAAATCTTTCATCCATTCATGACTTCCAAGTTTCAGATACAATTCAAAGGGTTTACTCCAGCACTCAGTTTTAGATATATAACTTACTCAGAGTTGTTCCAGTCTAATTTGCAGTTCAGCAGTGACTTGAACTACCTGAAGCTTTTCTTCTGAAGAGCAAAAAACAATTTCAACTTTTGACAGCAGTATCTTTCCTTTGGAAAATGCTCTAAGAGATGTTAGCAACAGATGGTCTAGCATGCTGATACAAGCTTTGTACCTACCTCTTCTCATCATCTTTAACAGAAACAAGCCAAAGAGTCTTATTCCTGCATCATACATACTTCTTATGCTGAAGTCCCTTCCCCTCTAGTAAGCTCATATTTTCCAAAAATATATCTATAAATATTCATGCATTTCCTAGCTTTTCTGCCTTTGGAGGCCAAAACTCTGCTGGCTTGGGCTAGACCCTTGAAGAAGGCTGTACAGGAGGCACTAGGGTACATTGGTGGGCAACTTTTCAACCATGTATTGTGCCCCAGAAAATTTCAGAATTAAGGCAACTAAGACTACTGATTAACACCAAATCTGGCAAATCATTTTGGCTGAAAACATATTTTGTGTTTAAAACCTTTCATTTTGACATCATTGAAATACTTGGAAGCATCTAATTCCTAAACACACTGAAGCGTAAAAACACTTCAAAGCAAAAATATTGCTGAAATGTAAGAGTTCTCAAAGACTAGTTTTGTTCAAAAAAACCAGCATCTCTTTCCCCTCAGCTATCTGATTTTTTTCAGCAAAAGGTTATTTTTCACTGGCCCCCTTGGGAATCTGAGGGAGAATTCAAAAAAAAAAGAGAGAGGGGAGACAGGGAAAAATACTCCAGCGTCAAGGATTGCTTTGTCCCATGTTGAGAATGTGTGGGAGAGTGGGTTGGAGACAAAGACAACCACTCCCCTGATGTCCATGTGGCAACAGAGTTTATTCCTCAAAGCCCCTCTTTATTAAGGGGGAGGTCTCAAAAACCCTGTCTGGCTAGATCACTGGTCAGATCTTTTATGCACCCCACATCCTGGACCAGTGAGATGCTTAGGATGGAACATAATTGGTTGAGATTCCTGTCTTTCAACCCAGAGGCTGGCTTTATGGAGCTGGGTGTAGGGGCCGTGAGATTATAGTATGTATTGTATAGCTGGCCTCTCAGTAAAAGATCTATGTATTGTATAAGTGACCCTGCTCCGATTCTCGTTACTGTAAATGGGCTGCAGCTGTGATGCCCTTAATTGGGTGGCAGCTGTAGCCACATGAGAAGGTTTGGGATAAAAGGGCTGGGCCAGTCAGAGAGAGCCTGGAGGAGCCCTGAAGAAGAAGCAGGAACATCACCCCTGTGAAGAGCTGCCTACAAGAAAATCATCGAGAATGTATGAGACTTTAGAACTATGATAACAACAGCTGGGTTTCTTATTTATAGCCAAATTAATTGCCCAGTACAAGCCAGCTCATACTGTGACATAATGTGACAACACCATGTCAGTGAAGGCAGAGTGGAAAAGACCAAATAACAAGCTAGCCAGTATTGCAGCACCTCCAGCAAGACAAACTGAAGAGTACATGGATCCCAAGACATAGTATCTAAACAGACATCCTGCTGACAGTCCAAGCAGAAAATCTGCTTTGCTGTTAGGTTCCAGGAACTTCACATCCTCTTTGTTCCCAGGATAAATCACTCCTCCTTTCATATAATTATTACAAAAGCAGAGATCCTCAATACATCAGCTAATATACATATGATAATGTATAATGCAGACTCAGATTACCCTAAATATTAGACCTAATATGCAAATCCCAGAGAGGCAAGCAAACCGGAGATGCCTTGTTCAGAAACCACTTAGCCAGCTGTCAGGAGGTATGTCAGTGCCTCAAGCTGGTTTAGCCCACTGACTTGAAGGCAAAATGCTGACAGATTTATGTTATAGCAATCGCTCTTTTATTAATAATTTTCAATCTGAAATACTTTCAAACGACATCGTTTGAAGGGCTTAAAACCAAACAGAAATTTTCTGTTTTCCCATACTTGAATATATGGCAGGTTAGCTACATTCAGTCTTGCCGGAAGGAGAAAGAGATATTAGCATTGCAAAAATCAGAGATTTTAACAAATCTATTAGATTAGATCTATCTATTATTTTAGGAGGTATTTGCCCTCTCATGCATGTGCGGTTAGGCACAAAATGGTTGTGGTTGAACAAATGTTCAAAAAGGCAATCTCCTAGTATAACTGCTGGAATAATGTGTACAGCATTCACATTCAAATAGACAATCTGTGAGAGTGTTCAGTAAGGAGGTCTTTTTATACTGAACATCTTCATTTCCGTATGGACAGAAAGGAAAGAGAATTGAATAACACCAGACATTTTAAATCCCAGTTCTCCAATCTACTTCAATTATCCCCTTATCAGTTCTTGAAACTACAGTACCTGTTTTCTCTAAAACTTTGCAAGACTTAAGTTCCATTAGCCACCTCCACTGCTGGCTATTAAACTGTGCATACCCTACAGGGGTGCAATTAAGGACGCATTAAGATTCTTTCACCAAAGGACAGTTCATTTCTTGCTGCTGCGCTCTTTTTTCAGGAGGTTAACATCTTGGCAGTCCTTGCACATCCTAGAGTCAATCTGCATCCAAAGGATGGAGGCTCAGGACTGAGCAGTTTATCTTCTTACCTGTCATTTATTACCACATCACTTGGCAGTGTTGCTGACCTTTCTCACCTCGGAAACAGGGACTACACACTATTGGGACCATGGGAACAGAGACAAAATCCCTCTGAAATAATATACTAATTATAAAAATATTAACAGAACGATGATATTGTAAAAGTTGCAATGTTAAAAGCAAGCTGTTATTTCATCTACTCTCCTACTTGCCTTCTTGTCTCCCACTAAAAGGTTAAAGTATGATAATTGTGCAGCCAGACATAGTTATATGTAGTTACAAACAAAATACTACACTTTGTCTTCTGATTGGAGCAGCAGTCCCTTCAGGAGGAAGTGCTGTCCCACTCTGTCCTGCAAAGAGGGCCATCCCAGTTCAGAATCCTCCTGTGTGGCCCTACATTGGCATCAAAGGCATCATGCATCATGTTGTACCATTTAGACACCTCTGCCATGATCCTGAAGCAGAAACAGGATGCCTTTAGGAAAAGAAGGAAATTAAAGAACTGAATGACTGAAACATTTGAAACTGCAACCATTAGGGAAGTAGAAATGGAATTAGCTTGAAGTGATGGAATTCACTGCAGAAGCTCCTTAAGGAGACTTCAACCCCGTTGTGTACCCAGAAAGAGATTTGCTGCCATCACCAGTGCTGGCTGTGCCTGCTGTGAGTGGCTGAAAAAATCAGCATTAATAAATCCACCAGGCACCACCAGCAGCAACAGAAGCTGGACAGTGTCAGGGCAGCTGTGAAGGAGAGCGGCAAAAACTCATCTGTGTCACTACAATTCCCTTACTCTTCCCATTCAGGTTTTGGGTAGGATACAAAACCTGCCATGCTTCCTGCTCTTCTCCCTGTGCACCCAAGCTCTACCTCCTCCCTTTTTCATCAAAAAAAAGAGCAAACTATTCACATTTCCGTTGAGGGAATCACATATACCCCCACTTCCTGGGCTCTCACACAGCCCAATCCCCCTGCAGGGCAACCTTTTGGAAAGAGCAGCATGGCAGATATGGCAGAGAACAATCCCATTAAGGATGGAGTTCTATGTACAAGTTGATAAACTTGAATTAAGTAATATATTGCCCTGTCTGATAAAGACATCACAAAAAATATTCTGAAAACCCACTTCCTAAGCCACACATCCATGACTGTGCAGTAGCTAAATTAGCAGGCAAGTCAGTCTTGTAACAGCTACTTTGGGAAAAATATTAATTTTTATTTTAAAGAAGCAATGGTTGCGATGCATAGTTATTAACCCATTTTGATTTTAATGTGTCTATCATCTGAAAAATTACTTTCAAAAATACCTTGAAAATTAACCTTTCCTTCATTTTTATTCAATGAACAAAAACCCGAGGAGAACAGAGGGTAGAAGGTGATTTTAAAACAAAAAACTTGTCAGCACTGATGTCACTACATAAGATGAAATTGAATGTTGTTTATTTAACCCTTTTCTTGCCTATAATTTGATCAAGTCAAAATCCCATGTGTAGCATACCCCAAAAAAACAGTTTGAATGCCAGACAAATCACGCCAACTGAGGTAAAAAGAAATAGAAGGAGCAGATAGAGAAAGAAAACATCACAAACCTGAAGTGTGAGCTGTTCTTTTCAATCAAGAAGTGGTTTCACAATTCCAATTCACTTCCTTCTACTTAGCTTAGCATGAATAAGAGTTATCTTAGTGCAACCTCTGTAGCAACTTGGCTGAGCTCTCAGAAAAGCAGGAGAGATGGCCTAGAGACACAGCCTTCTTTGCTACAGTGGCCTTACAGAGTATCAAAATACTTCTTAAAACAAGAGAACAACTTGGTTTTTAACCTCAGGTAGGCAGCTAAAAGCCAGTGAGTATTCTGTGAGGAAGTAGTTTTACTGAGCAAAAGGAATATCTGCACATATTCCCTGTCATTTCCTTAATGGCATTTCAAAGTTACAGAGTTATAGAATGGGTCAGATTGGAAGCGAACACATCTGACCCAACCTCCAGTTTAAGCAAGGCCATCCCAGAGCACATGGCATAGGATTGCATCCAGATGGTCCTGGAACACCTCCCATGAGGGAGACTCCACAACCTCCCTCGACCTGCTGAAAATGCTCTTCCTAATGCACTCCAGGACACCTTCCTGGCCACCAGGGGACTGCTGGCTCATGGACAACACGGTGTCCACCAGCACCCCCAGGTCCTTCTCCACAGAGCTGCTCCCCAGCAGGTCACTCACAGCCTGAAACAGATAAAGAAATTCTCTCCTTCTGTTGAAGTATCTTTATATATCAGACATTATGAATAAATATTTACAGACATTATGAATAAATATTATTAAATATTTAATATTTAATAACAATTAAATAATATTTAATTATTAATTTTAAGTTTAATAATTTATTAAATTATTTAATATTAAATATTAAATAATAGCTTGATATCCTTTATCAAGCCATTACTAGCCTTAGATTATATAACCATGAACTGATAAGGAAGAGATCCACCAGCCATTATTTATCTTCTTTACTTGAAACTGTGCATATTATTTGCTCCAGGAGCATGAAAGCTTTAAGTTAAAGGTGTGCTAATACTGAATAAAATGCCCTGTATTTCCTTAGATTGGCATCCTAGAAGAGATCCCTCTTAGCCTTTTGGCCCTAGCTCTTAGGAAACTTAATTCATTATTGTGAGAATTTGCAGAAACAAGTTATTTCTATAGAAATTTTCCCTTATATGCAGATAAACTTCATTGGATTTGTTTGGGTTTTTTTTTCCCCCTTGCTGCATTATAAATGCTAAACTGTGTGGAATACAAATCATAAAGCACCAAGAATGGACTGGGCACATTAGCACAGCAAGGAAGGAAAGGAGAATGCTTACATGGCATGAATAACATATTATACATCCTCACTTCTGTAACCTCAGTATTTGTTTTCCCTTTTACCAATGGATGCAAGGAAGAAAAAATTGTAGGATTTAGCAAGTCTATATTTTGTTTCACATGAAAGAATATTAAGACTTAGTAACTGTATTTTTAGATGGCATAGTTGCCTCAGGTTACTTCAGTTTTTGGCTATGCTACAGAATTACATGGACAAATGGGCAGTGCCCAAGTAGCCAAGCATTTCACCACATTGATACAGAGCAACAAAACCAGAATTTAAGTATACTCCTTTTTCATTGGAAGTCTAGTGAGACAATAAGTAGCTTTATGTTGCTCCGAATTCTGTTTCCTCTCATCCTTGCAGCTGAGTGTCCTTTCTTTATCAATAGGGAGGAAGGTTTGTGACTAATGTAAACCAACCTGTCCTCTCTAGGGGGCTGGGAAATTTAAAAAGATTATGAACCCAAATAAAAGCAAATTGCCCTTCACCTAAAAAAATAAACTCATTCACATATATGATCCTGGATCCCTGAAAAAATCATGTATCAGATCTGCCCTGAAGGGCTGGGATAAAGAGAGAGACCAGGCCTTTAAAGAGAAAAAGACCACAGGGATTATTTCCTTAGGGGGAAAAAAAAAATCCAGAACCATTTTGTCTGCTTTTTCACCTCAAAAACAACAAACAAAAAACCCCACAAGAAAACTCCTCCAAATAAATTTAAAAAACAAAACCAAAAAATCAAAACAAAACAAAAAACCAAACAAAAAGCAAGAGCGGAAGCAATCACCCAGCATGGAAAATAAACTAAAACGCTGGAAAATAATCAAACAGATCAGAAAATAGCTTTATAATGGGAAATGTCAGGCAACCCTAGTAAAAACTGAAGCTTCCATTCCCACCTGTAATCACCAGCACTGCACTCTTAATAGGTAATCCACAATTAGACACAGATGGTGATAGAGATGCTGCAATTTTCTGTTGATGCATGTGGTTATATATTTTGAAACTAAATGCTCAGGAAAATTAAGGGCACTCCTGGAGATTTCTCCTTTAGGTCTCCAAGATCACCTCTCAAATCAGAGGGCAAGACTTAACAGATGAAACAAACAGTGTAAAGACAAACACTTAATAACAATAATCTGGATTATTTTAGAATTTTGCATTTCCTATTGCTCTAGCAAGTTCTGAGTGATGACAGAAAGTCTATTCAACATAAGCCTATTTTCTCAACAAATGACAAATGAATTTACTAAGAATTCTATTTTGGATAAAGCACAAAGAAAAATGAAATAATCTTATGCAAAAGTGCAGGCTGAGAGGTAAAAGCAAAATTCTGAAAAATAATTTAGTAGGATATTTTAGAAAAGCCCTTTTCTGTTTTTAAAATAAATTGCATTGTGTTCAGAATGTTTCAAGGTGGTGTTTGGGTTGAAATCCATACTTCAACAGGTTGCTATGTAAATATTAAGTTAAACCAACTTGTTTTATTCACCATAAAATTCCACTGGAAAAAAATCTTTTTCAATAACTCTTTTAAAGTTTTCTCCTTTTGATATCAAAGAATATTAAAATACACAGAGAGAACTTCTTTAATACAGCTACGCTGTTCTCTGTTTAACCATGAAAACATTGATTTGCTTCTTTGGCATTTAAAGGTGTCTTAACTTCTTGAAGACCAATTTGCAAATAGTTTTTTTTCTGTTCATGAGAAGAGAAAACTACTAAGGCATATGCACAAAGGCTCTCAAGGAGGGAAAGATGCCAACAGCATGTTTTGAAAGCACAAAGATATGTCTTCTATCTTAATTAAATATCCAGGAAGAAAAAAAAAAACATTTTCCCAGAGTAAGCAAGCAAGTGGACTCTGCACATCCTTCCTTTTATCACTTCTTTTTGTAGTCTTTCTGTGAGCAAACCACTAATTAACATATTCAGAACAAAGAGCCAAAAACCTGACCTGACTGGAATTTCAATTCAATTCTGTTCCTTCACCGTCACCAGCAAAATGAAGTTAGCTTCAGAAGAGGCAAATCATTATAACCATTAAAAAAGAATTTTTTCCAGATATTGATGTCATTTAGTTTAAGATAATAACAGTTTCTCCTGACAAAAACCACTAAGCTTATACTACATTTTCCCAGAAATGAGAATAACTCACATGATGAAGAGACAAATTTAAAGAAAATCTATGATTACTAGGACTAGCTAATTTACTAGTCTTAAAACTGATCTCAGAATGGAGAAACATCTATGGAGTTACCAAACTTCAATTTCATAGAGCTTGGTTAAGATCAGTCCCTTTTATCCACTGGACTTTGTACAATATATGTGATAGAATGTCTTTAGTCTCAAAATTCTTTTGACAATTTAGAATCAGTTTAGTATCACTGTAAACTTGTGCTAGAGATGGACGAGACACATACTTCTTCAAGCAGTGAAAAAAGGTCCCTTTATTACCTATCCACAGCCCAAATTTATATCCTTTTCTAAAGCACCACTCTGATAGGTTGGTAACTAGTTGTTACCCCATTTGATTGGTTGGTAACTAGTTGTTACCCCATTTGATTGGATAGTTGGTTAGTCATGGCACGTGCTGGCTCAAGTTCCTTTTTTTGGATATGTTTGCATTCTTCTCTCAGCCATCCAGGACAGCTGTCACAGGTGCAGTTAACTGCCACAGTTTTAGAATCCCTTCCCAAGAGAACAAGCAGATTTCCACTGTTACGGGATTCCAGTCTCATGAAAGCTGGGAAGTTTCCATGGATACAGCTGACCAAGTCGAAGTCCCGTCTATAATGTCCAGACTTTCAAGCCTGTTGCCAGCCATCACAGTTCAGTCCAGTAATGTAAGGCAGAAAAGTCCACAATCAGTTGCAGAAATATTTTGCCCCCTTGGAAGTGAAAACCATACACAGAATGGCGAGCTTTCAAAACCACATACTACCTACTGCTAGGTTTAGGCTTATGGTTTTCACTTAAATTGTAATGCTTTCTTTCTTCCTTCCCCAAGACATGGGAAAATGTGGTGTTTGTTGGGGTCCCCAGGAAGAGGTGAGAGTTGAGAATCTGACTCCATGTTCTTAGAAGGCTGATTTATTGTTATATTGTATCATATTATATTATATTACATTATATTATATTATATTATATTATATTATATTATATTATATTATATTATATTATATATTATATTATATTATATTATATTATATTATATTATATTATATTATATTTAATGAATACTATACTAAAACTATACTAAAGAAAGAGAAAGGATACATCGGAAGGCTTAACAAGAATGAACAGTAAAAACCCATGACTCCTTCCAGAGGTCTGACACAGATGGCTGTGATTGGCCATTAGGTTAAAACAATTCGTATGGAACCAATCAAACATTCACCTGTTGGTAAACAATGTCCAAGCAGCAGCCCAAAGCAGCAAAACAGGGAAAAATTAATCAGATAATTACTGTTTGCATTTCTCTCTGAGGCTTCTCAGCTTCCCAGGAGAAAATCCTCGGCAACAAGGATTTTTCAGGAAATATCATGGTGACAGGAAAATACCCTGGCAACAGGTATCTTGTCTCTTAACATACATCATTATACCAGCCAAACCTGTTAAGACTTACAATAAACAGCTATCAGACTTTTAACCTGACAGAATTTGCTAAACAAAACCCCAGAGGCAGAGCTGCAACATCATCAATTTGGATATTTTGAAGCTGTGGCAACTCTGAAAAAAGTTAATTCAAGCAGAAAACCAGACACTCTCAGATTATCATATTGCTTTAAGGATATTCAACTACGTATGTGTGTGTATATATATATATAAAATGCATATGTTTTTATATATATATATATATATAAAATTGAGGGTTTTGTCTTATTTCCATTGTGATGTCTTACACCAATCTAGTTGTTGCAGCCACAAACCTCCATCTGACATAAACTTTCATATCCAAAGGAAAATAGTTGGTTTCATACAGCTTTGGGTTTAATTAGGCACCCTCTGGGACTTTTTCTTATCCAGAATGAAATGCCTTCTAGGCAGCCCCGAGCATTAACATACTGAAAAGCCATGTCAGCCATGAAGAGCAATCAGCCTCAGCCATAAGGAAAAACATTATGCAGAAATGCCTAGGCTCAGGCTGAGGGGGTGTTAAGACCCATCATGAGTGTAAGTGAAAAAAAAAAGGTGAGGGGAATGCTCCAGCTAATTAATGAATGAAAGACCTGAGTAAGCAAAAATAAATCAAAGAGGCCGTTCTCCACTCTCCTGGGATGCATGCAGGCTCGTCATAAGCATGACACCAGTAATCCTCATGCCAGATTTCTTCAGATTATTATGCAGAATGAAGAGAGCAAAGGAAGTACAGACCCAAGTTTCAAAAAACAGTTTTCTGCAAGGATTACATCTGTAATGATATTTTAACAGTGGTTAAAGAGGATTATGCACTAACCAGTGATAAATTTGCTGGCTGAGACTTTGCTAATCATATTTTAGGAGGACTGTTGCAGTGTTGAATCCCTTCACCAGAGTATTAATCTACCTGTGACACAACTTCCTGGAGACCCATTCTCAGAACCTGTTATGAGCCATAGTTCAGGTCCCCCAGTGTCAGACAGGTTTTCGATTCATAATTCATCTTTGTTATAAAAACTTCCAATGAAAACATTTTATTCTGAGAATTTAGGTCACAGGGAGGAAGGGAGGGAGGAAGGAACTGCATAAGAAAAACAAAGCAAAGTAACCCTAACCCTAACCCTCCTCCCAGGCATACCGGCTGAACTGAAAAAAGTGTCCTCTTGGGAAAAGTGGGCACTAGGGAAGCATAGGCAATGCAATAGGTCTTAAAAAAAAAAAAAAAAAAAATCATTCTAGATTTTTTTAATGGACAGTCCACTCATACAACACCAGAAATCTCCACTCTGATGGAGAACCAGATAACTTCAGTCTGGGTTTCAAACTAGGGGTAGCCCACATCTCATTTATGCTTGATTTATGCGTCTTTTCTTTAGCCCGTTCTTCAAATGTAGGGACTGCTAATTGGTGATTTCATGGAAGAAAACCCCTTGATGTCTTTCCCAGGAGTCACACAGGATGAAGCAGAACAATGACTGCTCTAGCAACAAGTGAGAAAGCTCCTCTCAAGGAAGAACAAACAAGTTTTCCCCTCATTAACAACACAATCACTTACCACAGTTACAAATTATCATATACAGTTCAGTATTGGCCAACCTTTACAGTGGCATTGTAGAAAGACAAAGATTAAATTTGCTGAATGTACTTTGAATAAGGAAAACCATTCAAACAGAGAAAAGTTGACCTACAAAGAGGATTCATGCAAAACTCATTGATGTTGAAGGAGACAAAAAGAACTTCTCCATGTAGAGAGTGGCAGAGCACTGGAGCAGAGAGGTATTGGAGTCTCCCTCTCTGGAGACATTCCAAATCCACCTGGATGTGTTCCCGTGTCACCTGCTTGAGGTGAGCCTGCCTTGGCAGGGAGGTTGGACTGAACGAACTTCAGAGGTCCCTTCCAAACCTACCTATTTTGTAATTCTGTGATTCTGTGATATTAACAGGATACTTTTATCTTAAGGGCAGTCTCTCTTACTCTCATGAAGTCCACAGAGCCTGCAGCACAGTGCAGGGTGTGCCTGAACCTTAGCAGCCAAGGCATCACCCTTTCTGGGCTGGTCATATGCAATGAAGGAAGCCCAAATGCCCGGACAAGCACTGAAGATAGGCTATCTGATTAAACAAACCATTACAGATGAAACACATTTTAAAATGGACCAATTTATCTCCTGACTGCAGCTGCTATTTTTCACCTGGAAGCTGGGAAAATATCAGGCTGTGGCCCCAAGCAGTCACAGAAGATGTATATTTTCGGGAATATGCTTGGGATGACACTTATAGTCATACTTTCTCCAGAAAAGCATCTAATTTACACACCAGATTTGATATTTTAGTTTATTGGTAATTCAGAGCACTCCTTCTAAACACCCATGTGGCCCTACGAGCCTTGATTACGTTTTTGATGCTAGATGTTCCTTGCAGAACTCTGAAATGAAAGTGATGAATGAGCTCCTGTCAGGTGCCATTCCTGAGTGGCCTTGAATCCATTCAGTTATCTCTTACACTGCCAGCCCTGACAATGATGAACACAAGGCAGGTAGCTGACAACACCTCCACAGAGTACAAAATAATTTTTTTTTAAAAAGCCAAAAAGAGAGATAGATGGAAAAGGTATGATTGCCACCATTGGATGCTTCGCTCACCCACACTGCCTTCAGAGGAGCTGAGTGGGGAGGGAATTATGGAGTCCGTTTATGCAATTATATGGAATAGGATATCCAGCATTCCTCAGCTCCATTCACTAAAGCTGAGCATTAAACTGCTCAGGTGCATTGGCTTTCTTTTGTCTCTTTACCTGTCTGTGGTTCACATTGATTGCTGACAGGGATTCCAACGGGTTTGTCACACAGTGACCACAGAGCAGTCTGATGACACTTCTATTTTCATGTGCCATGGATGCAACTCTGCTAGTCAAGGAAGAGTGAAGGCTAGAAAGAGCTGCTAGCCTGGATTGTTGCATTCATGGCAGACCACAAAGCAGCCTGGTTTTCTCCCTAATCCTAACATGTAAAGAAAAGATTCTTACACAAGAAGTGCTCCTCTGGGGATTCTCTATTTTTTTGTCTCCAGCAGTCACACATGCCTGGTTTTAGACCTTAACACAAAATGCATACCACTGCACTTCCATTCCAGAGCCACAAGAGCTTCACCCTAAAAAACTTCTGTTTAAACCAGAAAGGTGTGAAAGAAAAACAGGGAGTTTTGCTTTTAAACTAAAATCTTTTTCTGTGGCATCTTTTCATTTTCCACCTCTAAAATGTGTAAAATCTAAAACTTAGAACTCTTTTCCTCCCCACATGTCTCTTCAGTGTTTTATTTTAAAAAGACCAATATGATTAATTCCTGTCCTCATCATGAATCAGATTTCCCATGCTCTCTCTTACATTTTTCACCACAGAAAACTTGTATTACACTGGGGAATAAGGAGCTGCAAAACAATTCTAGAACAAATACCTTTTCAAACATATGCTTACACTCAGATTTTGCTCAGAACTCACTGCTTTCATAAAAAGTTTAATGAAATCCTTTTGTTTCTTTTCATTTTCCCAGAAGGGAGAGCTTTCATAATATTGGGTTAATCCAATTGATACTAACACTTTAAACAAAGGCATTTACTTTTAATCAGCCAGTTGAGTTCCTCCTATAGCCACTGAAAAGAAACATATCAAAAAAATTTCATCTTAGAAGTAACTTCATCTTAGAAACCTGCCTTTAGATGGACAGATCGCTCAAGGTGCTTCTCTCTTGTCATTTGCTATTGAAGAAGTGAAAGTATCAACTGTGGATTAGATATCAAAGTCTGATTGATTAATAGCAAGTAAGATAGCAATGCAATGAATAATATAGTGCGGAGGCCTTTCCTTTGTTTTCTCACATCTAAGTACCAAAACTAGAGTTGACTAAAAAAAAAGTGGTAATTTATTCAGGAAACAACTGCCCCTTCATTAAAAATATTATTACAGCTCTTGAAAATTCTGTCTTAAAACAGAATGCACTGAAAGTAACAACTCTGCTTCTCCTGTTCATGTAGGATAGCACTTCAGGCATTTAAAGAAGCACAACACAGAATATATTGTTGACAAAAAAATTTTGCAGAGGCAATGTAAAAGATTCAGTGGCAAAATGATCTGTACATTTGCAGCTTTAATTTTATTTCTTTTAATTATTATGTCAGTTTAATACAGCAATATATACTGATTTATATATACCTTATATGCAAGACATTGTCATCCTTGTGGCCTTACAAGTTTAGCCCTCGGTGCTTAGAAAAATTTTGCTATAATCTATAAGGAACTTTCGTGTTTCCAGTAGGCAGCTCCCAGGCTGCTCAAGCCTGGGACAGACTGATCCTACAAATTACATTATTCTCTCCTATGTCCACAGCAGACACTCAGTTTTCTGCACAAATATAAAATAATCTCTTATTTAAAATGGGGAACAAGGGAAAAGGCAGCAATCCACCAGATGGGTGCTGCTGAAAACATAGTACAGAGGATGTTCACCACTGGATTTATATCTGGCAGACATTGCTCCAGAGAGAATACTGAGTGCTCCTGAGAGAATACTGAGAGAATACTCTCTTTATGGCAGAGGTAACCTTGGTGCTCAGACTGTAAGTGAAAGTAGTAAATAGAAAGACTGTAAATAGAAATGCTGACTCTTTTTTTTCTAGTTGGAAGGCACAGGAGAAATGGCTTTGCTGATAAGTTATTGGGTGGAGTAGAACTAGAGAACCAAGTTAATTCTGTTCTTTCAGCCTAAAAAAGGCAACCAATCAATATTTATATCTCTATCACTTGGAGAAAAGAAGATTATAAAAAAGAGTTACATTTAAAACAAGTAAATCTTTAACTCAAGGCAATATACTGCAAGCAGTTACTGGACTTGCCTGATTAGTAATAAGCAAACAGGGAAAAGGCAGGAAAAGGGAAAAAATAAATTTTTAATACGAGGTTTTTGAAATGCTAGAACCATAAATAAATGTTAGGTGCTAATGACCTCAAAAATCCCATCCAGTCCTGACACTCAGCGTCTTGAAAATGAGCAAGAGTTCTTTGGAGGTCCTCCCACAGGGCTAAATGTACAGACATCTCAATCTCTCCTGTCCAATTCCTGAACAAAAACATATCAGCAGATGCTGACAGGAGTAGAGAGCTGCAATTACATGAGAAAATTACACCTGCCTCAGACTGGTGGCACAGAGAAGCAGAGGAATGCATTCAGGACTTAACCTTGCCCATAAGCCTGCTCAGCTCCTTCCCATGATCCATCCAATGCAGGGCTCCTCTCTCCCTGTGCTACTCCCCCCAGCTGTGTCTCACAACTCTTCCTAGAGGCCTCCAACATGGAAGAGTTCACGACGCAACAGTATTTACAAGTGGTCTACTATCATTGCCTTCGGAAAATATTTCCAAATATTTTATCCAAATTTCAGGGTATTTTATTTTATCCAAGTTTCATTTGAAACAAAGCCAGAACAGAACTCACTCTTCTGTTCATTTTCTTATCAAACCAGTTACAAAGTTCTTTTACAATAAAAGACTGGCAGAGTGAGGCAGTGTTTCACTCCCAACACAACACTGATGGGTTTTTCATACTCCCACACCACAACCTATGTGGTCTGAAGGACTGCTCTGACAAGCACACTGGAGAAACCCATATAGACTTTTCAACCACAAAGCTATGTAGTCTGGGATTTCTAAGAAATACAAAACCTTACAACTTCTAAAAAGAGAAGCTCTTTTTGGTCCTCAGGGAAGATTTGGTGCTCTAACAATCCACTGAGAGTGACGACTTCTAAACTTGGGGCCAACTTAAGCCTTTATGTAATTCCCAGAGACAAATGAATGTTTGGTGTAAATACAGAATATAGGGATAAATGGTTGTTTCATCAGCATTTAAAAAAAGAAATCAGATTTCTCACTTTATACCTCAGAGCTCTCTCTTAACTTCATATCTTTTCCCAAAAATAGTCACTGAAGTCTGACTAATCCACACCTCTTTCCATCACCTTGCTATCCACTAGTGACAAATAAACTTCTTCATTTACAATTTTTCTGTAAAGCGTAGAGCTGATGTAAAATGAAAAACAAACTGTCAGTGTCAATACTGGAGATAAGAATTCATCATCTGATAGGACTCTTTTATTTGAGCTAATCAACTCAGGCTGACATCTTAAACTCCAAGAGTCTGACCCAAAAGCTTCCAGAGCTTCCCAAAAATTATTCTAATCAATGGACCAGATTAATTAAAGAATGGAGAAAGATTCCCAGCTTGCTGATAAATTACAAGGATGATTCACTTGTGATACGTGCGTTCAAGGGTTGGAGACAGACACATGACACACCAGTGGGTCATCAGCAAACAGAAATGAGTTCAATATGGATTTCCTGGGCTCAGGTAATGGACTGGATGAGACCTCTCTGCCCAGCTCTCTGGCCAGTGGTGTATCTGCATCTAAGCTAGAACAGGGCTGGCTGAGGTCTTTGCTTGGGTTTGAATCCAACCTATCCCCACTGTAACTGGGGACTTGTTTTCTTCTAGGTTGGTTGAGTTTAGGAGGCAGCTTCAGATCAGCTGCAATGCAACAACACATTTCTAAGAGTATAAGCCTTTAATAATTAAATTAATCCCAGAAAAGGAAAGGAGAAAAATCAAAGCTCTAGGAAGAGTCCTGCCAATGCAGAAGAAGGGTAAGGACAAGAGTTATTTTTACTCATTTCCAACTCCCACCCCATAAACACTGAATGCAACTCCCCCAGAGGGGGAAGTGTTTAAATGAAAACCCAGGCTTGTAGCACCTCCTGACAGGAACACATGGTGACTCACTGCAGCATCCTACAGTGTCAGCCATCCCACCATCCCTGATGCAAGGCCAAACAGCAGCAAGAGCCACTAGCAATTCCACACCAGAAGCTGAGCCCCTGGAAATTATAGCCTGGGCTGTGCAGAGCTCCTTATGCCTCTTTCACTTTTTGGAGACTGTGTATTAGGCTTGAGAACCTGCTTCATTAGTCAGGCAATGATCTGCCCTTGTTTGTGAACTCATTGGGCCTGCAAAGTTTAGTGTTCCTTTAAAAACTGCTCAGCAAGGGAAGATTTGGAGACTAAAAGGAAACTGTAAACTAGTTTGTTGTTGGTGTGGGGGATTTTGGGGGATTTTGTCATGCTTTTATCCCCCTTTCATTCCACGGAGCTCTTCTGTCAGACATTGCATGTGTCTGATTGCTACTTAGGTACACAGAGGTCTAACCACTGTGCTCCTGCTGAGGGAAATCCCTTACATTAAAAAAAAAAAAAAAAAACAAAAAAAAAACCACCAAAACAAAACAACAAAAACCAAAAAAACCCCAAAAAAATACACCCACTCTAGACTCAGAACAAAGCTCTTATTTAACTTGATGCCCGAAGTGCCATTCTTTTCTCATACTGTATGTGCTGCTGTTAACATCTAGCAGAGGAGCACATATTTTAGGAATCACTTCAGAGTTAGTTCCACAATGACTGAAGACCAATCAAAAGAAATATCCAGAAAGTAATAAGCTGTAAAAAGGGAAATGCACTGAGCTTGGTTCAGGATTTGTTCCTTTTAAATTTCTTTCATCACTTCTGTGGCTGGAAGCATGGTAGGGTGAGAACAAAAGACTTTGTGCAATATTTGGAGGTGGTGATGGGTAATCCATATTGCCATCAGTACTAACCTAAGGATAAAAGATTTAAAGAAATGGCAACACAGGGACTCAGGTGTGGGGGGTGTGAAAGGAAAAAAAATCAGAAAGGACAGTGAGATTTATGTAAATCCCCTGGGAGTGCACTGGAAATTTCTGTGATGAAAAACTGAGATTGCTCTGAGAGAGACTTTATTGAAGAAAAAGTCAGTGTTGTGTAAAGGGAGAGAGGTTAGCTGGGTCGCTTACCAGTCTGGCCTGATTTTCCCTATTCTTTCCCTGAAAGTGTAAGCATTGCCATATGAATTTCTGCATCTTGTCCTGAAGTGAAATATCATATGGATGGGAAAACCTTTTTGGATTTGATTAACTTGTGCTGCTGTTAGTGTCAAAACCTAAGGCAGTATATGTATGCAAAGATGAAGGGGGAAAAAGACCCCAGCACAGAAGAGACTTAGCTTATGTGGAAGCAATTAGACAAATACACCTCATTACAGAGGGTTGTGCTTTCAGTTCAACCCTGACACTTGCAGAAACAAGACTCAGCCCAACACCAGCCAAGCAAATGCAAGATAGTGCCCTTATATTCCTTCCATCATTTCAATATAGGCAGGTTTTATTCCCAGCCTTCATCCTCATTTGGGTGTACTAGAAACATTTATCACTGTTGAAGATACAGAATTGATTTCTGACTAGATATTCCTGCTGCTGAGGGTATAGAAAAGCAGAGAAACAGCATCATGAGTTATGAAAGCAATAATGGAACATTGATACCATAAGCCAAGCACATTTGAATTTAGTTACTTAACAAATACATCCCCAGGACTCTCTTGTCTTCTGGCGCATGTTTCATGTAGAAGCATGTAATTAATGTTTCTTATATTTTCTCACTGCAGATCATTTTTCTGGTCACGAAAGGAAGGTAAACTTTGCACTGGTCCTTTTTCCTTTATGCTATACATTGTTGGAGATTTGATTTAAAAGACACCACAACCTTTGGTGTAACACTCTCAGCAATTTTGATTCTCTTCTGCTATACGCACCCACTTCCTGAGATGGCATGAAAGCATTTCATATCAAACAATGTCAAAACCAGAAAAACCTATAACCACTACAAAAACCTTAAAGCTGTTTGGCACTTGAAAGCAATTTGATCCCTTTGCTGCACTACTAGCTATTAGTGAGCTCATCCTAAGAGAATCAATTTCGTTTCCACCCTGCCTAACTTACTGAATCTCTCACTACACATTATTCTGGCCATAAATACTTTGAAAAAGCCAGCATGGTTGATGCCATGTCACTGTGATAAGCATAAATACACTTGCATACAAGTCAGCATGAGCTAGTTTTTCCTATGTATAGCTGGAGACTGCTTGTCATCTTCATTATTTGGCCTGAACTCATACAATGCTTAGAAGAAGGAAAGCCTTCTTTACCCTGGCTTGCAGAATGATGCTGATAGGAAGTTTGTTTCAACTTTGCTTTGTTTGACATTGTCTACTGACAAATCAGAACATCTCCCTCTTGTTTGCTAGCAGTGTCTCAATCAAGCTGCATCTAGCAACTATAGTCCCAGTTTCCCAGAATTCTATTCGGCAGAAGATAATTTCTCAGAAGGTGCTCTCTGCAAGACGTATTAAATACATTTTCTTCTGACTTACTGCACAAAAACTCACATATTTAGAAATTCCTGTTTGTAGTCATTTATCTGATACACCTCCAGTAATGTCAAGTGTGATATAACAACACTTTTAAACAAGTCCCAGTCATTTGTGTAATTCTGGGACTGCTGGATTCAGTAGCAGTTGTCAGTAGAAGCAAATACAATCCTTTTACACTGACTTCAATGGATTTGGCCTCTTACTGTTCCGAGAACTGAGTTTTGCAACAAACTTGGCCATCTGTGTGACCCCACGGAACATGAACACCACAGCCAGGCAAAGCAGGAAACAAATTAGCAGGATTTACCCCACTTGTCCAGGAGACTTGCTTTCTAATACAAAGATTTTGAATGCAAATACAGGTTTTTCTGAGGTACAAGACTGCTCTTTTGAGGCACACCAAAAAGATATTTTATAGACTCCACATGGTAATTGGATGGATATGTCTGTTCCAGCAGCGTCTTAATTCTTTCAGCATATAGTCATATGACAAAGGGCAATGGCTTCAAACTGGAAGATTGATTAAATATTAGGAAGAATTCCTTTACTGCGAGGACAGTGATGCACTGGAACACATTGGCCCAGATAAGGTGTAGGTCTCATCCCTGGAAGTGTTCAAGGCCAGATTAGATGGAGCTCTGAGCAACCTACTGGTCTAGTGTAAAGTATCCCTACCCATGGCAGTTTGAACTAGATGGCCTCTAAGGTGCCTAGCAACCCACAGCATTTAATGTTATGAATATGAACAAGGCCAGACTTTCTCCAAAAAAAGAGGTTCTCGTTTATTAAAATAGCTACAAGGAACAGAGTACCCAGGATAAGCCCAGGCACCCACACAGCGAGCCAAAAACAAAACACTGCACTAACCCCAAATGTACTGGGTTCTCCCAACAAAAAAAAAAACAAATATCCCAAAAGAAGAACCCTGACCCAACCGAACTCCCCCATTTATAGCGCCCTTTGAGTCCAGGATTGGTACATTTTGGATCCGCATGACTATTGGTCCATTTCCAGGCTTCTCATTGGTCTTTACCGTCGTTCATTCTGGACCAATCCTTTCTGCAGGGCTTCGAATGATTGGTCAGATCTTTCGTCTAGTCCCTCTTCAACCTCGCCTTGCCCCGCTGGACCACTGTTCCACCAAACCCTGGACTCTTCTCCTGGAACATTCTAAAAAGCCCCGCCCCTCACTCTTAACATAATACAATTAGTATAACATAATTAATACAATATAATTTAAGTATACCCTAATTTAACATAACTTAACTTTTACCTATAACATTTAGTACTCCGTGATCCAGCTGATTTCACTGGTACCTTTTACCACATGAGGCTACTTTCCCTTTTCCAGGCACATTGAGAAAAGCCAGGTAGAGGTTTAGGAAACAAAATACCACTCCTATCTAGGAATCCATGTTTTGCAACAGTCCTACCCAGAAGAAGAGCTGAAAAACAACAATCAGTTATGGTATCATGTAAAGAGAAACCAAAGGTTAGTTTACCACAGACATAAAACAAAAATTGTGCTTTAGAGAGCCTCTTTTTTTCTTTTTGCAGGTTGTAGCAATCAAATACAAATTTACACAAAGAGGCATCTCTGCCTAACTCACTGGGAGAAGACCGATTAGCGCTGGGATGAAACAGGTTGGCTCAAAAGCCCAACAATCCTTTGGTGGGGGGCTCTAGGACTTCAGGGAAGGTTTGAAGATTAGAATGAGAGACATTTGGAAGAGCACTCTGAAGACCCAGAACAGCATGCTAAAAAAAACACAAATGGTTAGAAATTCCTAGAATGTGGACTGTAACACTTTTTCTCTCTCTGTGACACAAGCGACTGGCTACCATGTGTGAGGCAGTGTCATAGACATCTTTTATGAAAAATCCTTCATGAGAAGCCTCAAGAACAAAATGTAAACATTGATTGTCTGCTGCTGTGGAATGCAACAGGTGGATCTTTGATTGGCCCATGTTCGTTGTTTTTAATTAATGGCTAATCACAGCTTAGCTGGCTCAGACAGAGAGTCCAAGACGGAAGCTTTTGTTATTTTTTCTTATTGTATTTTTAGCTAGGTTTTTGATTAAATCTTTTATTCTATTTTTTAGTATAGTTTTAATGTAATATATATCCTAAAATAATAAATCAAGCCTTCTAAAACATGGAGTCAAATCCTTGTCTCTTCCCTCAACCTGAGATACCTGTGAACGCTCTCACAAGGCAGGGCAATAAATACATTAACAACACATCAACATTTGGAAGGGCTCTTTATATTTCTAAATTGTATTAATATATATCTCTTGCTCAGCATTGTGGTTTAATGTAGGTTTGGTTTTTGACTGGGGAGGGAGTCCATGACCCATGGAAGGGGTTCCCTGTAGGGACCTGGCAGAACCAATCAGCTGCCTAGTTTGGAAGATTGATACCTGGTTAAACCACTTAAAAGGCTGGATGTGCCTCTATGAAAACACATTTAAGGATGGGCATGCCCATGGGAAGCTCTCTTGGGGTCTGGCCGACCCAGCCCTGTGCGGCCACAAGACTGGGTCAGGCCAGGCCTGGTTGGGCCAGCCCTGCACGGCCAGGTCAGCCTGTGGCTTGGCTGAGATTTCTGCCACCACTGGGCCATGCCACCAGGACTATCCCAACACCACGAGCAACCACGCAGCCGGGACCAGCCCTGCATGACCAGGGCAGCACCATGGGGCTGCAGCTATCTCAGCATGGCTCACAAATGAATTTTTTTTACTCCAGGACCAGCGCTGGGAGTGATCCCATGGCTGGGACTGCACAGCTGATATCGGCAAGACCAGCAGCACTGCACAGCTGCAGATATCTCAGCATGGCTTGCAATGAACTTTGTTTGCTTAGCTGCTTTTAGCCAGCAATGCTGCACACCGAAGGGCAAAAGCAGCAGCAGCACTTTTTCCTTCTTTCCAACAGTCCACATGAAGGCAAGGCACAGGCATCCAGCACAACTTGCATGGTTCCAGCAGCAAAAGACATAGCAATTCCTCGATTCCAGAGCCTGGATGAGATCAAACTTTCAACCGTGCAGAGCTCTATAAAAACTGTTTCAATTGATAAAACTTCAGAATAAACAAACCTATGAACATCAATTCTCTCCTGAATCAGGAAAAGGAAAAGGAAGGGGTGAAGGCACATAGAGAAAACAACATGGGACACTGATGTCAGTGAAGAAGGAGCCAAATTCTAGATGGGAGGGGATTGAGAAGATGCTATAGTTTCGGGCTGAAATTATTTTGTAAGATTATGGTGAAGATGTATTTGATATATATTTTTCTCTGTAATTCATGGAATGCATTGTAGTGTTCTAATCACAGCCATAAGCAGAAGCACCAGCGTTGGAATAAGCAGATGTTGTAGTAGCTGTAATCCAATAAGAAGTTTGAATAGAAAGAGAGGAGAGAGATGAGAAACTTTGCCCCAGGAAAAGAAGAAGAAAACCTCTGTTCCCAGAGATGAATGAAAAGAACTTTTGTTTTTATGCTAGAACAGCTCATGCTTAAAATAGCACCCCAATAATTTGACGCAGCCCATGAACCTTCCCTGTGGGAAGGCTGCAAAAGATGGGAGGGACTTCACCCAGTAATTGCAGATTACTGGGTGGCTGTTATTCATGGAAATTAAATGCTGTGAGAGAACTGTTTCTTGTGGAGAAGTCTTCATGGCATGGCAAGAGTGACTCCTCTCCCTCAGAGAACTGAAGAAAGACTATTTTAGAGGTGGTAAGCTGACTGAAAGTCCCAGGTTTTGTCTCTTTATGTTGTTAGTGGGAAAGAAAAGAGTGATGGAGGAGGAGAAGTGTTCTGAAAGTTTTATTCTGATTTCTTATTATTTTTTCTTTTAGTTCTGTCAATAAAGTTCTCTTTATACCCTTTAAAGTTTTGAGCCTGTTTTGCCCACCTCCTTCTAATCCATATCTCACAGCAGAAAAATGAGTAAACATATTCTAGTGGGTGCGTTGGTAATTTGGTGAGCCCTAAACCCGCTACACTCAGTTCACACAGTTCTTTCACAGAGGCATATCATTAGCTTTTCTAGAGACACAAAATAGAGGGCATTCCCTTGAACCTAAATTAGTCCAGCAATATAAGGCATTTTTCCATTATCCACAGTAATAATCCATTTTTTCCTGAAATCTCAAAGGATACCACTTGCTGCTCAGAGGGCAATAATGGGAAACTTTTGTAACTTAACAAAGTCTTATGGGCATTTTCCATATTCTACATGATTGTCTACCGTGTTATATTCTTTTTTAAAGACTGCAGCTTTCAAGTTACTGGCAAATTTTGATTACACCAGCCAATGCCACTAAAGAAATATCTACCAAGGAAAACACAGACAGGCTAGTGAAGGAAGCTTACCAGGTCTCCTGAAGTACAATTCCAAGTCGTGCTCTGGAGTCACATCACCAGCTCCTGCCAATAAACCTGGCTGCAAATGGCTACAACTCCATGCTTCCCAACTCAAACCTTTTCAAAATGCCTTCGCTGTAAGGGGCTCTGGGTTCACCCAAGCTCAGGCAGGCAATGGACTGACTCGACATGAGCAAATTTAAGTCACTGAATGTGGTCCTTCAGTCTGCTATTTCTTTCGTTGCAGAGGATGAGTTGCTGAAAAAAGCTCTTAGTGTTTCTCCCAGCAGGCAGACAGCCTTCAGCTACAGGAGGCATTAACACCCTGCTATCCAAGGCAAGAAAGCATTAACAATTTACAGAGCTCTGTCCAGAGGCCTGGGGCTTCCTGCAGGGTTATGGTCCAGAGTTTCCATTTTTTTCTTTTTTTTACTATTTTACTATTTTACACATATCCCCTTCTTTTTCTAATCCTACAGCAATGAGTACTTCTTCTTGTGACCTCTATTTTTTGCAATGTCGAAAGAAATCTAAATAGAGATGTAGAAAAAAAGGGAATTATTATCTTCACATCATATCAACAAGAAGAGCAAGAAGAGATATATTTTTGACTGAAAGCCAAAATGCTATACTACAATGCAGTCCTGGAACTGAGCCCAAAGCACAGGTGCTTCCATAATATCATATGCTATACATAATATCACACATCAACATCATATTCTTAATATAGGGAAAGTGTAATGATAATAAAAGTTTCTTCCTAATTCATTCTGGAGATATGGTTATTAGATAAAGGAGATGCTGTTCTCTGGTTGGCTGTGACACAGATAAGGACTCTGGGTATTATGCTATGAGAATGTGGGTCAGTTGCATTACCTAAAGTGTCTGTAGTTTACACTTCTCAATTAGGAGTTAATCAAAATGTCATTATCAGTAATAATTGCTGGAATGACCTTTGGACTGTTTTTGTCTTGTAAATCTCCAGAGGCAGCTTGACTGAAGGAATGAAAGGAGAATGAGCTGAGGTAGGCTCATGATAAATAGGAACAATTATCACACTTATTATCTGATAAATAGTGTGTTATGATTTGCCATTAATCCATGACAAAAGACCTACTTCAGGTAAAAGCCTGCAGCATGACTTTCTTTTATGCTTCCCTACTTACTGCCTGGTATTTGCACTAAAGGAACATAAAAGGAATATTTACTTGGAAGCTGATAGTTGCCTCTGCAGCCTTGACCTTTTCGATGAGGGAGGATGAATTATGCCCCTCATAGAAGCAACAAATTGATTCTTCTGACTCGCTGCTGCATATTTAAGTATCAGAGCTCCATTAGAAGAAAAGGCATTAAACAGTCTGTCTCTCTTACTCAGAAAAGACTTCAAAGGACTCCTCATATTACAGAGATTATTCTCTTTTTCATGGGTAAGTGCTCTAACAGACAGGACAGGTGGATCAATTTTTTCTAAATTCAGTGCCTGAGCAGCAGAATCCAGACTCAGGAGCAGGACAGCCTACCCTGGATTTTCTCCAGTGACTCCCATGTTTGCTGCTCCCTGACTTGTGCATCCTTCCCTCTGCCACAGACCCAGATCAAGATATTATATAACACATATAAAGGAAAGCTGCCCTGATACCCATTTTCCTTAGGGTACATCAGCTGCTGCTGCACAACCAGCTCACCTGTAATTGATGTGGGGATAAGGGGCACTGGGCTATAGCAGATTATTTCTGTTTGTACCCAATTTTATTCTGTCTGCATGTGTGAACTGAAGCTGTTTGCTTTCTAGAACTCTAGATGGACCCCTCCTTAAAGTGCTCAGACTTTTCAGTAAAGGATCACCATTCATATTAGACTACCAATCTTAAGGGAACCAGCTGGACTAATATCAAACAAGTCAGTACCAAAGCCAGCACAGAACCAGACTGTGAAGTCCTGCTCTTGTCACAGTTATCTGACATACAGATTTTTTAGAATTACATTTGCTTGAATGAAGTCAGCATTCTGAGCCTAAGCCCTGAATAAGAATTAGGTAGAAGTGAGGCCATTTTGCCCTGTGTTGACTACTGAAGGAAGATAATTAGGAAGCTGAAGGCAGACAAGTTTGCAAAAGCAGATTGGCCTGTTCTGGTTGAGAAAGACATTTCTTCTGTTGCCTGTAGGATTATTCTCCCATTAAAATCCAGCTGGGGAAAATACTAAAGCAGAATGAAACAGACATTGCTAAAAGACAAAATGTGGTGGGGAGAAGACCTGGAAAAAAGGAAACCTGATCTGGTAGAGCACTAAAACATGAGCAGTTCCTACATAGGACACTCAGTGTCTCCAGGGAAGCTCTGTGCCTCACAGCTCACTCATTGAGGGAGCTCAGCTGTAGCTGGGATCTGACAGTGCACAGGGTCTCCCGAGAAATTTCTGTCCCCCAGATAGTCAAGCTGGGAAGTAAAGAGGTTGAAAGCCTCTTTTTTTGGTGTTACATGCACATACACACAGAGGGAGCATAACAACAATGCAAATTAAAGGCTAAAGGTGACTTTCATATAAAGATGATTGAGAAAAAATTTTTAAAAGTGTATAAAATAAGGAAGCAGGTAGTAGTCATGCTAAATTGAGCCCTAGGGTCACACAGTTTTTAAAGACACAGTAGAAGGAATAGCTAGAGGAAATAACTTCCTAAAACTCTTTGAGAACAGCCCCCTTCTTGAAGGACTGCAGGGAAGGAAATAAACTCTCCACCTTTAGGAAGGAAAACTTTAAAACTGAAAACACCAGAAAATAGAAACTCATATTCCAGTAATTGACAGATGTGTGGTTGCCATATATTGGGCAAAACCAGTAATAACAACCTGGACAGAAAAAATATATGAGCAATGTTGCTTAGTAGGGGATGGGAGGTTCCCAAACCCTTTTACCTTGCCATCAGGATTTCATCAGTTGCATTCAAAAATATTCCCCATAATTCATTATGGTAGAAAATATTAAGACACCAGAAGTAAAAATTATAGAACTCTATCTCTTTATTTTTCTACCTATCCTGTATAAGCCACTGAAAACCTTGGGATTATTTAAGTACTTTAATATTAATTTTCAATGTCGGACCAGACCACAACACTTCCAATTTTATCCTCAAAATAATGATGCAGGACAGTTGATAATGCTGTCACCACATGCTCAGCTAGCAAAGAGGTTGGAACATTCCCTCAGATACTTTGGTGTTAATTTGAAGTTTAATTCTAAATAGAATATTACCAGCAAAAGAAAATGAAACTTGGATTAAATAAACCTACAAAATTATAGATCAGACTTGATGTTGTCCTTTCTTACAATGGACTGAAAATTAGAAGAAACCTAAAATTACAACCTTTTTTGTAAGACTGGAACTTGCAGCAGCTCTCTGCTCCAGTATGCAATTCTAAAATGGGAGACATACCATTTGTTTAAATCATAATATTGTGTTGGAGAAAATATGGTCAGATGCTAGCAGCTGGGCAATGGCAGGTGTTCCCTAGCTCAGCTGGATGTGACCCTCAAGACTGCAAACACTGAAGTAAAAAACAGGATTTGGTCTGATATGCCAACATCCACCTGGTACTCCTGACATCATCTCCTCAGCAACCCCATCAGCACAAGCTCCTCCAGTGCCTTCAAGCTGAATTCCTTATTGCTCTTTTACTCTAGTTTGGCAGTACTAAATGGAAAATATCTATACAGATCTAGAAGCACTGCAGGTGACAATTTTGTAGCCAATTGCACTTTTTGCTTCACTGCCTTTTTTTTCCCCTGTGGTCTTTTTACCTGCTTGTCAGACAGTTTGCTCTACTTTTGGCATAATGTGCAAAATAGGACTTTGAAAAAACTTCTGTCCAAGCATGGCAGCTTTCAAATAATGAAGGACTGTAAGACTTGCAAGCAATATTTAATAAATCTCTCTATTATTTAACTAATACTTCAGGCCAAATAGAATAAATGTCGAGTGTGAGACACTGTATATGTGTGGATTTCTCCCAGATTACTGATGCAACCCCAACTCCTTATTTTCTGTGACAACTTTACAGAAGAATCTTGAGATCTGCAAAGGGACAGAGAGACCATGGAAGTTCCAACTTTGGCCCTCATCCTATGATGGTCCACCTTGTGCTTGGGGGCCATGCTTGGAGCACATTTGCCTCCATTCATGCCTTGTGGGTCTTCATAGCCTGGCTGCACTGGAGATCCTTGTGGTTGAGGGTGAAGAATGGCCCCTCTGAGTATCATCTCTCATTCACCTTGTCACTATAAAATTAGGACAATCAACTTCTCTGACAGCCTAGAAACACCCCAGTGCACTCCATCAATCCTGCAAGAGGCTTGTATCAAAAAAAAAACATTGCTTGTGTTCACAAGCAATGAAGAAGTCGGTTGAGAAGAAGTCGGAATCTTTCCCTCAAGCAGGACTCAGACACAACATCTGCTGAAAAGGAAAAGATAAATACAGACCTAATGCAGCTGCACACACAGAAAGATAGGATTTTCATGACACTCTTTTGTAATGATGCATCACAGAAAAACTAATCCCAGATATGTGCAGCACCTAACTAGGGAGAAAGTGCCTTGGATTTTTCTTTACTGACAAAAGTTACTGGAAAAAGGAGATGGAGGAGGGAGCATCCTCTGCTTCCTGTGCTGAAGACAGCTGAAAGAAGCCTGATTAATCAGTTAAAGTGTTAAACATTTGAGTATGTGAAAACTGTTTTCTGACAGGATGTGGCAATAAACAGACTATTTGTATTGTCCTATGTAAATACATGGGGGTTGTCATCCTTGACCCTCCAGGACAGCAGCATATAAAGGCTTAACTACATATATATAACATAAACCATTGACAAAGACTGGGACTAAGATTAGAGGCAGTCACACCCAGATTCCCCTCTGAGAAGGAGTTTGGAAAGCAAGGCAATCCTTTCCTGAACCTCATGAATCAGCAGGATGGTCTCCTTGATAAATCCTGTCCAAGGGTTCCATTCTGCCCAGGAGACCATGCAGAGACTGCCCTGGCGTCTTCTGCTTTGGTCTTCTAGCAATGCTATCATCACATTAGCTCTAACTGCTACTTCCCGTTAACTACATGTCTTACATTAACTGCTGGGTTTTACAGAATAATTTATCTGTTAGGTCTACGCTGTTGGCACCTTGAATCTAACAGAAGTGTAGGCCAATCATCACTGGAAACTTAAACGTGATTGTTCTATTATCTCTCCATTTTTAACAAGGTTTACCAGTGTAAGCACACACTCTCCTCCATAAGTGTATTGAATAATGTAGAAAAAGTTGTCTTCTTTTCAGTCTGACTGTAAAAAATGCATGGGATTTTATTTATAGAGTCATTGTTGTTGGGTTCATTTTCCTAGTGCTCTCTGCCTGTTTGTTATTGAAAACAAACTGCCAAAGCACAGCAGCTCCTGGAACACAAACTGTGGAAAGCCTCTCCCTTGGGGTTTGATGTGCTGTACCCCATATCTCCAAGATTCTAACTAAGCACCTTCCTTTGATTCATGCAGGTTGATCTTTTTTGGTACTTTGTTCTGGACTTTGTAAAATTAAGAATCAAACATGTAATTCATACAGGCTGTAGAGCTTGTTTTCATTAGGATAGGTTTTCATTTAAGACTTTGTATGATTCTGTGTATATATTACATCCAAAATATATGCAAAGCTCTGTGAATAAACTTGATTGCTTCTGTATGTGTAGAGAATGCCTTACTAAAGCACAGGGTAACTACAACTGTAGCCACATAATCTAACACCAGGATTTGGAAACCCTGCTTGCAAGCAGAATCAGCAGATGCCATCCTCTAACTGACCAAAAATTGTTTGACTGACAGACCCATGAGTTACTGCAGCACAAATCAGTCGTCTCAGAGCTCCCTGTAGCTGCAGACAGCCTGTTTGCAGCAACTGAGCTGAACTGATGTGTTCACACCACATGAAGGTGCAATCTTGCCCTCAGGTATGCCCCACTGCTTTGTAGTAAGAGCTTTTCATTGCTGTTTCACACTGTCCTCTGTAGCCAGGAAGGAAAGGAGTCTTTCCTCCTGAATCCTCTTACCTATCTCACACACCTACTCTGAGTTAGAAAGGCATCCAGCATTTCTGAATCAATGCCCCATAGGCACTGCCTCCCACTGCAGGTCTGTGCTTCAAAGCATAAAGTTTAAAGGTTATGCCCATCCCATTTATTTTCTTCAAGAATAAAACATCCACTTTTATTGCTTTTTTCCTGAGAAGAAAAATGACCTTTGATTGCAGAAAAATATACTTGTTGCACCATTACTGCTGAGGAGTCAAGTCCTCAGTGCTTTGAAGAGGTGTGTGAACAGCTGGCCTCCTCTGCTGGTGGAAAGCTGGAATGCCTCATTTTATGCTGCTTACAATAGTTGCTTGCAGCTGCTCCTGATGCTTATGGTGCATATGCCAGCTAATGTACATTATAATATTTCATTTTATTTAAGAGAAAGATGCCTTTCCACCCAGCAGCCATTTAATATTCTGCACCAAGAAATGCCACAGTTCTCTATAGCTCTAGTTGTCCACAAAAATATTTAAAAACATATAGTATGCCTTATTTATTAAAGTAGTTAATGACCTTTTATATGATACTTGATTTAACTGATGTAGTTCATTTTTACTTTTGTTGCTCTGTTCAGAGATGTTCTTCCTACCCAGATACATAAGATGTTTGGTCAATTAAGTGTTTTGAATACCCAAGTATTCTTTAATGTCTGTTCACATACTTGCATGTCTTTATTCATAAAATAGAGCCCTGACTACATAGGGGTGTGTGGGAATACTGTGTTTCTATATTCCTTGTCTTTATGTAACAAAAAATGGGCACTGGATTAATGAATAAGTCTGTGTATGGTGATAACACGTTGTAAAAAGAAAATAATTGTACACTGTAAGGATCTACAGGCTGTGTTTGGCTTTGGTTTAATGATTAAAATTTTGAATAAACTTTTAAAGGTAACCCAGAGTACAGAGAGCACTTCACAAACACTAACAGCCTGGACATTAATGGCAGGTGTTAATCCTTCAATCCATCTGCTTTATGAAGGCAGGTGTCTGTGTCAAAGCAGATGCCTGGAGAAACCCATGGGCTGCTGGAGTGTGTCAGGACTGGAGGTTCCAGCAGAGTGCAGTTACCCCCTGCTACCACACATCTGCTGCAACCTCAGTAACAGCAGGGATTTTAAAGGAAATGTAAAGCCTGAGGTCAAAAAAATTTTATTATCTGCTGCCCAAAAATTACTTTTATTCTGTGCTTCAGTATCTTCTGCTCTCTCTCCCTGTCCTGTATGATTGCCGCACCAATGGAAAGGGCCCCTTCTCCAACTTGGATTCATAAAAGTGACAGTTCTCCTCAACTATTTTTCTAGCTACTGTAACTCACATCAAATTTTAAGTCATATTTTACTCAGATTGGCCTTAAAAATCCTACTGGAGTTGTCTGAATATACCTGCACAGATATCTATGTATTCTGCTTTTCATGATGACATGATTTATTTTATATTTCATTTCTTTTTTTTATTATTTCTCTCTTCTGTAACCTGGCTGGCAATTCCATGAAGCAAGCAAAGAGTAAAGAAGAAAAGTCTATTAGCTACAAAATGTGAAATAATACGTAAATATCTCCATTTAAAAATAATTTTCTTCTGTATGTCCTTCAAAGTGTGGATTCTGGAGAGCCTGACCTATTATTTTAGCTTACAGTTTAAAAGGAGACTTCTCTTGCCAGTTGCTGGATGGCCAAGAGTTCAAAAGTCATTGACCAATGAGGAGGGCAATAGCACAAAGCTCCAGGTCCCATGACCCTGTTTCAACAAAATGGATTCTTTTTGAGAAGCCCTAGGGATAATAAATTATATAGCAAAATAGATCATTAAAACCCTGTGACTGAAAAGAAAGGACCAGAAAGTGCTGTAATCATGATAGGTCATGTTTTTACTGTATAATGAGCACAGGTCAGGTAGTGGTGTCTAATTTACTTGGAACACAGTTTTTTGCATGTTCAGAGCTCAGTTTCTCCACCAGGCTAAATACATGACTCCAAGACATCCTGACCATTTAATCCCAGTGAAGTCCCATCACACCAATTACAATTAATTTGCGGACAAGATTAAGAAAATAAACCTACAAACAAAAATCAAGCAGGCACTATTGGAATATATCCCAATATTTCCAGGTGGAACATGCCTGGGCTGTTCTGGGCCTTAGCTTCTTGGCCAGAGGCAGCGGCTGTGGCAGCCGCCACAAGGATACCTCTGGCTGGCTGGGAATCGCAGCTAGGCACTAGAAAACAAGTCCAGGCTTGTGGGGAGCTCAGTTTTACCTCTGGTGAAGGTCCTTAAGCGAGGTGAAGAGAAGGGAGACAGTTTATGATGGAGGGTTAAAATCCAGAGCTTTATTCCAAGGAAACGGAGGTCGGAATCATGGTAACAGCTCCAACAGAATGACCAGGCACGTGCTTACCAGGTCCTTTTAAGCCCGGGGATGGGGGAAGGGGAAGGACAGGTGAGCCAACCGGGTGGGAGGAGGTGGGTTGGCTGAAAGGAGATATTGCAACACTGCTACAAGGCACCACTGCAGTTTTTCTGTGGTCTCTCTTGAAGAGAAAGTAGAAAAGAAGGGAAGGGCTACTAATGGACTAACAAAGTAAGCAATTTTAAATGTTTAGGAAATTTCCTAGAAGCTTGTATAAAGCTGCAAAAAGGAGAAACTGCTAACAGAGAGCACAATAAGGAGTTGCTTGCTTTCCAATATCAAGGCTTGAGCACCAATGCATAAATGGAATGGGATGCATTTGATCTTCAGAGCCAGGGCAGCTGGAAAAAAGATAAATGCTGCAGTGGCTTGGCAGAGAGGGAAGAGTTTGTGATGGCTTCACAGATCACTTTTCCAAGCATCAAACAACTTACTTACAAAATGTCATTTCCTAATCCTTACAGTAGTCTAATTACCACTGCAAAGTTTTTCAGGTTGGAGAGGAGAAGAAAAGCAGAAAGACCTCATAACTTACTATCCTGGGGTGAGAGTTTATATGACAGGGCTTTTGAAACACGGAAAAGCATGGCCAAACTTTTTCCAGAAGGTGCCAACTTCATTTCTCAGACTTTGAAGCAGGTCCACATGAGAGAGGGTCCAAGAGACCCTAAAAAAAAGGATAAAAAGAAAAGAACCAGTCAAGGTTTTGTTAAGAAAAAGACATGGCCTTTTTCATTTCTCCAAACTTAAGAAGTCTTTAATGTTTTTCATTCCCTCCCTTCATGCAGCTCAGAGTGACTAGATCTTAGTCAAGGCCCTGAAACAGGCCCCTACAGTTATTTTGGTTTTCATAGGATTTTCTTTTTCTATGAATGTACAGAAGCTCCTTTCAAGGAGCAACAAGTACTATGGATCCTTTGAGTTTGTTAACATAAATTCCTCCTGCATCCATTATCCACTCAGGCAAGTGCATGAGAATCCTTAAATCCACTTACTTCACACAATCAACAAAATTAGGATTATTAGTTTAAATATAGCTTTCCAGGTGTAGGCACATTAAATGCCACTAAAGAGTTTTATATTGACAGCAACAGCAGGATTGTAGTCCCTAGGGCTGGGTGTAGGACTTTGGCAGCTCAAGACATTCAGACAGATGTCTTCTGCTTCCTGCTTTCAGTCATCCAAGAACCTCTGCTAGTTTGCTGTTCCAGCCACCTGTCTGCTTTACTGATATGACAAGGCTTGCAAAAGTGAAGCAACATAGAAGCACACTTTATAAATTTTCTCCAGGACTGGTTTTGTCCTAATAAATAAAAAGACAGTTTGGTTTATTTAATCGGGGGGGAAATAAGACTAGACATCAGGGAAAATACAGAGAAGACGTCTTACAGAACCTGTGCAAGACAGAACAAATAATACATCCCAAAGTGCAGCAAAGTAATGACCTGAAATTTCAAAACTCAAAGGCATATTTGGATTTAATCTTCAGCATATGGACCTACATAAGATCACTACTTAAACATCACTACAGAAAATGCCTCTCCTACAGCTTTTCTGCACACAGTTGACATATGAACGGCATCAGGACTCCCTGTTACTTGCATAGTAGCTGTAACTCAGTGGAGACAGAGCACGTAACCATGGTAATAAGTCCAGAGGTGCCTGTTACTTTTCTTGGCCTTATCCTGTCTTTATAGGCATAAGAAGCAATGAACCTGTCATCAGTGTTTACTCATCCCCCTCATGGTCACGCCTGAATACCTCATAATCTTTAATGCACTTGCCCTCACTCTCTCTCAGGCAGTTTTGATAGATCTGTCTCAGAGGTGTGAACTCGAGGGGAGGATTGGACTGCCTCTCATTACCTCTCTTTACCTTTCTAAGGTGGAGAAAAATATCACTTCAGACCTGACCTGTAGCAGGTCAGGAAATAAAACCCAATTCCCTCTCCCTGAAGCCAGGGTTGTCCCCAGGCTCCATGTGCAAGTTCAATGGCAGGAGGCTCCCCTAGATCATGGCCAAGCACAAGGATGCAGTTCTGAGGTTTTCTGAAGGAGGGAACCAGGATTCTCACCTTACCTCCATTTTACTAATTCCCACAGGCCACCAGGTGCTGTGCAAAGGGAACAGCTGTCAAAAGGAAGCTGGCATCACAGAGCTCACTGTTATGTTTCTCCTCCTTTAGTACCTTCTCTCTTACTTCTTGATCTTTTCAGACAAATTTCTTTAAAACTCCACATGCAGCCCCAGCTCATTTTGCCTCCTAACAAAAGCTGTAAATACCACATTCCCAATCATGCATATTCTCTGACTTGAACTTTATGCTGATGTGCCTTGACTTGAACTTTATGCTGATGTGCCTTGGCACTGCATCTCTAAGGCAGACCATGTGTAGTAATTAACACTTCTCTATTGACCTCCCGGGCTGAGGAACCATTGTACCCCCTGCAAGCAGTTCAATAGTTACCTATAACAATCCCATTACCAGGACGTTATTCCAGTTTTAGACTTCAGACTTCAATATTTCTTGAAGGAAAAAAAGTATACAAAGGGAATTAAAAATTCCACTACCTCAATCAAACTCTGCTGCAGGCCAGCATAAATAGAAAAAAGGATTATCCTCCACATACTGTCTTTTCTGGCTTCAGCGTCTCAGTCCATCCTTAAGACTGGCGCCAGCTGCTTCCCAAATGTGTTAGCCAAGCAATACGGTGAAGTTTCCACCAGAGCAGTCCAAACACACCTCTGCAGTTCCTGCAGAGGATGTTCTGCCAACACTTTCCTTCCATTTCCGAGCACATACTTCTCATCTCCTTCCTCTTCTGCCCTGAGTTCTTTTATGGATAAATTTAAACTCTCATCACTGATTCCACACAAGGCAACTGAACTGGGTTGAGAGAGACACACTGAAAGCACTCAGAGGACGTGTATTCCCTCCTGTACCTGCAAGGTCATCTCCTACACATGCGGATCACAGACTTTATTTATTTGTTAAACCAAACACTGCTTACAAATCCAAACATAGCATTGTTTTAGATTTCCCTTGAGTGAGTGATCTCCCCACAGGATCCCCAGCAGTCAGGAAAACATTCACAGTTGCAGTGCACCACCTTAGCCATATCTCTTACTTCAGTAACTAAGTTAATTAACTAAAGTTAATGCCACATTTGCATGCTCTCAGCAAAATCCCCACATGAAAGCAGGCCTTTTCTTCCTTTTGCTCTTCTCTTTTTTTCTGGAGCCTGTGATGAAGATTGCAACAGGAGCAGCTGGCAGTGTGAAACAGATTCATTCTGATGACACAAATAGTAATGAAAATAAGGCAGGGGACTCATCAGGTCTTTTCATGACAATCTCAAGATTGGAATTGCACAGAGACAGGAACTACCACATCCATCATTCCTGAGCAGCAACATGTATTCATTGGCAGAGAGGCAAACATTTGTGCTGTGCTCCCAGCCTTTTAGCAGTAAAAATGCAGACAACTGCTGAAAACAAATTCCAAAAGATTGCTTACCTACTAAATTAATCAAAACCCATTTATTTTAGAAATAATCTCAGAGAAAATGAATGTCTCACCTGTAACCCCAGACAGATGTTCTTTTGCTGTAAGGACACTTTGTAGATTTCTGCTCAAGCAGATAATGACATATATGAAGGACTGCACATGAGTATATTAGTCTAATCTGGTGGGTTCTTGGCTTGTTCATATCCTTAGGACTCTTTTAGAACTTCAATCCGGAAATAATAAGTAACCCAAATCGATTCTGGCTTCCTCCACCTTCAGTTTCTAAGCTGCTCAGTTTCCTTGCAGTCCTGGTAAGCCAAAAAAGCCAGCTTTGGTTACCATCTGAGCTGGTGGAATCAGGCACCAAAAAGAAATGAAGAAATGTTCATAGTTTATTTGTGCATATTGGGGGGAGGGGAGAGAGAAAGGAAAAAGTAACCTAAATCAACTAGCTATTGTGAAAAACTAGCAAAAATTAGGGAATAAATAGTAAAATGGCAGCCAGGAGAAAAGTACTTGTAAAAATCATACCCTGACCTACTGCAGCAAATGTAGGTACATTCTTGTGCCCTCATCTTAGAGATGGGCATCTCCTGGCACAATTTCTTGTTACTTTCAACTAACCAAGTAATCTGCCAAATCAAAAGCATCATCTCCATCCCTATTATCTCATCATTGTCATTACAGCAGCTGAACCTTTCAGGGAGAACTGAAAGTCTTAAATAGTCTTAAATATAACTCAGAGAATCTTAGAAAATTTGATTACAGGATCTCCTCATTCTATCCAAATGTTGTAAATTATATGGTGTCTTTGTGAAAGGATGTGAGGAGCTGCTTTCACAGTCATTCAACAGCATCAGGGCTGGTCATGAGCCCCACACATTGATGTGGAAAAAGCACAGTAACAGCACCAAAGGGAGGTAGACCAGGGTTGTTGGAAAGATTCCTATTTTACCAGGCTAATGCCACAACAATAGACTGGCAGTGGTTAAAGTCTGTGTGCTAGGACTGAGCAAGTCAGACTTGCATTTTCACATCTACTGTACACTCACATCATTATATTGCTTTGGCTCAATGGTGTTTAATTATTTATTCATACAACAATGGCTTCATTATTTCCCTGGGATGGAAGACTGGATTGTCACTATATATGGCCGCATCTCTGTTTATTTCTGTTAGGTGCTTATGCACTAAAACAACACAATAATCACAGCTTTACCTTCACAATTTTCTCCAACTTTTCTGTGTAAAGGGCTGACTGACCACCACTTACAAATCTTACAAGCTGTATTTCTATTTACTGTAAGCTCACATTCCATTGAAAGTAGTCATAAATACTCTGATTAACGTAAATGCAAACATCACCATCAGTAGAATCTAATGCAGTGCATTATTATAATCTATCCTGCTCACTGCAACCCACAGTTCATTTTATTCACTTGTGCATTTTTTTCTTTCAGGCTGAGATCAAAAGATGGAAGAGGGAAATTAAGTGTTTTCATCTTTCATTAGAGATGTAGTAATAGAGTCTGTAGCTTCTCATTCCTTCTGTGGCTTTCTTGCTGCAGGTATTGGTAGTCATTAGCCAAGGATGCAGCACCCAGCACATGGAGCATGTGTAAAGTGTTGCTGCAGGGCTTTTCCTCCAGTAGCAGACTGCATGTTAAAATCAGTTCTGCAGTTTCTTTAGAAAGGTTATTGCTGGCAGAATTAAATCTACATTATATCTATATCTACTGAAATCACACCTTTGTTTACTCCATAAATATGCTTTTCAAATGTGCCTATTTATAGGCAATAAACATTACTTCAAGCTCAGCTGTACTCTCACTTCATTAAAACCATCCAGCAGCGTATCTGTCGCAATCAGGAGCTCACTTCATAGTACTGCTCTTTGGGATTTGCACTCCAAAGTGCCCTTTATATATTCTTTTCTTCAAAAGCTTTTGCTGCCCTTCTGGATCCCTTAATGATGTGAACACTCTTCTTGGAGTCTGTCAACCAAAAGCATTTTTTGAGTGCCTGCATTCATTACCTGAGGAAAAGAAGTTGTGTGTGCAATCGTGGAGCCTTCTTAAGTGAATTCCTATGTTTCCTTGACAGATTAGACTTCTTTAAAAGGTAAGATCTGGTGCAGCAAATCTGTGTACTCTCCACTAATGACTTGTTTAACATTAGTTAAGGCAGCAGTGTAGTGATCCTCGTGAAAGAGGACAGCACTGTAAATAATATGCATAATAGCACTTCCCATTAAAGTTGCAATTATCCTCCAGGTATCAACCATGTGTATTATTAGTCTGTGCAGAACAATCAACCAGTAAGGAAAGCATGTGTCACGTGGCAAAACTATCTCTAATGCACTCAGCTGCCTCTATCAGCACTCAGTCTTGCCTCATTTCAGAAACATTTGCTCTCACATTGATATTTCGACTCCTTAGCACAAGTAAATCCCAGTGAACATACCACAGAATGGAATACTCCTCTACTTCTTCCCCTTTTTCATCTTCATCTTTCCTATCCCCTCACACGTGCTTACAGAATGTTTTATCCTATGGTCCTACTATTTGTCTAGATGGTTCCAATACCAAGCTGATGACAGATTGGGGTGGGTTTTTTTGGTTTGTTTGTTTTCCCAGGAAAAATATGTCCAACACATGGGCATCTTTAACTGCAATATCTGAAAAAAACTTAATTCAGTAGAAAAGTTATAGTCCCTTTGACTTGACTATTCCTTACACATAGTGCAACAGCAATGGGTGACTGTATGGGTCTTTTGGGGTGACTTTATGATGATATTGAATCCCCTATCCTCTACTTTATGCCAGGAATGTGTTTTGTAACTTTAAGCTGAGTCTGAGAGTGGGGGGAAGCCGGTGGAGTTCTTTCTGTAGTCTGTGTTCAAACACACAACCTCCTCTGTGTTCTCTCAGCTGTGCTGTGCAGCACAGAGAGGGACCACATCTTTGCTTTTAGCTTGCTTCTTTTTTGTTAGCTGAGGCAACAAGTTTTCCTGGGACTGCATACAGCAGGACTCTAAAACCCACCAGCTTTCTTTGCAGCAAGATTTTCATATCTAACATTATTCATTCTTTTTTCCCATGCCTGTGTACACTCTGTGTGTTGAATAAACAGGTTTTTTTACTTTCCTACAAGAAATTCCTTTTGTAGCAGTAGTGGGGAGAGGGAGTGCTGAAACCTACCTTTTTTAGAGGGGTGCTCCATTCAGGACACTTCCTCCTAACTTGTTAAACCAAGACAATGGGGTAGACAGTCAGTCTATCTCAGGGTAGAACACATAAAACCAAAAGCAGTCTTCTCTTTATGTTTTCATCCTTAAACCAAAGGATGTGAACACCCTTAAACCAAAGGCAGTCTTCTCTTCTTTTCTTTTTGCTTTCATAGCCCAGAGCCAACAGAAATGCAGAGCAGGCTGGGCATTTCTGCAGTTTGTTAAAGTGAAAAGACCATCAACATCAGGAATATTAGTGGTGGCAGAAAAAAAGATTTTTAAGCAATGTATGAAAAGAAAATTATTCACCTAAACTGAATTTTGAGCTGAGGGCCTAAGAGGCCAAATTGAATCATCCACCTCAAATTGGCACACAAGCCAATGTTCCCTATTTTCTCATTGCAAGGGAAAGGTGCTCATTCTCCTCCTTGCCTGTGAGACTGTCAAGCTCTGCTCTGTTCTGCCAGCACATGGCAAAACTCGTCAGAGAACTTGTGGAGGTGCTCCCAAACACCAACCCGTCACAGACATCTTTTATGAAAAATCCTTTCCTTAGGATTTTTCCTCCTGAGAAGCTGAGAGGCCTCAGGAACAAAATGTAAATGTTGATTTTCTGGTGCTGTGGAATGCAACAGGTAGATCTGTGATTGGCCCATGTTGATTGTTTCTAATTAATGGCCAATCACAGTGAGCTGGCTCAGACAGAGAGTCCAAGCCACAAACCTTTGTTATCATTCCTTATTCTATTCTTAGCTAGCCTTCTGATACTATTCTTTTAGTATAGTTTTAATATACTAAAATAATAAAATATTAAATCATGAAATAATAAATCAAGCCCTTCTGAAACATGGAGTCAGATTCTTGTCTCTTCCCTCATCCTGAGACCCCTGTGAACACCATCACACCAACCCTTGCTTTAGAATCATGGAGCAGTTTGGCCATGGGCAGGAGCACCTTCCACTAGACCAGGTTACTCAAAGCCCCATCCAACCTGGCCTTGAGCCTTTCAGGGACAGGGCATCCACAGCTTCTCTGGGCACCTGGTTTTTCTGGGTGGTAGAGCTGTGCTCACACATACTAAAGAAAACTGTTAGCCAGGACAAAAGTATAGCCATAAGCAAACCCTGCATATTCCTGTACACTCTTTAGTAATTAAACAGGAGTACAGCCTACAAGCCTGATGTGCCCTGCTTGTCCCTGGGGGATTATGGCAGTATGGAACACAGCATGGAAAAACAGGGCTACGTAACTGAATGAACCTAACTTTGCTTTTCAGATGTCATTCCATTCCCTTCCAGGACAACAGACCTTGTGGAAAGGACAGAAGAAAGGTCTTGGGGCTCCTGTGTCCAGTCTTAGCAGTCTTAGAGAATGTTCCTGGCTATTTTCTTTATGCCTCTGTTTTTACGCATGGCTATGGCAAAAATAAGGCATGACATGAACATTAGGACAAGAATTAAGTGTAAAATGAACAACTCCCAAGATGCAAGTTTGTATCTCATAATCTCCCTGTCAATCCCATCTTTCCATCCCAGCCTGCTTTTCATTGCCTTGTGTAGGGGTTCCCATGACTGCTACGTTTGCCTCTGCAGGCAGGAATCACATCACCTTCCCTATATCATACCATCAAATGTTTCTGAACATTTCTGGAGGCAAGAGAAGCTCTGCAGACCTTGTGTTGCAGGCACAGGCTAAAAGTATTCATGAATTACAGGAACATTGTCCGAGACTGAGGAGAGGTGTGCCTGAGGTAAAACATTAAGAATCAGCTGGGAAGTGGAAAAGGAAAGGAATTACTCTTTCTACAAGAGATTATTCAGCTGTACTTTTGATGGCATGTTAACTGGGATGCACATGAAGAGAAAATGTTTAAAATACATATTTTTTCAGCTGTGAGGTGGCTTTCTTCCCTGTCAATGCAAATCTTCAGAGGAAAAAACAGATAATTTTGCAGGCCTGTATAACAAATGTGTAAAGCAGAAGGATTTCCTCACTGTATCAATTCATGAAGATGTAGAGAAGGTTGGAGGGATAATGGGAAGAACTCCATCCAACAACTATAGATGCGTATCTGATTAGATTCATAATTCCCACTCCAAACCCAAATCTGAGTCTGTTTATAAACTAATCCTTCTCCCTCATCCCTCTCTACAGAATCAGGCCCTAAAACAATATAAAAGTCAAGGAATGGAGAGGGGTGAATTATAAAAACAGTTTTCACAGAGGACAAAATGCCTCAGGATGATGGAGCTGAGAATTGACTGTCTCATACCAATGAGAATGAATTCTCTCATACCAGCTCCTTTCCTGTGTCACAGAAAAGTTGTCTGCTTGGTTTTAGGTTTAAAATGAAGGCAAGAAAAGAATACTTCAATTAAACTCCATGCCACTCGTGGAAGTTCCCTATAAGTACCCTGTTACTTTTCTGTTTTATAAGGGGAGCCAGAAAAATATGTTGGGAATGTCGGAAATAACACAAAGGGAATGCCCCGGCCAAAACTATTTACAAAACACGAACGGAACGGGGCACTCTTTGATCAGTGTCTTGAGAGGTTTATTAAAGCATCAGTCTCAGTACATTGTTACAACAATGGAGACAAACAGATGCAACCTTCTCGCTGAATCAAGCAGAATGCCAAAGAGACGTAAAGTTACAGCATATCATAAAGCCATTTCCATCTGCGTTTCAGCCAATCACACATGGAGAACAAGAACATTGACAATACTTCTATCCAATCATTTAAAGCACACGTAGCTTTGGTAAGCGGCCTACTTTCAAAGACAATAGCTTGTTCATAAGAAGAAAAGCACAAAAGTCTATTCAAACTTCAACCTTCTAAAGATATACATTAAGTAAACTTGTTACTACTTAAGGCAGCACCTAACATAGGCCTGCTGTTCTCTTCTCATGTTTGCATTACTAATTTTTCTGCTGCTTTAGCATTTCACTGTCTTTACTTTCTTAGGCCTGTTTTTTCCTACCTTTCTTAAAACCCTCTGATTTTTAGGATTCCCACAAGGGAACTGGGAATTTATAGTATAAATAATGATGTTGGATTTTTTGCATATCTCTGACCACAACTGTATGCTTTAGCTTTGCCCAAAGACATACTTGGAGCCTGTGCCCAAAGGTGCAAGCCTTGATTCTGCACAGTGCAGGGAGACGGCATCCTTGGTATTACAGAGACCCATGCAAATACTTACAAACTTTTAAGAAAAGAGAACAGAGAACTAGTCAGACTGGAAGACAGAGCCTCTAGGATGCAGGAAACTTGTGTACATCCCTCTGGCCTTAGACACTCTGAAGTTGCAATATTTAAACCAACAGAAATCTTCCACCCATTTGTCTGCCCTTCCCCTCTAGGCAATACATCCAGGCGTGGCATTAATATTTGCCAAAACTCTGTGATGAAAGGGAGCTGGGTACAGGTTCAGATGAAAAGTCCCAGGGCAGAATAAAACCCAACCAAACAGTTCCACATCTTCCTGAATCTATTTCACCCTGCAGCAGCAAAAAGCAGCTCAGCCACACAGCAGAAGGTGGAAAACAAGAGCAGGGATTTTGTCTGCTGCTGCTGCCCCCGAACTGCAGACTGAGCAGCCTCAGTGATAATTTGCAGGACTCTCTAGACACCCACTGATGAGTTTAGCCAATGCTAGCAGCAAAAAATAATAACAGAATCCTCTAAATAATTACTTGCTCGTTTCTAATAAATTATTTGTAAGATACCTAGGACTAAATATATTCAATTCTTCTTCTATTTAAAGACATTGTATTTGAAGAGTTTTTGAATGGACTTTCTACAAGGGCATGTAGTGACAGGGTTTTGACTTCAAACTGGCAGAAGATAGGTTTGGTTTAGAATCCCAGTTGTTCATCAATATGAATGAAATGGCAACTGCCTTTGCTACATTGTCCCTCATCAGCTTCATCACCAGCATGTCACAGAACCCATTTGAAGGGTCCTAAATTGCTTCCTGCACTGTGGCTCTGCAGTTATAACCAATTCTTTTTGGAAAGGCTGTTTTTGAGCAAGTCATGTACAACATTGTCTTTAAGAACATTTTCCTGTAATGATAAAGAGGCAGTTTTGCTAATTGCTTTCACCTACTTTTCGTTACTGTTGCTAAGAAGAAAGTTGTAAAAGTAATATCTGTGATAAGAACAGGATGAAGAGTGGGAGGGAGTGGCAGACATGAGTCTGGTTTTCCTCATCTTCATGAATATCTGCCATTCTTTCCATATCGCATTATCATCAAGGGTGCATATAATGTCACCACGTGGCTGAAAAGAACTTCTGTTTCTCTACCCACAAGTTTTTTAATTCCAAATTTCTACCTGATAGGTATAGCTGATGACAAAAAAAAAAAAAAAAAAAAAAAAAAAAAAAAGAAGTTTCAATTTCCTCCTTAACTATTTTCCTATAACTAAACAGATCTCTCCAAAAGTGGTTTCCTGCATCTGCTCTCTCCCTCTCTCTCTGTGGAATATAATAGCATTTGACAAAGGTAATACTCGTTTTTTGGCAAGGAATAACCCACTGTACTGGCACTGTTTAACATCTTTGTCAGAGACACAGACAATGGAATTCAGGGTACCCTCAGCAAGTCTGCTGATGGCACCAAGCTGTGTGGTGGTGTTGGCCTGCTGGAGAGATGAGGTGGCATCCAGAGGCACCTGGATATGCTTGAGAGCTGAGTTTGTGGAGTCTGTACAAAACTCATGAATTTGAACAAGGCTAAGTGCAAGGGGCAATGCCAGGCACAACAAGTGCAGTCTGGGTGGAGAATGGACTGACATTAGTCCTGGGAACAAGGACTTGAGGATGCTGAGGAGCTCAACACAACCTAGGAATGCACACTTGCAGCTCAGAAAGCCAATTGTGTCCTGGGCTGCATTCAAGGCACCGTGGGCAGCAGGAAGAGGGAGGGAATTCTGCTGCTCTACTCTGCTCTGCAGAGACCCCTCCTGCATGCAGCTCTGGGGTCCCCAGTATAATGTGGGCCTGTGGGAGGAGGCCATAGAGGTGACCAGGGGGCTGGAGTACCTCTCCAGGCTGAAGCAAAAAAGACTTCAGGGAGCTCTTACAGCACCTTCCAGTACCTAAGAGGCTACAAGAGAGCTGGAGAGGGACATGTAACAAGGGTATGTAGCAATAGGATAAGGGATAAAGGCTTTCCACTGATAGAGAGTAGGTTTAGATGAGATATTAGGAACAAATTCCTCACTGTGATGGTTGTGGGACAATGGAACAGGTTGTTCAGAGAAGCTACAGATGCCCCATCCCTGGCAATGATCAAGGCAAATACTAAGGGCTTGGAGCAATCTGGTTGCTAGTGAAGGGTATCCCTGTCCATAGCTGGGAGGGTTGGAATGAGACGATCTTAAAGGTCACTTCCTATCAAAACCCGAGGTTGGTAGGACAAGAAACTTGTCCATTTCTTTCCAATAATACTAAACAATGGTAACACTAGATGTGAAAAGAAGAAACAGAATGAAGGGGGGAAAGGGCCTTCTCTGCTGAAAAAGAAACCTTACATTTGAGGGAACAATACAGCATATGCTCTGTAGGATGCATTATAAAGCATGGATTTATGAGCAAGTTCTCTTACAAGAATCCCTACAAACTACTAACAATTTGAGGTACAAAATCATTTCAAAAGCCTTTGCTGCCATCTCATGGCATATTTGGAGAAAGCCAGCACAGCTCTGGCTTTGAGAAATGCCACAGCCTCATTAGGCATTCTCGGCACCTTCCTAGTGCATGGACCAGCCCAGTGTCCTTGAGGAGCAGAGCTGGGAACACCAAGCAGCTGCTGTAAGGTGATTAACCACCTTCGTTAATGTCTTTGTTAATACATTCAGAGTGGGGGGAGCATGAGTGAAACCAGGCACCCTGAATGACCAAGTCAATGTTCAAATAAAGAAAATGGAGGTGGCTAGAACACAAGACAATGCAGTGCTTTCTTCCCATTTCCAAGCTCTGAAATTAATAACCTAAACACACAGTAAAAAATTGCCGGCATGTAGACATATATACAGAAATAAGAAATTAAGACATTCAAACTAATAAAAGTTCCAAAAACCAAAATAAAAATCACTAGAGGAAAGAAGGTACTCAAAAATCAGCTGTCAAATTATACCTAGGGTATACGTACAAGACCCTGTCCTTCCCTTGTCTGGCACTCTGGCATTCATTAGTGGGTAATTAAGATGTTTCTTTAAGGTGCTCACCCATGGCATCTCCAGGGGATCTTAAAGCATTTTTCTAAAATAGCATCTGCTATTTTTGGACAACAGGCACCATGTCAGGGCAGCAAACAACTCAGATTTCCATTCACATTGCAACATTTCAGTCACTACCTCAGCCCACAAGTTGTGACTGAATGTGCTGGTGAATTAAGGGGATTTCTCCTTTATGTATACACTCCCCTCTGAAAACTCAGCTCTCACAAAGAGTTCTGCAGTACCAGCTGGTTTTGAATATGTTTTCTTCATGTGAACACTCCCACCCCAATGTGACAGTCTTGTATCTGCTGCTCATCTGCCCCGTGGCACTGACCACAGCTCCAGCAGCCACATGCCTCCTGGTAAAACCCTACCCACCATTTTCCCAGGCCAAAGGTTTCTGCTACTAGAACACATTGTAAACAAATTTCCCAGAGAAAAAGCCATCTGTAGAGTTTTTTCACTCAGCTTGCCTTACTTGAATCTGAGACTTGCTATTTTAGTTGTTCCTTCAAGGCTCACTGTATTTTGATAAAGGACACCAGTGGCTGCAAATCCTTTCATCAAATAGGCATGACTATTTAATTTTACAGTTGTGCCTTATTTCCACAAGGAATACACAGAATTCATTGGTAATCACACACCAGAGAGTGCATCTACCTGTTCTCCTTTGGAAATTGTATAATTCCACAATCATTTCTTATCAAAGCAACTTTTCCCTTTAACTTCCACACAATAATTGCCCATGACTTTCTGCCATTTTTCTCACATGAAGAGAGGGAAACACTAAAAACACAGTTATGTGGAGGGTTCCTCTGGTTTCCTTTAAACAGCAAGACACAAGATATGTGCAGAGATAAATGTAATTGTAGTCCTGAAAACATGGAAAATAAAACTTCAGGAAAAAGTATTCCAGTAGGCAAATGAAAACCACACACTACAGGAGGGAGAAGTTGGACATTCCAGGTGTCACTGTTCTCTCTCTCTCTCTCTCTCGCTATATATATATGTATATATATAAATCAATCACTCCTTCTCTCACTTTTTAAATTCCTGTTTGCCATTTTATTATTAGTCCCCACACAGTAAACAACATGCTGCAGATTCTGGCAAATTTAACTCCTGAAAGGGTTATTCATCCCTCTGTGACATTGCTCTGTCCAAGGAGAGCTACATGTTCTGCATTCTGTGACTAAGATACAGTCCCATGTGTTTTCCCTGTTCAATTAAGTGTGCAAAGAACTGTCACAACAGTTCTTGATGCCAAGGAAATAAACTTTAGGGTAGAATGGAAAAACCTGAGTTGTATATTAATGGCATTGTGCTTGCACCTGGGTTTTTTCTACTCTTGGTATTTTATTCTTTTTTTAATCTTTATTGACAGTTCATGAAAACCTCATCTTCCCTCTCAGCAGAAAAAGAAAAGTGAGTTGTTAGTTGTTGCTGTTTAGATAATTGTTACTGAATTGTCAAACTTAGAAGTGGCCATATATATTTTGTTTCTGAGCAGTGGGATTGATACAAAAAGATTTCCAGGTTTCTGCAGGGTTTGGTGACTTGGATTTTTTCCCTTACATTTAGAAGAAGACAGAAGAAGAACAAATAAGTCAAAATGATAAATTATGACAGGAAAAAAAATCAACATTTAAATTGCATGTTGCAAGGAAAACCATGGGGCTTGAGGAAAGATTAAAACAGCATCAAGCAAGTACAGAACTGAAAGTTATTTAAAAGTGATAGAAACCCTCAAGGATCTGCAACCCCATCCATTGTTTCTGTATGGAAAATCAGTTATCAGAAGCTCCAATTAGCCTTAATTGAATTCTGCATTAGCAATACCTAGAATTTTAATTGACTGGGAAGGTGATCATAAATCTCTGTTCTAAATACAGCTGGGTCATGAACAATCCCCAGAAGGCCCAACAAATTTCCACAGAGATGGACCTGCTTATTCTGCGGGCAAGGATGCCTCTAGAGCATGAAACAAATATTCAGAAGGGGAAATCCCAGTAGAAAAAGCCAGCCCTGCCAATAGTCATATCCTCCAGTGCAGATATCTGTGAATTACCAAGGAGTCACACCACGAACATATTCACGTACATACTGCCAACAACACTCTTAAAGGCTGGTTGTTCCATCTTACCACTCTCCAGTCTTTTCCATTTACATTACCATTCAAAGGGAAGGAGTTTGAGAAAACTTTCTTTTGCTTCTTGAAAAATACTCAGCAGACCTCCGTGCAAAATCTAGAATTAGATCGGGGATGCTTTCTGTACTGGTACAGTTCCCCCTTGCAAGACATTGTGGAAAAGCTTTTTGCTAAGATGTAGGGGACAAGAGACGCAGAAGACAGAGATACGGAGCTCTCCAAAGCTAAGCGCTGGTACCGGACGTCTTTCGGCAGAAGCCGCACTCCGGAGCGCACTGTGACCCACACCATACTCTGAGACCCGCACAATACTCTGCGACTGGCGCAATGCTCTGTGCGTGTAGAAGCCGCGGCAGCTTCCAAAAGGCAAAGAACAAAGCCGCACAACACTGGGATTGTGTGCCCAGCTTGCAAAGTGATAGAAAACAGTACCTTTCCACACACCTGCCTTTTCCATTCACATTAACATTCGAATTGAAGGCGTTTTGGACAACTTTCTTTTGCTTCTTGCTAAACACTCTGCAGATCTCTGTGCAACCTCTAGAACACGATCGGGGATGTTTTCTGTACTGGCACAGTTTCGCCTTGCGAGACATAGTGGAAAAGCTTTTTGCTTAGATGTAGGTGACAAGAGACACTAAAGACGAAGAGACGGAGCTCTCCGAAGCTAAGTGCCAGTTCCAGGCGTCTTTCGGCAGAAGCCGTGCTCCAGAGCGCACTGCGACCCCCGCAATGTTCTGTGTGCCAAGAAGTTGCTTCTTTGCCTCTGGGGATCTGAAAGAAGAAGCACACGCTTATGACCTGATTACCACAATTGTCTAGTGGTTTGGGCAGTCCAGGAGGGTTAATAATGCCATTCCTTATGGCAGGTGTCGCTGCTGGTCAAGTTTTGACTAGACCTATTAAGTTGGGATGCTGGATGGTCAAAGAACTAAAGGTATGGTCAGCTATTTTAGATCAGTTGCTCACTGACATAGATACCATTAGACATGGCACATTTCAAAATTAAACTCCTATCAATTTATTGTTAGCATATGGGCACGAGTGTGACGATTTTGAAGGAATGTGTTGTAAGAACCTTGTCACCGACATTCTTCTTGAAAAATCCTTTCTTAGGATTTTTCCTTGCTGGAGCTGAAAGGTTTCAGCAGCAAATGTAAACAATTATTATCTGCTGCTGTGGAATGCAACAGGTCCACCCGTGATTGGTCCCCTGTAGATGTTTGGACCTACTGACCACTCACGATGGACCTGCTGTCGTCTCTGCCGAGACACAGAGCCTTGTTTATTCATTCCTATCTATCTCTCTCTTAGCTTAGCAGCTTCTGAAGAAGCTCTTGCCTTTCTAACTTTATGTAGCATAGTTATAATGCTGTATATATATCCCAACATAATAAATCTAGCCTTCTGATCATGGAACCAAGATCTTGTCTCCTCCATCCATCTAATAAACCCCTGTGACCACCGGCAACAGAACCTCTCCAACCCTTCTGCAGTCATTCACAGGGAACTCAAACAACAACAAGATAACATGAAGAAATTGATTGAGAATGGGTGGCCTATGCACGAGTGGTTTGGCAGATAGGAAGAACTCGATGGTTGAAAGATCTCGTAAAGGGAGCTTTGTTATTACTTGTAGTCATTATTATATTGCTTTTTGTTATTCCATGCATCATGAAACTGGTGGGCCTCTTGGAAGAAAATACGGTGGTGTGTCCGTGGTCACAGGGGTTTGCAGGTGAAGGAAGAGACGAGAATCTTGATTCCATGATCAGAAGGCTTGATTTATTAATTTATGATATATTTATATAACATTATGACTATACTAAAAAGAAATAGAAAGGAAAAGGCTTCTTCAGAAGCTGGCTAAGCTAAGAATAAAATAGAAAGAATGATAACAAGGCAACAGGCTCTGAGAGAGAGCGAGAGCCAGCTCTGCTGTGAACGGTCAGGAAATCTAAACATCCACAGAACACCAATCACGGATCCACCTGTTGCATTCCACAGCAGCAGATAACCATTGTTTACATTTGTGGCTGAAATGTCTCAGCTCCAGCAGGAAAAATCCTAAGAAAGGATTTTTCACAAAAAATGTCTGGGACACAGTGGAAAGGGTTTGGCTCATGTAAGAAGAAGAAGGGGAAATTGTAGCAATATATCTTAACCACTTAGCCTACAGGGTGCATCAGCCATCTAGCTCAGGTCTGTTCTTATCAGAATTTTCTCAGGGCCCTCTGGAATTCATCAAGGTTACTAAGACATAAGCTGTGCTAAAATAAGAAAGAGAAGCTGAGAAACCAAATTCCAAGACCACAAGAACTCAATAACAGGGGACAGCAAAGTGCCTGGACTGTAACGAAACGCATCTTCTGAGACATGCTTGCAGAATGAGTGGACAAGACAAAGGCACCAATAAGAAATGTAGGACTAGCGTGTGCAGACGGTTAGAATGTGTAAGTGCATCATGTCAACAATCAACGGCTTCTGCTTAATCCTCTTGGTCCATTGCCCAGGACTCCTGAATTTCCCACAAGGGATACTTACTAAAAGGACTCAGATTTTAATGATAGAGGTACTGTCTAGACGATGATTAATGGGAATAGCCCTTTCAAATCCTTCCCTTGCTGACATCAGCAAGTTTCATATTTTCCTGATTGTACTGGTGGCCATACATTAGTTATGAATAGAAGGGAATGAGTTTTAGGGAAATGTTGCAAGGAAATAGATTGGTATCTCTGCTTCCATTTCCGTTGTCTAAGAAGATCTCCAAATAGTTTTGGACTTTTCATAGACCTCTGACTAGATTAGCATTTGCTTTTGATTGACCCCGTAAATTTTAGGCTGCTAGGCTTGACCAATGAATAGAAAAGGGAAAGTCACAGAGCTTAGATGGTTCCCTTGTCAACAACTTCTGAGTAGTAGGGAGATTTCTGTCCTCAAGTTTGTTACTTCAGCTAGCAGATTATGCTCACTCCAAAAGAAGGTGAGAAGTTTGCTTCCCTAAATGGTCCAATAATTCTTCCTGCTTCTTTGTGCCTCTTTTGTATGACTGAATTTTGTATTACTGGAGTTTGTTACAAAAAGTTGGACTAAATTGCATGCATCCGCTCTTGGGGGAAACAGAGTATTTAGCCAATAGCATCTAGGCTTTTATCAACGTCAGATTGTCTGAACAGACCAGACACACTAATTCCTGCTAGTTCCAATTCCATTTTTAGGCTCGACAAACCAAATGGTAAGCCTGCACCAGTAGGGAGGGACATTGAATAGGACTTTCTCCTTTTTTGAGAGAAGCTAATGAAAAAGTTTCACCAGAATCAGAGCAGGCTGTAAAACAAGAAAAACGTCATGAAAAGAGGCCAATCCTATCCTCTTAGTATTGCTATTGTGATTGGACAAAAATGAAGTGTGTCAACTCTGTGTTCCTGGGTATCACATCAGTAACAGGTACTTCAGCTGCTGTACTTCTCTCCTAAAGCTAAGAACAGAATCCAAAGAATTGTAATTCCATGGTCACAATTCACCCAGTGATGTTGACAGGTGAAAAAGGAGAGGAAGGTGCACAGGTAAATTAACTTGAAAGGCCTATCTAAATCAGCGGCCACTGATTTCCTGAAGGTTTCAACAAGTCAGTTGACCATGTTTTTCTTGGAATTCTTTTAATCTTTGGTCATGTTTTTCTTGGGAGTCTTTTAACCTTTCCCCATTAGTTCAGCCTCTGCTCTCAAGCCTTTGCTGACATTTCAAGTATCTCGATAGCCTGGAAACATATTGTCTTTATTGATCACGTCATTTTTCCCCTCAAAGGGTTGTTTGTCTCAAGTCCCATTTTTGCTGATTTTCTGCTAGTTCATTGTCAGAGGGCAACAGGTGTTTTGTAAGAGCAAGTAGACAATCCTATAGCTTGTTTTTCTTTTTATTTGGCCTGTCTAGGAAATTGAATGACTGAACATCTCCAACAGGCTTTTCTCTCCCCATTATGTTTCACTGGAAGGGCAGATGCGAATCATCTACCTAAAGTCTTGGCACGGAAGAAACTAGTGCTTTGCTGCTGCATATAGATAGAAGCTTACAAAAGGAAGGCCTTGGGCTGAGGCCCGTTACTTTGGCTAAGTAGAAAAGGACTATGGGAAGGTGAGGTAGCTGAATTAGAGGTAGATCAACAAGTTCTAGAACCGTCGCGTGTTCCCAGCGTGGTGCATGGCAGTTGGTTGAATTATGTTTCTTATGGCTTAAAGCTATGGAACTGACAAAGGCCTGAGTGCTTCAAAAGCCTGGGATTTGCAATAAAGCAGCTCTTCTCTGCATCTGCCTGGGGATTCTGCATCATGACGGACCCTCACTCCCAGTTTGCCAAGGAGATGATCAGTAGGAACATCGCAGAGATGTTGTGTGCATATTACTGGAATGGCAGAGAGTGAAGCGGTGCACATTTCTGGGGTTTAGTACAATGCTGCTGCATTGGTGCCACTTTAGTTGGTTTTCCATCAGTGGTCTTTCTGTCTAGAAGTACACTGCCCAGAGTCTTTCTAGCATTTGATGCCATTTCCTTCCTGTTGTTTTAATACCTTCCTTCAGTTGAAAGGATGATACAATCTTTACATTTTGAAGATGCCTGTCAGGAAACACTATGCGAGAGGAGTCATCGCTGCCTTTTCTTCTGCCTCCTTTGTAATTTTCAGAGACTCACTTCAAATTTCTGCTAATGTCAAGAAGAATACTAAGACTACTTAGCAGGGCTGACGCTCTCAGCTGCTTTCCTCTTTCATACTGCTTCATACTGTATGTGACTTAATGGCCTCGTTTTGTCATCTGCATTTTGCCGTGATCCAAAGCTAAATATTCCAGGCCTCTGAACACAAAAAGAAGTCTTAGTCTTTTGCAAGAACTACCCCAGGAGGATTTGTGTTTATTTTGATTTCTACGGTGTTAGCCCTGTTGGAGAAAAAAGGAGATTGTACTCTCTTCTTGTGTTCTCATTCCCCCCTCTCTGCTTTTCATGCCCTAGTTAATCTACCGGTGTGACTCATTTGGCATCTTCTCATAGTGCAAACTCTGCATAGTTTCATGTATTTACAAATACCAGTTGCCAAGGAGCCTATCTAACCATTCAAGGGGCAAAGAATTATAGGGCTGGGCAAGTTCAGGTGCTGAAGCTGTAAGTGGTTAAGTCATGCCATATGAAAGTGACAGAGCAAATCAGTTGATCTAGGACTTTCAGCTGGCAGCTTGTCAGCAATGACACAGCCATCTTCCTAGCCCCCCCAAAATACTTCTCCCTGGAATGTTAACTCAGGGATTGCACATAAAAGCCCACCCTGTAAAATATGTTGCAGATACTCTGCAGTAAGTGCAGCTTAGCAGCTCGAGATGATAACGTGGGTTTAATAACATTCCTTCTGCAGTGATGGAAACTCTGTCTACGCAGACATACTCAACAAAGGTTACCATGGCTTAGCTCCTGTCCTAAACGTAATGTGCATTTTAAAACTTCCCAAGAAGGTGAATTCAAGCTCCTTCATTGCTCTGTGCTGGAGTCCCAAGAGAATTTCAGTGTGCTTTTTGTCATTTACAGCTATCACTGCTTAGCTCTTGAACATGAGACTCCCTCATAACTGATGAAAGTTGTCTAGTTAAGAGTGGGTCAAAGACATGGTCCTGCTCTAGAAGGAGATGAGAAGGTTTCCGCAGTCCTTGTCATCTCTACTGCTTGTGATTTCTATACAAAACCAGTGGGAAGTTTTCTGAAGGCAGTCCAGAAGCTGGCAATATGGACAGCTTACAACCCAACACTTGGTGCAGTGCTACCATGATGATACCAGAAAGGACTTAAAAAAATTTAGAAGGGCAAACAAAGCAGTTGGAAGGAAAAGAACATTAACCATTATTCCATTCTTCTAATCTATCCTTCTTTAAATCATCATTTTCATGCAGTTTCACTGCTTGCGTTTGTATCCCTCAAAAGGAATCTGAGACAGAGTAAGCTTTTTAATGGAGTAGATATGACAAACACAGGACAAGTTGTGTTTTTTGCCATCAAATGCCAGTTATGCTTGAGCTACGCTTTACTTAAGGTACTTAGCTTACACTAAGAATTTTACTCATGAGTGAGCAAATTTTACTGTCATGATTGAGTCAATTTTATTCATGATTGAGTAAATTTTACTGTCACTCAGAATTTTACTGTCATGATTGGCATTGAAACTTTTCAAAGAAAGCTCTGAATAGTAATGTTTGTGTAAAAGTAGTATTTTATCTCCTGTCTTTGTGTGAAGCAGGTAAGCTTTTTGCTGTCACCAGTCTTGCTTAACCTTCCATGTCATATCCCTCTTCATATCCATATTCTGCTTAAGGGTTATTAATCTACTTTAGAATTGGCACGTGGAAGAAGACTACTTTTCCTTTTTGAAAGCTAATGTCATTTGACCTACTTACAGGAAATAATTCATTAATTACAAGTCCCCAGCTAGCATCTTTTACGCATATTCTAACCTTCTAAAGAAGTAACAAAAGCACTCTCCAATACTTTACTTTCTTAAGCACACAAAATGCTTCCCTCCTTTGCAGTTGGCATCTCTAAAATGAACCACAGGTCTGCAGCATTTTAACGTGTACGATATTTAGCCAAGTAATTCAAAACAAACAAAAAGCAGTCCCTTAAATTTGGAAATAGTTTTAAATTGTTTTTGAGTATACAAAACATACCTTTACTGTATGCATTGCACACAGATTTAATCGTCGTGAAAGCAAACCCTATGTTTCTGTGGGGATAGCACAGTTTTCCACAGTTTTCCACAATTGTTCTTGGCACAGTTTTCTACTTATGTGACTGTTAGGACACTTGAAGGTACTTCTAAGGTACTGTAGTAAGCAGAAAAGGAGGAGAGGTTGTGCCTTATTTCTGGCTTCCTTTGGTTTTCTTTTTGGTTTTCTTCCTCTTGCTCTTTTTCTTGTCACTTTTCTGGATATTGTGATTTAGATTTGCAGTTTACTGAGCTGTGTTTTCTGTCTGGAATTCTTGTAAATTCCGAAAGGAACCCAACCAGTAAATATGCATCTTTTTATGATTTGCTAGCTACACTGACAATCTCTCCTGCTGCTCTAAAATGCTTTTATTTGATATGCATTTTTATCACCATTCAAATGAAAAGAGAACAGTTCCTCTATTCACTGCTTTTGTACTGGATTCAGTTCAATGTGCGCTAACGGTGCAAAAAAGTCCTGCTGGAAGAAAGGATCTGCATAGAAATTGACCAAGACACGTGATACAAGGGTCTTGTAAAGGTTCGAAGTTTGTCTACCTTTCTGGCAGTCTGTCGTCGCAGCAAGACTTGATGAGGGATTTTTCTAGCGTTTCTTTGACAGAAAGCAATAACAAAGCAAGCAAAATGGAGCAGCAAAAGAAGACTTCAGCAAAAGGCACATTATTGCCTCTGTTATTTATCATTGTCAAAACAAATTTTTTCTCTCCATTTTACATAAAATACCTTAGTAGAGCTAAAGACTAGAAAAATGCAACTCTGTTCTGGATTCATCAAAAGCAAAGCCATCCATGGACAGAAGTGCCCAGCGTGAGGCTGGGAACTCCTAGCTGGTTTCACTAAGCTGTCTGGAGAACTGCATTTTTGGTGGGCTTCATTTGCGTGTCTGTATGGTGGGGAGTTTATGTGCGGCCTTGAGCCCTGAGAGTGCCATGGGCACAGAGACCCATCGTGTAGCCCTCTGACCAGCCACAGCACACTGAGGCATGATGGATTACTTCCAGAGTTCATGTGATAGAAAGGTTTTCTGCCCCTGTGAAGGACATCACGTCCATTCTCTTGCATAGAGCCATTCTGTATGTTACAATGGTACCTTGAATTAGTCAGGTGCTATTTGCACAATGGCCAGTGAGCTTGGATTCTTAAGCTTCTTGTGTTTGATCTGTTTCCTGCTTCAGTAAATAGCAAAACTTCCAAGGACTGCAACTACAAGAAGATGAAGCTGCTCGCATATTTCAAATGCTTGCCTAATAAAATGCTGATTCTTGCACATATTCACAATGGTAATTTCAGGTACCGAAACACCAGCTCTGCTCAGGGCAATTCTGAAATTGACTTGAGCTGTTTTCCATGTTTCTTAGCGGGTGAACTGAGACACTTCTAGCTTTCAAGGCAAGGCATTTGACAGCAACCTCAAAAAGGCTCAGGCTGTTGGATGGAAAGGTGAAAAAACTAAGGTGAATGGGGGGAAGTTTCCCTTCTGGTTTATGTCATAGATTCATCCAGATGATCAACAATCATTAGTTTAATGAGGTACCAGCATAGTCTTTCACTCTCACAGATCCCCAAAAGCTTAAACCGTCCAGCAGCTTCTTCCTTGCAACAAGTGCCACAGCCAAAAGCCAGGCCTGGCCGTCACCTTCTCCTCGCAGCCTACAAACTGCCAGACGTACCGGTGATTCTCACTTTCCTTCTTAGCTACACAGACAAGCACATCCTGTGTCGCTGAGTCCTTAGTGAAACCAAACAGCGGTTCACCTTCAAACAGCTCAGTGTGCCAGGACAGAAAGCTTTCACTGACCTGTCCCCTTGCCTTTTCCTTGCAGTCTTTTATTTTCAGAGCATGCACCGAGGCATTGCACTTTGCTTCTCAGGTGAATGCATTGCCATATTGCTGGAGTCCCATGCGTCCATCTCCTTCTCACACAAACTGCTTCTGTTGAAACATGCTCATATGATGTGCTTTCCTGCTCAGCTATTCACACCGTCACCTTCTATGCCCTGCTTGCAGTCTGAATCTAAACGGAGACGTTTCTGGCTATGTCTCACACTCACAGATGTGCCAGGATGAAAAGTTGCTTGGACCTTGACACTTATGTTTGAAAACATCCATTAACTCCACAATCAAGAGACAGCTTTCTTTGCTTTACATCTTTACATCCTGCAAACTTCTCACATACACACACACACACACACACACACACACACACACACACACACAAGAGCTATGTACTTTCTTTACTTCTTTTTTAGCTGCACTCACTCGCCTGTTTCCCACCTTGACCCCTCTACCACTTCTCTCTTGGCCTTGCTGTGCATGGACATTTCCTGTTAGGATACCCATTGTGTTGCCTATCCCTCCCCCACATTGCCTTGCCTTTCCTACCCAATCTTGCATTTCCTTGTCATTGCTGACCATTCCTTTCTTTTCCTTTGCCTTCCTGACCCATGCATGTCCTTCCCTTGCCCTTCATATCAAGCCAGTGCCTTGCATTGACTTGCTCACCCTTCCTTCTTTTGCTTCCCAGTTGTCCAGTGTTGCGGTGCGCCCCTGCAGTCTCCCTCTCCCTTTTCTGTTCGGGTTGATTTTAATTTATTGTATTTTAATGTATTAGTGTTACTTACCTAAGATGGCGCTTGCCAGGCTTCCCCTCCCCCTGTTTTTCTCCCTCAGGGACTGTCCGTCATCTCTGTTGCTTAGTTACTCCCGCCTTTTTGTATCGAGTTCTCCCCACCCCTGTATTTTCAGTTGTCAGCCTGCCTGCCTGTCACCCTCTGTCCCTGCCTGCTTCACCAGAACCTTCTCCACAGGGCAGAGAGTGATTGGGCAAAGTAGAGCTGGCCCTCCCCTAATGTTGTTCTATTTGTTACTGTCCCCTGTCAGTTTAGCCGGGTGTTTAGTTCATTGGCCAGGGCGAGGGATCCACCTCCCCCTGGTCTCCCTATAAATGTTTTGTTCTCCCCGCCCCTCGGGGCAGTTCCCTGCAGCCTCCTACCTGTCTACACCCTTCACCCTCTCCAATAAATCTTCCCCTGCTGTGGAGAACTGCTGCCTCGCGTCTTGCTTCAGCGTCCTCTGGATTAGTGCTGCTGTATCTGTTCCTAAGCCTGCCAGAGCTGCCTCCTCCACCACTGACGTGGAGGGAGCTCTGGGAAGGGCGATCGGGAATCCAGTTCCTCTCCTGCCGGAGGCTCTGGGTCTGCAGCTGCCCGTGCCCTCTCTCAGGCTGTTGGCTGTGCAATTCTGTGGGCCAGCCGGGCTCAGGATTTCGGCACCGCCACAGTCCAGCTCCAATCTTCCGTTTCCTTCTCCTTCTAGGACTCTTCTTGCCTTGCCTCCCTCTCTTTTGTGTTGCCTGGCAAAGCCACCACTTGTCTTGCCTTGCTCTTGAACCCCTTCCTTGCCTTGCATTACGTTGCTCACCAGTCCCCCACCTGGAATTCACCACCTCTCTTTTTGTGGAATTTCTTCAACATGCATTGCCCTGCCTGCTTCTCCTAGGATTCTCCAGGCTTCCACTGGCTTTTTTTTCTCAAGGCCCCAGCGTTTCAGGAGCATGTGAGAGGAAGCCTGGAGGAGTTCACGTGCAAACACACCTATCTGTCCTGACAGCTTTCTTCTGACATCTATCCTTACATGTCTTGAATTTTGGACACAAAATTCATCTTTCACCCTTGGGCTTTAGGAGCACAAGGACAGTTCTTTTGCATACAAAGGAAAACAGGCAACCCAAGTGTCTTAGGTGCAGATTAGAGATGACCCATGCAAGATCAAGGCTGGACAGAGCGGTCTGTCCAGGCCGCTTTTGTGTACCAGCAATCCTTGAATGGACCTGCCACTTGCCTTGTTTTGGCAACCCAACCATTTCCTTGCCTTGCCCTGCTGATTCTTCATTGCTTTGCATTCCCTTGCATACCCATGCCTGACATTTGACCTGCCTACAGTTTTCCTACAGGGCTTTACCTTGCCTAGCCCTTCCTGTTACCATTACTTCCTATGCCCAGCCTTGCCTCTAACTTCTGGGACTTCTCTCACCTACCATTCCAATTGCTTTCCCCTCATGGCTTCAGTCTTTGCCAACCTCTCCCGTGACTCACCTACAATTACCTACACTTGCTTTGCATTGCCTTACCTGCATGGAAGGCAAGGTAGAGAGTGGTAGACAAGGCAAAGCAAAGCCAGGAAGTTATTTGTAGGACAACAAGCTTGGCTGGAGCATACCCCGGAAACTGGTGGAAGTTTGTATTTGCAGCACATTCAAGGGGCAGTCCTCTTTCCTATACAACCTGCAAACCGTTGTCAATTCGCAGTGCTGTCTGCCTGCTCCTTCTTACCTTGAAGTACCATGCCAATAAGGGCTCTCTGTTGAGGTCTCAGAAGAAGAGGGAAGCATATGTCTGTTGGGCACTTCCCTCTTCAAAGCAGCGTGTTCCATGCCAAGCAGACAACAAAGAAAAAAAGATGAGTGTGACTCTGCATTCAAATCCTGCAATGTTCCCAGAAGTGAATTTCTCTCTTCTATAGGACTGACTTGTATGAAGTGGCGTGGTTGTTTCCTTCCATGAGAAGGGAAACTCATCTAGCCAGGCTTCATCACCCCCTGCATCTTTTGGGGTAGTTCTTGGAAGAAAATAGATAGCAACTCTTCCACTCCACATGATTAATGTTTCATTCTCTTCCTAATGTACTTCAGGGAACAAGCTCTCAATTCCACACTGTTTCTATGAAAAGGCATGAAGTGAATAATTAAATTCCCATCGATCTAATAAAGAATCAAAGTCTTTTATGCCTGCAAGCATGCCCTTATGGTATGAAAAGTATGGATTGTCAAGGGTGGAAGAAGATCTGTACGAAAAGGGAGAAAACCCAGAAGCATGCAGGGGTTTTCAGGTATGAAAGGGAAAATGACTTTAAATTGTCAATGGAAAGACATTGAAAGAGGGAGGAGGGAGAAGGGAGGAGGAGGAGGCAAATGCTGCCTTTGAGGCAGCTGACACAAGGACCGTTGGCCTCATGAGCAAACAAGAAAACCAAACGAAACTTCACAGCAATCTCATCAACAGCTTAGCGGACAAATGTGCAAACCCTTTTGTTCATTTATTATGTAACTAATATATATAGAGATGTTCTTCATTCTGACAGAATTTTCAGGGAGCAAGCTAGTGTATGGCACCTGGAACCAATGGTGTCAAAAAACAATCTAATGGTAAATCAGGTGAAATTGATAAGGTAAACAATCCTACATTGAATTGGAATGTTTGGGCCAAAAAACTTCCTAGGGCAGCTTCTGAACCCCAAGAATTAGAAATCCTTGGTTCTTTAACCATGGATTTTTGCTTTACTTTCATAAGTAGTGCTTTGCGAAAAGGTGATCCCCCAAGGTATAATGTCACTCCTCATTATTTTGCATACAGAAATTTGAGGTTTTGGTGTAATTTTTCAAATAGTTGGGAGGTGCTTTCTGAGGCTGACCAATATCCACGGCAATTACCAAAAGGGTATTGGTTCATTTGTGGAGACAGGGCTTGGCAAGGCATTCCAGCACACCTTAAAGGTGGCCCTTGTAGCATTGGAATGCTGACTGTCATCGCACCATCTGCCAAAGCAGTCATGAAAAAGAAACAAAGAAAAACGAGAACTGTTCGTCATTATGAAGAAAACTGTCAAAGTGATTTCATGCCTTGGAAACCCTCAAGAAGAGTTTCAGTAGGTATATTTTTACCCCAATGGGCTTCTGCAGAAGCATTGAAACAATTAGATCGAGTCGGATGCTGGTTGAGTAAGCAAGTTAATGCCACATCCTCTGCAATTAGTGATATGTTAACTGATGTTGATAGTGTTAGGCATGCTACTCTTCAAAATAGAGCAGCAATTGATTTTCTTTTACTGGCACAAGGACATGGTTGTGAAGAATTTGAAGGTTTGTGTTGTATGAACCTATACGATCACTCTGAATCCATTCACAAAAGCATACAAAAACTAAAAGATTTGACTGCTCAAATTAAAGAAGATGGTACTTCTTGGTTGGATGATTTGTTCCAAGAATGGAGCTTTGCACCTTGGCTAAGGCAACTTTGCAAGATAGGTCTCTATGTCCTGGGTGTTTTAATATTAATACTGATAGTGATTCCCTGCATACTTCATTGTGTGCGGAGAATGATGAACAAAACAGTCCAAGAAATTTTTGTCATTCAAGAAAGAGATTTAGGTAATAAAAATACAGAGAGTGTTTGCAATCTTACTGAGATGCCAGATGAAGGCATCGAAATGGAAGAAGGTTTTGAGTTAAGGCCCTGGAATCGACAAGAATTTTTCGAAAAATGACACGTAACTATTATCGGACATGATTCATTCACTTTTTCACTGACTGGGCCCTCACAGCATTAAGTTGCTGTGCTGTAATATAGCAACGCTTAGTTTCAGCAAGAGCAAACCTTCAGCAAATAGTACGCAATAATATTAGAGTAAGGCTAAGAAACGCAAGTAGTCAACGACACGAATATGACGGTCTCTATATGTATCAGCAGGGAGGGGGAATTGTAGGAATCCTAAAAACCAGAAGGTTTTAAGAAAGAAAGGTTTTAAGAAAGCAGGCCTCAGACAGTGAGATAGTTAGATGCTAAAGCAGCAGAAATATTAGTAATGCAAACGTGAGAAAGCTTGGGAATAGAACAATAGGCCTATGTTAGATGCTGCCTTAAGTAGTAACAAGTTTTCTTAATGTATATCTTTAGAAGGTTGAAGTTTTGAATAGACCTTTGTGCTTTGATATCTATGAAGAAGCTATTGTTTTAGAAACTAGGCCGCTTAGCAAAATTACGTATGCTTTATATTATTGGACAGAATTATTGTCAGTGTTCTTGTTCTCTATGTGATTGGTTGAAACGCAGATGGAAATGGCTTTATGATATGCTGTAACATTAAGTTTCTTTGGCATTCTTCTTGATTCAGTGAGAAGGTTGCATCTGTTATTTCTCCATTGTTGTAACAATGTTGTTGAGACTGATGCGTTAATAAAACCTCTCAGATGCTGACAAGGAGTGCACCGTTCCGTTCGTGCTTGTACATAGTTTATTGCGAGGGCACTGCCTTTTCCATTCACATTAAATTCGAATAGAAAGCCTTTTGCACAACTTTGTTTTGCTCCTTGTAAAACACTGCACACCTTGGTGCAACTTCTAGAACACGATCGGAGATGTTTTATGCACTGGCACAATTTTGCATTGCGAGTTAGAGTGGAAAAGCTTTTTGCTTGATGTAGGCAGCAAGAGAGGCAAAAGAGGAAGATAAGGAGCTCTCCGAAGATAAGCGCCAGTGCCGGACATCTTTCGGCAAAAGCCACACTCCGGTGCGCACTACGACCGGCACCATGCTCGGCAACCGGCTCAATGCTCTTAGTGTGAAGAGTCCTTCTTCTCCTCCGAGTGATGGAGAGAGTGGCAGCTCCTGAAAGGCAAAGAATGAAGTCGCATGACGCTGGAATTTTGTGCACAGCTTGCAAACAGAGTAAACAGTAACAGTAAACAGTAAACAGTAAACATTAAACAGTAAACAGTTCTTTTGTACTCTCCTACCGTTTCCATTCACAATGACAGTCGAATTGGAGGAGTTTTGCACAGGTATTTTTTGCTTCTTGCGAAACAATCTGCAGAACTCTGTGCAACTTCTAGAACACGATGGGAGATGTTTTCTGTACTGGCACAATTTCTCCTTGCGAGACATTGTGGAAAAGCATTTTGCTAAGATGTAGGAGATAAGAGGGGCTAAAAAGGAAGAGACAGAGCTCTCTCAAGCTAAGTGCAGGTCCCAGTCATCTTTCTGCAGAAGCCGCGCTCCGGAGTCCACCGCGACCTGCAATAGGCTCTTCGCACGCAGAAGCCGCTTCTTTGCCTCTGGGAGACGGAGAGAGCGGAAGCTCCCGAAAGGCGAAGAACGAAACCACACAACACTGGGATTGTGTGCGCAGCTTACAAACTCACAGACAAGAGTTCTTTTGTACTCTCCTGCCTTTTCCATTCACACTAACATTCGAATAGAAGGAGTTTTGTACAGGTTTTTTTGCTCCTTGCAAAACAGTCTGCCTAACGCTGTGCAACTTCTAGAACACAATCGGAGATATGTTCTGTACTGGCACAGTTACGTTTTGCAAGAAATAATGGAAAAGCATTTTGCTAAGATGTAGGAAGCAAGAGACACTATAGACGAAGAGACGGAGCTCTCCGATGCTAAGCACCAGTCCCAGGCATCTTTCGGCAGAAGGCGCACTCTGGAGAGCACCGCAACCGGCACAATGCTCTTCGACCGGGACAATGCTTTGTGCCCGAAGAAGCCGCTTCTTCGCCTCCGGGAGACGAGAGAGTGAAAAAACACAATAAGAGATGTTTTCTGTACTGGCACATTTAAATCTTGCAGACGCAATGGAAAATCTTTTTGCTAAGACATAGGCGACAAGAGAGGCTAAAGACAAAGAGACGTAGCTGTCTGAAGCTAACTGCCGGTCCCAGGCATCTTTCAGCAGAATCCGCGCTCCTGATTGCACGGTGACCGTCAATAGGCTCTTCCCGCGAAGAAGCCGCTTCTTCGCCTTCGGGAGACGGAGAGAGTGGCAGCTCCCGAAAGGCGAAGAACGAAGCCGCACAACATTGGGATTGTGTGCCAACTCGCAAAGTGATAGAAAACAGTACATTTTCACTCTCCTACCGTTTCAATTCACAATGACAGTCGAATTGGAGGAGATTTGGACAGGTATTTTTGCTTCTTGTTAAACATTCTGCAGAACTCTGTGCAATTTCTAGAACACGATAGGAGACCTTTACTGTACTAGCACAATTTCCCCTTGCGAGACATTGCGGAAAAGTTTTTTGCTAAGATGTAGGAGACAAGAGAGGCTAAAGGCGAAGAGACGGAGCTGTCTGAAGTGAAGCGCAGCTCCCAGGCATCTTGGGGCAGAAGCCGGGCTCTGGAGTGCATGGTGAGCAGCAATAGGCTCTTCGCACGAAGAAGTTGCTTCTTCGCCTCCGGGAGACGGAGAGAGTCTCGAAAGACGAAGAACGAAGACGCACAACACTGGGACTGTGTGCGCAGCTCGCAAAGTGATAGTAAAAGTACCTTTTAACTCACCTGCCTTTTATATTCACATTAATATTTGAATTGAAAGCGTTTTAGACAGGTATATTTTGTTTCATGCTAAACAGTCTGCTGACCTCTGTCCAACTTCTAGAACACGATCGGAGATGTTTTCTGTACTGTCACATTTACTTCTTGGAGAATTAATGGGAAAGCTTTTTGCTAAGATGTAGGAGACAAGAGAGGATAAAGACGAAGAGATGGAGCTGTCTGAAGCTAAGAGCTGATCCCAGACATCTTTATCTAGTGGCCGCGCTGTGGAGTGCAGCACGACCTGTAATTGGATCTTCGAGCAAAGAAGCCACTTCTTCACCTCCTGGAGACCAAGTGAACGGCAGCTTGCGAAAGGTGAAGAACGAAGCCACACCACACTGGGATTGTGTGCGCAGCTTGCAAAGTGATAGAAATCAGTACTTATGTACTCTCCTACCGTTTCCATTCACATTAATAGTCAAATTGAACCATTTTGGATCGGTTTTTTTTTCCTATGAAAATAGTCTGCCGAATGCTCTGTAACTTCTAGAACAAGATCGCAGATATTTTCTCTGTATGGCACAGATACGTCCTGCGAGAAATATTGGTAAAGCATTTTGCTATGATGTAGCAAGCAGTAGACGCTATAGATGAAGAGATGGAGCTCTCCAATGCTAAGGGCAGGTCCCAGGCGTCTTCTGGTAGAAGCCACGCTCCAGAGCGCATGGTAAGCGGCACAATGATCTTCGCGCGAAGAAGCCGCTTATTGCCTCCCGGAGACAGAGAGAGTGGCAGCTCTCAAAAGGCAAAGAACGAAGCCGCACTGGGATTGTGTGCGCAGCTCGCAAAGTGATAGAAAACAGTTCTTTTGTCCTCTTCTGCCTTTCCATTCACATTAACATTCGAACTGAAAGCGTTTTGGACACGTATTTTTGCTTCTTGCTAAATAGTCTACTGACCTCTGTGCAACTTCTAGAACACGATCGGAGATGTTTTCTGTACTGGCATCTTTTCTCGTTGTGAGGCATAATGGGAAATGTTTTTGCTATGATGTAGGAGACAAGAGAGGGTAACGATGAACAGACGGAGCTCTCCGAAGCCAAGTGCCAGTCCCGGACATATTTTGGCAGAAGGGGCACTCTGGAGACCACTGCGACCAGCAAAATGCTCTTCACACGAAGAAGCCTCTTCTTCGCCTCTGGGCGACGGAGAGAGCGGCAGCTCCCAAAAGGAGACGAACGAAGACGCACAACACTGGGATTGTGTGCGCAGCTCGCAAAGTGATAGAAAACAGTTCTTTTGTCCTCTCCTACTGTTTCAATTCACAATGACTATCGAATTGGAGGAGTTTTGGACGGGTATTTTTTGCTTCTTGCCAAAAAATCTACAGAACTCTGTGCAACTTCCAGAATACAATCAGAGATGTTCTCTGTACAAGCACAATTTCTCCTTGCGAGATGTTGTGGAAAAGCTTTTTGCTAAGATGTAGGAGACAAGAGAGGCTAAAGGCGAAGAGACGGAGCTGTCTGAAGTGAAGCGCCAGTCCCAGGCATCTTTGGGCAGAAGCCGCGCTCCGGATTGCCCCACGACGGCCACCATGCTTTTCGACCGGCACAATGCTCTGTGCATGTAGAAGCTGCTTATTCGCCTCCGGGAAACGGAGAGAGCGGCAGCTTTCGAAAGGCAAAGAACGAAGCCACACAACACTGGGATTGTGTGCGCAGCTCACAAAGTGATAGAAAACATTACCTTTCCACTCTCCTGCCTTTTCCAGTCACATTAACATTCGAATTGAACACGTCTTGGACATCTTTCTTTTCCTTTTTGCAAAACACTCTGCAGACCTCTGTGCAACTTCTAGAACAATGTCGGAGATGCTTTCTGTACTATCACATTTTCTCCTTGCGAGACATAATGGGAAAGGTTTTTGTTATAATGTAGGAGACAAGAGAGACTAAAGATGAAGAGACGGAGCTCTCCAAAGCCAAGTGTCCATCCCGGACATCTTCTGGCAGAAGGCGGGCTCTGGAGAGCACTGCGACGAGCACAGTGCTCTTGGACCGGGACAATGCTCTGTGCATGTAGTAGCCGCTTCTTCGCCTCTGAGAGACAGAGAGAGCGGCAGCTCCTGAAAAGGCAACGAACGAAGACACACAACACTGCGATTGTGTGCGCAGCCTACAAATTCCAATCAAAAAGTTCTTTTCCACCCTCCTACCTTTTCCATTTACACTAATATTTGAATAGAAAGAGATTAGGACAGGTTTTTTTTATTTCTTGCTAAACAGTCCGCAGAACTCTGTGCAATTTCTAGAACACGATCAGAGATGTTTTCTGTACCGGCACCATTTCTCCTTGCGAGATATTGCAGAAAAGCTTTTTGCTTTAATGTAGGAGGCAGGGGAAGCGAAAGACGAAGAGACGGAGCTTTCAGAAGAGAAGTTCTAGTCCCTGGAATCTTTAGGCGGAAGTGGCGCTCGTGAGAGCATGGCGACCTGCAATAGGCTCTTTGTGCGAAGCAGCCGCTTCTTCGCTTCCGGGAGATGTAGAGAGCGGCAGCTCTCGAAAGGAGAAGACCGAAGCCATATAACACTGGGATTTTGTGCGCAGCTTGCAAAGTGATAGATTACAGTACTTTAACACTCTCCCACCTTTTCCATTTACACTATCATCCGATTTAAAAGCATTTTGGACAGGTTCTATTTGCTTCTTCAAGAACAGCCTGCAGAACACTGTGTAATTTCTAGAATGCAAAGAAAATGTCAGGACAACAGTGGGGGTGTGTGGCCAGCTTGCAAACTGATAGAAAAGAGTACCTGTCCACCCTCCTGCCTTTTGCAATCACATTGCTTTTAGAATGGAGGCAGTTTTGGACAGCTTTCGTTTTCTTGTTGCAGAACACTCTGCAGACCTGCCTGCAACCTCTAGAACACGATGGAAGATGTTTTCTGAATTGGAACACTCTCTCCCTGCGGGATACAGTGAAAAATCTATTTGCTTAGATGTAGGTGGCAAGCAGAACTTACTACAGCGCACTGCAAAGGTAAAGGCTGCACAACACAAGCATTTTGTAAGCAGCTTGCAAACTGAGAGAAAACAGTACCTTTCCACTCTCCTGCCTTTTCCATTCATGTTAATATTCAAATGGAAGGTGTTTTGCACAACTTTCTTTTGCTTCTTCTAATACAGCCCGCAGACTTTCGTGAAACATGTAGAACACCATGAGAGATGTTTTCTGTACTGGCACAGTTTCTCCTTGTGAGACATAGAGAAAAAGCTATTTGTTTAGATATAGGCGACAAGAGGCATTTACTAGAGTGCACTGAAATCTTATTGCTGCACAAGACTGAGATCTTGCAAACTGGTAGAACAAACATAGTACCTATCCACTCTCCTGCCTTTTCCATTCCCAATAACATTCAAATTGAAGGCGTTTTGGACAACTTTCATTTTCTTGTTGCAGAACACTCTGCAGACCTGCGTGCAACCTCAAGAACATGATGGGAGATGTTTTCTGAACTGGCAGACTTTCTCCTGGCAGGATAGAATGAAAAAGCTTTTTGCTTAGATGTAGCGGTTCAGAGGTACTTACCCTAGTGCACTGCAAAGCTAATGGCTGCGCAACACTGGCATTGTTTGCTCAGCTTGCAAACTGATAGAAAACAGTACCTCTGCACTCTCCTGCATTTTCCATTCCAAGTCATATTCGTATGGGGGGCGTTTTGGACAACTTTCTTTTACTTCTTGCAAAACACTCTGCAGACCTTCTTGTACCTTCTAAAACACCATGGGAGATGTTTTCTCAACAGGCAAAGATTCTCCTTAGGAGATACAGTGAAAAAGCTATTTGCTTAGATGTAGGTGACTAGAGGCACTTGCTACAGTGCACTGCAAAAGTAATGGCTGCACAACACTTGCATTGTGGCACAGTTTGCAAACTGAGAGAAAACAGTACCTTTCAACTCTCCTGCATTTTCCTTTCTCAGTACAATTCGAATTTTAGGGGTTTTGGACAACTTTCTTTTACTTCTTGCAAAACACTCTGCAGACCTTCTTGTACCTTCTAAAACACCATGGGAGATGTTTTCTGAACAGACACACTTTCTCCTTAAGAGATATAGTGCAAAAGCTTTTTGCTTAGATGTAGGTGACAATAGGCACTTGCTACAGTGCACTGCAAATGTAATGGCTGCACAACACTGGGATTGTGTGCCCAACTTGCAAACTGATATTAAGCAGTAGCTTTCCACTCTCTTGCCTTTCCTTTCACATTAATACTCGAAAGGAAGGCGTTTTGGACAACTTTCCTTTTCTTGTTGCAGAATACTCTGCAGACCTGCCTGCAACCTCTAGAACACGATGGAAGATGTTTTCTGAATTGGAACACTCTCTCCCTGCGGGATACAGTGAAAAACCTATTTGCTTAGATGTAGGTGGCAAGAGGAACTTACTACAGTGCACTGCAAAGGTAAAGGCTGTAAACACTGGCATTTTGTAAGCAGCTTGCAAACTGAGAGAAAACAGTACCTTTCCACTCTCCTGCATTTTCCATTCATGTTAATATTCGACTGGAAGGCGTTTTGCACAACTTTCTTTTGCTTCTTCTAATACAGTCCGCAGACTTTCGTGAAACATGTAGAAGAGCATGAGAGATGTTTTCTGTACTGGCACAGCTTTTCCTTGCGAGACATAGAGAAAAAGGAATTTGCTTAGATGTAGGTGACAAGTGGCACTTAGTACAGTGCACTGCAAAAGAAATCTCTGCACAACACTGGGATTGTGTGCCCAGCTCGCAGCTTATAGGAAACAGTGACTTTGCAATCTCCTGCCATTTCCATTCTCAAGAAAATTCGAATTTTATGCGTTTTGGACAAGTTTCTTTTACTTCTTGCAAAACACTCTGCAGACATGCGTGCACCCTCTAAAAACCGATGGGAGATGTTTTCTGAGCAGGCACAGTTTCTCCCTGCGAGATATAGTGAAAAAGCTATTTTCTTAGATGTAGGTGAAACGAGGTATGAACTACACTGCACTGAAAGGTAATCACTGCACAACACTGGCATTTTGTAAGCAGCTTGCAAACTGAGAGAAAGCAGTACCTTTCCACTCTCCTGCATTTTCCATTGCCAGTAACATTCGAAAGGAAGGCGATTTGAAAAACTTTTTTTTTTCTTCTGACAGAACACTCTGCAGACCGGCGTGCAAACTTCAGAAGAGGATGGGAGATGTTTTCTGAACAGGCAGAGTTTCTCCTTGCGAGACATTGTGTAAAAGGAATTTGCTTAGATGGAGGTGACTAGAGGCACTTGCTACAAGACGCTGCAAAGCTAAAGGCTGCACAACACTGGCATTTTGTAAGCAGCTTGCAAACTGAGAGATAACAGTACCTTTCCACTCTCCTGCATTTTCCTTTCCCAGTACAATTCGAATTTTAGGGGTTTTGGACAACTTTCTTTTAATTCTTGCAAAAGACTCTGCAGACCTTCTTGTACCTTCTAAAACACCATGGGAGATGTTTTCTCTACAGGCAAAGTTTCTCCTTAGGAGATACACTGAAAAAGCTACTTGCTTAGATGTAGGTGACTAGAGGCACTTGCTACAGGACGCTGCAAAGCTAAAGGCTGCACAACACGGGCATTCTGTAAGCAGCTTGCAAACGGAGAGATAACAGTACCTTTCAACTCTCCTGCATTTTCCTTTCTCAGTACAATTCGAATTTTAGGGGTTTTGGACAACTTTCTTGTACTTCTTGCAAAACACTCTGCAGACCTTCTTGTACCTTCTAAAACACCATGGGAGATGTTTTCTGAACAGACACACTTTCTCCTTAAGAGATATAGTGCAAAAGCTTTTTGCTTAGATGTAGGTGACTAGAGGCACTTGCTACAGTGCACTGCAAATGTATAGGCTGCACAACACTGGGATTGTGTGCCCAGCTTGCAAATAGATATTAAACGGTAGCTTTCCATTCTCTTGCCTTTCCTTTCACATTAATACTCGAAAGGAAGGCGTTTTGGACAACTTTCCTTTTCTTGTTGCAGAATACTCTGCAGACCTGCCTGCAACCTCTAGAACACGATGGAAGATGTTTTCTGAATTGGAACACTCTCTCCCTGCGGGATACAGTGAAAAACCTATTTGCTTAGATGTAGGTGGCAAGAGGAACTTACTACAGTGCACTGCAAAGGTAAAGGCTGTAAACACTGGCATTTTGTAAGCAGCTTGCAAACTGAGAGAAAACAGTACCTTTCCACTCTCCTGCATTTTCCATTCATGTTAATATTCGACTGGAAGGCGTTTTGCACAACTTTCTTTTGCTTCTTCTAATACAGTCCGCAGACTTTCGTGAAACATGTAGAAGAGCATGAGAGATGTTTTCTGTACTGGCACAGCTTTTCCTTGCGAGACATAGAGAAAAAGGAATTTGCTTAGATGTAGGTGACAAGTGGCACTTAGTACAGTGCACTGCAAAAGAAATCTCTGCACAACACTGGGATTGTGTGCCCAGCTCGCAGCTTATAGGAAACAGTGAATTTGCAATCTCCTGCCGTTTCCATTCTCAAGAAAATTCGAATTTTATGCGTTTTGGACAAGTTTCTTTTACTTCTTGCAAAACACTCTGCAGACATGCGTGCACCCTCTAAAAACCGATGGGAGATGTTTTCTGAGCAGGCACAGTTTCTCCCTGCGAGATATAGTGAAAAAGCTATTTTCTTAGATGTAGGTGAAACGATGTATAAACTTCGGTGCACTGAAAGGTAATCACTGCACAACACTGGCATTTTGTAAGCAGCTTGCAAACTGAGAGAAAAAAGTTCCTTTCCATTCTCCTGAATTTTCCATTGCCAGTAACATTCGAAAGGAAGGCGACTTGAAAAACTTTTCTTTTTCTTCTGACAGAGCACTCTGCAGACCGGCGTGCAAGCTTCAGAAGAGGATGGGAGATGTTTTCTGAACAGGCAGAGTTTCTCCTTGCGAGACATTGTGTAAAAGGAATATGCTTAGATGTAGGTGACTAGAGGCACTTGCTACAGGACGCTGCAAAGCTAAAGGCTGCACAACACTGGCATTTTGTAAGCAGCTTGCAAACTGAGAGATAACAGTACCTTTCCACTCTCCTGCATTTTCCTTTCCCAGTACAATTGGAATTTTAGGGGTTTTGCACAACTTTTTTTTACTTCTTGCAAAAGACTCTGCAGACCTTCTTGTACCTTCTAAAACACCATGGGAGATGTTTTCTGAATAGACACACTTTCTTCTTAAGAGATATAGTACAAAAGCTTTTTGCTTAGATGTAGGTGACTAGAGGCACTTGCTACAGTGCACTGCAAAGGTTATGGCTTCACAACACTTGCATTGTGCACAGTTTGCAAACTGATAGAAAACAGTACCCCTGCACTCTCCTGAATTTTCCTTTCCCAGTGAAATTTGAATCGAAGGCGTTTTGGACAACTTTCTTTTACTTCTTGCAAAACACTCTGCAGACCTTCTTGAACTGTTTTAAAAACGATCAAAGCTGTTTTCTCAACAGGCAAAGTTTCTCCTTAAGAAATATAGTACAAAAGCTATTTGCTTAGATGTAGGTGACTAGAGGCCCTTGCTACAGTGCGCTGCCAGGTCAATGGCTACACAACACTTGCATTGTGGCACAGTTTGCAAACTGACACAAAGTAGTACCCCTGCACTCTCCTGCATTTTCCTTTCCCAGTGAAATTCGAATGGAAGGGGTTTCGGACAACTTTCTTTTACTTCTTGCAAAACACTCTGCAGACCTTCTTGTATCCTTTTAAAAACCATGGGAGATGTTTTCTCAACAGGCAAAGTTTCTCCTTAAGAGATATAGTACAAAAGCTATTTGCTTAGATGTAGGTGACTAGAGCCACTTGCTGCAGTGCACTGCAAATGTAATGGCTGCACAACACTTGCATTGTGGCACAGTTTGCAAACTGATAGAAAACAGTTCCTTTCCACTCTCCTGCCTTTTCCATTCCCAGTAGCTATCAAATTGAAGGCGTTTTGGACAACTTTCGTTTTCTTGTTGCAGAACACTCTGCAGAGCTGCGTGCAACCTCAAGAACACGATGGGAGATGTTTTCTGAAGTGGCAGATTTTCTTCCTGCAGGATAGAATGAAATAGCTTTTTGCTTAGATGTAGGTGACAATAGGCACTTGCTACAGTGCACTGCAAATGTAAAGGCTGCACAACACTGGGATTGTGTGCCCAACTTGGAAACTGATATTAAGCAGTAGCTTTCCACTCTCTTGCCTTTCCTTTCACATTAATACTGGAAAGGAAGGCGTTTTGGACAACTTTCGTTTTCTTGTTGCAGAACACTCTGCAGTCCTGCCTGCAACCTCAGGAACACGATGGAGGATGTTTTCTGAACTGGAACACTCTCTCCCTGCGGGATACAGTGAAAAACCTATTTGCTTAGATGTAGGTGGCAAGAGGAACTTAGTACAGTGCACTGCAAAGGTAAAGGCTGCACAACACTGGCATTTTGTAAGCAACTTGCAAACTGAGAGAAAACAGTACCTTTCCACTCTCCTGCATTTTCCTTTCCCATTGAAATTCAAATCAAAGGTGTTTTGGACAACTTTCTTTTACTTCTTACAAAAGACTCTGCAGACCTTCTTGTACCTTCTAAAACACCATGGGAGATGTTTTCTCAGCAGGCAGAGTTTCTACTTGCGAGATACAGTGAAAAAGCTATTTGCTTAAATGTAGGTCACTGGAGGCACTTGCTACAGGACGCTGCAAAGCTAAAGGCTGCACAACACTGGCATTTTGTAAGCAGCTTGCAAACTGAGAGAAAACAGTACCTTTCCACTCTCCTGCATGTTCCTTTCCCAGTACAATTCGAATTTTAGGGGTTTTGGGCAACTTGCTTTTACTTCTTGCAAAACACTCTGCAGACCTTCTTGTACCTTCTAAAACACCATGGGAGATATTTACTGAGAAGGTAGAGTTTCTCCTTGCGAGATATTGTGAAAAAGGAATATGCTTAGATATAGGTGACTAGAGGCACTTGCTACAGTGCACTGCAAATGTAATGGCTGCACAACACTTGCATTGTGCCCAGTTTGCAAACTGATTGAAAACAATACCCCTGCACTCTCCTCCATTTTCCTTTCCCAGTGAAATTCATATCGAAGGGGTTTTGGACAACTTTCTTTTACTTCTTGCGAAAGACTCTGCAGACCTCCTTGTACCTTCTAAAAAACCATAGGAGATGTTTTCTCAGCAGGCAGAGTTTCTACTTGCGAGATTTTGTGAAAAAGGAGTTTGCTTAGATGTAGGTGACTAGAGGCACTTGCTACAGGACGCTGCAAAGCTAAAGGCTGCACAACACTGGCATTTTATAAGCAGCTTGCAAACTGAGAGATAACAGTACCTTTCCACTCTCCTGCATTTTCCTTTCCCAGTACAATTCGAATCGAAGGGGTTTTGGACAACTTTCTTGTACTTCTTGCAAAAGACTCTGCAGACCTTCTTGTACCTTCTAAAACACCATGGGAGATGTTTTCTCAACAGGCAAAGATTCTCCTTAGGAGATACAGTGAAAAAGCTATTTGCTTAGATGTAGGTGACTAGAGGCACTTGCTACAGTGCACTGCAAAAGTAATGGCTGCACAACACTTGCATTGTGCCCAGTTTGCAAACTGATTGAAAACAATACCCCTGCACTCTAATCCATTTTCCTTTCCCAGTGAAATTTGAATCGAAGGCGTTTTGGACAACTTTCTTTTACTTCTTGCAAAACACTCTGCAGACCTTCTTGAACTGTTTTAAAAAAGATCAAAGCTGTTTTCTCAACAGGCAAAGTTTCTCCTTAAGAAATATAGTACAAAAGCTATTTGCTTAGATGTAGGTGACTAGAGGCCCTTGCTACAGTGCGCTGCCAGGTCAATGGCTACACAACACTTGCATTGTGGCACAGTTTGCAAACTGACACAAAGTAGTACCCCTGCACTCTCCTGCATTTTCCTTTCCCAGTGAAATTCGAATGGAAGGGGTTTTGGACAACTTTCTTTTACTTCTTGCAAAACACTCTGCAGACCTTCTTGTATCCTTTTAAAAACCATGGGAGATGTTTTCTCAACAGGCAAAGTTTCTCCTTAAGAGATATAGTACAAAAGCTATTTGCTTAGATGTAGGTGACTAGAGCCACTTGCTGCAGTGCACTGCAAATGTAATGGCTGCACAACACTTGCATTGTGCACAGTTTGCAAACTGATAGAAAACAGTACCCCTGCACTCTCCTGCCTTTTCCATTTCTCAGTAACTATCAAATTGAAGGCGTTTTGGACAACTTTCATTTTCTTGTTGCAGAATACTCTGCAGACCTGCGTGCAACCTCAAGAACACGATGGGAGATATTTTCTGAAGTGGCAGACTTTCTTCCTGCGGGATAGAATGAATATCTTTTTACTTAGATGTAGCTGTTCAGAGCTACTTGCTCTAGTGCGCTGTTAGGCTAATGGCTGCACAACACTGGCATTGTTTTCTTAGCTTGCAAACTGATAGAAAACAGTAACTCTGCACTCTCCTGCATTTTCCATTCCACGTCATATTCGTATGGAGTGCGTTTTGGATAACTTTCTTTTACTTGTTGCAAAACACTCTACGTACGTGCGTGCAACCTCTAGAACACGATGGGAGATATTTTCTGAACAGACACAGTTTCTCCTTGCTAGACATAGTCCAAAAGCTTTTTGCTAAGGTGTAGCCCACAGGAGACACTAAAGACCCGGAGACGCAGCACTGCTACGCTAAGCACCGCTTCTGCGCCTCTTTCGTCACTTCGGCAGTAGCTGTTCTCCGGAGCACACCGTGACCGGCGCAAAGCCCTTCAACCCGCACCATGCTCTTCGCGCCACTGTCATGGTTTGACACTGGCACAATGCCAATGCCCCATGAAAATATACTTCTCTGGTGTTTGTTGTGAGATGAGACCAGGAAATAAGCAAAGCAGGCCTCTACCTTAGGGAAAAAAAAAAAGTTTATTAACTAAACTACAAAAGGGAAAAAAAAAACCACACACACACACACACACACACACACCTGGAAAATGAAAACTCCACAAAAGAACATTTCCTCCTCCCGCCACCACATTTCCAATACATCTACCAAATTTCCAATACATCTTCCAAATTTCAAGTCTCCATCCATCACCCAGTAAAATACTCAATTCCAGTCCATCAAGAGGAAAGGAGTCCTTCTTGGGGCCATGGTGACCTCTTCCTTGCATGCCCAGCGCTCTCACCGCTGGACAATAGAACAGAGCTGCCTTAAGGGTTATCCTTTTAAGGGTGCTTTGACCAGTTCCAAAAAAAAGGCACAGTCTTCTCTCATCTCGGGACCTCTTGTCCCCCCCATACTTATTAACCCCCTGGGGCCGGGGGGGTCTCCAAAACTGAACCCTCTCATTCTGAGCCATCGCCTCCCCCCTGCATGCAGCCTCTGTGTCGCGAGGAAGCATGGTTCTGCCTGTGGCTGTACCAAAAAGTGTCCAGAAACCAGCTACTCCATCATCCCCTTCTGGCCTCTTCTTCACTCTCCCAGTCTCATTCACTGCTCCAACTATCATTCTCTTGCCCATTTCCACTTTATCATCCACTCCATCTCCCCTCCAGGAAAAGGTCCAAATGCTCTGTGAGGACTTCATTGTCCAGAAAAGGGTTAACAAACTTCTGCAGGCGGCCAGGCTCCTTCCCTGCTGCACTCCCCCCCTTCCCCCTCCTTCTTCACAGCCGATATCACTTCAAGGACACAGGCCCGTACCAGCTTTCTCTCTCTCTCATCTTCTAGCTGGGGGGGCTGCCCAAATCTTCTCGGGGTCTCTCTCTCTCTGTCTCTCCTGGGGGGGGGGCTGCCCAACGCCTCCTGGTGTCCCAACCACCCTTCCATCCTGAGGGGTCAGGCCTACCTCTGCCGGGCCGCAGGTTTTCCCCTCCCCCGCCCAGCTCAAAGCCGGGCAGGGGAGGCCTTGCCTCTTTGCTGGCCGGAAATCAAAAGAGAGCTAGCCCAAGGGAGTACTCTGCTTCTAACCCCTGTGTTCTCAGAGGCGCATCCACCCTCAGTGGACAAACTTAGTGTCAATTTTACATCTGAACACCTATTGGCCTCTGGCCACTCCAATCCCAGAAAACCTACTTCCTATAAACCCACGACAGCCACAAAGCAGCTTCTTCTCCTCCGGGAGACAGAGACTGCAGCAGCTTCTGAACGGCGGACTACGAAGCGGCAACAAACTGGGATTGTGTAAGCAGCTTGCAACCTGATAGAAAACGCTCCTTTTCCACTCTCCTGCCTTTTCCAGGCACATTATTATTCGAAAGGATGGAGTTTTGCACAACCTTCTTTGGCTTCTTGCAAAACACACGGAGAGATATTTTCTGTACTGGCACAGTTTCTCCTTGCACGACATAATGGAAAAGCTTTTTGCTTAGATGTAGGTGACAAGATATGCTTAGAGACGAAAATAGCTAGCTCTACGAAGCTAAACGCGGGTCCCCGCTGTCTATCGGCAGTAGCTGCGCGAAGGAGAGCACCGCCACCGCCACAATGCTGTTGGACCTGCACAATGCTCTCCGCATTGTCAAGAAGCCGCTTGTTCGCCTCCTGGCGATGGAGAGACCATCAGATTTCGAAAGGCGAGCAACGTACGAACACAACACTGGGATTGGGTAAGCGACTTTAAAACTGATAGAAAACAGGACCTTTCCACTCTCATTCCTTTCCTTTCACATTAATACTCGAAAGGAAGGCGTTTTGGACAACTTTCCTTTTCTTGTTGCAGAAAACCCTGCAGAACTGCCTGCAACCTCTAGAAGACGATGGAAGATGTTTTCTGAACTGGAACACTCTCTCCCTGCGGGATACAGTGAAAAACCTATTTGCTTAGATGTAGGTGGCAAGAGGAACTTACTACAATGCACTGCAAAGGTAAAGGCTGCACAACACTGGCATTTTGTAAGCAGCTTGCAAACTGAGAGAAAACAGGACCATTCCCCTCTCCTGCATTTTCCTTTCCCAGTACAATTAGAAACGAAGGGGTTTTGGACAACTGTCTTTTACTTCTTGCAAAACACTCTGCAGACCTCCTTGTACCTTCTAAAACACCATGGGAGATGCTTAAAGTGAAGGTAGAGTTTCTCCTTGCGAGATATTAGGAAAAAGGAATTTGCTTAGATGTAGGTAACTAGAGCCACTTGCTACAGGACGCTGCAAAGCTAAAGGCTGCACAACACTGGCATTTTATAAGCAACTTGCAAACTGAGAGAAAACAGTACCTTTCCACTCTCCTGCATTTTCTTTTCCCGGTACAATTCGAATTTAAGGGGTTTTGGGCAACTTGATTTTACTTCTTGCAAAACACTCTGCAGACCTTCTTGTACCTTCTAAAACACCATGGGAGATGTTTACTGTGAAGGTAGAGTTTCTCCTTGCGAGATATTGTGAAAAAGGAATATGCTTAGATATACGTGACTAGAGCCACTTGCTACAGTGCACTGCAAATGTAATGGCTGCACAACACTTGCATTGTGGCACAGTTTGCAAACTGATAGAAAACAGTACCCCTGCACTCTCCTGCATTTTCCTTTCCCAGTGAAATTTGAATCGAAGGGGTTTTGGACAACTTTCTTTTACTTCTTGCAAAACACTCTGCAGACCTTCTTGTACCTTCTAAAACACCATGGGAGAAGTTTTCTCAGCAGGCAGAATTTCTCCTTGCGAGAAATTGTGAAAAAGGAATTTGCTTAGATGTAGGTGACTAGAGGCACTTGCTACAGGACGCTGCAAAGCTAAAGGCTGCACAACACTGGCATTTTATAAGCAGCTTGCAAACTGAGAGAAAGCAGTGCCTTTCCACTCTCTTCCCTTTCCTTTCACATTAATGCTCGAAAGGAAGGCGTTTTGGACAACTTTTGTTTTCTTGTTGCAGAACACCCTGCAGACCTGCCTGCAACCTCTAGAAGACGATGGAGGATGTTTTCTGAACTGGAACACTCTCTCCCTGCGGGATACAGTGAAAAACCTATTTGCTTAGATGTAGGTGGCAAGAGGAACTTACTACAATGCACTGCAAAGGTAAAGGCTGCACAACACTGGCATTTTGTAAGCAGCTTGCAAACTGAGAGAAAACAGGGCCTTTCCACGCTCCTGCATATTCCTTTCCCAGTACAATTAGAAACGAAAGGGTTTTGGACAACTTTCTTTTACTTCTTGCAAAACACTCTGCAAACGTTCTTGTACCTTCTAAAACACCATGGGAGATGTTTTCTCAGCAGGCAGAGTTTCTCCTTGCGAGACATTGGTATAAAGGAATATGCTTAAATGTAGGTGACTAGAGGCACTTGCTAAAGGACGCTGCAAAGCTAAAGGCTGCACAACACTGGCATTTTGTAAGCAGCTTGCAAACTGAGAGAAAACAGTGCCTTTCCACTCTCCTGCATTTTCCTTTCCCAGCACAATTCGAATTTTGGGGGTTTTGGACAACTTTCTTTTACTTCTTGCGAAACACTCTGCAGACCTTCTTGTACCCTTTTAAAAACCATGGGAGCTGTTTTCTCAACTGGCAGAGTTTCTCCTAATGAGATACAGTGAAAAAGCTATTTGCTTAGATGTAGGTGACTAGAGGCACTTGCTACAGTGCACTGCAAGGTCAATGGCTACACAACACTTGCATTGTGGAACAGTTTGCAAACTGACAGAAAACAGTATCCCTTCACTCTCCTGCATTTTCCTTTCCCAGTGAAATTCGAATGGAAGGGGAGTTGAACAACTTTCTTTTACTTCTTGCAAAACACTCGGCAGACCTTCTTGTATACTTTTAAAAACCATGGGAGTTGTTTTCTCAACAGGCAAAGTTTCTCCTTAAGAGATATTGTAAAAAAGCTATTTGCTTAGATGTAGGTGACTAGAGCCACTTGCCACAGTGCACTGCAAATGTAATGGCTGCACAACACTTGCATTGTGCACAGTTTGCAAACTGATAGAAAACAGTACCTTTGCACTCTCCTGCCTTTTCCATTCCCAGTAACTATCAAATTGAAGGCGTTTTGGACAACTTTCGTTTTCTTGTTGCAGAACACTCTGCAGACCTGCGTGCAACCTCAAGAACACGATGGGAGATGTTTTCTGAAGTGGCAGATTTTCGTCCTGCAGGATAGAATGAAATAGCTTTTTGCTTAGATGTAGGTGACAATAGGCACTTGGTACAGTGCGCTGCAAATGTAAAGGCTGCACAACACTGGGATTGTGTGCCAAACTTGGAAACTGATATTAAACAGGAGCTTTCCACTCTCTTGCCTTTCCTTTCACGTTAACATTCGAAAGGAAGGCGTTTTGGACAACTTTCGTTTTCTTGTTGCAGAACACTCTGCAGTCCTGCCTGCAACCTCAGGAACACGATGGAGGATGTTTTCTGAACTGGAACACTCTCTCCCTGCGGGATACAGTGAAAAACCTATTTGCTTAGATGTAGGTGGCAAGAGGAACTTAGTACAGTGCACTGCAAAGGTAAAGGCTGCACAACACTGGAATTTTGTAAGCAACTTGCAAACTGAGAGAAAACAGGACCTTTCCACTCTCCTGCATTTTCCTTTCCCAGTGAAATTCGAATCGAAGGTGTTTTGGACAACTTTCTTTTACTTCTCGCAAAACGCTCTGCAGACCTTCTTGTACCTTCTAAAACACCATGGGAGCTGTTTTCTCAACAGGCAAAGATTCTCCTTAGGAGATAGAGTGAAAAAGCTATTTGCTTAGATGTAGGTGACTAGAGGCACTTGCTACAGTGCACTGCAAAGGTAATGGCTGCACAGCACTTGCATTGTGGCACAGTTTGCAAACTGATAGAAAACAGTCCCCCTGCACTCTCCTGCATTTTCCTTTCCCAGTGAAATTCGAATCGAAGTGGTTTTGGGCAATTTTACTTCTTGCAAAAGACCGTGCAGACCTTCTTGTACCTTCTAAAACACCATGGGAGATGTTTTCTCAGCAGGCAGAGTTTCTACATGTGAGATATTGTGAAAAAGCTATTTGCCTAAATGTAGGTGACTAGAGGCACTTGCTACAGTGCACTGCAAATGTAAAGGCTACACAACACTGGCATTTTGTAAGCAGTTTGCAAACTGATAGAAAACAGTACCTTTCCACTCTCCTGCATTTTCCTTTCCCAGTACAATTCGAATTTTAGGGGTTTTGGGCAACTTGCTTTTACTTCATGCAAGACACTCTGCAGACCTTCTTGTACCTTCTAAAACACCATGGGAGATGTTTACTGAGAAGGTAGAGTTTCTCCTTGCGAGATGTTGTGAAAAAGGAATATGCTTAGATATAGGTGACTAGAGGCACTTGCTTCAGTGCACTGCAAATGTAATGGCTGCACAACACTTGCATTGTGCCCAGTTTGCAAACTGATAGAAAACAGTACCTTTGCACTCTTCTGCCTTTTCCATTCCCAGTAACTATCAAATTGAAGGCGTTTTGGACAACTTTCATTTTCTTGTTGCAGAACACTCTGCAGACCTGCGTGCAACCTCAAGAACACGATGGGAGATGTTTTCTGAAGTGGCAGATTTTCTTCCTGCAGGATGGAATGAAATAGCTTTTTGCTTAGATGTAGGTGACAAAAGGCACTTGCTACAGTGCACTGAAAATGTCATGGCTGCACAACACTGGGATTGTGTGCCCAGGTTGCAAATTGATATTAAGCAGTAGCTTTCCACTCTCTTGCCTTTCCTTTTACGTTAACATTCGAAAGGAAGGCATTTTGGAAAACTTTCGTTTTCTTGTTGCAGAACACTCTGCAGTCCTTCCTGCAACCTCTAGAACACGATGGAGGATGTTTTCTGAACCGGAACACTCTCTCCCTGCGGGATACAGTGAAAAAGGTATTTGCTTAGATGTAGGTGACAAGAGGCACTTGCTACAGTGCACTGCAAAGGTAATGGCTGCACAACACTTGCATTGCGGCACAGTTTGCAAACTGACAGAAAACAGTACCCCTGAACTCTCCTGCATTTTCCTTTCCCAGTACAATTCGAATCGAAGGGGTTTTTGACAGCTTTTACTTTATGCAAAACACTCTGCAGACCTTCTTGTACCCTTTTAAAAATGATCGAAGCTGTTTTTTCAACAGGCAATGTTTCTCCTTAAGAGATATAGTACAAAAGCTATTTGCTTAGATGTAGGTGACTAGAGCCACTTGCTACAGTGCACTGCAAAGGTAATGGCTGCACAACACTGGCATTTTATAAACAGCTTGCAAACTGAGAGAACACAGTACCTTTCCACTCTCCTGCATTTTCCTTTCCCAGTGAAATTCGAATTTTGGGGGTTTTGGACAACTTTCTTTTAGTTTTTGCTAAACACTCTGCAGACCTTCTTGTACCTTCTAAAACACCATGGGAGATTGTCGTGGTTTGGCCGGAAATGGAACATCTGGGATGTGTTGTTTTGTGTTGTGGTGGCCAGTGGCTGTCCGTATTTTAAGATGGGCATCTGTTCTGGCTAATGAGACATTTGGATACGCCTCTGAGACCACAAAAAAAAAAAAAAAAATCCAAGGGGTTAAAAGAGCAGGGAAGTTGCTGGCTCGGCCCTTTTTGGTTCCGGCGAGGGAGCAGGTCGGACCTTCCCCCGCCCGGTGTCTCCTGCTGGGCGGGGGAGGGGAAAACCATGACATTTTTGGTTCCCTGGACCGGGAAATCGAGTTTTAAAAGAGTGATGGGATGGAGCTGTGAGATGGGACCAAAGAGGAATAAGAACAAAGCATGTATTAAGTTAAGGTAGATGGATAGTGAAAAATTTGGGATTAGAAGCTTTATTGTGTAGAAATGTTTTGTAATTTACTTAATAATTTTAGAATATTTGTGGTCTCAGAGGCGAAGGGTGGAATGTCGTGGTTTGGCCGGAAATGGAACATCTGGGATGTGTTGTTTTGTGTTGTGGTGGCCAGTGGCTGTCCGGATTTTAAGATGGGCATCTGTTCTGGCTAATGAGACATTTGGATATGCCTCTGAGACCACAAAAAAAAAAAAAAAAAAAATCCAAGGGGTTAAAAGAGCAGGGAAGTTGCTGGCTCGGCCCTTTTTGGTTCCGGCGAGGGAGCAGGTCGGACCTTCCCCCGCCCGGTGTCTCCTGCTGGGCGGGGGAGGGGAAAGCCACGCGGCCGTGAGAGAGAGGTCTGGCCTGGCCCAAGGGTGGCCCAAATATGCAAGGATGGAAGTTGCACGGAGAGGTATTTTTTCCCCCCTTCCCCGGGAGACAGAGAGAGAAGGCAGCCTGTGCTTGTTACCTTGAAACCTGATATCATGTCCCGGCGGCAGGCAGCACGGCCGAGAAGGAGGAAAAGGGGGGGGAAGGAGGCAGTGAGCAGCCCGGCCGCTCAGGAGAACTTTTAACCCTTTTGTGGACAATGAAAACTTTACAAGAACATCTCCTTTTCCTAGAGAAGGATAAGAGTGGAGGATAAAGGAAGAAATAGATCAGTGAGAGGCCTGGCAAAGAGAGAGATGTTGAAGGAATGGAGGAAAGATTGGAGTGGGTTTTTTCCTGAACGCTTTTCTCGTTGTAAAAAAAGGAACTGACTCCTGGTGATACAGAGACTGCATTTCAGGGGGGAAAGCGAAGACTCAGAGCTAAGAGAGTTCAGTTTTTGGATTTTGGAGGCCCCCCGGCCCCAGGGGGTTAATAAATATGGGGGGGACAAGAGGTCCCAAGGGATGAGAGATGAGACTGTGCTCTGCTTGGAATGAGACGAGGCATCCTTAAAAGGTCCAAAGATCTACCCTGAAGCACACCTCTGTCCCATGCAAGGGATGGTGAGAGCATCTCTTTGCATGGAAGGAAGGAAGGAATCACATGATAGCAGCGAAAGACTTTTTTTCCCTTTTTCCCGTGCGGCTGCTGATTGTGAAAAAAGGTTCCTGGTACGGGAAAGGGACTCCGTCTACTTCTTGATGAGCTGAAGATTCGATTGTCTAAAGGGTGGTGTCAGACCGAGTGTGGATTTTTTTTGAGAAATGTAAATGTACTGGGGATTTGGTGGGAGGAGGAAGTGGTGGAGTGTTTCTGTACAGTTTTCATTTTCCTTGTGTTTATTTTCTTTCCTTTATGGTTTAGTTTTTGTAGTTTTAGTTAATAAAGTTTTTTTTTCTTTTTTTTTCCCTAAGTAGGAGCCTGTTTTGCTTATTCCTGGGTGCCATCTCACAGCAGACACCAGGGGAGTATATTTTCATGGGGCATTGGCATTGTGCCAGTGTCAAACCGTGACAGAGATGTTTTCTCAGCAGGCAGACTTTCTACTTGTGAGATATAGTAAGAAAGCTATTTGCTTAAACGTAGGTCACTGGAGGCACTTGCTGCAGGACGCTGCAAAGGTAAAGGCTGCACAACACTGGCATTTTGTAAGCAGCTTGCAAACTGAGAGAAAACAGTACCTTTCCACTCTCCTGCATTTTCCTTTCCCAGTACAATTTGAATTTTAGGGGTTTTGGGCAACTTGCTTTTACTTGATACAAGACACTCTGCAGACCTTCTTGTACCTTCTAAAACACCATGGGAGATGTTTACTGAGAAGGTAGAGTTTCTCCTTGCGAGATATTGTGAAAAAGGAATATGCTTAGATATAGGTGACTAGAGGCACTTGCTTCAGTGCACTGCAAATGTAATGGCTGCACAACACTTGCATTGTGGCACAGTTTGCAAACTGATAGAAAACAGTACCCCTGCACTCTCCTGCCTTTTCCATTCCCAGTAACTATCAAATTGAAGGCGTTTTGGACAACTTTCGTTTTCTTGTTGCAGAACACTCTGCAGACCTGCGTGCAACCTCAAGAACACGATGGGAGATGTTTTCTGAAGTGGCAGATTTTCTTCCTGCAGGATAGAATGAAATAGTTTTTTGCTTAGATGTAGGTGACAATAGGCACTTGCTACAGTGCGCTGCAAATGTAATGGCTGCACAACACTGGGATTGTGTGCCCAACTTGCAAACTGATATTAAGCAGTAGCTTTCCACTCTCTTGCCTTTCCTTTCACGTTAACATTCGAAAGGAAGGCGTTTTGGACAACTTTCGTTTTCTTTTTGAAGAACACTCTGCAGTCCTGCCTGCAACCTCTAGAACACGATGGAAGATGTTTTCTGAACCGGAACACTCTCTCCCTGCGGGATACAGTGAAAAACCTATTTGCTTAGATGTAGGTGGCAAGAGGAACTTAATACATTGCACTGCAAAGGTAAAGGCTGCACAACACTGGCATTTTGTAAGCAGCTTGCAAACTCAGAGAAAATAGTACCTTTCCACTCTCCTGCATTTTCCTTTCCTAGTACAATTCTAATTTTGGGGGTCGTGGACAACTTTCTTTTCCTTTTTTCAAAACACTCTGCAGACCTCCTTGTACCCTTTTAAAAACGATGGGAGCTGTTTTCTCAACAGGCAAAGTTTCTCCTTAGGAGATACAGTGAAAAAGCTATTTGCTTAGATGTAGGTGACTAGAGGCACTTGCTACAGTGCACTGCAAATGTAATGGCTGCACAGCACTTGCATTATGGCACAGTTTGCAAACTGATAGAAAACAGTACCCCTGCACTCTCCTCCATTTTCCTTTCCCAGTGAAATTTGGATCGAAGGGGTTTTGGACAACTTTTGTTTACTTCTTGCGAAAGACTCTAAAGACCTCCTTGTACCTTCTAAAAAACCATAGGAGATGTTTTCTCAGCAGGCAGAGTTTCTCCTTGCGAAATATTGTGAAAAAGGAATTTGCTTAGATGTAGGTGACTAGAGGCACTTGCTACAGGACGCTGCAAAGCTAAAGGCTGCACAACACTGGCATTTTATAAGCAGCTTGCAAACTGAGAGAAAACAGTACCTTTCCACTCTCCTGCATTTTCCTTTCCCAGCTCAATTCGAATCGAAAGGGTTTTGGACAACTTTCTTTTACTTCTTGCAAAACACTCTGCAGACCTTCCTGTAACCTTTTAAAAACGATGGGAGCTGTTTTCTCAACAGGTAAAGTTTCTCCTTAGGAGATACAGTGTAAAAGCTATTTGCTTAGATGAAGTTGACTAGAGGCACTTACTACAGTGCACTGCAAAGGTAATGGCTGCACAACACTTGCATTGTGGCATAGTTTGCAAACTGATAGAAAACAGTACCCCTTCACTCCCCTGCATTTTCCTTTCCCAGTGAAATTCGAAAGGAAGGGGTTTTGGACAACTTTCTTTTACTTCTTGAAAAGACTTTGCAGACCTTCTTGTACCTTCTAAAACGCCATGGGAGAAGTTTTCTCAGCAGGCAGAGTTTCTCCTTAAGAGATATAGTACAAAAGCTTTTTGCTTAGATGTAGGTGACTCGAGCCACTTGCTACTGTGCACTGCAAATGTAATGGCTGCACAACACTTGCATTGTGCACAGTTTGCAAACTGATAGAAAACAGTACCCCTGCACTCTCCTGCCTTTTCCATTCCCAGTAACTATCAAATTGAAGGCGTTTTGGACAACTTTCATTTTCTTGTTGCAGAATACTCTGCAGACCTGCGTGCAACCTCAAGAACACGATGGGAGATGTTTTCTGAAGTGGCAGACTTTCTTCCTGCGGGATAGAATGAATATCTTTTTACTTAGATGTAGCTGTTCAGAGCTACTTGCTCTAGTGCGCTGTTAGGCTAATGGCTGCACAACACTGGCATTGTTTTCTTAGCTTGCAAACTGATAGAAAACAGTAACTCTGCACTCTCCTGCATTTTCCATTCTACGTCATATTCGTATGGAGTGCGTTTTGGATAACTTTCTTTTACTTGTTGCAAAACACTCTACGTACGTGCGTGCAACCTCTAGAACACGATGGGTGATATTTTCTGAACAGACACAGTTTCTCCTTGCTAGACATAGTCCAAAAGCTTTTTGCTAAGGTGTAGCCCACAGGAGACGCTAAAGACCCGGAGACGCAGCACTACTACGCTAAGCACCGCTTCTGCGCCTCTTTCGTCAGTTCGGCAGTAGCTGTTCTCCGGAGCACACCGCGACCGGCGCAAAGCCCTTCAACCCGCACCATGCTCTTCGCGCCACAAAGCAGCTTCTTCTCCTCCAGGAGACGGAGACTTCGGCAGCTTCTGAACGGCGGACTACGAAGCGGCAAAAAACTGGGATTGTGTAAGCAGCTTGCAACCTGATAGAAAACGCTCCTTTTCCACTCTCCTGCCTCTCCAGTCACATTATTATTCGAACGGATGGAGTTTTGCACAAACTTCTTTGGCTTCTTGCAAAACACACGGAGAGATATTTTCTGTACTGGCACAGTTTCTCCTTGGAGGACATAGTGGAAAAGCTTTTTGCTTAGATGTAGGTGACAAGATATGCTTAGAGACGAAAATAGCTAGCTCTATGAAGCTAAACGCGGGTCCCCGCTGTCTATCCGCAGTAGCTGCGCGAAGGAGAGCACCGCCACCGCCACAATGCTGTTGGACCTGCACAATGCTCTCCGCATTGTCAAGAAGCCTCTTGTTCGCCTCCTGGCGATGGAGAGACCATCAGATTTCAAAAGGCGAGCAACGTACCCACACAACACTGGGATTGGGTAAGCGACTTTAAAACTGATAGAAAACAGGACCTTTCCACTCTCATTCCTTTCCTTTCACATTAATACTCGAAAGGAAGGCGTTTTGGACAACTTTCCTTTTCTTGTTGCAGAACACCCTGCAGACCTGCCTGGAACCTCTAGAACACGATGGAGGATGTTTTCTGAACTGGAACACTCTCTCTCTGCGGGATACAGTGAAAAAGATATTTGCTTAGACGTAGGTGGCAAGAGAAACTTACTACAGTGCACCGCAAAGGTAAAGGCTACACAACACTGGCATTTTGTAAGCAGCTGTCAAACTGAGAGAAAACAGGACCATTCCCCTCTCCTGCATTTTCCTTTCCCAGTACAATTCGAAACGAAGGGGTTTTGGACAACTTTCTTTTACTTCTTGCAAAACACTCTGCAGACCTTCTTGTACACTTTTACAAACCATGGGAGCTGTTTTCTCAACTGGCAGCGTTTCTCCTATGGAGATACAGTGAAAAAGCTATTTGCCAAGATGTAGGTGACTAGAGGCACTTGCTACAGTGCACTGCAAGGTCAATGGCTACACAACACTTGCATTGTGGAACAGTTTGCAAACTGATAGAAAACAATACCCTTGCACTCTCCTCAATTTCCTTTCCCAGGGAAATTCGAATTTTAGGGGTTTTGGACAACTTTCTTTTACTTCTTGCAAAGCACTCTGCAGACCTTCTTGTACCCTTTTAAAAACGATGGGAGCTGTTTTCTCAACAGGCAAAGTTTCTCCTTAGGAGATACAGATAAAAAGCTATTTCCTTAGATGTAGGTGACTAGAGGCACTTGCTACAGTGCTCTGCAAATGTAATGTCTACACAACACTTGCATTGTGCCCAGTTTGCAAACTGATAGAAAACAGTACCCCTGCACTCTCATGCATTTTCCTTTCCCAGTGAAATTCGAATCGAAGGGGTTTTGGACAACTTTCTTTTACTTCTTCCAAAACACTCTGCAGACCTCCTTGTACCTTCTAAAACAACATAGGAGTAGTTTTCTCAGCAGGCAGAATTTCTCCTTGCGAGATATTGTGAAAAAGGAATATGCTTAGATTTGGTTGACTAGAGGCACTTGCTACAGGACTCTGCAAAGCTAAAGGCTGCACAACACTGGCATTTTATAAGCAGCTTACAAACTGAGAGAAAGCAGTGCCTTTCCACTCTCTTCCCTTTCCTTTCACATTAATGCTTGAAAGGAAGGCGTTTTGGACAACTTTCGTTTTCTTGTTGCAGAACACCCTGCAGACCTGCCTGCAACCTCTAGAAGACGATGGAGGATGTTTTCTGATCTGGAACACTCCCTCCCTGCGGGATACAGTGAAAAACCTATTTGCTTAGATGTAGGTTGCAAGAGGAACTTACTACAGTGCACTGCAAAGGTAAAGGCTGCACAACACTGGAATTTTGTAAGCAACTTGCAAACTGAGAGAAAACAGGGCCTTTCCACGCTACTGCATTTTCCTTTCCCAGTACAATTAGAAACGAAGGACAACTTTCTTTTACATTTTGCAAAACACTCTGCAAACGTTCTTGTACCTTCTAAAACACCATGGGAGATGTTTTCTCAGCAGGCAGAGTTTCTCCTTGCGAGACATTGGAATAAAGGAATATGCTTAAATGTAGGTGACTAGAGGCACTTGCGAAAGGACGCTGCAAAGCTAAAGGCTGCACAACACTGGCATTTTGTAAGCAACTTGCAAACTGAGAGATAACAGTACCTTTCCACTCTCCTGCATTTTCCTTTCCCAGCACAATTCGAATTTTGGGGGTTGTGGACAACTTTCTTTTACTTCTTGCAAAACACTCTGCAGACCTTCTTCTACCCTTTTAAAAACCATGGGAGCTGTTTTCTCAACCGGCAGAGTTTCTCCTAATGAGATACAGTGAAAAAGCTATTTGCTTAGATGTAGGTGACTAGAGGCACTTGCTACAGTGCACTGCAAAGGTAATGGCTGCACAACTCTTGCATTGTGGCACAGTTTCCAAACTGATAGAAAACAGTACCTTTGCACTCTCCTCCATTTTCCTTTCCCAGTGAAATTGAAATCGAAGGGGTTTTGAACAACTTTCTTTTACTTCTTACAGAACACTCTGCAGACCTTCTTGTACCTTCTAAAACACCATGGGAGATGTTTTCTCAACAGGCAAAGTTTCTCCTTAAGAGATATTGTAAAAAAGCTATTTCCTTAGATGTAGGTGACTAGAGCCACTTGCTACAGTGCACTGCAAATGTAATGGCTGCACAACACTTGCATTGTGCACAGTTTGCAAACTTGTAGAAAACAGTACCTTTGCACTCTCCTGCCTTTTCCATTCCCAGTAACTATCAAATTGAAGGCGTTTTGGACAACTTTCGTTTTCTTGTTGCAGAACACTCTGCACACCTGCGTGCAACCTCAAGAACACGATGGGAGGTGTTTTCTGAAGTGGCAGATTTTCTTCCTGCAGGATAGAATGAAATAGCTTTTTGCTTAGATGTAGGTGACAATAGGCACTTGCTACAGTGCACTGCAAATGTAAAGGCTGCACTGGGATTGTGTGCCAAACTTGGAAACTGATATTAAGCAGTAGCTTTCCACTCTCTTGCCTTTCCTTTCACGTTAACATTCGAAAAGAAGGCGTTTTGGACAACTTTCGTTTTCTTGTTGCAGAACACTCTGCAGTCCTGCCTGCAACCTCAGGAACACGATGGAGGATGTTTTCTGAACTGGAACACTCTCTCCCTGCGGGATAGAGTGAAAAACCTATTTGCTTAGATGTAGGTGGCAAGAGGAACTTAGTACAGTGCACTGCAAAGGTAAAGGCTGCACAACACTGGAATTTTGTAAGCAACTTGCAAACTGAGAGAAAACAGGACCTTTCCACTCTCCTGCATTTTCCATTCCCAGTAAAATTCGAATCGAAGGTGTTTTGGACAACTTTCTTTTACTTCTCGCAAAACACTCTGCAGACCTTCTTGTACCTTCTAAAACACCATGGGAGCTGTTTTCTCAACAGGCAAAGTTTCTCCTTAGGAGATGCAGTGAAAAAGCTATTTGCTTAGATGTAGGTGACTAGAGGCACTTGCTACAATGCACTGCAAAGGTAATGGCTGCACAACACTTGCATTGTGGCACAGTTTGCAAACTGATAGAAAACAGTCCCCCTGCACACTCCTGCATTTTCCTTTCCCAGTGAAATTCGAATCGAAGTGGTTTTGGGCAATTTTACTTCTTGCAAAAGACGGTGCAGAACTTCTTGTACCTTCTAAAACACCATGGGAGATGTTTTCCAAGCAGGCAAAGTTTCTACTTGTGAGATATTGTGAAAAAGCTATTTGCCTAAATGTAGGTGACCAGAGGCACTTCCTACAGTGCACTGCAAAGGTAAAGGCTACACAACACTGGCATTTTGTAAGCAGCTTGCAAACTGAGAGAAAACAGTACTTTTCCACTCTTCTGCATTTTCCTTTCCCAGTACAATTCGAATTTTAGGGGTTTTGGGCAACTTGCTTTTACTTCATGCAAGACACTCTGCAGACCTTCTTGACCCTTTTAAAAACGATGGGAGCTGTTTTCTCAACAGGCAAAGTTTCTCCTTAGGAGATACAGTGAAAAAGCTATTTGCTTAGATGTTGCTGACTAGAGGCACTTGCTAGAGTGCACTGCAAGTGTTATCTCTGCACAACACTGGGATTGTGTGCCAAGTTTGCAAAATGATATGAAACAGTACCTTTCCACTCTCTTGCCTTTCCTTTCACATTAATACTGGAAAGGAAGGCGTTTTAGAAAACTTTTGTTTTCTTGTTGCAGAACACTCTGCAGAGCTGCGTGCAACCTCAGGAACACGATGGAAGATGTTTTCTGAACTGGAACACTCTCTCCCTGCGGGATACAGTGAAAAACCTATTTGCTGAGATGTAGGTTGCCAGAGGAACTTACTACAGTGCAGTGCAAAGGTAAAGGCTGCACAACACAAGCATTTTGCAAGCAGCTTGCAAATTGAGAGATAACAGTACCTTTCCACTCTGCTGCATTTTCCTTTCCCAGTACAATTCGAATTTTAGGGGGTGTGGACAACTTTCTTTTACTTCTTGCGAAACACTCTGCAGACCTTCTTGTACCCTTTTAAAAAAGATGGGAGCTGTTTTCTCAAAAGGCAAAGTTTCTCCTTAGGAGATACAGTGAAAATGCTATTTGCTTAGATGTTGGTGACTAGAGGCACTTGCTAGAGTGCACTGCAAGTATAATCTCTGCACGACACTGGGATTGTGTGCCCAGCTTGCAAACTGATATGAAACAGTACCTTTCCACTCTCTTGCCTTTCCTTTCACATTAATACTGGAAAGGAAGGCGTTTTGGACAACTTTTGTTTTCTTGTTGCAGAACACTCTGCAGAGCTGCGTGCAACCTCAGGAACACAATGGAAGATGTTTTCTGAACTGGAACACTCTCTCCCTGCGGGATACAGTGAAAAACCTATTTGCTGAGATGTAGGTGGCAAGAGGAACTTAGTACAGTGCACTGCAAAGGTAATGGCTGCAGAAGACTGGGATTGTGCCAGCAGCTCACAAACTGATAAAAAACAGTTCCTTTCCACTCTCATGCCTTTTCCATTTATATTAATACTCCAAAGGAAGCAATTTTGGACAACAGTCCTTTGCTTCTTGCAAAGCCCTCTGCAGATTTGCGTGCAACCTCTAGAACAAGATGGGAGATGTTTAATGAAAAGACACACTTTCTCATTAAGAGATATAGTAAAAAGGCTTTTTGCTTAGATGTAGGTGACAATAGGGACTTGCCAGCGTGCACTGCAAATGTAATCTCTGCACAACAGTGGGATTGTGTGAACATCTTGCAAACTGATATGAAACAGTACCTTTCCACTCTCTTGCCTTTCCTTTCACATTAATACTGGAAAGGAAGGCGTTTTGGACAACTTTTGTTTTCTTGTTGCAGAACACTCTGCAGAGCTGCGTGCAACCTCAGGAACACGATGGAAGATGTTTTCTGAACTGGAACACTCTCTCCCTGCGGGATACACTGAAAAACCTGTTTGCTGAGATGTAGATGGCCAGAGGAACTTAGTACAGTGCACTGCGAAGGTAATGGCTGCACAACACTTGCATTGTGGCACAGTTTGCAAACTGATAGAAAACAGTTCCTTTCTGCTCTCATACCTTTTCCATTTATATTAATACTCCAAAGGAAGCAATTTTGGACAACAGTCCTTTGCTTCTTGCAAAGGACCCTCCAATCCTGCGTGCAACCTCTAGAACACAATGGGTGATGTTTTCTGAAGAGACACTCTTTCTCCTTGAGAGATATAGTAAAAAAGCTATTTGCTTAGATATAGATGACTAGAGGCACTTGCCACAGTACACTGCAAGTGTAATCTCTGAACAACACTGCGATTGTGTGTCCAGTTTGCAAACTGATATGAAACAGTACCTTTCCACTCTCTTGCCTTTCTTTTCACATTTATACTGGAAAGGAAGGCGTTTTGGACAACTTTTGTTTTCTTGTTGCAGAACACTCTGCAGAGCTGCGTGCAACCTCAGGAACACGATGGAAGATGTTTTCTGAACTGGAACACCCTCTCCCTGCGGGATTCCGTGAAAAACCTATTTGCTCAGATGTAGGTGGCAAGAGGACCTTACCACAGTGCAGTGCAAAGGTAACGGCTGCACAACACAAGCATTTTGTAAGCAGCTTGCAAACTGAGAGATAACAGTACCTTTCCACTCTGCTGCATTTTCCTTTCCCAGTACAATTCGAATTTTAGGGGGTTTGGACAACTTTCTTTTACTTCTTGCAGAACACTCTGCAGACCTTCTTGTACCCTTTTAAAAAAGATGGGAGCTGTTTTCTCAACAGGCAAGGTTTCTCCTTAGGAGATACAGTGAAAAAGCTATTTGCTTAGATGTTGGTGACAAGAGGCACTTGCTAGAGTGCACTGCAAGTGTAATCTCTGCACAACACTGGGATTGTGTGCCCACCTTGCAAACTGATATGAAACAGTACCTTTCCACTCTCTTGCCTTTCCTTTCACATTAATACTGGAAAGGAAGGCGTTTTAGACAACTTTTGTTTTCTTGTTGCAGAACACTCTGCAGAGCTGCGTGCAACCTCAGGAACACGATGGAAGATGTTTTCAGAACTGGAACACTCTCTCCCTGCGGGATACAGTGAAAAACCTTCTTCCTTACATGTGGGTGACTAGAGGCACTTTTTACAGTGCACTTCAAAGGAAATGGCTGCACAACACTTACATTGTGTGCACAGTTTGCAAATAGATAGAAAACAGTACCCCTGCACTCTCCTGCCTTTTCCTTTCCCAGTGAAATTTGAATCGAAGGGGTTCTGGACAACTTTCCTTTACTTCTTTCAGGTAACTCTGCAGACCTTCTGGTACCTTCTAAAACAACATGGGAGATGTTTTCTGAACAGACACACTTCCTCCTTAAGAGATATAGTAAAAATGCTATTTGCTTAGATGAAGGTGACTAGAGGCACTTGCTAGAGTGCACTGCAAATGTAATCTCTGCACAACACTGGGATTGTGTGCCCAGCTTGCAAACTGATATGAAACAGTACCTTTCCCCTCTCTTGCCTTTCCTTTCACATTAATACTGGAAAGGAAGGCGTTTTGGACAACTTTTGTTTTCTTGTTGCAGAACACTCTGCAGAGCTGCGTGCAACCTCAGGAACACGATGGAAGATGTTTTCTGAACTGGAACACTCTCTCCCTGCGGGATACAGTGAAAAACCTGTTTGCTGAGATGTAGGTGGCAAGAGGAACTTACTACAGTGCAGTGCAAAGGTAAAGGCTGCACAACACAAGCATTTTGTAAGCAGCTTGCAAACTGAGAGATAACAGTACCTTTCCACTCTGCTGCAATATCCTTTCCCAGTACAATTCGAATTTTAGGGGGTTTGGACAACTTTCTTTTACTTCTTGCGAAACACTCTGCAGACCTTCTTGTACCCTTTTAAAAACCATGGGAGCTGTTTTCTCAACAGGCAAAGATTCTCTTTTGGAGATACAGTGAAAATGTATTTGCTTAGATGTAGGTGACTAGAGGCACTTGCTACAGTGCACTGCAAAGGTAATGGCTGCACAACACTTGCATTGTGGCACAGTTTGCAAACTGGTAGAAAACAGTACCCCTGCCCTCTCCTGCATTTTCCTTTCCCATTGAAGTTCGAATTTTAGGGGTTTTGGACAACTTTCTTTTACTTCTTGCAGAACACTGTGCAGACCTTCTTGTACCTTCTAAAACACCATGGGAGATGTTTTCTGAAAAGACACACTTTCTCCTTAATAGATATAGTAAAAAAGCTTTTTGCTTAGATGTAGGTGACAATAGGCACTTGCTAGCGTGCACTGCAAGTGTAATCTCTGCACAACACTGGGATTGGTTGCCCAGCTTGCAAACTGATATGAAGCAGTACCTTTCCCCTCTCTTGCCTTTCCTTTCACATTAATACTGGAAAGGAAGGCGTTTTGGACAACTTTTGTTTTCTTGTTGCAGAACACTCTGCAGAGCTGCGTGCAACCTTAGGAACACGATGGAAGATGTTTTCTAAACTGGAACACTCTCTCCCTGCAGGATACAGTGAAAAACCTATTTGCTGAGATGTAGGTGGCAAGAGGAACTTAGTACAGTGCACTGCAAAGGTAATGTCTGCACAACGCTGGGATTGTGTCAGCAGCTGACAAACTGATAAAAAACAGTTCCTTTCCACTCTCATGCCTATTCCATTTATATTAATACTCCAAAGGAAGCAATTTTGGACAACAGTCCTTTGCTTCTTGCAAAGCCCTCTGCAGATTTGCGTACAACCTCTAGAACAAGATGGGAGATGTTTTCTGAAAAGACACACTTTCTCCTTAAGAGATATAGTAAAAAAGCTATTTGCTTAGATTTAGGTGACAAAAGGGACTTCCTAGCGTGCACTGCAAATGTAATCTCTGCACAACACTGGGATTGTGTGAACATCTTGCAAACTGATATGAAACAGTACCTTTCCACGCTCTTGCCTTTCCTTTCACATTTATACTGGAAAGGAAGGCGTTTTGGACAACTTTTGTTTTCTTGTTGCAGAACACTCTGCAGAGCTGCGTGCAACCTCAGGAACACGATGGAAGATGTTTTCTGAACTGGAACACTCTCTCCCTGTGTGATACAGTGAAAAACCTGTTTGCTGAGATGTAGGTGGCAAGAGGAACTTACTACAGTGCAGTGCTAAGGTATAGGCTGCACAACACAAGCATTTTTTATGCAGCTTGCAAACTGAGAGATAACAGTACCTTTCTACTCTACTGCATTTTCCTTTCCCAGTACAATTCGAATTTTAGGGGGTTTGGACAACTTTCTTTTACTTCTTGCGAAACACTCTGCAGACCTTCTTGTACCCTTTTAAAAACGATGGGAGCTGTTTTCTCAACAGGCAAAGTTTCTCCTTAGGAGATACAGTGAAAAAGCTATTTGCTTAGATGTAGGTGACTAGAGGCACTTGCTACAGTGCACTGCAAAAGTAATGGCTGCACAACACTTGCATTGTGGCACAGTTTGCAAACTGATAGAAAACAGTACCCCTGCCCTCTCCTGCATTTTCCTTTCCCAGTGAAGTTCGAATTTTAGGGGTTTCGGACAACTTTCTTTTACTTCTTGCAGAACACTTTGCAGACCTTCTTGTTCCTTCTAAAACACCATGGGAGATGTTTTCTGAACACACACACTTTCTCCTTAAGAGATATAGTAAAAAAGCTTTTTGCTTAGATGTAGGTGACAATAGGCACTTGCTAGCGTGCACTGCAAGTGTAATCTCTGCACAACACTGGGATTGTGTGCCCAGCTTGCCAACTGGTATGCAACAGTACCTTTCCCCTCTCTTGCCTTTCCTTTCACATTAATACTGGAAAGGAAGGCGTTTTGGACAACTTTTTTTTTCTTCATGCAGAACACTCTACAGAGCTGCGTGCAACCTCAGGAACACGATGGAAGATGTTTTCTGAACTGGAACACTCTCTCCCTGCGGGATACAGTGAAAAACCTATTTGCTGAGATGTAGGTGGCAAGAGGAACTTAATACAGTGCACTGCAAAGGTAATGTCTGCACAACGCTGGGATTGTGTCAGCAGCTGACAAACTGAGAGAAAACAGTTCCTTTCCACTCTCATGCCTTTTCCATTTATATTAATACTCCAAAGGAAGCAATTTTGGACAACAGTCCTTTGCTTCTTGCAAAGCACACTGCAGACTTGCGTGCAACCTCTAGAACACGATGGGTGATGTTTTCTGAACAGACACACTTTCTTCTTAAGAGATATAGTAAAAAAGCTATTTGCTTAGATGTAGGTGACAATAGGCACTTGCTAGCGCGCACTGCAAGTGTAATCTCTGCACAACACTGGGATTGTGTGCCCATCTTGCAAACTGATATGAAACAGTACCTTTCCACTCTCTTGCCTTTCTTTTCACATTTATACTGGAAAGAAGGCGTTTTGGACAACTTTTGTTTTCTTGTTGCAGAACACTCTGCAGAGCTGCGTGCAACCTCAGGAACACGATGGAAGATGTTTTCTGAACTGGAACACTCTCTCCCTGCGGGATACAGTGAAAAACCTATTTGCTGAGATGTAGGTGGCAAGAGGAACTTACCACAGTGCAGTGCAAAGGTAAAGGCTGCACAACACAAGCATTTTGCAAGCAGCTTGCAAACTGAGAGATAACAGTACCTTTCCACTCTGCTGCATTTTCCTTTCCCAGTACAATTCGAATTTTAGGGGGTTTGGACAACTTTCTTTTACTTCTTGCGAAACACTCTGCAGACCTTCTTGTACCCTTTTAAAAACGATGGGAGCTGTTTTCTCAACAGGCAAAGTTTCTCCTTAGGAGATACAGTGAAAAAGCTATTTGCTTAGATGTAGGTGACTAGAGGCACTTGCTACAGTGCACTGCAAAGGTAATGGCTGCACAACACTTGCATTGTGGCACAGTTTGCAAACTGATAGAAAACAGTTCCTTTCCACTCTCATGCCTTTTCCATTTATATTAATACTCCAAAGGAAGCAATTTTGGACAACAGTCCTTTGCTTCTTGCAAAGCACACTGCAGACTTGCGTGAAACCTCTAGAACACAATGGGAGATGTTTTCTGAAAAGACACACTTTCTCCTTAAGAGATATAGTAAAAAAGCTATTTGCTTAGATGTGGGTGACTAGAGGCACTTGCTACAGTACACTGCAAGTGTAATCTCTGAACAACACTGGGATTGTGTGCCCAGCTTGCAAACGGATATGAAACAGTACCTTTCCCCTCTATTGCCTTTCCTTTCACATTAATACTGGAAAGGAAGGCGTTTTGGACAACTTTTGTTTTCTTGTTGCAGAACACTCTGCAGAGCTGCGTGCAACCTCAGGAACACGATGGAAGATGTTTTCTGAACTGGAACACTCTCTCCCTGCGGGATACACTGAAAAACCTGTTTGCTGAGATGTAGATGGCCAGAGGAACTTAGTACAGTGCACTGCAAAGGTAATGGCTGCACAACACTTGCATTGTGGTACAGTTTGCAAACTGATAGAAAACAGTTCCTTTCCGCTCTCATACCTTTTCCATTTATATTAATACTCCAAAGGAAGCAATTTTGGACAACAGTCCTTTGCTTCTTGCAAAGCACTCTCCAGTCCTGCGTGCAACCTCCAGTACACAATGGGTGATGTTTTCTGAAGAGACACTCTTTCTCCTTGAGAGATATAGTAAAAAAGCTATTTGCTTAGATATAGATGACTAGAGGCACTTGCTACAGTACACTGCAAGTGTAATCTCTGAACAACACTGGGATTGTGTGTCCAGTTTGCAAACTGATATGAAACAGTACCTTTCCACTCTCTTGCCTTTCTGTGGCGGTGCTGAAGGCTGAGCCCGGCTGGCCCACAGCGATGCACAGCACACAGCCTGTTGAGGGGCACGGGCAGCTGCAGATCCAGGACCTCCGGCGGGAGCGAAACTGGATAATGAATGCCCTTTCCCAGAGCTCCCTCCACGTCCGTGGTGGAGGAGGCAGCTCCGGCAGGCTAGGCAACAGAATCAGCAGCATGAGTCCAGAGGACGAAGAAGCAGACGCGAGGCAACAATTCTCGGCAGCAGGGGGAAGGTTTATTGGAGAAGGAGAAGGATATGGGCAAGAAGGAGGCTGCAGGGAACTGCCCCGAGGGGCGGGGAGAACAGAACTTATATAGGGGGACCAGGGGGAGGTGGATCCCTTCCTCTGGCCAATGAACATAATACTTAACATAATAGGCATAGGGTGGCAGCAAATGAAAGCACTAGAGGGGTGGGACAGCCCTCTCCTGCCCAATCACCCTCTGCCCTGGAGGGAATGTTCTAGGGAAAAGGCAGGGGCAGAGAGTGACAGGCAGGCAGGCTGACAGCTCAAAAATGACAGGGAGGGGACAACTGGATACAAAAAGGCGGGAGTTGCTAAGGAAACAGAATGACGGACAGCCCTACAGGGAGAAAAACGGGGAGGGGAAGCCCGGCAAGCGCCATCTTAAGTAAGTAAAAACCATACATTACAATTGAAATCAAACTGAACTGAGAAAGGGGAGGGAGGCTGCAGGGGCGCACCGCAACATCTCCCTCTTTTTTACACAAAAATAAAAGAAAAAGCAGGGGTAAATTCATGGAAAGCAAAACTGAAAAGTGTTCATAAAGGTCCAAAAAACATTAAACTTCTTGCTCATCCTCGGGCTCTTCTGGTGATGTAATGAAGTCTTGGTGGTCGGAGCTGGTCTCGGAGTTCTCTGGGTCAGCTTCGGTGGTGGGGAAGCTGACCACATTGACACTGCTGGTGATGAGCTTTCGGACCAGTCTCCGAACCACAGCCCAGACGATGGAGCAACCGAGGATGACTGCTAAAATAAGTAAAACTCCAAATAAAACGTCTTTTAGGATAGAACCAGCCCAGCCTGAGAGCCCAAGCCCGGAGAGTAGATTCCCCAACCAGTCCTCTGTCTCTCTCTGGATGTCCTTGACCAGGCCTTTCATTTCCTCCAACGCTTTCTGCACATTGGGTGCTTTAGATGTTAAGTTGAAGCAGCACAGACCCTCAAACTCCTCGCAGCGGTGGTGATGCAGGAGGAGCAGATAATCAATTGCTGCTCTATTTTGCAGCATCGCCTGTCTGGTGATTTTCTCATCTGCTAAGAGTCTTGCGATGGCCGTGGAGGTAAGGTTTGCTTGCTTCACTGACCAACACTCTAGTTTGCCTAATTCGCCAATGGCCTTCCCGGCCGAAACCCACGGCAAGAACAAAGAGACTGCGACCCTTTTACCTTCATTCCAATGATAAATTTTGGAGTCGCAATCTGGGCCGAATTCTGTCAGGTCTTTTTTCTGCCGAATCATCACCTCGGAATTTTTTGTAGGCCAATTCTCCAATTTAGGCGTGCTGGGAGTGAACAACGTCACATGGCCGATCGTACATGGGCCTCCTAACAGGTGAGAGGGGATGCCGTTCCAGGCTCGGTTTCCGCAAATAAAATATAAGCCTTGGGGTAAAGAGCGGGGTTTAAGGTCAGGGGTGGTCGGACCTCTGGCCGAGAGGGTCTCCGCGCACCATTGATGTTCAGATTCCCCCTCAACCAGGGTCCACTGGGGATCATTTGAACGAATTGACTTAACCAAACTGTAAGGGACGGAAAGGCGAACACAAAAAGGGGCTTTGGCGGAACCGAGCAATTCGAATTTCAGAGGCTCTTCGGGGGAGAAGGGGAGAAGGTTAATGGATCTCCTCCAAGCCTCCGTATAATCATGATCTTTAGCATTAATCAACAAATTAAGCGGGGAAGGAAAATCACGGGGAGGGACCGGGATCCCCACCAGACAGGACGACAGAGGGTCTGTAGCTGCTTCGGCGTGGAGGCAAATGTGGTCCTGGCCGAGAGAGTGGGCGAGGGAGGTCCACATGTTGTTAGCAGCGGGGGACCTCTGGTCGGGCTCTCCGGGTGCCGCTTGGAGGAGGAGGACGGCTGCCAAGATGACCACGGCGGGGATTCCTCCTCGGGGCATGGCTGGGCTGGAGCAACTAAAATCAAAAGAGACAAACAAATGAAATGATTTGCCCGGGGGGAGAGGATTTAAGTTTCTGGGGAGAAAAGGGAATCTAAAGGAAAGAGGGAATCTTCCTCCTCCCTCCGTCTTCGCCGCCAGCTGGCAACCCGAACCTGAGGCGGGGATGTCGTCGCCTTTGTCGTTCTCGGCACAAAGGGCCGAACCCAGCGCGAAGGGACCCACCTGGGACCTGTGGGGGTGGAAACACAGGCATACCCTCGGCCCCAGGTGATAAGATCGAACGGTCCCTCCAGACGCCAGGTCTCCGGGTCCTTCACGAGAACCGGGGGTTTCTCCTTCAGGTGGAAACTGCCACTCTGCCCGAAATGCCGCACAATGGGCGGATTCAAGTTTTCAAAAGAACAATTTAAGAAATTGATTGTATACAGTGCCCTAGATAATTGGGACTGAGGGGATTCCACCTTCATCGCCGGGGAGAGATGGGAAAGAACCTTTTTTAGGCTCTGGTGGGTCCTCTCGATCACCGCTTGTCCCGTGGGGGAATAGGGGATGCCGGTCTTGTGCTCTATTCCCCATTGCTGCAGGAAGCTCCGGAACTCCCTGGACACGTACGAAGGCCCGTTGTCAGTTTTTATAACCTTAGGGATGCCCAGCACGGAGAAAGCCTGGAGCAGATGTTTGATGGCATCCTTGGCTTTCTCCCCTGTGTGGGCAGAGGCGAAAACGGCACTCGAGAAAGTGTCCACCGAAACATGGACGAACTTGAGGCGACCGAATTGATTGACTTTGGTGATGTCCATCTGCCACACCTCACAGCTGGCAAGTCCCCGGGGATTCGCGCCAGCGGGCAGAGATGGAAGCTGATCCCGCTGGCAGTGGGGGCATGTGGCCACAATGGCCTTGGCTTGGTCCCGCGTGAGCTGGAATTGGCGAACCAAGCCAGGCGCATTCTGGTGGAACAGCTGGTGGCTGATCTTGGCTTGTTTGAAGACATCAGGGAGCGGGGCCCATTGCACCGCGTGGGCAAGTGCCCACTCGGCCGGGGAAGCGAGGCTATCAGCCAATGATTCCCCTCCGCAATGAATCCAGGCAAACCAGTGTGGGCTCTCACGTGCATAACATAGTATTTTTGCTCCCGGTGGGAGATGAGTTTGATGAGCTTCGAGAGCAAATCATACAAGGCCAAATTGGACACCTCCTCAAGGACAGCACTTTCAGCTCTAGCGACTACACCTGCAACATAAGCCGAGTCCGTGACCAAATTGAAAGGTTGATCTTTGAATTTCTCAAAGGCCCTGACGACTGCGTCCAACTCAGCAACTTGAGGGGAGCCCTCAACGATAGTAACATCCATCTCCCACTGCTGAGTCTGAGGATCCTTCCAAGTCATCACTGACTTGTGGGTTCCTCCGGACGCGTCAGTAAAAACAGTCAAGGCCTTGAGGGGGACTCGACTTTGAATATCCCGAATTGAAAATTTAAACTGCATGTCTTGATTGAACAAGGCATGTGAAGGATGGCCAACTTCAATTTTCCCGGTGTATTCTGCTAGAGCGAACTGCAAAACTTCGCTCTCCTCGAGGAGTTGATTAAGAATTTTAGATTGTAACTTTCCAGATTGTAACTCAATTGGAATGTGTATGCACGTGAAATCCACACCTGCCAGCTCCCTGATCCGCGATCTTCCCTTGCGGATCAGCTCAGCCACCAGCTCATGTGGCCTTGTAATTCTTTTGGACCGATGATGGCTGAGGAACACCCACTCTATGATTAAGAGGGGGTCACTCAAGCCTTGGTCCGTCCTCCTCTCCTTAGATGTTTTTGGGGACTTGCAGGTATCATCCCATTGGAAAATCATTCCATGGAGGTGTGGCAGTTTACCAAGTATAATAAATTTGAAGGGCAGGCCCAGATGACAACGATGGGCCTGCCTTGCCTCGATTATCCGTCTGATGTTCTCAAGTGCAATTTCCGCCTCTGGGGTGAGTTCCCTAGGAGAACTAAGCTCCTCTCCCCCTTTCAATAAATTGAAAAGGGGGGCTAGGTCATTGGTGGTAATGCCTAGCCAGGATCTCACCCAATTCAACGCCCCACACAGCTGATGGACATCCGCTAAGGTTCTCACCTTGTGGTGAATGGCCAATTTCTGCGGAGCAATGGTCCGCTTCGTGATCTCCAGGCCTAAGTACTTCCAGGGCGGCATCCGTTGAATCTTCTCGCTCTGGAGCTCGAACCCTGCGGCAATTAAACAATCAGTTACGCGGGAGAGCGCGTGAATCAGCAGGTCATCATTGGGGGCGCAGACCAGCACGTCGTCCATGTAATGATAGATGATGACGTCCGGACATTCGGTGCGAACTGGTTGGAGCAAGGAAGCAACATACCACTGGCAAATAATAGGACTGCATTTCATGCCTTGTGGCAAAACTCGCCAGTGGTAGCGCTTCCCGGGAGCTTCACGGTTCAAGGTGGGCACCGTGAATGCAAAACGTGGCGCGTCATCTGGGTGAAGGGGAATTTGGAAGAAGCAATCTTTGATATCAATGACAACCAAATTCCAATTTTGGGGGAGCATCGCCGGGGAGGGCATCCCTGGTTGGAGAGTACCCATATCTTGTATAATTTCATTGATTTTGCGGAGGTCGGTGAGGAGCCGCCACTTGCCAGATGACTTACGAATGACAAACACTGGGGAGTTCCATTCCGACATGGACTCCACCAGGTTGCCTTTTTGGACTTGCTCCTCCACGAGTTCCGCTAGCGCCTTCAGTTTTTGTTTATTGAGCGGCCACTGAGCTACCTGGACTGGTTTATCTGAGAGCCAATTCAGTTTCCAGGTAGGGCGCTCTTCAGTGACCGCTGCCCGAAAAACCTGGGGAGCCGGCAGGTCAATTTTGGCTCCCCACTGGGCAAGGGTATCTCTCCCCCAGAGAGGCTCTACATAATCTAAAACGAATGGGCGTACAGAAGCCAATTGCCCATCTGGCCCCTTAATTTGCACGATGCTCTTTGAGCGTCTGGCCAATTGTGTCCCCCCGACACCCTGGATGCGCCCGTCCACGTTTTGCAACTCCCAATGTGACGGCCATTCCCGAGAGGGAATGATCGTCACATCTGCTCCGGTGTCCAACATCCCCCTGATGGAAATGGAGTCCCCCCCCCGGGACAGCTGACAGTCGAGGCGAGGCTTCGCTCGCCCCAGGTGTTCGGCCCAGGCAACTGAAGGTATGTACGATTTTATTGAAATGGCCTGGGCCACCACCTCTCCGGCAGGGAGGAACAGAGGGGGACGCAGACACCTGCACCTGACGACGAGTGGATGCTGGTCTGCAGACACCAAAGCTGGAAGAATCTCAAGGTCTGGTGGAGTGACCTCGGTGTCTCCCACAAGGAGGAGCTGCTGATTTGTGTCCCAATTACCTCGGGCCTTCGGGCAGACTGGCAATGCGCTAACTTCCGAATTGGGAAAGAAGAAGGGTCGCGCTGCTTCCAACCTGAAAGAGAAACCAGAAGAAAAGGTGTTTAAATCTGGTTCTGGTGAAGGTCCCGGGTCAGAACGGCAAAGGCGAGGGGCAACCACGCCTGAGGTCAGGTCCGGTGAAGAGTCAAGTCCAGTAGATGAAAGTCCTGGGAGCCCTGTTGGACCGGGCTCGGCTGGCGGCGAGCGGGAAAATGAAGGAAATCCCTCCCCCCTGGCTGCAGATGTTAAACGCCCGCCCGAATTTTTGTCCGCGCGCAGGGGGGGGCTGCGCTCCTTTAGGAGTTTTTTGGGGCCTCTCCTCCTTGGACGCCTGACTGCTGAGCCCTCTTAAAGGCATAGAACTCCTTCCGGAGCGGGCAGTCAGGCATCCAGTGGTCCTCCTTCTGACACAGGTGGCACGCCGAGGTGGAAGAACGGCCAGTCCGGGGGGTGCCAGGTCCCGAGCGGTGGACCGACGGAGATGGTGCAGCGGCGGCGACTGTCCCCTGAAGGTCTGCGAAAGACACCCGACGAGCGGCTGATGGTGTAGCTGGCTTCTCGCCGGATGCCTGTGATGTCACTTTGGCAGCGCAGACCATCAGGAGATCTCGGAGTGTGGGACGAGGGTGAAGTGGTAAGCTCATTATAGCAGCCTTGCAGGCCGGGTTCGCGTTGGTGGTTGCGAGGAGCGTTACCATCTTCTTGCGAGCTCCCTCGTCCGGCTCTTCCGACTCCGCCGCCTGCTGTAGTCGCACCACGAAATCGTCGAAATTCTCCGTCGGCCCCTGGAAAAGATGGGACACCGGGACCGAAGGCACCCCCGCGGCCACACGATAGAAAGCTTGAAGTGCCACCTGTGTGCTCCGCTGCAACGCCTCAGTAGGTATCAGGCGGGCTTGCTTGTCGCCCTTCTCCCACTCACCCAACCCACATAGATGGTTAACGGTGAGCCTCTCTCCCTCAGTGTCCTCCCCTACTTCCGGGTCTTCCCACAGCTGTGGCAAGATGTCGGCCACTCCCATTTCCCACGTGGCTTCCCACCTAGAATACCGAGCGACGTCCAATAGGCAACTAAAAATCTGCCTTAGATCGGCAGGGACGAGCTCGGATTCTAGGAGGGAAGCCTCCAGTAGCCCCCGAAAGTAACGACTCTGTCCCCCGTGCTCCTTCAGAGCTTTCACCAGCTCTTTAATGAGAGCACGGGGGACTGGGGACCACTGGATGCGGGGATTTCCCCCGCCCCGATTCCGGCGGTACGTCACCGGAGCCGCCATGATGGGTTCAGCAGGCTCCGGTGGGCCTTCCTTCCCCTCGGCCCCGGCTCCCAGACCGTGGGAAAAATCAGGCCAAGATGGCGGACCGTGGGAACCGGAACCCAGGGGGAGGGGGCAGGAAGGGGCGGGGTCAGGGATGCCGTGGGAACCCGGGGCGGGGACTGATGTGAGAGGGCCCGCCCAGTGGGTTGGGCAAGGTGGGAGGGCCTGAGGCGGAGGCGGAGCAAAGGGAGGAACCACGGAGGAGGAGGGCGGAGCGCTGGGGGAGGGAGGAGTGAAGAAGGGGTAGGAGGGGTCAGGAGGAAGGAAGGGGTTGGGATTAGGAAGGAAAGGATTGGGTGAGGGACTACAAAAAGGATTGGGGTAGGAATAAGGTGGGGGCAGGGACCTTCCCTGCTGGGGTGCCTCATGGTCCCCGCCATCTTGGGCTCCACGGGAGCCATCTTGGGTAGGGACCATGAAGCGAACTTTAGAATTTAACTTAGGGGATTTTACAACACGGAATGAAGGTGTGGGGGAAGATGGGGGAAAGGGAGAACCGGCCGGAGTCTGGCCAGGACTCCGACCGCGGGGGGATTGGCGACCCCGAGGAGAGCCAGGGCGATGGAGAGGCTCCTGCCCGCTGTGGTCGGGGGCTGCTCTTCTCAGGATCCCAGGTCTTACGGGCGAAGGGGGACAGGGCTGGGGGGTAGGAACACGCTCAGGGGTGCCAACAGGGAGGGGCGAAGGAGAACAGGGTTGAGGGGTAGCAACACGCTCAGGGTTTGAAACTGAAACGGGGGATGGGACCGTATTCGGGAGCTTGGGGTGTTCTCTCAGTTTTTTATTTTCTTTCTTCCTCAGCACCTGGAGGAGCTGAGTCACCCAATTGAGGTGTCTGGCCAATTTTAATTTTTTAGTAAGTGCGGTCTCTTCTGACCGGACCAAATAGGACAATTTCCTGGAGACCTCCTCCCAAAATCGGAGGCTCCTATACTGGTCAGAGGAGAAATCTCTAAACTGAGAGGAGACCCAGCGGACCAAGCTCCGGATCTCTTTCTCTTTAACTAAAACATTTCCATCAACCAAAACTTCAACCAGAACTAAAACAGCCTCGCGCTGCTCAGCCGACAGTCGCGCACCCATGACTGTGGATATTAAATTGGCTGAGCAGCTTTCACCGACACCCGTCAAATAAAAATGGGGATTTTAGAAAAGGAACCTCCCCCTAAGGCCTCCCGCCGCGAAAGAAAGGTGTCCTCCACCCGGCGGACAAAGCGGCCGGGGGGGGTCCGGTAAAAGACAGGAGGGGCACGCAAACCGACCTTAGGGGTTGGAAGAGGGATCCGGGTGCCGGGCGACGTCCTCTGGTGGACCGATCCGGGGTGCCGGAGGTCGCCGGTCCAATCCTCCGACGCAGTAATCCCACCGACCAGGCGTCCTGCTGTCGGAGGTACTGCCGCGCCCAGTGAAGCCAACTGCTTCGGTCCGTGGGGCGGACGTAGTCTTCGCGGCTACGGTGCTGAGCCGCCCCACGTTGGGCGCCAGCAGCTGTGGCGGTGCTGAAGGCTGAGCCCGGCTGGCCCACAGCGATGCACAGCACACAGCCTGTTGAGGGGCACGGGCAGCTGCAGATCCAGGACCTCCGGCGGGAGCGAAACTGGATAATGAATGCCCTTTCCCAGAGCTCCCTCCACGTCCGTGGTGGAGGAGGCAGCTCCGGCAGGCTAGGCAACAGAATCAGCAGCACGAGTCCAGAGGACGAAGAAGCAGACGCGAGGCGACAATTCTCGGCAGCAGGGGGAAGGTTTATTGGAGAAGGAGAAGGATATGGGCAAGAAGGAGGCTGCAGGGAACTGCCCCGAGGGGCGGGGAGAACAGAACTTATATAGGGGGACCAGGGGGAGGTGGATCCCTTCCTCTGGCCAATGAACATAATACTTAACATAATAGGCATAGGGTGGCAGCAAATGAAAGCACTAGAGGGGTGGGACAGCCCTCTCCTGCCCAATCACCCTCTGCCCTGGAGGGAATGTTCTAGGGAAAAGGCAGGGGCAGAGAGTGACAGGCAGGCAGGCTGACAGCTCAAAAATGACAGGGAGGGGACAACTGGATACAAAAAGGCGGGAGTTGCTAAGGAAACAGAATGACGGACAGCCCTACAGGGAGAAAAACAGGGGGAGGGGAAGCCCGGCAAGCGCCATCTTAAGTAAGTAAAAACCATACATTACAATTGAAATCAAACTGAACTGAGAAAGGGGAGGGAGGCTGCAGGGGCGCACCGCAACAACTTTCTTTTCACATTTATACTGGAAAGGAAGGCGTTTTGGACAACTTTTGTTTTCTTGTTGCAGAACACTCTGCAGAGCTGCGTGCAACCTCAGGAACACGATGGAAGATGTTTTCTGAACTGGAACACCCTCTCCCTGCGGGATTCCGTGAAAAACCTATTTGCTCAGATGTAGGTGGCAAGAGGACCTTACCACAGTGCAGTGCAAAGGTAACGGCTGCACAACACAAGTATTTTGCAAGCAGCTTGCAAACTGAGAGATAACAGTACCTTTCCACTCTGCTGCATTTTCCTTTCCCAGTACAATTCGAATTTTAGGGGGTTTGGACAACTTTCTTTTACTTCTTGCAGAACAACCTGCAGACCTTCTTGTACCCTTTTAAAAATGATGGGAGCTGTTTTCTCAACAGGCAAAGTTTCTCCTTAGGAGATACAGTGAAAAAGCTATTTGCTTAGATGTTGGTGACAAGAGGCACTTGCTAGAGTGCACTGCAAGTGTAATCTCTGCACAACACTGGGATTGTGTGCCCAGCTTGCAAACGGATATGAAACAGTACCTTTCCACTCTCTTGCCTTTCCTTTCACATTAATACTGGAAAGGAAGGCGTTTTAGACAACTTTTGTTTTCTTGTTGCAGAACACTCTGCAGAGCTGCGTGCAACGTCAGGAACACGATGGAAGATATTTTCAGAACTGGAACACTCTCTCCCTGCGGGATACAGTGAAAAACCTTCTTCCTTAGATGTGGGTGACTAGAGGCACTTTTTACAGTGCACTTCAAAGGAAGTGGCTCCACAACACTTACATTGTGTGCACAGTTTGCAAATAGATAGAAAACAGTACCCCTGCACTCTCCTGCCTTTTCCTTTCCCAGTGAAATTTGAATCGAAGGGGTTCTGGACAACTTTCCTTTACTTCTTTCAGGTAACTCTGCAGACCTTCTGGTACCTTCTAAAACAACATGGGAGATGTTTTCTGAACAGACACACTTTCTCCTTAAGAGATATAGTAAAAATGCTATTTGCTTAGATGAAGGTCACTAGAGGCACTTGCTAGAGTGCACTGCAAATGTAATCTCTGCACAACACTGGGATTGTGTGCCCAGCTTGCAAACTGATATGAAACAGTACCTTTCCCCTCTCTTGCCTTTCCTTTCACATTAATACTGGAAAGGAAGGCGTTTTGGACAACTTTTGTTTTCTTGTTGCAGAACACTGGCAGAGCTGCGTGCAACCTCAGGAACACGATGGAAGATGTTTTCTGAACTGGAACACTCTCTCCCAACGGGATACAGTGAAAAACCTGTTTGCTGAGATGTAGGTGGCAAGAGGAACTTACTACAGTGCAGTGCAAAGGTAAAGGCTGCACAACACAAGCATTTTGTAAGCAGCTTGCAAACTGAGAGATAACAGTACCTTTCCACTCTGCTGCAATATCCTTTCCCAGTACAATTCGAATTTTAGGGGGTTTGGACAACTTTCTTTTACTTCTTGCGAAACACTCTGCAGACCTTCTTGTACCCTTTTAAAAACCATGGGAGCTGTTTTCTCAACAGGCAAAGATTCTCTTTTGGAGATACAGTGAAAATGTATTTGCTTAGATGTAGGTGACTAGAGGCACTTGCTACAGTGCACTGCAAAGGTAATGGCTGCACAACACTTGCATTGTGGCACAGTGTGCAAACTGATAGAAAACAGTTCCTTTCCACTCTCATGCCTTTTCCATTTATATTAATACTCCAAAGGAAGCAATTTTGGACAACAGTCCTTTGCTTCTTGCAAAGCCCTCTGCAGATATGCGTGCAACCTCTAGAACAAGATGGGAGATGTTTTCTGAAAAGACACACTTTCTCCTTAAGAGATATAGTAAAAAAGCTTTTTCCTTATATGTAGGTGACAATAGGCACTTGCTAGCGTGCACTGCAAATGTAATCTCGGCACAACACTGGGATTGTGTGCCCAGCTTGCAAACTGATATGAAACAGTACCTTTCCCCTCTATTGCCTTTCCTTACACATTAATACTGGAAAGGAAGGCATTTTGGACAACTTTTGTTTTCTTGTTGCAGAACACTCTGCAGAGCTGTGTGAAACCTCAGGAACACAATGGAAGATGTTTTCTGAACTGGAACACTCTCTCCCTGCGGGATACAGTGAAAAACCTGTTTGCTGAGATGTAGGTGGCAAGAGGAACTTCCCACAGTGCAGTGCAAAGGTAAAGGCTGCACAACACAAGCATTTTGTAAGCAGCTTGCAAAGTGAGAGATAACAGTACCTTTCCACTCTGCTGCATTTTCCTTTCCCAGTACAATTCGAATTTTAGGGGGTTTGGACAACTTTCTTTTACTTCTTGCGAAACACTCTGCAGACCTTCTTGTACCCTTTTAAAAACGATGGGAGCTGTTTTCTCAACAGGCAAAGTTTCTCCTTAGGAGATACAGTGAAAAAGCTATTTGCTTAGATGTAGGTGACTAGAGGCACTTGCTACAGTGCACTGCATAGGTAATGGCTGCACAACACTTGCATTGTGGCACAGTTTGCAAACTGATAGAAAACAGTTCCTTTCCACTCTCATGCCTTTTCCATTTATATTAATACTCCAAAGGAAGCAATTTTGGACAACAGTCCTTTGCTTCTTGCAAAGCACACTGCAGACTTGCGTGAAACCTCTAGAACACAATGGGAGATGTTTTCTGAAAAGACACACTTTCTCCTTAAGAGATATAGTAAAAAAGCTATTTGCTTAGATGTGGGTGACTAGAGGCACTTGCTACAGTACACTGCAAGTGTAATCTCTGAACAACACTGGGATTGTGTGCCCAGCTTGCAAACGGATATGAAACAGTACCTTTCCCCTCTATTGCCTTTCCTTTCACATTAATACTGGAAAGGAAGGCGTTTTGGACAACTTGTGTTTTCTTGTTGCAGAACACTCTGCAGAGCTGCGTGCAACCTCAGGAACACGATGGAAGATGTTTTCTGAACTGGAACACTCTCTCCCTGCGGGATACACTGAAAAACCTGTTTGCTGAGATGTAGATGGCCAGAGGAACTTAGTACAGTGCACTGCAAAGGTAATGGCTGCACAACACTTGCATTGTGGCACAGTTTGCAAACTGATAGAAAACAGTTCCTTTCTGCTCTCATACCTTTTCCATTTATATTAATACTCCAAAGGAAGCAATTTTTGACAACAGTCCTTTGCTTCTTGCAAAGCACTCTCCAATCCTGCGTGCAACCTCTAGAACACAATGGGTGATGTTTTCTGAAGAGACACTCTTTCTCCTTGAGAGATATAGTAAAAAAGCTATTTGCTTAGATATAGATGACTAGAGGCACTTGCTACAGTACCTGCAAGTGTAATCTCTGAACAACACTGCGATTGTGTGTCCAGTTTGCAAACTGATATGAAACAGTACCTTTCCACTCTCTTGCCTTTCTTTTCACATTTATACTGGAAAGGAAGGCGTTTTGGACAACTTTTGTTTTCTTGTTGCAGAACACTCTGCAGAGCTGCGTGCAACCTCAGGAACACGATGGAAGATGTTTTCTGAACTGGAACACCCTCTCCCTGCGGGATACCGTGAAAAACCTATTTGCTCAGATGTAGGTGGCAAGAGGAACTTACCACAGTGCAGTGCAAAGGTAACGGCTGCACAACACAAGCATTTTGTAAGCAGCTTGCAAACTGAGAGATAACAGTACCTTTCCACTCTGCTGCATTTTCCTTTCCCAGTACAATTCGAATTTTAGGGGGTTTGGACAACTTTCTTTTACTTCTTGCAGAACACTCTGCAGACCTTCTTGTACCCTTTTAAAAAAGATGGGAGCTGTTTTCTCAACAGGCAAAGTTTCTCCTTAGGAGATACAGTGAAAAAGCTATTTGCTTAGATGTTGCTGACAAGAGGCACTTGGTAGAGTGCACTGCAAGTGTAATCTCTACACAACACTGGGATTGTGTGCCCACCTTGCAAACTGATATGAAACAGTACCTTTCCACTCTCTTGGCTTTCCTTTCACATTAATACTGGAAAGGAAGGCGTTTTAGACAACTTTTGTTTTCTTGTTGCAGAACACTCTGCAGAGCTGCGTGCAACCTCAGGAACACGATGGAAGATGTTTTCAGAACTGGAACACTCTCTCCCTGCGGGATACAGTGAAAAACCTTCTTCCTTAGATGTGGGTGACTAGAGGCACTTTTTACCGTGCACTTCAAAGGAAATGGCTCCACAACACTTACATTGTGTGCACAGTTTGCAAATAGATAGAAAACAGTACCCCTGCACTCTCCTGCCTTTTCCTTTCCCAGTGAAATTTGAATCGAAGGGGTTCTGGACAACTTTCCTTTACTTCTTTCAGATAACTCTGCAGACCTTCTGGTACCTTCTAAAACAACATGGGAGATGTTTTCTGGACAGACACACTTTCTCCTTAAGAGATATAGTAAAAATGCTATTTGCTTAGATGTAGGTGACTAGAGGCACTTGCTAGAGTGCACTGCAAATGTAATCTCTGCACAACACTGGGATTGTGTGCCCAGCTTGCAAACTGATATGAAACAGTACCTTTCCCCTCTATTGCCTTTCCTTTCACATTAATACTGGAAAGGAAGGCGTTTTGGACAACTTTTGTTTTCTTGTTGCAGAACACTCTGCAGAGCTGCGTGCAACCTCAGGAACACGATGGAAGATGTTTTCTGAACTGGAACACTCTCTCCCTGCGGGATACAGTGAAAAACCTGTTTGCTGAGATGTAGGTGGCAAGAGGAACTTACTACAGTGCAGTGCAAAGGTAAAGGCTGCACAACACAAGCATTTTGTAAGCAGCTTGCAAAGTGAGAGATAACAGTACCTTTCCACTCTGCTGCATTTTCCTTTCCCAGTACAATTCGAATTTTAGGGGGTTTGGACAACTTTCTTTTACTTCTTGCGAAACACTCTGCAGACCTTCTTGTACCCTTTTAAAAACGATGGGAGCTGTTTTCTCAACAGGCAAAGTTTCTCCTTAGGAGATACAGTGAAAAAGCTATTTGCTTAGATGTAGGTGACTAGAGGCACTTGCTACAGTGCACTGCATAGGTAATGGCTGCACAACACTTGCATTGTGGCACAGTTTGCAAACTGATAGAAAACAGTTCCTTTCCACTCTCATGCCTTTTCCATTTATATTAATACTCCAAAGGAAGCAATTTTGGAACCCAGTCCTCTGCTTCTTGCAAAGCACACTGCAGACTTGCGTGAAACCTCTAGAACACAATGGGAGATGTTTTCTGAAAAGACACACTTTCTCCTTAAGAGATATAGTAAAAAAGCTATTTGCTTAGATGTGGGTGACTAGAGGCACTTGCTACAGTACACTGCAAGTGTAATCTCTGAACAACACTGGGATTGTGTGCCCAGCTTGCAAACGGATATGAAACAGTACCTTTCCCCTCTATTGCCTTTCCTTTCACATTAATACTGGAAAGGAAGGCGTTTTGGACAACTTTTGTTTTCTTGTTGCAGAACACTCTGCAGAGCTGCGTGCAACCTCAGGAACACGATGGAAGATGTTTTCTGAACTGGAACACTCTCTCCCTGCGGGATACACTGAAAAACCTGTTTGCTGAGATGTAGATGGCCAGAGGAACTTAGTACAGTGCACTGCAAAGGTAATGGCTGCACAACACTTGCATTGTGGCACAGTTTGCAAACTGATAGAAAACAGTTCCTTTCTGCTCTCATACCTTTTCCATTTATATTAATACTCCAAAGGAAGCAATTTTGGACAACAGTCCTTTGCTTCTTGCAAAGCACTCTCCAATCCTGCGTGCAACTTATAGAACACAATGGGTGATGTTTTCTGAAGAGACACTCTTTCTCCTTGAGAGATATAGTAAAAAAGCTATTTGCTTAGATATAGATGACTAGAGGCACTTGCTACAGTACACTGCAAGTGTAATCTCTGAACAACACTGCGATTGTGTGTCCAGTTTGCAAACTGATATGAAACAGTACCTTTCCACTCTCTTGCCTTTCTTTTCACATTTATACTGGAAAGGAAGGCGTTTTGGACAACTTTTGTTTTCTTGTTGCAGAACACTCTGCAGAGCTGCGTGCAACCTCAGGAACACGATGGAAGATGTTTTCTGAACTGGAACACCCTCTCCCTGCGGGATACCGTGAAAAACCTATTTGCTCAGATGTAGGTGGCAAGAGGACCTTACCACAGTGCAGTGCAAAGGTCACGGCTGCACAACACAAGCATTTTGTAAGCAGCTTGCAAACTGAGAGATAACAGTACCTTTCCACTCTGCAGCATTTTCCTTTCCCAGTACAATTCGAATTTTAGGGGGTTTGGACAACTTTCTTTTACTTCTTGCAAAACACTCTGCAGACCTTCTTGTACCCTTTTAAAAACCATGGGAGCTGTTTTCTCAACAGGCAAAGATTCTCTTTTGGAGATACAGTGAAAATGTATTTGCTTAGATGTAGGTGACTAGAGGCACTTGCTACAGTGCACTGCAAAGGTAATGGCTGCACAACACTTGCATTGTGGCACAGTTTGCAAACTGATAGAAAACAGTTCCTTTCCACTCTCATGCCTTTTCCATTTATATTAATACTCCAAAGGAAGCAATTTTGGACAACAGTCCTTTGCTTCTTGCAAAGCCCTCTGCAGATATGCGTGCAACCTCTAGAACAAGATGGGAGATGTTTTCTGAAAAGACACACTTTCTCCTTAAGAGATATAGTAAAAAAGCTTTTTCCTTATATGTAGGTGACAATAGGCACTTGCTAGCGTGCACTGCAAATGTAATCTCGGCACAACACTGGGATTGTGTGCCCAGCTTGCAAACTGATATGAAACAGTACCTTTCCCCTCTATTGCCTTTCCTTTCACATTAATACTGGAAAGGAAGGCGTTTTGGACAACTTTTGTTTTCTTGTTGCAGAACACTCTGCAGAGCTGCGTGCAACCTCAGGAACACGATGGAAGATGTTTTCTGAACTGGAACACTCTCTCCCTGCGGGATACAGTGAAAAACCTGTTTGCTGAGATGTAGGTGGCAAGAGGAACTTACTACAGTGCAGTGCAAAGGTAAAGGCTGCACAACACAAGCATTTTGTAAGCAGCTTGCAAAGTGAGAGATAACAGTACCTTTCCACTCTGCTGCATTTTCCTTTCCCAGTACAATTCGAATTTTAGGGGGTTTGGACAACTTTCTTTTACTTCTTGCGAAACACTCTGCAGACCTTCTTGTACCCTTTTAAAAACGATGGGAGCTGTTTTCTCAACAGGCAAAGTTTCTCCTTAGGAGATACAGTGAAAAAGCTATTTGCTTAGATGTAGGTGACTAGAGGCACTTGCTACAGTGCACTGCATAGGTAATGGCTGCACAACACTTGCATTGTGGCACAGTTTGCAAACTGATAGAAAACAGTTCCTTTCCACTCTCATGCCTTTTCCATTTATATTAATACTCCAAAGGAAGCAATTTTGGAACCCAGTCCTCTGCTTCTTGCAAAGCACACTGCAGACTTGCGTGAAACCTCTAGAACACAATGGGAGATGTTTTCTGAAAAGACACACTTTCTCCTTAAGAGATATAGTAAAAAAGCTATTTGCTTAGATGTGGGTGACTAGAGGCACTTGCTACAGTACACTGCAAGTGTAATCTCTGAACAACACTGGGATTGTGTGCCCAGCTTGCAAACGGATATGAAACAGTACCTTTCCCCTCTATTGCCTTTCCTTTCACATTAATACTGGAAAGGAAGGCGTTTTGGACAACTTTTGTTTTCTTGTTGCAGAACACTCTGCAGAGCTGCGTGCAACCTCAGGAACACGATGGAAGATGTTTTCTGAACTGGAACACTCTCTCCCTGCGGGATACACTGAAAAACCTGTTTGCTGAGATGTAGATGGCCAGAGGAACTTAGTACAGTGCACTGCAAAGGTAATGGCTGCACAACACTTGCATTGTGGCACAGTTTGCAAACTGATAGAAAACAGTTCCTTTCTGCTCTCATACCTTTTCCATTTATATTAATACTCCAAAGGAAGCAATTTTTGACAACAGTCCTTTGCTTCTTGCAAAGCACTCTCCAATCCTGCGTGCAACTTATAGAACACAATGGGTGATGTTTTCTGAAGAGACACTCTTTCTCCTTGAGAGATATAGTAAAAAAGCTATTTGCTTAGATATAGATGACTAGAGGCACTTGCTACAGTACACTGCAAGTGTAATCTCTGAACAACACTGCGATTGTGTGTCCAGTTTGCAAACTGATATGAAACAGTACCTTTCCACTCTCTTGCCTTTCTTTTCACATTTATACTGGAAAGGAAGGCGTTTTGGACAACTTTTGTTTTCTTGTTGCAGAACACTCTGCAGAGCTGCGTGCAACCTCAGGAACACGATGGAAGATGTTTTCTGAACTGGAACACCCTCTCCCTGCGGGATACCGTGAAAAACCTATTTGCTCAGATGTAGGTGGCAAGAGGACCTTACCACAGTGCAGTGCAAAGGTCACGGCTGCACAACACAAGCATTTTGTAAGCAGCTTGCAAACTGAGAGATAACAGTACCTTTCCACTCTGCAGCATTTTCCTTTCCCAGTACAATTCGAATTTTAGGGGGTTTGGACAACTTTCTTTTACTTCTTGCAAAACACTCTGCAGACCTTCTTGTACCCTTTTAAAAACCATGGGAGCTGTTTTCTCAACAGGCAAAGATTCTCTTTTGGAGATACAGTGAAAATGTATTTGCTTAGATGTAGGTGACTAGAGGCACTTGCTACAGTGCACTGCAAAGGTAATGGCTGCACAACACTTGCATTGTGGCACAGTTTGCAAACTGATAGAAAACAGTTCCTTTCCACTCTCATGCCTTTTCCATTTATATTAATACTCCAAAGGAAGCAATTTTGGACAACAGTCCTTTGCTTCTTGCAAAGCCCTCTGCAGATATGCGTGCAACCTCTAGAACAAGATGGGAGATGTTTTCTGAAAAGACACACTTTCTCCTTAAGAGATATAGTAAAAAAGCTTTTTCCTTATATGTAGGTGACAATAGGCACTTGCTAGCGTGCACTGCAAATGTAATCTCGGCACAACACTGGGATTGTGTGCCCAGCTTGCAAACTGATATGAAACAGTACCTTTCCACTCTCTTGCCTTTCCTTACACATTAATACTGGAAAGGAAGGCGTTTTGGACAACTTTTGTTTTCTTGTTGCAGAACACTCTGCAGAGATGTGTGAAACCTCAGGAACACAATGGAAGATGTTTTCTTAACTGGAACACTCTCTCCCTGCGGGATACAGTGAAAAACCTGTTTGCTGAGATGTAGGTGGCAAGAGGAACTTCCCACAGTGCAGTGCAAAGGTAAAGGCTGCACAACACAAGCATTTTGTAAGCAGCTTGCAAACTGAGAGATAACAGTACCTTTCCACTCTGCTGCATTTTCCTTTCCCAGTACAATTCGAATTTTAGGGGGTTTGGACAACTTTCTTTTACTTCTTGCGAAACACTCTGCAGACCTTCTTGTACCCTTTTAAAAACGATGGGAGCTGTTTTCTCAACAGGCAAAGTTTCTCCTTAGGAGATACAGTGAAAAAGCTATTTGCTTAGATGTAGGTGACTAGAGGCACTTGCTACAGTGCACTGCATAGGTAATGGCTGCACAACACTTGCATTGTGGCACAGTTTGCAAACTGATAGAAAACAGTTCCTTTCCACTCTCATGCCTTTTCCATTTATATTAATACTCCAAAGGAAGCAATTTTGGAACCCAGTCCTTTGCTTCTTGCAAAGCACACTGCAGACTTGCGTGAAACCTCTAGAACACAATGGGAGATGTTTTCTGAAAAGACACACTTTCTCCTTAAGAGATATAGTAAAAAAGCTATTTGCTTAGATGTGGGTGACTAGAGGCACTTGCTACAGTACACTGCAAGTGTAATCTCTGAACAACACTGGGATTGTGTGCCCAGCTTGCAAACGGATATGAAACAGTACCTTTCCCCTCTATTGCCTTTCCTTTCACATTAATACTGGAAAGGAAGGTGTTTTGGACAACTTTTGTTTTCTTGTTGCAGAACACTCTGCAGAGCTGCGTGCAACCTCAGGAACACGATGGAAGATGTTTTCTGAACTGGAACACTCTCTCCCTGCGGGATACACTGAAAAACCTGTTTGCTGAGATGTAGATGGCCAGAGGAACTTAGTACAGTGCACTGCAAAGGTAATGGCTGCACAACACTTGCATTGTGGCACAGTTTGCAAACTGATAGAAAACAGTTCCTTTCTGCTCTCATACCTTTTCCATTTATATTAATACTCCAAAGGAAGCAATTTTTGACAACAGTCCTTTGCTTCTTGCAAAGCACTCTCCAATCCTGCGTGCAACCTCTAGAACACAATGGGTGATGTTTTCTGAAGAGACACTCTTTCTCCTTGAGAGATATAGTAAAAAAGCTATTTGCTTAGATATAGATGACTAGAGGCACTTGCTACAGTACCTGCAAGTGTAATCTCTGAACAACACTGCGATTGTGTGTCCAGTTTGCAAACTGATATGAAACAGTACCTTTCCACTCTCTTGCCTTTCTTTTCACATTTATACTGGAAAGGAAGGCGTTTTGGACAACTTTTGTTTTCTTGTTGCAGAACACTCTGCAGAGCTGCGTGCAACCTCAGGAACACGATGGAAGATGTTTTCTGAACTGGAACACCCTCTCCCTGCGGGATACCGTGAAAAACCTATTTGCTGAGATGTAGGTGGCAAGAGGAACTTACCACAGTGCAGTGCAAAGGTAACGGCTGCACAACACAAGCATTTTGTAAGCAGCTTGCAAACTGAGAGATAACAGTACCTTTCCACTCTGCTGCATTTTCCTTTCCCAGTACAATTCGAATTTTAGGGGGTTTGGACAACTTTCTTTTACTTCTTGCAGAACACTCTGCAGACCTTCTTGTACCCTTTTAAAAAAGATGGGAGCTGTTTTCTCAACAGGCAAAGTTTCTCCTTAGGAGATACAGTGAAAAAGCTATTTGCTTAGATGTTGCTGACAAGAGGCACTTGGTAGAGTGCACTGCAAGTGTAATCTCTACACAACACTGGGATTGTGTGCCCACCTTGCAAACTGATATGAAACAGTACCTTTCCACTCTCTTGGCTTTCCTTTCACATTAATACTGGAAAGGAAGGCGTTTTAGACAACTTTTGTTTTCTTGTTGCAGAACACTCTGCAGAGCTGCGTGCAACCTCAGGAACACGATGGAAGATGTTTTCAGAACTGGAACACTCTCTCCCTGCGGGATACAGTGAAAAACCTTCTTCCTTAGATGTGGGTGACTAGAGGCACTTTTTACCGTGCACTTCAAAGGAAATGGCTCCACAACACTTACATTGTGTGCACAGTTTGCAAATAGATAGAAAACAGTACCCCTGCACTCTCCTGCCTTTTCCTTTCCCAGTGAAATTTGAATCGAAGGGGTTCTGGACAACTTTCCTTTACTTCTTTCAGATAACTCTGCAGACCTTCTGGTACCTTCTAAAACAACATGGGAGATGTTTTCTGGACAGACACACTTTCTCCTTAAGAGATATAGTAAAAATGCTATTTGCTTAGATGTAGGTGACTAGAGGCACTTGCTAGAGTGCACTGCAAATGTAATCTCTGCACAACACTGGGATTGTGTGCCCAGCTTGCAAACTGATATGAAACAGTACCTTTCCCCTCTATTGCCTTTCCTTTCACATTAATACTGGAAAGGAAGGCGTTTTGGACAACTTTTGTTTTCTTGTTGCAGAACACTCTGCAGAGCTGCGTGCAACCTCAGGAACACGATGGAAGATGTTTTCTGAACTGGAACACTCTCTCCCTGCGGGATACAGTGAAAAACCTGTTTGCTGAGATGTAGGTGGCAAGAGGAACTTACTACAGTGCAGTGCAAAGGTAAAGGCTGCACAACACAAGCATTTTGTAAGCAGCTTGCAAAGTGAGAGATAACAGTACCTTTCCACTCTGCTGCATTTTCCTTTCCCAGTACAATTCGAATTTTAGGGGGTTTGGACAACTTTCTTTTACTTCTTGCGAAACACTCTGCAGACCTTCTTGTACCCTTTTAAAAACGATGGGAGCTGTTTTCTCAACAGGCAAAGTTTCTCCTTAGGAGATACAGTGAAAAAGCTATTTGCTTAGATGTAGGTGACTAGAGGCACTTGCTACAGTGCACTGCATAGGTAATGGCTGCACAACACTTGCATTGTGGCACAGTTTGCAAACTGATAGAAAACAGTTCCTTTCCACTCTCATGCCTTTTCCATTTATATTAATACTCCAAAGGAAGCAATTTTGGAACCCAGTCCTCTGCTTCTTGCAAAGCACACTGCAGACTTGCGTGAAACCTCTAGAACACAATGGGAGATGTTTTCTGAAAAGACACACTTTCTCCTTAAGAGATATAGTAAAAAAGCTATTTGCTTAGATGTGGGTGACTAGAGGCACTTGCTACAGTACACTGCAAGTGTAATCTCTGAACAACACTGGGATTGTGTGCCCAGCTTGCAAACGGATATGAAACAGTACCTTTCCCCTCTATTGCCTTTCCTTTCACATTAATACTGGAAAGGAAGGCGTTTTGGACAACTTTTGTTTTCTTGTTGCAGAACACTCTGCAGAGCTGCGTGCAACCTCAGGAACACGATGGAAGATGTTTTCTGAACTGGAACACTCTCTCCCTGCGGGATACACTGAAAAACCTGTTTGCTGAGATGTAGATGGCCAGAGGAACTTAGTACAGTGCACTGCAAAGGTAATGGCTGCACAACACTTGCATTGTGGCACAGTTTGCAAACTGATAGAAAACAGTTCCTTTCTGCTCTCATACCTTTTCCATTTATATTAATACTCCAAAGGAAGCAATTTTGGACAACAGTCCTTTGCTTCTTGCAAAGCACTCTCCAATCCTGCGTGCAACTTATAGAACACAATGGGTGATGTTTTCTGAAGAGACACTCTTTCTCCTTGAGAGATATAGTAAAAAAGCTATTTGCTTAGATATAGATGACTAGAGGCACTTGCTACAGTACACTGCAAGTGTAATCTCTGAACAACACTGCGATTGTGTGTCCAGTTTGCAAACTGATATGAAACAGTACCTTTCCACTCTCTTGCCTTTCTTTTCACATTTATACTGGAAAGGAAGGCGTTTTGGACAACTTTTGTTTTCTTGTTGCAGAACACTCTGCAGAGCTGCGTGCAACCTCAGGAACACGATGGAAGATGTTTTCTGAACTGGAACACCCTCTCCCTGCGGGATACCGTGAAAAACCTATTTGCTCAGATGTAGGTGGCAAGAGGACCTTACCACAGTGCAGTGCAAAGGTCACGGCTGCACAACACAAGCATTTTGTAAGCAGCTTGCAAACTGAGAGATAACAGTACCTTTCCACTCTGCAGCATTTTCCTTTCCCAGTACAATTCGAATTTTAGGAGGTTTGGACAACTTTCTTTTACTTCTTGCAAAACACTCTGCAGACCTTCTTGTACCCTTTTAAAAACCATGGGAGCTGTTTTCTCAACAGGCAAAGATTCTCTTTTGGAGATACAGTGAAAATGTATTTGCTTAGATGTAGGTGACTAGAGGCACTTGCTACAGTGCACTGCAAAGGTAATGGCTGCACAACACTTGCATTGTGGCACAGTTTGCAAACTGATAGAAAACAGTTCCTTTCCACTCTCATGCCTTTTCCATTTATATTAATACTCCAAAGGAAGCAATTTTGGACAACAGTCCTTTGCTTCTTGCAAAGCCCTCTGCAGATATGCGTGCAACCTCTAGAACAAGATGGGAGATGTTTTCTGAAAAGACACACTTTCTCCTTAAGAGATATAGTAAAAAAGCTTTTTCCTTATATGTAGGTGACAATAGGCACTTGCTAGCGTGCACTGCAAATGTAATCTCGGCACAACACTGGGATTGTGTGCCCAGCTTGCAAACTGATATGAAACAGTACCTTTCCACTCTCTTGCCTTTCCTTACACATTAATACTGGAAAGGAAGGCGTTTTGGACAACTTTTGTTTTCTTGTTGCAGAACACTCTGCAGAGATGTGTGAAACCTCAGGAACACAATGGAAGATGTTTTCTTAACTGGAACACTCTCTCCCTGCGGGATACAGTGAAAAACCTGTTTGCTGAGATGTAGGTGGCAAGAGGAACTTCCCACAGTGCAGTGCAAAGGTAAAGGCTGCACAACACAAGCATTTTGTAAGCAGCTTGCAAACTGAGAGATAACAGTACCTTTCCACTCTGCTGCATTTTCCTTTCCCAGTACAATTCGAATTTTAGGGGGTTTGGACAACTTTCTTTTACTTCTTGCGAAACACTCTCCAGACCTTCTTGTACCCTTTTAAAAACGATGGGAGCTGTTTTCTCAACAGGCAAAGTTTCTCCTTAGGAGATACAGTGAAAAAGCTATTTGCTTAGATGTAGGTGACTAGAGGCACTTGCTACAGTGCACTGCATAGGTAATGGCTGCACAACACTTGCATTGTGGCACAGTTTGCAAACTGATAGAAAACAGTTCCTTTCCACTCTCATGCCTTTTCCATTTATATTAATACTCCAAAGGAAGCAATTTTGGAACCCAGTCCTTTGCTTCTTGCAAAGCACACTGCAGACTTGCGTGAAACCTCTAGAACACAATGGGAGATGTTTTCTGAAAAGACACACTTTCTCCTTAAGAGATATAGTAAAAAAGCTATTTGCTTAGATGTGGGTGACTAGAGGCACTTGCTACAGTACACTGCAAGTGTAATCTCTGAACAACACTGGGATTGTGTGCCCAGCTTGCAAACGGATATGAAACAGTACCTTTCCCCTCTATTGCCTTTCCTTTCACATTAATACTGGAAAGGAAGGCGTTTTGGACAACTTTTGTTTTCTTGTTGCAGAACACTCTGCAGAGCTGCGTGCAACCTCAGGAACACGATGGAAGATGTTTTCTGAACTGGAACACTCTCTCCCTGCGGGATACACTGAAAAACCTGTTTGCTGAGATGTAGATGGCCAGAGGAACTTAGTACAGTGCACTGCAAAGGTAATGGCTGCACAACACTTGCATTGTGGCACAGTTTGCAAACTGATAGAAAACAGTTCCTTTCTGCTCTCATACCTTTTCCATTTATATTAATACTCCAAAGGAAGCAATTTTTGACAACAGTCCTTTGCTTCTTGCAAAGCACTCTCCAATCCTGCGTGCAACCTCTAGAACACAATGGGTGATGTTTTCTGAAGAGACACTCTTTCTCCTTGAGAGATATAGTAAAAAAGCTATTTGCTTAGATATAGATGACTAGAGGCACTTGCTACAGTACCTGCAAGTGTAATCTCTGAACAACACTGCGATTGTGTGTCCAGTTTGCAAACTGATATGAAACAGTACCTTTCCACTCTCTTGCCTTTCTTTTCACATTTATACTGGAAAGGAAGGCGTTTTGGACAACTTTTGTTTTCTTGTTGCAGAACACTCTGCAGAGCTGCGTGCAACCTCAGGAACACGATGGAAGATGTTTTCTGAACTGGAACACCCTCTCCCTGCGGGATACCGTGAAAAACCTATTTGCTCAGATGTAGGTGGCAAGAGGACCTTACCACAGTGCAGTGCAAAGGTAACGGCTGCACAACACAAGCATTTTGTAAGCAGCTTGCAAACTGAGAGATAACAGTACCTTTCCACTCTGCTGCATTTTCCTTTCCCAGTACAATTCAAATTTTAGGGGGTTTGGACAACTTTCTTTTACTTCTTGCAGAACACTCTGCAGACCTTCTTGTACCCTTTTAAAAAAGATGGGAGCTGTTTTCTCAACAGGCAAAGTTTCTCCTTAGGAGATACAGTGAAAAAGCTATTTGCTTAGATGTTGCTGACAAGAGGCACTTGGTAGAGTGCACTGCAAGTGTAATCTCTACACAGCACTGCGATTGTCTGCCCACCTTGCAAACTGATATGAAACAGTACCTTTCCACTCTCTTGGCTTTCCTTTCACATTAATACTGGAAAGGAAGGCGTTTTAGACAACTTTTGTTTTCTTGTTGCAGAACACTCTGCAGAGCTGCGTGCAACCTCAGGAACACGATGGAAGATGTTTTCAGAACTGGAACACTCTCTCCCTGCGGGATACAGTGAAAAACCTTCTTCCTTAGATGTGGGTGACTAGAGGCACTTTTTATCGTGCACTTCAAAGGAAATGGCTCCACAACACTTACATTGTGTTCACAGTTTGCAAATAGATAGAAAACAGTACCCCTGCACTCTCCTGCCTTTTCCTTTCCCAGTGAAATTTGAATCGAAGGGGTTCTGGACAACTTTCCTTTACTTCTTTCAGATAACTCTGCAGACCTTCTGGTACCTTCTAAAACAACATGGGAGATGTTTTCTGGACAGACACACTTTCTCCTTAAGAGATATAGTAAAAATGCTATTTGCTTAGATGTAGTTGACTAGAGGCACTTGCTAGAGTGCACTGCAAATGTAATCTCTGCACAACACTGGGATTGTGTGCCCAGCTTGCAAACTGATATGAAACAGTACCTTTCCCCTCTATTGCCTTTCCTTTCACATTAATACTGGAAAGGAAGGCGTTTTGGACAACTTTTGTTTTCTTGTTGCAGAACACTCTGCAGAGCTGCGTGCAACCTCAGGAACATGATGGAAGATGTTTTCTGAACTGGAACACTCTCTCCCTGCGGGATACAGTGAAAAACCTGTTTGCTGAGATGTAGGTGGCAAGAGGAACTTACTACAGTGCAGTGCAAAGGTAAAGGCTGCACAACACAAGCATTTTGTAAGCAGCTTGCAAACTGAGGGATAACAGTACCTTTCCACTCTGCTGCATTTTCCTTTCCCAGTACAATTCGAATTTTAGGGGGTTTGGACAACTTTCTTTTACTTCTTGCGAAACACTCTGCAGACCTTCTTGTACCCTTTTAAAAACGATGGGAGCTGTTTTCTCAACAGGCAAAGTTTCTCCTTAGGAGATACAGTGAAAAAGCTATTTGCTTAGATGTAGGTGACTAGAGGCACTTGCTACAGTGCACTGCATAGGTAATGGCTGCACAACACTTGCATTGTGGCACAGTTTGCAAACTGATAGAAAACAGTTCCTTTCCACTCTCATGCCTTTTCCATTTATATTAATACTCCAAAGGAAGCAATTTTGGAACCCAGTCCTTTGCTTCTTGCAAAGCACACTGCAGACTTGCGTGAAACCTCTAGAACACAATGGGAGATGTTTTCTGAAAAGACACACTTTCTCCTTAAGAGATATAGTAAAAAAGCTATTTGCTTAGATGTGGGTGACTAGAGGCACTTGCTACAGTACACTGCAAGTGTAATCTCTGAACAACACTGGGATTGTGTGCCCAGCTTGCAAACGGATATGAAACAGTACCTTTCCCCTCTATTGCCTTTCCTTTCACATTAATACTGGAAAGGAAGGCGTTTTGGACAACTTTTGTTTTCTTGTTGCAGAACACTCTGCAGAGCTGCGTGCAACCTCAGGAACACGATGGAAGATGTTTTCTGAACTGGAACACTCTCTCCCTGCGGGATACACTGAAAAACCTGTTTGCTGAGATGTAGATGGCCAGAGGAACTTAGTACAGTGCACTGCAAAGGTAATGGCTGCACAACACTTGCATTGTGGCACAGTTTGCAAACTGATAGAAAACAGTTCCTTTCTGCTCTTATACCTTTTCCATTTATATTAATACTCCAAAGGAAGCAATTTTGGACAACAGTCCTTTGCTTCTTGCAAAGCACTCTCCAATCCTGCGTGCAAATTATAGAACACAATGGGTGATGTTTTCTGAAGAGACACTCTTTCTCCTTGAGAGATATAGTAAAAAAGCTATTTGCTTAGATATAGATTACTAGAGGCACTTGCTACAGTACACTGCAAGTGTAATCTCTGAACAACACTGCGATTGTGTGTCCAGTTTGCAAACTGATATGAAACAGTACCTTTCCACTCTCTTGCCTTCTTTTCACATTTATACTGGAAAGGAAGGCGTTTTGGACAACTTTTGTTTTCTTGTTGCAGAACACTCTGCAGAGCTGCGTGCAACCTCAGGAACACGATGGAAGATGTTTTCTGAACTGGAACACCCTCTCCCTGCGGGATACCGTGAAAAACCTATTTGCTCAGATGTAGGTGGCAAGAGGACCTTACCACAGTGCAGTGCAAAGGTCACGGCTGCACAACACAAGCATTTTGTAAGCAGCTTGCAAACTGAGAGATAACAGTACCTTTCCACTCTGCAGCATTTTCCTTTCCCAGTACAATTCGAATTTTAGGGGGTTTGGACAACTTTCTTTTACTTCTTGCAAAACACTCTGCAGACCTTCTTGTACCCTTTTAAAAACGATGGGAGCTGTTTTCTCAACAGGCAAAGTTTCTCTTTTGGAGATACAGTGAAAATGTATTTGCTTAGATGTAGGTGACTAGAGGCACTTGCTACAGTGCACTGCAAAGGTAATGGCTGCACAACACTTGCATTGTGGCACAGTTTGCAAACTGATAGAAAACAGTTCCTTTCCACTCTCATGCCTTTTTCATTTATATTAATACTCCAAAGGAAGCAATTTTGGACAACAGTCCTTTGCTTCTTGCAAAGCACACTGCAGACTTGCGTGCAACCTCTAGAACACGATGGGAATTGTTTTCTGAAGAGACACACTTTCTCCTTAAGAGATATAGTAAAAAAGCTTTTTGCTTAGATGTAGGTGACAATAGGCACTTGCTAGCGTGCACTGCAAGTGTAATCTCTGCACAACACTGGGATTGTGTGCCCATCTTGCAAACTGATATGAAACAGTACCTTTCCACTCTCTTGCCTTTCTTTTCACATTTATACGGGAAAGGAAGGCGTTTTGGACAACTTTTGTTTTCTTGTTGCAGAACACTCTGCAGAGCTGCGTGCAACCTCAGGAACACGATGGAAGATGTTTTCTGAACTGGAACACTCTCTCCCTGCGGGATACAGTGAAAAACCTGTTTGCTGAGATGTAGGTGGCAAGAGGAACTTACTACAGTGCAGTGCTAAGGTAAAGGCTGCACAACACAAGCATTTTGTAAGCAGCTTGCAAACTGAGAGATAACAGTACCTTTCCACTCTGCTGCATTTTCCTTTCCCAGTACAATTCGAATTTTAGGGGGTTTGGATAACTTCCTTTTACTTCTTGCAGAACACTCTGCAGACCTTCTTGTACCCTTTTAAAAAAGATGGGAGCTGTTTTCTCAACAGGCAAAGTTTCTCCTTAGGAGATACAGTGAAAAAGCTATTTTCTTAGATGTTGGTGACAAGAGGCACTTGCTAGAGTGCACTGCAAGTGTAATCTCTGCACAACACTGGGATTGTGTGCCCACCTTGCAAACTGATATGAAACAGTACCTTTCCACTCTCTTGCCTTTCCTTTCACATTAATACTGGAAAGGAAGGCGTATTAGACAACTTTTGTTTTCTTGTTGCAGAACACTCTGCAGAGCTGCGTGCAACCTCAGGAACACGATGGAAGATGTTTTCAGAACTGGAACACTCTCCCCCTGCGGGATACAGTGAAAAACCTTCTTCCTTAGATGTGGGTGACTAGAGGCACTTTTTACAGTGCACTTCAAAGGAAATGGCTCCACAACACTTACATTGTGTGCACAGTTTGCAAATAGATAGAAAACAGTACCCCTGCACTCTCCTGCCTTTTCCTTTCCCAGTGAAATTTGAATCGAAGGGGTTCTGGACAACTTTCCTTTACTTCTTTCAGGTAACTCTGCAGACCTTCTGGTACCTTCTAAAACAACATGGGAGATGTTTTCTGAACAGACACACTTTCTCCTTAAGAGATATAGTAAAAATGCTATTTGCTTAGATGTAGGTGACTAGAGGCACTTGCTAGAGTGCACTGCAAATGTAATCTCTGCACAACACTGGGATTGTGTGCCCACCTTGCAAACTGATATGAAACAGTACCTTTCCCCTCTCTTGCCTTTCCTTTCACATTAATACTGGAAAGGAAGGCGTTTTGGACAACTTTTGTTTTCTTGTTGCAGAACACTCTGCAGAGCTGCGTGCAACCTCAGGAACACGATGGAAGATGTTTTCTGAACTGGAACACTCTCTCCCTGCGGGATACAGTGAAAAACCTGTTTGCTGAGATGTAGGTGGCAAGAGGAACTTACTACAGTGCAGTGCAAAGGTAAAGGCTGCACAACACAAGCATTTTGTAAGCAGCTTGCAAACTGAGAGATAACAGTACCTTTCCACTCTGCTGCAATATCCTTTCCCAGTACAATTCGAATTTTAGGGGGTTTGGACAACTTTCTTTTACTTCTTGCAAAACACTCTGCAGACCTTCTTGTACCCTTTTAAAAACCATGGGAGCTGTTTTCTCAACAGGCAAAGATTCTCTTTTGGAGATACAGTGAAAATGTATTTGCTTAGATGTAGGTGACTAGAGGCACTTGCTACAGTGCACTGCAAAGGTAATGGCTGCACAACACTTGCATTGTGGCACAGTTTGCAAACTGATAGAAAACAGTTCCTTTCCACTCTCATGCCTTTTCCATTTATATTAATACTCCAAAGGAAGCAATTTTGGACAACAGTCCTTTGCTTCTTGCAAAGCCCTCTGCAGATTTGCGTGCAACCTCTAGAACAAGATGGGAGATGTTTTCTGAAAAGACACACTTTCTCCTTAAGAGATATAGTAAAAAAGCTTTTTGCTTAGATGTAGGTGACAATAGGCACTTGCTAGCGTGCACTGCAAATGTAATCTCGGCACAACACTGGGATTGTGTGCCCAGCTTGCAAACTGATATGAAACAGTACCTTTCCACTCTCTTGCCTTTCCTTACACATTAATACTGGAAAGGAAGGCGTTTTGGACAACTTTTGTTTTCTTGTTGCAGAACACTCTGCAGAGCTGCGTGAAACCTCAGGAACACAATGGAAGATGTTTTCTGAACTGGAACACTCTCTCCCTGCGGGATACAGTGAAAAACCTGTTTGCTGAGATGTAGGTGGCAAGAGGAACTTCCCACAGTGCAGTGCAAAGGTAAAGGCTGCACAACACAAGCATTTTGTAAGCAGCTTGCAAACTGGGAGATAACAGTACCTTTCCACTCTGCTGCATTTTCCTTTCCCAGTACAATTCGAATTTTAGGGGGTTTGGACAACTTTCTTTTACTTCTTGCAAAACACTCTGCAGACCTTCTTGTACCCTTTTAAAAACGATGGGAGCTGTTTTCTCAACAGGCAAAGTTTCTCCTTAGGAGATACAGTGAAAAAGCTATTTGCTTAGATGTAGGTGACTAGAGGCACTTGCTACAGTGCACTGCATAGGTAATGGCTGCACAACACTTGCATTGTGGCACAGTTTGCAAACTGATAGAAAACAGTTCCTTTCCACTCTCATGCCTTTTCCATTTATATTAATACTCCAAAGGAAGCAATTTTGGAACCCAGTCCTTTGCTTCTTGCAAAGCACACTGCAGACTTGCGTGAAACCTCTAGAACACAATGGGAGATGTTTTCTGAAAAGACACACTTTCTCCTTAAGAGATATAGTAAAAATGCTATTTGCTTAGATGTGGGTGACTAGAGGCACTTGCTACAGTACACTGCAAGTGTAATCTCTGAACAACACTGGGATTGTGTGCCCAGCTTGCAAACGGATATGAAACAGTACCTTTCCCCTCTATTGCCTTTCCTTTCACATTAATACTGGAAAGGAAGGCGTTTTGGACAACTTTTGTTTTCTTGTTGCAGAACACTCTGCAGAGCTGCGTGCAACCTCAGGAACACGATGGAAGATGTTTTCTGAACTGGAACACTCTCTCCCTGCGGGATACACTGAAAAACCTGTTTGCTGAGATGTAGATGGCCAGAGGAACTTAGTACAGTGCACTGCAAAGGTAATGGCTGCACAACACTTGCATTGTGGCACACTTTGCAAACTGATAGAAAACAGTTCCTTTCTGCTCTCATACCTTTTCCATTTATATTAATACTCCAAAGGAAGCAATTTTGGACAACAGTCCTTTGCTTCTTTCAAAGGACCCTCCAATCCTGCGTGCAACCTCTAGAACACAATGGGTGATGTTTTCTGAAGAGACACTCTTTCTCCTTGAGAGATATAGTAAAAAAGCTATTTGCTTAGATATAGATGACTAGAGGCACTTGCCACAGTACACTGCAAGTGTAATCTCTGAACAACACTGCGATTGTGTGTCCAGTTTGCAAACTGATATGAAACAGTACCTTTCCACGCTCTTGCCTTTCCTTTCACATTTATACTGGAAAGGAAGTCGTTTTGGACAACTTTTGTTTTCTTGTTGCAGAACACTCTGCAGAGCTGCGTGCAACCTCAGGAACACGATGGAAGATGTTTTCTGAACTGGAACACCCTCTCCCTGCGGGATACCGTGAAAAACCTATTTGCTCAGATGTAGGTGGCAAGAGGACCTTACCACAGTGCAGTGCAAAGGTCACGGCTGCACAACACAAGCATTTTGTAAGCAGCTTGCAAACTGAGAGATAACAGTACCTTTCCACTCTGCAGCATTTTCCTTTCCCAGTACAATTCGAATTTTAGGGGGTTTGGACAACTTTCTTTTACTTCTTGCAAAACACTCTGCAGACCTTCTTGTACCCTTTTAAAAACCATGGGAGCTGTTTTCTCAACAGGCAAAGATTCTCTTTTGGAGATACAGTGAAAATGTATTTGCTTAGATGTAGGTGACTAGAGGCACTTGCTACAGTGCACTGCAAAGGTAATGGCTGCACAACACTTGCATTGTGGCACAGTTTGCAAACTGATAGAAAACAGTTCCTTTCCACTCTCATGCCTTTTTCATTTATATTAATACTCCAAAAAAAGCAATTTTGGACAACAGTCCTTTGCTTCTTGCAAAGCACACTGCAGACTTGCGTGCAACCTCTAGAACACGATGGGAAATGTTTTCTGAAGAGACACACTTTCTCCTTAAGAGATATAGTAAAAAAGCTTTTTCCTTAGATGTAGGTGACAATAGGCACTTGCTAGCGTGCACTGCAAGTGTAATCTCTGCACAACACTGGGATTGTGTGCCCAGCTTGCAAACTGATATGAAACAGTACCTTTCCACTCTCTTGCCTTTCTTTTCACATTTATACGGGAAAGGAAGGCGTTTTGGATAACTTTTGTTTTCTTGTTGCAGAACACTCTGCAGAGCTGCGTGCAACCTCAGGAACACGATGGAAGATGTTTTCTGAACTGGAACACTCTCTCCCTGCGGGATACAGTGAAAAACCTGTTTGCTGAGATGTAGGTGGCAAGAGGAACTTACTACAGTGCAGTGCTAAGGTAAAGGCTGCACAACACAAGCATTTTGTAAGCAGCTTGCAAACTGAGAGATAACAGTACCTTTCCACTCTGCTGCATTTTCCTTTCCCAGTACAATTCGAATTTTAGGGGGTTTGGATAACTTCCTTTTACTTCTTGCAAAACACTCTGCAGACCTTCTTGTACCCTTTTAAAAACGATGGGAGCTGTTTTCTCAACAGGCAAAGTTTCTCCTTAGGAGATACAGTGAAAAAGCTATTTGCTTAGATGTAGGTGACTAGAGGCACTTGCTACAGTGCACTGAAAGGTAATGGCTGCACAACACTTGCATTGTGGCACAGTTTGCAAACTGATAGAAAACAGTACCCCTGCCCTCTCCTGCATTTTCCTTTCCCAGTGAAGTTCGAATTTTAGGGGTTTTGGACAACTTTCTTTTACTTCTTGCAGAACACTGTGCAGACCTTCTTGTACCTTCTAAAACACCATGGGAGATGTTTTCTGAACAGACACACTTTCTCCTTAAGAGATATAGTAAAAAAGCTTTTTGCTTAGATGTAGGTGACTAGAGGCACTTGCTACAGTGCACTGCAAGTGTAATCTCTGCACAACACTGGGATTGTGTGCCCAGCTTGCAAACTGATATGAAACAATACCTTTCCCCTCTCTTGCCTTTCCTTTCACATTAATACTGGAAAGGAAGGCGTTTTGGACAACTTTTGTTTTCTTGTTGCAGAACACTCTGCAGAGCTGCGTGCAACCTCAGGAACACGATGGAAGATGTTTTCTGAACTGGAACACTCTCTCCCTGCTGGATACAGTGAAAAACCTGTTTGCTGAGATGTAGGTTGCAAGAGGAACTTACTACAGTGCAGTGCTAAGGTAAAGGCTGCACAACGCTGGGATTGTGTCAGCAGCTGACAAACTGATAAAAAACAGTTCCTTTCCACTCTCATGCCTTTTCCATTTATATTAATACTCCAAAGAAAGCAATTTTGGACAACAGTCCTTTGCTTCTTGCAAAGCCCTCTGCAGATTTGCGTGCAACCTCTAGACCAAGATGGGAGATGTTTTCTGAACTGGAACACTCTCTCCCTGCGTGATACAGTCAAAAACCTGTTTGCTGAGATGTAGGTGGCAAGAGGAACTTACTACAGTGCAGTGCTAAGGTAAAGGCTGCACAACGCAAGCATTTTGTAAGCAGCTTGCAAACTGAGAGATAACAGTACCTTTCCACTCTGCTGCATTTTCCTTTCCCAGTACAATTCGAATTTTAGGGGGTTTGGACAACTTTCTTTTACTTCTTGCGAAACACTCTGCAGACCTTCTTGTACCCTTTTAAAAACGATGGGAGCTGTTTTCTCAACAGGCAAAGTTTCTCCTTAGGAGATACAGTGAAAAAGCTATTTGCTTAGATGTAGGTGACTAGAGGCACTTGCTACAGTGCACTGCAAAGGTAATGGCTGCACAACACTTGCATTGTGGCACAGTTTGCAAACTGATAGAAAACAGTTCCTTTCCACTCTCATGCCTTTTCCATTTATATTAATACTCCAAAGGAAGCAATTTTGGACAACAGTCCTTTGCTTCTTGCAAAGCACTCTGCAGACTTGCGTGCAACCTCTAGAACACAATGGGAGATGTTTTCTGAACAGACACACTTTCTCCTTAAGAGATATAGTAAAAAAGCTATTTGCTTAGATGTAGGTGACTAGAGGCACTTGCTACAGTGCACCGCAAGTGTAATCTCTGCACAACACTGGGATTGTGTGCCCAGCTTGCCAACTGGTATGCAACAGTACCTTTCCCCTCTCTTGCCTTTCCTTTCACATTAATACTGGAAAGGAAGGGGTTTTGGACAACTTTTGTTTTCTTGTTGCAGAACACTCTGCAGAGCTGCGTGCAACCTCAGGAACACGATGGAAGATGTTTTCTGAACTGGAACACTCTCTCCCTGCGGGATACAGTGAAAAACCTGTTTGCTGAGATGTAGGTGGCAAGAGGAACTTAGTACAGTGCACTGCAAAGGTAATGGCTGCACAACACTTGCATTGTGGCACAGTTTGCAAACTGATAGAAAAGAGTTCCTTTCCACTCTCATACCTTTCCATTTTTATTAATACTCCAAAGGAAGCAATTTTGGACAACAGTCCTTTGCTTCTTGCAAAGCACTCTCCAGACTTGCGTGCAACCTCTAGAACACAATGGGACATGTTTTCTGAAGAGACACACTTTCTCCTTAAGAGATATAGTAAAAAAGCTATTTGCTTAGATGTAGGTGACTAGAGGCACATGCTACAGTGCACTGCAAGTGTAATCTCTGCACAACACTGGGATTGTGTGCCCAGCTTGCAAACTGATATGAAACAGTACCTTTCCCCTCTCTTGCCTTTCCTTTCACATTAATACTGGAAAGGAAGGCGTTTTGGACAACTTTCTTTTTCTTGTTACAGAACACTCTGCAGAGCTGCGTGCAACCTCAGGAACACGATGGAAGATGTTTTCTGAACTGGAACACTCTCTCCCTGCGGGATACAGTGAAAAACCTATTTGCTGAGATGTAGGTGGCAGGAGGAACTTAGTACAGTGCACTGCAAAGGTAATGTCTGCACAACACAAGCATTTTGTAAGCAGCTTGCAAACTGAGAGATAACAGTACCTTTCCACTCTGCTGCATTTTCCTTTCCCAGTACAATTCGAATTTTAGGGGGTTTGGACAACTTTCTTTTACTTCTTGCAGAACAACCTGCAGACCTTCTTGTACCCTTTTAAAAATGATGGGAGCTGTTTTCTCAACAGGCAAAGTTTCTCCTTAGGAGATACAGTGAAAAAGCTATTTGCTTAGATGTAGGTGACTAGAGGCACTTGCTAGAGTGCACTGCAAGTGTAATCTCTGAACAACTCTGGGATTGTGTGCCCAGCTTGCAAACTGATATGAAACAGTACCTTTCCACTCTCTTGGCTTTCCTTTCACATTAATACTGGAAAGGAAGGCGTTTTAGACAACTTTTGTTTTCTTGTTGCAGAACACTCTGCAGAGCTGCGTGCAACCTCAGGAACACGATGGAAGATGTTTTCTGAACTGGAACACTCTCTCCCTGCGGGATACAGTGAAAAACCTCTTTGCTGCGATGTAGGTGGCAAGAGGAACTTACTACAGTGCAGTGCAAAGGTAAAGGCTGCACAACACAAGCATTTTGTAAGCAGCTTGCAAACTGAGAGATAACAGTACCTTTCCACTCTGCTGCAATATCCTTTCCCAGTACAATTCGAATTTTAGGGGGTTTGTACAACTTTCTTTTACTTCTTGCGAAACACTCTGCAGACCTTCTTGTACCCTTTTAAAAACGATGGGAGCTGTTTTCTCAACAGGCAAAGTTTCTCCTTAGGAGATACAGTGAAAAAGCTATTTGCTTAGATGTAGGTGACTAGAGGCACTTGCTACAGTGCACTGAAAGGTAATGGCTGCACAGCACTGGGATTGTGTGCCCAGCTTGCAAACTGATATGAAACAGTACCTTTCCACTCTCTTGGCTTTCCTTTCACATTAATACTGGAAAGGAAGGCGTTTTAGACAACTTTTGTTTTCTTGTTGCAGAACACTCTGCAGAGCTGCGTGCAAACTCAGGAACACGATGGAAGATGTTTTCTGTACTGGAACACTCTCTCCCTGCGGGATACAGTGAAAAACCTTCTTCCTTAGATGTGGGTGACTAGAGGCAGTTTTTACAGTGCACTACAAAGGAAATGGCTGCACGACACTTGCATTGTGTTCACAGTTTGCAAATAGATAGAAAACAGTACCCCTGCACTCTCCTGCCTTTTCCTTTCCCAGTGAAATTTGAATCGAAGCGGTTCTGGACAACTTTCCTTTACTTCTTTCAGGTAACTCTGCTGACCTTCTTGTACCCTTTTAAAAACCATGGGAGCTGTTTTCTCAACAGGCAAAGTTTCTCCTTAGGAGATACAGTGAAAAAGCATTTTGCTTAGATGTAGGTGACTAGAGGCACTTGCTACAGTGCACTGCAAAGGTAATGGCTGCACAACACTTGCATTGTGGCACAGTTTGCAAACTGATAGAAAACAGTTCCTTTCCACTCTCATGCCTTTTCCATTTATATTAATACTCCAAAGGAAGCAATTTTGGACAACAGTCCTTTGCTTCTTGCAAAGCACACTGCAGACTTACGTGCAACCTCTAGAACACGATGGGAAATGTTTTCTGAAGAGACACACTTTCTCCTTAAGAGATATAGTAAAAAAGCTTTTTGCTTAGATGTAGGTGACTAGAGGCACTTGCTAGCGTGCACTGCAAGTGTAATCTCTGCACAACACTGGGATTGTGTGCCCATCTTGCAAACTGATATGAAACAGTACCTTTCCACTCTCTTGCCTTTCTTTTCACATTTATACGGGAAAGGAAGGCGTTTTGGACAACTTTTGTTTTCTTGTTGCAGAACACTCTGCAGAGCTGCGTGCAACCTCAGGAACACGATGGAAGATGTTTTCTGAACTGGAACACTCTCTCCCTGCGGGATACAGTGAAAAACCTATTTGCTGAGATTTAGGTGGCAAGAGGAACTTACTACAGTGCAGTGCTAAGGTAAAGGCTGCACAACACAAGCATTTTGTAAGCAGCTTGCAAACTGAGAGATAACAGTACCTTTCCACTCTGCTGCATTTTCCTTTCCCAGTACAATTCGAATTTTAGGGGGTTTGGACAACTTTCTTTTACTTCTTGCGAAACACTCTGCAGACCTTCTTGTACCCTTTTAAAAACGATGGGAGCTGTTTTCTCAACAGGCAAAGTTTCTCCTTAGGAGATACAGTGAAAAAGCTATTTGCTTAGATGTAGGTGACTAGAGGCACTTGCTACAGTGCACTGCAAAGGTAATGGCTGCACAACACTTGCATTGTGGCACAGTTTGCAAACTGATAGAAAACAGTTCCTTTCCACTCTCATGCCTTTTCCATTTATATTAATACTCCAAAGGAAGCAATTTTGGACAACAGTCCTTTGCTTCTTGCAAAGCACTCTCCTGACTTGCGTGCAACCTCTAGAACACAATGGGAGATGTTTTCTGAACAGACACACTTTCTCCTTAAGAGATACAGTAAAAAAGCTATTTGCTTAGATGTAGGTGACTAGAGGCACTTGCTACAGTGCACTGCAAGTGTAATCTCTGCACAACACTGGGATTGTGTGCCCAGCTTGCAAACTGATATGAAACAGTACCTTTCCCCTCTCTCGCCTTTCCTTTCACATTAATACTGGAAAGGAAGGCGTTTTGGACAACTTTTGTTTTCTTGTTGCAGAACACTCTGCAGAGCTGCGTGCAACCTCAGGAACACGATGGAAGATGTTTTCTGAACTGGAACACTCTCTCCCTGCGGGATACAGTGAAAAACCTGTTTGCTGAGATGTAGGTGGCAAGAGGAACTTAGTACAGTGCACTGCAAAGGTAATGGCTGCACAACACTTGCATTGTGGCACGGTTTGCAAACTGATAGAAAAGAGTTCCTTTCCACTCTCATACCTTTCCATTTTTATTAATACTCCAAAGGAAGCAATTTTGGACAACAGTCCTTTGCTTCTTGCAAAGCACACTGCAGACTTGCGTGCAACCTCTAGAACACAATGGGAGATGTTTTCTGAAGAGACACACTTTCTCCTTAAGAGATATAGTAAAAAAGCTATTTGCTTAGATGTAGGTGACTAGAGGCACTTGCTACAGTGCACTGCAAGTGTAATCTCTGCACAACACTGGGATTGTGTGCCCAGCTTGCAAACTGATATGAAACAGTATCTTTCCCCTCTCTTGCCTTTCCTTTCACATTAATACTGGAAAGGAAGGCGTTTTGGACAACTTTCTTTTTCTTGTTACAGAACACTCTGCAGAGCTGCGTGCAACCTCAGGAACACGATGGAAGATGTTTTCTGAACTGGAACACTCTCTCCCTGCGGGATACAGTGAAAAACCTATTTGCTGAGATGTAGGTGGCAGGAGGAACTTAGTACAGTGCACTGCAAAGGTAATGTCTGCACAACACAAGCATTTTGTAAGCAGCTTGCAAACTGAGAGATAACAGTACCTTTCCACTCTGCTGCATTTTCCTTTCCCAGTACAATTCGAATTTTAGGGGGTTTGGACAACTTTCTTTTACTTCTTGCAGAACACCCTGCAGACCTTCTTGTACCCTTTTAAAAATGATGGGAGCTGTTTTCTCAACAGGCAAAGTTTCTCCTTAGGAGATACAGTGAAAAAGCTATTTGCTTAGATGTAGGTGACTAGAGGCACTTGCTAGAGTGCACTGCAAGTGTAATCTCTGAACAACTCTGGGATTGTGTGCCCAGCTTGCAAACTGATATGAAACAGTACCTTTCCACTCTCTTGGCTTTCCTTTCACATTAATACTGGAAAGGAAGGCGTTTTAGACAACATTTGTTTTCTTGTTGCAGAACACTCTGCAGAGCTGCGTGCAACCTCAGGAACACGATGGAAGATGTTTTCTGAACTGGAACACTCTCTCCCTGCGGGATACAGTGAAAAACCTCTTTGCTGCGATGTAGGTGGCAAGAGGAACTTACTACAGTGCAGTGCTAAGGTAAAGGCTGCACAACACAAGCATTTTGTAAGCAGCTTGCAAACTGAGAGATAACAGTACCTTTCCACTCTGCTGCAATATCCTTTCCCAGTACAATTCGAATTTTAGGGGGTTTGGACAACTTTCTTTTACTTCTTGCGAAACACTCTGCAGACCTTCTTGTACCCTTTTAAAAACGATGGGAGCTGTTTTCTCAACAGGCAAAGTTTCTCCTTAGGAGATACAGTGAAAAAGCTATTTGCTTAGATGTAGGTGTCTAGAGGCACTTGCTACAGTGCACTGAAAGGTAATGGCTGCACAACACTGGGATTTTGTGCCCAGCTTGCAAACTGATATGAAACAGTACCTTTCCACTCTCTTGGCTTTCCTTTCACATTAATACTGGAAAGGAAGGCGTTTCAGACAACTTTTGTTTTCTTGTTGCAGAACACTCTGCAGAGCTGCGTGCAAACTCAGGAACACGATGGAAGATGTTTTCTGAACTGGAACACTCTCTCCCTGCGGGATACAGTGAAAAACCTTTTTCCTTAGATGTGGGTGACTAGAGGCACTTTTTACAGTGCACTACAAAGGAAATGGCTGCACGACACTTGCATTGTGTTCACAGTTTGCAAATAGATAGAAAACAGTACCCCTGCACTCTCCTGCCTTTTCCTTTCCCAGTGAAATTTGAATCGAAGCGGTTCTGGACAACTTTCCTTTACTTCTTTCAGGTAACTCTGCTGACCTTCTTGTACCCTTTTAAAAACCATGGGAGCTGTTTTCTCAACAGGCAAAGTTTCTCCTTAGGAGATACAGTGAAAAAGCATTTTGCTTAGATGTAGGTGACTAGAGGCACTTGCTACAGTGCACTGCAAAGGTAATGGCTGCACAACACTTGCATTGTGGCACAGTTTGCAAACAGATAGAAAACAGTTCCTTTCCACTCTCATGCCTTTTTCATTTATATTAATACTCCAAAGGAAGCAATTTTGGACAACAGTCCTTTGCTTCTTGCAAAGCACACTGCAGACTTGCGTGCAACCTCTAGAACACGATGGGAAATGTTTTCTGAAGAGACACACTTTCTCCTTAAGAGATATAGTAAAAAAGCTTTTTGCTTAGATGTCGGTGACAATAGGCACTTGCTAGCGTGCACTGCAAGTGTAATCTCTGCACAACACTGGGATTGTGTGCCCATCTTGCAAACTGATATGAAACAGTACCTTTCCACTCTCTTGCCTTTCTTTTCACATTTATACGGGAAAGGAAGGCGTTTTGGACAACTTTTGTTTTCTTGTTGCTGAACACTCTGCAGAGCTGCGTGCAACCTCAGGAACACGATGGAAGATGTTTTCTGAACTGGAACACTCTCTCCCTGCGGGATACAGTGAAAAACCTGTTTGCTGAGATGTAGGTGGCAAGAGGAACTTACTACAGTGCAGTGCTAAGGTAAAGGCTGCACAACACAAGCATTTTGTAAGCAGCTTGCAAGCTGAGAGATAACAGTACCTTTCCACTCTGCTGCATTTTCCTTTCCCAGTACAATTCGAATTTTAGGGGGTTTGGACAACTTTCTTTTACTTCTTGCGAAACACTCTGCAGACCTTCTTGTACCCTTTTAAAAACGATGGGAGCTGTTTTCTCAACACGCAAAGTTTCTCCTTAGGAGATACAGTGAAAAAGCTATTTCCTTAGATGTAGGTGACTAGAGGCACTTGCTACAGTGCACTGCAAAGGTAATGGCTGCACAACACTTGCATTGTGGCACAGTTTGCAAACTGATAGAAAAGAGTTCCTTTCCACTCTCATACCTTTCCATTTTTATTAATACTCCAAAGGAAGCAATTTTGGACCACAGTCCTTTGCTTCTTGCAAAGCACTCTGCAGACTTGCGTGCAACCTCTAGAACACAATGGGAGATGTTTTCTGAAGAGACACACTTTCTCCTTAAGAGATATAGTAAAAAAGCTATTTGCTTAGATGTAGGTGACTAGAGGCACTTGCTACAGTGCACTGCAAGTGTAATCTCTGCACAACACTGGGATTGTGTGCCCAGCTTGCAAACTGATATGAAACAGTACCTTTCCCCTCTCTTGCCTTTCCTTTCACATTAATACTGGAAAGGAAGGCGTTTTAGACAACTTTTGTTTTCTTGTTGCAGAACACTCTGCAGAGCTGCGTGCAACCTCAGGAACACGATGGAAGATGTTTTCTGAACTGGAACACTCTCTCCCTGCGGGATACAGTGAAAAACCTATTTGCTGAGATGTAGGTGGCAGGAGGAACTTAGTACAGTGCACTGCAAAGGTAATGTCTGCACAACACAAGCATTTTGTAAGCAGCTTGCAAACTGAGAGATAACAGTACCTTTCCACTCTGCTGCATTTTCCTTTCCCAGTACAATTCGAATTTTAGGGGGTTTGGATAACTTTCTTTTACTTCTTGCAGAACACCCTGCAGACCTTCTTGTACCCTTTTAAAAATGATGGGAGCTGTTTTCTCAACAGGCAAAGTTTCTCCTTAGGAGATACAGTGAAAAAGCTATTTGCTTAGATGTAGGTGACTAGAGGCACTTGCTAGAGTGCACTGCAAGTGTAATCTCTGAACAACTCTGGGATTGTGTGCCCAGCTTGCAAACTGATATGAAACAGTACCTTTCCACTCTCTTGCCTTTCCTTTCACATTAATACTGGAAAGGAAGGCGTTTTAGACAACATTTGTTTTCTTGTTGCAGAACACTCTGCAGAGCTGCGTGCAACCTCAGGAACACGATGGAAGATGTTTTCTGAACTGGAACACTCTCTCCCTGCGGGATACAGTGAAAAACCTCTTTGCTGCGATGTAGGTGGCAAGAGGAACTTACTACAGTGCAGTGCAAAGGTAAAGGCTGCACAACACAAGCATTTCGTAAGCAGTTTGCAAAGTGAGAGATAACAGTACCTTTCCACTCTGCTGCAATATCCTTTCCCAGTACAATTCGAATTTTAGGGGGTTTGGACAACTTTCTTTTACTTCTTGCGAAACACTCTGCAGACCTTCTTGTACCCTTTTAAAAACGATGGGAGCTGTTTTCTCAACAGGCAAAGTTTCTCCTTAGGAGATACAGTGAAAAAGCTATTTGCTTAGATGTAGGTGACTAGAGGCACTTGCTACAGTGCACTGAAAGGTAATGGCTGCACAACACTTGCATTGTGGCACAGCTTGCAAACTGATATGAAACAGTACCTTTCCACTCTCTTGGCTTTCCTTTCACATTAATACTGGAAAGGAAGGCGTTTCAGACAACTTTTGTTTTCTTGTTGCAGAACACTCTGCAGAGCTGCGTGCAAACTCAGGAACACGATGGAAGATGTTTTCTGAACTGGAACACTCTCTCCCTGCGGGATACAGTGAAAAACCTTTTTCCTTAGATGTGGGTGACTAGAGGCACTTTTTACAGTGCACTACAAAGGAAATGGCTGCACGACACTTGCATTGTGTTCACAGTTTGCAAATAGATAGAAAACAGTACCCCTGCACTCTCCTGCCTTTTCCTTTCCCAGTGAAATTTGAATCGAAGCGGTTCTGGACAACTTTCCTTTACTTCTTTCAGGTAACTCTGCTGACCTTCTTGTACCCTTTTAAAAACCATGGGAGCTGTTTTCTCAACAGGCAAAGTTTCTCCTTAGGAGATACAGTGAAAAAGCATTTTGCTTAGATGTAGGTGACTAGAGGCACTTGCTACAGTGCACTGCAAAGGTAATGGCTGCACAACACTTGCATTGTGGCACAGTTTGCAAACTGATAGAAAACAGTTCCTTTCCACTCTCATGCCTTTTCCATTTATATTAATACTCCAAAGGAAGCAATTTTGGACAACAGTCCTTTGCTTCTTGCAAAGCACTCTGCAGACTTGCGTGCAACCTCTAGAACACAATGGGAGATGTTTTCTGAAGAGACACACTTTCTCCTTAAGAGATATAGTAAAAAAGCTATTTGCGTAGATGTAGGTGACAATAGGCACTTGCTACAGTGCACTGCAAGTGTAATCTCTGCACAACACTGGGATTGTGTGCCCAGCTTGCAAACTGATATGAAACAGTACCTTTCCCCTCTCTTGCCTTTCCTTTCACATTAATACTGGAAAGGAAGGCGTTTTGGACAACTTTTGTTTTCTTGTTGCAGAACACTCTGCAGAGCTGCGTGCAACCTCAGGAACACGATGGAAGATGTTTTCTGAACTGGAACACTCTCTCCCTGCGGGATACACTGAAAAACCTGTTTGCTGAGATGTAGGTGGCAAGAGGAACTTAGTACAGTGCACTGCAAAGGTAATGGCTGCACAACACTTGCATTGTGGCACAGTTTGCAAACTGATAGAAAAGAGTTCCTTTCCACTCTCATACCTTTCCATTTTTATTAATACTCCAAAGGAAGCAATTTTGGACAACAGTCCTTTGCTTCTTGCAAAGCACTCTCCAGACTTGCGTGCAACCTCTAGAACACAATGGGTGATGTTTTCAGCAGAGACACTCTTTCTCCTTAAGAGATATAGGAAAAAAGCTATTTGCTTAGATGTAGGTGACTAGAGGCACTTGCTACAGTGCACTGCATAGGTAATGGCTGCACAACACTTGCATTGTGGCACAGTTTGCAAACTGATAGAAAACAGTACCCCTGCCCTCTCCTGCATTTTCCTTTCCCAGTGAAGTTCGAATTTTAGGGGTTTTGGACAACTTTCTTTTACTTCTTCCAGAACACTGTGCAGACCTTCTTGTACCTTCTAAAACACCATGGGAGATGTTTTCTGAACAGACACACTTTCTCCTTAAGAGATATAGTAAAAAAGCTTTTTGCTTAGATGTAGGTGACTAGAGGCACTTGCTAGCGTGCACTGCAGGTGTAATCTCTGCACAACACTGGGATTGTGTGCCCAGCTTGCAAACTGATATGAAACAATACCTTTCCCCTCTCTTGCCTTTCCTTTCACATTAATACTGGAAAGGATGGCGTTTTGGACAACTTTTGTTTTCTTGTTGCAGAACACTCTACAGAGCTGCGTGCAACCTCAGGAACACGATGGAAGATGTTTTCTGGACTGGAACACTCTCTCCCTGCTGGATACAGTGAAAATCCTGTTTGCTGAGATGTAGGTTGCAAGAGGAACTTACTACAGTGCAGTGCTAAGGTAAATGCTGTACAACGCTGGGATTGTGTCAGCAGCTGACAAACTGATAAAAAACAGTTCCTTTCCACTCTCATGCCTTTTCCATTTATATTTATACTCCAAAGGAAGCAATTTTGGACAACAGTCCTTTGCTTCTTGCAAAGCCCTCTGCAGATTTGCGTACAACTTCTAGACCAAGATGGGAGATGTTTTCTGAACTGGAACACTCTCTCCCTGCGTGATACAGTCAAAAACCTGTTTGCTGAGATGTAGGTGGCAAGAGGAACTTACTACAGTGCAGTGCTAAGGTAAAGGCTGCACAACACAAGCATTTTGTAAGCAGCTTGCAAACTGAGAGATAACAGTACCTTTCCAATCTGCTGCATTTTCCTATCCCAGTACAATTCGAATTTTAGGGGGTTTGGACAACTTTCTTTTACTTCTTGCGAAACACTCTGCAGACCTTCTTGTACCCTTTTAAAAACGATGGGAGCTGTTTTCTCAACAGGCAAAGTTTCTCCTTAGGAGATACAATGAAAAAGCTATTTCCTTAGATGTAGGTGACTAGAGGCACTTGCTACAGTGCACTGCAAAGGTAATGGCTGCACAACACTTGCATTGTGGCACAGTTTGCAAACTGATAGAAAACAGTTCCTTTCTACTCTCATGCCTTTTCCATTTATATTAATACTCCAAAGGAAGCAATTTTGGACAACAGTCCTTTGCTTCTTGCAAAGCACTCTCCTGTCTTGCGTGCAACCTCTAGAACACAATGGGAGATGTTTTCTGAACAGACACACTTTCTCCTTAAGAGATATAGTAAAAAAGCTTTTTGCTTAGATGTAGGTGACTAGAGGCACTTGCTACAGTGCACTGCAAGTGTAATCTCTGCACAACACTGGGATTGTGTGCCCATCTTTCAAACTGATATGAAACAGTACCTTTCCCCTCTCTTGTCTTTCCTTTCACATTAATACTGGAAAGGAAGGCGTTTTGGACAACTTTTGTTTTCTTGTTGCAGAACACTCTACAGAGCTGCGTGCAAACTCAGGAACACGATGGAAGATGTTTTCTGAACTGGAACACTCTCTCCCTGCGGGATACAGTGACAAACCTCTTTGCTTAGATTTAGATGGCAAGAGGAACTATACCACAGTGCAGTGCTAAGGTAAAGGCTGCACAACACAAGCATTTTGTAAGCAGCTTGCAAACTGAGAGATAACAGTACCTTTCCACTCTGCTGCATTTTCCTTTCCCAGTACAATTCGAATTTTAGGGGGTTTGGACAACTTTCTTTTACTTCTTGCAGAACACTCTGCAGACCTTCTTGTACCCTTTTAAAAAAGATGGGAGCTGTTTTCTCAACAGGCAAAGTTTCTCCTTAGGAGATACAGTGAAAAAGCTATTTGCTTAGATGTTGCTGACTAGAGGCACTTGCTAGAGTGCACTGCAAGTGTAATCTCTGCACAACACTGGGATTTTGTGCCCAGCTTGCAAACTGATATGAAACAGTACCTTTCCACTCTCTTGGCTTTCCTTTCACATTAATACTGGAAAGGAAGGCGTTTTAGACAACTTTTGTTTTCTTGTTGCAGAACACTCTGCAGAGCTGCGTGCAACCTCAGGAACACGATGGAAGATGTTATCTGAACTGGAACACTCTCTCCCTGCGGGATACAGTGAAAAACCTGTTTGCTGAGATGTAGGTGGCAAGAGGAACTTAGTACAGTGCACTGCAAAGGTAATGGCTGCACAACACTTGCATTGTGGCACAGTTTGCAAACTGATAGAAAAGAGTTCCTTTCAACTCTCATACCTTTCCATTTTTATTAATACTCCAAAGGAAGCAATTTTGGACAACAGTCCTTTGCTTCTTGCAAAGCACACTGCAGACTTGCGTGCAACCTCTAGAACACAATGGGAGATGTTTTCTGAAGAGACACACTTTCTCCTTAAGAGATATAGTAAAAAAGCTATTTGCTTAGATGTAGGTGACTAGAGGCACTTGCTACAGTGCACTGCAAGTGTAATCTCTGAACAACACTGGGATTGTGTGCCCAGCTTGCAAACTGATATTAAACAGTACCTTTCCCCTCTCTTGCCTTTCCTTTCACATTAATACTGGAAAGGAAGGCGTTTCGGACAACTTTTGTTTTCTTGTTACAGAACACTGTACAGAGCTGCGTGCAACCTCAGGAACACGATGGAAGATGTTTTCAGAACTGGAACACTCTCTCCCTGCGGGATACAGTGAAAAACCTATTTGCTGAGATGTAGGTGGCAAGAGGAACTTACTACAGTGCAGTGCAAAGGTAAAGGCTGCACAACACAAGCATTTTGTAAGCAGCTTGCAAACTGAGAGATAACAGTACCTTTCCACTCTGCTGCATTTTCCTTTCCCAGTACAATTCGAATTTTAGGGGGTTTGGACAACTTTCTTTTACTTCTTGCACAACAACCTGCAGACCTTCTTGTACCCTTTTAAAAATGATGGGAGCTGTTTTCTCAACAGGCAAAGTTTCTCCTTAGGAGATACAGTGAAAAAGCTATTTGCTTAGATGTAGGTGACTAGAGGCACTTGCTAGAGTGCACTGCAAGTGTAATCTCTGAACAACACTGGGATTGTGTGCCCAGCTTGCAAACTGATATGAAACAGTACCTTTCCACTCTCTTGGCTTTCCTTTCACATTAATACTGGAAAGGAAGGCGTTTCAGACAACTTTTGTTTTCTTGTTGCAGAACACTCTGCAGAGCTGCGTGCAAACTCAGGAACACGATGGAAGATGTTTTCTGAACTGGAACACTCTCTCCCTGCGGGATACAGTGAAAAACCTTTTTCCTTAGATGTGGGTGACTAGAGGCACTTTTTACAGTGCACTACAAAGGAAATGGCTGCACGACACTTGCATTGTGTTCACAGTTTGCAAATAGATAGAAAACAGTACCCCTGCACTCTCCTGCCTTTTCCTTTCCCAGTGAAATTTGAATCGAAGCGGTTCTGGACAACTTTCCTTTACTTCTTTCAGGTAACTCTGCTGACCTTCTTGTACCCTTTTAAAAACCATGGGAGCTGTTTTCTCAACAGGCAAAGTTTCTCCTTAGGAGATACAGTGAAAAAGCATTTTGCTAAGATGTAGGTGACTAGAGGCACTTGCTACAGTGCACTGCAAAGGTAATGGCTGCACAACACTTGCATTGTGGCACAGTTTGCAAACTGATAGAAAACAGTTCCTTTCCACTCTCATGCCTTTTCCATTTATATTAATACTCCAAAGGAAGCAATTTTGGACAACAGTCCTTTGCTTCTTGCAAAGCACTCTGCAGACTTGCGTGCAACCTCTAGAACACAATGGGAGATGTTTTCTGAAGAGACACACTTTCTCCTTAAGAGATATAGTAAAAAAGCTATTTGCTTAGATGTAGGTGACAATAGGCACTTGCTACAGTGCACTGCAAGTGTAATCTCTGCACAACACTGGGATTGTGTGCCCAGCTTGCAAACTGATATGAAACAGTACCTTTCCCCTCTCTTGCCTTTCCTTTCACATTAATACTGGAAAGGAAGGCGTTTTCGACAACTTTTGTTTTCTTGTTGCAGAACACTCTGCAGAGCTGCGTGCAACCTCAGGAACACGATGGAAGATGTTTTCTGAACTGGAACACTCTCTCCCTGCGGGATACAGTGAAAAACCTCTTTGCTGAGATGTAGGTGGCAAGAGGAACTTAGTACAGTGCACTGCAAAGGTAATGGCTGCACAACACTTGCATTGTGGCACAGTTTGCAAACTGATAGAAAAGAGTTCCTTTCCACTCTCATACCTTTCCATTTTTATTAATACTCCAAAGGAAGCAATTTTGGACAACAGTCCTTTGCTTCTTGCAAAGCACTCTCCAGACTTGCATGCAACCTCTAGAACACAATGGGTGATGTTTTCAGCAGAGACACTCTTTCTCCTTAAGAGATATAGCAAAAAAGCTATTTGCTTAGATGTAGGTGACTAGAGGCACTTGCTATAGTGCACTGCAAAGGTAATGGCTGCACAACACTTGCATTGTGGCACAGTTTGCAAACTGATAGAAAACAGTACCCCTGCCCTCTCCTGCATTTTCCTTTCCCAGTGAAGTTCGAATTTTAGGGGTTTTGGACAACTTTCTTTTACTTCTTAGAGAACACTGTGCAGACCTTCTTGTACCTTCTAAAACACCATGGGAGATGTTTTCTGAACAGACACACTTTCTCCTTAAGAGATATAGTAAAAAAGCTTTTTGCTTAGATGTAGGTGACAATAGGCACTTGCTAGCGTGCACTGCAAGTGTAATCTCTGCACAACACTGGGATTGTGTGCCCAGCTTGCAAACTGGTATGCAACAGCACCTTTCCCCTCTCTTGCCTTTCCTTTCACATTAATACTGGAAAGGAAGGCGTTTTGGACAACTTTTGTTTTCTTCTTGCAGAACACTCTACAGAGCTGCGTGCAACCTCAGGAACACGATGGAAGATGTTTTCTGAACTGGAACACTCTCTCCCTGCTGGATACAGTGAAAATCCTGTTTGCTGAGATGTAGGTTGCAAGAGGAACTTACTACAGTGCAGTGCTAAGGTAAATACTGCACAACGCTGGGATTGCGTCAGCAGCTGACAAACTGATAAAAAACAGTTCCTTTCCACTCTCATGCCTTTTCCATTTATATTAATACTCCAAAGGAAGCAATTTTGGACAACAGTCCTTTGCTTCTTGCAAAGCCCTCTGCAGATTTGCGTACAACCTCTAGACCAAGATGGGAGATGTTTTCTGAACTGGAACACTCTCTCCCTGCGTGATACAGTCAAAAACCTGTTTGCTGAGATGTAGGTGGCAAGAGGAACTTACTACAGTGCAGTGCAAAGGTAAAGGCTGCACAACGCAAGCATTTTGTAAGCAGCTTGCAAACTGAGAGATAACAGTACCTTTCCACTCTGCTGCATTTTCCTTTCCCAGTACAATTCGAATTTTAGGGGGTTTGGACAACTTTCTTTTACTTCTTGCAAAACACTCTGCAGACCTTCTTGTACCCTTTTAAAAACGATGGGAGCTGTTTTCTCAACAGGCAAAGTTTCTCCTTAGAAGATACAGTGAAAAAGCTATTTCCTTAGATGTTGCTGACTAGAGGCACTTGCTACAGTGCACTGCAAAGGTAATGGCTGCACAACACTTGCATTGTGGCACAGTTTGCAAACTGATAGAAAACAGTTCCTTTCTACTCTCATGCCTTTTCCATTTATATTAATACTCCAAAGGAAGCAATTTTGGACAACAGTCCTTTGCTTCTTGCAAAGCACTCTCCTGACTTGCGTGCAACCTGTAGAACACAATGGGAGATGTTTTCTGAACAGACACACTTTCTCCTTAAGAGATATAGTAAAAAAGCTTTTTGCTTAGATGTAGGTGACTAGAGGCACTTGCTACAGTGCACTGCAAGTGTAATCTCTGCACAACACTGGGATTGTGTGCCCATCTTTCAAACTGATATGAAACAGTACCTTTCCCCTCTCTTGTCTTTCCTTTCACATTAATACTGGAAAGGAAGGCGTTTTGGACAACTTTTGTTTTCTTGTTGCAGAACACTCTACAGAGCTGCGTGCAAACTCAGGAACACGATGGAAGATGTTTTCTGAACTGGAACACTCTCTCCCTGCGGGATACAGTGACAAACCTCTTTGCTTAGATTTAGATGGCAAGAGGAACGATACCACAGTGCAGTGCTAAGGTAAAGGCTGCACAACACAAGCATTTTGTAAGCAGCTTGCAAACTGAGAGATAACAGTACCTTTCCACTCTGCTGCATTTTCCTTTCCCAGTACAATTCGAATTTTAGGGGGTTTGGACAACTTTCTTTTACTTCTTGCAGAACACTCTGCAGACCTTCTTGTACCCTTTTAAAAAAGATGGGAGCTGTTTTCTCAACAGGCAAAGTTTCTCCTTAGGAGATACAGTGAAAAAGCTATTTGCTTAGATGTTGCTGACTAGAGGCACTTGCTACAGTGCACTGCAAGTGTAATCTCTGCACAACACTGGGATTTTGTGCCCAGCTTGCAAACTGATATGAAACAGTACCTTTCCACTCTCTTGGCTTTCCTTTCACATTAATACTGGAAAGGAAGGCGTTTTAGACAACTTTTGTTTTCTTGTTGCAGAACACTCTGCAGAGCTGCGTGCAACCTCAGGAACACGATGGAAGATGTTATCTGAACTGGAACACTCTCTCCCTGCGGGATACAGTGAAAAACCTGTTTGCTGAGATGTAGGTGGCAAGAGGAACTTAGTACAGTGCACTGCAAAGGTAATGGCTGCACAACACTTGCATTGTGGCACAGTTTGCAAACTGATAGAAAAGAGTTCCTTTCCACTCCCATACCTTTCCATTTTTATTAATACTCCAAAGGAAGCAATTTTGGACAACAGTCCTTTGCTTCTTGCAAAGCACTCTCCAGACTTGCGTGCAACCTCTAGAACACAATGGGAGATGTTTTCTGAAGAGACACACTTTCTCCTTAAGAGATATAGTAAAAAAGCTATTTGCTTAGATGTAGGTGACTAGAGGCACTTGCTACAGTGCACTGCAAGTGTAATCTCTGAACAACACTGGGATTGTGTGCCCAGCTTGCAAACTGATATTAAACAGTACCTTTCCCCTCTCTTGCCTTTCCTTTCACATTAATACTGGAAAGGAAGGCGTTTTGGACAACTTTCTTTTTCTTTTTACAGAACACTCTGCAGAGCTGCGTGCAACCTCAGGAACACGATGGAAGATGTTTTCTGAACTGGAACACTCTCTCCCTGCGGGATACAGTGAAAAACCTGTTTGCTGAGATGTAGGTGGCAAGAGGAACTTACTACAGTGCAGTGCAAAGGTAAAGGCTGCACAACACAAGCATTTTGTAAGCAGCTTGCAAACTGAGAGATAACAGTACCTTTCCACTCTGCTGCATTTTCCTTTCCCAGTACAATTCGAATTTTAGGGGGTTTGGACAACTTTCTTTTACTTCTTGCAGAACAACCTGCAGACCTTCTTGTACCCTTTTAAAAATGATGGGAGCTGCTTTCTCAACAGGCAAAGTTTCTCCTTAGGAGATACAGTGAAAAAGCTATTTGCTTAGATGTAGGTGACTAGAGGCACTTGCTGGAGTGCACTGCAAGTGTTATCTCTGAACAACACTGGGATAGTGTGCCCAGCTTGCAAACTGATATGAAACAGTACCTTTCCACTCTCTTGGCTTTCCTTTCACATTAATACTGGAAAGGAAGGCGTTTCAGACAACTTTTGTTTTCTTGTTGCAGAACACTCTGCAGAGCTGCGTGCAAACTCAGGAACACGATGGAAGATGTTTTCTGAACTGGAACACTCTCTCCCTGCGGGATACAGTGAAAAACCTTTTTCCTTAGATGTGGGTGACTAGAGGCACTTTTTACAGTGCACTACAAAAGAAATGGCTGCACGACACTTGCATTGTGTTCACAGTTTGCAAATAGATAGAAAACAGTACCCCTGCACTCTCCTGCCTTTTCCTTTCCCAGTGAAATTTGAATCGATGCGGTTCTGGACAACTTTCCTTTACTTCTTTCAGGTAACTCTGCTGACCTTCTTGTACCCTTTTAAAAACCATGGGAGCTGTTTTCTCAACAGGCAAAGTTTCTCCTTAGTAGATACAGTGAAAAAGCATTTTGCTTAGATGTAGGTGACTAGAGGCACTTGCTACAGTGCACTGCAAAGGTAATGGCTGCACAACACTTGCATTGTGGCACAGTTTGCAAACTGATAGAAAACAGTTCCTTTCCACTCTCATCCCTTTTCCATTTATATTAATACTCCAAAGGAAGCAATTTTTGACAACAGTCCTTTGCTTCTTGCAAAGCACTCTGCAGACTTGCGTGCAACCTCTAGAACAACATGGGAGATGTTTTCTGAAGAGACACACTTTCTCCTTAAGAGATATAGTAAAAAAGCTATTTGCTTAGATGTAGGTGACAATAGGCACTTGCTACAGTGCACTGCGAGTGTAATCTCTGCACAACACTGGGATTGTGTGCCCAGCTTGCAAACTGATATGAAACAGTACCTTTCCCCTCTCTTGCCTTTCCTTTCACATTAATACTGGAAAGGAAGGCGTTTTGGACAACTTTTGTTTTCTTGTTGCAGAACACTCTGCAGAGCTGCGTGCAACATCAGGAACACGATGGAAGATGTTTTCTGAACTGGAACACTCTCTCCCTGCGGGATACAGTGAAAAACCTGTTTGCTGAGATGTAGGTGGCAAGAGGAACTTAGTACAGTGCACTGCAAAGGTAATGGCTGCACAACACTTGCATTGTGGCACAGTTTGTAAACTGATAGAAAAGAGTTCCTTTCCACTCTCATACCTTTCCATTTTTATTAATACTCCAAAGGAAGCAATTTTGGACAACAGTCCTTTGCTTCTTGCAAAGCACTCTCCAGACTTTCGTGCAACCTCTAGAACACAATGGGTGATTTTCTCAGCAGAAGCACTCTTTCTCCTTAAGAGATATAGCAAAAAAGCTATTTGCTTAGATGTAGGTGACTAGAGGCACTTGCTATAGTGCACTGCAAAGGTAATGGCTGCACAACACTTGCATTGTGGCACAGTTTGCAAACTGATAGAAAACAGTACCCCTGCCCTCTCCTGCATTTTCCTTTCCCAGTGAAGTTCGAATTTTAGGGGTTTTGGACAACTTTCTTTTACTTCTTAGAGAACACTGTGCAGACCTTCTTGTACCTTCTAAAACACCATGGGAGATGTTTTCTGAACAGACACACTTTCTCCTTAAGAGATATAGTAAAAAAGTTTTTTGCTTAGATGTAGGTGACAATAGGCACTTGCTAGCGTGCACTGCAAGTGTAATCTCTGCACAACACTGGGATTGTGTGCCCAGCTTGCAAACTGGTATGCAACAGCACCTTTCCCCTCTCTTGCCTTTCCTTTCACATTAATACTGGAAAGGAAGGCGTTTTGGACAACTTTTGTTTTCTTCTTGCAGAACACTCTACAGAGCTGCGTGCAACCTCAGGAACATGATGGAAGATGTTTTCTGAACTGGAACACTCTCTCCCTGCTGGATACAGTGAAAATCCTGTTTGCTGAGATGTAGGTTGCAAGAGGAACTTACTACAGTGCAGTGCTAAGGTAAATGCTGCACAACGCTGGGATTGTGTCAGCAGCTGACAAACTGATAAAAAACAGTTCCTTTCCACTCTCATGCCTTTTCCATTTATATTAATACTCCAAAGGAAGCAATTTTGGACAACAGTCCTTTGCTTCTTGCAAAGCCCTCTGCAGATTTGCGTACAACCTCTAGACCAAGATGGGAGATGTTTTCTGAACTGGAACACTCTCTCCCTGCGTGATACAGTCAAAAACCTGTTTGCTGAGATGTAGGTGGCAAGAGGAACTTACTACAGTGCAGTGCTAAGGTAAAGGCTGCACAACGCAAGCATTTTGTAAGCAGCTTGCAAACTGAGAGATAACAGTACCTTTCCACTCTGCTGCATTTTCCTTTCCCAGTACAATTCGAATTTTAGGGGGTTTGGACAACTTTCTTTTACTTCTTGCGAAACACTCTGCAGACCTTCTTGTACCCTTTTAAAAACCATGGGAGCTGTTTTCTCAACAGGCAAAGTTTCTCCTTAGGAGATACAGTGAAAAAGCTATTTCCTTAGATGTAGGTGACTAGAGGCACTTGCTCGAGTGCACTGCAAAGGTAATGGCTGCACAACACTTGCATTGTGGCACAGTTTGCAAACTGATAGAAAACAGTTCCTTTCCACTCTCATGCCTTTTCCATTTATATTAATACTCCAAAGGAAGCAATTTTTGACAACAGTCCTTTGCTTCTTGCAAAGCACACTCCTGACTTGCGTGCAACCTCTAGAACACAATGGGAGATGTTTTCTGAAAAGACACACTTTCTCCTTAAGAGATATAGTAAAAAAGCTTTTTGCTTAGATGTAGGTGACTAGAGGCACTTGCTACAGTGCACTGCAAGTGTAATCTCTGCACAACACTGGGATTGTGTGCCCATCTTTCAAACTGATATGAAACAGTACCTATCCCCTCTCTTGTCTTTCCTTTCACATTAATACTGGAAAGGAAGGCGTTTTGGACAACTTTTGTTTTCTTGTTGCAGAACACTCTACAGAGCTGCGTGCAAACTCAGGAACACGATGGAAGATGTTTTCTGAACTGGAACACTCTCTCCCTGCGGGATACAGTGACAAACCTCTTTGCTTAGATTTAGATGGCAAGAGGAACTATACCACAGTGCAGTGCAAAGGTAAAGGCTGCACAACACAAGCATTTTGTAAGCAGCTTGCAAACTGAGAGATAACAGTACCTTTCCACTTCTGCTGCATTTTCCTTTCCCAGTACAATTCGAATTTTAGGGGGTTTGGACAACTTTCTTTTACTTCTTGCAGAACACTCTGCAGACCTTCTTGTACCCTTTTAAAAAAGATGGGAGCTGTTTTCTCAACAGGCAAAGTTTCTCCTTAGGAGATACAGTGAAAAAGCTATTTGCTTAGATGTTGCTGACTAGAGGCACTTGCTAGAGTGCACTGCAAGTGTAATCTCTGCACAACACTGGGATTTTGTGCCCAGCTTGCAAACTGATATGAAACAGTACCTTTCCACTCTCTTGGCTTTCCTTTCACATTAATACTGGAAAGGAAGGCGTTTTAGACAACTTTTGTTTTCTTGTTGCAGAACACTCTGCAGAGCTGCGTGCAACCTCAGGAACACGATGGAAGATGTTTTCTGAACTGGAACACTCTCTCCCTGCGGGATACAGTGAAAAAACTTTTTCCTTAGATGTGGGTGACTAGAGGCACTTTTTACAGTTCACCACAAAGGAAATGGCTGCACAACACTTGTATTGTGTGCACAGTTTGCAAATAGATAGAAAACAGTACCCCTGCACTCTCCTGCCTTTTCCTTTCCCAGTGAAATTTGAATCGAAGGGGTTCTGGACAACTTTCCTTTAGTTCTTTCAGGTAACTCTGCAGACCTTCTGGTACCTTCTAAAACAACATGGGAGATGTTTTCTGAACAGACACACTTTCTCCTTAAGAGATATAGTAAAAATGCTATTTGCTTAGATGTAGGTGACTAAAGGCACTTGCTAGAGTGCACTGCAAATGTAATCTCTGCACAACACTGGGATTGTGTGCCCACCTTGCAAACTGATATGAAACAGTACCTTTCCCCTCTCTTGCCTTTCCTTTCATATTAATACTGGAAAGGAAGGCGTTTTAGACAACTTTTGTTTTCTTGTTGCAGAACATTCTGCAGAGCTGCGTGAAACCTCAGGAACACGATGGAAGATGTTTTCTGAACTGGAACACTCTCTCCCTGCGGGATACAGTGAAAAACCTGTTTGCTGAGATGTAGGTGGCAAGAGGAACTTACTACAGTCCAGTGCAAAGGTAAAGGCTGCACAACACAAGCATTTTGTAAGCAGCTTGCAAATTGAGAGATAACAGTACCTTTCCACTCTGCTGCATTTTCCTTTCCCAGTACAATTCGAATTTTAGGGGGTTTGGACAACTTTCTTTTACTTCTTGCAGAACACTCTGCAGATCTTCTTGTACCTTCTAAAACACCATGGGAGATGTTTTCTGAACAGACACACTTTCTCCTTAAGAGATATAGTAAAAAAGCTTTTTGCTTAGATGTAGGTGACAATAGGCCCTTGCTAGCGTGCACTGCAAGTGTAATCTCTGCACAACACTGGGATTGTGTGCCCAGCTTGCAAACTGATATGAAACAGTACCTTTCCCCTCTCTTGCCTTTCCTTTCATATTAATACTGGAAAGGAAGGCGTTTTGGACAACTTTTGTTTTCTTGTTGCAGAACATTCTGCAGAGCTGCGTGAAACCTCAGGAACACGATGGAAGATGTTTTCTGAACTGGAACACTCTCTCCCTGCGGGATACAGTGAAAAACCTGTTTGCTGAGATGTAGGTGGCAAGAGGAACTTTCTACAGTGCAGTGCAAAGGTAAAGGCTGCACAACACAAGCATTTTGTAAGCAGCTTGCAAACTGAGAGATAACAGTACCTTTCCACTCTGCTGCATTTTCCTTTCCCAGTACAATTCGAATTTTAGGGGGTTTGGACAACTTTCTTTTACTTCTTGCGAAACACTCTGCAGACCTTCTTGTACCCTTTTAAAAACGATGGGAGCTGTTTTCTCAACAGGCAAAGTTTCTCCTTAGGAGATACAGTGAAAAAGCTATTTGCTTAGATGTAGGTGACTAGAGGCACTTGCTACAGTGCACTGCAAAGGTAATGGCTGCACAACACTTGCATTGTGGCACAGTTTTCAAACTGATAGAAAACAGTACCCCTGCCCTCTCCTGCATTTTCCTTTCCCAGTGAAGTTCGAATTTTAGGGGTTTTGGACAACTTTCTTTTACTTCTTGCAGAACACTCTGCAGACCTTCTTGTACCTTCTAAAACACCATGGGAGATGTTTTCTGAACAGACACACTTTCTCCTTAAGAGATATAGTAAAAAAGCTTTTTGCTTAGATGTTGGTGACAATAGGCACTTCCTAGCGTGCACTGCAAGTGTAATCTCTGCACAACACTGGGATTGTGTGCCCAGCTTGCAAACTGGTCTGCAACAGTACCTTTCCCCTCTCTTGCCTTTCCTTTCACATTAATACTGGAAAGGAAGGCGTTTTGGACAACTTTTGTTTTCTTATTGCAGAACACTCTGCAGAGCTGCATGCAACCTCAGGAACGCGATGGAAGATGTTTTCTGAACTGGAACACTCTCTCCCTGCGGGATACAGTGAAAAAGGTATTTGCTTAGATGTAGGTGACTAGAGGCACTTGCTACAGTGCACTGCAAAGGTAATGGCTGCACAACACTTGCATTGTGGCACAGTTTGCAAACCGATAGAAAACAGTTCCTTTCCACTCTCATGCCTTTTCCATTTATATTAATACTCCAAAGGAAGCAATTTTGGACAACAGTCCTTTGCTTCTTGCAAAGCCCTGTGCAGATTTGCGTGCAACCTCTAGAAAAAGATGGGAGATGTTTTCTGAAAAGACACACTTTCTCCTTAAGAGATATAGTAAAAAAGCTTTTTGCTTGGATGTAGGTGACAATGGGCACTTGCTAGAGTGCACTGCAAGTGTAATCTCTGCACAACACTGGGATTGTGTGCCCAGCTTGCAAACTGATATGAAACAGTACCTTTCCCCTCTCTTGCCTTTCCTTTCACATTAATACTGGAAAGGAAGGCGTTTTGGACAACTTTTGTTTTCTTCTTGCAGAACACTCTACAGAGCTGCGTGCAACCTCAGGAACATGATGGAAGATGTTTTCTGAACTGGAACACTCTCTCCCTGCTGGATACAGTGAAAATCCTGTTTGCTGAGATGTAGGTTGCAAGAGGAACTTACTACAGTGCAGTGCTAAGGTAAATGCTGCACAATGCTGGGATTGTGTCAGCAGCTGACAAACTGATAAAAAACAGTTCCTTTCCACTCTCATGCCTTTTCCATTTATATTAATACTCCAAAGGAAGCAATTTTGGACAACAGTCCTTTGCTTCTTGCAAAGCCCTCTGCAGATTTGCGTACAACCTCTAGACCAAGATGGGAGATGTTTTCTGAACTGGAACACTCTCTCCCTGCGTGATACAGTCAAAAACCTGTTTGCTGAGATGTAGGTGGCAAGAGGAACTTACTACAGTGCAGTGCTAAGGTAAAGGCTGCACAACGCAAGCATTTTGTAAGCAGCTTGCAAACTGAGAGATAACAGTACCTTTCCACTCTGCTGCATTTTCCTTTCCCAGTACAATTCGAATTTTAGGGGGTTTGGACAACTTTCTTTTACTTCTTGCGAAACACTCTGCAGACCTTCTTGTACCCTTTTAAAAACGATGGGAGCTGTTTTCTCAACAGGCAAAGTTTCTCCTTAGGAGATACAGTGAAAAAGCTATTTCCTTAGATGTAGGTGACTAGAGGCACTTGCTACAGTGCACTGCAAAGGTAATGGCTGCACAACACTTGCATTGTGGCACAGTTTGCAAACTGATAGAAAACAGTTCCTTTCCACTCTCATGCCTTTTCCATTTATATTAATACTCCAAAGGAAGCAATTTTTGACAACAGTCCTTTGCTTCTTGCAAAGCACACTCCTGACTTGCGTGCAACCTCTAGAACACAATGGGAGATGTTTTCTGAAAAGACACACTTTCTCCTTAAGAGATATAGTAAAAAAGCTTTTTGCTTAGATGTAGGTGACTAGAGGCACTTGCTACAGTGCACTGCAAGTGTAATCTCTGCACAACACTGGGATTGTGTGCCCAGCTTGCAAACTGATATGAAACAGTACCTTTCCCCTCTCTTGTCTTTCCTTTCACATTAATACTGGAAAGGAAGGCGTTTTGGACAACTTTTGTTTTCTTGTTGCAGAACACTCTGCAGAGCTGCGTGCAAACTCAGGAACACGATGGAAGATGTTTTCTGAACTGGAACACTCTCTCCCTGCGGGATACAGTGACAAACCTCTTTGCTTAGATTTAGATGGCAAGAGGAACTATACCACAGTGCAGTGCAAAGGTAAAGGCTGCACAACACAAGCATTTTGTAAGCAGCTTGCAAACTGAGAGATAACAGTACCTTTCCACTTCTGCTGCATTTTCCTTTCCCAGTACAATTCGAATTTTAGGGGGTTTGGACAACTTTCTTTTACTTCTTGCAGAACACTCTGCAGACCTTCTTGTACCCTTTTAAAAAAGATGGGAGCTGTTTTCTCAACAGGCAAAGTTTCTCCTTAGGAGATACAGTGAAAAAGCTATTTGCTTAGATGTTGCTGACTAGAGGCACTTGCTAGAGTGCACTGCAAGTGTAATCTCTGCACAACACTGGGATTTTGTGCCCAGCTTGCAAACTGATATGAAACAGTACCTTTCCACTCTCTTGGCTTTCCTTTCACATTAATACTGGAAAGGAAGGCGTTTTAGACAACTTTTGTTTTCTTGTTGCAGAACACTCTGCAGAGCTGCGTGCAACCTCAGGAACACGATGGAAGATGTTTTCTGAACTGGAACACTCTCTCCCTGCGGGATACAGTGAAAAAACTTTTTCCTTAGATGTGGGTGACTAGAGGCACTTTTTACAGTTCACCACAAAGGAAATGGCTGCACAACACTTGCATTGTGTGCACAGTTTGCAAATAGATAGAAAACAGTACCCCTGCACTCTCCTGCCTTTTCCTTTCCCAGTGAAATTTGAATCGAAGGGGTTCTGGACAACTTTCCTTTAGTTCTTTCAGGTAACTCTGCAGACCTTCTGGTACCTTCTAAAACAACATGGGAGATGTTTTCTGAACAGACACACTTTCTCCTTAAGAGATATAGTAAAAATGCTATTTGCTTAGATGTAGGTGACTAAAGGCACTTGCTAGAGTGCACTGCAAATGTAATCTCTGCACAACACTGGGATTGTGTGCCCACCTTGCAAACTGATATGAAACAGTACCTTTCCCCTCTCTTGCCTTTCCTTTCATATTAATACTGGAAAGGAAGGCGTTTTAGACAACTTTTGTTTTCTTGTTGCAGAACATTCTGCAGAGCTGCGTGAAACCTCAGGAACACGATGGAAGATGTTTTCTGAACTGGAACACTCTCTCCCTGCGGGATACAGTGAAAAACCTGTTTGCTGAGATGTAGGTGGCAAGAGGAACTTACTACAGTCCAGTGCAAAGGTAAAGGCTGCACAACACAAGCATTTTGTAAGCAGCTTGCAAATTGAGAGATAACAGTACCTTTCCACTCTGCTGCATTTTCCTTTCCCAGTACAATTCGAATTTTAGGGGGTTTGGACAACTTTCTTTTACTTCTTGCAGAACACTCTGCAGATCTTCTTGTACCTTCTAAAACACCATGGGAGATGTTTTCTGAACAGACACACTTTCTCCTTAAGAGATATAGTAAAAAAGCTTTTTGCTTAGATGTAGGTGACAATAGGCCCTTGCTAGCGTGCACTGCAAGTGTAATCTCTGCACAACACTGGGATTGTGTGCCCAGCTTGCAAACTGATATGAAACAGTACCTTTCCCCTCTCTTGCCTTTCCTTTCATATTAATACTGGAAAGGAAGGCGTTTTGGACAACTTTTGTTTTCTTGTTGCAGAACATTCTGCGGAGCTGCGTGAAACCTCAGGAACACGATGGAAGATGTTTTCTGAACTGGAACACTCTCTCCCTGCGGGATACAGTGAAAAACCTGTTTGCTGAGATGTAGGTGGCAAGAGGAACTTTCTACAGTGCAGTGCAAAGGTAAAGGCTGCACAACACAAGCATTTTGTAAGCAGCTTGCAAACTGAGAGATAACAATACCTTTCCACTCTGCTGCATTTTCCTTTCCCAGTACAATTCGAATTTTAGGGGGTTTGGACAACTTTCTTTTACTTCTTGCGAAACACTCTGCAGACCTTCTTGTACCCTTTTAAAAACGATGGGAGCTGTTTTCTCAACAGGCAAAGTTTCTCCTTAGGAGATACAGTGAAAAAGCTATTTGCTTAGATGTAGGTGACTAGAGGCACTTGCTACAGTGCACTGCAAAGGTAATGGCTGCACAACACTTGCATTGTGGCACAGTTTTCAAACTGATAGAAAACAGTACCCCTGCCCTCTCCTGCATTTTCCTTTCCCAGTGAAGTTCGAATTTTAGGGGTTTTGGACAACTTTCTTTTACTTCTTGCAGAACACTCTGCAGACCTTCTTGTACCTTCTAAAACACCATGGGAGATGTTTTCTGAACAGACACACTTTCTCCTTAAGAGATATAGTAAAAAAGCTTTTTGCTTAGATGTTGGTGACAATAGGCACTTGCTAGCGTGCACTGCAAGTGTAATCTCTGCACAACACTGGGATTGTGTGCCCAGCTTGCAAACTGGTATGCAACAGTACCTTTCCCCTCTCTTGCCTTTCCTTTCACATTAATACTGGAAAGGAAGGCGTTTTGGACAACTTTTGTTTTCTTATTGCAGAACACTCTGCAGAGCTGCATGCAACCTCAGGAACGCGATGGAAGATGTTTTCTGAACTGGAACACTCTCTCCCTGCGGGATACAGTGAAAAAGGTATTTGCTTAGATGTAGGTGACTAGAGGCACCTGCTACTGTGCACTGCAAAGGTAATGGCTGCACAACGCTGGGATTGTGTCAGCAGCTGACAAACTGATAAAAAACAGTTCCTTTCCACTCTCATGCCTTTTCCATTTATATTAATACTCCAAAGGAAGCAATTTTGGACAACAGTCCTTTGCTTCTTGCAAAGCCCTGTGCAGATTTGCGTGCAACCTCTAGAAAAAGATGGGAGATGTTTTCTGAAAAGACACACTTTCTCCTTAAGAGATATAGTAAAAAAGCTTTTTGCTTGGATGTAGGTGACAATGGGCACTTGCTAGAGTGCACTGCAAGTGTAATCTCTGCACAACACTGGGATTGTGTGCCCATCTTGAAAACTGATAAGAAACAGTACCTTTCCACTCTCTTGCCTTTCCTTTCACATTTATACTCAAAAGGAAGGCGTTTTGGACAACTTTTGTTTTCTTGTTGCAGAACACTCTGCAGAGCTGCGTGCAACCTCAGGAACACGATGGAAGATGTTTTCTGAACTGGAACACTCTCTCCCTGCGGGATACAGTGAAAAACCTGTTTGCTGAGATGTAGGTGGCAAGAGGAACTTAGTACAGTGCACTGCAAAGGTAATGGCTGCACAACACTTGCATTGTGGCACAGTTTGCAAACTGATATAAAAGAGTTCCTTTCCACTCTCATACCTTTCCATTTTTATTAATACTCCAAAGGAAGTAATTTTGGACAACAGTCCTTTGCTTCTTGCAAAGCACTCTCCAGACTTGCGTGCAACCTCTAGAACACAATGGGTGATGTTTTCAGCAGAGACACTCTTTCTCCTTAAGAGATATAGTAAAAAGCTATTTGCTTAGATGTAGGTGACTAGAGGCACTTGCTATAGTGCACTGCCAAGGTAATGGCTGCACAACACTTGCATTGTGGCACAGTTTGCAAACTGATAGAAAACAGTACCCCTGCCCTCTCCTGCATTTTCCTTTCCCAGTGAAGTTCGAATTTTAGGGGTTTTGGACAACTTTCTTTTACTTTTTCCAGAACACTGTGCAGACCTTCTTGTACCTTCTAAAACACCATGGGAGATGTTTTCTGAACAGACACACTTTCTCCTTTAGAGATATAGTAAAAAAGCTTTTTGCTTAGATGTAGGTGACAATAGGCACTTGCTACAGTACACTGCAAGTGTAATCTCTGCACAACACTGGGATTGTGTGCCCAGCTTGCAAACTGATATGAAACAATACCTTTCCCCTCTCTTGCCTTTCCTTTCACATTAATACTGGAAAGGAAGGCGTTTTGGACAACTTTTGTTTTCTTGTTGCAGAACACTCTACAGAGCTGCGTGCAACCTCAGGAACACGATGGAAGATGTTTTCTGAACTGGAACACTCTCTCCCTGCTGGATACAGTGAAAATCCTGTTTGCTGAGATGTAGGTTGCAAGAGGAACTTACTACAGTGCAGTGCTAAGGTAAATGCTGCACAACGCTGGGATTGTGTCAGCAGCTGACAAACTGATAAAAAACAGTTCCTTTCCACTCTCATGCCTTTTCCATTTATATTAATACTCCAAAGGAAGTAATTTTGGACAACAGTCCTTTGCTTCTTGCAAAGCCCTCTGCAGATTTGCGTACAACCTCTAGACCAAGATGGGAGATGTTTTCTGAACTGGAACACTCTCTCCCTGCGGGATACAGTGAAAAACCTGTTTGCTGAGATGTAGGTGGCAAGAGGAACTTACTACAGTGCAGTGCTAAGGTAAAGGCTGCACAACGCAAGCATTTTGTAAGCAGCTTGCAAACTGAGAGATAACAGTACCTTTCCACTCTGCTGCATTTTCCTTTCCCAGTACAATTCGAATTTTAGGGGGTTTGGACAACTTTCTTTTACTTCTTGCGAAACACTCTGCAGACCTTCTTGTACCCTTTTAAAAACGATGGGAGCTGTTTTCTCAACAGGCAAAGTTTCTCCTTAGGAGATACAGTGAAAAAGCTATTTGCTTAGATGTAGGTGACTAGAGGCACTTGCTACAGTGCACTGCAAAGGTAATGGCTGCACAACACTTGCCTTGTGGCACAGTTTGCAAACTGATAGAAAACAGTTCCTTTCCACTCTCATGCCTTTTCCATTTATATTAATACTCCAAAGGAAGCAATTTTGGACAACAGTCCTTTGCTTCTTGCGAAGCACTCTCCTGACTCGCGTGCAACCTCTAGAACACAATGGGAGATGTTTTCTGAAAAGACACACTTTCTCCTTAAGAGATATAGTAAAAAAGCTTTTTGCTTAGATGTAGGTGACTAGAGGCACTTGCTACAGTGCACTGCAAGTGTAATCTCTGCACAACACTTGGATTGTGTGCCCATCTTTCAAACTGATATGAAACAGTACCTTTCCACTCTCTTGTCTTTCCTTTCACATTAATACTGGAAAGGAAGGCGTTTTGGACAACTTTTGTTTTCTTGTTGCAGAACACTCTACAGAGCTGCGTGCAAACTCAGGAACACGATGGAAGATGTTTTCTGAACTGGAACACTCTCTCCCTGCGGGATACAGTGACAAACCTCTTTGCTTAGATTTAGATGGCAAGAGGAACTATACCACAGTGCAGTGCTAAGGTAAAGGCTGCACAACACAAGCATTTTGTAAGCAGCTTGCAAACTGAGAGATAACAGTACCTTTCCACTCTGCTGCATTTTCCTTTCCCAGTACAATTCGAATTTTAGGGGGTTTGGACAACTTTCTTTTACTTCTTGCAGAACACTCTGCAGACCTTCTTGTACCCTTTTAAAAAAGATGGGAGCTGTTTTCTCAACAGGCAAAGTTTCTCCTTAGGAGATACAGTGAAAAAGCTATTTGCTTAGATGTTGCTGACTAGAGGCACTTGCTAGAGTGCACTGCAAGTGTAATCTCTGCACAACACTGGGATTTTGTGCCCAGCTTGCAAACTGATATGAAACAGTACCTTTCCACTCTCTTGGCTTTCCTTTCACATTAATACTGGAAAGGAAGGCGTTTTAGACAACTTTTGTTTTCTTGTTGCAGAACACTCTGCAGAGCTGCGTGCAACCTCAGGAACACGATGGAAGATGTTATCTGAACTGGAACACTCTCTCCCTGCGGGATACAGTGAAAAACCTGTTTGCTGAGATGTAGGTGGCAAGAGGAACTTAGTACAGTGCACTGCAAAGGTAATGGCTGCACAACACTTGCATTGTGGCACAGTTTGCAAACTGATAGAAAAGAGTTCCTTTCCACTCCCATACCTTTCCATTTTTATTAATACTCCAAAGGAAGCAATTTTGGACAACAGTCCTTTGCTTCTTGCAAAGCACTCTCCAGACTTGCGTGCAACCTCTAGAACACAATGGGAGATGTTTTCTGAAGAGACACACTTTCTCCTTAAGAGATATAGTAAAAAAGCTATTTGCTTAGATGTAGGTGACTAGAGGCACTTGCTACAGTGCACTGCAAGTGTAATCTCTGAACAACACTGGGATTGTGTGCCCAGCTTGCAAACTGATATTAAACAGTACCTTTCCCCTCTCTTGCCTTTCCTTTCACATTAATACTGGAAAGGAAGGCGTTTTGGACAACTTTCTTTTTCTTTTTACAGAACAATCTGCAGAGCTGCGTGCAACCTCAGGAACACGATGGAAGATGTTTTCTGAACTGGAACACTCTCTCCCTGCGGGATACAGTGAAAAACCTCTTTGCTGAGATGTAGGTGGCAAGAGGAACTTACTACAGTGCAGTGCAAAGGTAAAGGCTGCACAACACAAGCATTTTGTAAGCAGCTTGCAAACTGAGAGATAACAGTACCTTTCCACTCTGCTGCATTTTCCTTTCCCAGTACAATTCGAATTTTAGGGGGTTTGGACAACTTTCTTTTACTTCTTGCAGAACAACCTGCAGACCTTCTTGTACCCTTTTAAAAATGATGGGAGCTGCTTTCTCAACAGGCAAAGTTTCTCCTTAGGAGATACAGTGAAAAAGCTATTTGCTTAGATGTAGGTGACTAGAGGCACTTGCTCGAGTGCACTGCAAGTGTAATCTCTGAACAACACTGGGATTGTGTGCCCAGCTTGCAAACTGATATGAAACAGTACCTTTCCCCTCTCTTGCCTTTCCTTTCACATTAATACTGGAAAGGAAGGCGTTTCAGACAACTTTTGTTTTCTTGTTGCAGAACACTCTGCAGAGCTGCGTGCAAACTCAGGAATACGATGGAAGATGTTTTCTGAACTGGAACACTCTCTCCCTGCGGGATACAGTGAAAAACCTTTTTCCTTCGATGTGGGTGACTAGAGGCACTTTTTACAGTGCACTACAAAAGAAATGGCTGCACGACACTTGCATTGTGTTCACAGTTTGCAAATAGATAGAAAACAGTACCCCTGCACTCTCCTGCCTTTTCCTTTCCCAGTGAAATTTGAATCGAAGCGGTTCTGGACTACTTTCCTTTACTTCTTTCAGGTAACTCTGCTGACCTTCTTGTACCCTTTTAAAAACCATGGGAGCTGTTTTCTCAACAGGCAAAGTTTCTCCTTAGGAGATACAGTGAAAAAGCATTTTGCTTAGATGTAGGTGACTAGAGGCACTTGCTACAGTGCACTGCAAAGGTAATGGCTGCACAACACTTGCATTGTGGCACAGTTTGCAAACTGATAGAAAACAGTTCCTTTCCACTCTCATGCCTTTTCCATTTATATTAATACTCCAAAGGAAGCAATTTTGGACAACAGTCCTTTGCTTCTTGCAAAGCACTCTGCAGACTTGCGTGCAACCTCTAGAACAACATGGGAGATGTTTTCCGAAGAGACACACTTTCTCCTTAAGAGATATAGTAAAAAAGCTATTTGCTTAGATGTAGGTGACAATAGGCACTTGCTACAGTGCACTGCGAGTGTAATCTCTGCACAACACTGGGATTGTGTGCCCAGCTTGCAAACTGATATGAAACAGTACCTTTCCCCTCTCTTGCCTTTCCTTTCACATTAATACTGGAAAGGAAGGCGTTTTGGACAACTTTTGTTTTCTTGTTGCAGAACACTCTGCAGAGCTGCGTGCAACATCAGGAACACGATGGAAGATGTTTTCTGAACTGGAACACTCTCTCCCTGCGGGATACAGTGAAAAACCTGTTTGCTGAGATGTAGGTGGCAAGAGGAACTTAGTACAGTGCACTGCAAAGGTAATGGCTGCACAACACTTGCATTGTGGCACAGTTTGTAAACTGATAGAAAAGAGTTCCTTTCCACTCTCATACCTTTCCATTTTTATTAATACTCCAAAGGAAGCAATTTTGGACAACAGTCCTTTGCTTCTTGCAAAGCACTCTCCAGACTTGCGTGCAAGCTCTAGAACACAATGGGTGATGTTCTCAGCAGAGGCACTCTTTCTCCTTAAGAGATATAGCAAAAAAGCTATTTGCTTAGATGTAGGTGACTAGAGGCACTTGCTATAGTGCACTGCCAAGGTAATGGCTGCACAACACTTGCATTGTGGCACAGTTTGCAAACTGATAGAAAACAGTACCCCTGCCCTCTCCTGCATTTTCCTTTCCCAGTGAAGTTCGAATTTTAGGGGTTTTGGACAACTTTCTTTTACTTCTTAGAGAACACTGTGCAGACCTTCTTGTACCTTCTAAAACACCATGGGAGATGTTTTCTGAACAGACACACTTTCTCCTCAAGAGATATAGTAAAAAAGCTTTTTGCTTAGATGTAGGTGACCATAGTCACTTGCTAGAGTGCACTGCAAGTGTAATCTCTGCACAACACTGGGATTGTGTGCCCAGCTTGCAAACTGATATGAAACAGCACCTTTCCCCTCTCTTGCCTTTCCTTTCACATTAATACTGGAAAGGAAGGCGTTTTGGACAACTTTTGTTTTCTTGTTGCAGAACACTCTGCAGAGCTGCGTGCAACCTCAGGAACACGATGGAAGATGTTTTCTGAACTGGAACACTCTCTCCCTGCTGGATACAGTGAAAATCCTGTTTGCTGAGATGTAGGTTGCAAGAGGAACTTACTACAGTGCAGTGCTAAGGTAAATGCTGCACAACGCTGGGATTGTGTCAGCAGCTGACAAACTGATAAAAAACAGTTCCTTTCCACTCTCATGCCTTTTCCATTTATATTAATACTCCAAAGGAAGCAATTTTGGACAACAGTCCTTTGCTTCTTGCAAAGCCCTCTGCAGATTTGCGTACAACCTCTAGACCAAGATGGGAGATGTTTTCTGAACTGGAACACTCTCTCCCTGCGTGATACAGTCAAAAACCTGTTTGCTGAGATGTAGGTGGCAAGAGGAACTTACTACAGTGCAGTGCTAAGGTAAAGGCTGCACAACGCAAGCATTTTGTAAGCAGCTTGCAAACTGAGAGATAACAGTACCTTTCCACTCTGCTGCATTTTCCTTTCCCAGTACAATTCGAATTTTAGGGGGTTTGGACAACTTTCTTTTACTTCTTGCGAAACACTCTGCAGACCTTCTTGTACCCTTTTAAAAACGATGGGAGCTGTTTTCTCAACAGGCAAAGTTTCTCCTTAGGAGATACAGTGAAAAAGCTATTTCCTTAGATGTAGGTGACTAGAGGCACTTGCTACAGTGCACTGCAAAGGTAATGGCTGCACAACACTTGCATTGTGGCACAGTTTGCAAACCGATAGAAAACAGTTCCTTTCCACTCTCATGCCTTTTCCATTTATATTAATACTCCAAAGGAAGCAATTTTTGACAACAGTCCTTTGCTTCTTGCAAAGCACACTCCTGACTTGCGTGCAACCTCTAGAACACAATGGGAGATGTTTTCTGAAAAGACACACTTTCTCCTTAAGAGATATAGTAAAAAAGCTTTTTGCTTAGATGTAGGTGACTAGAGGCACTTGCTACAGTGCACTGCAAGTGTAATCTCTGCACAACACTGGGATTGTGTGCCCATCTTTCAAACTGATATGAAACAGTACCTTTCCCCTCTCTTGTCTTTCCTTTCACATTAATACTGGAAAGGAAGGCGTTTTGGACAACTTTTGTTTTCTTGTTGCAGAACACTCTACAGAGCTGCGTGCAAACTCAGGAACACGATGGAAGATGTTTTCTGAACTGGAACACTCTCTCCCTGCGGGATACAGTGACAAACCTCTTTGCTTAGATTTAGATGGCAAGAGGAACTATACCACAGTGCAGTGCTAAGGTAAAGGCTGCACAACACAAGCATTTTGTAAGCAGCTTGCAAACTGAGAGATAACAGTACCTTTCCACTTCTGCTGCATTTTCCTTTCCCAGTACAATTCGAATTTTAGGGGGTTTGGACAACTTTCTTTTACTTCTTGCAGAACACTCTGCAGACCTTCTTGTACCCTTTTAAAAAAGATGGGAGCTGTTTTCTCAACAGGCAAAGTTTCTCCTTAGGAGATACAGTGAAAAAGCTATTTGCTTAGATGTTGCTGACTAGAGGCACTTGCTAGAGTGCACTGCAAGTGTAATCTCTGCACAACACTGGGATTTTGTGCCCAGCTTGCAAACTGATATGAAACAGTACCTTTCCACTCTCTTGGCTTTCCTTTCACATTAATACTGGAAAGGAAGGCGTTTTAGACAACTTTTGTTTTCTTGTTGCAGAACACTCTGCAGAGCGGCGTGCAACCTCAGGAACACGATGGAAGATGTTTTCTGAACTGGAACACTCTCTCCCTGCGGGATACAGTGAAAAAACCTTTTCCTTAGATGTGGGTGACTAGAGGCACTTTTTACAGTTCACCACAAAGGAAATGGCTGCACAACACTTGCATTGTGTGCACAGTTTGCAAATAGATAGAAAACAGTACCCCTGCACTCTCCTGCCTTTTCCTTTCCCAGTGAAATTTGAATCGAAGGGGTTCTGGACAACTTTCCTGTAGTTCTTTCAGGTAACTCTGCAGACCTTCTGGTACCTTCTAAAACAACATGGGAGATGTTTTCTGAACAGACACACTTTCTCCTTAAGAGATATAGTAAAAAAGCTTTTTGCTTAGATGTAGGTGACAATAGGCCCTTGCTAGCGTGCACTGCAAGTGTAATCTCTGCACAACACTGGGATTGTGTGCCCAGCTTGCAAACTGATATGAAACAGTACCTTTCCCCTTTCTTGCCTTTCCTTTCATATTAATACTGGAAAGGAAGGCGTTTTGGACAACTTTTGTTTTCTTGTTGCAGAACATTCTGCAGAGCTGCGTGAAACCTCAGGAACACGATGGAAGATGTTTTCTGAACTGGAACACTCTCTCCCTGCGGGATACAGTGAAAAACCTCTTTGCTGCGATGTAGGTGGCAAGAGGAACTTTCTACAGTGCAGTGCAAAGGTAAAGGCTGCACAACACAAGCATTTTGTAAGCAGCTTGCAAAGTGAGAGATAACAGTACCTTTCCACTCTGCTGCATTTTCCTTTCCCAGTACAATTCGAATTTTAGGGGGTTTGGACAACTTTCTTTTACTTCTTGCGAAACACTCTGCAGACCTTCTTGTACCCTTTTAAAAACGATGGGAGCTGTTTTCTCAACAGGCAAAGTTTCTCCTTAGGAGATACAGTGAAAAAGCTATTTGCTTAGATGTAGGTGACTAGAGGCACTTGCTACAGTGCACTGCAAAGGTAATGGCTGCACAACACTTGCATTGTGGCACAGTTTTCAAACTGATAGAAAACAGTACCCCTGCCCTCTCCTGCATTTTCCTTTCCCAGTGAAGTTCGAATTTTAGGGGTTTTGGACAACTTTCTTTTACTTCTTGCAGAACACTCTGCAGACCTTCTTGTACCTTCTAAAACACCATGGGAGATGTTTTCTGAACAGACACACTTTCTCCTTAAGAGATATAGTAAAAAAGCTTTTTGCTTAGATGTTGGTGACAATAGGCACTTGCTAGCGTGCACTGCAAGTGTAATCTCTGCACAACACTGGGATTGTGTGCCCAGCTTGCAAACTGGTATGCAACAGTACCTTTCCCCTCTCTTGCCTTTCCTTTCACATTAATACTGGAAAGGAAGGCATTTTGGACAACTTTTGTTTTCTTATTGCAGAACACTCTGCAGAGCTGCATGCAACCTCAGGAACACGATGGAAGATGTTTTCTGAACTGGAACACTCTCTCCCTGCGGGATACAGTGAAAAAGGTATTTGCTTAGATGTAGGTGACTAGAGGCACCTGCTACTGTGCACTGCAAAGGTAATGGCTGCACAACGCTGGGATTGTGGCACAGTTTGCAAACTGATAGAAAACAGTTCCTTTCCGCTCTCATACCTTTTCCATTTATATTAATACTCCAAAGGAAGCAATTTTGGACAACAGTCCTTTGCTTCTTGCAAAGCACTCTCCAGACTTGCGTGCAACCTCTAGAACACAATGGGAGATGTTTTCTGAAGAGACACACTTTCTCCTTAAGAGATATAGTAAAAAAGCTATTTGCTTAGATGTAGGTGACTAGAGGCACTTGCTACAGTGCACTGCAAGTGTAATCTGTGAACAACACTGGGATTGTGTGCCCAGCTTGCAAACTGATATTAAACAGTACCTTTCCCCTCTCTTGCCTTTCCTTTCACATTAATACTGGAAAGGAAGGCGTTTTGGACAACTTTCTTTTTCTTGTTACAGAACACTCTGCAGAGCTGCGTGCAACCTCAGGAACACGATGGAAGATGTTTTCTGAACTGGAACACTCTCTCCCTGCTGGATACAGTGAAAAACCTATTTGCTGAGATGTAGGTGGCAGGAGGCACTTAGTACAGTGCACTGCAAAGGTAATGTCTGCACAACACAAGCATTTTGTAAGCAGCTTGCAAACTGAGAGATAACAGTACCTTTCCACTCTGCTGCATTTTCCTTTCCCAGTACAATTAGAATTTTAGGGGGTTTGGACAACTTTCTTTTACTTCTTGCAGAACAACCTGCAGACCTTCTTGTACCCTTTTAGAAATGATGGTAGCTGTTTTCTCAACAGGCAAACTTTCTCCTTAGGAGATACAGTGAAAAAGCTATTTGCTTAGATGTAGGTGATTAGAGGCACTTGCTACAGTGCACTGCAAAAGTAAAGGCTGCACAACACTTGCATTGTGGCACAGTTTGCAAACTGGGAGATAACAGTACCTTTCCGCTCTGCTGCATTTTCCTTTCCCAGTACAATTCGAATTTTAGGGGGTTTGGACAACTTTCTTTTACTTCTTGCGAAACACTCTGCAGACCTTCTTGTGCCCTTTTAAAAACGATGGGAGCTGTTTTCTCAACAGGCAAAGTTTCTCCTTAGGAGATACAGTGAAAAAACTTTTTGCTTAGATGTAGGTGACAAAAGGCACTTGCTAGAGTGCACAGCAAGTGTAATCTCTGCACAACACTGGGATTGTGTGCCCAGCTTGCAAACTGATATGAAACAGTACCTTTCTGTTGGAGAAGGGAGACGTGACACCAGATGGTTCATCAACGTAGCTCAATTTATTGATCTCCTTTGACAGGTAAATACACTTCTTAATTAGTCTCATACATATTGCAAAAGCTGAGCTCCTTATTGGTCAGAAGGCATTTGCGTCAATATCTGCAACATAGTTATATTTCTGCAACATAGTTATACTTCTGTATTCCTGTTGTTCACTAGCTATGATTCCTACAGCACATCTGCTAGGTTCAGGCCAAGTTGTTTTGCTGACAAGGGCACTGTGATCACAGAGCTACCCTTGGTTCCCACAGCTACCCTTGCCCTATTTACTGCTCATATTGATCATCTTATAGCCACTGTGGCCTTTCTCATCAAGCCACTCAGCAATTAGGCTCTCTACACTTCCCCCGTTTTTCTGTCTGCACAAGCAAATTAGTCTTCCATGTTCTTTCAATCATATTCTGCATCATGTTTTGAATACAACTTCAAGCACAAGGCAAAATTAACAGTAGCAATAAAATCACTCCTAATAACCCTATCACATGTAACCATGGCCCAAGTCCCAGACTTCTTAACCATTCATCGATTCCTAGCTCTTTTTCCTCCTTCAACTTACAGAGTCCTTCTCGAAGCTCTTTAATCTTGCTGTGAATTGAAACAGAGTGATCAGAAAGGTTCATACAGCACATTCTTTCAAACTCCTCACAGCCATGGTCTTGCGCTAAAAGCAAAAAATCTATAGCAGCTTTATTCTAAAGCATTGCATAATAAGCATTTTACACATCTATAGTAAGCATATCTAAAATCTGTGATTTCTTATTCAGTTTAGCTTTAACCCAGCACCCTATCTGTTTTGTGAAGTTTCTTATCTGCCACACTTCCAGGTAAAGTAGTTGCTACTACTACTTAATGCAGCTTAGTCTAAAAACCTAAATTCTTCTATGTTTAACTATTACTTGTGTTTTTACACCCTTACATTAGGAAAGATACATTAAGATGGAACAGTGATAGTTTTCTCAAATAATATGCCCCCCCCCTGCGGGTTGCCTGCAAGGCTGGCATTTGCAGTCTCAAAGAGAACTGATTCTTCTGGGGGAGAGTGTGTGTTCAAGGACAGTGTGAACTCACACTGCTGGCATCCGTCCTGTTTGCTTTGATGTTGGCAATGGGCCGAAAAAGACAAGTTTTTACATAAACTACTACTGTTCCCAAAAACTACTAAATTCCCCTGGGAACCAAACAGGTAAATTTATAAAACAGGTTCGAAAAAGATTAGTAACTCCTCTTACACTAAAGCAAAGCGATGATTGATTAGCTCTTGTAATCTGATCAAGCACTGATTTGGTTCTTTATCGGGATTGCTGCTAATTGGCTCTACCACGAAATGCTGTGTTATGGGTACTGTGAAAAATGCATGTATTTTATCATTGGCTTTTTGCAAATACCAAAATGAACACTACATGTGTTGTGTTAGGAAGTAATGCTGTATTAATTCCCTTAAATACTGTGTTAAATATAGTTCCAAGTTATAGAAATCATTAAAATAGAAACTATGCTATGTAAGATGCTTTGTTAAACAGAAAGGCCTTGTAGTGAGATAGCAGCTACAGGACACATAAATCTTTCTGAGAAAGGAAATTTACTGCCTTCTTATCAGAAGAAACTAACTTTTTTCCCACTTTGAAGGCACTGTTAGGATTAGAAGGAAGAAGTCAACACTAACCAGACAGAATCCTCTGTTTGAATGGAATCCATGCAGCATGTATGAAGTGTATAAGTATGCAACAGGCCATTGTTTTTAAAGGTTAATTCTTTGTTAACATGTATCCTTCTTCGGGCTCGTGATGCCCAGGAAAAAGTACTTGGATGTCTGCAACTCTTTGCTTTTATTGTCTCATATTGTCTTGCTTTAAATTGTCCAAATTACTATAACTCTAGTTGTATTACTATTTTTATAACCATTTTATTACTATTAAACTTTTAATAATTTCAAAAGCAAGTGATTAGTATTTTTTCACAATTATACTAATTATCTGTGCTTTGCAGAGACAATATGAGACTTACTCTGAGCTGTAACCCTTTCAAAGATATGCTTTAGTTCTTAACAATAACAAATTAGGACCTTTTGCTCAGGTGTTTTAAAAAGCTCTAAAGCTAGATTGACTCTTAATCTTGTTTGTTCTTGTAGCTCTCTCTGCTAGTCCTTAAAATTATGGTTAAACACGCACTTGTTACACTACAATTCACATACTACAGACTGTTCTACCGAAAAAGTTTTACCACACACCTGCAATACAAAGTTACTCAAGCAGCACAATACAGGATATTACAGTCAAGACATTTTTGACCCACTGGACCCCGTATGTAATATTCTAACAGCGACCCAACAGTTGTAACCAGTCCCCCAAAGGTCCGGCAGCAGGCCACAGTCCCGTCGACAGCCTTCGAGCGTCCTTTCAGCTGTAACAGCAGCAGTCACAGCTTGCTTGTCAGTCACTGCATCAAGAACAGGCTTAGTCCACCCGGCAGGTACCCACACAGCCCCTGTATCCAAATTAGGATCTTTTGCAACCAAGTCGGTGCTCCAAAGAGGTATTTGGGACCGTGCCAAATTGTCAGGTGCATAGACAACTCTGTGTCCCGCCGATAAACTTGTCCTTGAGTAACACAGTGCATAATTTGCTGAAAAATGTGCTGCTGCTCTGGGGTAACGCAGATCGGACTTGTTGGGTCTGTGTCTTTAAGAAGTGAATATAAACCATCCAGCAGCCTGTTCGATATTCCAAACAATAGCTCCTTGTTAATTTGAAGTGGTGGAAAGGGAGTGTATACCATAACCATAATTTTCCCGGTAAAATCCACAATAATAACTCCAGGTAAAACAAATAATCCAAGTATAGAGGAATCCACATTAATAACTCCAGGTAAAACAAATAATCCAAGTATAGAGGCAGATGATCTCCTTAAAAGCAGTGCATCCATCGCTTGACCTTGTATAACAATAGGTCCTTTAACCTGTCAGGATGTTTTCCGTGGGTGCGGAGTCATCAGCGTGATTTCATCAGCATCGAGTTCCAGATCCTAAACGTTCCGCAGGGGTGCTGGCCATTGCCGTAGGAGCTCGGAGAGGTGCAAGAGCCGCTAATACCTGCGCTTGGGAAACCCTTGCCTGCTCCTGGCCTTAACCCCAGCTGTTTGATAGCAGCTACCAAAAATGCTTTTGATCCTACCGGCATCTGAGCTATTCTCCCTAATGCCTCTTTTATAGCCCAATTCGCACCTAACGTGTTAAGCACATTCCTCGCAGCCTGCCTGCTGTCCTGAAGAGCACACTGTTTCAACATAGCCTCTGCCGTATAATCACATACCCCTACTTTCTCTATCGCGGCAGCAACTTGATCTATAAACAAACCAAAAGATTCTTCCTGGCCCTGCTTAATTCCACATGCTTTTACTCTGTCTATAGCCAGTCTAACCAATCTCATCGCCTCTTGGTACTTATCTGGTCCTGTCAGAGCCTGAGGTTCGGTGCAAAGAAACACTCTCAGCCCCATAAACTCATCTGCTGTCACTCCAACCTGACTAACTCCGGATTGCAACTTCGATAGCAACTTCCAGTCCAGAGCAGTTGTTATTGCTCGCAGACCTCCCCCTGCCTGAGTTGGAAAAGTCACCGGGCATGTTATTTGTGTAGCCGCATTAATTGCAACATCCCCTTTCTCCAAGCCTTCTTTCGCCAGCACAACCCAAGCCTCCCCCCCGTCTCCTGGCAGTGGCCCCCGCTAGGTCGCTTTCCGCCCCAGGGATCGGCTCACTGCTCAGAGGGAGGGCAGCCGGGGCTGGTTTCGGCCATGAATCATTCTCTCCGGGGGGTGCAGACGGCTCACTCACTGCCTCGGTACCAGAATTAAAAGGCGGTGGTGCTGGAGGAGGCAAAGACACCCTATTAAACACAGGAGGTAATATAGTGTCCTGGGATAAATCTCCCTCATAGGTTCTGTTTTTTGTATGAGCAGCAAATGCCTGCACCGCTGCTTTCTGTTCTGCCTGATACTGCAGAAGCTCATTACGAATCGCTCTCCAAAGTTTTCCTATCTTTTCAGCTGTCCTATCATCATCTAAAGTATGAGGGTTAACAAAACAGCCCTTAGCATATCCCCATGCTAGTAATCCTGGTAATTCCTTTTTTAAATCTACCCCTTTAATTCCCCTTTTTTCTAACCCGGCTGTAAATAAATCATATGCTGCTTGCCTGTCCATTTTTATGCGTCGACGCTGTTGCGGCTCTCCGGCTTCGGCAGCATGTACGGCCCAAAACCACCGATGTGATCTTTGGGGGTGCTATCCCTTCGTTCAGCACCGCTCCGGCCGCTTCGGAGCCCGACCCAACTTCTCCAACCGATGGCAGTCGATACCCTCTGTTCCCCCGTTTGCTTTGAGAGGGCCGACGTCGAGGTCACCATTTTGTTGGAGAAGGGAGACGTGACACCAGATGGTTCATCAACGTAGCTCAATTTATTGATCTCCATTGACAGGTTAAATACACTTCTTAATTAGTCTCATACATATTGCAAAAGCTGAGCTCCTTATTGGTCAGAAGGCATTTGCGTCAATATCTGCAACATAGTTATATTTCTGCAACATAGTTATACTTCTGTATTCCTGTTGTTCACTAGCTATGATTCCTACAGCACGTCTGCTAGGTTCAGGCCAAGTTGTTTTGCTGACAAGGGCACTGTGATCACAGAGCTACCCTTGGTTCCCTCAGCTACCCTTGCCCTATTTACTGCTCATATTGATCATCTTATAGCCACTGTGACCTTTCTCATCAAGCCACTCAGCAATTAGGCTCTCTACACCTTTCCACTCTCTTGCCTTTCCTTTCACATTTATACTCAAAAGGAAGGCGTTTTGGACAACTTTTGTTTTCTTGTTGAAGGACACTCTGCAGAGCTGCGTGCAACCTCAGGAACACGATGGAAGATGTTTTCTGAACTGGAACACTCTCTCCCTGTGGGATACAGTGAAAAACCTGTTTGCTGAGATGTAGGTGGCAAGAGGAACTTTCTACAGTGCACTGCAAAGGTAAAGGCTGCACAACACAAGCATTTTGTAAGCAGCTTGCAAACTGAGAGATAACAGTACCTTTCCACTCTGCTGCATTTTCCTTTCCCAGTACAATTCGAATTTTAGGGGGTTTGGACAACTTTCTTTTACTTCTTGCGAAACACTCTGCAGACCTTCTTGTACCCTTTTAAAAACGATGGGAGCTGTTTTCTCAACAGGCAAAGTTTCTCCTTAGGAGATACGGTGAAAAAGCTATTTGCTTAGATGTAGGTGACTAGAGGCACTTGCTACAGTGCACTGCAAAGGTAATGGCTGCACAACACTTGCATTGTGGCACAGTTTGCAAACTGATAGAAAACAGTACCCCTGCCCTCTCCTTCATTTTCCTTTCCTAGTGAAGTTCGAATTTTAGGGGTTTTGGACAACTTTCTTTTACCTCTTGCAGAACACTCAGCAGACCTTCTTGTACCTTCTAAAACACCATGGGAGATGTTTTCTGAACAGACACGCTTTCTCCTTAAGAGATATAGTAAAAAAGCTTTTTGCTTAGATGTTGGTGACAATAGGCACTTGCTAGCGTGCACTGCAAGTGTAATCTCTGCACAACACTGGGATTCTGTGCCCATCTTGAAAACTGATAAGAAACAGTACCTTTCCACTCTCTTGGCTTTCCTTTCACATTTATACTGGAAAGGAAGGCGTTTTGGACAACTTTTGTTTTCTTGTTGCAGAACACTCTGCAGAGCTGCCTGCAAACTCAGGAACACGATGGAAGATGTTTTCTGTACTGGAACACTCTCTCCCTGCAAGATACAGTGAAAAACCTGTTTGCTGAGATGTAGGTGGCAAGAGGAACTTACTACAGTGCAGTGCAAAGGTAATGTGTGCACAACGCTGGGATTGTGTCAACAGCTGACAAACTGATAGAAAACAGTTCCTTTCCACACTCATGCCTTTTCCATTTACATTAACACTCGAAGGGAAGCAGTTTTGGACAACAGTCGTTTGCTTCTTGCAAAGAACTCTGCAGACATCGGTGCAACCTCTAGAACACGATGGGAGATGTTTTCTGAACTGGAACGCTCTCTCTCTGCGGGATACAGCGAAAAACCTGTTTGCTGAGATGTAGGTGGCAAGAGGAACTTACTACAGTGCAGTGCAAAGGTAAAGGCTGCACAACACAAGCACTTTGTAAGCAGCTTGCAAACTGAGAGATAACAGTACCTTTCCGTTCTGCTGCATTTTCCTTTCCCAGTACAATTCGAATTTTAGGGGGTTTGGACAACTTTCTTTTACTTCTTGCAAAACACTCTGCAGACCTTCTTGTACCCTTTTAAAAACGATGGGAGCTGTTTTCTCAACAGGCAAAGTTTCTCCTTAGGAGATACAGTGAAAAAGCTATTTGCTTAGATGTAGGTGACTAGAGGCACTTGCTACAGTGCACTGAAAGGTAATGGCTGCACAACACTTGCATTGTGGCACAGTTTGCAAACTGATAGAAAACAGTTCCTTTCCACTCTCATGCCTTTTCCATTTATATTAATACTCCAAAGGAAGCAATTTTGGACAACAGTCCTTTGCTTCTTGCAAAGCACTCTCCAGACTTGCGTGCAACCTCTAGAACACAATGGGAGATGTTTTCTGAACAGACACACTTTCTCCTTAAGAGATATAGTAAAAAAGCTATTTGCTTAGATGTAGGTGACAATAGGCACTTGCTAGCGTGCACTGCAAGTGTAATCTCTGCACAACACTGGGATTGTGTGCCCAGCTTGCAAACTGATATGAAACAGTACCTTTCCACTCTCTTGGCTTTGCTTTCACATTAATACTGGAAAGGAAGGCGTTTTGGACAACTTTTGTTTTCTTGTTGCAGAACACTCTGCAGAGCTGCGTGCAACCTCAGGAACACGATGGAAGATGTTTTCAGAACTGGAACACTCTCTCCCTGCGGGATACAGTGAAAAACCTCTTTGCTTAGATTTAGGTGGCAAGAGGAACTTAGTGCAGTGCAGTACAAAGGTAATGGCTGCACAACACAAGCATTTTCTAAGCAGTTTGCAAAGTGAGAGATAACAGTACCTTTCTACTCTACTGCATTTTCCTTTCCCAGTACAATTCGAATTTTAGGGGGTTTCGACAACTTTCTTTTACTTCTTGCGAAACACTCTGCAGACCTTCTTGTACCTTCTAAAACACAATGCGAGATGTTTTCTGAACAGACACACTTTCTCCTTTAGAGATATAGTAAAAAAGCTTTTTGCTTAGATGTAGGTGACAATAGGCACTTCCTAGCGTGCACTGCAAGTGTAATCTCTGCACAACACTGGGATTGTGTGCCCAGCTTGCCAACTGATATGATACTGTACCTTTCCCCTCTCTTGCCTTTCCTTTCACATTTATACTGGAAAGGAAGGCGTTTTGGACAACTTTTGTTTTCTTGTTGCAGAACACTCTGCAGAGCTGCGTGCAACCTCAGGAACAAGATGGAAGATGTTTTCTGAACTGGAACACTCTCTCCCTGCGGGATACAGTGAAAAACCTATTTGCTGAGATGTAGGTGGCAAGAGGAACTTAGTACAGTGCACTGCAAAGGTAATGGCTGCACAACGCTGGGATTCTGTCAGCAGCTGACAAACTGAGAGAAAACCGTTCCTTTCCACTCTCATGCCTTTTCCATTTATATTAATACTCGAAAGGAAGCAATTTTGGACAACAGTCCTTTGCTTCTTGCAAAGCCCTCTGCAGACTTGCGTGCAACCTCTAGAACACAATGGGAGATGTTTTCTGAACAGACACACTTTCTCCTTAAGAGATATAGTAAAAAAGGTATTTGCTTAGATGTAGGTGACTAGAGGCACTTGCTACAGTGCACTGCAAGTGTAATCTCTGCACAACACTGGGATTGTGTGCCCAGCTTGCAAACTGATATGAAACAGTACCTTTCCACTCTCTTGCCTTTCTTTTCACATCTATTCTGGAAAGGAAGGCGTTTTGGACAACTTTTGTTTTCTTGTTGCAGAACACTCTGCAGAGCTGCGTGCAACCTCAGGAACACGATGGAAGATGTTTTCTGAACTGGAACACTCTCTCCCTGCGGGATACAGTGACAAACCTCTTTGGTTAGATTTAGATGGCAAGAGGAACTATACCACAGTGCAGTGCTAAGGTAAAGGCTGCACAACACTGGCATTTTGTAAGCAGCTTGCAAACTGAGAGATAACAGTACCTTTCCACTCTGCTGCATTTTCCTTTCCCAGTACAATTCGAATTTTAGGGGTTTTGGACAACTTTCTTTTACTTCTTGCAGAACACTCTGCAGACCTCCTTATACCCTTTTAAAAAAGATGGGAGCTGTTTTCTCAACAGGCAAAGTTTCTCCTTAGGAGATACAGTGAAAAAGCTATTTGCTTAGATGTTGCTGACTAGAGGCACTTGCTAGAGTGCACTGCAAGTGTAATCTCTGCACAACACTGGGATTTTGTGCCCAGCTTGCAAACTGATATGAAACAGTACCTTTCCACTCTCTTGCCTTTCCTTTCACATTAATACTGGAAAGGAAGGCGTTTTAGACAACTTTTGTTTTCTTGTTGAAGAACACTCTGCAGAGCTGCGTGCAACCTCAGGAACATGATGGAAGATGTTTTCTGAACTGGAACACTCTCTCCCTGCGGGATACAGTGAAAAACCTTTTTCCTTAGATGTGTGTGACTAGAGGCACTTTTTACAGTGCACCACAAGGGAAATGGCTGCACAACACTTGCATTGTGTGCACAGTTTGCAAATAGATAGAAAACAGTACCCCTGCACTCTCCTGCCTTTTCCTTTCCCAGTGAAATTTGAATCGAAGGGGTTCTGGACAACTTTCCTTTACTTCTTTCAGGTAAGTCTGCAGACCTTCTGGTACCTTCTAAAACAACATGGGAGATGTTTTCTGAACAGACACACTTTCTCCTTAAGAGATATAGTAAAAATGCTATTTGCTTAGATGTAGGTGACTAAAGGCACTTGCTAGAGTGCACTGCAAATGTAATCTCTGCACAACACTGGGATTGTGTGCCCAGCTTGCAAACTGATATGAAACAGTACCTTTCCCCTCTCTTGCCTTTCCTTTCACATTAATACTGGAAAGGAAGACGTTTTGGACAACTTTTGTTTTCGTGTTGCAGAACACTCTGCAGAGCTGCGTGCAACCACAGGAACACGATGGAAGATGTTTTCTGAACTGGAACACTCTGTCCCTGCGGGATACCGTGAAAAACCTGTTTGCTGAGATGTAGGTGGCAAGAGGAACTTACTACAGTGCAGTGCAAAGGTAAAGGCTGCACAACACAAGCATTTTTTAAGCAGCTTGCAAAATGAGAGATAACAGTACCTTTCCACTCTGCAGCATTTTCCTTTCCCAGTGCAATTCGAATTTTAGGGGGTTTGGACAACTTTCTTTTACTTCTTGCAGAACACTCTGCAGATCTTCTTGTACCTTCTAAAACACCATGGGAGATGTTTTCTGAACAGACACACTTTCTCCTTAAGAGATATAGTAAAAAAGCTTTTTGCATAGATGTAGGTGACTAGAGGCACTTGCTACAGTGCACTGCAAGTGTAATCTCTGCACAACACTGGGATTGTGTGCCCAGCTTGCAAACTGAAATGAAACAGTACCTTTCCCCTCTCTTGTCTTTCCTTTCACATTAATACTGGAAAGGAAGGCGTTTTGGATAACTTTTTTTTTCTTCTTGCAGAACACTTTACAGAGCTGCGTGCAACCTCAGGAACACGATGGAAGATGTTTTCTGAACTGGAACACTCTCTCCCTGCGGGATACAGTGAAAAACCTATTTGCAGAGATGTAGGTGGCAAGAGCCACTTGCTACAGTGCACTGAAAGGTAATGGCTGCACAACACTTGCATTGTGGCACAGTTTGCAAACTGATAGAAAAGAGTTCCTTTCCACTCTCATTCCTTTTCCATTTATATTAATACTCGAAAGGAAGCAATTTTGGACAACAGTCCTTTGCTTCTTGCAAAGCCCTCTGCAGTCTTGCGTGCAATCTCTAGAACACGGTGGGAGATGTTTTCTGAACAGACACACTTTCTCCTCAAGAGATATAGTAAAAAAGCTATTTGCTTAGATGTAGGTGACTAGAGGCACTTGCTACAGTGCACTGCAAGTGTAATCTCTGAACAACACTGGGATTGTGTGCCCAGCTTGCAAACTGATATTAAACAGTACCTTTCCACTCTCTTGCCTTTCCTTTCACATTTATACTCAAAAGGAAGGCGTTTTGGACAACTTTTGTTTTCTTGTTGCAGAACACTCTGCAGAGCTGCGTGCAACCTCAGGAACACGATGGAAGATGTTTTCTGAACTGGAACACTCTCTCCCTGCGGGATACAGTGAAAAACCTATTTGCTGAGATGTAGGTGGCAAGAGGAACTTACTACAGTGCAGTGCAAAGGTAAAGGCTGCACAACACTGGCATTTTGTAAGCAGCTTGCAAACTGAGAGATAACAATACCTTTCCACTCTGCTGCATTTTACTTTCCCAGTACAATTCGAATTTTAGGGGGTTTGGACAACTTTCTTTTACTTCTTGCGAAACACTCTGCAGACCTTCTTGTACCCTTTTAAATACGATGGGAGCTGTTTTCTCAACAGGCAAAGTTTCTCCTTAGGAGATACAGTGAAAAAGCTATTTGCTTAGATGTAGGTGACTAGAGGCACTTGCTACAGTGCACTGAAATGTAATGGCTGCACAACACTTGCATTGTGGCACAGTTTGCACACGGATAGAAAACAGTTCCTTTCCACTCTCATGCCTTTTCCATTTATATTAATACTCCAAAGGAAGCAATTTTGGACAACAGTCCTTTGCTTCTTACAAAGCACTCTCCAGACTTGCGTGCAACCTCTAGAACACAATCGGAGATGTTTTCTGAAGAGACACACTTTCTCCTTAAGAGATATAGTAAAAAAGCTATTTGCTTAGATGTAGGTGACTAGAGGAACTTGCTAGAGTACACTGCATGTGTAATCTCTGCACCACACTGGGATTGTGTGCCCAGTTTGCAAACTGAAATGAAACAGTACCTTTCCCCTCTCCTGCCTTTCCTTTCACATTAATACTGGAAAGGAAGGCGTTTTGGACAACTTTTGTTTTCTTGTTGCAGAACACTCTGCAGAGCTGCGTGCAACCTCAGGAACACGATGGAAGATGTTTTCTGAACTGGAACACTCTCTCCCTGCGGGATACAGTGAAAAACCTGTTTGCTGAGATGTAGGTGGCAAGAGGAACTTTCTACAGTGCAGTGCAAAGGTAAAGGCTGCATAACACAAGCATTTTGTAAGCAGCTTGCAAACATAGAGATAACAGTACCTTTCCACTCTGCTGCATTTTCCTTTCCCAGTACAATTCGAATTTTAGGGGGTTTGGACAACTTTCTTTTACTTCTTGCGAAACACTCTGCAGACCTTCTTGTACCCTTTTAAAAACGATGGGAGCTGTTTTCTCAAGAGGCAAAGTTTCTCCTTAGGAGATACAGTGAAAAAGCTATTTGCTTAGATGTAGGTGACTAGAGGCACTTGCTACAGTGCACTGCAAAGGTAATGGCTGCACAACACTTGCATTGTGGCACAGTTTTCAAACTGATAGAAAACAGTACCCCTGCCCTCTCCTGCATTTTCCTTTCCCAGTGAAGTTCGAATTTTAGGGGTTTTGGACAACTTTCTTTTACTTCTTGCAGAACACTCTGCAGACCTTCTTGTACCTTCTAAAACACCATGGGAGATGTTTTCTGAACAGACACACTTTCTCCTTAAGAGATATAGTAAAAAAGCTTTTTGCTTAGATGTTGGTGACAATAGGCACTTGCTAGCGTGCACTGCAAGTGTAATCTCTGCACAACACTGGGATTGTGTGCCCAGCTTGCAAACTGGTATGCAACAGTACCTTTCCCCTCTCTTGCCTTTCCTTTCACATTAATACTGGAAAGGAAGGCGTTTTGGACAACTTTTGTTTTCTTATTGCAGAACACTCTGCAGAGCTGCATGCAACCTCAGGAACACGATGGAAGATGTTTTCTGAACTGGAACACTCTCTCCCTGCGGGATACAGTGAAAAAGGTAATTGCTTAGATGTAGGTGACTAGAGGCACTTGCTACAGTGCACTGCAAAGGTAATGGCTTCACAACGCTGGGATTGTGGCACAGTTTGCAAACTGATAGAAAACAGTTCCTTTCCGCTCTCATACCTTTTCCATTTATATTAATACTCCAAAGGAAGCAATTTTGGACAACAGTCCTTTGCTTCTTGCAAAGCACTCTCCAGACTTGCGTGCAACCTCTAGAACACAATGGGAGATGTTTTCTGAAGAGACACACTTTCTCCTTAAGAGATATAGTAAAAAAGCTATTTGCTTAGATGTAGGTGACTAGAGGCACTTGCTACAGTGCACTGCAAGTGTAATCTGTGAACAACACTGGGATTGTGTGCCCAGCTTGCAAACTGATATTAAACAGTACCTTTCCCCTCTCTTGCCTTTCCTTTCACATTAATACTGGAAAGGAAGGCGTTTTGGACAACTTTCTTTTTCTTGTTACAGAACACTCTGCAGAGCTGCGTGCAACCTCAGGAACACGATGGAAGATGTTTTCTGAACTGGAACACTCTCTCCCTGCTGGATACAGTGAAAAACCTATTTGCTGAGATGTAGGTGGCAGGAGGCACTTAGTACAGTGCACTGCAAAGGTAATGTCTGCACAACACAAGCATTTTGTAAGCAGCTTGCAAACTGAGAGATAACAGTACCTTTCCACTCTGCTGCATTTTCCTTTCCCAGTACAATTAGAATTTTAGGGGGTTTGGACAACTTTCTTTTACTTCTTGCAGAACAACCTGCAGACCTTCTTGTACCCTTTTAGAAATGATGGTAGCTGTTTTCTCAACAGGCAAACTTTCTCCTTAGGAGATACAGTGAAAAAGCTATTTGCTTAGATGTAGGTGATTAGAGGCACTTGCTACAGTGCACTGCAAAAGTAAAGGCTGCACAACACTTGCATTGTGGCACAGTTTGCAAACTGGGAGATAACAGTACCTTTCCGCTCTGCTGCATTTTCCTTTCCCAGTACAATTCGAATTTTAGGGGGTTTGGACAACTTTCTTTTACTTCTTGCGAAACACTCTGCAGACCTTCTTGTGCCCTTTTAAAAACGATGGGAGCTGTTTTCTCAACAGGCAAAGTTTCTCCTTAGGAGATACAGTGAAAAAACTTTTTGCTTAGATGTAGGTGACAAAAGGCACTTGCTAGAGTGCACAGCAAGTGTAATCTCTGCACAACACTGGGATTGTGTGCCCAGCTTGCAAACTGATATGAAACAGTACCTTTCTGTTGGAGAAGGGAGACGTGACACCAGATGGTTCATCAACGTAGCTCAATTTATTGATCTCCTTTGACAGGTAAATACACTTCTTAATTAGTCTCATACATATTGCAAAAGCTGAGCTCCTTATTGGTCAGAAGGCATTTGCGTCAATATCTGCAACATAGTTATATTTCTGCAACATAGTTATACTTCTGTATTCCTGTTGTTCACTAGCTATGATTCCTACAGCACGTCTGCTAGGTTCAGGCCAAGTTGTTTTGCTGACAAGGGCACTGTGATCACAGAGCTACCCTTGGTTCCCACAGCTACCCTTGCCCTATTTACTGCTCATATTGATCATCTTATAGCCACTGTGGCCTTTCTCATCAAGCCACTCAGCAATTAGGCTCTCTACACTTCCCCCGTTTTTCTGTCTGCACAAGCAAATTAGTCTTCCATGTTCTTTCAATCATATTCTGCATCATGTTTTGAATACAACTTCAAGCACAAGGCAAAATTAACAGTAGCAATAAAATCACTCCTAATAACCCTATCACATGTAACCATGGCCCAAGTCCCAGACTTCTTAACCATTCATCGATTCCTAGCTCTTTTTCCTCCTTCAACTTACAGAGTCCTTCTCGAAGCTCTTTAATCTTGCTGTGAATTGAAACAGAGTGATCAGAAAGGTTCATACAGCACATTCTTTCAAACTCCTCACAGCCATGGTCTTGCGCTAAAAGCAAAAAATCTATAGCAGCTTTATTCTAAAGCATTGCATAATAAGCATTTTACACATCTATAGTAAGCATATCTAAAATCTGTGATTTCTTATTCAGTTTAGCTTTAACCCAGCACCCTATCTGTTTTGTGAAGTTTCTTATCTGCCACACTTCCAGGTAAAGTAGTTGCTACTACTACTTAATGCAGCTTAGTCTAAAAACCTAAATTCTTCTATGTTTAACTATTACTTGTGTTTTTACACCCTTACATTAGGAAAGATACATTAAGATGGAACAGTGATAGTTTTCTCAAATAATATGCCCCCCCCCTGCGGGTTGCCTGCAAGGCTGGCATTTGCAGTCTCAAAGAGAACTGATTCTTCTGGGGGAGAGTGTGTGTTCAAGGACAGTGTGAACTCACACTGCTGGCATCCGTCCTGTTTGCTTTGATGTTGGCAATGGGCCGAAAAAGACAAGTTTTTACATAAACTACTACTGTTCCCAAAAACTACTAAATTCCCCTGGGAACCAAACAGGTAAATTTATAAAACAGGTTCGAAAAAGATTAGTAACTCCTCTTACACTAAAGCAAAGCGATGATTGATTAGCTCTTGTAATCTGATCAAGCACTGATTTGGTTCTTTATCGGGATTGCTGCTAATTGGCTCTACCACGAAATGCTGTGTTATGGGTACTGTGAAAAATGCATGTATTTTATCATTGGCTTTTTGCAAATACCAAAATGAACACTACATGTGTTGTGTTAGGAAGTAATGCTGTATTAATTCCCTTAAATACTGTGTTAAATATAGTTCCAAGTTATAGAAATCATTAAAATAGAAACTATGCTATGTAAGATGCTTTGTTAAACAGAAAGGCCTTGTAGTGAGATAGCAGCTACAGGACACATAAATCTTTCTGAGAAAGGAAATTTACTGCCTTCTTATCAGAAGAAACTAACTTTTTTCCCACTTTGAAGGCACTGTTAGGATTAGAAGGAAGAAGTCAACACTAACCAGACAGAATCCTCTGTTTGAATGGAATCCATGCAGCATGTATGAAGTGTATAAGTATGCAACAGGCCATTGTTTTTAAAGGTTAATTCTTTGTTAACATGTATCCTTCTTCGGGCTCGTGATGCCCAGGAAAAAGTACTTGGATGTCTGCAACTCTTTGCTTTTATTGTCTCATATTGTCTTGCTTTAAATTGTCCAAATTACTATAACTCTAGTTGTATTACTATTTTTATAACCATTTTATTACTATTAAACTTTTAATAATTTCAAAAGCAAGTGATTAGTATTTTTTCACAATTATACTAATTATCTGTGCTTTGCAGAGACAATATGAGACTTACTCTGAGCTGTAACCCTTTCAAAGATATGCTTTAGTTCTTAACAATAACAAATTAGGACCTTTTGCTCAGGTGTTTTAAAAAGCTCTAAAGCTAGATTGACTCTTAATCTTGTTTGTTCTTGTAGCTCTCTCTGCTAGTCCTTAAAATTATGGTTAAACACGCACTTGTTACACTACAATTCACATACTACAGACTGTTCTACCGAAAAAGTTTTACCACACACCTGCAATACAAAGTTACTCAAGCAGCACAATACAGGATATTACAGTCAAGACATTTTTGACCCACTGGACCCCGTATGTAATATTCTAACAGCGACCCAACAGTTGTAACCAGTCCCCCAAAGGTCCGGCAGCAGGCCACAGTCCCGTCGACAGCCTTCGAGCGTCCTTTCAGCTGTAACAGCAGCAGTCACAGCTTGCTTGTCAGTCACTGCATCAAGAACAGGCTTAGTCCACCCGGCAGGTACCCACACAGCCCCTGTATCCAAATTAGGATCTTTTGCAACCAAGTCGGTGCTCCAAAGAGGTATTTGGGACCGTGCCAAATTGTCAGGTGCATAGACAACTCTGTGTCCCGCCGATAAACTTGTCCTTGAGTAACACAGTGCATAATTTGCTGAAAAATGTGCTGCTGCTCTGGGGTAACGCAGATCGGACTTGTTGGGTCTGTGTCTTTAAGAAGTGAATATAAACCATCCAGCAGCCTGTTCGATATTCCAAACAATAGCTCCTTGTTAATTTGAAGTGGTGGAAAGGGAGTGTATACCATAACCATAATTTTCCCGGTAAAATCCACAATAATAACTCCAGGTAAAACAAATAATCCAAGTATAGAGGAATCCACATTAATAACTCCAGGTAAAACAAATAATCCAAGTATAGAGGCAGATGATCTCCTTAAAAGCAGTGCATCCATCGCTTGACCTTGTATAACAATAGGTCCTTTAACCTGTCAGGATGTTTTCCGTGGGTGCGGAGTCATCAGCGTGATTTCATCAGCATCGAGTTCCAGATCCTAAACGTTCCGCAGGGGTGCTGGCCATTGCCGTAGGAGCTCGGAGAGGTGCAAGAGCCGCTAATACCTGCGCTTGGGAAACCCTTGCCTGCTCCTGGCCTTAACCCCAGCTGTTTGATAGCAGCTACCAAAAATGCTTTTGATCCTACCGGCATCTGAGCTATTCTCCCTAATGCCTCTTTTATAGCCCAATTCGCACCTAACGTGTTAAGCACATTCCTCGCAGCCTGCCTGCTGTCCTGAAGAGCACACTGTTTCAACATAGCCTCTGCCGTATAATCACATACCCCTACTTTCTCTATCGCGGCAGCAACTTGATCTATAAACAAACCAAAAGATTCTTCCTGGCCCTGCTTAATTCCACATGCTTTTACTCTGTCTATAGCCAGTCTAACCAATCTCATCGCCTCTTGGTACTTATCTGGTCCTGTCAGAGCCTGAGGTTCGGTGCAAAGAAACACTCTCAGCCCCATAAACTCATCTGCTGTCACTCCAACCTGACTAACTCCGGATTGCAACTTCGATAGCAACTTCCAGTCCAGAGCAGTTGTTATTGCTCGCAGACCTCCCCCTGCCTGAGTTGGAAAAGTCACCGGGCATGTTATTTGTGTAGCCGCATTAATTGCAACATCCCCTTTCTCCAAGCCTTCTTTCGCCAGCACAACCCAAGCCTCCCCCCCGTCTCCTGGCAGTGGCCCCCGCTAGGTCGCTTTCCGCCCCAGGGATCGGCTCACTGCTCAGAGGGAGGGCAGCCGGGGCTGGTTTCGGCCATGAATCATTCTCTCCGGGGGGTGCAGACGGCTCACTCACTGCCTCGGTACCAGAATTAAAAGGCGGTGGTGCTGGAGGAGGCAAAGACACCCTATTAAACACAGGAGGTAATATAGTGTCCTGGGATAAATCTCCCTCATAGGTTCTGTTTTTTGTATGAGCAGCAAATGCCTGCACCGCTGCTTTCTGTTCTGCCTGATACTGCAGAAGCTCATTACGAATCGCTCTCCAAAGTTTTCCTATCTTTTCAGCTGTCCTATCATCATCTAAAGTATGAGGGTTAACAAAACAGCCCTTAGCATATCCCCATGCTAGTAATCCTGGTAATTCCTTTTTTAAATCTACCCCTTTAATTCCCCTTTTTTCTAACCCGGCTGTAAATAAATCATATGCTGCTTGCCTGTCCATTTTTATGCGTCGACGCTGTTGCGGCTCTCCGGCTTCGGCAGCATGTACGGCCCAAAACCACCGATGTGATCTTTGGGGGTGCTATCCCTTCGTTCAGCACCGCTCCGGCCGCTTCGGAGCCCGACCCAACTTCTCCAACCGATGGCAGTCGATACCCTCTGTTCCCCCGTTTGCTTTGAGAGGGCCGACGTCGAGGTCACCATTTTGTTGGAGAAGGGAGACGTGACACCAGATGGTTCATCAACGTAGCTCAATTTATTGATCTCCATTGACAGGTTAAATACACTTCTTAATTAGTCTCATACATATTGCAAAAGCTGAGCTCCTTATTGGTCAGAAGGCATTTGCGTCAATATCTGCAACATAGTTATATTTCTGCAACATAGTTATACTTCTGTATTCCTGTTGTTCACTAGCTATGATTCCTACAGCACGTCTGCTAGGTTCAGGCCAAGTTGTTTTGCTGACAAGGGCACTGTGATCACAGAGCTACCCTTGGTTCCCACAGCTACCCTTGCCCTATTTACTGCTCATATTGATCATCTTATAGCCACTGTGACCTTTCTCATCAAGCCACTCAGCAATTAGGCTCTCTACACCTTTCCACTCTCTTGCCTTTCCTTTCACATTTATACTGGAAAGGAAGGCGTTTTGGACAACTTTTGTTTTCTTGTTGAAGGACACTCTGCAGAGCTGCGTGCAACCTCAGGAACACGATGGAAGATGTATTCTGAACTGGAACACTCTCTCCCTGCGGGATACAGTGAAAAACCTGTTTGCTGAGATGTAGGTGGCAAGAGGAACTTTCTACAGTGCACTGCAAAGGTAAAGGCTGCACAACACAAGCATTTTGTAAGCAGCTTGCAAATTGAGAGATAACAGTACCTTTCCACTCTGCTGCAATTTCCTTTCCCAGTACAATTCGAATTTTAGGGAGTTTGGACAACTTTCTTTTACTTCTTGCAGAACACTCTGCAGATCTTCTTGTACCTTCTAAAACACCATGGGAGATGTTTTCTGAACAGACACACTTTCTCCTTAAGAGATATAGTAAAAAAGCTTTTTGCATAGATGTAGGTGACTAGAGGCACTTGCTACAGTGCACTGCAAGTGTAATCTCTGCACAACACTGGGATTGTGTGCCCAGCTTGCAAACTGAAATGAAACAGTACCTTTCCCCTCTCTTGTCTTTCCTTTCACATTAATACTGGAAAGGAAGGCGTTTTGGATAACTTTTTTTTTCTTCTTGCAGAACACTTTACAGAGCTGCGTGCAACCTCAGGAACACGATGGAAGATGTTTTCTGAACTGGAACACTCTCTCCCTGCGGGATACAGTGAAAAACCTATTTGCAGAGATGTAGGTGGCAAGAGCCACTTGCTACAGTGCACTGAAAGGTAATGGCTGCACAACACTTGCATTGTGGCACAGTTTGCAAACTGATAGAAAAGAGTTCCTTTCCACTCTCATTCCTTTTCCATTTATATTAATACTCGAAAGGAAGCAATTTTGGACAACAGTCCTTTGCTTCTTGCAAAGCCCTCTGCAGTCTTGCGTGCAACCTCTAGAACACGGTGGGAGATGTTTTCTGAACAGACACACTTTCTCCTCAAGAGATATAGTAAAAAAGCTATTTGCTTAGATGTAGGTGACTAGAGGCACTTGCTACAGTGCACTGCAAGTGTAATCTCTGAACAACACTGGGATTGTGTGCCCAGCTTGCAAACTGATATTAAACAGTACCTTTCCACTCTCTTGCCTTTCCTTTCACATTTATACTCAAAAGGAAGGCGTTTTGGACAACTTTTGTTTTCTTGTTGCAGAACACTCTGCAGAGCTGCGTGCAACCTCAGGAACACGATGGAAGATGTTTTCTGAACTGGAACACTCTCTCCCTGCGGGATACAGTGAAAAACCTATTTGCTGAGATGTAGGTGGCAAGAGGAACTTACTACAGTGCAGTGCAAAGGTAAAGGCTGCACAACACTGGCATTTTGTAAGCAGCTTGCAAACTGATAGATAACAATACCTTTCCATTCTGCTGCATTTTCCTTTCCCAGTACAATTTGAATTTTAGGGGGTTTGGACAACTTTCTTTTACTTCTTGCGAAACACTCTGCAGACCTTCTTGGCTCCTTTTAAAAACGATGGGAGCTGTTTTCTCAACAGGCAAAGTTTCTCCTTAGGAGATACAGTGAAAAAGCTATTTGCTTAGATGTAGGTGACTAGAGGCACTTGCGAGAGTGCACTGCAAGTGTAATCTCTGTACAACACTGGGATTGTGTGCCCAGCTTGCAAACTGATATGAAACAGTACCTTTCCACTCTCTTGGCTTTCCTTTCACATTTATACTGGAAAGGAAGGCGTTTTAGACAACTTTTGTTTTCTTGTTGCGGAACACACTGCAGAGCTGCGTGCAACATCAGGAACACGATGGAAGATGTTTTCTGAACTGGAACACTCTCTCCCTGCGGGATACAGTGAAAAACCTTTTTCCTTAGATGTGTGTGACTAGAGGCACTTTTTACAGTGCACCACAAGGGAAATGGCTGCACAACACTTGCATTGTGTGCACAGTTTGCAAATAGATAGAAAACAGAACCCCTGCACTCTCCTGCCTTTTCCTTTCCCAGTGAAATTTGAATCGAAGGGGTTCTGGACAACTTTCCTTTACTTCTTTCAGGTAACTCTGCAGACCTTCTGGTACCTTCTAAAACAACATGGGAGATGTTTTCTGAACAGACACACTTTCTCCTTAAGAGATATAGTAAAAATGCTATTTGCTTAGATGTAGGTGACTAAAGGCACTTGCTAGAGTGCACTGCAAATGTAATCTCTGCACAACACAGGGATTGTGTGCCCACCTTGCAAACTGATATGAAACAGTACCTTTCCCCTCTCTTGCCTTTCCTTTCATATTAATAGTGGAAAGGAAGGCGTTTTGGACAACTTTTGTTTTCTTGTTGCAGAACATTCTGCAGAGCTGTGTGAAACCTCAGGAACACGATGGAAGATTTTTTCTGAACTGGAACACTCTCTCCCTGCGGGATACAGTGAAAAACCTGTTTGCTGAGATGTAGGTGGCAAGAGGAACTTACTACAGTCCAGTGCAAAGGTAATGGCTGCACAACACAAGCATTTTGTAAGCAGCTTGCAAACTGAGAGATAACAGTACCTTTCCACTCTGCTGCATTTTCCTTTCCCAGTACAATTCGAATTTTAGGGGGTTTGGACAACTTTCTTTTACTTCTTGCGAAACACTCTGCAGACCTTCTTGTACCCTTTTAAAAACGATGGGAGCTGTTTTCTCAAGAGGCAAAGTTTCTCCTTAGGAGATACAGTGAAAAAGCTATTTGCTTAGATGTAGGTGACTAGAGGCACTTGCTACAGTGCACTGCAAAGGTAATGGCTGCACAACACTTGCATTGTGGCACAGTTTTCAAACTGATAGAAAACAGTACCCCTGCCCTCTCCTGCATTTTCCTTTCCCAGTGAAGTTCGAATTTTAGGGGTTTTGGACACCTTTCTTTTACTTCTTGCAGAACACTCTGCAGACCTTCTTGTACCTTCTAAAACACCATGGGAGATGTTTTCTGAACAGACACACTTTCTCCTTAAGAGATATAGTAAAAAAGCTTTTTGCTTAGATGTTGGTGACAATAGGCACTTGCTAGCGTGCACTGCAAGTGTAATCTCTGCACAACACTGGGATTGTGTGCCCAGCTTGCAAACTGGTATGCAACAGTACCTTTCCCCTCTCTTGCCTTTCCTTTCACATTAATACTGGAAAGGAAGGCGTTTTGGACAACTTTTGTTTTCTTATTGCAGAACACTCTGCAGAGCTGCATGCAACCTCAGGAACACGATGGAAGATGTTTTCTGAACTGGAACACTCTCTCCCTGCGGGATACAGTGAAAAAGGTAATTGCTTAGATGTAGGTGACTAGAGGCACTTGCTACAGTGCACTGCAAAGGTAATGGCTTCACAACGCTGGGATTGTGGCACAGTTTGCAAACTGATAGAAAACAGTTCCTTTCCGCTCTCATACCTTTTCCATTTATATTAATACTCCAAAGGAAGCAATTTTGGACAACAGTCCTTTGCTTCTTGCAAAGCACTCTCCAGACTTGCGTGCAACCTCTAGAACACAATGGGAGATGTTTTCTGAAGAGACACACTTTCTCCTTAAGAGATATAGTAAAAAAGCTATTTGCTTAGATGTAGGTGACTAGAGGCACTTGCTACAGTGCACTGCAAGTGTAATCTGTGAACAACACTGGGATTGTGTGCCCAGCTTGCAAACTGATATTAAACAGTACCTTTCCCCTCTCTTGCCTTTCCTTTCACATTAATACTGGAAAGGAAGGCGTTTTGGACAACTTTCTTTTTCTTGTTACAGAACACTCTGCAGAGCTGCGTGCAACCTCAGGAACACGATGGAAGATGTTTTCTGAACTGGAACACTCTCTCCCTGCGGGATACAGTGAAAAACCTATTTGCTGAGATGTAGGTGGCAGGAGGCACTTAGTACAGTGCACTGCAAAGGTAATGTCTGCACAACACAAGCATTTTGTAAGCAGCTTGCAAACTGAGAGATAACAGTACCTTTCCACTCTGCTGCATTTTCCTTTCCCAGTACAATTAGAATTTTAGGGGGTTTGGACAACTTTCTTTTACTTCTTGCAGAACAACCTGCAGACCTTCTTGTACCCTTTTAGAAATGATGGTAGCTGTTTTCTCAACAGGCAAACTTTCTCCTTAGGAGATACAGTGAAAAAGCTATTTGCTTAGATGTAGGTGATTAGAGGCACTTGCTACAGTGCACTGCAAAAGTAAAGGCTGCACAACACTTGCATTGTGGCACAGTTTGCAAACTGGGAGATAACAGTACCTTTCCGCTCTGCTGCATTTTCCTTTCCCAGTACAATTCGAATTTTAGGGGGTTTGGACAACTTTCTTTTACTTCTTGCGAAACACTCTGCAGACCTTCTTGTGCCCTTTTAAAAACGATGGGAGCTGTTTTCTCAACAGGCAAAGTTTCTCCTTAGGAGATACAGTGAAAAAACTTTTTGCTTAGATGTAGGTGACAAAAGGCACTTGCTAGAGTGCACAGCAAGTGTAATCTCTGCACAACACTGGGATTGTGTGCCCAGCTTGCAAACTGATATGAAACAGTACCTTTCTGTTGGAGAAGGGAGACGTGACACCAGATGGTTCATCAACGTAGCTCAATTTATTGATCTCCTTTGACAGGTAAATACACTTCTTAATTAGTCTCATACATATTGCAAAAGCTGAGCTCCTTATTGGTCAGAAGGCATTTGCGTCAATATCTGCAACATAGTTATATTTCTGCAACATAGTTATACTTCTGTATTCCTGTTGTTCACTAGCTATGATTCCTACAGCACGTCTGCTAGGTTCAGGCCAAGTTGTTTTGCTGACAAGGGCACTGTGATCACAGAGCTACCCTTGGTTCCCACAGCTACCCTTGCCCTATTTACTGCTCATATTGATCATCTTATAGCCACTGTGGCCTTTCTCATCAAGCCACTCAGCAATTAGGCTCTCTACACTTCCCCCGTTTTTCTGTCTGCACAAGCAAATTAGTCTTCCATGTTCTTTCAATCATATTCTGCATCATGTTTTGAATACAACTTCAAGCACAAGGCAAAATTAACAGTAGCAATAAAATCACTCCTAATAACCCTATCACATGTAACCATGGCCCAAGTCCCAGACTTCTTAACCATTCATCGATTCCTAGCTCTTTTTCCTCCTTCAACTTACAGAGTCCTTCTCGAAGCTCTTTAATCTTGCTGTGAATTGAAACAGAGTGATCAGAAAGGTTCATACAACACATTCTTTCAAACTCCTCACAGCCATGGTCTTGCGCTAAAAGCAAAAAATCTATAGCAGCTTTATTCTAAAGCATTGCATAATAAGCATTTTACACATCTATAGTAAGCATATCTAAAATCTGTGATTTCTTATTCAGTTTAGCTTTAACCCAGCACCCTATCTGTTTTGTGAAGTTTCTTATCTGCCACACTTCCAGGTAAAGTAGTTGCTACTACTACTTAATGCAGCTTAGTCTAAAAACCTAAATTCTTCTATGTTTAACTATTACTTGTGTTTTTACACCCTTACATTAGGAAAGATACATTAAGATGGAACAGTGATAGTTTTCTCAAATAATATGCCCCCCCCCTGCGGGTTGCCTGCAAGGCTGGCATTTGCAGTCTCAAAGAGAACTGATTCTTCTGGGGGAGAGTGTGTGTTCAAGGACAGTGTGAACTCACACTGCTGGCATCCGTCCTGTTTGCTTTGATGTTGGCAATGGGCCGAAAAAGACAAGTTTTTACATAAACTACTACTGTTCCCAAAAACTACTAAATTCCCCTGGGAACCAAACAGGTAAATTTATAAAACAGGTTCGAAAAAGATTAGTAACTCCTCTTACACTAAAGCAAAGCGATGATTGATTAGCTCTTGTAATCTGATCAAGCACTGATTTGGTTCTTTATCGGGATTGCTGCTAATTGGCTCTACCACGAAATGCTGTGTTATGGGTACTGTGAAAAATGCATGTATTTTATCATTGGCTTTTTGCAAATACCAAAATGAACACTACATGTGTTGTGTTAGGAAGTAATGCTGTATTAATTCCCTTAAATACTGTGTTAAATATAGTTCCAAGTTATAGAAATCATTAAAATAGAAACTATGCTATGTAAGATGCTTTGTTAAACAGAAAGGCCTTGTAGTGAGATAGCAGCTACAGGACACATAAATCTTTCTGAGAAAGGAAATTTACTGCCTTCTTATCAGAAGAAACTAACTTTTTTCCCACTTTGAAGGCACTGTTAGGATTAGAAGGAAGAAGTCAACACTAACCAGACAGAATCCTCTGTTTGAATGGAATCCATGCAGCATGTATGAAGTGTATAAGTATGCAACAGGCCATTGTTTTTAAAGGTTAATTCTTTGTTAACATGTATCCTTCTTCGGGCTCGTGATGCCCAGGAAAAAGTACTTGGATGTCTGCAACTCTTTGCTTTTATTGTCTCATATTGTCTTGCTTTAAATTGTCCAAATTACTATAACTCTAGTTGTATTACTATTTTTATAACCATTTTATTACTATTAAACTTTTAATAATTTCAAAAGCAAGTGATTAGTATTTTTTCACAATTATACTAATTATCTGTGCTTTGCAGAGACAATATGAGACTTACTCTGAGCTGTAACCCTTTCAAAGATATGCTTTAGTTCTTAACAATAACAAATTAGGACCTTTTGCTCAGGTGTTTTAAAAAGCTCTAAAGCTAGATTGACTCTTAATCTTGTTTGTTCTTGTAGCTCTCTCTGCTAGTCCTTAAAATTATGGTTAAACACGCACTTGTTACACTACAATTCACATACTACAGACTGTTCTACCGAAAAAGTTTTACCACACACCTGCAATACAAAGTTACTCAAGCAGCACAATACAGGATATTACAGTCAAGACATTTTTGACCCACTGGACCCCGTATGTAATATTCTAACAGCGACCCAACAGTTGTAACCAGTCCCCCAAAGGTCCGGCAGCAGGCCACAGTCCCGTCGACAGCCTTCGAGCGTCCTTTCAGCTGTAACAGCAGCAGTCACAGCTTGCTTGTCAGTCACTGCATCAAGAACAGGCTTAGTCCACCCGGCAGGTACCCACACAGCCCCTGTATCCAAATTAGGATCTTTTGCAACCAAGTCGGTGCTCCAAAGAGGTATTTGGGACCGTGCCAAATTGTCAGGTGCATAGACAACTCTGTGTCCCGCCGATAAACTTGTCCTTGAGTAACACAGTGCATAATTTGCTGAAAAATGTGCTGCTGCTCTGGGGTAACGCAGATCGGACTTGTTGGGTCTGTGTCTTTAAGAAGTGAATATAAACCATCCAGCAGCCTGTTCGATATTCCAAACAATAGCTCCTTGTTAATTTGAAGTGGTGGAAAGGGAGTGTATACCATAACCATAATTTTCCCGGTAAAATCCACAATAATAACTCCAGGTAAAACAAATAATCCAAGTATAGAGGAATCCACATTAATAACTCCAGGTAAAACAAATAATCCAAGTATAGAGGCAGATGATCTCCTTAAAAGCAGTGCATCCATCGCTTGACCTTGTATAACAATAGGTCCTTTAACCTGTCAGGATGTTTTCCGTGGGTGCGGAGTCATCAGCGTGATTTCATCAGCATCGAGTTCCAGATCCTAAACGTTCCGCAGGGGTGCTGGCCATTGCCGTAGGAGCTCGGAGAGGTGCAAGAGCCGCTAATACCTGCGCTTGGGAAACCCTTGCCTGCTCCTGGCCTTAACCCCAGCTGTTTGATAGCAGCTACCAAAAATGCTTTTGATCCTACCGGCATCTGAGCTATTCTCCCTAATGCCTCTTTTATAGCCCAATTCGCACCTAACGTGTTAAGCACATTCCTCGCAGCCTGCCTGCTGTCCTGAAGAGCACACTGTTTCAACATAGCCTCTGCCGTATAATCACATACCCCTACTTTCTCTATCGCGGCAGCAACTTGATCTATAAACAAACCAAAAGATTCTTCCTGGCCCTGCTTAATTCCACATGCTTTTACTCTGTCTATAGCCAGTCTAACCAATCTCATCGCCTCTTGGTACTTATCTGGTCCTGTCAGAGCCTGAGGTTCGGTGCAAAGAAACACTCTCAGCCCCATAAACTCATCTGCTGTCACTCCAACCTGACTAACTCCGGATTGCAACTTCGATAGCAACTTCCAGTCCAGAGCAGTTGTTATTGCTCGCAGACCTCCCCCTGCCTGAGTTGGAAAAGTCACCGGGCATGTTATTTGTGTAGCCGCATTAATTGCAACATCCCCTTTCTCCAAGCCTTCTTTCGCCAGCACAACCCAAGCCTCCCCCCCGTCTCCTGGCAGTGGCCCCCGCTAGGTCGCTTTCCGCCCCAGGGATCGGCTCACTGCTCAGAGGGAGGGCAGCCGGGGCTGGTTTCGGCCATGAATCATTCTCTCCGGGGGGTGCAGACGGCTCACTCACTGCCTCGGTACCAGAATTAAAAGGCGGTGGTGCTGGAGGAGGCAAAGACACCCTATTAAACACAGGAGGTAATATAGTGTCCTGGGATAAATCTCCCTCATAGGTTCTGTTTTTTGTATGAGCAGCAAATGCCTGCACCGCTGCTTTCTGTTCTGCCTGATACTGCAGAAGCTCATTACGAATCGCTCTCCAAAGTTTTCCTATCTTTTCAGCTGTCCTATCATCATCTAAAGTATGAGGGTTAACAAAACAGCCCTTAGCATATCCCCATGCTAGTAATCCTGGTAATTCCTTTTTTAAATCTACCCCTTTAATTCCCCTTTTTTCTAACCCGGCTGTAAATAAATCATATGCTGCTTGCCTGTCCATTTTTATGCGTCGACGCTGTTGCGGCTCTCCGGCTTCGGCAGCATGTACGGCCCAAAACCACCGATGTGATCTTTGGGGGTGCTATCCCTTCGTTCAGCACCGCTCCGGCCGCTTCGGAGCCCGACCCAACTTCTCCAACCGATGGCAGTCGATACCCTCTGTTCCCCCGTTTGCTTTGAGAGGGCCGACGTCGAGGTCACCATTTTGTTGGAGAAGGGAGACGTGACACCAGATGGTTCATCAACGTAGCTCAATTTATTGATCTCCATTGACAGGTTAAATACACTTCTTAATTAGTCTCATACATATTGCAAAAGCTGAGCTCCTTATTGGTCAGAAGGCATTTGCGTCAATATCTGCAACATAGTTATATTTCTGCAACATAGTTATACTTCTGTATTCCTGTTGTTCACTAGCTATGATTCCTACAGCACGTCTGCTAGGTTCAGGCCAAGTTGTTTTGCTGACAAGGGCACTGTGATCACAGAGCTACCCTTGGTTCCCACAGCTACCCTTGCCCTATTTACTGCTCATATTGATCATCTTATAGCCACTGTGACCTTTCTCATCAAGCCACTCAGCAATTAGGCTCTCTACACCTTTCCACTCTCTTGCCTTTCCTTTCACATTTATACTGGAAAGGAAGGCGTTTTGGACAACTTTTGTTTTCTTGTTGAAGGACACTCTGCAGAGCTGCGTGCAACCTCAGGAACACGATGGAAGATGTATTCTGAACTGGAACACTCTCTCCCTGCGGGATACAGTGAAAAACCTGTTTGCTGAGATGTAGGTGGCAAGAGGAACTTTCTACAGTGCACTGCAAAGGTAAAGGCTGCACAACACAAGCATTTTGTAAGCAGCTTGCAAATTGAGAGATAACAGTACCTTTCCACTCTGCTGCAATTTCCTTTCCCAGTACAATTCGAATTTTAGGGAGTTTGGACAACTTTCTTTTACTTCTTGCGAAACACTCTGCAGACCTTCTTGTACCCTTTTAAAAACGATGGGAGCTGTTTTCTCAACAGGCAAAGTTTCTCCTTAGGAGATACGGTGAAAAAGCTATTTGCTTAGATGTAGGTGACTAGAGGCACTTGCTACAGTGCACTGCAAAGGTAATGGCTGCACAACACTTGCATTGTGGCACAGTTTGCAAACTGATAGAAAACAGTACCCCTGCCCTCTCCTTCATTTTCCTTTCCTAGTGAAGTTCGAATTTTAGGGGTTTTGGACAACTTTCTTTTACCTCTTGCAGAACACTCAGCAGACCTTCTTGTACCTTCTAAAACACCATGGGAGATGTTTTCTGAACAGACACGCTTTCTCCTTAAGAGATATAGTAAAAAAGCTTTTTGCTTCGATGTAGGTGACAATAGGCACTTGCTAGAGTACACTGCAAGTGTAATCTCTGAACAACACTGGGATTGTGTGCCCAGCTTGCAAACTGATATGAAATAGTACCTTTCCACTCTCTTGCCTTTCCTTTCACATTTATACTGGAAAGGAAGGCGTTTTGGACAACTTTTGTTTTCTTGTTGCAGAACACTCTGCAGAGCTGCGTGCAACCTCAGGAACACGATGGAAGATGTTTTCTGTACTGGAACACTCTCTCCCTGCGGGATACAGTGAAAAACCTGTTTGCTGAGATGTAGGTGGCAAGAGGAACTTACTACAGTGCAGTGCAAAGGTAATGTGTGCACAACGCTGGGATTGTGTCAACAGCTGACAAACTGATAGAAAACAGTTCCTTTCCACACTCATGCCTTTTCCATTTACATTAACACTCGAAGGGAAGCAGTTTTGGACAACAGTCGTTTGCTTCTTGCAAAGAACTCTGCAGACATCGGTGCAACCTCTAGAACACGATGGGAGATGTTTTCTGAACTGGAACGCTCTCTCTCTGCGGGATACAGCGAAAAACCTGTTTGCTGAGATGTAGGTGGCAAGAGGAACTTACTACAGTGCAGTGCAAAGGTAAAGGCTGCACAACACAAGCATTTTGTAAGCAGCTTGCAAACTGAGAGATAACAGTACCTTTCCGTTCTGCTGCATTTTCCTTTCCCAGTACAATTCGAATTTTAGGGGGTTTGGACAACTTTCTTTTACTTCTTGCGAAACACTCCGCAGACCTTCTTGTACCCTTTTAAAAAAGATGGGATCTGTTTTCTCAACAGGCAAAGTTTCTCCTTAGGAGATACAGTGAAAAAGCTATTTGCTTAGATGTAGGTGACTAGAGGCACTTGCTACAGTGCACTGAAAGGTAATGGCTGCACAAAACTTGCATTGTGGCACAGTTTGCAAACTGATAGAAAACAGTTCCTTTCCACTCTCATGCCTTTTCCATTTATATTAATACTCCAAAGGAAGCAATTTTGGACAACAGTCCTTTGCTTCTTGCAAAGCACTCTCCAGACTTGCGTGCAACCTCTAGAACACAATGGGAGATGTTTTCTGAACAGACACACTTTCTCCTTAAGAGATATAGTAAAAAAGCTATTTGCTTAGATGTAGGTGACAATAGGCACTTGCTAGCGTGCACTGCAAGTGTAATCTCTGCACAACACTGGGATTGTGTGCCCAGCTTGCAAACTGATATGAAACAGTACCTTTCCACTCTCTTGGCTTTGCTTTCACATTAATACTGGAAAGGAAGGCGTTTTGGACAACTTTTGTTTTCTTGTTGCAGAACACTCTGCAGAGCTGCGTGCAACCTCAGGAACACGATGGAAGATGTTTTCTGAACTGGAACACTCTCTCCCTGCGGGATACAGTGAAAAACCTGTTTGCTGAGATGTAGGTGGCAAGAGGAACTTACTACAGTGCAGTGCAAAGGTAATGTGTGCACAACGCTGGGATTGTGTCAACAGCTGACAAACTGATAGAAAACAGTTCCTTTCCACACTCATGCCTTTTCCATTTACATTAACACTCGAAGGGAAGCAGTTTTGGACAACAGTCGTTTGCTTCTTGCAAAGAACTCTGCAGACATCGGTGCAACCTCTAGAACACGATGGGAGATGTTTTCTGAACTGGAACGCTCTCTCTCTGCGGGATACAGCGAAAAACCTGTTTGCTGAGATGTAGGTGGCAAGAGGAACTTACTACAGTGCAGTGCAAAGGTAAAGGCTGCACAACACAAGCATTTTGTAAGCAGCTTGCAAACTGAGAGATAACAGTACCTTTCCGTTCTGCTGCATTTTCCTTTCCCAGTACAATTCGAATTTTAGGGGGTTTGGACAACTTTCTTTTACTTCTTGCGAAACACTCCGCAGACCTTCTTGTACCCTTTTAAAAAAGATGGGATCTGTTTTCTCAACAGGCAAAGTTTCTCCTTAGGAGATACAGTGAAAAAGCTATTTGCTTAGATGTAGGTGACTAGAGGCACTTGCTACAGTGCACTGAAAGGTAATGGCTGCACAACACTTGCATTGTGGCACAGTTTGCAAACTGATAGAAAACAGTTCCTTTCCACTCTCATGCCTTTTCCATTTATATTAATACTCCAAAGGAAGCAATTTTGGACAACAGTCCTTTGCTTCTTGCAAAGCACTCTCCAGACTTGCGTGCAACCTCTAGAACACAATGGGAGATGTTTTCTGAACAGACACACTTTCTCCTTAAGAGATATAGTAAAAAAGCTATTTGCTTAGATGTAGGTGACAATAGGCACTTGCTAGCGTGCACTGCAAGTGTAATCTCTGCACAACACTGGGATTGTGTGCCCAGCTTGCAAACTGATATGAAACAGTACCTTTCCACTCTCTTGGCTTTGCTTTCACATTAATACTGGAAAGGAAGGCGTTTTGGACAACTTTTGTTTTCTTGTTGCAGAACACTCTGCAGAGCTGCGTGCAACCTCAGGAACACGATGGAAGATGTTTTCTGAACTGGAACACTCTCTCCCTGCGGGATACAGTGAAAAACCTCTTTGCTGAGATGTAGGTGGCAAGAGGAACTTACTACAGTGCACTGCAAAGGTAAAGGCTGCACAACACAAGCATTTTGTAAGCAGCTTGCAAACTGAGAGATAACAGTACCTTTCCGCTCTGCTGCATTTTCCTTTCCCAGTACAATTCGAATTTTAGGGGGTTTGGACAACTTTCTTTTACTTCTTGCGAAACACTCTGCAGACCTTCTTGTACCCTTTTAAAAACGATGGGAGCTGTTTTCTCAACAGGCAAAGTTTCTCCTTAGGAGATACAGTGAAAAAGCTTTTTGCTTAGATGTAGGTTACAATAGGCACTTGCTAGAGTGCGCAGCAAGTGTAATCTCTGCACAACACTGGGATTGTGTGCCCAGCTTGCAAACTGATATGAAACAGTACCTTTCTGTTGGAGAAGGGAGACGTGACACCAGATGGTTCATCAACGTAGCTCAATTTATTGATCTCCTTTGACAGGTTAAATACACTTCTTAATTAGTCTCCTACATATTGCAAAAGCTGAGCTCCTTATTGGTCAGAAGGCATTTGCGTCAATATCTGCAACATAGTTATATTTCTGCAACATAGTTATACTTCTGTATTCCTGTTGTTCACTAGCTATGATTCCTACAGCACGTCTGCTAGGTTCAGGCCAAGTTGTTTTGCTGACAAGGGCACTGTGATCACAGAGCTACCCTTGGTTCCCACAGCTACCCTTGCCCTATTTACTGCTCATATTGATCATCTTATAGCCACTGTGGCCTTTCTCATCAAGCCACTCAGCAATTAGGCTCTCTACACTTCCCCCGTTTTTCTGTCTGCACAAGCAAATTAGTCTTCCATGTTCTTTCAATCATATTCTGCATCATGTTTTGAATACAACTTCAAGCACAAGGCAAAATTAACAGTAGCAATAAAATCACTCCTAATAACCCTATCACATGTAACCATGGCCCAAGTCCCAGACTTCTTAACCATTCATCGATTCCTAGCTCTTTTTCCTCCTTCAACTTACAGAGTCCTTCTCGAAGCTCTTTAATCTTGCTGTGAATTGAAACAGAGTGATCAGAAAGGTTCATACAACACATTCTTTCAAACTCCTCACAGCCATGGTCTTGCGCTAAAAGCAAAAAATCTATAGCAGCTTTATTCTAAAGCATTGCATAATAAGCATTTTACACATCTATAGTAAGCATATCTAAAATCTGTGATTTCTTATTCAGTTTAGCTTTAACCCAGCACCCTATCTGTTTTGTGAAGTTTCTTATCTGCCACACTTCCAGGTAAAGTAGTTGCTACTACTACTTAATGCAGCTTAGTCTAAAAACCTAAATTCTTCTATGTTTAACTATTACTTGTGTTTTTACACCCTTACATTAGGAAAGATACATTAAGATGGAACAGTGATAGTTTTCTCAAATAATATGCCCCCCCCTGCGGGTTGCCTGCAAGGCTGGCATTTGCAGTCTCAAAGAGAACTGATTCTTCTGGGGGAGAGTGTGTGTTCAAGGACAGTGTGAACTCACACTGCTGGCATCCGTCCTGTTTGCTTTGATGTTGGCAATGGGCCGAAAAAGACAAGTTTTTACATAAACTACTACTGTTCCCAAAAACTACTAAATTCCCCTGGGAACCAAACAGGTAAATTTATAAAACAGGTTCGAAAAAGATTAGTAACTCCTCTTACACTAAAGCAAAGCGATGATTGATTAGCTCTTGTAATCTGATCAAGCACTGATTTGGTTCTTTATCGGGATTGCTGCTAATTGGCTCTACCACGAAATGCTGTGTTATGGGTACTGTGAAAAATGCATGTATTTTATCATTGGCTTTTTGCAAATACCAAAATGAACACTACATGTGTTGTGTTAGGAAGTAATGCTGTATTAATTCCCTTAAATACTGTGTTAAATATAGTTCCAAGTTATAGAAATCATTAAAATAGAAACTATGCTATGTAAGATGCTTTGTTAAACAGAAAGGCCTTGTAGTGAGATAGCAGCTACAGGACACATAAATCTTTCTGAGAAAGGAAATTTACTGCCTTCTTATCAGAAGAAACTAACTTTTTTCCCACTTTGAAGGCACTGTTAGGATTAGAAGGAAGAAGTCAACACTAACCAGACAGAATCCTCTGTTTGAATGGAATCCATGCAGCATGTATGAAGTGTATAAGTATGCAACAGGCCATTGTTTTTAAAGGTTAATTCTTTGTTAACATGTATCCTTCTTCGGGCTCGTGGTGCCCAGGAAAAAGTACTTGGATGTCTGCAACTCTTTGCTTTTATTGTCTCATATTGTCTTGCTTTAAATTGTCCAAATTACTATAACTCTAGTTGTATTACTATTTTTATAACCATTTTATTACTATTAAACTTTTAATAATTTCAAAAGCAAGTGATTAGTATTTTTTCACAATTATACTAATTATCTGTGCTTTGCAGAGACAATATGAGACTTACTCTGAGCTGTAACCCTTTCAAAGATATGCTTTAGTTCTTAACAATAACAAATTAGGACCTTTTGCTCAGGTGTTTTAAAAAGCTCTAAAGCTAGATTGACTCTTAATCTTGTTTGTTCTTGTAGCTCTCTCTGCTAGTCCTTAAAATTATGGTTAAACACGCACTTGTTACACTACAATTCACATACTACAGACTGTTCTACCGAAAAAGTTTTACCACACACCTGCAATACAAAGTTACTCAAGCAGCACAATACAGGATATTACAGTCAAGACATTTTTGACCCACTGGACCCCGTATGTAATATTCTAACAGCGACCCAACAGTTGTAACCAGTCCCCCAAAGGTCCGGCAGCAGGCCACAGTCCCGTCAACAGCCTTCGAGCGTCCTTTCAGCTGTAACAGCAGCAGTCACAGCTTGCTTGTCAGTCACTGCATCAAGAACAGGCTTAGTCCACCCGGCAGGTACCCACACAGCCCCTGTATCCAAATTAGGATCTTTTGCAACCAAGTCGGTGCTCCAAAGAGGTATTTGGGACCGTGCCAAATTGTCAGGTGCATAGACAACTCTGTGTCCCGCCGATAAACTTGTCCTTGAGTAACACAGTGCATAATTTGCTGAAAAATGTGCTGCTGCTCTGGGGTAACGCAGATCGGACTTGTTGGGTCTGTGTCTTTAAGAAGTGAATATAAACCATCCAGCAGCCTGTTCGATATTCCAAACAATAGCTCCTTGTTAATTTGAAGTGGTGGAAAGGGAGTGTATACCATAACCATAATTTTCCCGGTAAAATCCACAATAATAACTCCAGGTAAAACAAATAATCCAAGTATAGAGGAATCCACATTAATAACTCCAGGTAAAACAAATAATCCAAGTATAGAGGCAGATGATCTCCTTAAAAGCAGTGCATCCATCGCTTGACCTTGTATAACAATAGGTCCTTTAACCTCGTCAGGATGTTTTCCGTGGGTGCGGAGTCATCAGCGTGATTTCATCAGCATCGAGTTCCAGATCCTAAACGTTCCGCAGGGGTGCTGGCCATTGCCGTAGGAGCTCGGAGAGGTGCAAGAGCCGCTAATACCTGCGCTTGGGAAACCCTTGCCTGCTCCTGGCCTTAACCCCAGCTGTTTGATAGCAGCTACCAAAAATGCTTTTGATCCTACCGGCATCTGAGCTATTCTCCCTAATGCCTCTTTTATAGCCCAATTCGCACCTAACGTGTTAAGCACATTCCTCGCAGCCTGCCTGCTGTCCTGAAGAGCACACTGTTTCAACATAGCCTCTGCCGTATAATCACATACCCCTACTTTCTCTATCGCGGCAGCAACTTGATCTATAAACAAACCAAAAGATTCTTCCTGGCCCTGCTTAATTCCACATGCTTTTACTCTGTCTATAGCCAGTCTAACCAATCTCATCGCCTCTTGGTACTTATCTGGTCCTGTCAGAGCCTGAGGTTCGGTGCAAAGAAACACTCTCAGCCCCATAAACTCATCTGCTGTCACTCCAACCTGACTAACTCCGGATTGCAACTTCGATAGCAACTTCCAGTCCAGAGCAGTTGTTATTGCTCGCAGACCTCCCCCTGCCTGAGTTGGAAAAGTCACCGGGCATGTTATTTGTGTAGCCGCATTAATTGCAACATCCCCTTTCTCCAAGCCTTCTTTCGCCAGCACAACCCAAGCCTCCCCCCCGTCTCCTGGCAGTGGCCCCCACTAGGTCGCTTTCCGCCCCAGGGATCGGCTCACTGCTCAGAGGGAGGGCAGCCGGGGCTGGTTTCGGCCATGAATCATTCTCTCCGGGGGGTGCAGACGGCTCACTCACTGCCTCGGTACCAGAATTAAAAGGCGGTGGTGCTGGAGGAGGCAAAGACACCCTATTAAACACAGGAGGTAATATAGTGTCCTGGGATAAATCTCCCTCATAGGTTCTGTTTTTTGTATGAGCAGCAAATGCCTGCACCGCTGCTTTCTGTTCTGCCTGATACTGCAGAAGCTCATTACGAATCGCTCTCCAAAGTTTTCCTATCTTTTCAGCTGTCCTATCATCATCTAAAGTATGAGGGTTAACAAAACAGCCCTTAGCATATCCCCATGCTAGTAATCCTGGTAATTCCTTTTTTAAATCTACCCCTTTAATTCCCCTTTTTTCTAACCCGGCTGTAAATAAATCATATGCTGCTTGCCTGTCCATTTTTATGCGTCGACGCTGTTGCGGCTCTCCGGCTTCGGCAGCATGTACGGCCCAAAACCACCGATGTGATCTTTGGGGGTGCTATCCCTTCGTTCAGCACCGCTCCGGCCGCTTCGGAGCCCGACCCAACTTCTCCAACCGATGGCAGTCGATACCCTCTGTTCCCCCGTTTGCTTTGAGAGGGCCGACGTCGAGGTCACCATTTTGTTGGAGAAGGGAGACGTGACACCAGATGGTTCATCAACGTAGCTCAATTTATTGATCTCCATTGACAGGTTAAATACACTTCTTAATTAGTCTCATACATATTGCAAAAGCTGAGCTCCTTATTGGTCAGAAGGCATTTGCGTCAATATCTGCAACATAGTTATATTTCTGCAACATAGTTATACTTCTGTATTCCTGTTGTTCACTAGCTATGATTCCTACAGCACGTCTGCTAGGTTCAGGCCAAGTTGTTTTGCTGACAAGGGCACTGTGATCACAGAGCTACCCTTGGTTCCCACAGCTACCCTTGCCCTATTTACTGCTCATATTGATCATCTTATAGCCACTGTGACCTTTCTCATCAAGCCACTCAGCAATTAGGCTCTCTACACCTTTCCACTCTCTTGCCTTTCCTTTCACATTTATACTGGAAAGGAAGGCGTTTTGGACAACTTTTGTTTTCTTGTTGAAGGACACTCTGCAGAGCTGCGTGCAACCTCAGGAACACGATGGAAGATGTATTCTGAACTGGAACACTCTCTCCCTGCGGGATACAGTGAAAAACCTGTTTGCTGAGATGTAGGTGGCAAGAGGAACTTTCTACAGTGCACTGCAAAGGTAAAGGCTGCACAACACAAGCATTTTGTAAGCAGCTTGCAAACTGAGAGATAACAGTACCTTTCCACTCTGCTGCATTTTCCTTTCCCAGTACAATTCGAATTTTAGGGGGTTTGGATAACTTCCTTTTACTTCTTGCAAAACACTCTGCAGACCTTCTTGTACCCTTTTAAAAACGATGGGAGCTGTTTTCTCAACAGGCAAAGTTTCTCCTTAGGAGATACAGTGAAAAAGCTATTTGCTTAGATGTAGGTGACTAGAGGCACTTGCTACAGTGCACTGCAAAGGTAATGGCTGCACAACACTTGCATTGTGGCACAGTTTGCAAACTGATAGAAAACAGTACCCCTGCCCTCTCCTGCATTTTCCTTTCCCAGTGAAGTTCGAATTTTAGGGGTTTTGGACAACTTTCTTTTACTTCTTGCAGAACACTCTGCAGACCTTCTTGTACCTTCTAAAACACCATGGGAGATGTTTTCTGAACAGACACACTTCCTCCTTAAGAGATATAGTAAAAAAGCTTTTTGCTTAGATGTAGGTGACAATAGGCCCTTGCTAGCGTGCACTGCAAGTGTAATCTCTGCACAACACTGGGATTGTGTGCCCAGCTTGCAAACTGATATGAAACAGTACCTTTCCCCTCTCTTGCCTTTCCTTTCACATTAATACTGGAAAGGAAGGCGTTTTGGACAACTTTTGTTTTCTTGTTGCAGAACACTCTACAGAGCTGCGTGCAACCTCAGGAACACGATGGAAGATGTTTTCTGAACTGGAACACTCTCTCCCTGCGTGATACAGTGAAAAACCTGTTTGCTGAGATGTAGGTTGCAAGAGGAACTTACTACAGTGCAGTGCTAAGGTAAAGGCTGCACAACGCTGGGATTGTGTCAGCAGCTGACAAACTGATAAAAAACAGTTCCTTTCCACTCTCTGTTGCCTTCTGGTTCCGAAGGCAAGGCGACCTGGTTCCAGAGTACAGCACGGCGACCCCACCCTTGGCCACTCGGGCTAGAAGACGACGCTTACACCAATGTGGTGGACGGTCAAATAGGCTTTATTGTCTCTTCTCTAAGGGTTTTATAGTTTTGGGGGTTTCCTACGTAAAAAGGGGCTGGGGGTTAGTACAGGGTGGTACTGGTACCTCCTATGTTAGGGGGGTTACATTCCTTAGTTACATTCCGAGGGTGATCCTTATCTCTGGGAGGAGGGAAGAGAGGCTTCTTGCAGCTTTCCGTAACAGCCCGTTCTCTTCCGAGCGCCTGTCCCTCCACAACTCTCATGCCTTTTCCATTTATATTAATACTCCAAAGGAAGCAATTTTGGACAACAGTCCTTTGCTTCTTGCAAAGCCCTCTGCAGATTTGCGTACAACCTCTAGACCAAGATGGGAGATGTTTTCTGAACTGGAACACTCTCTCCCTGCGGGATACAGTCAAAAACCTGTTTGCTGAGATGTAGGTTGCAAGAGGAACTTACTACATTGCAGTGCTAAGGTAAAGGCTGCACAACACAAGCATTTTGTAAGCAGCTTGCAAACTGAGAGATAACAGTACCTTTCCACTCTGCTGCATTTTCCTTTCCCAGTACAATTCGAATTTTAGGGGGTTTAGACAACTTTCTTTTACTTCTTGCGAAACACTCTGCAGACCTTCTTGTACCCTTTTAAAAACGATGGGAGCTGTTTTCTCAACAGGCAAAGTTTCTCCTTAGGAGATACAGTGAAAATGTATTTGCTTAGATGTAGGTGACTAGAGGCACTTGCTACAGTGCACTGCAAAGGTAATGGCGGCACAACACTTGCATTGTGGCACAGTTTGCAAACTGATAGAAAACAGTTCCTTTCGACTCTCATGGCTTTTCCATTTATATTAATACTCCAAAGGAAGCAATTTTGGACAACAGTCCTTTGCTTCTTGCAAAGCACTCTCCAGACTTGCGTGCAACCTCTAGAACACAATGGGAGATGTTTTCTGAAAAGACACACTTTCTCCTTAAGAGATATAGTAAAAAAGCTTTTTACTTAGATGTAGGTGACTAGAGGCACTTGCTACAGTGCACTGCAAAGGTAATGGCTGCACAACACTTGCATTGTGGCACAGTTTGCAAACTGATAGAAAACAGTACCCCTGCCCTCTCCTGCATTTTCTTTTCCCACTGAAGTTCGAATTTTAGGGGTTTTGGACAACTTTCTTTTACTTCTTGCAGAACACTCTGCAGACCTTCTTGTACCTTCTAAAACACCATGCGAGATGTTTTCTGAACAGACACACTTTCTCCTTAAGAGATATAGTAAAAAAGCTTTTTGCTTAGATGTAGGTGACAATAGGCACTTGCTAGAGTGCACTGCAAGTGTAATCTCTGCACAACACTGGGATTGTGTGCCCAGCTTGCAAACTGATATGAAACAGTACCTTTCCACTCTCTTGCCTTTCCTTTCACATTTATACTGGAAAGGCAGGCGTTTTGGACAACTTTTGTTTTCTTGTTGCAGAACACTCTGCAGAGCTGTGTGCAACCTCAGGAACACGATGGAAGATGTTTTCTGAACTGGAACACTCTCTCCCTGCGGGATACAGTGAAAAACCTCTTTGCTGAGATGTAGGTGGCAAGAGGAACTTACTACAGTGCACTGCAAAGGTAAAGGCTGCACAACACAAGCATTTTGTAAGCAGCTTGCAAACTGAGAGATAACAGTACCTTTCCGCTCTGCTGCATTTTCCTTTCCCAGTACAATTCGAATTTTAGGGGGTTTGGACAACTTTCTTTTACTTCTTGCGAAACACTCTGCAGACCTTCTTGTACCCTTTTAAAAACGATGGGAGCTGTTTTCTCAACAGGCAAAGTTTCTCCTTAGGAGATACAGTGAAAAAGCTTTTTGCTTAGATGTAGGTTACAATAGGCACTTGCTAGAGTGCGCAGCAAGTGTAATCTCTGCACAACACTGGGATTGTGTGCCCAGCTTGCAAACTGATATGAAACAGTACCTTTCTGTTGGAGAAGGGAGACGTGACACCAGATGGTTCATCAACGTAGCTCAATTTATTGATCTCCTTTGACAGGTTAAATACACTTCTTAATTAGTCTCCTACATATTGCAAAAGCTGAGCTCCTTATTGGTCAGAAGGCATTTGCGTCAATATCTGCAACATAGTTATATTTCTGCAACATAGTTATACTTCTGTATTCCTGTTGTTCACTAGCTATGATTCCTACAGCACGTCTGCTAGGTTCAGGCCAAGTTGTTTTGCTGACAAGGGCACTGTGATCACAGAGCTACCCTTGGTTCCCACAGCTACCCTTGCCCTATTTACTGCTCATATTGATCATCTTATAGCCACTGTGGCCTTTCTCATCAAGCCACTCAGCAATTAGGCTCTCTACACTTCCCCCGTTTTTCTGTCTGCACAAGCAAATTAGTCTTCCATGTTCTTTCAATCATATTCTGCATCATGTTTTGAATACAACTTCAAGCACAAGGCAAAATTAACAGTAGCAATAAAATCACTCCTAATAACCCTATCACATGTAACCATGGCCCAAGTCCCAGACTTCTTAACCATTCATCGATTCCTAGCTCTTTTTCCTCCTTCAACTTACAGAGTCCTTCTCGAAGCTCTTTAACCTTGCTGTGAATTGAAACAGAGTGATCAGAAAGGTTCATACAACACATTCTTTCAAACTCCTCACAGCCATGGTCTTGCGCTAAAAGCAAAAAATCTATAGCAGCTTTATTCTAAAGCATTGCATAATAAGCATTTTACACATCTATAGTAAGCATATCTAAAATCTGTGATTTCTTATTCAGTTTAGCTTTAACCCAGCACCCTATCTGTTTTGTGAAGTTTCTTATCTGCCACACTTCCAGGTAAAGTAGTTGCTACTACTACTTAATGGAGCTTAGTCTAAAAACCTAAATTCTTCTATGTTTAACTATTACTTGTGTTTTTACACCCTTACATTAGGAAAGATACATTAAGATGGAACAGTGATAGTTTTCTCAAATAATATGCCCCCCCCTGCGGGTTGCCTGCAAGGCTGGCATTTGCAGTCTCAAAGAGAACTGATTCTTCTGGGGGAGAGTGTGTGTTCAAGGACAGTGTGAACTCACACTGCTGGCATCCGTCCTGTTTGCTTTGATGTTGGCAATGGGCCGAAAAAGACAAGTTTTTACATAAACTACTACTGTTCCCAAAAACTACTAAATTCCCCTGGGAACCAAACAGGTAAATTTATAAAACAGGTTCGAAAAAGATTAGTAACTCCTCTTACACTAAAGCAAAGCGATGATTGATTAGCTCTTGTAATCTGATCAAGCACTGATTTGGTTCTTTATCGGGATTGCTGCTAATTGGCTCTACCACGAAATGCTGTGTTATGGGTACTGTGAAAAATGCATGTATTTTATCATTGGCTTTTTGCAAATACCAAAATGAACACTACATGTGTTGTGTTAGGAAGTAATGCTGTATTAATTCCCTTAAATACTGTGTTAAATATAGTTCCAAGTTATAGAAATCATTAAAATAGAAACTATGCTATGTAAGATGCTTTGTTAAACAGAAAGGCCTTGTAGTGAGATAGCAGCTACAGGACACATAAATCTTTCTGAGAAAGGAAATTTACTGCCTTCTTATCAGAAGAAACTAACTTTTTTCCCACTTTGAAGGCACTGTTAGGATTAGAAGGAAGAAGTCAACACTAACCAGACAGAATCCTCTGTTTGAATGGAATCCATGCAGCATGTATGAAGTGTATAAGTATGCAACAGGCCATTGTTTTTAAAGGTTAATTCTTTGTTAACATGTATCCTTCTTCGGGCTCGTGATGCCCAGGAAAAAGTACTTGGATGTCTGCAACTCTTTGCTTTTATTGTCTCATATTGTCTTGCTTTAAATTGTCCAAATTACTATAACTCTAGTTGTATTACTATTTTTATAACCATTTTATTACTATTAAACTTTTAATAATTTCAAAAGCAAGTGATTAGTATTTTTTCACAATTATACTAATTATCTGTGCTTTGCAGAGACAATATGAGACTTACTCTGAGCTGTAACCCTTTCAAAGATATGCTTTAGTTCTTAACAATAACAAATTAGGACCTTTTGCTCAGGTGTTTTAAAAAGCTCTAAAGCTAGATTGACTCTTAATCTTGTTTGTTCTTGTAGCTCTCTCTGCTAGTCCTTAAAATTATGGTTAAACACGCACTTGTTACACTACAATTCACATACTACAGACTGTTCTACCGAAAAAGTTTTACCACACACCTGCAATACAAAGTTACTCAAGCAGCACAATACAGGATATTACAGTCAAGACATTTTTGACCCACTGGACCCCGTATGTAATATTCTAACAGCGACCCAACAGTTGTAACCAGTCCCCCAAAGGTCCGGCAGCAGGCCACAGTCCCGTCAACAGCCTTCGAGCGTCCTTTCAGCTGTAACAGCAGCAGTCACAGCTTGCTTGTCAGTCACTGCATCAAGAACAGGCTTAGTCCACCCGGCAGGTACCCACACAGCCCCTGTATCCAAATTAGGATCTTTTGCAACCAAGTCGGTGCTCCAAAGAGGTATTTGGGACCGTGCCAAATTGTCAGGTGCATAGACAACTCTGTGTCCCGCCGATAAACTTGTCCTTGAGTAACACAGTGCATAATTTGCTGAAAAATGTGCTGCTGCTCTGGGGTAACGCAGATCGGACTTGTTGGGTCTGTGTCTTTAAGAAGTGAATATAAACCATCCAGCAGCCTGTTCGATATTCCAAACAATAGCTCCTTGTTAATTTGAAGTGGTGGAAAGGGAGTGTATACCATAACCATAATTTTCCCGGTAAAATCCACAATAATAACTCCAGGTAAAACAAATAATCCAAGTATAGAGGAATCCACATTAATAACTCCAGGTAAAACAAATAATCCAAGTATAGAGGCAGATGATCTCCTTAAAAGCAGTGCATCCATCGCTTGACCTTGTATAACAATAGGTCCTTTAACCTCGTCAGGATGTTTTCCGTGGGTGCGGAGTCATCAGCGTGATTTCATCAGCATCGAGTTCCAGATCCTAAACGTTCCGCAGGGGTGCTGGCCATTGCCGTAGGAGCTCGGAGAGGTGCAAGAGCCGCTAATACCTGCGCTTGGGAAACCCTTGCCTGCTCCTGGCCTTAACCCCAGCTGTTTGATAGCAGCTACCAAAAATGCTTTTGATCCTACCGGCATCTGAGCTATTCTCCCTAATGCCTCTTTTATAGCCCAATTCGCACCTAACGTGTTAAGCACATTCCTCGCAGCCTGCCTGCTGTCCTGAAGAGCACACTGTTTCAACATAGCCTCTGCCGTATAATCACATACCCCTACTTTCTCTATCGCGGCAGCAACTTGATCTATAAACAAACCAAAAGATTCTTCCTGGCCCTGCTTAATTCCACATGCTTTTACTCTGTCTATAGCCAGTCTAACCAATCTCATCGCCTCTTGGTACTTATCTGGTCCTGTCAGAGCCTGAGGTTCGGTGCAAAGAAACACTCTCAGCCCCATAAACTCATCTGCTGTCACTCCAACCTGACTAACTCCGGATTGCAACTTCGATAGCAACTTCCAGTCCAGAGCAGTTGTTATTGCTCGCAGACCTCCCCCTGCCTGAGTTGGAAAAGTCACCGGGCATGTTATTTGTGTAGCCGCATTAATTGCAACATCCCCTTTCTCCAAGCCTTCTTTCGCCAGCACAACCCAAGCCTCCCCCCCGTCTCCTGGCAGTGGCCCCCGCTAGGTCGCTTTCCGCCCCAGGGATCGGCTCACTGCTCAGAGGGAGGGCAGCCGGGGCTGGTTTCGGCCATGAATCATTCTCTCCGGGGGGTGCAGACGGCTCACTCACTGCCTCGGTACCAGAATTAAAAGGCGGTGGTGCTGGAGGAGGCAAAGACACCCTATTAAACACAGGAGGTAATATAGTGTCCTGGGATAAATCTCCCTCATAGGTTCTGTTTTTTGTATGAGCAGCAAATGCCTGCACCGCTGCTTTCTGTTCTGCCTGATACTGCAGAAGCTCATTACGAATCGCTCTCCAAAGTTTTCCTATCTTTTCAGCTGTCCTATCATCATCTAAAGTATGAGGGTTAACAAAACAGCCCTTAGCATATCCCCATGCTAGTAATCCTGGTAATTCCTTTTTTAAATCTACCCCTTTAATTCCCCTTTTTTCTAACCCGGCTGTAAATAAATCATATGCTGCTTGCCTGTCCATTTTTATGCGTCGACGCTGTTGCGGCTCTCCGGCTTCGGCAGCATGTACGGCCCAAAACCACCGATGTGATCTTTGGGGGTGCTATCCCTTCGTTCAGCACCGCTCCGGCCGCTTCGGAGCCCGACCCAACTTCTCCAACCGATGGCAGTCGATACCCTCTGTTCCCCCGTTTGCTTTGAGAGGGCCGACGTCGAGGTCACCATTTTGTTGGAGAAGGGAGACGTGACACCAGATGGTTCATCAACGTAGCTCAATTTATTGATCTCCATTGACAGGTTAAATACACTTCTTAATTAGTCTCCTACATATTGCAAAAGCTGAGCTCCTTATTGGTCAGAAGGCATTTGCGTCAATATCTGCAACATAGTTATATTTCTGCAACATAGTTATACTTCTGTATTCCTGTTGTTCACTAGCTATGATTCCTACAGCACGTCTGCTAGGTTCAGGCCAAGTTGTTTTGCTGACAAGGGCACTGTGATCACAGAGCTACCCTTGGTTCCCACAGCTACCCTTGCCCTATTTACTGCTCATATTGATCATCTTATAGCCACTGTGACCTTTCTCATCAAGCCACTCAGCAATTAGGCTCTCTACACCTTTCCACTCTCTTGCCTTTCCTTTCACATTTATACTGGAAAGGAAGGCGTTTTGGACAACTTTTGTTTTCTTGTTGAAGAACACTCTGCAGAGCTGCGTGCAACCTCAGGAACACGATGGAAGATGTTTTCTGAACTGGAACACTCTCTCCCTGCGGGATACAGTGAAAAACCTCTTTGCTTAGATTTAGGTGGCAAGAGGAACTTAGTGCAGTGCAGTACAAAGGTAATGGCTGCACAACACAAGCATTTTCTAAGCAGTTTGCAAAGTGAGAGATAACAGTACCTTTCTACTCTACTGCATTTTCCTTTCCCAGTACAATTCTAATTTTAGGGGGTTTGGACAACTTTCTTTTACTTCTTGCGAAACACTCTGCAGACCTTCTTGTACCTTCTATAACACCATGCGAGATATTTTCTGAACAGACACACTTCCTCCTTAAGAGATATAGTAAAAAAGCTTTTTGCTTAGATGTAGGTGACAAGAGGCACTTGCTAGCGTGCACTGCAAGTGTAATCTCTGCACAACACTGGGATTGTGTGCCCAGCTTGCAAACTGATATGAAACAGTACCTTTCCCCTCTCTTCCCTTTCCTTTCACATTTATACTGGAAAGGAAGGCGTTTTGGACAACTTTTGTTTTCTTGTTGCAGAACACTCTACAGAGCTGCGTGCAGCCTCAGGAACACGATGGAGGATGTTTTCTGAACTGGAACACTCTCTCCCTGCGGGATACAGTGAAAAACCTATTTGCTGAGAGGTAGGTGGCAAGAGGAACTTAGTACAGTGCACTGCAAAGGTAATGGCTGCACAACGCTGGGATTGTGTCAGCAGCTGATAAACTGATAGAAAACAGTTCCTTTCCACTCTCATGCCTTTTCCATTTATATTAATGCTCGAAAGGAAGCAATTTTGGACAACAGTCCTTTGCTTCTTCCAAAGCACACTGCAGACTTGCGTGCAACCTCTAGAAAACAATGGGAGATGTTTTCTGAACAGACACACTTTCTCCTTAAGAGATATAGTAAAAAAGCTATTTGCTTAGATGTAGGTGCAGATAGGCACTTGCTACAGTGCACTGCAAGTGTAATCTCTGCACAACACTGGGATTGTGTGCCCAGCTTGCAAACTTATATGAAACAGTACCTTTCCCCTCTCTTGCCTTTCCTTTCACATTAATACTGGAAAGGAAGGCGTTTTGGACAACTTTTGTTTTCTTGTTGCAGAACACTCTGCAGAGCTGCGTGCAACCTCAGGAACACGATGGCAGATGTTTTCTGAACTGGAACACTCTCTCCCTGCGGGATACAGTGAAAAACCTATTTGCTGAGATGTAGGTGGCAAGAGGAACTTAGCACAGTACACTGCAAAGGTAATGTCTGCACAACGCTGGGATTGTGTCAGCAGCTGCCAAACTGATAGAAAACAGTTCCTTTCCACACTCATGCCTTTTCCATTTATATCAATACTCGAAAGGAAGCAGTTTTGGACAACTGTCGTTTGCTTCTTGCAAAGAACTCTGCAGACATGGGTGCAACCTCTACAACACGATGGGAGATGTTTTCTGAACTGGAACGCTCTCTCTCTGCGGGATACATTGAAAAACCTGTTTGCTGAGATGTAGGTGGCAAGAGGAACTTACTACAGTGCAGTGCAAAGGTAAAGGCTGCACAACAAAAGCATTTTGTAAGCAGCTTGCAAACTGAGAGATAACAGTACCTTTCCACTCTGCTGCATTTTCCTTTCCCAGTACAATTTGAATTTTAGGGGGTTTGGACAACTTTCTTTTACTACTTGCAGAACACTGTGCAGACCTTCTTGTACCTTCTAAAACACCATGCGAGATGTTTTCTGAACAGACACACTTCCTCCTTAAGAGATATAGTAAAAAAGCTTTTTGCTTAGATGTAGGTGACAATAGGCACTTGCTAGAGTGCACTGCAAGTGTAATCTCTGCACAACACTGGGATTGTGTGCCCAGCTTGCAAACTGATATGAAACAGTACCTTTCCACTCTCTTGCCTTTCGTTTCAAATTTATACTGGAAAGGAAGGCGTTTTGGACAACTTTTGTTTTCTTGTTGCAGAACACTCTGCAGAGCTGCGTGCATCCTCAGGAACACGATGGAGGATGTTTTCTGAACTGGAACACTCTCTCCCTGCGGGATACAGTGAAAAACCTCTTTGCTTAGATTTAGGTGGCAAGAGGAACTTAGTACAGTGCAGTACAAAGGTAATGGCTGCGCAACACAAGCAGTTTATAAGCAGTTTGCAAAGTGAGAGATAACAGTACCTTTCTACTCTGCTGCATTTTCCTTTCCCAGTACAATTTGAATTTTAGGGGGTTTGGACAACTTTCTTTTACTTCTTGCGAAACACTCTGCAGACCTTCTTGTACCTTCTAAAACACCATGCGAGATGTTTTCTGAACAGACACACTTTCTCCTTAAGAGATATAGTAAAAAAGCTTTTTCCTTAGATGTAGGTGACAATAGGCACTTGCTAGCGTGCACTGCAAGTGTAATCTCTGCACAACACTGGGATTGTGTGCCCAGCTTGCAAACTGATATGAAACACTACCTTTCCACTCTCTTGGCTTTCCTTTCACATTAATACTGGAAAAGAAGGCGTTTTGGACAACCTTTGTTTTCTTGTTGCAGAACACTCTGCAGAGCTGCGTGCAACCTTAGGAACACGATGGAAGATGTTTTCTGAACTGGAACACTCTCTCCCTGCGGGATACAGTGAAAAACCTCTTTGCTTAGATTTAGGTGGCAAGAGGAACTTAGTACAGTGCAGTACAAAGGTAATGGCTGCGCAACACAAGCATTTTATAAGCAGTTTGCAAAGTGAGAGATAACAGTACCTTTCTACTCTGCTGCATTTTCCTTTCCCAGTACAATTTGAATTTTAGGGGGTTTGGACAACTTTCTTTTACTTCTTGCGAAACACTCTGCAGACATTCTTGTACCTTCTAAAACACCATGCGAGATGTTTTCTGAACAGACACACTTTCTCCTTAAGAGATATAGTAAAAAAGCTTTTTCCTTAGATGTAGGTGACAATAGGCACTTGCTAGCGTGCACTGCAAGTGTAATCTCTGCACAACACTGGGATTGTGTGCCCAGCTTGCAAACTGATATGAAACAGTACCTTTCCACTCTCTTGCCTTTCCTTTCACATTTATACTGGAAAGGAAGGCGTTTTGGACAACTTTTGTTTTCTTGTTGCAGAACACTCTGCAGAGCTGCGTGCAACCTCAGGAACACGATGGAAGATGTTTTCTGAACTGGAACACTCTCTCCCTGCGGGATACAGTGAAAAACCTCTTTGCTGAGATGTAGGTGGCAAGAGGAACTTACTACAGTGCAGTGCAAAGGTAAAGGCTGCACAACACATGCATTTTGTAAGCAGCTTCCAAACTGAGAGATAACAGTACCTTTCCACTCTGCTGCATTTTCCTTTCCCAGTACAATTCGAATTTTAGGGGGTTTGGACAACTTTCTTTTACTTCTTGCAGAACACTCTGCAGATCTTCTTGTACCCTTTTAAAAACGATGGGAGCTGTTTTCTCAACAGGCAAAGTTTCTCCTTAGGAGATACAGTGAAAAAGCTATTTGCTTAGATGTAGGTGACTAGAGGCACTTGCTACAGTGCACTGCAAAGGTAATGGCTGCACAACACTTGCATTGTGGCACAGTTTGTAAACTGATAGAAAACAGTACCCCTGCCCTCTCCTGCATGTTCTTTTCCCACTGAAGTTCGAATTTTAGGAGTTTTGGACAACTTTCTTTTACTTCTTGCAGAACACTCTGCAGACCTTCTTGTACCTTCTAAAACACCATGCGAGATGTGTTCTGAACAGACACACTTCCTCCTTAAGAGATATAGTAAAAAAGCTTTTTGCTTAGATGTAGGTGACAATAGGCACTTGCTAGAGTGCACTGCAAGTGTAATCTCTGCACAACACTGGGATTGTGTGCCCAGCTTGCAAACTGATATGAAACAGTACCTTTCCACTCTCTTGCCTTTCGTTTCAAATTTATACTGGAAAGGAAGGCGTTTTGGACAACTTTTGTTTTCTTGTTGCAGAACACTCTGCAGAGCTGCGTGCATCCTCAGGAACACGATGGAGGATGTTTTCTGAACTGGAACACTCTCTCCCTGCGGGATACAGTGAAAAACCTCTTTGCTTAGATTTAGGTGGCAAGAGGAACTTAGTACAGTGCAGTACAAAGGTAATGGCTGCGCAACACAAGCATTTTTTAAGCAGTTTCAAAGTGAGAGATAACAGTACCTTTCTACTCTGCTGCATTTTCCTTTCCCAGTACAATTTGAATTTTAGGGGGTTTGGACAACTTTCTTTTACTTCTTGCGAAACACTCTGCAGACCTTCTTGTACCTTCTAAAACACCATGCGAGATGTTTTCTGAACAGACACACTTTCTCCTTAAGAGATATAGTAAAAAAGCTTTTTCCTTAGATGTAGGTGACAATAGGCACTTGCTAGCGTGCACTGCAAGTGTAATCTCTGCACAACACTGGGATTGTGTGCCCAGCTTGCAAACTGATATGAAACAGTACCTTTCCACTCTCTTGCCTTTCCTTTCACATTAATACTGGAAAAGAAGGCGTTTTGGACAACCTTTGTTTTCTTGTTGCAGAACACTCTGCAGAGCTGCGTGCAACCTTAGGAACACGATGGAAGATGTTTTCTGAACTGGAACACTCTCTCCCTGCGGGATACAGTGAAAAACCTCTTTGCTTAGATTTAGGTGGCAAGAGGAACTTAGTACAGTGCAGTACAAAGGTAATGGCTGCGCAACACAAGCATTTTATAAGCAGTTTGCAAAGTGAGAGATAACAGTACCTTTCTACTCTGCTGCATTTTCCTTTCCCAGTACAATTTGAATTTTAGGGGGTTTGGACAACTTTCTTTTACTTCTTGCGAAACACTCTGCAGACCTTCTCGTACCTTCTAAAACACCATGCGAGATGTTTTCTGAACAGACACACTTTCTCCTTAAGAGATATAGTAAAAAAGCTTTTTCCTTAGATGTAGGTGACAATAGGCACTTGCTAGCGTGCACTGCAAGTGTAATCTCTGCACAACACTGGGATTGTGTGCCCAGCTTGCAAACTGATATGAAACAATACCTTTCCACTCTCTTGCCTTTCCTTTCACATTAATACTGGAAAGGAAGGCGTTTTGGACAACTTTTGTTTTCTTGTTGCAGAACACTCTGCAGAGCTGCGTGCAGCCTCAGGAACACGATGGAAGATGTTTTCTGAACTGGAACACTCTCTCCCTGCGGGATACAGTGAAAAACCTGTTTGCTGAGATGTAGGTGGCAAGAGGAACTTACTACAGTGCAGTGCAAAGGTAAAGGCTGCACAACACAAGCATTTTGTAAGCAGCTTGCAAACTGAGAGATAACAGCACCTTTCCACTCTGCTGCAATTTCCTTTCCCAGTACAATTCGAATTTTAGGGGGTTTGGACAACTTTCTTTTACTTCTTGCGAAACACTCTGCAGACCTTCTTGTACCCTTTTAAAAATGATGGGAGCTGTTTTCTCAACAGGCAAAGTTTCTCCTTAGGAGATACAGTGAAAAAGCTATTTGCTTAGATGTAGGTGACTAGAGGCACTTGCTACAGTGCACTGCAAAGGTAATGGCTGCACAACACTTGCATTGTGGCACAGTTTGCAAACTGATAGAAAACAGTACCCCTGCCCTCTCCTGCATGTTCTTTTCCCACTGAAGTTCGAATTTTAGGGGTTTTGGACAACTTTCTTTTACTACTTGCAGAACACTGTGCAGACCTTCTTGTACCTTCTAAAACACCATGCGAGATGTTTTCTGAACAGACACACTTCCTCCTTAAGAGATATAGTAAAAAAGCTTTTTGCTTAGATGTAGGTGACAATAGGCACTTGCTAGAGTGCACTGCAAGTGTAATCTCTGCACAACACTGGGATTGTGTGCCCAGCTTGCAAACTGATATGAAACAGTACCTTTCCACTCTCTTGCCTTTCGTTTCAAATTTATACTGGAAAGGAAGGCGTTTTGGACAACTTTTGTTTTCTTGTTGCAGAACACTCTGCAGAGCTGCGTGCATCCTCAGGAACACGATGGAGGATGTTTTCTGAACTGGAACACTCTCTCCCTGCGGGATACAGTGAAAAACCTCTTTGCTTAGATTTAGGTGGCAAGAGGAACTTAGTACAGTGCAGTACAAAGGTAATGGCTGCGCAACACAAGCATTTTATAAGCAGTTTGCAAAGTGAGAGATAACAGTACCTTTCTACTCTGCTGCATTTTCCTTTCCCAGTACAATTTGAATTTTAGGGGGTTTGGACAACTTTCTTTTACTTCTTGCGAAACACTCTGCAGACCTTCTTGTACCTTCTAAAACACCATGCGAGATGTTTTCTGAACAGACACACTTTCTCCTTAAGAGATATAGTAAAAAAGCTTTTTCCTCAGATGTAGGTGACAATAGGCACTTGCTAGCGTGCACTGCAAGTGTAATCTCTGCACAACACTGGGATTGTGTGCCCAGCTTGCAAACTGATATGAAACAGTACCTTTCCACTCTCTTGCCTTTCCTTTCACATTAATACTGGAAAAGAAGGCGTTTTGGACAACCTTTGTTTTCTTGTTGCAGAACACTCTGCAGAGCTGCGTGCAACCTTAGGAACACGATGGAAGATGTTTTCTGAACTGGAACACTCTCTCCCTGCGGGATACAGTGAAAAACCTCTTTGCTTAGATTTAGGTGGCAAGAGGAACTTAGTACAGTGCAGTACAAAGGTAATGGCTGCACAACACAAGCATTTTGTAAGCAGCTTGCAAACTGAGAGATAACAGTACCTTTCCACTCTGCTGCATTTTCCCTTCCCAGTACAATTCGAATTTTAGGGGGTTTGGACTATTTTCTTTTACTTCTTGCGAAACACTCTGCAGACCTTCTTGTACCTTCTAAAACACCATGCGAGATGTTTTCTGAACAGGCACACTTTCTCCTTAAGAGATATAGTAAAAAAGCTTTTTCCTTAGATGTAGGTGACAATAGGCACTTGCTAGCGTGCACTGCAAGTGTAATCTCTGCACAACACTGGTATTGTGTGCCCAGCTTGCAAACTGATATGAAACAATACCTTTCCACTCTCTTGCCTTTCCTTTCACATTAATACTGGAAAGGAAGGCGTTTTGGACAACTTTTGTTTTCTTGTTGCAGAACACTCTGCAGAGCTGCGTGCAACCTCAGGAACACGATGGAAGATGTTTTCTGAACTGGAACACTCTCTCCCTGCGGGATACAGTGAAAAACCTGTTTGCTGAGATGTAGGTGGCAAGAGGAAATTACTACAGTGCAGTGCAAAGGTAAAGGCTGCACAACACAAGCATTTTGTAAGCAGCTTGCAAACTGAGAGATAACAGTACCTTTCCACTCTGCTGCATTTTCCTTTCCCAGTACAATTCGAATTTTAGGGGGTTTGGACAACTTTCTTTTACTTCTTGCGAAACACTCTGCAGACCTTATTGTACCCTTTTAAATACGATGGGAGCTGTTTTCTCAACAGGCAAAGTTTCTCCTTAGGAGATACAGTGAAAAAGCTATTTGCTTAGATGTAGGTGACTAGAGGCACTTGCTACAGTGCACTGCAAAGGTAATGGCTGCACAACACTTGCATTGTGGCACAGTTTGCAAACTGATAGAAAACAGTACCCCTGCCTTCTCCTGCATTCTCCTTTCCCAGTGAAGTTCGACTTTTAGGGGTTTTGGACAGCTATCTTTTACCTCTTGCAGAACACTCTGCAGACCTTCTTGTACCTTCTAAAACACCATGGGAGATGTTTTCTGAACAGACACGCTTTCTCCTTAAGAGATATATTAAAAAGGCTTTTTGCTTAGATGTAGGTGACAATAGGCACTTGCTAGAGTGCACTGCAAGTGTAATCTCTGCACAACACTGGGATTGTGTGCCCAGCTTGCAAACTGATATGAAACAGTACCTTTCCACTCTCTTGCCTTTCCTTTCACATTTATACTGGAAAGGAAGGCGTTTTGGACAACTTTTGTTTTCTTGTTGCAGAACACTCTGCAGAGCTGCGTGCAACCTCAGGAACACGATGGAAGATGTTTTCTGAACTGGAACACTCTCTCCCTGCGGGATACAGTGAAAAACCTCTTTGCTGAGATGTAGGTGGCAAGAGGAACTTAGTACAGTGCAGTGCAAAGGTAAAGGCTGCACAACACATGCATTTTGTAAGCAGCTTGCAAACTGAGAGATAACAGTACCTTTCCACTCTGCTGCATTTTCCTTTCCCAGTACAATTCGAATTTTAGGGGGTTTGGACAACTTTCTTTTACTTCTTGCAGAACACTCTGCAGATCTTCTTGTACCCTTTTAAAAACGATGGGAGCTGTTTTCTCAACAGGCAAAGTTTCTCCTTAGGAGATACAGTGAAAAAGCTATTTGCTTAGATGTAGGTGACTAGAGGCACTTGCTACAGTGCACTGCAAAGGTAATGGCTGCACAACACTTGCATTGTGGCACAGTTTGCAAACTGATAGAAAACAGTACCCCTGCCCTCTCCTGCATTTTCTTTTCCCACTGAAGTTCGAATTTTAGGGGTTTTGGACAACTTTCTTTTACTTCTTGCAGAACACTCTGCAGACCTTCTTGTACCTTCTAAAACACCATGCGAGATGTTTTCTGAACAGACACACTTTCTCCTTAAGAGATATAGTAAAAAAGCTTTTTCCTTAGATGTAGGTGACAATAGGCACTTGCTAGCGTGCACTGCAAGTGTAATCTCTGCACAACACTGGGATTGTGTGCCCAGCTTGCAAACTGATATGAAACAGTACCTTTCCACTCTCTTGGCTTTCCTTTCACATTAATACTGGAAAAGAAGGCGTTTTGGACAACCTTTGTTTTCTTGTTGCAGAACACTCTGCAGAGCTGCGTGCAACCTTAGGAACACGATGGAAGATGTTTTCTGAACTGGAACACTCTCTCCCTGCGGGATACAGTGAAAAACCTCTTTGCTTAGATTTAGGTGGCAAGAGGAACTTAGTACAGTGCAGTACAAAGGTAATGGCTGCGCAACACAAGCATTTTATAAGCAGTTTGCAAAGTGAGAGATAACAGTACCTTTCTACTCTGCTGCATTTTCCTTTCCCAGTACAATTTGAATTTTAGGGGGTTTGGACAACTTTCTTTTACTTCTTGCGAAACACTCTGCAGACCTTCTTGTACCTTCTAAAACACCATGCGAGATGTTTTCTGAACAGACACACTTTCTCCTTAAGAGATATAGTAAAAAAGCTTTTTCCTTAGATGTAGGTGACAATAGGCACTTGCTAGCGTGCACTGCAAGTGTAATCTCTGCACAACACTGGGATTGTGTGCCCAGCTTGCAAACTGATATGAAACAATACCTTTCCACTCTCTTGCCTTTCCTTTCACATTAATACTGGAAAGGAAGGCGTTTTGGACAACTTTTGTTTTCTTGTTGCAGAACACTCTGCAGAGCTGCGTGCAGCCTCAGGAACACGATGGAAGATGTTTTCTGAACTGGAACACTCTCTCCCTGCGGGATACAGTGAAAAACCTGTTTGCTGAGATGTAGGTGGCAAGAGGAACTTACTGCAGTGCAGTGCAAAGGTAAAGGCTGCACAACACAAGCATTTTGTAAGCAGCTTGCAAACTGAGAGATAACAGTACCTTTCCACTCTGCTGCATTTTCCTTTCCCAGTACAATTCGAATTTTAGGGGGTTTGGACAACTTTCTTTTACTTCTTGCGAAACACTCTGCAGACCTTCTTGTACCCTTTTAAAAACGATGGGAGCTGTTTTCTCAACAGGCAAAGTTTCTCCTTAGGAGATACAGTGAAAAAGCTATTTGCTTAGATGTAGGTGACTAGAGGCACTTGCTACAGTGCACTGCAAAGGTAATGGCTGCACAACACTTGCATTGTGGCACAGTTTGCAAACTGATAGAAAACAGTACCCCTGCCTTCTCCTGCATTCTCCTTTCCCAGTGAAGTTCGAATTTTAGGGGTTTTGGACAGCTATCTTTTACCTCTTGCAGAACACTCTGCAGACCTTCTTGTACCTTCTAAAACACCATGGGAGATGTTTTCTGAACAGACACGCTTTCTCCTTAAGAGATATAGTAAAAAAGCTTTTTGCTTAGATGTAGGTGACAATAGGCACTTGCTAGAGTGCACTGCAAGTGTAATCTCTGCACAACACTGGGATTGTGTGCCCAGCTTGCAAACTGATATGAAACAGTACCTTTCCACTCTCTTGCCTTTCCTTTCACATTTATACTGGAAAGGAAGGCGTTTTGGACAACTTTTGTTTTCTTGTTGCAGAACACTCTGCAGAGCTGCGTGCAACCTCAGGAACACGATGGAAGATGTTTTCTGAACTGGAACACTCTCTCCCTGCGGGATACAGTGAAAAACCTCTTTGCTGAGATGTAGGTGGCAAGAGGAACTTACTACAGTGCAGTGCAAAGGTAAAGGCTGCACAACACATGCATTTTGTAAGCAGCTTCCAAACTGAGAGATAACAGTACCTTTCCACTCTGCTGCATTTTCCTTTCCCAGTACAATTCGAATTTTAGGGGGTTTGGACAACTTTCTTTTACTTCTTGCAGAACACTCTGCAGATCTTCTTGTACCCTTTTAAAAACGATGGGAGCTGTTTTCTCAACAGGCAAAGTTTCTCCTTAGGAGATACAGTGAAAAAGCTATTTGCTTAGATGTAGGTGACTAGAGGCACTTGCTACAGTGCACTGCAAAGGTAATGGCTGCACAACACTTGCATTGTGGCACAGTTTGCAAACTGATAGAAAACAGTACCCCTGCCCTCTCCTGCATGTTCTTTTCCCACTGAAGTTCGAATTTTAGGGGTTTTGGACAACTTTCTTTTACTTCTTGCAGAACACTCTGCAGACCTTCTTGTACCTTCTAAAACACCATGCGAGATGTTTTCTGAACAGACACACTTCCTCCTTAAGAGATATAGTAAAAAAGCTTTTTGCTTAGATGTAGGTGACAATAGGCACTTGCTAGAGTGCACTGCAAGTGTAATCTCTGCACAACACTGGGATTGTGTGCCCAGCTTGCAAACTGATATGAAACAGTACCTTTCCACTCTCTTGCCTTTCGTTTCAAATTTATACTGGAAAGGAAGGCGTTTTGGACAACTTTTGTTTTCTTGTTGCAGAACACTCTGCAGAGCTGCGTGCATCCTCAGGAACACGATGGAGGATGTTTTCTGAACTGGAACACTCTCTCCCTGCGGGATACAGTGAAAAACCTCTTTGCTTAGATTTAGGTGGCAAGAGGAACTTAGTACAGTGCAGTACAAAGGTAATGGCTGCGCAACACAAGCATTTTTTAAGCAGTTTCAAAGTGAGAGATAACAGTACCTTTCTACTCTGCTGCATTTTCCTTTCCCAGTACAATTTGAATTTTAGGGGGTTTGGACAACTTTCTTTTACTTCTTGCGAAACACTCTGCAGACCTTCTTGTACCTTCTAAAACACCATGCGAGATGTTTTCTGAACAGACACACTTTCTCCTTAAGAGATATAGTAAAAAAGCTTTTTCCTTAGATGTAGGTGACAATAGGCACTTGCTAGCGTGCACTGCAAGTGTAATCTCTGCACAACACTGGGATTGTGTGCCCAGCTTGCAAACTGATATGAAACAGTACCTTTCCACTCTCTTGCCTTTCCTTTCACATTAATACTGGAAAAGAAGGCGTTTTGGACAACCTTTGTTTTCTTGTTGCAGAACACTCTGCAGAGCTGCGTGCAACCTTAGGAACACGATGGAAGATGTTTTCTGAACTGGAACACTCTCTCCCTGCGGGATACAGTGAAAAACCTCTTTGCTTAGATTTAGGTGGCAAGAGGAACTTAGTACAGTGCAGTACAAAGGTAATGGCTGCGCAACACAAGCATTTTATAAGCAGTTTGCAAAGTGAGAGATAACAGTACCTTTCTACTCTGCTGCATTTTCCTTTCCCAGTACAATTTGAATTTTAGGGGGTTTGGACAACTTTCTTTTACTTCTTGCGAAACACTCTGCAGACCTTCTTGTACCTTCTAAAACACCATGCGAGATGTTTTCTGAACAGACACACTTTCTCCTTAAGAGATATAGTAAAAAAGCTTTTTCCTTAGATGTAGGTGACAATAGGCACTTGCTAGCGTGCACTGCAAGTGTAATCTCTGCACAACACTGGGATTGTGTGCCCAGCTTGCAAACTGATATGAAACAATACCTTTCCACTCTCTTGCCTTTCCTTTCACATTAATACTGGAAAGGAAGGCGTTTTGGACAACTTTTGTTTTCTTGTTGCAGAACACTCTGCAGAGCTGCGTGCAGCCTCAGGAACACGATGGAAGATGTTTTCTGAACTGGAACACTCTCTCCCTGCGGGATACAGTGAAAAACCTGTTTGCTGAGATGTAGGTGGCAAGAGGAACTTACTACAGTGCAGTGCAAAGGTAAAGGCTGCACAACACAAGCATTTTGTAAGCAGCTTGCAAACTGAGAGATAACAGCACCTTTCCACTCTGCTGCAATTTCCTTTCCCAGTACAATTCGAATTTTAGGGGGTTTGGACAACTTTCTTTTACTTCTTGCGAAACACTCTGCAGACCTTCTTGTACCCTTTTAAAAACGATGGGAGCTGTTTTCTCAACAGGCAAAGTTTCTCCTTAGGAGATACAGTGAAAAAGCTATTTGCTTAGATGTAGGTGACTAGAGGCACTTGCTACAGTGCACTGCAAAGGTAATGGCTGCACAACACTTGCATTGTGGCACAGTTTGCAAACTGATAGAAAACAGTACCCCTGCCCTCTCCTGCATGTTCTTTTCCCACTGAAGTTCGAATTTTAGGGGTTTTGGACAACTTTCTTTTACTACTTGCAGAACACTGTGCAGACCTTCTTGTACCTTCTAAAACACCATGCGAGATGTTTTCTGAACAGACACACTTCCTCTTTAAGAGATATAGTAAAAAAGCTTTTTGCTTAGATGTAGGTGACAATAGGCACTTGCTAGAGTGCACTGCAAGTGTAATCTCTGCACAACACTGGGATTGTGTGCCCAGCTTGCAAACTGATATGAAACAGTACCTTTCCACTCTCTTGCCTTTCGTTTCAAATTTATACTGGAAAGGAAGGCGTTTTGGACAACTTTTGTTTTCTTGTTGCAGAACACTCTGCAGAGCTGCGTGCATCCTCAGGAACACGATGGAGGATGTTTTCTGAACTGGAACACTCTCTCCCTGCGGGATACAGTGAAAAACCTCTTTGCTTAGATTTAGGTGGCAAGAGGAACTTAGTACAGTGCAGTACAAAGGTAATGGCTGCGCAACACAAGCATTTTATAAGCAGTTTGCAAAGTGAGAGATAACAGTACCTTTCTACTCTGCTGCATTTTCCTTTCCCAGTACAATTTGAATTTTAGGGGGTTTGGACAACTTTCTTTTACTTCTTGCGAAACACTCTGCAGACCTTCTTGTACCTTCTAAAACACCATGCGAGATGTTTTCTGAACAGACACACTTTCTCCTTAAGAGATATAGTAAAAAAGCTTTTTCCTTAGATGTAGGTGACAATAGGCACTTGCTAGCGTGCACTGCAAGTGTAATCTCTGCACAACACTGGGATTGTGTGCCCAGCTTGCAAACTGATATGAAACAGTACCTTTCCACTCTCTTGCCTTTCCTTTCACATTAATACTGGAAAAGAAGGCGTTTTGGACAACCTTTGTTTTCTTGTTGCAGAACACTCTGCAGAGCTGCGTGCAACCTCAGGAACACGATGGAAGATGTTTTCTGAACTGGAACACTCTCTCCCTGCGGGATACAGTGAAAAACCTCTTTGCTTAGATTTAGGTGGCAAGAGGAACTTAGTACAGTGCAGTACAAAGGTAATGGCTGCACAACACAAGCATTTTGTAAGCAGCTTGCAAACTGAGAGATAACAGTACCTTTCCACTCTGCTGCATTTTCCCTTCCCAGTACAATTCGAATTTTAGGGGGTTTGGACTATTTTCTTTTACTTCTTGCGAAACACTCTGCAGACCTTCTTGTACCTTCTAAAACACCATGCGAGATGTTTTCTGAACAGGCACACTTTCTCCTTAAGAGATATAGTAAAAAAGCTTTTTGCTTAGATGTAGGTGACAATTGGCACTTGCTAGCGTGCACTGCAAGTGTAATCTCTGAACAACACTGGGATTGTGTGCCCAGTTTGCAAACTGATATGAAACAGTACCTTTCCACTCTCTTGCCTTTCTTTTCACATTTATACTGGAAAGGAAGGCGTTTTGGACAACTTTTGTTTTCTTGTTGCAGAACAGTCTACAGAGCTGCGTGCAACCTCAGGAACACGATGGAAGATGTTTTCTGAACTGGAACACTCTCTCCCTGCGGGATACAGTGAAAAACCTGTTTGCTGAGATTTAGGTTGCAAGAGGAACTTACTGCAGTGCAGTACAAAGGTAATGGCTGCACAACACAAGCATTTTGTAAGCAGCTTGCAAACTGAGAGATAACAGTACCTTTCCACTCTGCTGCATTTTCCTTTCCCAGTACAATTCGAATTTTAGGGGGTTTGGACAACTTTCTTTTACTTCTTGCGAAACACTCTGCAGACCTTCTTGTACCCTTTTAAAAACGATGGGAGCTGTTTTCTCAACAGGCAAAGTTTCTCCTTAGGAGATACAGTGAAAAAGCTATTTGCTTAGATGTAGGTGACTAGAGGCACTTGCTACAGTGCACTGCAAAGGTAATGGCTGCACAACACTTGCATTGTGGCACAGTTTGCAAACTGATAGAAAACAGTACCCCTGCCCTCTCCTGCATTTTCCTTTCCCAGTGAACTTCGAATTTTAGGGGGTTTGGACAACTTCCTTTTACCTCTTGCAGAACACTCTGCAGACCTTCTTGTACCTTCTAAAACACCATGGGAGATTTTTTCTGAACAGACACGCTTTCTCCTTAAGAGATATAGTAAAAAAGCTTTTTGCTTAGATGTAGGTGACAATAGGCACTTGCTAGAGTGCACTGCAAGTGTAATCTCTGCACAACACTGGGATTGTGTGCCCAGCTTGCAAACTGATATGAAACAGTACCTTTCCACTCTCTTGCCTTTCCTTTCACATTTATACTGGAAAGGAAGGCGTTTTGGACAACTTTTGTTTTCTTGTTGCAGAACACTCTGCAGAGCTGCGTGCAACCTCAGGAACACGATGGAAGATGTTTTCTGAACTGGAACACTCTCTCCCTGCGGGATACAGTGAAAAACCTCTTTGCTGAGATGTAGGTGGCAAGAGGAACTTACTACAGTGCAGTGCAAAGGTAAAGGCTGCACAACACTGGCATTTTGTAAGCAGCTTGCAAACTGAGAGATAACAGTACCTTTCCACTCTGCTGCATTTTCCTTTCCCAGTACAATTCGAATTTTAGGGGTTTTGGACAACTTTCTTTTACTTCTTGCAGAACACTCTGCAGATCTTCTTGTACCCTTTTAAAAACGATGGGAGCTGTTTTCTCAACAGGCAAAGTTTCTCCTTAGGAGATACAGTGAAAAAGCTATTTGCTTAGATGTAGGTGACTAGAGGTACTTGCTACAGTGCACTGCAAAGGTAATGGCTGCACAACACTTGCATTGTGGCACAGTTTGCAAACTGATAGAAAACAGTACCCCTGCGCTCTCCTGCATTTTCTTTTCCCACTGAAGTTCGAATTTTAGGGGTTTTGGACAACTTTCTTTTACATCTTGCAGAACACTGTGCAGACCTTCTTGTACCTTCTAAAACACCATGCGAGATGTTTTCTGAACAGACACACTTTCTCCTTAAGAGATATAGTAAAAAAGCTTTTTGCTTAGATGTAGGTGACAATAGGCACTTGCTAGAGTGCACTGCAAGTGTAATCTCTGCACAACACTGGGATTGTGTGCCCAGCTTGCAAACTGATATGAAACAGTACCTTTCCACTCTCTTGCCTTTCCTTTCACATTTATACTGGAGAGGAAGGCGTTTTGGACAACTTTTGTTTTCTTGTTGCAGAACACTCTGCAGAGCTGCGTGCAACCTCAGGAACACGATGGAAGATGTTTTCTGAACTGGAACACTCTCTCCCTGCGGATACAGTGAAAACCCTCTTTGCTTAGATTTAGGTGGCAAGAGGAACGTAGTACAGTGCAGTGCAAAGGTAATGGCTGCACAACACAAGCATTTTGTAAGCAGCTTGCAAACTGAGAGATAACAGTACCTTTCTACTCTGCGGCATTTTCCCTTCCCAGTACAATTCGAATTTTAGGGGGTTTGGACAATTTTCTTTTACTTCTTGCGAAACACTCTGCAGACCTTCTTGTACCTTCTGAAACACCATGCGAGATGTTTTCTGAACAGGCACACTTTCTCCTTAAGAGATATAGTAAAAAGGCTTTTTGCTTAGATGTAGGTGACAATAGGAACTTGCTAGCGTGCACTGCAAGTGTAATCTCTGCACAACACTGGGATTGTGTGCCCAGCTTGCAAACTGATATGAAACAATACCTTTCTACTCTCTTGCCTTTCCTTTCACATTTATACTCAAAAGGAAGGCGTTTTGGACAACTTTTGTTTTCTTGTTGCAGAACACTCTGCAGAGCTGCGTGCAACCTCAGGAACACGATGGAAGATGTTTTCTGAACTGGAACACTCTCTCCCTGCGGGATACAGTGAAAAACCTCTTTGCTGAGATGTAGGTGGCAAGAGGAACTTACTACAGTGCAGTGCAAAGGTAAAGGCTGCACAACACTGGCATTTTGTAAGCAGCTTGCAAACTGAGAGATAACAGTACCTTTCCACTCTGCTGCATTTTCCTTTCCCAGTACAATTCGAATTTTAGGGGGTTTGGACAACTTTCTTTTACTTCTTGCGAAACACTCTGCAGACCTTCTTGTACCCTTTTAAATACGATGGGAGCTGTTTTCTCAACAGGCAAAGTTTCTCCTTAGGAGATACAGTGAAAAAGCTATTTGCTTAGATGTAGGTGACTAGAGGCACGTGCTACAGTGCACTGCAAAGGTAATGGCTGCACAACACTTGCATTGTGGCACAGTTTGCAAACTGATAGAAAACAGTTCCTTTCCACTCTCATGCCTTTTCCATTTATAATAATACTCCAAAGGAAGCTATTTTGGACAACAGTCCTTTGCTTCTTGCAAAGCACTCTGCAGACTTGCGTGCAACCTCTAGAATACCATGGGAGATTTTTTCTGAAGAGACACACTTTCTCCTTAAGAGATATAGTAAAAAAGCTATTTGCTTAGATGTAGGTGACTAGAGGCACTTGCTAGCGTGCACTGCAAGTGTAATCTCTGCACAACACTGGGATTGTGTGCCCATTTTGCAAACTGATATGAAACAGTACCTTTCCACTCTCTTGCCTTTCCTTTCACATTTATACTCAAAAGGAAGGCGTTTTGGACAACTTTTGTTTTCTTGTTGCAGAACACTCTGCAGAGCTGCGTGCAACCTCAGGAACACGATGGAAGATGTTTTCTGAACTGGAACACTCTCTCCCTGCGGGATACAGTGAAAAACCTCTTTGCTGAGATGTAGGTGGCAAGAGGAACTTACTACAGTGCAGTGCAAAGGTAAAGGCTGCACAACACAAGCATTTTGTAAGCAGCTTGCAAACTGAGAGATAACAGTACCTTTCCACTCTGCTGCATTTTCCTTTCCCAGTACAATTCGAATTTTAGGGGGTTTGGACAACTTTCTTTTACTTCTTGCGAAACACTCTGCAGACCTTCTTGTACCCTTTTAAAAACGATGGGAGCTGTTTTCTCAACAGGCAAAGTTTCTCCTTAGGAGATACAGTGAAAAAGCTATTTGCTTAGATGTAGGTGACTAGAGGCACTTGCTACAGTGCACTGCAAAGGTAATGGCTGCACAACACTTGCATTGTGGCACAGTTTGCAAACTGATAGAAAACAGTTCCTTTCCACTCTCATGCCTTTTCCATTTATATTAATACTCCAAAGGAAGCAATTTTGGACAACAGTCCTTTGCTTCTTGCAAAGCACTCTGCAGACTTGCGTGCAACCTCTAGAACAAGATGGGAGATTTTTTCTGAACAGACACACTTTCTCCTTAAGAGATATAGTAAAAAAGCTTTTTGCTTAGATGTAGGTGACAATAGGCACTTGCTAGAGTGCACTGCAAGTGTAATCTCTGCACAACACTGGGATTGTGTGCCCAGCTTGCAAACTGATATGAAACAGTACCTTTCCACTCTCTTGCCTTTCCTTTCACATTTATACTCAAAAGGAAGGCGTTTTGGACAACTTTTGTTTTCTTGTTGCAGAACACTCTGCAGAGCTGCGTGCAACCTCAGGAACACGATGGAAGATGTTTTCTGAACTGGAACACTCTCTCCCTGCGGGATACAGTGAAAAACCTCTTTGCTGAGATGTAGGTGGCAAGAGGAACTTACTACAGTGCAGTGCAAAGGTAAAGGCTGCACAACACAAGCATTTTGTAAGCAGCTTGCAAACTGAGAGATAACAGTACCTTTCCACTCTGCTGCAATTTCCTTTCCCATTACAATTCGAATTTTAGGGGGTTTGGAAAACTTTCTTTTACTTCTTGCGAAACACTCTGCAGACCTTCTTGTACCCTTTTAAAAACCATGGGAGCTTTTTCTGAACTGGAACACTCTCTCCCTGCGGGATACAGTGAAAAACCTGTTTGCTGAGATGTAGGTGGCAAGAGGAACTTAGTACAGTGCACTGCAAAGGTAATGTCTGCCCAACGCTGGGATTGTGTCAGCAGCTGACAAACTGATTAAAAACAGTTCCTTTCCACTCTCATGCCTTTTCCATTTATATTAATACTCCAAAGGAAGCAATTTTGGACAACAGTCCTTTGCTTCTTGCAAAGCCCTCTGCAGATTTGCGTGCAACCTCTAGAACAAGATGGGAGATGTTTTCTGAACAGACACACTTTCTCCTTAAGAGATACAGTGAAAAAGCTATTTGCTTAGATGTAGGTGACAATTGGCACTTGCTAGCGTGCACTGCAAGTGTAATCTCTGAACAACACTGGGATTGTGAGCCCAGTTTGCAAACTGATATGAAACAGTACCTTTCCACTCTCTTGCCTTTCTTTTCACATTTATACTGGAAAGGCAGGCGTTTTGGACAACTTTTGTTTTCTTGTTGCAGAACAGTCTACAGAGCTGCGTGCAACCTCAGGAACACGATGGAAGATGTTTTCTGAACTGGAACACTCTCTCCCTGCGGGATACAGTGAAAAACCTGTTTGCTGAGATTTAGGTTGCAAGAGGAACTTACTACAGTGCAGTACAAAGGTAATGGCTGCACAACACAAGCATTTTGTAAGCAGTTTGCAAAGTGAGAGATAACAGTACCTTTCCACTCTGCTGCATTTTCCTTTCCCAGTACAATTCGAATTTTAGGGGGTTTGGACAACTTTCTTTTACTTCTTGCGAAACACACTGCAGACCTTCTTGTACCCTTTTAAAAACGATGGGAGCTGTTTTCTCAACAGGCAAAGTTTCTCCTTAGGAGATACAGTGAAAAAGCTATTTGCTTAGATGTAGGTGACTAGAGGCACTTGCTACAGTGCACTGCAAAGGTAATGGCTGCACAACACTTGCATTGTGGCACAGTTTGCAAACTGATAGAAAACAGTACCCCTGCCCTCTCCTGCATTTTCCTTTCCCAGTGAAGTTCGAATTTTAGGGGTTTTGGACAACTTCCTTTTACCTCTTGCAGAACACTCTGCAGACCTTCTTGTACCTTCTAAAACACCATGGGAGATTTTTTCTGAACAGACACGCTTTCTCCTTAAGAGATATAGTAAAAAAGCTTTTTGCTTAGATGTAGGTGACAATTGGCACTTGCTAGAGTGCACTGCAAGTGTAATCTCTGCACAACACTGGGATTGTGTGCCCAGCTTGCAAACTGATATGAAACACTACCTTTCCACTCTCTTGCCTTTCCTTTCACATTTATACTCAAAAGGAAGGCGTTTTGGACAACTTTTGTTTTCTTGTTGCAGAACACTCTGCAGAGCTGCGTGCAACCTCAGGAACACGATGGAAGATGTTTTCTGAACTGGAACACTCTCTCCCTGCGGGATACAGTGAAAAACCTCTTTGCTGAGATGTAGGTGGCAAGAGGAACTTACTACAGTGCAGTGCAAAGGTAAAGGCTGCACAACACTGGCATTTTGTAAGCAGCTTGCAAACTGAGAGATAACAGTACCTTTCCACTCTGCTGCAATTTCCTTTCCCATTACAATTCGAATTTTAGGGGGTTTGGAACACTTTCTTTTACTTCTTGCGAAACACTCTGCAGACCTTCTTGTACCCTTTTAAAAACCATGGGAGCTTTTTCTGAACTGGAATACTCTCTCCCTGCGGGATACAGTGAAAAACCTCTTTGCTGAGATGTAGGTGGCAAGAGGAACTTAGTACAGTGCACTGCAAAGGTAATGTCTGCCCAACGCTGGGATTGTGTCAGCAGCTGACAAACTGATTAAAAACAGTTCCTTTCCACTCTCATGCCTTTTCCATTTATATTAATACTCCAAAGGAAGCAATTTTGGACAACAGTCCTTTGCTTCTTGCAAAGCCCTCTGCAGATTTGCGTGCAACCTCTAGAACAAGATGGGAGATGTTTTCTGAACAGACACACTTTCTCCTTAAGAGATATAGTAAAAAAGCTTTTTGCTTAGATGTAGGTGACAATTGGCACTTGCTAGAGTGCACTGCAAGTGTAATCTCTGCACAACACTGGGATTGTGTGCCCAGTTTGCAAACTGATATGAAACAGTACCTTTCCACTCTCTTGCCTTTCTTTTCACATTTATACTGGAAAAGAAGGCGTTTTGGACAACCTTTGTTTTCTTGTTGCAGAACACTCTGCAGAGCTGCGTGCAACCTCAGGAACACGATGGAGGATGTTTTCTGAACTGGAACACTCTCTCCCTGCGGGATACAGTGAAAAACCTCTTTGCTTAGATTTAGGTGGCAAGAGGAACTTAGTACAGTGCAGTGCAAAGGTAATGGCTGCACAACACAAGCATTTTGTAAGCAGCTTGCAAACTGAGAGATAACAGTACCTTTCTACTCTGCTGCATTTTCTCTTCCCAGTACAATTCGAATTTTAGGGGGTTTGGACAATTTTCTTTTACTTCTTGCGAAACACTCTGCAGACCTTCTTGTACCTTCTAAAACACCATGCGAGATGTTTTCTGAACAGACACACTTTCTCCTTAAGAGATATAGTAAAAAAGCTTTTTGCTTAGATGTAGGTGACGATAGGCACTTGCTAGCGTGCACTGCAAGTGTAATCTCTGCACAACACTGGGATTGTGTGCCCAGCTTGCAAACTGATATGAAACAGTACCTTTCCACTCTCTTGCCTTTCCTTTCACATTAATACTGGAAAGGAAGGCGTTTTGGACAACTTTTGTTTTCTTGTTGCAGAACACTCTACAGAGCTGCGTGCAACCTCAGGAACACGATGGAAGATGTTTTCTGAACTGGAACACTCTCTCCCTGCGGGATACAGTGAAAAACCTCTTTGCTGAGATGTAGGTGGCAAGAGGAACTTACTACAGTGCAGTGCAAAGGTAAAGGCTGCACAACACAAGCATTTTGTAAGTAGCTTGCAAACTGAGAGATAACAGTACCTTTCCACTCTGCTGCATTTTCCTTTCCCAGTACAATTCGAATTTTAGGGGGTTTGGACAACTTTCTTTTACTTCTTGCGAAACACTGCAGACCTTCTTGTACCCTTTTAAAAACTATGGGAGCTGTTTTCTCAACAGGCAAAGTTTCTCCTTAGGAGATACAGTGAAAAAGCTATTTGCTTAGATGAAGGTGACTAGAGGCACTTGCTACAGTGCACTGCAAAGGTAATGGCTGCACAGCACTTGCATTGTGGCACAGTTTGCAAACTGATAGAAAACAGTTCCTTTCCACTCTCATGCCTTTTCCATTTATAATAATACTCCAAAGGAAGCAATTTTGGACAACAGTCCTTTGCTTCTTGCAAAGCACTCTGCAGACTTGCGTGCAACCTCTAGAACACAATGGGAGATTTTTTCTGAAGAGACACACTTTCTCCTTAAGAGATATAGTAAAAAAGCTATTTGCTTAGATGTAGGTGACTAGAGGCACTTGCTAGAGTGCACTGCAAATGTAATCTCTGCACAACACTGGGATTGTGTGCCCAGCTTGCAAACTGATATGAAACATTACCTTTCCACTCTCTTGCCTTTCCTTTCACATTAATACTGGAAAGGAAGGCGTTTTGGACAACTTTTGTTTTCTTGTTGCAGAACACTCTGCAGAGCTGCGTGCAACCTCAGGAACACGATGGAAGATGTTTTCTGAACTGGAACACTCTCTCCCTGCGGGATACAGTGAAAAACCTCTTTGCTGAGATGTAGGTGGCAAGAGGAACTTACTACAGTGCAGTGCAAAGGTAAAGGCTGCACAACACAAGCATTTTGTAAGCAGCTTGCAAACTGAGAGATAACAGTACCTTTCCACTCTGCTGCAATTTCCTTTCCCATTACAATTCGAATTTTAGGGGGTTTGGAAAACTTTCTTTTACTTCTTGCGAAACACTCTGCAGACTTTCTTGTACCCTTTTAAAAACCATGGGAGCTTTTTCTGAACTGGAACACTCTCTCCCTGCGGGATACAGTGAAAAACCTCTTTGCTGAGATGTAGGTGGCAAGAGGAACTTAGTACAGTGCACTGCAAAGGTAAAGGCTGCACAACACTGGCATTTTGTAAGCAGCTTGCAAACTGAGAGATAACAGTACCTTTCCACTCTGCTGCATTTTCCTTTCCCAGTACAATTCGAATTTTAGGGGGTTTGGACAACTTTCTTTTACTTCTTGCAGAACACTCTGCAGATCTTCTTGTACCCTTTTAAAAACGATGGGAGCTGTTTTCTCAACAGGCAAAGTTTCTCCTTAGGAGATACAGTGAAAAAGCTATTTGCTTAGATGTAGGTGACTAGAGGCACTTGCTACAGTGCACTGCAAAGGTAATGGCTGCACAACACTTGCATTGTGGCACAGTTTGCAAACTGATAGAAAACAGTACCCCTGCGCTCTCCTGCATGTTCTTTTCCCACTGAAGTTCGAATTTTAGGGGTTTTGGACAACTTTCTTTTACTTCTTGCAGAACACTGTGCAGACCTTCTTGTACCTTCTAAAACACCATGCGAGATGTTTTCTGAACAGACACACTTCCTCCTAAAGAGATATAGTAAAAAAGCTTTTTGCTTAGATGTAGGTGACAATAGGCACTTGCTAGAGTGCACTGCAAGTGTAATCTCTGCACAACACTGGGATTGTGTGCCCAGCTTGCAAACTGATATGAAACAGTACCTTTCCACTCTCTTGCCTTTCCTTTCACATTTATACTGGAGAGGAAGGCGTTTTGGACAACTTTTGTTTTCTTGTTGCAGAACACTCTGCAGAGCTGCGTGCATCCTCAGGAACAAGATGGAGGATGTTTTCTGAACTGGAACACTCTCTCCCTGCGGGATACAGTGAAAAACCTCTTTGCTTAGATTTAGGTGGCAAGAGGAACTTACTACAGTGCAGTGCAAAGGTAAAGGCTGCACAACACAAGCATTTTGTAAGCAGCTTGCAAACTGAGAGATAACAGTACCTTTCCACTCTGCTGCAATTTCCTTTCCCATTACAATTCGAATTTTAGGGGGTTTGGAAAACTTTCTTTTACTTCTTGCGAAACACTCTGCAGACCTTCTTGTACCCTTTTAAAAACCATGGGAGCTTTTTCTGAACTGGAATACTCTCTCCCTGCGGGATACAGTGAAAAACCTCTTTGCTGAGATGTAGGTGGCAAGAGGAACTTAGTACAGTGCACTGCAAAGGTAATGTCTGCCCAACGCTGGGATTGTGTCAGCAGCTGACAAACTGATTAAAAACAGTTCCTTTCCACTCTCATGCCTTTTCCATTTATATTAATACTCCAAAGGAAGCAATTTTGGACAACAGTCCTTTGCTTCTTGCAAAGCCCTCTGCAGATTTGCGTGCAACCTCTAGAACAAGATGGGAGATGTTTTCTGAACAGACACACTTTCTCCTTAAGAGATATAGTAAAAAAGCTTTTTGCTTAGATGTAGGTGACAATTGGCACTTGCTAGAGTGCACTGCAAGTGTAATCTCTGCACAACACTGGGATTGTGTGCCCAGTTTGCAAACTGATATGAAACAGTACCTTTCCACTCTCTTGCCTTTCTTTTCACATTTATACTGGAAAGGAAGGCGTTTTGGACAACTTTTGTTTTCTTGTTGCAGAACACTCTGCAGAGCTGCGTGCAACCTCAGGAACACGATGGAAGATGTTTTCTGAACTGGAACACTCTCTCCCTGCGGGATACAGTGAAAAACCTCTTTGCTGAGATGTAGGTGGCAAGAGGAACTTACTACAGTGCAGTGCAAAGGTAAAGGCTGCACAACACTGGCATTTTGTAAGCAGCTTGCAAACTGAGAGATAACAGTACCTTTCCACTCTGCTGCATTTTCCTTTCCCAGTACAATTCGAATTTTAGGGGGTTTGGACAACTTTCTTTTACTTCTTGCAGAACACTCTGCAGATCTTCTTGTACCCTTTTAAAAACGATGGGAGCTGTTTTCTCAACAGGCAAAGTTTCTCCTTAGCAGATACAGTGAAAAAGCTATTTGCTTAGATGTAGGTGACTAGAGGCACTTGCTACAGTGCACTGCAAAGGTAATGGCTGCACAACACTTGCATTGTGGCACAGTTTGCAAACTGATACAAAACAGTACCCCTGCCCTCTCCTGCATGTTCTTTTCCCACTGAAGTTCGAATTTTAGGGGTTTTGGACAACTTTCTTTTACTTCTTGCGAAACACTCTGCAGACCTTCTTGTACCTTCTAAAACACCATGCGAGATGTTTTCTGAACAGACACACTTTCTCCTTAAGAGATATAGTAAAAAAGCTTTTTGCTTAGATGTAGGTGACAATAGGCACTTGCTAGCGTGCACTGCAAGTGTAATCTCTGCACAACACTGGGATTGTGTGCCCAGCTTGCAAACTGATATGAAACAGTACCTTTCCACTCTCTTGCCTTTCCTTTCACATTTATACTGGAAAAGAAGGCGTTTTGGACAACCTTTGTTTTCTTGTTGCAGAACACTCTGCAGAGCTGCGTGCAACCTCAGGAACACGATGGAAGATGTTTTCTGAACTGGAACACTCTCTCCCTGCGGGATACAGTGAAAAACCTCTTTGCTTAGATTTAGGTGGCAAGAGGAACTTAGTACAGTGCAGTGCAAAGGTAATGGCTGCACAACACAAGCATTTTGTAAGCAGCTTGCAAACTGAGAGATAACAGTACCTTTCTACTCTGCTGCATTTTCCCTTCCCAGTACAATTCGAATTTTAGGGGGTTTGGACAATTTTCTTTTACTTCTTGCGAAACACTCTGCAGACCTTCTTGTACCTTCTAAAACACCATGCGAGATGTTTTCTGAACAGACACACTTTCTCCTTAAGAGATATAGTAAAAAAGCTTTTTGCTTAGATGTAGGTGACGATAGGCACTTGCTAGCGTGCACTGCAAGTGTAATCTCTGCACAACACTGGGATTGTGTGCCCAGCTTGCAAACTGATATGAAACAGTACCTTTCCACTCTCTTGCCTTTCCTTTCACATTAATACTGGAAAGGAAGGCGTTTTGGACAACTTTTGTTTTCTTGTTGCAGAACACTCTACAGAGCTGCGTGCAACCTCAGGAACACGATGGAAGATGTTTTCTGAACTGGAACACTCTCTCCCTGCGGGATACAGTGAAAAACCTGTTTGCTGAGATGTAGGTGGCAAGAGGAACTTACTACAGTGCAGTGCAAAGGTAAAGGCTGCACAACACAAGCATTTTGTAAGTAGCTTGCAAACTGAGAGATAACAGTACCTTTCCACTCTGCTGCATTTTCCTTTCCCAGTACAATTCGAATTTTAGGGGGTTTGGACAACTTTCTTTTACTTCTTGCGAAACACTGCAGACCTTCTTGTACCCTTTTAAAAACTATGGGAGCTGTTTTCTCAACAGGCAAAGTTTCTCCTTAGGAGATACAGTGAAAAAGCTATTTGCTTAGATGAAGGTGACTAGAGGCACTTGCTACAGTGCACTGCAAAGGTAATGGCTGCACAACACTTGCATTGTGGCACAGTTTGCAAACTGATAGAAAACAGTTCCTTTCCACTCTCATGCCTTTTCCATTTATAATAATACTCCAAAGGAAGCAATTTTGGACAACAGTCCTTTGCTTCTTGCAAAGCACTCTGCAGACTTGCGTGCAACCTCTAGAACACAATGGGAGATTTTTTCTGAAGAGACACACTTTCTCCTTAAGAGATATAGTAAAAAAGCTATTTGCTTAGATGTAGGTGACTAGAGGCACTTGCTAGAGTGCACTGCAAATGTAATCTCTGCACAACACTGGGATTGTGTGCCCAGCTTGCAAACTGATATGAAACATTACCTTTCCACTCTCTTGCCTTTCCTTTCACATTAATACTGGAAAGGAAGGCGTTTTGGACAACTTTTGTTTTCTTGTTGCAGAACACTCTGCAGAGCTGCGTGCAACCTCAGGAACACGATGGAAGATGTTTTCTGAACTGGAACACTCTCTCCCTGCGGGATACAGTGAAAAACCTCTTTGCTGAGATGTAGGTGGCAAGAGGAACTTACTACAGTGCAGTGCAAAGGTAAAGGCTGCACAACACAAGCATTTTGTAAGCAGCTTGCAAACTGAGAGATAACAGTACCTTTCCACTCTGCTGCAATTTCCTTTCCCATTACAATTCGAATTTTAGGGGGTTTGGAAAACTTTCTTTTACTTCTTGCGAAACACTCTGCAGACCTTCTTGTACCCTTTTAAAAACCATGGGAGCTTTTTCTGAACTGGAACACTCTCTCCCTGCGGGATACAGTGAAAAACCTCTTTGCTGAGATGTAGGTGGCAAGAGGAACTTAGTACAGTGCACTGCAAAGGTAATGTCTGCCCAACGCTGGGATTGTGTCAGCAGCTGACAACCTGATTAAAAACAGTTCCTTTCCACTCTCATGCCTTTTCCATTTATATTAATACTCCAAAGGAAGCAATTTTGGACAACAGTCCTTTGCTTCTTGAGAAGCCCTCTGCAGATTTGCGTGCAACCTCTAGAACAAGATGGGAGATGTTTTCTGAACAGACACACTTTCTCCTTAAGAGATATAGTAAAAAAGCTTTTTGCTTAGATGTAGGTGACAATTGGCACTTGCTAGCGTGCACTGCAAGTGTAATCTCTGAACAACACTGGGATTGTGTGCCCAGTTTGCAAACTGATATGAAACAGTACCTTTCCACTCTCTTGCCTTTCTTTTCACATTTATACTGGAAAGGAAGGCGTTTTGGACAACTTTTGTTTTCTTGTTGCAGAACAGTCTACAGAGCTGCGTGCAACCTCAGGAACACGATGGAAGATGTTTTCTGAACTGGAACACTCTCTCCCTGCGGGATACAGTGAAAAACCTGTTTGCTGAGATTTAGGTTGCAAGAGGAACTTACTACAGTGCAGTACAAAGGTAATGGCTGCACAACACAAGCATTTTGTAAGCAGTTTGCAAAGTGAGAGATAACAGTACCTTTCCACTCTGCTGCATTTTCCTTTCCCAGTACAATTCGAATTTTAGGGGGTTTGGACAACTTTCTTTTACTTCTTGCGAAACACTCTGCAGACCTTCTTGTACCCTTTTAAAAACGATGGGAGCTGTTTTCTCAACAGGCAAAGTTTCTCCTTAGCAGATACAGTGAAAAAGCTATTTGCTTAGATGTAGGTGACTAGAGGCACTTGCTACAGTGCACTGCAAAGGTAATGGCTGCACAACACTTGCATTGTGGCACAGTTTGCAAACTGATAGAAAACAGTACCCCTGCCCTCTCCTGCATTTTCCTTTCCCAGTGAAGTTCGAATTTTAGGGGTTTTGGACAACTTCCTTTTACCTCTTGCAGAACACTCTGCAGACCTTCTTGTACCTTCTAAAACACCATGGGAGATTTTTTCTGAACAGACACGCTTTCTCCTTAAGAGATATAGTAAAAAAGCTTTTTGCTTAGATGTAGGTGACAATTGGCACTTGCTAGAGTGCACTGCAAGTGTAATCTCTGCACAACACTGGGATTGTGTGCCCAGCTTGCAAACTGATATGAAACACTACCTTTCCACTCTCTTGCCTTTCCTTTCACATTTATACTCAAAAGGAAGGCGTTTTGGACAACTTTTGTTTTCTTGTTGCAGAACACTCTGCAGAGCTGCGTGCAACCTCAGGAACACGATGGAAGATGTTTTCTGAACTGGAACACTCTCTCCCTGCGGGATACAGTGAAAAACCTCTTTGCTGAGATGTAGGTGGCAAGAGGAACTTACTACAGTGCAGTGCAAAGGTAAAGGCTGCACAACACTGGCATTTTGTAAGCAGCTTGCAAACTGAGAGATAACAGTACCTTTCCACTCTGCTGCATTTTCCTTTCCCAGTACAATTCGAATTTTAGGGGGTTTGGACAACTTTCTTTTACTTCTTGCAGAACACTCTGCAGATCTTCTTGTACCCTTTTAAAAACGATGGGAGCTGTTTTCTCAACAGGCAAAGTTTCTCCTTAGGAGATACAGTGAAAAAGCTATTTGCTTAGATGTAGGTGACTAGAGGCACTTGCTACAGTGCACTGCAAAGGTAATGGCTGCACAACACTTGCATTGTGGCACAGTTTGCAAACTGATAGAAAACAGTACCCCTGCGCTCTCCTGCATGTTCTTTTCCCACTGAAGTTCGAATTTTAGGGGTTTTGGACAACTTTCTTTTACTTCTTGCAGAACACTGTGCAGACCTTCTTGTACCTTCTAAAACACCATGCGAGATGTTTTCTGAACAGACACACTTCCTCCTAAAGAGATATAGTAAAAAAGCTTTTTGCTTAGATGTAGGTGACAATAGGCACTTGCTAGAGTGCACTGCAAGTGTAATCTCTGCACAACACTGGGATTGTGTGCCCAGCTTGCAAACTGATATGAAACAGTACCTTTCCACTCTCTTGCCTTTCCTTTCACATTAATACTGGAAAGGAAGGCGTTTTGGACAACTTTTGTTTTCTTGTTGCAGAACACTCTACAGAGCTGCGTGCAACCTCAGGAACACGATGGAAGATGTTTTCTGAACTGGAACACTCTCTCCCTGCGGGATACAGTGAAAAACCTGTTTGCTGAGATGTAGGTGGCAAGAGGAACTTACTACAGTGCAGTGCAAAGGTAAAGGCTGCACAACACAAGCATTTTGTAAGTAGCTTGCAAACTGAGAGATAACAGTACCTTTCCACTCTGCTGCATTTTCCTTTCCCAGTACAATTCGAATTTTAGGGGGTTTGGACAACTTTCTTTTACTTCTTGCGAAACACTGCAGACCTTCTTGTACCCTTTTAAAAACTATGGGAGCTGTTTTCTCAACAGGCAAAGTTTCTCCTTAGGAGATACAGTGAAAAAGCTATTTGCTTAGATGAAGGTGACTAGAGGCACTTGCTACAGTGCACTGCAAAGGTAATGGCTGCACAACACTTGCATTGTGGCACAGTTTGCAAACTGATAGAAAACAGTTCCTTTCCACTCTCATGCCTTTTCCATTTATAATAATACTCCAAAGGAAGCAATTTTGGACAACAGTCCTTTGCTTCTTGCAAAGCACTCTGCAGACTTGCGTGCAACCTCTAGAACACAATGGGAGATTTTTTCTGAAGAGACACACTTTCTCCTTAAGAGATATAGTAAAAAAGCTATTTGCTTAGATGTAGGTGACTAGAGGCACTTGCTAGAGTGCACTGCAAATGTAATCTCTGCACAACACTGGGATTGTGTGCCCAGCTTGCAAACTGATATGAAACATTACCTTTCCACTCTCTTGCCTTTCCTTTCACATTAATACTGGAAAGGAAGGCGTTTTGGACAACTTTTGTTTTCTTGTTGCAGAACACTCTGCAGAGCTGCGTGCAACCTCAGGAACACGATGGAAGATGTTTTCTGAACTGGAACACTCTCTCCCTGCGGGATACAGTGAAAAACCTCTTTGCTGAGATGTAGGTGGCAAGAGGAACTTACTACAGTGCAGTGCAAAGGTAAAGGCTGCACAACACAAGCATTTTGTAAGCAGCTTGCAAACTGAGAGATAACAGTACCTTTCCACTCTGCTGCAATTTCCTTTCCCATTACAATTCGAATTTTAGGGGCTTTGGAAAACTTTCTTTTACTTCTTGCGAAACACTCTGCAGACCTTCTTGTACCCTTTTAAAAACCATGGGAGCTTTTTCTGAACTGGAACACTCTCTCCCTGCGGGATACAGTGAAAAACCTCTTTGCTGAGATGTAGGTGGCAAGAGGAACTTAGTACAGTGCACTGCAAAGGTAATGTCTGCCCAACGCTGGGATTGTGTCAGCAGCTGACAAACTGATTAAAAACAGTTCCTTTCCACTCTCATGCCTTTTCCATTTATATTAATACTCCAAAGGAAGCAATTTTGGACAACAGTCCTTTGCTTCTTGCAAAGCCCTCTGCAGATTTGCGTGCAACCTCTAGAACAAGATGGGAGATGTTTTCTGAACAGACACACTTTCTCCTTAAGAGATATAGTAAAAAAGCTTTTTGCTTAGATGTAGGTGACAATTGGCACTTGCTAGCGTGCACTGCAAGTGTAATCTCTGAACAACACTGGGATTGTGTGCCCAGTTTGCAAACTGATATGAAACAGTACCTTTCCACTCTCTTGCCTTTCTTTTCACATTTATACTGGAAAGGAAGGCGTTTTGGACAACTTTTGTTTTCTTGTTGCAGAACAGTCTACAGAGCTGCGTGCAACCTCAGGAACACGATGGAAGATGTTTTCTGAACTGGAACACTCTCTCCCTGCGGGATACAGTGAAAAACCTGTTTGCTGAGATTTAGGTTGCAAGAGGAACTTACTACAGTGCAGTACAAAGGTAATGGCTGCACAACACAAGCATTTTGTAAGCAGTTTGCAAAGTGAGAGATAACAGTACCCCTGCCCTCTCCTGCATTTTCCTTTCCCAGTGAAGTTCGAATTTTAGGGGTTTTGGACAACTTCCTTTTACCTCTTGCAGAACACTCTGCAGACCTTCTTGTACCTTCTAAAACACCATGGGAGATTTTTTCTGAACAGACACGCTTTCTCCTTAAGAGATATAGTAAAAAAGCTTTTTGCTTAGATGTAGGTGACAATAGGCACTTGCTAGAGTGCACTGCAAGTGTAATCTCTGCACAACACTGGGATTGTGTGCCCAGCTTGCAAACTGATATGAAACACTACCTTTCCACTCTCTTGCCTTTCCTTTCACATTTATACTCAAAAGGAAGGCGTTTTGGACAACTTTTGTTTTCATGTTGCAGAACACTCTGCAGAGCTGCGTGCAACCTCAGGAACACGATGGAAGATGTTTTCTGAACTGGAACACTCTCTCCCTGCGGGATACAGTGAAAAACCTCTTTGCTGAGATGTAGGTGGCAAGAGGAACTTACTACAGTGCAGTGCAAAGGTAAAGGCTGCACAACACTGGCATTTTGTAAGCAGCTTGCAAACTGAGAGATAACAGTACCTTTCCACTCTGCTGCATTTTCCTTTCCCAGTACAATTCGAATTTTAGGGGGTTTGGACAACTTTCTTTTACTTCTTGCAGAACACTCTGCAGATCTTCTTGTACCCTTTTAAAAACGATGGGAGCTGTTTTCTCAACAGGCAAAGTTTCTCCTTAGGAGATACAGTGAAAAAGCTATTTGCTTAGATGTAGGTGACTAGAGGCACTTGCTACAGTGCACTGCAAAGGTAATGGCTGCACAACACTTGCATTGTGGCACAGTTTGCAAACTGATAGAAAACAGTACCCCTGCGCTCTCCTGCATGTTCTTTTCCCACTGAAGTTCGAATTTTAGGGGTTTTGGACAACTTTCTTTTACTTCTTGCAGAACACTGTGCAGACCTTCTTGTACCTTCTAAAACACCATGCGAGATGTTTTCTGAACAGACACACTTCCTCCTAAAGAGATATAGTAAAAAAGCTTTTTGCTTAGATGTAGGTGACAATAGGCAATTGCTAGAGTGCACTGCAAGTGTAATCTCTGCACAACACTGGGATTGTGTGCCCAGCTTGCAAACTGATATGAAACAGTACCTTTCCACTCTCTTGCCTTTCCTTTCACATTTATACTGGAGAGGAAGGCGTTTTGGACAACTTTTGTTTTCTTGTTGCAGAACACTCTGCAGAGCTGCGTGCATCCTCAGGAACACGATGGAGGATGTTTTCTGAACTGGAACACTCTCTCCCTGCGGGATACAGTGAAAACCCTCTTTGCTTAGATTTAGGTGGCAAGAGGAACTTAGTACAGTGCAGTACAAAGGTAATGGCTGCGCAACACAAGCATTTTGTAAGCAGTTTGCAGAGTGAGAGATAACAGTACCTTTCCACTCTGCTGCATTTTCCTTTCCCAGTACAATTTGAATTTTAGGGGGTTTGGACAACTTTCTTTTACTTCTTGCGAAACACTCTGCAGACCTTCTTGTACCTTCTAAAACACCATGAGAGATGTTTTCTGAACAGACACACTTTCTCCTTAAGAGATATAGTAAAAAAGCTTTTTGCTTAGATGTAGGTGACAATAGGCACTTGCTAGCGTGCACTGCAAGTGTAATCTCTGCACAACACTGGGATTGTGTGCCCAGCTTCCAAATTGATATGAAACAGTACCTTTCCACTCTCTTGCCTTTCCTTTCACATTTATACTGGAAAAGAAGGCGTTTTGGACAACCTTTGTTTTCTTGTTGCAGAACACTCTGCAGAGCTGCGTGCAACCTCAGGAACACGATGGAAGATGTTTTCTGAACTGGAACACTCTCTCCCTGCGGGATACAGTGAAAAACCTCTTTGCTTAGATTTAGGTGGCAAGAGGAACTTACTACAGTGCAGTGCAAAGGTAAAGGCTGCACAACACAAGCATTTTGTAAGCAGCTTGCAAACTGAGAGATAACAGTACCTTTCCACTCTGCTGCAATTTCCTTTCCCATTACAATTCGAATTTTAGGGGGTTTGGAAAACTTTCTTTTACTTCTTGCGAAACACTCTGCAGACCTTCTTGTACCCTTTTAAAAACCATGGGAGCTTTTTCTGAACTGGAATACTCTCTCCCTGCGGGATACAGTGGAAAACCTCTTTGCTGAGATGTAGGTGGCAAGAGGAACTTAGTACAGTGCACTGCAAAGGTAATGTCTGCCCAACGCTGGGATTGTGTCAGCAGCTGACAAACTGATTAAAAACAGTTCCTTTCCACTCTCATGCCTTTTCCATTTATATTAATACTCCAAAGGAAGCAATTTTGGACAACAGTCCTTTGCTTCTTGCAAAGCCCTCTGCAGATTTGCGTGCAACCTCTAGAACAAGATGGGAGATGTTTTCTGAACAGACACACTTTCTCCTTAAGAGATATAGTAAAAAAGCTTTTTGCTTAGATGTAGGTGACAATTGGCACTTGCTAGAGTGCACTGCAAGTGTAATCTCTGCACAACACTGGGATTGTGTGCCCAGTTTGCAAACTGATATGAAACAGTACCTTTCCACTCTCTTGCCTTTCTTTTCACATTTATACTGGAAAGGAAGGCGTTTTGGACAACTTTTGTTTTCTTGTTGCAGAACACTCTGTAGAGCTGCGTGCAACCTCAGGAACACGATGGAAGATGTTTTCTGAACTGGAACACTCTCTCCCTGCGGGATACAGTGAAAAACCTCTTTGCTGAGATGTAGGTGGCAAGAGGAACTTACTACAGTGCAGTGCAAAGGTAAAGGCTGCACAACACTGGCATTTTGTAAGCAGCTTGCAAACTGAGAGATAACAGTACCTTTCCACTCTGCTGCATTTTCCTTTCCCAGTACAATTCGAATTTTAGGGGGTTTGGACAACTTTCTTTTACTTCTTGCAGAACACTCTGCAGATCTTCTTGTACCCTTTTAAAAACGATGGGAGCTGTTTTCTCAACAGGCAAAGTTTGTCCTTAGGAGATACAGTGAAAAAGCTATTTGCTTAGATGTAGGTGACTAGAGGCACTTGCTACAGTGCACTGCAAAGGTAATGGCTGCACAACACTTGCATTGTGGCACAGTTTGCAAACTGATACAAAACAGTACCCCTGCCCTCTCCTGCATGTTCTTTTCCCACTGAAGTTCGAATTTTAGGGGTTTTGGACAACTTTCTTTTACTTCTTGCGAAACACTCTGCAGACCTTCTTGTACCTTCTAAAACACCATGCGAGATGTTTTCTGAACAGACACACTTTCTCCTTAAGAGATATAGTAAAAAAGCTTTTTGCTTAGATGTAGGTGACAATAGGCACTTGCTAGCGTGCACTGCAAGTGTAATCTCTGCACAACACTGGGATTGTGTGCCCAGCTTGCAAACTGATATGAAACAGTACCTTTCCACTCTCTTGCCTTTCCTTTCACATTTATACTGGAAAAGAAGGCGTTTTGGACAACCTTTGTTTTCTTGTTGCAGAACACTCTGCAGAGCTGCGTGCAACCTCAGGAACACGATGGAAGATGTTTTCTGAACTGGAACACTCTCTCCCTGCGGGATACAGTGAAAAACCTCTTTGCTTAGATTTAGGTGGCAAGAGGAACTTAGTACAGTGCAGTGCAAAGGTAATGGCTGCACAACACAAGCATTTTGTAAGCAGCTTGCAAACTGAGAGATAACAGTACCTTTCCACTCTGCTGCATTTTCCCTTCCCAGTACAATTCGAATTTTAGGGGGTTTGGACAATTTTCTTTTACTTCTTGCGAAACACTCTGCAGACCTTCTTGTACCTTCTAAAACACCATGCGAGATGTTTTCTGAACAGACACACTTTCTCCTTAAGAGATATAGTAAAAAAGCTTTTTGCTTAGATGTAGGTGACGATAGGCACTTGCTAGCGTGCACTGCAAGTGTAATCTCTGCACAACACTGGGATTGTGTGCCCAGCTTGCAAACTGATATGAAACAGTACCTTTCCACTCTCTTGCCTTTCCTTTCACATTAATACTGGAAAGGAAGGCGTTTTGGACAACTTTTGTTTTCTTGTTGCAGAACACTCTACAGAGCTGCGTGCAACCTCAGGAACACGATGGAAGATGTTTTCTGAACTGGAACACTCTCTCCCTGCGGGATACAGTGAAAAACCTGTTTGCTGAGATGTAGGTGGCAAGAGGAACTTACTACAGTGCAGTGCAAAGGTAAAGGCTGCACAACACAAGCATTTTGTAAGTAGCTTGCAAACTGAGAGATAACAGTACCTTTCCACTCTGCTGCATTTTCCTTTCCCAGTACAATTCGAATTTTAGGGGGTTTGGACAACTTTCTTTTACTTCTTGCGAAACACTCTGCAGACCTTCTTGTACCCTTTTAAAAACGATGGGAGCTGTTTTCTCAACAGGCAAAGTTTCTCCTTAGCAGATACAGTGAAAAAGCTATTTGCTTAGATGTAGGTGACTAGAGGCACTTGCTACAGTGCACTGCAAAGGTAATGGCTGCACAACACTTGCATTGTGGCACAGTTTGTAAACTGATAGAAAACAGTACCCCTGCCCTCTCCTGCATTTTCCTTTCCCAGTGAAGTTCGAATTTTAGGGGTTTTGGACAACTTCCTTTTACCTCTTGCAGAACACTCTGCAGACCTTCTTGTACCTTCTAAAACACCATGGGAGATTTTTTCTGAACAGACACGCTTTCTCCTTAAGAGATATAGTAAAAAAGCTTTTTGCTTAGATGTAGGTGACAATAGGCACTTGCTAGAGTGCACTGCAAGTGTAATCTCTGCACAACACTGGGATTGTGTGCCCAGCTTGCAAACTGATATGAAACACTACCTTTCCACTCTCTTGCCTTTCCTTTCACATTTATACTCAAAAGGAAGGCGTTTTGGACAACTTTTGTTTTCTTGTTGCAGAACACTCTGCAGAGCTGCGTGCAACCTCAGGAACACGATGGAAGATGTTTTCTGAAATGGAACACTCTCTCCCTGCGGGATACAGTGAAAAACCTCTTTGCTGAGATGTAGGTGGCAAGAGGAACTTACTACAGTGCAGTGCAAATGTAAAGGCTGCACAACACTGGCATTTTGTAAGCAGCTTGCAAACTGAGAGATAACAGTACCTTTCCACTCTGCTGCATTTTCCTTTCCCAGTACAATTCGAATTTTAGGGGGTTTGGACAACTTTCTTTTACTTCTTGCAGAACACTCTGCAGATCTTCTTGTACCCTTTTAAAAACGATGGGAGCTGTTTTCTCAACAGGCAAAGTTTCTCCTTAGGAGATACAGTGAAAAAGCTATTTGCTTAGATGTAGGTGACTAGAGGCACTTGCTACAGTGCACTGCAAAGGTAATGGCTGCACAACACTTGCATTGTGGCACAGTTTGCAAACTCATAGAAAACAGTACCCCTGCCCTCCCCTGCATGTTCTTTTCCCACTGAAGTTCGAATTTTAGGGGTTTTGGACAACTTTCTTTTACTTCTTGCAGAACACTGTGCAGACCTTCTTGTACCTTCTAAAACACCATGCGAGATGTTTTCTGAACAGACACACTTCCTCCTTAAGAGATATAGTAAAAAAGCTTTTTGCTTAGATGTAGGTGACAATAGGCACTTGCTAGAGTGCACTGCAAGTGTAATCTCTGCACAACACTGGGATTGTGTGCCCAGCTTGCAAACTGATATGAAACAGTACCTTTCCACTCTCTTGCCTTTCCTTTCACATTTATACTGGAGAGGAAGGCGTTTTGGACAACTTTTGTTTTCTTGTTGCAGAACACTCTGCAGAGCTGCGTGCATCCTCAGGAACACGATGGAGGATGTTTTCTGAACTGGAACACTCTCTCCCTGCGGGATACAGTGAAAACCCTCTTTGCTTAGATTTAGGTGGCAAGAGGAACTTAGTACAGTGCAGTACAAAGGTAATGGCTGCGCAACACAAGCATTTTATAAGCAGTTTGCAAAGTGAGAGATAACAGTACCTTTCTACTCTGCTGCATTTTCCTTTCCCAGTACAATTTGAATTTTAGGGGGTTTGGACATCTTTCTTTTACTTCTTGCGAAACACTCTGCAGACCTTCTTGTACCTTCTAAAACACCATGCGAGATGTTTTCTGAACAGACACACTTTCTCCTTAAGAGATATAGTAAAAAAGCTTTTTGCTTAGATGTAGGTGACTAGAGGCACTTGCTAGCATGCACTGCAAGTGTAATCTCTGCACAACACTGGGATTGTGTGCCCAGCTTGCAAACTGATATGAAACACTACCTTTCCACTCTCTTGCCTTTCCTTTCACATTTATACTCAAAAGGAAGGCGTTTTGGACAACCTTTGTTTTCTTGTTGCAGAACACTCTGCAGAGCTGCGTGCAACCTCAGGAACACGATGGAAGATGTTTTCTGAACTGGAACACTCTCTCCCTGCGGGATACAGTGAAAAACCTCTTTGCTGAGATTTAGGTTGCAAGAGGAACTTACTACAGTGCAGTACAAAGGTAATGGCTGGACAACACAAGCATTTTGTAAGCAGTTTGCAAAGTGAGAGATAACAGTACCTTTCCACTCTGCTGCATTTTCCTTTCCCAGTACAATTCGAATTTTAGGGGGTTTGGACAACTTTCTTTTACTTCTTGCGAAACACTCTGCAGACCGTCTTGTACCCTTTTAAAAACGATGGGAGCTGTTTTCTCAACAGGCAAAGTTTCTCCTTAGGAGATACAGTGAAAAAGCTATTTGCTTAGATGTAGGTGACTAGAGGCACTTGCTACAGTGCACTGCAAAGGTAATGGTTGCACAACACTTGCATTGTGGCACAGTTTGCAAACTGATAGAAAACAGTACCCCTGCCCTCTCCTGCATTTTCCTTTCCCAGTGAAGTTCGAATTTTAGGGGTTTTGGACAACTTCCTTTTACCTCTTGCAGAACACTCTGCAGACCTTCTTGTACCTTCTAAAACACCATGGGAGATTTTTTCTGAACAGACACGCTTTCTCCTTAAGAGATATAGTAAAAAAGCTTTTTGCTTAGATGTAGGTGACAATAGGCACTTGCTAGAGTGCACTGCAAGTGTAATCTCTGCACAACACTGGGATTGTGTGCCCAGCTTGCAAACTGATATGAAACACTACCTTTCCACTCTCTTGCCTTTCCTTTCACATTTATACTCAAAAGGAAGGCGTTTTGGACAACTTTTGTTTTCTTGTTGCAGAACACTCTGCAGAGCTGCGTGCAACCTCAGGAACACGATGGAAGATGTTTTCTGAAATGGAACACTCTCTCCCTGCGGGATACAGTGAAAAACCTCTTTGCTGAGATGTAGGTGGCAAGAGGAACTTACTACAGTGCAGTGCAAAGGTAAAGGCTGCACAACACTGGCATTTTGTAAGCAGCTTGCAAACTGAGAGATAACAGTACCTTTCCACTCTGCTGCATTTTCCTTTCCCAGTACAATTCGAATTTTAGGGGGTTTGGACAACTTTCTTTTACTTCTTGCAGAACACTCTGCAGATCTTCTTGTACCCTTTTAAAAACGATGGGAGCTGTTTTCTCAACAGGCAAAGTTTCTCCTTAGGAGATACAGTGAAAAAGCTATTTGCTTAGATGTAGGTGACTAGAGGCACTTGCTACAGTGCACTGCAAAGGTAATGGCTGCACAACACTTGCATTGTGGCACAGTTTGCAAACTCATAGAAAACAGTACCCCTGCCCTCTCCTGCATGTTCTTTTCCCACTGAAGTTCGAATTTTAGGGGTTTTGGACAACTTTCTTTTACTTCTTGCAGAACACTGTGCAGACCTTCTTGTACCTTCTAAAACACCATGCGAGATGTTTTCTGAACAGACACACTTCCTCCTTAAGAGATATAGTAAAAAAGCTTTTTGCTTAGATGTAGGTGACAATAGGCACTTGCTAGAGTGCACTGCAAGTGTAATCTCTGCACAACACTGGGATTGTGTGCCCAGCTTGCAAACTGATATGAAACAGTACCTTTCCACTCTCTTGCCTTTCCTTTCACATTTATACTGGAGAGGAAGGCGTTTTGGACAACTTTTGTTTTCTTGTTGCAGAACACTCTGCAGAGCTGCGTGCATCCTCAGGAACACGATGGAGGATGTTTTCTGAACTGGAACACTCTCTCCCTGCGGGATACAGTGAAAACCCTCTTTGCTTAGATTTAGGTGGCAAGAGGAACTTAGTACAGTGCAGTACAAAGGTAATGTCTGCGCAACACAAGCATTTTATAAGCAGTTTGCAAAGTGAGAGATAACAGTACCTTTCTACTCTGCTGCATTTTCCTTTCCCAGTACAATTTGAATTTTAGGGGGTTTGGACAACTTTCTTTTACTTCTTGCGTAACACTCTGCAGACCTTCTTGTACCTTCTAAAACACCATGCGAGATGTTTTCTGAACAGACACACTTTCTCCTTAAGAGATATAGTAAAAAAGCTTTTTGCATAGATGTAGGTGACAATAGGCACTTGCTAGCGTGCACTGCAAGTGCAATCTCTGCACAACACTGGGATTGTGTGCCCAGCTTGCAAACTGATATGAAACAGTACCTTTCCACTCTCTTGCCTTTCCTTTCACATTTATACTGGAAAAGAAGGCGTTTAGGACAACCTTTGTTTTCTTGTTGCAGAACACTCTGCAGAGCTGCGTGCAACCTCAGGAACACGATGGAAGATGTTTTCTGAACTGGAACACTCTCTCCCTGCGGGATACAGTGAAAAACCTCTTTGCTTAGATTTAGGTGGCAAGAGGAACTTAGTACAGTGCAGTGCAAAGGTAATGGCTGCACAACACAAGCATTTTGTAAGCATCTTGCAAACTGTGAGATAACAGTACCTTTCTACTCTGCTGCATTTTCCCTTCCCAGTACAATTTGAATTTTAGGGGGTTTGGACAACTTTCTTTTACTTCTTGCGAAACACTCTGCAGACCTTCTTGTACCTTCTAAAACACCATGCGAGATGTTTTCTGAACAGACACACTTTCTCCTTAAGAGATATAGTAAAAAAGCTTTTTGCTTAGATGTAGGTGACAATAGGCACTTGCTAGCGTGCACTGCAAGTGTAATCTCTGCACAACACTGGGATTGTGTGCCCAGCTTGCAAACTGATATGAAACAGTACCTTTCCACTCTCTTGCCTTTCCTTTCACATTAATACTGGAAAGGAAGGCGTTTTGGACAACTTTTGTTTTCTTGTTGCAGAACACTCTGCAGAGCTGCGTGCAACCTCAGGAACACGATGGAAGATGTTTTCTGAACTGGAACACTCTCTCCCTGCGGGATACAGTGAAAAACCTCTTTGCTGAGATGTAGGTGGCAAGAGGAACTTACTACAGTGCAGTGCAAAGGTAAAGGCTGCACAACACAAGCATTTTGTAAGCAGCTTGCAAACTGAGAGATAACAGTACCTTTCCACTCTGCTGCAATTTCCTTTCCCATTACAATTCGAATTTTAGGGGGTTTGGAAAACTTTCTTTTACTTCTTGCGAAACACTCTGCAGACCTTCTTGTACCCTTTTAAAAACCATGGGAGCTTTTTCTGAACTGGAACACTCTCTCCCTGCGGGATACAGTGAAAAACCTCTTTGCTGAGATGTAGGTGGCAAGAGGAACTTAGTACAGTGCCCTGCAAAGGTAATGTCTGCCCAACGCTGGGATTGTGTCAGCAGCTGACAAACTGATTAAAAACAGTTCCTTTCCACTCTCATGCCTTTTCCATTTATATTAATACTCCAAAGGAAGCAATTTTGGACAACAGTCCTTTGCTTCTTGCAAAGCCCTCTGCAGATTTGCGTGCAACCTCTAGAACAAGATGGGAGATGTTTTCTGAAAAGACACACTTTCTCCTTAAGAGATATAGTAAAAAAGCTTTTTGCTTAGATGTAGGTGACAATTGGCACTTGCTAGCGTGCACTGCAAGTGTAATCTCTGAACAACACTGGGATTGTGTGCCCAGTTTGCAAACTGATATGAAACAGTACCTTTCCACTCTCTTGCCTTTCTTTTCACATTTATACTGGAAAGGAAGGCGTTTTGGACAACTTTTGTTTTCTTGTTGCAGAACAGTCTACAGAGCTGCGTGCAACCTCAGGAACACGATGGAAGATGTTTTCTGAACTGGAACACTCTCTCCCTGCGGGATACAGTGAAAAACCTGTTTGCTGAGATGTAGGTGGCAAGAGGAACTTACTACAGTGCAGTGCAAAGGTAAAGGCTGCACAACACAAGCATTTTGTAAGTAGCTTGCAAACTGAGAGATAACAGTACCTTTCCACTCTGCTGCATTTTCCTTTCCCAGTACAATTCGAATTTTAGGGGGTTTGGACAACTTTCTTTTACTTCTTGCGAAACACTGCAGACCTTCTTGTACCCTTTTAAAAACTATGGGAGCTGTTTTCTCAACAGGCAAAGTTTCTCCTTAGGAGATACAGTGAAAAAGCTATTTGCTTAGATGAAGTTGACTAGAGGCACTTGCTACAGTGCACTGCAAAGGTAATGGCTGCACAACACTTGCATTGTGGCACAGTTTGCAAACTGATAGAAAACAGTTCCTTTCCACTCTCATGCCTTTTCCATTTATATTAATACTCCAAAGGAAGCAATTTTGGACAACAGTCCTTTGCTTCTTGCAAAGCACTCTGCAGACTTGCGTGCAACCTCTAGAACACAATGGGAGATTTTTTCTGAAGAGACACACTTTCTCCTTAAGAGATATAGTAAAAAAGCTATTTGCTTAGATGTAGGTGACTAGAGGCACTTGCTAGAGTGCACTGCAAATGTAATCTCTGCACAACACTGGGATTGTGTGCCCAGCTTGCAAACTGATATGAAACATTACCTTTCCACTCTCTTGCCTTTCCTTTCACATTAATACTGGAAAGGAAGGCGTTTTGGACAACTTTTGTTTTCTTGTTGCAGAACACTCTGCAGAGCTGCGTGCAACCTCAGGAACACGATGGAAGATGTTTTCTGAACTGGAACACTCTCTCCCTGCGGGATACAGTGAAAAACCTCTTTGCTGAGATGTAGGTGGCAAGAGGAACTTACTACAGTGCAGTGCAAAGGTAAAGGCTGCACAACACAAGCATTTTGTAAGCAGCTTGCAAACTGAGAGATAACAGTACCTTTCCACTCTGCTGCAATTTCCTTTCCCATTACAATTCGAATTTTAGGGGGTTTGGAAAACTTTCTTTTACTTCTTGCGAAACACTCTGCAGACCTTCTTGTACCCTTTTAAAAACCATGGGAGCTTTTTCTGAACTGGAACACTCTCTCCCTGCGGGATACAGTGAAAAACCTCTTTGCTGAGATGTAGGTGGCAAGAGGAACTTAGTACAGTGCACTGCAAAGGTAAAGGCTGCACAACACTGGCATTTTGTAAGCAGCTTGCAAACTGAGAGATAACAGTACCTTTCCACTCTGCTGCATTTTCCTTTCCCAGTACAATTCGAATTTTAGGGGGTTTGGACAACTTTCTTTTACTTCTTGCAGAACACTCTGCAGATCTTCTTGTACCCTTTTAAAAACGATGGGAGCTGTTTTCTCAACAGGCAAAGTTTCTCCTTAGGAGATACAGTGAAAAAGCTATTTGCTTAGATGTAGGTGACTAGAGGCACTTGCTACAGTGCACTGCAAAGGTAATGGCTGCACAACACTTGCATTGTGGCACAGTTTGCAAACTGATAGAAAACAGTACCCCTGCGCTCTCCTGCATGTTCTTTTCCCACTGAAGTTCGAATTTTAGGGGTTTTGGACAACTTTCTTTTACTTCTTGCAGAACACTGTGCAGACCTTCTTGTACCTTCTAAAACACCATGCGAGATGTTTTCTGAACAGACACACTTCCTCCTAAAGAGATATAGTAAAAAAGCTTTTTGCTTAGATGTAGGTGACAATAGGCACTTGCTAGAGTGCACTGCAAGTGTAATCTCTGCACAACACTGGGATTGTGTGCCCAGCTTGCAAACTGATATGAAACAGTACCTTTCCACTCTCTTGCCTTTCCTTTCACATTTATACTGGAGAGGAAGGCGTTTTGGACAACTTTTGTTTTCTTGTTGCAGAACACTCTGCAGAGCTGCGTGCATCCTCAGGAACAAGATGGAGGATGTTTTCTGAACTGGAACACTCTCTCCCTGCGGGATACAGTGAAAACCCTCTTTGCTTAGATTTAGGTGGCAAGAGGAACTTAGTACAGTGCAGTACAAAGGTAATGGCTGCGCAACACAAGCATTTTGTAAGCAGTTTGCAGAGTGAGAGATAACAGTACCTTTCCACTCTGCTGCATTTTCCTTTCCCAGTACAATTTGAATTTTAGGGGGTTTGGACAACTTTCTTTTACTTCTTGCGAAACAATCTGCAGACCTTCTTGTACCTTCTAAAACACCATGCGAGATGTTTTCTGAACAGACACACTTTCTCCTTAAGAGATATAGTAAAAAAGCTTTTTACTTAGATGTAGGTGACAATAGGCACTTGCTAGCGTGCACTGCAAGTGTAATCTCTGCACAACACTGGGATTGTGTGCCCAGCTTGCAAACTGATATGAAACACTACCTTTCCACTCTCTTGCCTTTCCTTTCACATTTATACTGGAAAAGAAGGCGTTTTGGACAACCTTTGTTTTCTTGTTGCAGAACACTCTGCAGAGCTGCGTGCAACCTCAGGAACACGATGGAAGATGTTTTCTGAACTGGAACACTCTCTCCCTGCGGGATACAGTGAAAAACCTCTTTGCTTAGATTTAGGTGGCAAGAGGAACTTACTACAGTGCAGTGCAAAGGTAAAGGCTGCACAACACAAGCATTTTGTAAGCAGCTTGCAAACTGAGAGATAACAGTACCTTTCCACTCTGCTGCAATTTCCTTTCCCATTACAATTCGAATTTTAGGGGGTTTGGAAAACTTTCTTTTACTTCTTGCGAAACACTCTGCAGACCTTCTTGTACCCTTTTAAAAACCATGGGAGCTTTTTCTGAACTGGAATACTCTCTCCCTGCGGGATACAGTGGAAAACCTCTTTGCTGAGATGTAGGTGGCAAGAGGAACTTAGTACAGTGCACTGCAAAGGTAATGTCTGCCCAACGCTGGGATTGTGTCAGCAGCTGACAAACTGATTAAAAACAGTTCCTTTCCACTCTCATGCCTTTTCCATTTATATTAATACTCCAAAGGAAGCAATTTTGGACAACAGTCCTTTGCTTCTTGCAAAGCCCTCTGCAGATTTGCGTGCAACCTCTAGAACAAGATGGGAGATGTTTTCTGAACAGACACACTTTCTCCTTAAGAGATATAGTAAAAAAGCTTTTTGCTTAGATGTAGGTGACAATTGGCACTTGCTAGAGTGCACTGCAAGTGTAATCTCTGCACAACACTGGGATTGTGTGCCCAGTTTGCAAACTGATATGAAACAGTACCTTTCCACTCTCTTGCCTTTCTTTTCACATTTATACTGGAAAGGAAGGCGTTTTGGACAACTTTTGTTTTCTTGTTGCAGAACACTCTGCAGAGCTGCGTGCAACCTCAGGAACACGATGGAAGATGTTTTCTGAACTGGAACACTCTCTCCCTGCGGGATACAGTGAAAAACCTCTTTGCTGAGATGTAGGTGGCAAGAGGAACTTACTACAGTGCAGTGCAAAGGTAAAGGCTGCACAACACTGGCATTTTGTAAGCAGCTTGCAAACTGAGAGATAACAGTACCTTTCCACTCTGCTGCATTTTCCTTTCCCAGTACAATTCGAATTTTAGGGGGTTTGGACAACTTTCTTTTACTTCTTGCAGAACACTCTGCAGATCTTCTTGTACCCTTTTAAAAACGATGGGAGCTGTTTTCTCAACAGGCAAAGTTTGTCCTTAGGAGATACAGTGAAAAAGCTATTTGCTTAGATGTAGGTGACTAGAGGCACTTGCTACAGTGCACTGCAAAGGTAATGGCTGCACAACACTTGCATTGTGGCACAGTTTGCAAACTGATACAAAACAGTACCCCTGCCCTCTCCTGCATGTTCTTTTCCCACTGAAGTTCGAATTTTAGGGGTTTTGGACAACTTTCTTTTACTTCTTGCGAAACACTCTGCAGACCTTCTTGTACCTTCTAAAACACCATGCGAGATGTTTTCTGAACAGACACACTTTCTCCTTAAGAGATATAGTAAAAAAGCTTTTTGCTTAGATGTAGGTGACAATAGGCACTTGCTAGCGTGCACTGCAAGTGTAATCTCTGCACAACACTGGGATTGTGTGCCCAGCTTGCAAACTGATATGAAACAGTACCTTTCCACTCTCTTGCCTTTCCTTTCACATTTATACTGGAAAAGAAGGCGTTTTGGACAACCTTTGTTTTCTTGTTGCAGAACACTCTGCAGAGCTGCGTGCAACCTCAGGAACACGATGGAAGATGTTTTCTGAACTGGAACACTCTCTCCCTGCGGGATACAGTGAAAAACCTCTTTGCTTAGATTTAGGTGGCAAGAGGAACTTAGTACAGTGCAGTGCAAAGGTAATGGCTGCACAACACAAGCATTTTGTAAGCAGCTTGCAAACTGAGAGATAACAGTACCTTTCTACTCTGCTGCATTTTCCCTTCCCAGTACAATTCGAATTTTAGGGGGTTTGGACAATTTTCTTTTACTTCTTGCGAAACACTCTGCAGACCTTCTTGTACCTTCTAAAACACCATGCGAGATGTTTTCTGAACAGACACACTTTCTCCTTAAGAGATATAGTAAAAAAGCTTTTTGCTTAGATGTAGGTGACGATAGGCACTTGCTAGCGTGCACTGCAAGTGTAATCTCTGCACAACACTGGGATTGTGTGCCCAGCTTGCAAACTGATATGAAACAGTACCTTTCCACTCTCTTGCCTTTCCTTTCACATTAATACTGGAAAGGAAGGCGTTTTGGACAACTTTTGTTTTCTTGTTGCAGAACACTCTACAGAGCTGCGTGCAACCTCAGGAACACGATGGAAGATGTTTTCTGAACTGGAACACTCTCTCCCTGCGGGATACAGTGAAAAACCTCTTTGCTGAGATGTAGGTGGCAAGAGGAACTTACTACAGTGCAGTGCAAAGGTAAAGGCTGCACAACACAAGCATTTTGTAAGTAGCTTGCAAACTGAGAGATAACAGTACCTTTCCACTCTGCTGCATTTTCCTTTCCCAGTACAATTCGAATTTTAGGGGGTTTGGACAACTTTCTTTTACTTCTTGCGAAACACTCTGCAGACCTTCTTGTACCCTTTTAAAAACGATGGGAGCTGTTTTCTCAACAGGCAAAGTTTCTCCTTAGCAGATACAGTGAAAAAGCTATTTGCTTAGATGTAGGTGACTAGAGGCACTTGCTACAGTGCACTGCAAAGGTAATGGCTGCACAACACTTGCATTGTGGCACAGTTTGTAAACTGATAGAAAACAGTACCCCTGCCCTCTCCTGCATTTTCCTTTCCCAGTGAAGTTCGAATTTTAGGGGTTTTGGACAACTTCCTTTTACCTCTTGCAGAACACTCTGCAGACCTTCTTGTACCTTCTAAAACACCATGGGAGATTTTTTCTGAACAGACACGCTTTCTCCTTAAGAGATATAGTAAAAAAGCTTTTTGCTTAGATGTAGGTGACAATAGGCACTTGCTAGAGTGCACTGCAAGTGTAATCTCTGCACAACACTGGGATTGTGTGCCCAGCTTGCAAACTGATATGAAACACTACCTTTCCACTCTCTTGCCTTTCCTTTCACATTTATACTCAAAAGGAAGGCGTTTTGGACAACTTTTGTTTTCTTGTTGCAGAACACTCTGCAGAGCTGCGTGCAACCTCAGGAACACGATGGAAGATGTTTTCTGAACTGGAACACTCTCTCCCTGCGGGATACAGTGAAAAACCTCTTTGCTGAGATGTAGGTGGCAAGAGGAACTTACTACAGTGCAGTGCAAATGTAAAGGCTGCACAACACTGGCATTTTGTAAGCAGCTTGCAAACTGAGAGATAACAGTACCTTTCCACTCTGCTGCATTTTCCTTTCCCAGTACAATTCGAATTTTAGGGGGTTTGGACAACTTTCTTTTACTTCTTGCAGAACACTCTGCAGATCTTCTTGTACCCTTTTAAAAACGATGGGAGCTGTTTTCTCAACAGGCAAAGTTTCTCCTTAGGAGATACAGTGAAAAAGCTATTTGCTTAGATGAAGGTGACTAGAGGCACTTGCTACAGTGCACTGCAAAGGTAATGGCTGCACAACACTTGCATTGTGGCACAGTTTGCAAACTCATAGAAAACAGTACCCCTGCCCTCCCCTGCATGTTCTTTTCCCACTGAAGTTCGAATTTTAGGGGTTTTGGACAACTTTCTTTTACTTCTTGCAGAACACTGTGCAGACCTTCTTGTACCTTCTAAAACACCATGCGAGATGTTTTCTGAACAGACACACTTCCTCCTTAAGAGATATAGTAAAAAAGCTTTTTGCTTAGATGTAGGTGACAATAGGCACTTGCTAGAGTGCACTGCAAGTGTAATCTCTGCACAACACTGGGATTGTGTGCCCAGCTTGCAAACTGATATGAAACAGTACCTTTCCACTCTCTTGCCTTTCCTTTCACATTTATACTGGAGAGGAAGGCGTTTTGGACAACTTTTGTTTTCTTGTTGCAGAACACTCTGCAGAGCTGCGTGCATCCTCAGGAACACGATGGAGGATGTTTTCTGAACTGGAACACTCTCTCCCTGCGGGATACAGTGAAAACCCTCTTTGCTTAGATTTAGGTGGCAAGAGGAACTTAGTACAGTGCAGTACAAAGGTAATGGCTGCGCAACACAAGCATTTTATAAGCAGTTTGCAAAGTGAGAGATAACAGTACCTTTCTACTCTGCTGCATTTTCCTTTCCCAGTACAATTTGAATTTTAGGGGGTTTGGACATCTTTCTTTTACTTCTTGCGAAACACTCTGCAGACCTTCTTGTACCTTCTAAAACACCATGCGAGATGTTTTCTGAACAGACACACTTTCTCCTTAAGAGATATAGTAAAAAAGCTTTTTGCTTAGATGTAGGTGACTAGAGGCACTTGCTAGCATGCACTGCAAGTGTAATCTCTGCACAACACTGGGATTGTGTGCCCAGCTTGCAAACTGATATGAAACACTACCTTTCCACTCTCTTGCCTTTCCTTTCACATTTATACTCAAAAGGAAGGCGTTTTGGACAACCTTTGTTTTCTTGTTGCAGAACAGTCTACAGAGCTGCGTGCAACCTCAGGAACACGATGGAAGATGTTTTCTGAACTGGAACACTCTCTCCCTGCGGGATACAGTGAAAAACCTCTTTGCTGAGATTTAGGTTGCAAGAGGAACTTACTACAGTGCAGTACAAAGGTAATGGCTGCACAACACAAGCATTTTGTAAGCAGTTTGCAAAGTGAGAGATAACAGTACCTTTCCACTCTGCTGCATTTTCCTTTCCCAGTACAATTCGAATTTTAGGGGGTTTGGACAACTTTCTTTTACTTCTTGCGAAACACTCTGCAGACCGTCTTGTACCCTTTTAAAAACGATGGGAGCTGTTTTCTCAACAGGCAAAGTTTCTCCTTAGGAGATACAGTGAAAAAGCTATTTGCTTAGATGTAGGTGACTAGAGGCACTTGCTACAGTGCACTGCAAAGGTAATGGTTGCACAACACTTGCATTGTGGCACAGTTTGCAAACTGATAGAAAACAGTACCCCTGCCCTCTCCTGCATTTTCCTTTCCCAGTGAAGTTCGAATTTTAGGGGTTTTGGACAACTTCCTTTTACCTCTTGCAGAACACTCTGCAGACCTTCTTGTACCTTCTAAAACACCATGGGAGATTTTTTCTGAACAGACACGCTTTCTCCTTAAGAGATATAGTAAAAAAGCTTTTTGCTTAGATGTAGGTGACAATAGGCACTTGCTAGAGTGCACTGCAAGTGTAATCTCTGCACAACACTGGGATTGTGTGCCCAGCTTGCAAACTGATATGAAACACTACCTTTCCACTCTCTTGCCTTTCCTTTCACATTTATACTCAAAAGGAAGGCGTTTTGGACAACTTTTGTTTTCTTGTTGCAGAACACTCTGCAGAGCTGCGTGCAACCTCAGGAACACGATGGAAGATGTTTTCTGAAATGGAACACTCTCTCCCTGCGGGATACAGTGAAAAACCTCTTTGCTGAGATGTAGGTGGCAAGAGGAACTTACTACAGTGCAGTGCAAAGGTAAAGGCTGCACAACACTGGCATTTTGTAAGCAGCTTGCAAACTGAGAGATAACAGTACCTTTCCACTCTGCTGCATTTTCCTTTCCCAGTACAATTCGAATTTTAGGGGGTTTGGACAACTTTCTTTTACTTCTTGCAGAACACTCTGCAGATCTTCTTGTACCCTTTTAAAAACGATGGGAGCTGTTTTCTCAACAGGCAAAGTTTCTCCTTAGGAGATACAGTGAAAAAGCTATTTGCTTAGATGTAGGTGACTAGAGGCACTTGCTACAGTGCACTGCAAAGGTAATGGCTGCACAACACTTGCATTGTGGCACAGTTTGCAAACTCATAGAAAACAGTACCCCTGCCCTCTCCTGCATGTTCTTTTCCCACTGAAGTTCGAATTTTAGGGGTTTTGGACAACTTTCTTTTACTTCTTGCAGAACACTGTGCAGACCTTCTTGTACCTTCTAAAACACCATGCGAGATGTTTTCTGAACAGACACACTTCCTCCTTAAGAGATATAGTAAAAAAGCTTTTTGCTTAGATGTAGGTGACAATAGGCACTTGCTAGAGTGCACTGCAAGTGTAATCTCTGCACAACACTGGGATTGTGTGCCCAGCTTGCAAACTGATATGAAACAGTACCTTTCCACTCTCTTGCCTTTCCTTTCACATTTATACTGGAGAGGAAGGCGTTTTGGACAACTTTTGTTTTCTTGTTGCAGAACACTCTGCAGAGCTGCGTGCATCCTCAGGAACACGATGGAGGATGTTTTCTGAACTGGAACACTCTCTCCCTGCGGGATACAGTGAAAACCCTCTTGGCTTAGATTTAGGTGGCAAGAGGAACTTAGTACAGTGCAGTACAAAGGTAATGTCTGCGCAACACAAGCATTTTATAAGCAGTTTGCAAAGTGAGAGATAACAGTACCTTTCTACTCTGCTGCATTTTCCTTTCCCAGTACAATTTGAATTTTAGGGGGTTTGGACAACTTTCTTTTACTTCTTGCGAAACACTCTGCAGACCTTCTTGTACCTTCTAAAACACCATGCGAGATGTTTTCTGAACAGACACACTTTCTCCTTAAGAGATATAGTAAAAAAGCTTTTTGCTTAGATGTAGGTGACAATAGGCACTTGCTAGCGTGCACTGCAAGTGCAATCTCTGCACAACACTGGGATTGTGTGCCCAGCTTGCAAACTGATATGAAACAGTACCTTTCCACTCTCTTGCCTTTCCTTTCACATTTATACTGGAAAAGAAGGCGTTTAGGACAACCTTTGTTTTCTTGTTGCAGAACACTCTACAGAGCTGCGTGCAACCTCAGGAACACGATGGAAGATGTTTTCTGAACTGGAACACTCTCTCCCTGCGGGATACAGTGAAAAACCTCTTTGCTTAGATTTAGGTGGCAAGAGGAACTTAGTACAGTGCAGTGCAAAGGTAATGGCTGCACAACACAAGCATTTTGTAAGCATCTTGCAAACTGTGAGATAACAGTACCTTTCTACTCTGCTGCATTTTCCCTTCCCAGTACAATTTGAATTTTAGGGGGTTTGGACAACTTTCTTTTACTTCTTGCGAAACACTCTGCAGACCTTCTTGTACCTTCTAAAACACCATGCGAGATGTTTTCTGAACAGACGCACTTTCTCCTTAAGAGATATAGTAAAAAAGCTTTTTGCTTAGATGTAGGTGACAATAGGCACTTGCTAGCGTGCACTGCAAGTGTAATCTCTGCACAACACTGGGATTGTGTGCCCAGCTTGCAAACTGATATGAAACAGTACCTTTCCACTCTCTTGCCTTTCCTTTCACATTAATACTGGAAAGGAAGGCGTTTTGGACAACTTTTGTTTTCTTGTTGCAGAACACTCTGCAGAGCTGCGTGCAACCTCAGGAACACGATGGAAGATGTTTTCTGAACTGGAACACTCTCTCCCTGCGGGATACAGTGAAAAACCTCTTTGCTGAGATGTAGGTGGCAAGAGGAACTTACTACAGTGCAGTGCAAAGGTAAAGGCTGCACAACACAAGCATTTTGTAAGCAGCTTGCAAACTGAGAGATAACAGTACCTTTCCACTCTGCTGCAATTTCCTTTCCCATTACAATTCGAATTTTAGGGGGTTTGGAAAACTTTCTTTTACTTTTTGCGAAACACTCTGCAGACCTTCTTGTACCCTTTTAAAAACCATGGGAGCTTTTTCTGAACTGGAACACTCTCTCCCTGCGGGATACAGTGAAAAACCTGTTTGCTGAGATGTAGGTGGCAAGAGGAACTTAGTACAGTGCCCTGCAAAGGTAATGTCTGCCCAACGCTGGGATTGTGTCAGCAGCTGACAAACTGATTAAAAACAGTTCCTTTCCACTCTCATGCCTTTTCCATTTATATTAATACTCCAAAGGAAGCAATTTTGGACAACAGTCCTTTGCTTCTTGCAAAGCCCTCTGCAGATTTGCGTGCAACCTCTAGAACAAGATGGGAGATGTTTTCTGAAAAGACACACTTTCTCCTTAAGAGATATAGTAAAAAAGCTTTTTGCTTAGATGTAGGTGACAATTGGCACTTGCTAGCGTGCACTGCAAGTGTAATCTCTGAACAACACTGGGATTGTGTGCCCAGTTTGCAAACTGATATGAAACATTACCTTTCCACTCTCTTGCCTTTCCTTTCACATTAATACTGGAAAGGAAGGCGTTTTGGACAACTTTTGTTTTCTTGTTGCAGAACACTCTGCAGAGCTGCGTGCAACCTCAGGAACACGATGGAAGATGTTTTCTGAACTGGAACACTCTCTCCCTGCGGGATACAGTGAAAAACCTCTTTGCTGAGATGTAGGTGGCAAGAGGAACTTACTACAGTGCAGTGCAAAGGTAAAGGCTGCACAACACAAGCATTTTGTAAGCAGCTTGCAAACTGAGAGATAACAGTACCTTTCCACTCTGCTGCAATTTCCTTTCCCATTACAATTCGAATTTTAGGGGGTTTGGAAAACTTTCTTTTACTTCTTGCGAAACACTCTGCAGACCTTCTTGTACCCTTTTAAAAACCATGGGAGCTTTTTCTGAACTGGAACACTCTCTCCCTGCGGGATACAGTGAAAAACCTCTTTGCTGAGATGTAGGTGGCAAGAGGAACTTACTACAGTGCAGTGCAAAGGTAAAGGCTGCACAACACTGGCATTTTGTAAGCAGCTTGCAAACTGAGAGATAACAGTACCTTTCCACTCTGCTGCATTTTCCTTTCCCAGTACAATTCGAATTTTAGGGGGTTTGGACAACTTTCTTTTACTTCTTGCAGAACACTCTGCAGATCTTCTTGTACCCTTTTAAAAACGATGGGAGCTGTTTTCTCAACAGGCAAAGTTTGTCCTTAGGAGATACAGTGAAAAAGCTATTTGCTTAGATGTAGGTGACTAGAGGCACTTGCTACAGTGCACTGCAAAGGTAATGGCTGCACAACACTTGCATTGTGGCACAGTTTGCAAACTGATAGAAAACAGTACCCCTGCCCTCTCCTGCATTTTCCTTTCCCAGTGAAGTTCGAATTTTAGGGGGTTTGGACAACTTTCTTTTACTTCTTGCGAAACACTCTGCAGACCTTCTTGTACCTTCTAAAACACCATGCGAGATGTTTTCTGAACAGACACACTTTCTCCTTAAGAGATATAGTAAAAAAGCTTTTTGCTTAGATGTAGGTGACAATAGGCACTTGCTAGCGTGCACTGCAAGTGTAATCTCTGCACAACACTGGGATTGTGTGCCCAGCTTGCAAACTGAGAGATAACAGTACCTTTCCACTCTGCTGCATTTTCCTTTCCCAGTACAATTCGAATTTTAGGGGGTTTGGACAACTTTCTTTTACTTCTTGCAGAACACTCTGCAGATCTTCTTGTACCCTTTTAAATACGATGGGAGCTGTTTTCTCAACAGGCAAAGTTTCTCCTTAGGAGATACAGTGAAAAAGCTATTTGCTTAGATGTAGGTGACTAGAGGCACTTGCTACAGTGCACTGAAAGGTAATGGCTGCAAAACACTTGCATTGTGGCACAGTTTGCAAACTGATAGAAAACAGTTCCTTTCCACTCTCATGCCTTTTCCATTTATAATAATACTCCAAAGGAATCTATTTTGGACAACAGTCCTTTGCTTCTTGCAAAGCACTCTGCAGACTTGCGTGCAACCTCTAGAACACCATGGGAGATTTTTTCTGAAGAGACACACTTTCTCCTTAAGAGATATAGTAAAAAAGCTATTTGCTTAGATGTAGGTGACTAGAGGCACTTGCTAGCGTGCACTGCGAGTGTAATCTCTGCACAACACTGGGATTGTGTGCCCAGTTTGCAAACTGATATGAAACACTACCTTTCCACTCTCTTGCCTTTCCTTTCACATTTATACTCAAAAGGAAGGTGTTTTGGACAACTTTTGTTTTCTTGTTGCAGAACACTCTGCAGAGCTGCGTGCAACCTCAGGAACACGATGGAAGATGTTTTCTGAACTGGAACACTCTCTCCCTGCGGGATACAGTGAAAAACCTCTTTGCTGAGATGTAGGTGGCAAGAGGAACTTACTACAGTGCAGTGCAAAGGTAAAGGCTGCACAACACTGGCATTTTGTAAGCAGCTTGCAAACTGAGAGATAACAGTACCTTTCCACTCTGCTGCATTTTCCTTTCCCAGTACAATTTGAATTTTACGGGGTTTGGACAACTTTCTTTTACTTCTTGCGAAACACTCTGCAGACCTTCTTGTACCCTTTTAAAATCTATGGGAGCTGTTTTCTCAACAGGCAAAGTTTCTCCTTAGGAGATACAGTGAAAAAGCTATTTGCTTAGATGTAGGTGACTAGAGGCACTTGCTACAGTGCACTGCAAAGGTAATGGCTGCACAACACTTGCATTGTGGCACAGTTTCCAAACTGATAGAAAACAGTACCCCTGCCCTCTCCTGCATGTTCTTTTCCCACTGAAGTTCGAATTTTAGGGGTTTTGGACAACTTTCTTTTACTTCTTGCAGAACACTGTGCAGACCCTCTTGTACCTTCTAAAACACCATGCGAGATGTTTTCTGAACAGACACACTTCCTCCTTAAGAGATATAGTAAAAAAGCTTTTTGCTTAGATGTAGGTGACAATAGGCACTTGCTAGAGTGCACTGCAAGTGTAATCTCTGCACAACACTGGGATTGTGTGCCCAGTTTGCAAACTGATATGAAACAGTACCTTTCCACTCTCTTGCCTTTCCTTTCACATTTATACTGGAGAGGAAGGCGTTTTGGACAACTTTTGTTTTCTTGTTGCAGAACACTCTGCAGAGCTGCGTGCATCCTCAGGAACACGATGGAGGATGTTTTCTGAACTGGAACACTCTCTCCCTGCGGGATACAGTGAAAACCCTCTTTGCTTAGATTTAGGTGGCAAGAGGAACTTAGTACAGTGCAGTACAAAGGTAATGGCTGCGCAACACAAGCATTTTATAAGCAGTTTGCAAAGTGAGAGATAACAGTACCTTTCTACTCTGCTGCATTTTCCTTTCCCAGTACAATTTGAATTTTAGGGGGTTTGGACAACTTTCTTTTACTTCTTGCGAAACACTCTGCAGACCTTCTTGTACCTTCTAAAACACCATGCGAGATGTTTTCTGAAGAGACACACTTTCTCCTTAAGAGATATAGTAAAAAAGCTTTTTGCTTAGATGTAGGTGACAATAGGCACTTGCTAGCGTGCACTGCAAGTGCAATCTCTGCACAACACTGGGATTGTGTGCCCAGCTTGCAAACTGATATGAAACAGTACCTTTCCACTCTCTTGCCTTTCCTTTCACATTTATACTGGAAAAGAAGGCGTTTTGGACAACCTTTGTTTTCTTGTTGCAGAACACTCTGCAGAGCTGCGTGCAACCTCAGGAACACGATGGAAGATGTTTTCTGAACTGGAACACTCTCTCCCTGCGGGATACAGTGAAAAACCTCTTTGCTGAGATGTAGGTGGCAAGAGGAACTTACTACAGTGCAGTGCAAAGGTAAAGGCTGCACAACACAAGCATTTTGTAAGCAGCTTGCAAACTGAGAGATAACAGTACCTTTCCACTCTGCTGCAATTTCCTTTCCCATTACAATTCGAATTTTAGGGGGTTTGGAAAACTTTCTTTTACTTCTTGCGAAACACTCTGCAGACCTTCTTGTACCCTTTTAAAAACCATGGGAGCTTTTTCTGAACTGGAACACTCTCTCCCTGCGGGATACAGTGAAAAACCTCTTTGCTGAGATGTAGGTGGCAAGAGGAACTTAGTACAGTGCACTGCAAAGGTAATGTCTGCCCAACGCTGGGATTGTGTCAGCAGCTGACAAACTGATTAAAAACAGTTCCTTTCCACTCTCATGCCTTTTCCATTTATATTAATACTCCAAAGGAAGCAATTTTGGACAACAGTCCTTTGCTTCTTGCAAAGCCCTCTGCAGATTTGCGTGCAACCTCTAGAACAAGATGGGAGATGTTTTCTGAACAGACGCACTTTCTCCTTAAGAGATATAGTAAAAAAGCTTTTTGCTTAGATGTAGGTGACAATTGGCACTTGCTAGCGTGCACTGCAAGTGTAATCTCTGAACAACACTGGGATTGTGTGCCCAGTTTGCAAACTGATATGAAACAGTACCTTTCCACTCTCTTGCCTTTCTTTTCACATTTATACTGGAAAGGAAGGCGTTTTGGACAACTTTTGTTTTCTTGTTGCAGAACAGTCTACAGAGCTGCGTGCAACCTCAGGAACACGATGGAAGATGTTTTCTGAACTGGAACACTCTCTCCCTGCGGGATACAGTGAAAAACCTGTTTGCTGAGATTTAGGTTGCAAGAGGAACTTACTACAGTGCAGTACAAAGGTAATGGCTGCACAACACAAGCATTTTGTAAGCAGTTTGCAAAGTGAGAGATAACAGTACCTTTCCACTCTGCTGCATTTTCCTTTCCCAGTACAATTCGAATTTTAGGGGGTTTGGACAACTTTCTTTTACTTCTTGCGAAACACTCTGTAGACCTTCTTGTACCCTTTTAAAAACGATGGGAGCTGTTTTCTCAACAGGCAAAGTTTCTCCTTAGGAGATACAGTGAAAAAGCTATTTGCTTAGATGTAGGTGACTAGAGGCACTTGCTACACTGCACTGAAAGGTAATGGCTGCACAACACTTGCATTGTGGCACAGTTTGCAAACTGATAGAAAACAGTACCCCTGCCCTCTCCTGCATTTTCCTTTCCCAGTGAAGTTCGAATTTTAGGGGTTTTGGACAACTTCCTTTTACCTCTTGCAGAACACTCTGCAGACCTTCTTGTACCTTCTAAAACACCATGGGAGATTTTTTCTGAACAGACACGCTTTCTCCTTAAGAGATATAGTAAAAAAGCTTTTTGCTTAGATGTAGGTGACAATAGGCACTTGCTAGAGTGCACTGCAAGTGTAATCTCTGCACAACACTGGGATTGTGTGCCCAGTTTGCAAACTGATATGAAACACTACCTTTCCACTCTCTTGCCTTTCCTTTCACATTTATACTCAAAAGGAAGGCGTTTTGGACAACTTTTGTTTTCTTGTTGCAGAACACTCTGCAGAGCTGCGTGCAACCTCAGGAACACGATGGAAGATGTTTTCTGAACTGGAACACTCTCTCCCTGCGGGATACAGTGAAAAACCTGTTTGCTGAGATTTAGGTTGCAAGAGGAACTTACTACAGTGCAGTACAAAGGTAATGGCTGCACAACACAAGCATTTTGTAAGCAGTTTGCAAAGTGAGAGATAACAGTACCTTTCCACTCTGCTGCATTTTCCTTTCCCAGTACAATTCGAATTTTAGGGGGTTTGGACAACTTTCTTTTACTTCTTGCGAAACACTCTGTAGACCTTCTTGTACCCTTTTAAAAACGATGGGAGCTGTTTTCTCAACAGGCAAAGTTTCTCCTTAGGAGATACAGTGAAAAAGCTATTTGCTTAGATGTAGGTGACTAGAGGCACTTGCTACACTGCACTGAAAGGTAATGGCTGCACAACACTTGCATTGTGGCACAGTTTGCAAACTGATAGAAAACAGTACCCCTGCCCTCTCCTGCATTTTCCTTTCCCAGTGAAGTTCGAATTTTAGGGGTTTTGGACAACTTCCTTTTACCTCTTGCAGAACACTCTGCAGACCTTCTTGTACCTTCTAAAACACCATGGGAGATTTTTTCTGAACAGACACGCTTTCTCCTTAAGAGATATAGTAAAAAAGCTTTTTGCTTAGATGTAGGTGACAATAGGCACTTGCTAGAGTGCACTGCAAGTGTAATCTCTGCACAACACTGGGATTGTGTGCCCAGTTTGCAAACTGATATGAAACACTACCTTTCCACTCTCTTGCCTTTCCTTTCACATTTATACTCAAAAGGAAGGCGTTTTGGACAACTTTTGTTTTCTTGTTGCAGAACACTCTGCAGAGCTGCGTGCAACCTCAGGAACACGATGGAAGATGTTTTCTGAACTGGAACACTCTCTCCCTGCGGGATACAGTGAAAAACCTCTTTGCTTAGATTTAGGTGGCAAGAGGAACTTAGTACAGTGCAGTACAAAGGTAATGGCTGCACAACACAAGCATTTTGTAAGCAGTTTGCAAAGTGAGAGATAACAGTACCTTTCTACTCTGCTGCATTTTCCCTTCCCAGTACAATTCGAATTTTAGGGGGTTTGGACAACTTTCTTTTACTTCTTGCGAAACACTGCAGACCTTCTTGTACCCTTTTAAAAACGATGGGAGCTGTTTTCTCAACAGGCAAAGTTTCTCCTTAGGAGATACAGTGAAAAAGCTATTTGCTTAGATGTAGGTGACTAGAGGCACTTGCTACAGTGCACTGAAAGGTAATGGCTGCAAAACACTTGCATTGTGGCACAGTTTGCAAACTGATAGAAAACAGTTCCTTTCCACTCTCATGCCTTTTCCATTTATAATAATACTCCAAAGGAAGCTATTTTGGACAACAGTCCTTTGCTTCTTGCAAAGCACTCTGCAGACTTGCGTGCAACCTCTAGAACACCATGGGAGATTTTTTCTGAAGAGACACACTTTCTCCTTAAGAGATATAGTAAAAAAGCTATTTGCTTAGATGTAGGTGACTAGAGGCACTTGCTAGCGTGCACTGCGAGTGTAATCTCTGCACAACACTGGGATTGTGTGCCCAGTTTGCAAACTGATATGAAACAGTACCTTTCCACTCTCTTGCCTTTCCTTTCACATTTATACTCAAAAGGAAGGCGTTTTGGACAACTTTTGTTTTCTTGTTGCAGAACACTCTGCAGAGCTGCGTGCAACCTCAGGAACACGATGGAAGATGTATTCTGAACTGGAACACTCTCTCCCTGCGGGATACAGTGAAAAACCTCTTTGCTGAGATGTAGGTGGCAAGAGGAACTTACTACAGTGCAGTGCAAAGGTAAAGGCTGCACAATACTGGCATTTTGTAAGCAGCTTGCAAACTGAGAGATAACAGTACCTTTCCACTCTGCTGCAATTTCCTTTCCCAGTACAATTCGAATTTTAGGGGGTTTGGACAACTTTCTTTTACTTCTTGCGAAACACTGCAGACCTTCTTGTACCCTTTTAAAAACTATGGGAGCTGTTTTCTCAACAGGCAAAGTTTCTCCTTAGGAGATACAGTGAAAAAGCTATTTGCTTAGATGAAGGTGACTAGAGGCACTTGCTACAGTGCACTGCAAAGGTAATGGCTGCACAACACTTGCATTGTGGCACAGTTTGCAAACTGATAGAAAACAGTTCCTTTCCACTCTCATGCCTTTTCCATTTATATTAATACTCCAAAGGAAGCAATTTTGGACAACAGTCCTTTGCTTCTTGCAAAGCACTCTGCAGACTTGCGTGCAACCTCTAGAACACAATGGGAGATTTTTTCTGAACAGACACACTTTCTCCTTAAGAGATATAGTAAAAAAGCTATTTGCTTAGATGTAGGTGACTAGAGGCACTTGCTAGAGTGCACTGCAAATGTAATCTCTGCACAACACTGGGATTGTGTGCCCAGTTTGCAAACTGATATGAAACACTACCTTTCCACTCTCTTGCCTTTCCTTTCACATTTATACTCAAAAGGAAGGCGTTTTGGACAACTTTTGTTTTCTTGTTGCAGAACACTCTGCAGAGCTGCGTGCAACCTCAGGAACACGATGGAAGATGTTTTCTGAACTGGAACACTCTCTCCCTGCGGGATACAGTGAAAAACCTCTTTGCTGAGATGTAGGTGGCAAGAGGAACTTACTACAGTGCAGTGCAAAGGTAAAGGCTGCACAACACAAGCATTTTGTAAGCAGCTTGCAAACTGAGAGATAACAGTACCTTTCCACTCTGCTGCAATTTCCTTTCCCATTACAATTCGAATTTTAGGGGGTTTGGAAAACTTTCTTTTACTTCTTGCGAAACACTCTGCAGACCTTCTTGTACCCTTTTAAAAACCATGGGAGCTTTTTCTGAACTGGAACACTCTCTCCCTGCGGGATACAGTGAAAAACCTCTTTGCTGAGATGTAGGTGGCAAGAGGAACTTAGTACAGTGCACTGCAAAGGTAATGTCTGCCCAACGCTGGGATTGTGTCAGCAGCTGACAAACTGATTAAAAACAGTTCCTTTCCACTCTCATGCCTTTTCCATTTATATTAATACTCCAAAGGAAGCAATTTTGGACAACAGTCCTTTGCTTCTTGCAAAGCCCTCTGCAGATTTGCGTGCAACCTCTAGAACAAGATGGGAGATGTTTTCTGAACAGACACACTTTCTCCTTAAGAGATATAGTAAAAAAGCTTTTTGCTTAGATGTAGGTGACAATTGGCACTTGCTAGCGTGCACTGCAAGTGTAATCTCTGCACAACACTGGGATTGTGTGCCCAGTTTGCAAACTGATATGAAACAGTACCTTTCCACTCTCTTGCCTTTCTTTTCACATTTATACTGGAAAGGAAGGCGTTTTGGACAACTTTTGTTTTCTTGTTGCAGAACAGTCTACAGAGCTGCGTGCAACCTCAGGAACACAATGGAAGATGTTTTCTGAACTGGAACACTCTCTCCCTGCGGGATACAGTGAAAAACCTGTTTGCTGAGATTTAGGTTGCAAGAGGAACTTACTACAGTGCAGTACAAAGGTAATGGCTGCACAACACAAGCATTTTGTAAGCAGTTTGCAAAGTGAGAGATAACAGTACCTTTCCACTCTGCTGCATTTTCCTTTCCCAGTACAATTCGAATTTTAGGGGGTTTGGACAACTTTCTTTTACTTCTTGCGAAACACTCTGTAGACCTTCTTGTACCCTTTTAAAAACGATGGGAGCTGTTTTCTCAACAGGCAAAGTTTCTCCTTAGGAGATACAGTGAAAAAGCTATTTGCTTAGATGTAGGTGACTAGAGGCACTTGCTACAGTGCACTGCAAAGGTAATGGCTGCACAACACTTGCATTGTGGCACAGTTTGCAAACTGATAGAAAACAGTACCCCTGCCCTCTCCTGCATTTTCCTTTCCCAGTGAAGTTCGAATTTTAGGGGTTTTGGACAACTTCCTTTTACCTCTTGCAGAACACTCTGCAGACCTTCTTGTACCTTCTAAAACACCATGGGAGATTTTTTCTGAACAGACACGCTTTCTCCTTAAGAGATATAGTAAAAAAGCTTTTTGCTTAGATGTAGGTGACAATAGGCACTTGCTAGAGTGCACTGCAAGTGTAATCTCTGCACAACACTGGGATTGTGTGCCCAGCTTGCAAACTGATATGAAACACTACCTTTCCACTCTCTTGCCTTTCCTTTCACATTTATACTGGAGAGGAAGGCGTTTTGGACAACATTTGTTTTCTTGTTGCAGAACACTCTGCAGAGCTGCGTGCATCCTCAGGAACACGATGGAGGATGTTTTCTGAACTGGAACACTCTCTCCCTTCGGGATACAGTGAAAACCCTCTTTGCTTAGATTTAGGTGGCAAGAGGAACTTAGTACAGTGCAGTACAAAGGTAATGGCTGCACAACACAAGCATTTTGTAAGCAGCTTGCAAACTGTGAGATAACAGTACCTTTCTACTCTGCTGCATTTTCCCTTCCCAGTACAATTCGAATTTTAGGGGGTTTGGACAATTTTCTTTCACTTCTTGCGAAACACTCTGCAGACCTTCTAGTACCTTCTAAAACACCATGCGAGATGTTTTCTGAACAGACACACTTTCTCCTTAAGAGTTATAGTAAAAAAGCTTTTTGCTTAGATGTAGGTGACAATAGGCACTTGCTAGCGTGCACTGCAAGTGTAATCTCTGCACAACACTGGGATTGTGTGCCCAGCTTGCAAACTGATATGAAACAGTACCTTTCCACTCTCTTGCCTTTCCTTTCACATTAATACTGGAAAGGAAGGCGTTTTGGATAACTTTTGTTTTCTTGTTGCAGAACACTCTACAGAGCTGCGTGCAACCTCAGGAACACGATGGAAGATGTTTTCTGAACTGGAACACTCTCTCCCTGCGGGATACAGTGAAAAACCTGTTTGCTGAGATGTAGGTGGCAAGAGGAACTTACTACAGTGCAGTGCAAAGGTAAAGGCTGCACAACACAAGCATTTTGTAAGCAGTTTGCAAAGTGAGAGATAACAGTACCTTTCCACTCTGCTGCATTTTCCTTTCCCAGTACAATTCGAATTTTAGGGGGTTTGGACAACTTTCTTTTACTTCTTGCGAAACACTCTGTAGACCTTCTTGTACCCTTTTAAAAACGATGGGAGCTGTTTTCTCAACAGGCAAAGTTTGTCCTTAGGAGATACAGTGAAAAAGCTATTTGCTTAGATGTAGGTGACTAGAGGCACTTGCTACAGTGCACTGCAAAGGTAATGGCTGCACAACACTTGCATTGTGGCACAGTTTGCAAACTGATAGAAAACAGTACCCCTGCCCTCTCCTGCATTTTCCTTTCCCAGTGAAGTTCGAATTTTAGGGGTTTTGGACAACTTCCTTTTACCTCTTGCAGAACACTCTGCAGACCTTCTTGTACCTTCTAAAACACCATGGGAGATTTTTTCTGAACAGACACGCTTTCTCCTTAAGAGATATAGTAAAAAAGCTTTTTGCTTAGATGCTACAGTGCACTGAAAGGTAATGGCTGCAAAACACTTGCATTGTGGCACAGTTTGCAAACTGATAGAAAACAGTTCCTTTCCACTCTCATGCCTTTTCCATTTATAATAATACTCCAAAGGAAGCTATTTTGGACAACAGTCCTTTGCTTCTTGCAAAGCACTCTGCAGACTTGCGTGCAACCTCTAGAACACCATGGGAGATTTTTTCTGAACAGACACACTTTCTCCTTAAGAGATATAGTAAAAAAGCTTTTTGCTTAGATGTAGGTGACAATAGGCACTTGCTAGCGTGCACTGCAAGTGTAATCTCTGCACAACACTGGGATTGTGTGCCCAGCTTGCAAACTGATATGAAACAGTACCTTTCCACTCTCTTGCCTTTCCTTTCACATTTATACTCAAAAGGAAGGCGTTTTGGATAACTTTTGTTTTCTTGTTGCAGAACACTCTACAGAGCTGCGTGCAACCTCAGGAACACGATGGAAGATGTTTTCTGAACTGGAACACTCTCTCCCTGCTGGATACAGTGAAAAACCTGTTTGCTGAGATGTAGGTGGCAAGAGGAACTTACTACAGTGCAGTGCAAAGGTAAAGGCTGCACAACACAAGCATTTTGTAAGCAGCTTGCAAACTGAGAGATAACAGTACCTTTCCACTCTGCTGCATTTTCCTTTCCCAGTACAATTCGAATTTTAGGGGGTTTGGACAACTTTCTTTTACTTCTTGCGAAACACTCTGTAGACCTTCTTGTACCCTTTTAAATACGATGGGAGCTTTTTTCTCAACAGGCAAAGTTTCTCCTTAGGAGATACAGTGAAAAAGCTATTTGCTTAGATGTAGGTGACTAGAGGCACTTGCTACACTGCACTGAAAGGTAATGGCTGCAAAACACTTGCATTGTGGCACAGTTTGCAAACTGATAGAAAACAGTTCCTTTCCACTCTCATGCCTTTTCCATTTATAATAATACTCCAAAGGAAGCAATTTTGGACAACAGTCCTTTGCTTCTTGCAAAGCACTCTCCTGACTTGCGTGCAACCTCTAGAACACAATGGGAGATTTTTTCTGAACAGACACACTTTCTCCTTAAGAGATATAGTAAAAAAGCTATTTGCTTAGATGTAGGTGACTAGAGGCACTTGCTAGAGTGCACTGCAAGTGTAATCTCTGCACAACACTGGGATTGTGTGCCCAGCTTGCAAACTGATATGAAACACTACCTTTCCACTCTCTTGCCTTTCCTTTCACATTTATACTCAAAAGGAAGGCGTTTTGGACAACTTTTGTTTTCTTGTTGCAGAACACTCTGCAGAGCTGCGTGCAACCTCAGGAACACGATGGAAGATGTTTTCTGAACTGGAACACTCTCTCCCTGCGGGATACAGTGAAAAACCTCTTTGCTGAGATGTAGGTGGCAAGAGGAACTTACTACAGTGCAGTGCAAAGGTAAAGGCTGCACAACACAAGCATTTTGTAAGCAGCTTGCAAACTGAGAGATAACAGTACCTTTCCACTCTGCTGCAATTTCCTTTCCCATTACAATTCGAATTTTAGGGGGTTTGGAAAACTTTCTTTTACTTCTTGCGAAACACTCTGCAGACCTTCTTGTACCCTTTTAAAAACCATGGGAGCTTTTTCTGAACTGGAACACTCTCTCCCTGCGGGATACAGTGAAAAACCTGTTTGCTGAGATTTAGGTGGCAAGAGGAACTTACTACAGTGCAGTGCAAAGGTAAAGGCTGCACAACACAAGCATTTTGTAAGCAGCTTGCAAACTGAGAGATAACAGTACCTTTCCACTCTGCTGCAATTTCCTTTCCCATTACAATTCGAATTTTAGGGGGTTTGGAAAACTTTCTTTTACTTCTTGCGAAACACTCTGCAGACCTTCTTGTACCCTTTTAAAAACCATGGGAGCTTTTTCTGAACTGGAACACTCTCTCCCTGCGGGATACAGTGAAAAACCTCTTTGCTGAGATGTAGGTGGCAAGAGGAACTTAGTACAGTGCACTGCAAAGGTAATGTCTGCCCAACGCTGGGATTGTGTCAGCAGCTGACAAACTGATTAAAAACAGTTCCTTTCCACTCTCATGCCTTTTCCATTTATATTAATACTCCAAAGGAAGCAATTTTGGACAACAGTCCTTTGCTTCTTGCAAAGCCCTCTGCAGATTTGCGTGCAACCTCTAGAACAAGATGGGAGATGTTTTCTGAACAGACACACTTTCTCCTTAAGAGATATAGTAAAAATGCTTTTTGCTTAGATGTAGGTGACAATTGGCACTTGCTAGCGTGCACTGCAAGTGTAATCTCTGAACAACACTGGGATTGTGTGCCCAGTTTGCAAACTGATATGAAACAGTACCTTTCCACTCTCTTGCCTTTCTTTTCACATTTATACTGGAAAGGAAGGCGTTTTGGACAACTTTTGTTTTCTTGTTGCAGAACAGTCTACAGAGCTGCGTGCAACCTCAGGAACACGATGGAGGATGTTTTCTGAACTGGAACACTCTCTCCCTGCGGGATACAGTGAAAAACCCTCTTTGCTGAGATTTAGGTTGCAAGAGGAACTTACTACAGTGCAGTACAAAGGTAATGGCTGCACAACACAAACATTTTGTAAGCAGTTTGCAAAGTGAGAGATAACAGTACCTTTCCACTCTGCTGCATTTTCCTTTCCCAGTACAATTCGAATTTTAGGGGGTTTGGACAACTTTCTTTTACTTCTTGCGAAACACTCTGCAGACCTTCTTGTACCCTTTTAAATACGATGGGAGCTGTTTTCTCAACAGGCAAAGTTTCTCCTTAGGAGATACAGTGAAAAAGCTATTTGCTTAGATGTAGGTGACTAGAGGCACTTGCTACAGTGCACTGCAAAGGTAATGGCTGCACAACACTTGCATTGTGGCACAGTTTGCAAACTGATAGAAAACAGTACCCCTGCCCTCTCCTGCATTTTCCTTTCCCAGTGAAGTTCGAATTTTAGGGGTTTTGGACAACTTCCTTTTACCTCTTGCAGAACACTCTGCAGACCTTCTTGTACCTTCTAAAACACCATGGGAGATTTTTTCTGAACAGACACGCTTTCTCCTTAAGAGATATAGTAAAAAAGCTTTTTGCTTAGATGTAGGTGACAATAGGCACTTGCTAGAGTGCACTGCAAGTGTAATCTCTGCACAACACTGGGATTGTGTGCCCAGCTTGCAAACTGATATGAAACACTACCTTTCCACTCTCTTGCCTTTCCTTTCACATTTATACTGGAGAGGAAGGCGTTTTGGACAACATTTGTTTTCTTGTTGCAGAACACTCTGCAGAGCTGCGTGCATCCTCAGGAACACGATGGAGGATGTTTTCTGAACTGGAACACTCTCTCCCTTCGGGATACAGTGAAAACCCTCTTTGCTTAGATTTAGGTGGCAAGAGGAACTTAGTACAGTGCAGTACAAAGGTAATGGCTGCACAACACAAGCATTTTGTAAGCAGCTTGCAAACTGTGAGATAACAGTACCTTTCTACTCTGCTGCATTTTCCCTTCCCAGTACAATTCGAATTTTAGGGGGTTTGGACAATTTTCTTTCACTTCTTGCGAAACACTCTGCAGACCTTCTAGTACCTTCTAAAACACCATGCGAGATGTTTTCTGAACAGACACACTTTCTCCTTAAGAGTTATAGTAAAAAAGCTTTTTGCTTAGATGTAGGTGACAATAGGCACTTGCTAGCGTGCACTGCAAGTGTAATCTCTGCACAACACTGGGATTGTGTGCCCAGCTTGCAAACTGATATGAAACAGTACCTTTCCACTCTCTTGCCTTTCCTTTCACATTAATACTGGAAAGGAAGGCGTTTTGGATAACTTTTGTTTTCTTGTTGCAGAACACTCTACAGAGCTGCGTGCAACCTCAGGAACACGATGGAAGATGTTTTCTGAACTGGAACACTCTCTCCCTGCGGGATACAGTGAAAAACCTGTTTGCTGAGATGTAGGTGGCAAGAGGAACTTACTACAGTGCAGTGCAAAGGTAAAGGCTGCACAATACTGGCATTTTGTAAGCAGCTTGCAAACTGAGAGATAACAGTACCTTTCCACTCTGCTGCATTTTCCTTTCCCAGTACAATTCGAATTTTAGGGGGTTTGGACAACTTTCTTTTACTTCTTGCGAAACACTGCAGACCTTCTTGTACCCTTTTAAAAACTATGGGAGCTGTTTTCTCAACAGGCAAAGTTTCTCCTTAGGAGATACAGTGAAAAAGCTATTTGCTTAGATGAAGGTGACTAGAGGCACTTGCTACAGTGCACTGCAAAGGTAATGGCTGCACAACACTTGCATTGTGGCACAGTTTGCAAACTGATAGAAAACAGTTCCTTTCCACTCTCATGCCTTTTCCATTTATATTAATACTCCAAAGGAAGCAATTTTGGACAACAGTCCTTTGCTTCTTGCAAAGCACTCTGCAGACTTGCGTGCAACCTCTAGAACACAATGGGAGATTTTTTCTGAACAGACACACTTTCTCCTTAAGAGATATAGTAAAAAAGCTATTTGCTTAGATGTAGGTGACTAGAGGCACTTGCTAGAGTGCACTGCAAATGTAATCTCTGCACAACACTGGGATTGTGTGCCCAGTTTGCAAACTGATATGAAACACTACCTTTCCACTCTCTTGCCTTTCCTTTCACATTTATACTCAAAAGGAAGGCGTTTTGGACAACTTTTGTTTTCTTGTTGCAGAACAGTCTACAGAGCTGCGTGCAACCTCAGGAACACGATGGAAGATGTTTTCTGAACTGGAACACTCTCTCCCTGCGGGATACAGTGAAAAACCTCTTTGCTGAGATGTAGGTGGCAAGAGGAACTTACTACAGTGCAGTGCAAAGGTAAAGGCTGCACAACACAAGCATTTTGTAAGCAGCTTGCAAACTGAGAGATAACAGTACCTTTCCACTCTGCTGCAATTTCCTTTCCCATTACAATTCGAATTTTAGGGGGTTTGGAAAACTTTCTTTTACTTCTTGCGAAACACTCTGCAGACCTTCTTGTACCCTTTTAAAAACCATGGGAGCTTTTTCTGAACTGGAACACTCTCTCCCTGCGGGATACAGTGAAAAACCTCTTTGCTGAGATGTAGGTGGCAAGAGGAACTTAGTACAGTGCACTGCAAAGGTAATGTCTGCCCAACGCTGGGATTGTGTCAGCAGCTGACAAACTGATTAAAAACAGTTCCTTTCCACTCTCATGCCTTTTCCATTTATATTAATACTCCAAAGGAAGCAATTTTGGACAACAGTCCTTTGCTTCTTGCAAAGCCCTCTGCAGATTTGCGTGCAACCTCTAGAACAAGATGGGAGATGTTTTCTGAACAGACACACTTTCTCCTTAAGAGATATAGTAAAAAAGCTTTTTGCTTAGATGTAGGTGACAATTGGCACTTGCTAGCGTGCACTGCAAGTGTAATCTCTGCACAACACTGGGATTGTGTGCCCAGTTTGCAAACTGATATGAAACAGTACCTTTCCACTCTCTTGCCTTTCTTTTCACATTTATACTGGAAAGGAAGGCGTTTTGGACAACTTTTGTTTTCTTGTTGCAGAACAGTCTACAGAGCTGCGTGCAACCTCAGGAACACGATGGAAGATGTTTTCTGAACTGGAACACTCTCTCCCTGCGGGATACAGTGAACAACCTGTTTGCTGAGATTTAGGTTGCAAGAGGAACTTACTACAGTGCAGTACAAAGGTAATGGCTGCACAACACAAGCATTTTGTAAGCAGTTTGCAAAGTGAGAGATAACAGTACCTTTCCACTCTGCTGCATTTTCCTTTCCCAGTACAATTCGAATTTTAGGGGGTTTGGACAACTTTCTTTTACTTCTTGCGAAACACTCTGTAGACCTTCTTGTACCCTTTTAAAAACGATGGGAGCTGTTTTCTCAACAGGCAAAGTTTCTCCTTAGGAGATACAGTGAAAAAGCTATTTGCTTAGATGTAGGTGACTAGAGGCACTTGCTACAGTGCACTGCAAAGGTAATGGCTGCACAACACTTGCATTGTGGCACAGTTTGCAAACTGATAGAAAACAGTACCCCTGCCCTCTCCTGCATTTTCCTTTCCCAGTGAAGTTCGAATTTTAGGGGTTTTGGACAACTTCCTTTTACCTCTTGCAGAACACTCTGCAGACCTTCTTGTACCTTCTAAAACACCATGGGAGATTTTTTCTGAACAGACACGCTTTCTCCTTAAGAGATATAGTAAAAAAGCTTTTTGCTTAGATGTAGGTGACAATAGGCACTTGCTAGAGTGCACTGCAAGTGTAATCTCTGCACAACACTGGGATTGTGTGCCCAGCTTGCAAACTGATATGAAACACTACCTTTCCACTCTCTTGCCTTTCCTTTCACATTTATACTGGAGAGGAAGGCGTTTTGGACAACATTTGTTTTCTTGTTGCAGAACACTCTGCAGAGCTGCGTGCATCCTCAGGAACACGATGGAGGATGTTTTCTGAACTGGAACACTCTCTCCCTTCGGGATACAGTGAAAACCCTCTTTGCTTAGATTTAGGTGGCAAGAGGAACTTAGTACAGTGCAGTACAAAGGTAATGGCTGCACAACACAAGCATTTTGTAAGCAGCTTGCAAACTGTGAGATAACAGTACCTTTCTACTCTGCTGCATTTTCCCTTCCCAGTACAATTCGAATTTTAGGGGGTTTGGACAATTTTCTTTCACTTCTTGCGAAACACTCTGCAGACCTTCTAGTACCTTCTAAAACACCATGCGAGATGTTTTCTGAACAGACACACTTTCTCCTTAAGAGTTATAGTAAAAAAGCTTTTTGCTTAGATGTAGGTGACAATAGGCACTTGCTAGCGTGCACTGCAAGTGTAATCTCTGCACAACACTGGGATTGTGTGCCCAGCTTGCAAACTGATATGAAACAGTACCTTTCCACTCTCTTGCCTTTCCTTTCACATTAATACTGGAAAGGAAGGCGTTTTGGATAACTTTTGTTTTCTTGTTGCAGAACACTCTACAGAGCTGCGTGCAACCTCAGGAACACGATGGAAGATGTTTTCTGAACTGGAACACTCTCTCCCTGCGGGATACAGTGAAAAACCTGTTTGCTGAGATGTAGGTGGCAAGAGGAACTTACTACAGTGCAGTGCAAAGGTAAAGGCTGCACAATACTGGCATTTTGTAAGCAGCTTGCAAACTGAGAGATAACAGTACCTTTCCACTCTGCTGCATTTTCCTTTCCCAGTACAATTCGAATTTTAGGGGGTTTGGACAACTTTCTTTTACTTCTTGCGAAACACTGCAGACCTTCTTATACCCTTTTAACAACTATGGGAGCTGTTTTCTCAACAGGCAAAGTTTCTCCTTAGGAGATACAGTGAAAAAGCTATTTGCTTAGATGAAGGTGACTAGAGGCACTTGCTACAGTGCACTGCAAAGGTAATGGCTGCACAACACTTGCATTGTGGCACAGTTTGCAAACTGATAGAAAACAGTTCCTTTCCACTCTCATGCCTTTTCCATTTATATTAATACTCCAAAGGAAGCAATTTTGGACAACAGTCCTTTGCTTCTTGCAAAGCACTCTGCAGACTTGCGTGCAACCTCTAGAACACAATGGGAGATTTTTTCTGAACAGACACACTTTCTCCTTAAGAGATATAGTAAAAAAGCTATTTGCTTAGATGTAGGTGACTAGAGGCACTTGCTAGAGTGCACTGCAAATGTAATCTCTGCACAACACTGGGATTGTGTGCCCAGTTTGCAAACTGATATGAAACACTACCTTTCCACTCTCTTGCCTTTCCTTTCACATTTATACTCAAAAGGAAGGCGTTTTGGACAACTTTTGTTTTCTTGTTGCAGAACAGTCTACAGAGCTGCGTGCAACCTCAGGAACACGATGGAAGATGTTTTCTGAACTGGAACACTCTCTCCCTGCGGGATACAGTGAAAAACCTCTTTGCTGAGATGTAGGTGGCAAGAGGAACTTACTACAGTGCAGTGCAAAGGTAAAGGCTGCACAACACAAGCATTTTGTAAGCAGCTTGCAAACTGAGAGATAACAGTACCTTTCCACTCTGCTGCAATTTCCTTTCCCATTACAATTCGAATTTTAGGGGGTTTGGACAACTTTCTTTTACTTCTTGCGAAACACTCTGCAGACCTTCTTGTACCCTTTTAAAAACCATGGGAGCTTTTTCTGAACTGGAACACTCTCTCCCTGCGGGATACAGTGAAAAACCTCTTTGCTGAGATGTAGGTGGCAAGAGGAACTTAGTACAGTGCACTGCAAAGGTAATGTCTGCCCAACGCTGGGATTGTGTCAGCAGCTGACAAACTGATTAAAAACAGTTCCTTTCCACTCTCATGCCTTTTCCATTTATATTAATACTCCAAAGGAAGCAATTTTGGACAACAGTCCTTTGCTTCTTGCAAAGCCCTCTGCAGATTTGCGTGCAACCTCTAGAACAAGATGGGAGATGTTTTCTGAACAGACGCACTTTCTCCTTAAGAGATATAGTAAAAAAGCTTTTTGCTTCGATGTAGGTGACAATTGGCACTTGCTAGCGTGCACTGCAAGTGTAATCTCTGAACAACACTGGGATTGTGTGCCCAGTTTGCAAACTGATATGAAACACTACCTTTCCACTCTCTTGCCTTTCCTTTCACATTTATACTCGAAAGGAAGGCGTTTTGGACAACTTTTGTTTTCTTGTTGCAGAACAGTCTACAGAGCTGCGTGCAACCTCAGGAACACGATGGAAGATGTTTTCTGAACTGGAACACTCTCTCCCTGCGGGATACAGTGAAAAACCTCTTTGCTGAGATTTAGGTTGCAAGAGGAACTTACTACAGTGCAGTACAAAGGTAATGGCTGCACAACACAAACATTTTGTAAGCAGTTTGCAAAGTGAGAGATAACAGTACCTTTCCACTCTGCTGCATTTTCCTTTCCCAGTACAATTCGAATTTTAGGGGGTTTGGACAACTTTCTTTTACTTCTTGCGAAACACTCTGCAGACCTTCTTGTACCCTTTTAAATACGATGGGAGCTGTTTTCTCAACAGGCAAAGTTTCTCCTTAGGAGATACAGTGAAAAAGCTATTTGCTTAGATGTAGGTGACTAGAGGCACTTGCTACAGTGCACTGCAAAGGTAATGGCTGCACAACACTTGCATTGTGGCACAGTTTGCAAACTGATAGAAAACAGTACCCCTGCCCTCTCCTGCATTTTCCTTTCCCAGTGAAGTTCGAATTTTAGGGGTTTTGGACAACTTCCTTTTACCTCTTGCAGAACACTCTGCAGACCTTCTTGTACCTTCTAAAACACCATGGGAGATTTTTTCTGAACAGACACGCTTTCTCCTTAAGAGATATAGTAAAAAAGCTTTTTGCTTAGATGTAGGTGACAATAGGCACTTGCTAGAGTGCACTGCAAGTGTAATCTCTGCACAACACTGGGATTGTGTGCCCAGCTTGCAAACTGATATGAAACACTACCTTTCCACTCTCTTGCCTTTCCTTTCACATTTATACTGGAGAGGAAGGCGTTTTGGACAACATTTGTTTTCTTGTTGCAGAACACTCTGCAGAGCTGCGTGCATCCTCAGGAACACGATGGAGGATGTTTTCTGAACTGGAACACTCTCTCCCTTCGGGATACAGTGAAAACCCTCTTTGCTTAGATTTAGGTGGCAAGAGGAACTTAGTACAGTGCAGTACAAAGGTAATGGCTGCACAACACAAGCATTTTGTAAGCAGCTTGCAAACTGTGAGATAACAGTACCTTTCTACTCTGCTGCATTTTCCCTTCCCAGTACAATTCGAATTTTAGGGGGTTTGGACAATTTTCTTTCACTTCTTGCGAAACACTCTGCAGACCTTCTAGTACCTTCTAAAACACCATGCGAGATGTTTTCTGAACAGACACACTTTCTCCTTAAGAGTTATAGTAAAAAAGCTTTTTGCTTAGATGTAGGTGACAATAGGCACTTGCTAGCGTGCACTGCAAGTGTAATCTCTGCACAACACTGGGATTGTGTGCCCAGCTTGCAAACTGATATGAAACAGTACCTTTCCACTCTCTTGCCTTTCCTTTCACATTAATACTGGAAAGGAAGGCGTTTTGGATAACTTTTGTTTTCTTGTTGCAGAACACTCTACAGAGCTGCGTGCAACCTCAGGAACACGATGGAAGATGTTTTCTGAACTGGAACACTCTCTCCCTGCGGGATACAGTGAAAAACCTGTTTGCTGAGATGTAGGTGGCAAGAGGAACTTACTACAGTGCAGTGCAAAGGTAAAGGCTGCACAATACTGGCATTTTGTAAGCAGCTTGCAAACTGAGAGATAACAGTACCTTTCCACTCTGCTGCATTTTCCTTTCCCAGTACAATTCGAATTTTAGGGGGTTTGGACAACTTTCTTTTACTTCTTGCGAAACACTGCAGACCTTCTTGTACCCTTTTAAAAACTATGGGAGCTGTTTTCTCAACAGGCAAAGTTTCTCCTTAGGAGATACAGTGAAAAAGCTATTTGCTTAGATGAAGGTGACTAGAGGCACTTGCTACAGTGCACTGCAAAGGTAATGGCTGCACAACACTTGCATTGTGGCACAGTTTGCAAACTGATAGAAAACAGTTCCTTTCCACTCTCATGCCTTTTCCATTTATATTAATACTCCAAAGGAAGCAATTTTGGACAACAGTCCTTTGCTTCTTGCAAAGCACTCTGCAGACTTGCGTGCAACCTCTAGAACACAATGGGAGATTTTTTCTGAACAGACACACTTTCTCCTTAAGAGATATAGTAAAAAAGCTATTTGCTTAGATGTAGGTGACTAGAGGCACTTGCTAGAGTGCACTGCAAATGTAATCTCTGCACAACACTGGGATTGTGTGCCCAGTTTGCAAACTGATATGAAACACTACCTTTCCACTCTCTTGCCTTTCCTTTCACATTTATACTCAAAAGGAAGGCGTTTTGGACAACTTTTGTTTTCTTGTTGCAGAACAGTCTACAGAGCTGCGTGCAACCTCAGGAACACGATGGAAGATGTTTTCTGAACTGGAACACTCTCTCCCTGCGGGATACAGTGAAAAACCTCTTTGCTGAGATGTAGGTGGCAAGAGGAACTTACTACAGTGCAGTGCAAAGGTAAAGGCTGCACAACACAAGCATTTTGTAAGCAGCTTGCAAACTGAGAGATAACAGTACCTTTCCACTCTGCTGCAATTTCCTTTCCCATTACAATTCGAATTTTAGGGGGTTTGGAAAACTTTCTTTTACTTCTTGCGAAACACTCTGCAGACCTTCTTGTACCCTTTTAAAAACCATGGGAGCTTTTTCTGAACTGGAACACTCTCTCCCTGCGGGATACAGTGAAAAACCTCTTTGCTGAGATGTAGGTGGCAAGAGGAACTTAGTACAGTGCACTGCAAAGGTAATGTCTGCCCAACGCTGGGATTGTGTCAGCAGCTGACAAACTGATTAAAAACAGTTCCTTTCCACTCTCATGCCTTTTCCATTTATATTAATACTCCAAAGGAAGCAATTTTGGACAACAGTCCTTTGCTTCTTGCAAAGCCCTCTGCAGATTTGCGTGCAACCTCTAGAACAAGATGGGAGATGTTTTCTGAACAGACACACTTTCTCCTTAAGAGATATAGTAAAAAAGCTTTTTGCTTAGATGTAGGTGACAATTGGCACTTGCTAGCGTGCACTGCAAGTGTAATCTCTGCACAACACTGGGATTGTGTGCCCAGTTTGCAAACTGATATGAAACAGTACCTTTCCACTCTCTTGCCTTTCTTTTCACATTTATACTGGAAAGGAAGGCGTTTTGGACAACTTTTGTTTTCTTGTTGCAGAACAGTCTACAGAGCTGCGTGCAACCTCAGGAACACGATGGAAGATGTTTTCTGAACTGGAACACTCTCTCCCTGCGGGATACAGTGAACAACCTGTTTGCTGAGATTTAGGTTGCAAGAGGAACTTACTACAGTGCAGTACAAAGGTAATGGCTGCACAACACAAGCATTTTGTAAGCAGTTTGCAAAGTGAGAGATAACAGTACCTTTCCACTCTGCTGCATTTTCCTTTCCCAGTACAATTCGAATTTTAGGGGGTTTGGACAACTTTCTTTTACTTCTTGCGAAACACTCTGTAGACCTTCTTGTACCCTTTTAAAAACGATGGGAGCTGTTTTCTCAACAGGCAAAGTTTCTCCTTAGGAGATACAGTGAAAAAGCTATTTGCTTAGATGTAGGTGACTAGAGGCACTTGCTACAGTGCACTGCAAAGGTAATGGCTGCACAACACTTGCATTGTGGCACAGTTTGCAAACTGATAGAAAACAGTACCCCTGCCCTCTCCTGCATTTTCCTTTCCCAGTGAAGTTCGAATTTTAGGGGTTTTGGACAACTTCCTTTTACCTCTTGCAGAACACTCTGCAGACCTTCTTGTACCTTCTAAAACACCATGGGAGATTTTTTCTGAACAGACACGCTTTCTCCTTAAGAGATATAGTAAAAAAGCTTTTTGCTTAGATGTAGGTGACAATAGGCACTTGCTAGAGTGCACTGCAAGTGTAATCTCTGCACAACACTGGGATTGTGTGCCCAGCTTGCAAACTGATATGAAACACTACCTTTCCACTCTCTTGCCTTTCCTTTCACATTTATACTGGAGAGGAAGGCGTTTTGGACAACATTTGTTTTCTTGTTGCAGAACACTCTGCAGAGCTGCGTGCATCCTCAGGAACACGATGGAGGATGTTTTCTGAACTGGAACACTCTCTCCCTTCGGGATACAGTGAAAACCCTCTTTGCTTAGATTTAGGTGGCAAGAGGAACTTAGTACAGTGCAGTACAAAGGTAATGGCTGCACAACACAAGCATTTTGTAAGCAGCTTGCAAACTGTGAGATAACAGTACCTTTCTACTCTGCTGCATTTTCCCTTCCCAGTACAATTCGAATTTTAGGGGGTTTGGACAATTTTCTTTCACTTCTTGCGAAACACTCTGCAGACCTTCTAGTACCTTCTAAAACACCATGCGAGATGTTTTCTGAACAGACACACTTTCTCCTTAAGAGTTATAGTAAAAAAGCTTTTTGCTTAGATGTAGGTGACAATAGGCACTTGCTAGCGTGCACTGCAAGTGTAATCTCTGCACAACACTGGGATTGTGTGCCCAGCTTGCAAACTGATATGAAACAGTACCTTTCCACTCTCTTGCCTTTCCTTTCACATTAATACTGGAAAGGAAGGCGTTTTGGATAACTTTTGTTTTCTTGTTGCAGAACACTCTACAGAGCTGCGTGCAACCTCAGGAACACGATGGAAGATGTTTTCTGAACTGGAACACTCTCTCCCTGCGGGATACAGTGAAAAACCTGTTTGCTGAGATGTAGGTGGCAAGAGGAACTTACTACAGTGCAGTGCAAAGGTAAAGGCTGCACAATACTGGCATTTTGTAAGCAGCTTGCAAACTGAGAGATAACAGTACCTTTCCACTCTGCTGCATTTTCCTTTCCCAGTACAATTCGAATTTTAGGGGGTTTGGACAACTTTCTTTTACTTCTTGCGAAACACTGCAGACCTTCTTATACCCTTTTAACAACTATGGGAGCTGTTTTCTCAACAGGCAAAGTTTCTCCTTAGGAGATACAGTGAAAAAGCTATTTGCTTAGATGAAGGTGACTAGAGGCACTTGCTACAGTGCACTGCAAAGGTAATGGCTGCACAACACTTGCATTGTGGCACAGTTTGCAAACTGATAGAAAACAGTTCCTTTCCACTCTCATGCCTTTTCCATTTATATTAATACTCCAAAGGAAGCAATTTTGGACAACAGTCCTTTGCTTCTTGCAAAGCACTCTGCAGACTTGCGTGCAACCTCTAGAACACAATGGGAGATTTTTTCTGAACAGACACACTTTCTCCTTAAGAGATATAGTAAAAAAGCTATTTGCTTAGATGTAGGTGACTAGAGGCACTTGCTAGAGTGCACTGCAAATGTAATCTCTGCACAACACTGGGATTGTGTGCCCAGTTTGCAAACTGATATGAAACACTACCTTTCCACTCTCTTGCCTTTCCTTTCACATTTATACTCAAAAGGAAGGCGTTTTGGACAACTTTTGTTTTCTTGTTGCAGAACAGTCTACAGAGCTGCGTGCAACCTCAGGAACACGATGGAAGATGTTTTCTGAACTGGAACACTCTCTCCCTGCGGGATACAGTGAAAAACCTCTTTGCTGAGATGTAGGTGGCAAGAGGAACTTACTACAGTGCAGTGCAAAGGTAAAGGCTGCACAACACAAGCATTTTGTAAGCAGCTTGCAAACTGAGAGATAACAGTACCTTTCCACTCTGCTGCAATTTCCTTTCCCATTACAATTCGAATTTTAGGGGGTTTGGACAACTTTCTTTTACTTCTTGCGAAACACTCTGCAGACCTTCTTGTACCCTTTTAAAAACCATGGGAGCTTTTTCTGAACTGGAACACTCTCTCCCTGCGGGATACAGTGAAAAACCTCTTTGCTGAGATGTAGGTGGCAAGAGGAACTTAGTACAGTGCACTGCAAAGGTAATGTCTGCCCAACGCTGGGATTGTGTCAGCAGCTGACAAACTGATTAAAAACAGTTCCTTTCCACTCTCATGCCTTTTCCATTTATATTAATACTCCAAAGGAAGCAATTTTGGACAACAGTCCTTTGCTTCTTGCAAAGCCCTCTGCAGATTTGCGTGCAACCTCTAGAACAAGATGGGAGATGTTTTCTGAACAGACGCACTTTCTCCTTAAGAGATATAGTAAAAAAGCTTTTTGCTTCGATGTAGGTGACAATTGGCACTTGCTAGCGTGCACTGCAAGTGTAATCTCTGAACAACACTGGGATTGTGTGCCCAGTTTGCAAACTGATATGAAACACTACCTTTCCACTCTCTTGCCTTTCCTTTCACATTTATACTCGAAAGGAAGGCGTTTTGGACAACTTTTGTTTTCTTGTTGCAGAACAGTCTACAGAGCTGCGTGCAACCTCAGGAACACGATGGAAGATGTTTTCTGAACTGGAACACTCTCTCCCTGCGGGATACAGTGAAAAACCTCTTTGCTGAGATGTAGGTGGCAAGAGGAACTTACTACAGTGCAGTGCAAAGGTAAAGGCTGCACAATACTGGCATTTTGTAAGCAGCTTGCAAACTGAGAGATAACAGTACCTTTCCACTCTGCTGCAATTTCCTTTCCCAGTACAATTCGAATTTTAGGGGGTTTGGACAACTTTCTTTTACTTCTTGCGAAACACTGCAGACCTTCTTGTACCCTTTTAAAAACTATGGGAGCTGTTTTCTCAACAGGCAAAGTTTCTCCTTAGGAGATACAGTGAAAAAGCTATTTGCTTAGATGAAGGTGACTAGAGGCACTTGCTACAGTGCACTGCAAAGGTAATGGCTGCACAACACTTGCATTGTGGCACAGTTTGCAAACTGATAGAAAACAGTACCCCTGCCCTCTCCTGCATTTTCCTTTCCCAGTGAAGTTCGAATTTTAGGGGTTTTGGACAACTTCCTTTTACCTCTTGCAGAACACTCTGCAGACCTTCTTGTACCTTCTAAAACACCATGGGAGATTTTTTCTGAACAGACACGCTTTCTCCTTAAGAGATATAGTAAAAAAGCTATTTGCTTAGATGTAGGTGACTAGAGGCACTTGCTAGAGTGCACTGCAAGTGTAATCTCTGCACAACACTGGGATTGTGTGCCCAGCTTGCAAACTGATATGAAACACTACCTTTCCACTCTCTTGCCTTTCCTTTCACATTTATACTCAAAAGGAAGGCGTTTTGGACAACTTTTGTTTTCTTGTTGCAGAACAGTCTACAGAGCTGCGTGCAACCTCAGGAACACGATGGAAGATGTTTTCTGAACTGGAACACTCTCTCCCTGCGGGATACAGTGAAAAACCTCTTTGCTGAGATGTAGGTGGCAAGAGGAACTTACTACAGTGCAGTGCAAAGGTAAAGGCTGCACAACACAAGCATTTTGTAAGCAGCTTGCAAACTGAGAGATAACAGTACCTTTCCACTCTGCTGCAATTTCCTTTCCCATTACAATTCGAATTTTAGGGGGTTTGGACAACTTTCTTTTACTTCTTGCGAAACACTCTGCAGACCTTCTTGTACCCTTTTAAAAACCATGGGAGCTTTTTCTGAACTGGAACACTCTCTCCCTGCGGGATACAGTGAAAAACCTCTTTGCTGAGATGTAGGTGGCAAGAGGAACTTAGTACAGTGCACTGCAAAGGTAATGTCTGCCCAACGCTGGGATTGTGTCAGCAGCTGACAAACTGATTAAAAACAGTTCCTTTCCACTCTCATGCCTTTTCCATTTATATTAATACTCCAAAGGAAGCAATTTTGGACAACAGTCCTTTGCTTCTTGCAAAGCCCTCTGCAGATTTGCGTGCAACCTCTAGAACAAGATGGGAGATGTTTTCTGAACAGACGCACTTTCTCCTTAAGAGATATAGTAAAAAAGCTTTTTGCTTCGATGTAGGTGACAATTGGCACTTGCTAGCGTGCACTGCAAGTGTAATCTCTGAACAACACTGGGATTGTGTGCCCAGTTTGCAAACTGATATGAAACACTACCTTTCCACTCTCTTGCCTTTCCTTTCACATTTATACTCGAAAGGAAGGCGTTTTGGACAACTTTTGTTTTCTTGTTGCAGAACAGTCTACAGAGCTGCGTGCAACCTCAGGAACACGATGGAAGATGTTTTCTGAACTGGAACACTCTCTCCCTGCGGGATACAGTGAAAAACCTCTTTGCTGAGATGTAGGTGGCAAGAGGAACTTACTACAGTGCAGTGCAAAGGTAAAGGCTGCACAATACTGGCATTTTGTAAGCAGCTTGCAAACTGAGAGATAACAGTACCTTTCCACTCTGCTGCAATTTCCTTTCCCAGTACAATTCGAATTTTAGGGGGTTTGGACAACTTTCTTTTACTTCTTGCGAAACACTGCAGACCTTCTTGTACCCTTTTAAAAACTATGGGAGCTGTTTTCTCAACAGGCAAAGTTTCTCCTTAGGAGATACAGTGAAAAAGCTATTTGCTTAGATGAAGGTGACTAGAGGCACTTGCTACAGTGCACTGCAAAGGTAATGGCTGCACAACACTTGCATTGTGGCACAGTTTGCAAACTGATAGAAAACAGTACCCCTGCCCTCTCCTGCATTTTCCTTTCCCAGTGAAGTTCGAATTTTAGGGGTTTTGGACAACTTCCTTTTACCTCTTGCAGAACACTCTGCAGACCTTCTTGTACCTTCTAAAACACCATGGGAGATTTTTTCTGAACAGACACGCTTTCTCCTTAAGAGATATAGTAAAAAAGCTTTTTGCTTAGATGTAGGTGACAATAGGCACTTGCTAGAGTGCACTGCAAGTGTAATCTCTGCACAACACTGGGATTGTGTGCCCAGCTTGCAAACTGATATGAAACACTACCTTTCCACTCTCTTGCCTTTCCTTTCACATTTATACTGGAGAGGAAGGCGTTTTGGACAACATTTGTTTTCTTGTTGCAGAACACTCTGCAGAGCTGCGTGCATCCTCAGGAACACGATGGAGGATGTTTTCTGAACTGGAACACTCTCTCCCTTCGGGATACAGTGAAAAACCTCTTTGCTTAGATTTAGGTGGCAAGAGGAACTTAGTACAGTGCAGTACAAAGGTAATGGCTGCACAACACAAGCATTTTGTAAGCAGCTTGCAAACTGTGAGATAACAGTACCTTTCTACTCTGCTGCATTTTCCCTTCCCAGTACAATTCGAATTTTAGGGGGTTTGGACAATTTTCTTTCACTTCTTGCGAAACACTCTGCAGACCTTCTAGTACCTTCTAAAACACCATGCGAGATGTTTTCTGAACAGACACACTTTCTCCTTAAGAGTTATAGTAAAAAAGCTTTTTGCTTAGATGTAGGTGACAATAGGCACTTGCTAGCGTGCACTGCAAGTGTAATCTCTGCACAACACTGGGATTGTGTGCCCAGCTTGCAAACTGATATGAAACAGTACCTTTCCACTCTCTTGCCTTTCCTTTCACATTAATACTGGAAAGGAAGGCGTTTTGGATAACTTTTGTTTTCTTGTTGCAGAACACTCTACAGAGCTGCGTGCAACCTCAGGAACACGATGGAAGATGTTTTCTGAACTGGAACACTCTCTCCCTGCGGGATACAGTGAAAAACCTGTTTGCTGAGATGTAGGTGGCAAGAGGAACTTACTACAGTGCAGTGCAAAGGTAAAGGCTGCACAATACTGGCATTTTGTAAGCAGCTTGCAAACTGAGAGATAACAGTACCTTTCCACTCTGCTGCATTTTCCTTTCCCAGTACAATTCGAATTTTAGGGGGTTTGGACAACTTTCTTTTACTTCTTGCGAAACACTGCAGACCTTCTTGTACCCTTTTAAAAACTATGGGAGCTGTTTTCTCAACAGGCAAAGTTTCTCCTTAGGAGATACAGTGAAAAAGCTATTTGCTTAGATGAAGGTGACTAGAGGCACTTGCTACAGTGCACTGCAAAGGTAATGGCTGCACAACACTTGCATTGTGGCACAGTTTGCAAACTGATAGAAAACAGTTCCTTTCCACTCTCATGCCTTTTCCATTTATATTAATACTCCAAAGGAAGCAATTTTGGACAACAGTCCTTTGCTTCTTGCAAAGCACTCTGCAGACTTGCGTGCAACCTCTAGAACACAATGGGAGATTTTTTCTGAACAGACACACTTTCTCCTTAAGAGATATAGTAAAAAAGCTATTTGCTTAGATGTAGGTGACTAGAGGCACTTGCTAGAGTGCACTGCAAATGTAATCTCTGCACAACACTGGGATTGTGTGCCCAGTTTGCAAACTGATATGAAACACTACCTTTCCACTCTCTTGCCTTTCCTTTCACATTTATACTCAAAAGGAAGGCGTTTTGGACAACTTTTGTTTTCTTGTTGCAGAACAGTCTACAGAGCTGCGTGCAACCTCAGGAACACGATGGAAGATGTTTTCTGAACTGGAACACTCTCTCCCTGCGGGATACAGTGAAAAACCTCTTTGCTGAGATGTAGGTGGCAAGAGGAACTTACTACAGTGCAGTGCAAAGGTAAAGGCTGCACAACACAAGCATTTTGTAAGCAGCTTGCAAACTGAGAGATAACAGTACCTTTCCACTCTGCTGCAATTTCCTTTCCCATTACAATTCGAATTTTAGGGGGTTTGGACAACTTTCTTTTACTTCTTGCGAAACACTCTGCAGACCTTCTTGTACCCTTTTAAAAACCATGGGAGCTTTTTCTGAACTGGAACACTCTCTCCCTGCGGGATACAGTGAAAAACCTCTTTGCTGAGATGTAGGTGGCAAGAGGAACTTAGTACAGTGCACTGCAAAGGTAATGTCTGCCCAACGCTGGGATTGTGTCAGCAGCTGACAAACTGATTAAAAACAGTTCCTTTCCACTCTCATGCCTTTTCCATTTATATTAATACTCCAAAGGAAGCAATTTTGGACAACAGTCCTTTGCTTCTTGCAAAGCCCTCTGCAGATTTGCGTGCAACCTCTAGAACAAGATGGGAGATGTTTTCTGAACAGACGCACTTTCTCCTTAAGAGATATAGTAAAAAAGCTTTTTGCTTCGATGTAGGTGACAATTGGCACTTGCTAGCGTGCACTGCAAGTGTAATCTCTGAACAACACTGGGATTGTGTGCCCAGTTTGCAAACTGATATGAAACACTACCTTTCCACTCTCTTGCCTTTCCTTTCACATTTATACTCGAAAGGAAGGCGTTTTGGACAACTTTTGTTTTCTTGTTGCAGAACAGTCTACAGAGCTGCGTGCAACCTCAGGAACACGATGGAAGATGTTTTCTGAACTGGAACACTCTCTCCCTGCGGGATACAGTGAAAAACCTCTTTGCTGAGATGTAGGTGGCAAGAGGAACTTACTACAGTGCAGTGCAAAGGTAAAGGCTGCACAATACTGGCATTTTGTAAGCAGCTTGCAAACTGAGAGATAACAGTACCTTTCCACTCTGCTGCAATTTCCTTTCCCAGTACAATTCGAATTTTAGGGGGTTTGGACAACTTTCTTTTACTTCTTGCGAAACACTGCAGACCTTCTTGTACCCTTTTAAAAACTATGGGAGCTGTTTTCTCAACAGGCAAAGTTTCTCCTTAGGAGATACAGTGAAAAAGCTATTTGCTTAGATGAAGGTGACTAGAGGCACTTGCTACAGTGCACTGCAAAGGTAATGGCTGCACAACACTTGCATTGTGGCACAGTTTGCAAACTGATAGAAAACAGTACCCCTGCCCTCTCCTGCATTTTCCTTTCCCAGTGAAGTTCGAATTTTAGGGGTTTTGGACAACTTCCTTTTACCTCTTGCAGAACACTCTGCAGACCTTCTTGTACCTTCTAAAACACCATGGGAGATTTTTTCTGAACAGACACGCTTTCTCCTTAAGAGATATAGTAAAAAAGCTTTTTGCTTAGATGTAGGTGACAATAGGCACTTGCTAGAGTGCACTGCAAGTGTAATCTCTGCACAACACTGGGATTGTGTGCCCAGCTTGCAAACTGATATGAAACACTACCTTTCCACTCTCTTGCCTTTCCTTTCACATTTATACTGGAGAGGAAGGCGTTTTGGACAACATTTGTTTTCTTGTTGCAGAACACTCTGCAGAGCTGCGTGCATCCTCAGGAACACGATGGAGGATGTTTTCTGAACTGGAACACTCTCTCCCTTCGGGATACAGTGAAAACCCTCTTTGCTTAGATTTAGGTGGCAAGAGGAACTTAGTACAGTGCAGTACAAAGGTAATGGCTGCACAACACAAGCATTTTGTAAGCAGCTTGCAAACTGTGAGATAACAGTACCTTTCTACTCTGCTGCATTTTCCCTTCCCAGTACAATTCGAATTTTAGGGGGTTTGGACAATTTTCTTTCACTTCTTGCGAAACACTCTGCAGACCTTCTAGTACCTTCTAAAACACCATGCGAGATGTTTTCTGAACAGACACACTTTCTCCTTAAGAGTTATAGTAAAAAAGCTTTTTGCTTAGATGTAGGTGACAATAGGCACTTGCTAGCGTGCACTGCAAGTGTAATCTCTGCACAACACTGGGATTGTGTGCCCAGTTTGCAAACTGATATGAAACAGTACCTTTCCACTCTCTTGCCTTTCCTTTCACATTAATACTGGAAAGGAAGGCGTTTTGGATAACTTTTGTTTTCTTGTTGCAGAACACTCTACAGAGCTGCGTGCAACCTCAGGAACACGATGGAAGATGTTTTCTGAACTGGAACACTCTCTCCCTGCGGGATACAGTGAAAAACCTGTTTGCTGAGATGTAGGTGGCAAGAGGAACTTACTACAGTGCAGTGCAAAGGTAAAGGCTGCACAACACAAGCATTTTGTAAGCAGTTTGCAAAGTGAGAGATAACAGTACCTTTCCACTCTGCTGCATTTTCCTTTCCCAGTACAATTCGAATTTTAGGGGGTTTGGACAACTTTCTTTTACTTCTTGCGAAACACTCTGTAGACCTTCTTGTACCCTTTTAAAAACGATGGGAGCTGTTTTCTCAACAGGCAAAGTTTCTCCTTAGGAGATACAGTGAAAAAGCTATTTGCTTAGATGTAGGTGACTAGAGGCACTTGCTACAGTGCACTGCAAAGGTAATGGCTGCACAACACTTGCATTGTGGCACAGTTTGCAAACTGATAGAAAACAGTACCCCTGCCCTCTCCTGCATTTTCCTTTCCCAGTGAAGTTCGAATTTTAGGGGTTTTGGACAACTTCCTTTTACCTCTTGCAGAACACTCTGCAGACCTTCTTGTACCTTCTAAAACACCATGGGAGATTTTTTCTGAACAGACACGCTTTCTCCTTAAGAGATATAGTAAAAAAGCTTTTTGCTTAGATGTAGGTGACAATAGGCACTTGCTAGAGTGCACTGCAAGTGTAATCTCTGCACAACACTGGGATTGTGTGCCCAGCTTGCAAACTGATATGAAACACTACCTTTCCACTCTCTTGCCTTTCCTTTCACATTTATACTCAAAAGGAAGGCGTTTTGGACAACTTTTGTTTTCTTGTTGCAGAACACTCTGCAGAGCTGCGTGCAACCTCAGGAACACGATGGAAGATGTTTTCTGAACTGGAACACTCTCTCCCTGCGGGATACAGTGAAAACCCTCTTTGCTTAGATTTAGGTGGCAAGAGGAACTTAGTACAGTGCAGTACAAAGGTAATGGCTGCACAACACAAGCATTTTGTAAGCAGTTTGCAAAGTGAGAGATAACAGTACCTTTCTACTCTGCTGCATTTTCCCTTCCCAGTACAATTCGAATTTTAGGGGGTTTGGACAACTTTCTTTTACTTCTTGCGAAACACTCTGTAGACCTTCTTGTACCCTTTTAAATACGATGGGAGCTGTTTTCTCAACAGGCAAAGTTTCTCCTTAGGAGATACAGTGAAAAAGCTATTTGCTTAGATGTAGGTGACTAGAGGCACTTGCTACAGTGCACTGAAAGGTAATGGCTGCAAAACACTTGCATTGTGGCACAGTTTGCAAACTGATAGAAAACAGTTCCTTTCCACTCTCATGCCTTTTCCATTTATAATAATACTCCAAAGGAAGCTATTTTGGACAACAGTCCTTTGCTTCTTGCAAAGCACTCTGCAGACTTGCGTGCAACCTCTAGAACACCATGGGAGATTTTTTCTGAAGAGACACACTTTCTCCTTAAGAGATATAGTAAAAAAGCTATTTGCTTAGATGTAGGTGACTAGAGGCACTTGCTAGCGTGCACTGCGAGTGTAATCTCTGCACAACACTGGGATTGTGTGCCCAGTTTGCAAACTGATATGAAACAGTACCTTTCCACTCTCTTGCCTTTCCTTTCACATTTATACTCAAAAGGAAGGCGTTTTGGACAACTTTTGTTTTCTTGTTGCAGAACACTCTGCAGAGCTGCGTGCAACCTCAGGAACACGATGGAAGATGTATTCTGAACTGGAACACTCTCTCCCTGCGGGATACAGTGAAAAACCTGTTTGCTGAGATGTAGGTGGCAAGAGGAACTTACTACAGTGCAGTGCAAAGGTAAGGGCTGCACAATACTGGCATTTTGTAAGCAGCTTGCAAACTGAGAGATAACAGTACCTTTCCACTCTGCTGCATTTTCCTTTCCCAGTACAATTCGAATTTTAGGGGGTTTGGACAACTTTCTTTTACTTCTTGCGAAACACTGCAGACCTTCTTGTACCCTTTTAAAAACTATGGGAGCTGTTTTCTCAACAGGCAAAGTTTCTCCTTAGGAGATACAGTGAAAAAGCTATTTGCTTAGATGAAGGTGACTAGAGGCACTTGCTACAGTGCACTGCAAAGGTAATGGCTGCACAACACTTGCATTGTGGCACAGTTTGCAAACTGATAGAAAACAGTTCCTTTCCACTCTCATGCCTTTTCCATTTATAATAATACTCCAAAGGAAGCAATTTTGGACAACAGTCCTTTGCTTCTTGCAAAGCACTCTGCAGACTTGCGTGCAACCTCTAGAACACAATGGGAGATTTTTTCTGAACAGACACACTTTCTCCTTAAGAGATATAGTAAAAAAGCTATTTGCTTAGATGTAGGTGACTAGAGGCACTTGCTAGAGTGCACTGCAAATGTAATCTCTGCACAACACTGGGATTGTGTGCCCAGCTTGCAAACTGATATGAAACACTACCTTTCCACTCTCTTGCCTTTCCTTTCACATTTATACTCAAAAGGAAGGCGTTTTGGACAACTTTTGTTTTCTTGTTGCAGAACACTCTGCAGAGCTGCGTGCAACCTCAGGAACACGATGGAAGATGTTTTCTGAACTGGAACACTCTCTCCCTGCGGGATACAGTGAAAAACCTCTTTGCTGAGATGTAGGTGGCAAGAGGAACTTACTACAGTGCAGTGCAAAGGTAAAGGCTGCACAACACAAGCATTTTGTAAGCAGCTTGCAAACTGAGAGATAACAGTACCTTTCCACTCTGCTGCAATTTCCTTTCCCATTACAATTCGAATTTTAGGGGGTTTGGAAAACTTTCTTTTACTTCTTGCGAAACACTCTGCAGACCTTCTTGTACCCTTTTAAAAACCATGGGAGCTTTTTCTGAACTGGAACACTCTCTCCCTGCGGGATACAGTGAAAAACCTCTTTGCTGAGATGTAGGTGGCAAGAGGAACTTAGTACAGTGCACTGCAAAGGTAATGTCTGCCCAACGCTGGGATTGTGTCAGCAGCTGACAAACTGATTAAAAACAGTTCCTTTCCACTCTCATGCCTTTTCCATTTATATTAATACTCCAAAGGAAGCAATTTTGGACAACAGTCCTTTGCTTCTTGCAAAGCCCTCTGCAGATTTGCGTGCAACCTCTAGAACAAGATGGGAGATGTTTTCTGAACAGACACACTTTCTCCTTAAGAGATATAGTAAAAAAGCTTTTTGCTTAGATGTAGTAGACAATTGGCACTTGCTAGCGTGCACTGCAAGTGTAATCTCTGAACAACACTGGGATTGTGTGCCCAGTTTGCAAACTGATATGAAACAGTACCTTTCCACTCTCTTGCCTTTCTTTTCACATTTATACTGGAAAGGAAGGCGTTTTGGACAACTTTTGTTTTCTTGTTGCAGAACACTCTGCAGAGCTGCGTGCAACCTCAGGAACACGATGGAAGATGTTTTCTGAACTGGAACACTCTCTCCCTGCGGGATACAGTGAAAAACCTCTTTGCTGAGATGTAGGTGGCAAGAGGAACTTACTACAGTGCAGTGCAAAGGTGAAGGCTGCACAACACTGGCATTTTGTAAGCAGCTTGCAAACTGAGAGATAACAGTACCTTTCCACTCTGCTGCATTTTCCTTTCCCAGTACAATTCGAATTTTAGGGGGTTTGGACAACTTTCTTTTACTTCTTGCAGAACACTCTGCAGATCTTCTTGTACCCTTTTAAAAACGATGGGAGCTGTTTTCTCAACAGGCAAAGTTTCTCCTTAGGAGATACAGTGAAAAAGCTATTTGCTTAGATGTAGGTGACTAGAGGCACTTGCTACAGTGCACTGCAAAGGTAATGGCTGCACAACACTTGCATTGTGGCACAGTTTGCAAACTGAAAGAAAACAGTACCCCTGCCCTCTCCTGCACGTTCTTTTCCCACTGAAGTTCGAATTTTAGGGGTTTTCGACAACTTTCTTTTACTTCTTGCAGAACACTGTGCAGACCTTCTTGTACCTTCTAAAACACCATGCGAGATGTTTTCTGAACAGACACACTTCCTCCTTAAGAGATATAGTAAAAAAGCTTTTTGCTTAGATGTAGGTGACAATAGGCACTTGCTAGAGTGCACTGCAAGTGTAATCTCTGCACAACACTGGGATTGTGTGCCCAGCTTGCAAACTGATATGAAACAGTACCTTTCCACTCTCTTGCCTTTCCTTTCACATTTATACTGGAGAGGAAGGAGTTTTGGACAACTTTTGTTTTCTTGCTACAGAACACTCTGCAGAGCTGCGTGCATCCTCAGGAACACGATGGAAGATGTTTTCTGAACTGGAACACTCTCTCCCTGCGGGATACAGTGAAAACCCTCTTTGCTTAGATTTAGGTGGCAAGAGGAACTTAGTACAGTGCAGTACAAAGGTAATGGCTGCGCAACACAAGCATTTTATAAGCAGTTTGCAAAGTGAGAGATAACAGTACCTTTCTACTCTGCTGCATTTTCCTTTCCCAGTACAATTTGAATTTTAGGGGGTTTGGACAACTTTCTTTTACTTCTTGCGAAACACTCTGCAGACCTTCTTGTACCTTCTAAAACACCATGCGAGATGTTTTCTGAACAGACACACTTTCTCCTTAAGAGATATAGTAAAAAAGCTTTTTGCTTAGATGTAGGTGACAATAGGCACTTGCTAGCGTGCACTGCAAGTGTAATCTCTGCACAACACTGGGATTGTGTGCCCAGCTTGCAAACTGATATGAAACAGTACCTTTCCACTCTCTTGCCTTTCCTTTCACATTTATACTGGAAAAGAAGGCGTTTTGGACAACCTTTGTTTTCTTGTTGCAGAACACTCTGCAGAGCTGCGTGCAACCTCAGGAACACGATGGAAGATGTTTTCTGAACTGGAACACTCTCTCCCTGCGGGATACAGTGAAAAACCTCTTTGCTTAGATTTAGGTGGCAAGAGGAACTTAGTACAGTGCAGTGCAAAGGTAATGGCTGCACAACACAAGCATTTTGTAAGCATCTTGCAAACTGTGAGATAACAGTACCTTTCTACTCTGCTGCATTTTCCCTTCCCAGTACAATTCGAATTTTAGGGGGTTTGGACAATTTTCTTTCACTTCTTGCGAAACACTCTGCAGACCTTCTAGTACCTTCTAAAACACCATGCGAGATGTTTTCTGAACAGACACACTTTCTCCTTAAGAGATATAGTAAAAAAGCTTTTTGCTTAGATGTAGGTGACAATAGGCACTTGCTAGCGTGCACTGCAAGTGTAATCTCTGCACAACACTGGGATTGTGTGCCCAGCTTGCAAACTGATATGAAACAGTACCTTTCCACTCTCTTGCCTTTCCTTTCACATTTATACTCAAAAGGAAGGCGTTTTGGATAACTTTTGTTTTCTTGTTGCAGAACACTCTACAGAGCTGCGTGCAACCTCAGGAACACGATGGAAGATGTTTTCTGAACTGGAACACTCTCTCCCTGCTGGATACAGTGAAAAACCTGTTTGCTGAGATGTAGGTGGCAAGAGGAACTTACTACAGTGCAGTGCAAAGGTAAAGGCTGCACAACACAAGCATTTTGTAAGCAGCTTGCAAACTGAGAGATAACAGTACCTTTCCACTCTGCTGCATTTTCCTTTCCCAGTACAATTCGAATTTTAGGGGGTTTGGACAACTTTCTTTTACTTCTTGCGAAACACTCTGTAGACCTTCTTGTACCCTTTTAAATACGATGGGAGCTTTTTTCTCAACAGGCAAAGTTTCTCCTTAGGAGATACAGTGAAAAAGCTATTTGCTTAGATGTAGGTGACTAGAGGCACTTGCTACACTGCACTGAAAGGTAATGGCTGCAAAACACTTGCATTGTGGCACAGTTTGCAAACTGATAGAAAACAGTTCCTTTCCACTCTCATGCCTTTTCCATTTATAATAATACTCCAAAGGAAGCAATTTTGGACAACAGTCCTTTGCTTCTTGCAAAGCACTCTCCTGACTTGCGTGCAACCTCTAGAACACAATGGGAGATTTTTTCTGAACAGACACACTTTCTCCTTAAGAGATATAGTAAAAAAGCTATTTGCTTAGATGTAGGTGACTAGAGGCACTTGCTAGAGTGCACTGCAAGTGTAATCTCTGCACAACACTGGGATTGTGTGCCCAGCTTGCAAACTGATATGAAACACTACCTTTCCACTCTCTTGCCTTTCCTTTCACATTTATACTCAAAAGGAAGGCGTTTTGGACAACTTTTGTTTTCTTGTTGCAGAACACTCTGCAGAGCTGCGTGCAACCTCAGGAACACGATGGAAGATGTTTTCTGAACTGGAACACTCTCTCCCTGCGGGATACAGTGAAAAACCTCTTTGCTGAGATGTAGGTGGCAAGAGGAACTTACTACAGTGCAGTGCAAAGGTAAAGGCTGCACAACACAAGCATTTTGTAAGCAGCTTGCAAACTGAGAGATAACAGTACCTTTCCACTCTGCTGCAATTTCCTTTCCCATTACAATTCGAATTTTAGGGGGTTTGGAAAACTTTCTTTTACTTCTTGCGAAACACTCTGCAGACCTTCTTGTACCCTTTTAAAAACCATGGGAGCTTTTTCTGAACTGGAACACTCTCTCCCTGCGGGATACAGTGAAAAACCTGTTTGCTGAGATTTAGGTGGCAAGAGGAACTTAGTACAGTGCACTGCAAAGGTAATGTCTGCCCAACGCTGGGATTGTGTCAGCAGCTGACAAACTGATTTAAAACAGTTCCTTTCCACTCTCATGCCTTTTCCATTTATATTAATACTCCAAAGGAAGCAATTTTGGACAACAGTCCTTTGCTTCTTGCAAAGCCCTCTGCAGATTTGCGTGCAACCTCTAGAACAAGATGGGAGATGTTTTCTGAACAGACACACTTTCTCCTTAAGAGATATAGTAAAAATGCTTTTTGCTTAGATGTAGGTGACAATTGGCACTTGCTAGCGTGCACTGCAAGTGTAATCTCTGAACAACACTGGGATTGTGTGCCCAGTTTGCAAACTGATATGAAACAGTACCTTTCCACTCTCTTGCCTTTCTTTTCACATTTATACTGGAAAGGAAGGCGTTTTGGACAACTTTTGTTTTCTTGTTGCAGAACAGTCTACAGAGCTGCGTGCAACCTCAGGAACACGATGGAAGATGTTTTCTGAACTGGAACACTCTCTCCCTGCGGGATACAGTGAAAAACCTCTTTGCTGAGATTTAGGTTGCAAGAGGAACTTACTACAGTGCAGTACAAAGGTAATGGCTGCACAACACAAACATTTTGTAAGCAGTTTGCAAAGTGAGAGATAACAGTACCTTTCCACTCTGCTGCATTTTCCTTTCCCAGTACAATTCGAATTTTAGGGGGTTTGGACAACTTTCTTTTACTTCTTGCGAAACACTCTGCAGACCTTCTTGTACCCTTTTAAATACGATGGGAGCTGTTTTCTCAACAGGCAAAGTTTCTCCTTAGGAGATACAGTGAAAAAGCTATTTGCTTAGATGTAGGTGACTAGAGGCACTTGCTACAGTGCACTGCAAAGGTAATGGCTGCACAACACTTGCATTGTGGCACAGTTTGCAAACTGATAGAAAACAGTACCCCTGCCCTCTCCTGCATTTTCCTTTCCCAGTGAAGTTCGAATTTTAGGGGTTTTGGACAACTTCCTTTTACCTCTTGCAGAACACTCTGCAGACCTTCTTGTACCTTCTAAAACACCATGGGAGATTTTTTCTGAACAGACACGCTTTCTCCTTAAGAGATATAGTAAAAAAGCTTTTTGCTTAGATGTAGGTGACAATAGGCACTTGCTAGAGTGCACTGCAAGTGTAATCTCTGCACAACACTGGGATTGTGTGCCCAGCTTGCAAACTGATATGAAACACTACCTTTCCACTCTCTTGCCTTTCCTTTCACATTTATACTCAAAAGGAAGGCGTTTTGGACAACTTTTGTTTTCTTGTTGCAGAACACTCTGCAGAGCTGCGTGCAACCTCAGGAACACGATGGAAGATGTTTTCTGAACTGGAACACTCTCTCTCTGCGGGATACAGTGAAAAACCTCTTTGCTGAGATGTAGGTGGCAAGAGGAACTTACTACAGTGCAGTGCAAAGGTAAAGGCTGCACAACACTGGCATTTTGTAAGCAGCTTGCAAACTGAGAGATAACAGTACCTTTCCACTCTGCTGCATTTTCCTTTCCCAGTACAATTCGAATTTTAGGGGGTTTGGACAACTTTCTTTTACTTCTTGAAGAACACTCCGCAGATCTTCTTGTACCCTTTTCAAAACGATGGGAGCTGTTTTCTCAACAGGCAAAGTTTCTCCTTAGGAGATACAGTGAAAAAGCTATTTGCTTAGATGTAGGTGACTAGAGGCACTTGCTACAGTGCACTGCAAAGGTAATGGCTGCACAACACTTGTATTGTGGCACAGTTTGCAAACTGATAGAAAACAGTACCCCTGCCCTCTCCTGCATGTTCATTTCCCACTGAAGTTCGAATTTTAGGGGTTTTGGACAACTTTCTTTTACTTCTTGCAGACACTCTGCAGACCATCTTGTACCTTCTAAAACACCATGCGAGATGTTTTCTGAACAGACACACTTCCTCCTTAAGAGATATAGTAAAAAAGCTTTTTGCTTAGATGTAGGTGACAATAGGCACTTGCTAGAGTGCACTGCAAGTGTAATCTCTGCACAACACTGGGATTGTGTGCCCAGCTTGCAAACTGATATGAAACAGTACCTTTCCACTCTCTTGCCTTTCCTTTCACATTTATACTGGAGAGGAAGGCGTTTTGGACAACTTTTGTTTTCTTGTTGCAGAACACTCTGCAGAGCTGCGTGCATCCTCAGGAACACGATGGAGGATGTTTTCTGAACTGGAACACTCTCTCCCTGCGGGATACAGTGAAAAACCTCTTTGCTTAGATTTAGGTGGCAAGAGGAACTTAGTACAGTGCAGTACAAAGGTAATGGCTGCGCAACACAAGCATTTTATAAGCAGTTTGCAAAGTGAGAGATAACAGTACCTTTCTACTCTGCTGCATTTTCCTTTCCCAGTACAATTTGAATTTTAGGGGGTTTGGACAACTTTCTTTTACTTCTTGCGAAACACTCTGCAGACCTTCTTGTACCTTCTAAAACACCATGCGAGATGTTTTCTGAACAGACACACTTTCTCCTTAAGAGATATAGTAAAAAAGCTTTTTGCTTAGATGTAGGTGACAATTGGCACTTGCTAGCGTGCACTGCAAGTGTAATCTCTGAACAACACTGGGATTGTGTGCCCAGTTTGCAAACTGATATGAAACAGTACCTTTCCACTCTCTTGCCTTTCTTTTCACATTTATACTGGAAAGGAAGGCGTTTTGGACAACTTTTGTTTTCTTGTTGCAGAACAGTCTACAGAGCTGCGTGCAACCTCAGGAACACGATGGAAGATGTTTTCTGAACTGGAACACTCTCTCCCTGCGGGATACAGTGAAAAACCTGTTTGCTGAGATTTAGGTTGCAAGAGGAACTTACTACAGTGCAGTACAAAGGTAATGGCTGCACAACACAAGCATTTTGTAAGCAGTTTGCAAAGTGAGAGATAACAGTACCTTTCCACTCTGCTGCATTTTCCTTTCCCAGTACAATACGAATTTTAGGGGGTTTGGACAACTTTCTTTTACTTCTTGCGAAACACTCTGTAGACCTTCTTGTACCCTTTTAAAAACGATGGGAGCTGTTTTCTCAACAGGCAAAGTTTCTCTTTAGGAGATACAGTGAAAAAGCTATTTGCTTAGATGTAGGTGACTAGAGGCACTTTCTACAGTGCACTGCAAAGGTAATGGCTGCACAACACTTGCATTGTGGCACAGTTTGCAAACTGACAGAAAACAGTACCCCTGCCATCTCCTGCATTTTCTTTTCCCACTGAAGTTCGAATTTTAGGGGTTTTGGACAACTTTCTTTTACTTCTTGCAGAACACTGTGCAGACCTTCTTGTACCTTCTAAAACACCATGCGAGATGTTTTCTGAACAGACACACTGCCTCCTTAAGAGATATAGTAAAAAAGCTTTTTGCTTAGATGTAGGTGACAATAGGCACTTGCTAGCGTGCACTGCAAGTGTAATCTCTGCACAACACTGGGATTGTGTGCCCAGCTTGCAAACTGATATGAAACAGTACCTTTCCACTCTCTTGCCTTTCCTTTCACATTTATACTGGAGAGGAAGGAGTTTTGGACAACTTTTGTTTTCTTGCTACAGAACACTCTGCAGAGCTGCGTGCATCCTCAGGAACACGATGGAGGATGTTTTCTGAACTGGAACACTCTCTCCCTGCGGGATACAGTGAAAACCCTCTTTGCTTAGATTTAGGTGGCAAGAGGAACTTAGTACAGTGCAGTACAAAGGTAATGGCTGCGCAACACAAGCATTTTATAAGCAGTTTGCAAAGTGAGAGATAACAGTACCTTTCTACTCTGCTGCATTTTCCTTTCCCAGTACAATTTGAATTTTAGGGGGTTTGGACAACTTTCTTTTACTTCTTGCGAAACACTCTGCAGACCTTCTTGTACCTTCTAAAACACCATGCGAGATGTTTTCTGAACAGACACACTTTCTCCTTAAGAGATATAGTAAAAAAGCTTTTTGCTTAGATGTAGGTGACAATAGGCACTTGCTAGCGTGCACTGCAAGTGTAATCTCTGCACAACACTGGGATTGTGTGCCCAGCTTGCAAACTGATATGAAACAGTACCTTTCCACTCTCTTGCCTTTCCTTTCACATTTATACTGGAAAAGAAGGCGTTTTGGACAACCTTTGTTTTCTTGTTGCAGAACACTCTGCAGAGCTGCGTGCAACCTCAGGAACACGATGGAAGATGTTTTCTGAACTGGAACACTATCTCCCTGCGGGATACAGTGAAAAACCTCTTTGCTTAGATTTAGGTGGCAAGAGGAACTTAGTACAGTGCAGTGCAAAGGTAATGGCTGCACAACACAAGCATTTTGTAAGCATCTTGCAAACTGTGAGATAACAGTACCTTTCTACTCTGCTGCATTTTCCCTTCCCAGTACAATTCGAATTTTAGGGGGTTTGGACAATTTTCTTTCACTTCTTGCGAAACACTCTGCAGACCTTCTAGTACCTTCTAAAACACCATGCGAGATGTTTTCTGAACAGACACACTTTCTCCTTAAGAGATATAGTAAAAAAGCTTTTTGCTTAGATGTAGGTGACAATTGGCACTTGCTAGCGTGCACTGCAAGTGTAATCTCTGCACAACACTGGGATTGTGTGCCCAGCTTGCAAACTGATATGAAACAGTACCTTTCCACTCTCTTGCCTTTCCTTTCACATTTATACTCAAAAGGAAGGCGTTTTGGATAACTTTTGTTTTCTTGTTGCAGAACACTCTACAGAGCTGCGTGCAACCTCAGGAACACGATGGAAGATGTTTTCTGAACTGGAACACTCTCTCCCTGCTGGATACAGTGAAAAACCTGTTTGCTGAGATGTAGGTGGCAAGAGGAACTTACTACAGTGCAGTGCAAAGGTAAAGGCTGCACAACACAAGCATTTTGTAAGCAGCTTGCAAACTGAGAGATAACAGTACCTTTCCACTCTGCTGCATTTTCCTTTCCCAGTACAATTCGAATTTTAGGGGGTTTGGACAACTTTCTTTTACTTCTTGCGAAACACTCTGTAGACCTTCTTGTACCCTTTTAAATACGATGGGAGTTTTTTCTCAACAGGCAAAGTTTCTCCTTAGGAGATACAGTGAAAAAGCTATTTGCTTAGATGTAGGTGACTAGAGGCACTTGCTACACTGCACTGAAAGGTAATGGCTGCAAAACACTTGCATTGTGGCACAGTTTGCAAACTGATAGAAAACAGTTCCTTTCCACTCTCATGCCTTTTCCATTTATATTAATACTCCAAAGGAAGCAATTTTGGACAACAGTCCTTTGCTTCTTGCAAAGCACTCTGCAGACTTGCGTGCAACCTCTAGAACACAATGGGAGATTTTTTCTGAACAGACACACTTTCTCCTTAAGAGATATAGTAAAAAAGCTATTTGCTTAGATGTAGGTGACTAGAGGCACTTGCTAGAGTGCACTGCAAGTGTAATCTCTGCACAACACTGGGATTGTGTGCCCAGCTTGCAAACTGATATGAAACACTACCTTTCCACTCTCTTGCCTTTCCTTTCACATTTATACTCAAAAGGAAGGCGTTTTGGACAACTTTTGTTTTCTTGTTGCAGAACACTCTGCAGAGCTGCGTGCAACCTCAGGAACACGATGGAAGATGTTTTCTGAACTGGAACACTCTCTCCCTGCGGGATACAGTGAAAAACCTCTTTGCTGAGATGTAGGTGGCAAGAGGAACTTACTACAGTGCAGTGCAAAGGTAAAGGCTGCACAACACAAGCATTTTGTAAGCAGCTTGCAAACTGAGAGATAACAGTACCTTTCCACTCTGCTGCAATTTCCTTTCCCATTACAATTCGAATTTTAGGGGGTTTGGAAAACTTTCTTTTACTTCTTGCGAAACACTCTGCAGACCTTCTTGTACCCTTTTAAAAACCATGGGAGCTTTTTCTGAACTGGAACACTCTCTCCCTGCGGGATACAGTGAAAAACCTGTTTGCTGAGATGTAGGTGGCAAGAGGAACTTAGTACAGTGCACTGCAATGGTAATGTCTGCCCAACGCTGGGATTGTGTCAGCAGCTGACAAACTGATTTAAAACAGTTCCTTTCCACTCTCATGCCTTTTCCATTTATATTAATACTCCAAAGGAAGCAATTTTGGACAACAGTCCTTTGCTTCTTGCAAAGCCCTCTGCAGATTTGCGTGCAACCTCTAGAACAAGATGGGAGATGTTTTCTGAACAGACACACTTTCTCCTTAAGAGATATAGTAAAAAAGCTTTTTGCTTAGATGTAGGTGACAATTGGCACTTGCTAGCGTGCACTGCAAGTGTAATCTCTGAACAACACTGGGATTGTGTGCCCAGTTTGCAAACTGATATGAAACAGTACCTTTCCACTCTCTTTCCTTTCTTTTCACATTTATACTGGAAAGGAAGGCTTTTTGGACAACTTTTGTTTTCTTGTTGCAGAACAGTCTACAGAGCTGCGTGCAACCTCAGGAACACGATGGAAGATGTTTTCTGAACTGGAACACTCTCTCCCTGCGGGATACAGTGAAAAACCTCTTTGCTGAGATTTAGGTTGCAAGAGGAACTTACTACAGTGCAGTACAAAGGTAATGGCTGCACAACACAAACATTTTGTAAGCAGTTTGCAAAGTGAGAGATAACAGTACCTTTCCACTCTGCTGCATTTTCCTTTCCCAGTACAATTCGAATTTTAGGGGGTTTGGACAACTTTCTTTTACTTCTTGCGAAACACTCTGCAGACCTTCTTGTACCCTTTTAAAAACGATGGGAGCTGTTTTCTCAACAGGCAAAGTTTCTCCTTAGGAGATACAGTGAAAAAGCTATTTGCTTAGATGTAGGTGACTAGAGGCACTTGCTACAGTGCACTGCAAAGGTAATGGCTGCACAACACTTGCATTGTGGCACAGTTTGCAAACTGATAGAAAACAGTACCCCTGCCCTCTCCTGCATTTTCCTTTCCCAGTGAAGTTCGAATTTTAGGGGTTTTGGACAACTTCCTTTTACCTCTTGCAGAACACTCTGCAGACCTTCTTGTACCTTCTAAAACACCATGGGAGATTTTTTCTGAACAGACACGCTTTCTCCTTAAGAGATATAGTAAAAAAGCTTTTTGCTTAGATGTAGGTGACAATAGGCACTTGCTAGCGTGCACTGCGAGTGTAATCTCTGCACAACACTGGGATTGTGTGCCCAGCTTGCAAACTGATATGAAACACTACCTTTCCACTCTCTTGCCTTTCCTTTCACATTTATACTCAAAAGGAAGGCGTTTTGGACAACTTTTGTTTTCTTGTTGCAGAACACTCTGCAGAGCTGCGTGCAACCTCAGGAACACGATGGAAGATGTTTTGTGAACTGGAACACTCTCTCTCTGCGGGATACAGTGAAAAACCTCTTTGCTGAGATGTAGGTGGCAAGAGGAACTTACTACAGTGCAGTGCAAAGGTAAAGGCTGCACAACACTGGCATTTTGTAAGCAGCTTGCAAACTGAGAGATAACAGTACCTTTCCACTCTGCTGCATTTTCCTTTCCCAGTACAATTCGAATTTTAGGGGGTTTGGACAACTTTCTTTTACTTCTTGCAGAACACTCTGCAGATCTTCTTGTACCCTTTTAAAAACGATGGGAGCTGTTTTCTCAACAGGCAAAGTTTCTCCTTAGGAGATACAGTGAAAAAGCTATTTGCTTAGATGTAGGTGACTAGAGGCACTTGCTACAGTGCACTGCAAAGGTAATGGCTGCACAACACTTGCATTGTGGCACAGTTTGCAAACTCATAGAAAACAGTACCCCTGCCCTCTCCTGCATGTTCTTTTCCCACTGAAGTTCGAATTTTAGGGGTTTTGGACAACTTTCTTTTACTTCTTGCAGAACACTGTGCAGACCTTCTTGTACCTTCTAAAACACCATGCGAGATGTTTTCTGAACAGACACACTTCCTCCTTAAGAGATATAGTAAAAAAGCTTTTTGCTTAGATGTAGGTGACAATAGGCACTTGCTAGAGTGCACTGCAAGTGTAATCTCTGCACAACACTGGGATTGTGTGCCCAGCTTGCAAACTGATATGAAACAGTACCTTTCCACTCTCTTGCCTTTCCTTTCACATTTATACTGGAGAGGAAGGCGTTTTGGACAACTTTTGTTTTCTTGTTGCAGAACACTCTGCAGAGCTGCGTGCATCCTCAGGAACACGATGGAGGATGTTTTCTGAACTGGAACACTCTCTCCCTGCGGGATACAGTGAAAACCCTCTTTGCTTAGATTTAGGTGGCAAGAGGAACTTAGTACAGTGCAGTACAAAGGTAATGTCTGCGCAACACAAGCATTTTATAAGCAGTTTGCAAAGTGAGAGATAACAGTACCTTTCTACTCTGCTGCATTTTCCTTTCCCAGTACAATTTGAATTTTAGGGGGTTTGGACAACTTTCTTTTACTTCTTGCGAAACACTCTGCAGACCTTCTTGTACCTTCTAAAACACCATGCGAGATGTTTTCTGAACAGACACACTTTCTCCTTAAGAGATATAGTAAAAAAGCTTTTTGCTTAGATGTAGGTGACAATAGGCACTTGCTAGCGTGCACTGCAAGTGCAATCTCTGCACAACACTGGGATTGTGTGCCCAGCTTGCAAACTGATATGAAACAGTACCTTTCCACTCTCTTGCCTTTCCTTTCACATTTATACTGGAAAAGAAGGCGTTTAGGACAACCTTTGTTTTCTTGTTGCAGAACACTCTGCAGAGCTGCGTGCAACCTCAGGAACACGATGGAAGATGTTTTCTGAACTGGAACACTCTCTCCCTGCGGGATACAGTGAAAAACCTCTTTGCTTAGATTTAGGTGGCAAGAGGAACTTAGTACAGTGCAGTGCAAAGGTAATGGCTGCACAACACAAGCATTTTGTAAGCATCTTGCAAACTGTGAGATAACAGTACCTTTCTACTCTGCTGCATTTTCCCTTCCCAGTACAATTTGAATTTTAGGGGGTTTGGACAACTTTCTTTTACTTCTTGCGAAACACTCTGCAGACCTTCTTGTACCTTCTAAAACACCATGCGAGATGTTTTCTGAACAGACACACTTTCTCCTTAAGAGATATAGTAAAAAAGCTTTTTGCTTAGATGTAGGTGACAATAGGCACTTGCTAGCGTGCACTGCAAGTGTAATCTCTGCACAACACTGGGATTGTGTGCCCAGCTTGCAAACTGATATGAAACAGTACCTTTCCACTCTCTTGCCTTTCCTTTCACATTAATACTGGAAAGGAAGGCGTTTTGGACAACTTTTGTTTTCTTGTTGCAGAACACTCTGCAGAGCTGCGTGCAACCTCAGGAACACGATGGAAGATGTTTTCTGAACTGGAACACTCTCTCCCTGCGGGATACAGTGAAAAACCTCTTTGCTGAGATGTAGGTGGCAAGAGGAACTTACTACAGTGCAGTGCAAAGGTAAAGGCTGCACAACACAAGCATTTTGTAAGCAGCTTGCAAACTGAGAGATAACAGTACCTTTCCACTCTGCTGCAATTTCCTTTCCCATTACAATTCGAATTTTAGGGGGTTTGGAAAACTTTCTTTTACTTCTTGCGAAACACTCTGCAGACCTTCTTGTACCCTTTTAAAAACCATGGGAGCTTTTTCTGAACTGGAACACTCTCTCCCTGCGGGATACAGTGAAAAACCTGTTTGCTGAGATGTAGGTGGCAAGAGGAACTTAGTACAGTGCCCTGCAAAGGTAATGTCTGCCCAACGCTGGGATTGTGTCAGCAGCTGACAAACTGATTAAAAACAGTTCCTTTCCACTCTCATGCCTTTTCCATTTATATTAATACTCCAAAGGAAGCAATTTTGGACAACAGTCCTTTGCTTCTTGCAAAGCCCTCTGCAGATTTGCGTGCAACCTCTAGAACAAGATGGGAGATGTTTTCTGAACAGACACACTTTCTCCTTAAGAGATATAGTAAAAAAGCTTTTTGCTTAGATGTAGGTGACAATTGGCACTTGCTAGCGTGCACTGCAAGTGTAATCTCTGAACAACACTGGGATTGTGTGCCCAGTTTGCAAACTGATATGAAACAGTACCTTTCCACTCTCTTGCCTTTCTTTTCACATTTATACTGGAAAGGAAGGCGTTTTGGACAACTTTTGTTTTCTTGTTGCAGAACAGTCTACAGAGCTGCGTGCAACCTCAGGAACACGATGGAAGATGTTTTCTGAACTGGAACACTCTCTCCCTGCGGGATACAGTGAAAAACCTCTTTGCTGAGATTTAGGTTGCAAGAGGAACTTACTACAGTGCAGTACACAGGTAATGGCTGCACAACACAAGCATTTTGTAAGCAGTTTGCAAAGTGAGAGATAACAGTACCTTTCCACTCTGCTGCATTTTCCTTTCCCAGTACAATTCGAATTTTAGGGGGTTTGGACAACTTTCTTTTACTTCTTGCGAAACACTCTGTAGACCTTCTTGTACCCTTTTAAAAACGATGGGAGCTGTTTTCTCAACAGGCAAAGTTTCTCCTTAGGAGATACAGTGAAAAAGCTATTTGCTTAGATATAGGTGACTAGAGGCACTTGCTACAGTGCACTGAAAGGTAATGGCTGCACAACACTTGCATTGTGGCACAGTTTGCAAACTGATAGAAAACAGTACCCCTGCCCTCTCCTGCATTTTCCTTTCCCAGTGAAGTTCGAATTTTAGGGGGTTTGGACAACTTTCTTTTACTTCTTGCGGAACACTCTGCAGACCTTCTTGTACCTTCTAAAACACCATGCGAGATGTTTTCTGAACAGACACACTTTCTCCTTAAGAGATATAGTAAAAAAGCTTTTTGCTTAGATGTAGGTGACAATAGGCACTTGCTAGCGTGCACTGCAAGTGTAATCTCTGCACAACACTGGGATTGTGTGCCCAGCTTGCAAACTGATATGAAACAGTACCTTTCCACTCTCTTGCCTTTCCTTTCACATTAATACTGGAAAGGAAGGCGTTTTGGACAACTTTTGTTTTCTTGTTGCAGAACACTCTGCAGAGCTGCGTGCAACCTCAGGAACACGATGGAAGATGTTTTCTGAACTGGAACACTCTCTCCCTGCGGGATACAGTGAAAAACCTCTTTGCTGAGATGTAGGTGGCAAGAGGAACTTACTACAGTGCAGTGCAAAGGTAAAGGCTGCACAACACAAGCATTTTGTAAGCAGCTTGCAAACTGAGAGATAACAGTACCTTTCCACTCTGCTGCATTTTCCTTTCCCAGTAAAATTCGAATTTTAGGGGGTTTGGACAACTTTCTTTTACTTCTTGCGAAACACTCTGTAGACCTTCTTGTACCCTTTTAAATACGATGGGAGCTGTTTTCTCAACAGGCAAAGTTTCTCCTTAGGAGATACAGTGAAAAAGCTATTTGCTTAGATGTAGGTGACTAGAGGCACTTGCTACAGTGCACTGAAAGGTAATGGCTGCAAAACACTTGCATTGTGGCACAGTTTGCAAACTGATAGAAAACAGTTCCTTTCCACTCTCATGCCTTTTCCATTTATAATAATACTCCAAAGGAATCTATTTTGGACAACAGTCCTTTGCTTCTTGCAAAGCACTCTGCAGACTTGCGTGCAACCTCTAGAACACCATGGGAGATTTTTTCTGAAGAGACACACTTTCTCCTTAAGAGATATAGTAAAAAAGCTATTTGCTTAGATGTAGGTGACTAGAGGCACTTGCTAGCGTGCACTGCGAGTGTAATCTCTGCACAACACTGGGATTGTGTGCCCAGTTTGCAAACTGATATGAAACACTACCTTTCCACTCTCTTGCCTTTCTTTTCACATTTATACTCAAAAGGAAGGTGTTTTGGACAACTTTTGTTTTCTTGTTGCAGAACACTCTGCAGAGCTGCGTGCAACCTCAGGAACACGATGGAAGATGTTTTCTGAACTGGAACACTCTCTCCCTGCGGGATACAGTGAAAAACCTGTTTGCTGAGATGTAGGTGGCAAGAGGAACTTACTACAGTGCAGTGCAAAGGTAAAGGCTGCACAACACTGGCATTTTGTAAGCAGCTTGCAAACTGAGAGATAACAGTACCTTTCCACTCTGCTGCATTTTCCTTTCCCAGTACAATTCGAATTTTACGGGGTTTGGACAACTTTCTTTTACTTCTTGCGAAACACTCTGCAGACCTTCTTGTACCCTTTTAAAATCTATGGGAGCTGTTTTCTCAGCAGGCAAAGTTTCTCCTTAGGAGATACAGTGAAAAAGCTATTTGCTTAGATGTAGGTGACTAGAGACACTTGCTACAGTGCACTGCAAAGGTAATGGCTGCACAACACTTGCATTGTGGCACAGTTTGCAAACTGATAGAAAACAGTTCCTTTCCACTCTCATGCCTTTTCCATTTATATTAATACTCCAAAGGAAGCAATTTTGGACAACAGTCCTTTGCTTCTTGCAAAGCACTCTGCAGACTTGCGTGCAACCTCTAGAACACAATGGGAGATTTTTTCTGAACAGACACACTTTCTCCTTAAGAGATATAGTAAAAAAGCTATTTGCTTAGATGTAGGTGACTAGAGGCACTTGCTAGAGTGCACTGCAAATGTAATCTCTGCACAACACTGGGATTGTGTGCCCAGCTTGCAAACTGATATGAAACACTACCTTTCCACTCTCTTGCCTTTCCTTTCACATTTATACTCAAAAGGAAGGCGTTTTGGACAACTTTTGTTTTCTTGTTGCAGAACACTCTGCAGAGCTGCGTGCAACCTCAGGAACACGATGGAAGATGTTTTCTGAACTGGAACACTCTCTCCCTGCGGGATACAGTGAAAAACCTCTTTGCTGAGATGTAGGTGGCAAGAGGAACTTACTACAGTGCAGTGCAAAGGTAAAGGCTGCACAACACAAGCATTTTGTAAGCAGCTTGCAAACTGAGAGATAACAGTACCTTTCCACTCTGCTGCAATTTCCTTTCCCATTACAATTCGAATTTTAGGGGGTTTGGAAAACTTTCTTTTACTTCTTGCGAAACACTCTGCAGACCTTCTTGTACCCTTTTAAAAACCATGGGAGCTTTTTCTGAACTGGAACACTCTCTCCCTGCGGGATACAGTGAAAAACCTCTTTGCTGAGATGTAGGTGGCAAGAGGAACTTAGTACAGTGCACTGCAAAGGTAATGTCTGCCCAACGCTGGGATTGTGTCAGCAGCTGACAAACTGATTAAAAACAGTTCCTTTCCACTCTCATGCCTTTTCCATTTATATTAATACTCCAAAGGAAGCAATTTTGGACAACAGTCCTTTGCTTCTTGCAAAGCCCTCTGCAGATTTGCGTGCAACCTCTAGAACAAGATGGGAGATGTTTTCTGAACAGACACACTTTCTCCTTAAGAGATATAGTAAAAAAGCTTTTTGCTTAGATGTAGTAGACAATTGGCACTTGCTAGCGTGCACTGCAAGTGTAATCTCTGAACAACACTGGGATTGTGTGCCCAGTTTGCAAACTGATATGAAACAGTACCTTTCCACTCTCTTGCCTTTCTTTTCACATTTATACTGGAAAGGAAGGCGTTTTGGACAACTTTTGTTTTCTTGTTGCAGAACACTCTGCAGAGCTGCGTGCAACCTCAGGAACACGATGGAAGATGTTTTCTGAACTGGAACACTCTCTCCCTGCGGGATACAGTGAAAAACCTCTTTGCTGAGATGTAGGTGGCAAGAGGAACTTACTACAGTGCAGTGCAAAGGTGAAGGCTGCACAACACTGGCATTTTGTAAGCAGCTTGCAAACTGAGAGATAACAGTACCTTTCCACTCTGCTGCATTTTCCTTTCCCAGTACAATTCGAATTTTAGGGGGTTTGGACAACTTTCTTTTACTTCTTGCAGAACACTCTGCAGATCTTCTTGTACCCTTTTAAAAACGATGGGAGCTGTTTTCTCAACAGGCAAAGTTTCTCCTTAGGAGATACAGTGAAAAAGCTATTTGCTTAGATGTAGGTGACTAGAGGCACTTGCTACAGTGCACTGCAAAGGTAATGGCTGCACAACACTTGCATTGTGGCACAGTTTGCAAACTGAAAGAAAACAGTACCCCTGCCCTCTCCTGCACGTTCTTTTCCCACTGAAGTTCGAATTTTAGGGGTTTTCGACAACTTTCTTTTACTTCTTGCAGAACACTGTGCAGACCTTCTTGTACCTTCTAAAACACCATGCGAGATGTTTTCTGAACAGACACACTTCCTCCTTAAGAGATATAGTAAAAAAGCTTTTTGCTTAGATGTAGGTGACAATAGGCACTTGCTAGAGTGCACTGCAAGTGTAATCTCTGCACAACACTGGGATTGTGTGCCCAGCTTGCAAACTGATATGAAACAGTACCTTTCCACTCTCTTGCCTTTCCTTTCACATTTATACTGGAGAGGAAGGAGTTTTGGACAACTTTTGTTTTCTTGCTACAGAACACTCTGCAGAGCTGCGTGCATCCTCAGGAACACGATGGAAGATGTTTTCTGAACTGGAACACTCTCTCCCTGCGGGATACAGTGAAAACCCTCTTTGCTTAGATTTAGGTGGCAAGAGGAACTTAGTACAGTGCAGTACAAAGGTAATGGCTGCGCAACACAAGCATTTTATAAGCAGTTTGCAAAGTGAGAGATAACAGTACCTTTCTACTCTGCTGCATTTTCCTTTCCCAGTACAATTTGAATTTTAGGGGGTTTGGACAACTTTCTTTTACTTCTTGCGAAACACTCTGCAGACCTTCTTGTACCTTCTAAAACACCATGCGAGATGTTTTCTGAACAGACACACTTTCTCCTTAAGAGATATAGTAAAAAAGCTTTTTGCTTAGATGTAGGTGACAATAGGCACTTGCTAGCGTGCACTGCAAGTGTAATCTCTGCACAACACTGGGATTGTGTGCCCAGCTTGCAAACTGATATGAAACAGTACCTTTCCACTCTCTTGCCTTTCCTTTCACATTTATACTGGAAAAGAAGGCGTTTTGGACAACCTTTGTTTTCTTGTTGCAGAACACTCTGCAGAGCTGCGTGCAACCTCAGGAACACGATGGAAGATGTTTTCTGAACTGGAACACTCTCTCCCTGCGGGATACAGTGAAAAACCTCTTTGCTTAGATTTAGGTGGCAAGAGGAACTTAGTACAGTGCAGTGCAAAGGTAATGGCTGCACAACACAAGCATTTTGTAAGCATCTTGCAAACTGTGAGATAACAGTACCTTTCTACTCTGCTGCATTTTCCCTTCCCAGTACAATTCGAATTTTAGGGGGTTTGGACAATTTTCTTTCACTTCTTGCGAAACACTCTGCAGACCTTCTAGTACCTTCTAAAACACCATGCGAGATGTTTTCTGAACAGACACACTTTCTCCTTAAGAGATATAGTAAAAAAGCTTTTTGCTTAGATGTAGGTGACAATAGGCACTTGCTAGCGTGCACTGCAAGTGTAATCTCTGCACAACACTGGGATTGTGTGCCCAGCTTGCAAACTGATATGAAACAGTACCTTTCCACTCTCTTGCCTTTCCTTTCACATTTATACTCAAAAGGAAGGCGTTTTGGATAACTTTTGTTTTCTTGTTGCAGAACACTCTACAGAGCTGCGTGCAACCTCAGGAACACGATGGAAGATGTTTTCTGAACTGGAACACTCTCTCCCTGCTGGATACAGTGAAAAACCTGTTTGCTGAGATGTAGGTGGCAAGAGGAACTTACTACAGTGCAGTGCAAAGGTAAAGGCTGCACAACACAAGCATTTTGTAAGCAGCTTGCAAACTGAGAGATAACAGTACCTTTCCACTCTGCTGCATTTTCCTTTCCCAGTACAATTCGAATTTTAGGGGGTTTGGACAACTTTCTTTTACTTCTTGCGAAACACTCTGTAGACCTTCTTGTACCCTTTTAAATACGATGGGAGCTTTTTTCTCAACAGGCAAAGTTTCTCCTTAGGAGATACAGTGAAAAAGCTATTTGCTTAGATGTAGGTGACTAGAGGCACTTGCTACACTGCACTGAAAGGTAATGGCTGCAAAACACTTGCATTGTGGCACAGTTTGCAAACTGATAGAAAACAGTTCCTTTCCACTCTCATGCCTTTTCCATTTATAATAATACTCCAAAGGAAGCAATTTTGGACAACAGTCCTTTGCTTCTTGCAAAGCACTCTCCTGACTTGCGTGCAACCTCTAGAACACAATGGGAGATTTTTTCTGAACAGACACACTTTCTCCTTAAGAGATATAGTAAAAAAGCTATTTGCTTAGATGTAGGTGACTAGAGGCACTTGCTAGAGTGCACTGCAAGTGTAATCTCTGCACAACACTGGGATTGTGTGCCCAGCTTGCAAACTGATATGAAACACTACCTTTCCACTCTCTTGCCTTTCCTTTCACATTTATACTCAAAAGGAAGGCGTTTTGGACAACTTTTGTTTTCTTGTTGCAGAACACTCTGCAGAGCTGCGTGCAACCTCAGGAACACGATGGAAGATGTTTTCTGAACTGGAACACTCTCTCCCTGCGGGATACAGTGAAAAACCTCTTTGCTGAGATGTAGGTGGCAAGAGGAACTTACTACAGTGCAGTGCAAAGGTAAAGGCTGCACAACACAAGCATTTTGTAAGCAGCTTGCAAACTGAGAGATAACAGTACCTTTCCACTCTGCTGCAATTTCCTTTCCCATTACAATTCGAATTTTAGGGGGTTTGGAAAACTTTCTTTTACTTCTTGCGAAACACTCTGCAGACCTTCTTGTACCCTTTTAAAAACCATGGGAGCTTTTTCTGAACTGGAACACTCTCTCCCTGCGGGATACAGTGAAAAACCTGTTTGCTGAGATTTAGGTGGCAAGAGGAACTTAGTACAGTGCACTGCAAAGGTAATGTCTGCCCAACGCTGGGATTGTGTCAGCAGCTGACAAACTGATTTAAAACAGTTCCTTTCCACTCTCATGCCTTTTCCATTTATATTAATACTCCAAAGGAAGCAATTTTGGACAACAGTCCTTTGCTTCTTGCAAAGCCCTCTGCAGATTTGCGTGCAACCTCTAGAACAAGATGGGAGATGTTTTCTGAACAGACACACTTTCTCCTTAAGAGATATAGTAAAAATGCTTTTTGCTTAGATGTAGGTGACAATTGGCACTTGCTAGCGTGCACTGCAAGTGTAATCTCTGAACAACACTGGGATTGTGTGCCCAGTTTGCAAACTGATATGAAACAGTACCTTTCCACTCTCTTGCCTTTCTTTTCACATTTATACTGGAAAGGAAGGCGTTTTGGACAACTTTTGTTTTCTTGTTGCAGAACAGTCTACAGAGCTGCGTGCAACCTCAGGAACACGATGGAAGATGTTTTCTGAACTGGAACACTCTCTCCCTGCGGGATACAGTGAAAAACCTCTTTGCTGAGATTTAGGTTGCAAGAGGAACTTACTACAGTGCAGTACAAAGGTAATGGCTGCACAACACAAACATTTTGTAAGCAGTTTGCAAAGTGAGAGATAACAGTACCTTTCCACTCTGCTGCATTTTCCTTTCCCAGTACAATTCGAATTTTAGGGGGTTTGGACAACTTTCTTTTACTTCTTGCGAAACACTCTGCAGACCTTCTTGTACCCTTTTAAATACGATGGGAGCTGTTTTCTCAACAGGCAAAGTTTCTCCTTAGGAGATACAGTGAAAAAGCTATTTGCTTAGATGTAGGTGACTAGAGGCACTTGCTACACTGCACTGCAAAGGTAATGGCTGCACAACACTTGCATTGTGGCACAGTTTGCAAACTGATAGAAAACAGTACCCCTGCCCTCTCCTGCATTTTCCTTTCCCAGTGAAGTTCGAATTTTAGGGGTTTTGGACAACTTCCTTTTACCTCTTGCAGAACACTCTGCAGACCTTCTTGTACCTTCTAAAACACCATGGGAGATTTTTTCTGAACAGACACGCTTTCTCCTTAAGAGATATAGTAAAAAAGCTTTTTGCTTAGATGTAGGTGACAATAGGCACTTGCTAGAGTGCACTGCAAGTGTAATCTCTGCACAACACTGGGATTGTGTGCCCAGCTTGCAAACTGATATGAAACACTACCTTTCCACTCTCTTGCCTTTCCTTTCACATTTATACTCAAAAGGAAGGCGTTTTGGACAACTTTTGTTTTCTTGTTGCAGAACACTCTGCAGAGCTGCGTGCAACCTCAGGAACACGATGGAAGATGTTTTCTGAACTGGAACACTCTCTCTCTGCGGGATACAGTGAAAAACCTCTTTGCTGAGATGTAGGTGGCAAGAGGAACTTACTACAGTGCAGTGCAAAGGTAAAGGCTGCACAACACTGGCATTTTGTAAGCAGCTTGCAAACTGAGAGATAACAGTACCTTTCCACTCTGCTGCATTTTCCTTTCCCAGTACAATTCGAATTTTAGGGGGTTTGGACAACTTTCTTTTACTTCTTGAAGAACACTCCGCAGATCTTCTTGTACCCTTTTCAAAACGATGGGAGCTGTTTTCTCAACAGGCAAAGTTTCTCCTTAGGAGATACAGTGAAAAAGCTATTTGCTTAGATGTAGGTGACTAGAGGCACTTGCTACAGTGCACTGCAAAGGTAATGGCTGCACAACACTTGTATTGTGGCACAGTTTGCAAACTGATAGAAAACAGTACCCCTGCCCTCTCCTGCATGTTCATTTCCCACTGAAGTTCGAATTTTAGGGGTTTTGGACAACTTTCTTTTACTTCTTGCAGACACTCTGCAGACCATCTTGTACCTTCTAAAACACCATGCGAGATGTTTTCTGAACAGACACACTTCCTCCTTAAGAGATATAGTAAAAAAGCTTTTTGCTTAGATGTAGGTGACAATAGGCACTTGCTAGAGTGCACTGCAAGTGTAATCTCTGCACAACACTGGGATTGTGTGCCCAGCTTGCAAACTGATATGAAACAGTACCTTTCCACTCTCTTGCCTTTCCTTTCACATTTATACTGGAGAGGAAGGCGTTTTGGACAACTTTTGTTTTCTTGTTGCAGAACACTCTGCAGAGCTGCGTGCATCCTCAGGAACACGATGGAGGATGTTTTCTGAACTGGAACACTCTCTCCCTGCGGGATACAGTGAAAAACCTCTTTGCTTAGATTTAGGTGGCAAGAGGAACTTAGTACAGTGCAGTACAAAGGTAATGGCTGCGCAACACAAGCATTTTATAAGCAGTTTGCAAAGTGAGAGATAACAGTACCTTTCTACTCTGCTGCATTTTCCTTTCCCAGTACAATTTGAATTTTAGGGGGTTTGGACAACTTTCTTTTACTTCTTGCGAAACACTCTGCAGACCTTCTTGTACCTTCTAAAACACCATGCGAGATGTTTTCTGAACAGACACACTTTCTCCTTAAGAGATATAGTAAAAAAGCTTTTTGCTTAGATGTAGGTGACAATTGGCACTTGCTAGCGTGCACTGCAAGTGTAATCTCTGAACAACACTGGGATTGTGTGCCCAGTTTGCAAACTGATATGAAACAGTACCTTTCCACTCTCTTGCCTTTCTTTTCACATTTATACTGGAAAGGAAGGCGTTTTGGACAACTTTTGTTTTCTTGTTGCAGAACAGTCTACAGAGCTGCGTGCAACCTCAGGAACACGATGGAAGATGTTTTCTGAACTGGAACACTCTCTCCCTGCGGGATACAGTGAAAAACCTGTTTGCTGAGATTTAGGTTGCAAGAGGAACTTACTACAGTGCAGTACAAAGGTAATGGCTGCACAACACAAGCATTTTGTAAGCAGTTTGCAAAGTGAGAGATAACAGTACCTTTCCACTCTGCTGCATTTTCCTTTCCCAGTACAATACGAATTTTAGGGGGTTTGGACAACTTTCTTTTACTTCTTGCGAAACACTCTGTAGACCTTCTTGTACCCTTTTAAAAACGATGGGAGCTGTTTTCTCAACAGGCAAAGTTTCTCTTTAGGAGATACAGTGAAAAAGCTATTTGCTTAGATGTAGGTGACTAGAGGCACTTTCTACAGTGCACTGCAAAGGTAATGGCTGCACAACACTTGCATTGTGGCACAGTTTGCAAACTGACAGAAAACAGTACCCCTGCCATCTCCTGCATTTTCTTTTCCCACTGAAGTTCGAATTTTAGGGGTTTTGGACAACTTTCTTTTACTTCTTGCAGAACACTGTGCAGACCTTCTTGTACCTTCTAAAACACCATGCGAGATGTTTTCTGAACAGACACACTGCCTCCTTAAGAGATATAGTAAAAAAGCTTTTTGCTTAGATGTAGGTGACAATAGGCACTTGCTAGCGTGCACTGCAAGTGTAATCTCTGCACAACACTGGGATTGTGTGCCCAGCTTGCAAACTGATATGAAACAGTACCTTTCCACTCTCTTGCCTTTCCTTTCACATTTATACTGGAGAGGAAGGAGTTTTGGACAACTTTTGTTTTCTTGCTACAGAACACTCTGCAGAGCTGCGTGCATCCTCAGGAACACGATGGAGGATGTTTTCTGAACTGGAACACTCTCTCCCTGCGGGATACAGTGAAAACCCTCTTTGCTTAGATTTAGGTGGCAAGAGGAACTTAGTACAGTGCAGTACAAAGGTAATGGCTGCGCAACACAAGCATTTTATAAGCAGTTTGCAAAGTGAGAGATAACAGTACCTTTCTACTCTGCTGCATTTTCCTTTCCCAGTACAATTTGAATTTTAGGGGGTTTGGACAACTTTCTTTTACTTCTTGCGAAACACTCTGCAGACCTTCTTGTACCTTCTAAAACACCATGCGAGATGTTTTCTGAACAGACACACTTTCTCCTTAAGAGATATAGTAAAAAAGCTTTTTGCTTAGATGTAGGTGACAATAGGCACTTGCTAGCGTGCACTGCAAGTGTAATCTCTGCACAACACTGGGATTGTGTGCCCAGCTTGCAAACTGATATGAAACAGTACCTTTCCACTCTCTTGCCTTTCCTTTCACATTTATACTGGAAAAGAAGGCGTTTTGGACAACCTTTGTTTTCTTGTTGCAGAACACTCTGCAGAGCTGCGTGCAACCTCAGGAACACGATGGAAGATGTTTTCTGAACTGGAACACTATCTCCCTGCGGGATACAGTGAAAAACCTCTTTGCTTAGATTTAGGTGGCAAGAGGAACTTAGTACAGTGCAGTGCAAAGGTAATGGCTGCACAACACAAGCATTTTGTAAGCATCTTGCAAACTGTGAGATAACAGTACCTTTCTACTCTGCTGCATTTTCCCTTCCCAGTACAATTCGAATTTTAGGGGGTTTGGACAATTTTCTTTCACTTCTTGCGAAACACTCTGCAGACCTTCTAGTACCTTCTAAAACACCATGCGAGATGTTTTCTGAACAGACACACTTTCTCCTTAAGAGATATAGTAAAAAAGCTTTTTGCTTAGATGTAGGTGACAATTGGCACTTGCTAGCGTGCACTGCAAGTGTAATCTCTGCACAACACTGGGATTGTGTGCCCAGCTTGCAAACTGATATGAAACAGTACCTTTCCACTCTCTTGCCTTTCCTTTCACATTTATACTCAAAAGGAAGGCGTTTTGGATAACTTTTGTTTTCTTGTTGCAGAACACTCTACAGAGCTGCGTGCAACCTCAGGAACACGATGGAAGATGTTTTCTGAACTGGAACACTCTCTCCCTGCTGGATACAGTGAAAAACCTGTTTGCTGAGATGTAGGTGGCAAGAGGAACTTACTACAGTGCAGTGCAAAGGTAAAGGCTGCACAACACAAGCATTTTGTAAGCAGCTTGCAAACTGAGAGATAACAGTACCTTTCCACTCTGCTGCATTTTCCTTTCCCAGTACAATTCGAATTTTAGGGGGTTTGGACAACTTTCTTTTACTTCTTGCGAAACACTCTGTAGACCTTCTTGTACCCTTTTAAATACGATGGGAGTTTTTTCTCAACAGGCAAAGTTTCTCCTTAGGAGATACAGTGAAAAAGCTATTTGCTTAGATGTAGGTGACTAGAGGCACTTGCTACACTGCACTGAAAGGTAATGGCTGCAAAACACTTGCATTGTGGCACAGTTTGCAAACTGATAGAAAACAGTTCCTTTCCACTCTCATGCCTTTTCCATTTATATTAATACTCCAAAGGAAGCAATTTTGGACAACAGTCCTTTGCTTCTTGCAAAGCACTCTGCAGACTTGCGTGCAACCTCTAGAACACAATGGGAGATTTTTTCTGAACAGACACACTTTCTCCTTAAGAGATATAGTAAAAAAGCTATTTGCTTAGATGTAGGTGACTAGAGGCACTTGCTAGAGTGCACTGCAAGTGTAATCTCTGCACAACACTGGGATTGTGTGCCCAGCTTGCAAACTGATATGAAACACTACCTTTCCACTCTCTTGCCTTTCCTTTCACATTTATACTCAAAAGGAAGGCGTTTTGGACAACTTTTGTTTTCTTGTTGCAGAACACTCTGCAGAGCTGCGTGCAACCTCAGGAACACGATGGAAGATGTTTTCTGAACTGGAACACTCTCTCCCTGCGGGATACAGTGAAAAACCTCTTTGCTGAGATGTAGGTGGCAAGAGGAACTTACTACAGTGCAGTGCAAAGGTAAAGGCTGCACAACACAAGCATTTTGTAAGCAGCTTGCAAACTGAGAGATAACAGTACCTTTCCACTCTGCTGCAATTTCCTTTCCCATTACAATTCGAATTTTAGGGGGTTTGGAAAACTTTCTTTTACTTCTTGCGAAACACTCTGCAGACCTTCTTGTACCCTTTTAAAAACCATGGGAGCTTTTTCTGAACTGGAACACTCTCTCCCTGCGGGATACAGTGAAAAACCTGTTTGCTGAGATGTAGGTGGCAAGAGGAACTTAGTACAGTGCACTGCAATGGTAATGTCTGCCCAACGCTGGGATTGTGTCAGCAGCTGACAAACTGATTTAAAACAGTTCCTTTCCACTCTCATGCCTTTTCCATTTATATTAATACTCCAAAGGAAGCAATTTTGGACAACAGTCCTTTGCTTCTTGCAAAGCCCTCTGCAGATTTGCGTGCAACCTCTAGAACAAGATGGGAGATGTTTTCTGAACAGACACACTTTCTCCTTAAGAGATATAGTAAAAAAGCTTTTTGCTTAGATGTAGGTGACAATTGGCACTTGCTAGCGTGCACTGCAAGTGTAATCTCTGAACAACACTGGGATTGTGTGCCCAGTTTGCAAACTGATATGAAACAGTACCTTTCCACTCTCTTTCCTTTCTTTTCACATTTATACTGGAAAGGAAGGCTTTTTGGACAACTTTTGTTTTCTTGTTGCAGAACAGTCTACAGAGCTGCGTGCAACCTCAGGAACACGATGGAAGATGTTTTCTGAACTGGAACACTCTCTCCCTGCGGGATACAGTGAAAAACCTCTTTGCTGAGATTTAGGTTGCAAGAGGAACTTACTACAGTGCAGTACAAAGGTAATGGCTGCACAACACAAACATTTTGTAAGCAGTTTGCAAAGTGAGAGATAACAGTACCTTTCCACTCTGCTGCATTTTCCTTTCCCAGTACAATTCGAATTTTAGGGGGTTTGGACAACTTTCTTTTACTTCTTGCGAAACACTCTGCAGACCTTCTTGTACCCTTTTAAAAACGATGGGAGCTGTTTTCTCAACAGGCAAAGTTTCTCCTTAGGAGATACAGTGAAAAAGCTATTTGCTTAGATGTAGGTGACTAGAGGCACTTGCTACAGTGCACTGCAAAGGTAATGGCTGCACAACACTTGCATTGTGGCACAGTTTGCAAACTGATAGAAAACAGTACCCCTGCCCTCTCCTGCATTTTCCTTTCCCAGTGAAGTTCGAATTTTAGGGGTTTTGGACAACTTCCTTTTACCTCTTGCAGAACACTCTGCAGACCTTCTTGTACCTTCTAAAACACCATGGGAGATTTTTTCTGAACAGACACGCTTTCTCCTTAAGAGATATAGTAAAAAAGCTTTTTGCTTAGATGTAGGTGACAATAGGCACTTGCTAGCGTGCACTGCGAGTGTAATCTCTGCACAACACTGGGATTGTGTGCCCAGCTTGCAAACTGATATGAAACACTACCTTTCCACTCTCTTGCCTTTCCTTTCACATTTATACTCAAAAGGAAGGCGTTTTGGACAACTTTTGTTTTCTTGTTGCAGAACACTCTGCAGAGCTGCGTGCAACCTCAGGAACACGATGGAAGATGTTTTGTGAACTGGAACACTCTCTCTCTGCGGGATACAGTGAAAAACCTCTTTGCTGAGATGTAGGTGGCAAGAGGAACTTACTACAGTGCAGTGCAAAGGTAAAGGCTGCACAACACTGGCATTTTGTAAGCAGCTTGCAAACTGAGAGATAACAGTACCTTTCCACTCTGCTGCATTTTCCTTTCCCAGTACAATTCGAATTTTAGGGGGTTTGGACAACTTTCTTTTACTTCTTGCAGAACACTCTGCAGATCTTCTTGTACCCTTTTAAAAACGATGGGAGCTGTTTTCTCAACAGGCAAAGTTTCTCCTTAGGAGATACAGTGAAAAAGCTATTTGCTTAGATGTAGGTGACTAGAGGCACTTGCTACAGTGCACTGCAAAGGTAATGGCTGCACAACACTTGCATTGTGGCACAGTTTGCAAACTCATAGAAAACAGTACCCCTGCCCTCTCCTGCATGTTCTTTTCCCACTGAAGTTCGAATTTTAGGGGTTTTGGACAACTTTCTTTTACTTCTTGCAGAACACTGTGCAGACCTTCTTGTACCTTCTAAAACACCATGCGAGATGTTTTCTGAACAGACACACTTCCTCCTTAAGAGATATAGTAAAAAAGCTTTTTGCTTAGATGTAGGTGACAATAGGCACTTGCTAGAGTGCACTGCAAGTGTAATCTCTGCACAACACTGGGATTGTGTGCCCAGCTTGCAAACTGATATGAAACAGTACCTTTCCACTCTCTTGCCTTTCCTTTCACATTTATACTGGAGAGGAAGGCGTTTTGGACAACTTTTGTTTTCTTGTTGCAGAACACTCTGCAGAGCTGCGTGCATCCTCAGGAACACGATGGAGGATGTTTTCTGAACTGGAACACTCTCTCCCTGCGGGATACAGTGAAAACCCTCTTTGCTTAGATTTAGGTGGCAAGAGGAACTTAGTACAGTGCAGTACAAAGGTAATGTCTGCGCAACACAAGCATTTTATAAGCAGTTTGCAAAGTGAGAGATAACAGTACCTTTCTACTCTGCTGCATTTTCCTTTCCCAGTACAATTTGAATTTTAGGGGGTTTGGACAACTTTCTTTTACTTCTTGCGAAACACTCTGCAGACCTTCTTGTACCTTCTAAAACACCATGCGAGATGTTTTCTGAACAGACACACTTTCTCCTTAAGAGATATAGTAAAAAAGCTTTTTGCTTAGATGTAGGTGACAATAGGCACTTGCTAGCGTGCACTGCAAGTGCAATCTCTGCACAACACTGGGATTGTGTGCCCAGCTTGCAAACTGATATGAAACAGTACCTTTCCACTCTCTTGCCTTTCCTTTCACATTTATACTGGAAAAGAAGGCGTTTAGGACAACCTTTGTTTTCTTGTTGCAGAACACTCTGCAGAGCTGCGTGCAACCTCAGGAACACGATGGAAGATGTTTTCTGAACTGGAACACTCTCTCCCTGCGGGATACAGTGAAAAACCTCTTTGCTTAGATTTAGGTGGCAAGAGGAACTTAGTACAGTGCAGTGCAAAGGTAATGGCTGCACAACACAAGCATTTTGTAAGCATCTTGCAAACTGTGAGATAACAGTACCTTTCTACTCTGCTGCATTTTCCCTTCCCAGTACAATTTGAATTTTAGGGGGTTTGGACAACTTTCTTTTACTTCTTGCGAAACACTCTGCAGACCTTCTTGTACCTTCTAAAACACCATGCGAGATGTTTTCTGAACAGACACACTTTCTCCTTAAGAGATATAGTAAAAAAGCTTTTTGCTTAGATGTAGGTGACAATAGGCACTTGCTAGCGTGCACTGCAAGTGTAATCTCTGCACAACACTGGGATTGTGTGCCCAGCTTGCAAACTGATATGAAACAGTACCTTTCCACTCTCTTGCCTTTCCTTTCACATTAATACTGGAAAGGAAGGCGTTTTGGACAACTTTTGTTTTCTTGTTGCAGAACACTCTGCAGAGCTGCGTGCAACCTCAGGAACACGATGGAAGATGTTTTCTGAACTGGAACACTCTCTCCCTGCGGGATACAGTGAAAAACCTCTTTGCTGAGATGTAGGTGGCAAGAGGAACTTACTACAGTGCAGTGCAAAGGTAAAGGCTGCACAACACAAGCATTTTGTAAGCAGCTTGCAAACTGAGAGATAACAGTACCTTTCCACTCTGCTGCAATTTCCTTTCCCATTACAATTCGAATTTTAGGGGGTTTGGAAAACTTTCTTTTACTTCTTGCGAAACACTCTGCAGACCTTCTTGTACCCTTTTAAAAACCATGGGAGCTTTTTCTGAACTGGAACACTCTCTCCCTGCGGGATACAGTGAAAAACCTGTTTGCTGAGATGTAGGTGGCAAGAGGAACTTAGTACAGTGCCCTGCAAAGGTAATGTCTGCCCAACGCTGGGATTGTGTCAGCAGCTGACAAACTGATTAAAAACAGTTCCTTTCCACTCTCATGCCTTTTCCATTTATATTAATACTCCAAAGGAAGCAATTTTGGACAACAGTCCTTTGCTTCTTGCAAAGCCCTCTGCAGATTTGCGTGCAACCTCTAGAACAAGATGGGAGATGTTTTCTGAACAGACACACTTTCTCCTTAAGAGATATAGTAAAAAAGCTTTTTGCTTAGATGTAGGTGACAATTGGCACTTGCTAGCGTGCACTGCAAGTGTAATCTCTGAACAACACTGGGATTGTGTGCCCAGTTTGCAAACTGATATGAAACAGTACCTTTCCACTCTCTTGCCTTTCTTTTCACATTTATACTGGAAAGGAAGGCGTTTTGGACAACTTTTGTTTTCTTGTTGCAGAACAGTCTACAGAGCTGCGTGCAACCTCAGGAACACGATGGAAGATGTTTTCTGAACTGGAACACTCTCTCCCTGCGGGATACAGTGAAAAACCTCTTTGCTGAGATTTAGGTTGCAAGAGGAACTTACTACAGTGCAGTACACAGGTAATGGCTGCACAACACAAGCATTTTGTAAGCAGTTTGCAAAGTGAGAGATAACAGTACCTTTCCACTCTGCTGCATTTTCCTTTCCCAGTACAATTCGAATTTTAGGGGGTTTGGACAACTTTCTTTTACTTCTTGCGAAACACTCTGTAGACCTTCTTGTACCCTTTTAAAAACGATGGGAGCTGTTTTCTCAACAGGCAAAGTTTCTCCTTAGGAGATACAGTGAAAAAGCTATTTGCTTAGATATAGGTGACTAGAGGCACTTGCTACAGTGCACTGAAAGGTAATGGCTGCACAACACTTGCATTGTGGCACAGTTTGCAAACTGATAGAAAACAGTACCCCTGCCCTCTCCTGCATTTTCCTTTCCCAGTGAAGTTCGAATTTTAGGGGGTTTGGACAACTTTCTTTTACTTCTTGCGGAACACTCTGCAGACCTTCTTGTACCTTCTAAAACACCATGCGAGATGTTTTCTGAACAGACACACTTTCTCCTTAAGAGATATAGTAAAAAAGCTTTTTGCTTAGATGTAGGTGACAATAGGCACTTGCTAGCGTGCACTGCAAGTGTAATCTCTGCACAACACTGGGATTGTGTGCCCAGCTTGCAAACTGATATGAAACAGTACCTTTCCACTCTCTTGCCTTTCCTTTCACATTAATACTGGAAAGGAAGGCGTTTTGGACAACTTTTGTTTTCTTGTTGCAGAACACTCTGCAGAGCTGCGTGCAACCTCAGGAACACGATGGAAGATGTTTTCTGAACTGGAACACTCTCTCCCTGCGGGATACAGTGAAAAACCTCTTTGCTGAGATGTAGGTGGCAAGAGGAACTTACTACAGTGCAGTGCAAAGGTAAAGGCTGCACAACACAAGCATTTTGTAAGCAGCTTGCAAACTGAGAGATAACAGTACCTTTCCACTCTGCTGCATTTTCCTTTCCCAGTAAAATTCGAATTTTAGGGGGTTTGGACAACTTTCTTTTACTTCTTGCGAAACACTCTGTAGACCTTCTTGTACCCTTTTAAATACGATGGGAGCTGTTTTCTCAACAGGCAAAGTTTCTCCTTAGGAGATACAGTGAAAAAGCTATTTGCTTAGATGTAGGTGACTAGAGGCACTTGCTACAGTGCACTGAAAGGTAATGGCTGCAAAACACTTGCATTGTGGCACAGTTTGCAAACTGATAGAAAACAGTTCCTTTCCACTCTCATGCCTTTTCCATTTATAATAATACTCCAAAGGAATCTATTTTGGACAACAGTCCTTTGCTTCTTGCAAAGCACTCTGCAGACTTGCGTGCAACCTCTAGAACACCATGGGAGATTTTTTCTGAAGAGACACACTTTCTCCTTAAGAGATATAGTAAAAAAGCTATTTGCTTAGATGTAGGTGACTAGAGGCACTTGCTAGCGTGCACTGCGAGTGTAATCTCTGCACAACACTGGGATTGTGTGCCCAGTTTGCAAACTGATATGAAACACTACCTTTCCACTCTCTTGCCTTTCTTTTCACATTTATACTCAAAAGGAAGGTGTTTTGGACAACTTTTGTTTTCTTGTTGCAGAACACTCTGCAGAGCTGCGTGCAACCTCAGGAACACGATGGAAGATGTTTTCTGAACTGGAACACTCTCTCCCTGCGGGATACAGTGAAAAACCTGTTTGCTGAGATGTAGGTGGCAAGAGGAACTTACTACAGTGCAGTGCAAAGGTAAAGGCTGCACAACACTGGCATTTTGTAAGCAGCTTGCAAACTGAGAGATAACAGTACCTTTCCACTCTGCTGCATTTTCCTTTCCCAGTACAATTCGAATTTTACGGGGTTTGGACAACTTTCTTTTACTTCTTGCGAAACACTCTGCAGACCTTCTTGTACCCTTTTAAAATCTATGGGAGCTGTTTTCTCAGCAGGCAAAGTTTCTCCTTAGGAGATACAGTGAAAAAGCTATTTGCTTAGATGTAGGTGACTAGAGACACTTGCTACAGTGCACTGCAAAGGTAATGGCTGCACAACACTTGCATTGTGGCACAGTTTGCAAACTGATAGAAAACAGTTCCTTTCCACTCTCATGCCTTTTCCATTTATATTAATACTCCAAAGGAAGCAATTTTGGACAACAGTCCTTTGCTTCTTGCAAAGCACTCTGCAGACTTGCGTGCAACCTCTAGAACACAATGGGAGATTTTTTCTGAACAGACACACTTTCTCCTTAAGAGATATAGTAAAAAAGCTATTTGCTTAGATGTAGGTGACTAGAGGCACTTGCTAGAGTGCACTGCAAATGTAATCTCTGCACAACACTGGGATTGTGTGCCCAGCTTGCAAACTGATATGAAACACTACCTTTCCACTCTCTTGCCTTTCCTTTCACATTTATACTCAAAAGGAAGGCGTTTTGGACAACTTTTGTTTTCTTGTTGCAGAACACTCTGCAGAGCTGCGTGCAACCTCAGGAACACGATGGAAGATGTTTTCTGAACTGGAACACTCTCTCCCTGCGGGATACAGTGAAAAACCTCTTTGCTGAGATGTAGGTGGCAAGAGGAACTTACTACAGTGCAGTGCAAAGGTAAAGGCTGCACAACACAAGCATTTTGTAAGCAGCTTGCAAACTGAGAGATAACAGTACCTTTCCACTCTGCTGCATTTTCCTTTCCCAGTACAATTCGAATTTTAGGGGGTTTGGACAACTTTCTTTTACTTCTTGCAGAACACTCTGCAGATCTTCTTGTACCCTTTTAAAAACGATGGGAGCTGTTTTCTCAACAGGCAAAGTTTCTCCTTAGGAGATACAGTGAAAAAGCTATTTGCTTAGATGTAGGTGACTAGAGGCACTTGCTACAGTGCACTGCAAAGGTAATGGCTGCACAACACTTGCATTGTGGCACAGTTTCCAAACTGATAGAAAACAGTACCCCTGCCCTCTCCTGCATGTTCTTTTCCCACTGAAGTTCGAATTTTAGGGGTTTTGGACAACTTTCTTTTACTTCTTGCAGAACACTGTGCAGACCCTCTTGTACCTTCTAAAACACCATGCGAGATGTTTTCTGAACAGACACACTTCCTCCTTAAGAGATATAGTAAAAAAGCTTTTTGCTTAGATGTAGGTGACAATAGGCACTTGCTAGAGTGCACTGCAAGTGTAATCTCTGCACAACACTGGGATTGTGTGCCCAGTTTGCAAACTGATATGAAACAGTACCTTTCCACTCTCTTGCCTTTCCTTTCACATTTATACTGGAGAGGAAGGCGTTTTGGACAACTTTTGTTTTCTTGTTGCAGAACACTCTGCAGAGCTGCGTGCATCCTCAGGAACACGATGGAGGATGTTTTCTGAACTGGAACACTCTCTCCCTGCGGGATACAGTGAAAACCCTCTTTGCTTAGATTTAGGTGGCAAGAGGAACTTAGTACAGTGCAGTACAAAGGTAATGGCTGCGCAACACAAGCATTTTATAAGCAGTTTGCAAAGTGAGAGATAACAGTACCTTTCTACTCTGCTGCATTTTCCTTTCCCAGTACAATTTGAATTTTAGGGGGTTTGGACAACTTTCTTTTACTTCTTGCGAAACACTCTGCAGACCTTCTTGTACCTTCTAAAACACCATGCGAGATGTTTTCTGAAGAGACACACTTTCTCCTTAAGAGATATAGTAAAAAAGCTTTTTGCTTAGATGTAGGTGACAATAGGCACTTGCTAGCGTGCACTGCAAGTGCAATCTCTGCACAACACTGGGATTGTGTGCCCAGCTTGCAAACTGATATGAAACAGTACCTTTCCACTCTCTTGCCTTTCCTTTCACATTTATACTGGAAAAGAAGGCGTTTTGGACAACCTTTGTTTTCTTGTTGCAGAACACTCTGCAGAGCTGCGTGCAACCTCAGGAACACGATGGAAGATGTTTTCTGAACTGGAACACTCTCTCCCTGCGGGATACAGTGAAAAACCTCTTTGCTGAGATGTAGGTGGCAAGAGGAACTTACTACAGTGCAGTGCAAAGGTAAAGGCTGCACAACACAAGCATTTTGTAAGCAGCTTGCAAACTGAGAGATAACAGTACCTTTCCACTCTGCTGCAATTTCCTTTCCCATTACAATTCGAATTTTAGGGGGTTTGGAAAACTTTCTTTTACTTCTTGCGAAACACTCTGCAGACCTTCTTGTACCCTTTTAAAAACCATGGGAGCTTTTTCTGAACTGGAACACTCTCTCCCTGCGGGATACAGTGAAAAACCTCTTTGCTGAGATGTAGGTGGCAAGAGGAACTTAGTACAGTGCACTGCAAAGGTAATGTCTGCCCAACGCTGGGATTGTGTCAGCAGCTGACAAACTGATTAAAAACAGTTCCTTTCCACTCTCATGCCTTTTCCATTTATATTAATACTCCAAAGGAAGCAATTTTGGACAACAGTCCTTTGCTTCTTGCAAAGCCCTCTGCAGATTTGCGTGCAACCTCTAGAACAAGATGGGAGATGTTTTCTGAACAGACGCACTTTCTCCTTAAGAGATATAGTAAAAAAGCTTTTTGCTTAGATGTAGGTGACAATTGGCACTTGCTAGCGTGCACTGCAAGTGTAATCTCTGAACAACACTGGGATTGTGTGCCCAGTTTGCAAACTGATATGAAACAGTACCTTTCCACTCTCTTGCCTTTCTTTTCACATTTATACTGGAAAGGAAGGCGTTTTGGACAACTTTTGTTTTCTTGTTGCAGAACAGTCTACAGAGCTGCGTGCAACCTCAGGAACACGATGGAAGATGTTTTCTGAACTGGAACACTCTCTCCCTGCGGGATACAGTGAAAAACCTGTTTGCTGAGATTTAGGTTGCAAGAGGAACTTACTACAGTGCAGTACAAAGGTAATGGCTGCACAACACAAGCATTTTGTAAGCAGTTTGCAAAGTGAGAGATAACAGTACCTTTCCACTCTGCTGCATTTTCCTTTCCCAGTACAATTCGAATTTTAGGGGGTTTGGACAACTTTCTTTTACTTCTTGCGAAACACTCTGTAGACCTTCTTGTACCCTTTTAAAAACGATGGGAGCTGTTTTCTCAACAGGCAAAGTTTCTCCTTAGGAGATACAGTGAAAAAGCTATTTGCTTAGATGTAGGTGACTAGAGGCACTTGCTACACTGCACTGAAAGGTAATGGCTGCACAACACTTGCATTGTGGCACAGTTTGCAAACTGATAGAAAACAGTACCCCTGCCCTCTCCTGCATTTTCCTTTCCCAGTGAAGTTCGAATTTTAGGGGTTTTGGACAACTTCCTTTTACCTCTTGCAGAACACTCTGCAGACCTTCTTGTACCTTCTAAAACACCATGGGAGATTTTTTCTGAACAGACACGCTTTCTCCTTAAGAGATATAGTAAAAAAGCTTTTTGCTTAGATGTAGGTGACAATAGGCACTTGCTAGACTGCACTGCAAGTGTAATCTCTGCACAACACTGGGATTGTGTGCCCAGTTTGCAAACTGATATGAAACACTACCTTTCCACTCTCTTGCCTTTCCTTTCACATTTATACTCAAAAGGAAGGCGTTTTGGACAACTTTTGTTTTCTTGTTGCAGAACACTCTGCAGAGCTGCGTGCAACCTCAGGAACACGATGGAAGATGTTTTCTGAACTGGAACACTCTCTCCCTGCGGGATACAGTGAAAAACCTCTTTGCTTAGATTTAGGTGGCAAGAGGAACTTAGTACAGTGCAGTACAAAGGTAATGGCTGCACAACACAAGCATTTTGTAAGCAGTTTGCAAAGTGAGAGATAACAGTACCTTTCTACTCTGCTGCATTTTCCCTTCCCAGTACAATTCGAATTTTAGGGGGTTTGGACAACTTTCTTTTACTTCTTGCGAAACACTGCAGACCTTCTTGTACCCTTTTAAAAACGATGGGAGCTGTTTTCTCAACAGGCAAAGTTTCTCCTTAGGAGATACAGTGAAAAAGCTATTTGCTTAGATGTAGGTGACTAGAGGCACTTGCTACAGTGCACTGAAAGGTAATGGCTGCAAAACACTTGCATTGTGGCACAGTTTGCAAACTGATAGAAAACAGTTCCTTTCCACTCTCATGCCTTTTCCATTTATAATAATACTCCAAAGGAAGCTATTTTGGACAACAGTCCTTTGCTTCTTGCAAAGCACTCTGCAGACTTGCGTGCAACCTCTAGAACACCATGGGAGATTTTTTCTGAAGAGACACACTTTCTCCTTAAGAGATATAGTAAAAAAGCTATTTGCTTAGATGTAGGTGACTAGAGGCACTTGCTAGCGTGCACTGCGAGTGTAATCTCTGCACAACACTGGGATTGTGTGCCCAGTTTGCAAACTGATATGAAACAGTACCTTTCCACTCTCTTGCCTTTCCTTTCACATTTATACTCAAAAGGAAGGTGTTTTGGACAACTTTTGTTTTCTTGTTGCAGAACACTCTGCAGAGCTGCGTGCAACCTCAGGAACACGATGGAAGATGTATTCTGAACTGGAACACTCTCTCCCTGCGGGATACAGTGAAAAACCTGTTTGCTGAGATGTAGGTGGCAAGAGGAACTTACTACAGTGCAGTGCAAAGGTAAGGGCTGCACAATACTGGCATTTTGTAAGCAGTTTGCAAACTGAGAGATAACAGTACCTTTCCACTCTGCTGCATTTTCCTTTCCCAGTACAATTCGAAATTTAGGGGGTTTGGACAACTTTCTTTTATTTCTTGCGAAACACTGCAGACCTTCTTGTACCCTTTTAAAAACTATGGGAGCTCTTTTCTCAACAGGCAAAGTTTCTCCTTAGGAGATACAGTGAAAAAGCTATTTGCTTAGATGTAGGTGACTAGAGGCACTTGCTACAGTGCACTGCAAAGGTAATGGCTGCACAACACTTGCATTGTGGCACAGTTTGCAAACTGATAGAAAACAGTTCCTTTCCACTCTCATGCCTTTTCCATTTATATTAATACTCCAAAGGAAGCAATTTTGGACAACAGTACTTTGCTTCTTGCAAAGCACTCTGCAGACTTGCGTGCAACCTCTAGAACACAATGGGAGATTTTTTCTGAACAGACACACTTTCTCCTTAAGAGATATAGTAAAAAAGCTATTTGCTTAGATGTAGGTGACTAGAGGCACTTGCTAGAGTGCACTGCAAATGTAATCTCTGCACAACACTGGGATTGTGTGCCCATTTTGCAAACTGATATGAAACACTACCTTTCTACTCTCTTGCCTTTCCTTTCACATTTATACTCAAAAGGAAGGCGTTTTGGACAACTTTTGTTTTCTTGTTGCAGAACAGTCTACAGAGCTGCGTGCAACCTCAGGAACACGATGGAAGATGTTTTCTGAACTGGAACACTCTCTCCCTGCGGGATACAGTGAAAAACCTCTTTGCTGAGATGTAGGTGGCAAGAGGAACTTACTACAGTGCAGTGCAAAGGTAAAGGCTGCACAACACAAGCATTTTGTAAGCAGCTTGCAAACTGAGAGATAACAGTACCTTTCCACTCTGCTGCAATTTCCTTTCCCATTACAATTCGAATTTTAGGGGGTTTGGACAACTTTCTTTTACTTCTTGCGAAACACTCTGCAGACCTTCTTGTACCCTTTTAAAAACCATGGGAGCTTTTTCTGAACTGGAACACTCTCTCCCTGCGGGATACAGTGAAAAACCTCTTTGCTGAGATGTAGGTGGCAAGAGGAACTTAGTGCAGTGCACTGCAAAGGTAATGTCTGCCCAACGCTGGGATTGTGTCAGCAGCTGACAAACTGATTAAAAACAGTTCCTTTCCACTCTCATGCCTTTTCCATTTATATTAATACTCCAAAGGAAGCAATTTTGGACAACAGTCCTTTGCTTCTTGCAAAGCCCTCTGCAGATTTGCGTGCAACCTCTAGAACAAGATGGGAGATGTTTTCTGAACAGACGCACTTTCTCCTTAAGAGATATAGTAAAAAAGCTTTTTGCTTTGATGTAAGTGACAATTGGCACTTGCTAGCGTGCACTGCAAGTGTAATCTCTGAACAACACTGGGATTGTGTGCCCAGTTTGCAAACTGATATGAAACACTACCTTTCCACTCTCTTGCCTTTCCTTTCACATTTATACTCGAAAGGAAGGCGTTTTGGACAACTTTTGTTTTCTTGTTGCAGAACAGTCTACAGAGCTGCGTGCAACCTCAGGAACACGATGGAAGATGTTTTCTGAACTGGAACACTCTCTCCCTGCGGGATACAGTGAAAAACCTCTTTGCTGAGATGTAGGTGGCAAGAGGAACTTACTACAGTGCAGTGCAAAGGTAAAGGCTGCACAATACTGGCATTTGGTAAGCAGCTTGCAAACTGAGAGATAACAGTACCTTTCCACTCTGCTGCAATTTCCTTTCCCAGTACAATTCGAATTTTAGGGGGTTTGGACAACTTTCTTTTACTTCTTGCGAAACACTGCAGACCTTCTTGTACCCTTTTAAAAACTATGGGAGCTGTTTTCTCAACAGGCAAAGTTTCTCCTTAGGAGATACAGTGAAAAAGCTATTTGCTTAGATGAAGGTGACTAGAGGCACTTGCTACAGTGCACTGCAAAGGTAATGGCTGCACAACACTTGCATTGTGGCACAGTTTGCAAACTGATAGAAAGCAGTTCCTTTCCACTCTCATGCCTTTTCCATTTATATTAATACTCCAAAGGAAGCAATTTTGGACAACAGTCCTTTGCTTCTTGCAAAGCACTCTGCAGACTTGCGTGCAACCTCTAGAACACAATGGGAGATTTTTTCTGAACAGACACACTTTCTCCTTAAGAGATATAGTAAAAAAGCTATTTGCTTAGATGTAGGTGACTAGAGGCACTTGCTAGAGTGCACTGCAAATGTAATCTCTGCACAACACTGGGATTGTGTGCCCAGTTTGCAAACTGATATGAAACACTACCTTTCCACTCTCTTGCCTTTCCTTTCACATTTATACTCAAAAGGAAGGCGTTTTGGACAACTTTTGTTTTCTTGTTGCAGAACACTCTGCAGAGCTGCGTGCAACCTCAGGAACACGATGGAAGATGTTTTCTGAACTGGAACACTCTCTCCCTGCGGGATACAGTGAAAAACCTCTTTGCTGAGATGTAGGTGGCAAGAGGAACTTACTACAGTGCAGTGCAAAGGTAAAGGCTGCACAACACAAGCATTTTGTAAGCAGCTTGCAAACTGAGAGATAACAGTACCTTTCCACTCTGCTGCAATTTCCTTTCCCATTACAATTCGAATTTTAGGGGGTTTGGAAAACTTTCTTTTACTTCTTGCGAAACACTCTGCAGACCTTCTTGTACCCTTTTAAAAACCATGGGAGCTTTTTCTGAACTGGAACACTCTCTCCCTGCGGGATACAGTGAAAAACCTCTTTGCTGAGATGTAGGTGGCAAGAGGAACTTAGTGCAGTGCACTGCAAAGGTAATGTCTGCCCAACGCTGGGATTGTGTCAGCAGCTGACAAACTGATTAAAAACAGTTCCTTTCCACTCTCATGCCTTTTCCATTTATATTAATACTCCAAAGGAAGCAATTTTGGACAACAGTCCTTTGCTTCTTGCAAAGCCCTCTGCAGATTTGCGTGCAACCTCTAGAACAAGATGGGAGATGTTTTCTGAACAGACACACTTTCTCCTTAAGAGATATAGTAAAAAAGCTTTTTGCTTAGATGTAGGTGACAATTGGCACTTGCTAGCGTGCTCTGCAAGTGTAATCTCTGAACAACACTGGGATTGTGTGCCCAGTTTGCAAACTGATATGAAACAGTACCTTTCCACTCTCTTGCCTTTCTTTTCACATTTATACTGGAAAGGAAGGCGTTTTGGACAACTTTTGTTTTCTTGTTGCAGAACAGTCTACAGAGCTGCGTGCAACCTCAGGAACACGATGGAAGATGTTTTCTGAACTGGAACACTCTCTCCCTGCGGGATACAGTGAAAAACCTGTTTGCTGAGATTTAGGTTGCAAGAGGAACTTACTACAGTGCAGTACAAAGGTAATGGCTGCACAACACAAGCATTTTGTAAGCAGTTTGCAAAGTGAGAGATAACAGTACCTTTCCACTCTGCTGCATTTTCCTTTCCCAGTACAATTCGAATTTTAGGGGGTTTGGACAACTTTCTTTTACTTCTTGCGAAACACTCTGTAGACCTTCTTGTACCCTTTTAAAAACGATGGGAGCTGTTTTCTCAACAGGCAAAGTTTCTCCTTAGGAGATACAGTGAAAAAGCTATTTGCTTAGATGTAGGTGACTAGAGGCACTTGCTACAGTGCACTGCAAAGGTAATGGCTGCACAACACTTGCATTGTGGCACAGTTTGCAAACTGATAGAAAACAGTACCCCTGCCCTCTCCTGCATTTTCCTTTCCCAGTGAAGTTCGAATTTTAGGGGTTTTGGACAACTTCCTTTTACCTCTTGCAGAACACTCTGCAGACCTTCTTGTACCTTCTAAAACACCATGGGAGATTTTTTCTGAACAGACACGCTTTCTCCTTAAGAGATATAGTAAAAAAGCTTTTTGCTTAGATGTAGGTGACAATAGGCACTTGCTAGAGTGCACTGCAAGTGTAATCTCTGCACAACACTGGGATTGTGTGCCCAGCTTGCAAACTGATATGAAACACTACCTTTCCACTCTCTTGCCTTTCCTTTCACATTTATACTGGAGAGGAAGGCGTTTTGGACAACATTTGTTTTCTTGTTGCAGAACACTCTGCAGAGCTGCGTGCATCCTCAGGAACACGATGGAGGATGTTTTCTGAACTGGAACACTCTCTCCCTTCGGGATACAGTGAAAACCCTCTTTGCTTAGATTTAGGTGGCAAGAAGAACTTAGTACAGTGCAGTACAAAGGTAATGGCTGCACAACACAAGCATTTTGTAAGCAGCTTGCAAACTGTGAGATAACAGTACCTTTCTACTCTGCTGCATTTTCCCTTCCCAGTACAATTCGAATTTTAGGGGGTTTGGACAATTTTCTTTCACTTCTTGCGAAACACTCTGCAGACCTTCTAGTACCTTCTAAAACACCATGCGAGATGTTTTCTGAACAGACACACTTTCTCCTTAAGAGTTATAGTAAAAAAGCTTTTTGCTTAGATGTAGGTGACAATAGGCACTTGCTAGCGTGCACTGCAAGTGTAATCTCTGCACAACACTGGGATTGTGTGCCCAGCTTGCAAACTGATATGAAACAGTACCTTTCCACTCTCTTGCCTTTCCTTTCACATTAATACTGGAAAGGAAGGCGTTTTGGATAACTTTTGTTTTCTTGTTGCAGAACACTCTACAGAGCTGCGTGCAACCTCAGGAACACGATGGAAGATGTTTTCTGAACTGGAACACTCTCTCCCTGCGGGATACAGTGAAAAACCTGTTTGCTGAGATGTAGGTGGCAAGAGGAACTTACTACAGTGCAGTGCAAAGGTAAAGGCTGCACAACACAAGCATTTTGTAAGCAGTTTGCAAAGTGAGAGATAACAGTACCTTTCCACTCTGCTGCATTTTCCTTTCCCAGTACAATTCGAATTTTAGGGGGTTTGGACAACTTTCTTTTACTTCTTGCGAAACACTCTGTAGACCTTCTTGTACCCTTTTAAAAACGATGGGAGCTGTTTTCTCAACAGGCAAAGTTTCTCCTTAGGAGATACAGTGAAAAAGCTATTTGCTTAGATGTAGGTGACTAGAGGCACTTGCTACAGTGCACTGCAAAGGTAATGGCTGCACAACACTTGCATTGTGGCACAGTTTGCAAACTGATAGAAAACAGTACCCCTGCCCTCTCCTGCATTTTCCTTTCCCAGTGAAGTTCGAATTTTAGGGGTTTTGGACAACTTCCTTTTACCTCTTGCAGAACACTCTGCAGACCTTCTTGTACCTTCTAAAACACCATGGGAGATTTTTTCTGAACAGACACGCTTTCTCCTTAAGAGATATAGTAAAAAAGCTTTTTGCTTAGATGTAGGTGACAATAGGCACTTGCTAGAGTGCACTGCAAGTGTAATCTCTGCACAACACTGGGATTGTGTGCCCAGCTTGCAAACTGATATGAAACACTACCTTTCCACTCTCTTGCCTTTCCTTTCACATTTATACTCAAAAGGAAGGCGTTTTGGACAACTTTTGTTTTCTTGTTGCAGAACACTCTGCAGAGCTGCGTGCAACCTCAGGAACACGATGGAAGATGTTTTCTGAACTGGAACACTCTCTCCCTGCGGGATACAGTGAAAAACCTCTTTGCTTAGATTTAGGTGGCAAGAGGAACTTAGTACAGTGCAGTACAAAGGTAATGGCTGCACAACACAAGCATTTTGTAAGCAGTTTGCAAAGTGAGAGATAACAGTACCTTTCCACTCTGCTGCATTTTCCCTTCCCAGTACAATTCGAATTTTAGGGGGTTTGGACAACTTTCTTTTACTTCTTGCGAAACACTCTGTAGACCTTCTTGTACCCTTTTAAATACGATGGGAGCTGTTTTCTCAACAGGCAAAGTTTCTCCTTAGGAGATACAGTGAAAAAGCTATTTGCTTAGATGTAGGTGACTAGAGGCACTTGCTACAGTGCACTGAAAGGTAATGGCTGCAAAACACTTGCATTGTGGCACAGTTTGCAAACTGATAGAAAACAGTTCCTTTCCACTCTCATGCCTTTTCCATTTATAATAATACTCCAAAGGAAGCTATTTTGGACAACAGTCCTTTGCTTCTTGCAAAGCACTCTGCAGACTTGCGTGCAACCTCTAGAACACCATGGGAGATTTTTTCTGAAGAGACACACTTTCTCCTTAAGAGATATAGTAAAAAAGCTATTTGCTTAGATGTAGGTGACTAGAGGCACTTGCTAGCGTGCACTGCGAGTGTAATCTCTGCACAACACTGGGATTGTGTGCCCAGTTTGCAAACTGATATGAAACAGTACCTTTCCACTCTCTTGCCTTTCCTTTCACATTTATACTCAAAAGGAAGGCGTTTTGGACAACTTTTGTTTTCTTGTTGCAGAACACTCTGCAGAGCTGCGTGCAACCTCAGGAACACGATGGAAGATGTATTCTGAACTGGAACACTCTCTCCCTGCGGGATACAGTGAAAAACCTGTTTGCTGAGATGTAGGTGGCAAGAGGAACTTACTACAGTGCAGTGCAAAGGTAAGGGCTGCACAATACTGGCATTTTGTAAGCAGCTTGCAAACTGAGAGATAACAGTACCTTTCCACTCTGCTGCATTTTCCTTTCCCAGTACAATTCGAATTTTAGGGGGTTTGGACAACTTTCTTTTACTTCTTGCGAAACACTGCAGACCTTCTTGTACCCTTTTAAAAACTATGGGAGCTGTTTTCTCAACAGGCAAAGTTTCTCCTTAGGAGATACAGTGAAAAAGCTATTTGCTTAGATGAAGGTGACTAGAGGCACTTGCTACAGTGCACTGCAAAGGTAATGGCTGCACAACACTTGCATTGTGGCACAGTTTGCAAACTGATAGAAAACAGTTCCTTTCCACTCTCATGCCTTTTCCATTTATATTAATACTCCAAAGGAAGCAATTTTGGACAACAGTCCTTTGCTTCTTGCAAAGCACTCTGCAGACTTGCGTGCAACCTCTAGAACACAATGGGAGATTTTTTCTGAACAGACACACTTTCTCCTTAAGAGATATAGTAAAAAAGCTATTTGCTTAGATGTAGGTGACTAGAGGCACTTGCTAGAGTGCACTGCAAATGTAATCTCTGCACAACACTGGGATTGTGTGCCCAGCTTGCAAACTGATATGAAACACTACCTTTCCACTCTCTTGCCTTTCCTTTCACATTTATACTCAAAAGGAAGGCGTTTTGGACAACTTTTGTTTTCTTGTTGCAGAACACTCTGCAGAGCTGCGTGCAACCTCAGGAACACGATGGAAGATGTTTTCTGAACTGGAACACTCTCTCCCTGCGGGATACAGTGAAAAACCTCTTTGCTGAGATGTAGGTGGCAAGAGGAACTTACTACAGTGCAGTGCAAAGGTAAAGGCTGCACAACACAAGCATTTTGTAAGCAGCTTGCAAACTGAGAGATAACAGTACCTTTCCACTCTGCTGCAATTTCCTTTCCCATTACAATTCGAATTTTAGGGGGTTTGGAAAACTTTCTTTTACTTCTTGCGAAACACTCTGCAGACCTTCTTGTACCCTTTTAAAAACCATGGGAGCTTTTTCTGAACTGGAACACTCTCTCCCTGCGGGATACAGTGAAAAACCTCTTTGCTGAGATGTAGGTGGCAAGAGGAACTTAGTACAGTGCACTGCAAAGGTAATGTCTGCCCAACGCTGGGATTGTGTCAGCAGCTGACAAACTGATTAAAAACAGTTCCTTTCCACTCTCATGCCTTTTCCATTTATATTAATACTCCAAAGGAAGCAATTTTGGACAACAGTCCTTTGCTTCTTGCAAAGCACTCTCCTGACTTGCGTGCAACCTCTAGAACAAGATGGGAGATGTTTTCTGAACAGACACACTTTCTCCTTAAGAGATATAGTAAAAAAGCTTTTTGCTTAGATGTAGTAGACAATTGGCACTTGCTAGCGTGCACTGCAAGTGTAATCTCTGAACAACACTGGGATTGTGTGCCCAGTTTGCAAACTGATATGAAACAGTACCTTTCCACTCTCTTGCCTTTCTTTTCACATTTATACTGGAAAGGAAGGCGTTTTGGACAACTTTTGTTTTCTTGTTGCAGAACACTCTGCAGAGCTGCGTGCAACCTCAGGAACACGATGGAAGATGTTTTCTGAACTGGAACACTCTCTCCCTGCGGGATACAGTGAAAAACCTCTTTGCTGAGATGTAGGTGGCAAGAGGAACTTACTACAGTGCAGTGCAAAGGTGAAGGCTGCACAACACTGGCATTTTGTAAGCAGCTTGCAAACTGAGAGATAACAGTACCTTTCCACTCTGCTGCATTTTCCTTTCCCAGTACAATTCGAATTTTAGGGGGTTTGGACAACTTTCTTTTACTTCTTGCAGAACACTCTGCAGATCTTCTTGTACCCTTTTAAAAACGATGGGAGCTGTTTTCTCAACAGGCAAAGTTTCTCCTTAGGAGATACAGTGAAAAAGCTATTTGCTTAGATGTAGGTGACTAGAGGCACTTGCTACAGTGCACTGCAAAGGTAATGGCTGCACAACACTTGCATTGTGGCACAGTTTGCAAACTGAAAGAAAACAGTACCCCTGCCCTCTCCTGCATGTTCTTTTCCCACTGAAGTTCGAATTTTAGGGGTTTTCGACAACTTTCTTTTACTTCTTGCAGAACACTGTGCAGACCTTCTTGTACCTTCTAAAACACCATGCGAGATGTTTTCTGAACAGACACACTTCCTCCTTAAGAGATATAGTAAAAAAGCTTTTTGCTTAGATGTAGGTGACAATAGGCACTTGCTAGAGTGCACTGCAAGTGTAATCTCTGCACAACACTGGGATTGTGTGCCCAGCTTGCAAACTGATATGAAACAGTACCTTTCCACTCTCTTGCCTTTCCTTTCACATTTATACTGGAGAGGAAGGAGTTTTGGACAACTTTTGTTTTCTTGCTACAGAACACTCTGCAGAGCTGCGTGCATCCTCAGGAACACGATGGAAGATGTTTTCTGAACTGGAACACTCTCTCCCTGCGGGATACAGTGAAAACCCTCTTTGCTTAGATTTAGGTGGCAAGAGGAACTTAGTACAGTGCAGTACAAAGGTAATGGCTGCGCAACACAAGCATTTTATAAGCAGTTTGCAAAGTGAGAGATAACAGTACCTTTCTACTCTGCTGCATTTTCCTTTCCCAGTACAATTTGAATTTTAGGGGGTTTGGACAACTTTCTTTTACTTCTTGCGAAACACTCTGCAGACCTTCTTGTACCTTCTAAAACACCATGCGAGATGTTTTCTGAACAGACACACTTTCTCCTTAAGAGATATAGTAAAAAAGCTTTTTGCTTAGATGTAGGTGACAATAGGCACTTGCTAGCGTGCACTGCAAGTGTAATCTCTGCACAACACTGGGATTGTGTGCCCAGCTTGCAAACTGATATGAAACAGTACCTTTCCACTCTCTTGCCTTTCCTTTCACATTTATACTGGAAAAGAAGGCGTTTTGGACAACCTTTGTTTTCTTGTTGCAGAACACTCTGCAGAGCTGCGTGCAACCTCAGGAACACGATGGAAGATGTTTTCTGAACTGGAACACTCTCTCCCTGCGGGATACAGTGAAAAACCTCTTTGCTTAGATTTAGGTGGCAAGAGGAACTTAGTACAGTGCAGTGCAAAGGTAATGGCTGCACAACACAAGCATTTTGTAAGCATCTTGCAAACTGTGAGATAACAGTACCTTTCTACTCTGCTGCATTTTCCCTTCCCAGTACAATTCGAATTTTAGGGGGTTTGGACAATTTTCTTTCACTTCTTGCGAAACACTCTGCAGACCTTCTAGTACCTTCTAAAACACCATGCGAGATGTTTTCTGAACAGACACACTTTCTCCTTAAGAGATATAGTAAAAAAGCTTTTTGCTTAGATGTAGGTGACAATAGGCACTTGCTAGCGTGCACTGCAAGTGTAATCTCTGCACAACACTGGGATTGTGTGCCCAGCTTGCAAACTGATATGAAACAGTACCTTTCCACTCTCTTGCCTTTCCTTTCACATTTATACTCAAAAGGAAGGCGTTTTGGATAACTTTTGTTTTCTTGTTGCAGAACACTCTACAGAGCTGCGTGCAACCTCAGGAACACGATGGAAGATGTTTTCTGAACTGGAACACTCTCTCCCTGCTGGATACAGTGAAAAACCTGTTTGCTGAGATGTAGGTGGCAAGAGGAACTTACTACAGTGCAGTGCAAAGGTAAAGGCTGCACAACACAAGCATTTTGTAAGCAGCTTGCAAACTGAGAGATAACAGTACCTTTCCACTCTGCTGCATTTTCCTTTCCCAGTACAATTCGAATTTTAGGGGGTTTGGACAACTTTCTTTTACTTCTTGCGAAACACTCTGTAGACCTTCTTGTACCCTTTTAAATACGATGGGAGCTTTTTTCTCAACAGGCAAAGTTTCTCCTTAGGAGATACAGTGAAAAAGCTATTTGCTTAGATGTAGGTGACTAGAGGCACTTGCTACACTGCACTGAAAGGTAATGGCTGCAAAACACTTGCATTGTGGCACAGTTTGCAAACTGATAGAAAACAGTTCCTTTCCACTCTCATGCCTTTTCCATTTATAATAATACTCCAAAGGAAGCAATTTTGGACAACAGTCCTTTGCTTCTTGCAAAGCACTCTCCTGACTTGCGTGCAACCTCTAGAACACAATGGGAGATTTTTTCTGAACAGACACACTTTCTCCTTAAGAGATATAGTAAAAAAGCTATTTGCTTAGATGTAGGTGACTAGAGGCACTTGCTAGAGTGCACTGCAAGTGTAATCTCTGCACAACACTGGGATTGTGTGCCCAGCTTGCAAACTGATATGAAACACTACCTTTCCACTCTCTTGCCTTTCCTTTCACATTTATACTCAAAAGGAAGGCGTTTTGGACAACTTTTGTTTTCTTGTTGCAGAACACTCTGCAGAGCTGCGTGCAACCTCAGGAACACGATGGAAGATGTTTTCTGAACTGGAACACTCTCTCCCTGCGGGATACAGTGAAAAACCTCTTTGCTGAGATGTAGGTGGCAAGAGGAACTTACTACAGTGCAGTGCAAAGGTAAAGGCTGCACAACACAAGCATTTTGTAAGCAGCTTGCAAACTGAGAGATAACAGTACCTTTCCACTCTGCTGCAATTTCCTTTCCCATTACAATTCGAATTTTAGGGGGTTTGGAAAACTTTCTTTTACTTCTTGCGAAACACTCTGCAGACCTTCTTGTACCCTTTTAAAAACCATGGGAGCTTTTTCTGAACTGGAACACTCTCTCCCTGCGGGATACAGTGAAAAACCTGTTTGCTGAGATTTAGGTGGCAAGAGGAACTTAGTACAGTGCACTGCAAAGGTAATGTCTGCCCAACGCTGGGATTGTGTCAGCAGCTGACAAACTGATTAAAAACAGTTCCTTTCCACTCTCATGCCTTTTCCATTTATATTAATACTCCAAAGGAAGCAATTTTGGACAACAGTCCTTTGCTTCTTGCAAAGCCCTCTGCAGATTTGCGTGCAACCTCTAGAACAAGATGGGAGATGTTTTCTGAACAGACACACTTTCTCCTTAAGAGATATAGTAAAAATGCTTTTTGCTTAGATGTAGGTGACAATTGGCACTTGCTAGCGTGCACTGCAAGTGTAATCTCTGAACAACACTGGGATTGTGTGCCCAGTTTGCAAACTGATATGAAACAGTACCTTTCCACTCTCTTGCCTTTCTTTTCACATTTATACTGGAAAGGAAGGCGTTTTGGACAACTTTTGTTTTCTTGTTGCAGAACAGTCTACAGAGCTGCGTGCAACCTCAGGAACACGATGGAGGATGTTTTCTGAACTGGAACACTCTCTCCCTGCGGGATACAGTGAAAAACCCTCTTTGCTGAGATTTAGGTTGCAAGAGGAACTTACTACAGTGCAGTACAAAGGTAATGGCTGCACAACACAAACATTTTGTAAGCAGTTTGCAAAGTGAGAGATAACAGTACCTTTCCACTCTGCTGCATTTTCCTTTCCCAGTACAATTCGAATTTTACGGGGTTTGGACAACTTTCTTTTACTTCTTGCGAAACACTCTGCAGACCTTCTTGTACCCTTTTAAATACGATGGGAGCTGTTTTCTCAACAGGCAAAGTTTCTCCTTAGGAGATACAGTGAAAAAGCTATTTGCTTAGATGTAGGTGACTAGAGGCACTTGCTACAGTGCACTGCAAAGGTAATGGCTGCACAACACTTGCATTGTGGCACAGTTTGCAAACTGATAGAAAACAGTACCCCTGCCCTCTCCTGCATTTTCCTTTCCCAGTGAAGTTCGAATTTTAGGGGTTTTGGACAACTTCCTTTTACCTCTTGCAGAACACTCTGCAGACCTTCTTGTACCTTCTAAAACACCATGGGAGATTTTTTCTGAACAGACACGCTTTCTCCTTAAGAGATATAGTAAAAAAGCTTTTTGCTTAGATGTAGGTGACAATAGGCACTTGCTAGAGTGCACTGCAAGTGTAATCTCTGCACAACACTGGGATTGTGTGCCCAGCTTGCAAACTGATATGAAACACTACCTTTCCACTCTCTTGCCTTTCCTTTCACATTTATACTCAAAAGGAAGGCGTTTTGGACAACTTTTGTTTTCTTGTTGCAGAACACTCTGCAGAGCTGCGTGCAACCTCAGGAACACGATGGAAGATGTTTTCTGAACTGGAACACTCTCTCTCTGCGGGATACAGTGAAAAACCTCTTTGCTGAGATGTAGGTGGCAAGAGGAACTTACTACAGTGCAGTGCAAAGGTAAAGGCTGCACAACACTGGCATTTTGTAAGCAGCTTGCAAAGTGAGAGATAACAGTACCTTTCCACTCTGCTGCATTTTCCTTTCCCAGTACAATTCGAATTTTAGGGGGTTTGGACAACTTTCTTTTACTTCTTGAAGAACACTCTGCAGATCTTCTTGTACCCTTTTCAAAACGATGGGAGCTGTTTTCTCAACAGGCAAAGTTTCTCCTTAGGAGATACAGTGAAAAAGCTATTTGCTTAGATGTAGGTGACTAGAGGCGCTTGCTACAGTGCACTGCAAAGGTAATGGCTGCACAACACTTGTATTGTGGCACAGTTTGCAAACTGATAGAAAACAGTACCCCTGCCCTCTCCTGCATGTTCATTTCCCACTGAAGTTCGAATTTTAGGGGTTTTGGACAACTTTCTTTTACTTCTTGCAGACACTCTGCAGACCTTCTTGTACCTTCTAAAACACCATGCGAGATGTTTTCTGAACAGACACACTTCCTCCTTAAGAGATATAGTAAAAAAGCTTTTTGCTTAGATGTAGGTGACAATAGGCACTTGCTAGAGTGCACTGCAAGTGTAATCTCTGCACAACACTGGGATTGTGTGCCCAGCTTGCAAACTGATATGAAACAGTACCTTTCCACTCTCTTGCCTTTCCTTTCACATTTATACTGGAGAGGAAGGCGTTTTGGACAACTTTTGTTTTCTTGTTGCAGAACACTCTGCAGAGCTGCGTGCATCCTCAGGAACACGATGGAGGATGTTTTCTGAACTGGAACACTCTCTCCCTGCGGGATACAGTGAAAAACCTCTTTGCTTAGATTTAGGTGGCAAGAGGAACTTAGTACAGTGCAGTACAAAGGTAATGGCTGCGCAACACAAGCATTTTATAAGCAGTTTGCAAAGTGAGAGATAACAGTACCTTTCTACTCTGCTGCATTTTCCTTTCCCAGTACAATTTGAATTTTAGGGGGTTTGGACAACTTTCTTTTACTTCTTGCGAAACACTCTGCAGACCTTCTTGTACCTTCTAAAACACCATGCGAGATGTTTTCTGAACAGACACACTTTCTCCTTAAGAGATATAGTAAAAAAGCTTTTTGCTTAGATGTAGGTGACAATAGGCACTTGCTAGCGTGCACTGCAAGTGTAATCTCTGCACAACACTGGGATTGTGTGCCCAGCTTGCAAACTGATATGAAACAGTACCTTTCCACTCTCTTGCCTTTCCTTTCACATTAATACTGGAAAGGAAGGCGTTTTGGACAACTTTTGTTTTCTTGTTGCAGAACACTCTGCAGAGCTGCGTGCAACCTCAGGAACACGATGGAAGATGTTTTCTGAACTGGAACACTCTCTCCCTGCGGGATACAGTGAAAAACCTGTTTGCTGAGATTTAGGTGGCAAGAGGAACTTACTACAGTGCAGTGCAAAGGTAAAGGCTGCACAACACAAGCATTTTGTAAGCAGCTTGCAAACTGAGAGATAACAGTACCTTTCCACTCTGCTGCAATTTCCTTTCCCATTACAATTCGAATTTTAGGGGGTTTGGAAAACTTTCTTTTACTTCTTGCGAAACACTCTGCAGACCTTCTTGTACCCTTTTAAAAACCATGGGAGCTTTTTCTGAACTGGAACACTCTCTCCCTGCGGGATACAGTGAAAAACCTCTTTGCTGAGATGTAGGTGGCAAGAGGAACTTAGTACAGTGCACTGCAAAGGTAATGTCTGCCCAACGCTGGGATTGTGTCAGCAGCTGACAAACTGATTAAAAACAGTTCCTTTCCACTCTCATGCCTTTTCCATTTATATTAATACTCCAAAGGAAGCAATTTTGGACAACAGTCCTTTGCTTCTTGCAAAGCCCTCTGCAGATTTGCGTGCAACCTCTAGAACAAGATGGGAGATGTTTTCTGAACAGACACACTTTCTCCTTAAGATATATAGTAAAAAAGCTTTTTGCTTAGATGTAGGTGACAATTGGCACTTGCTAGCGTGCACTGCAAGTGTAATCTCTGAACAACACTGGGATTGTGTGCCCAGTTTGCAAACTGATATGAAACAGTACCTTTCCACTCTCTTGCCTTTCTTTTCACATTTATACTGGAAAGGAAGGCGTTTTGGACAACTTTTGTTTTCTTGTTGCAGAACAGTCTACAGAGCTGCGTGCAACCTCAGGAACACGATGGAAGATGTTTTCTGAACTGGAACACTCTCTCCCTGCGGGATACAGTGAAAAACCTGTTTGCTGAGATGTAGGTTGCAAGAGGAACTTACTACAGTGCAGTACAAAGGTAATGGCTGCACAACACAAGCATTTTGTAAGCAGTTTGCAAAGTGAGAGATAACAGTACCTTTCCACTCTGCTGCATTTTCCTTTCCCAGTACAATTCGAATTTTAGGGGGTTTGGACAACTTTCTTTTACTTCTTGCGAAACACTCTGTAGACCTTCTTGTACCCTTTTAAAAACGATGGGAGCTGTTTTCTCAACAGGCAAAGTTTCTCTTTAGGAGATACAGTGAAAAAGCTATTTGCTTAGATGTAGGTGACTAGAGGCACTTTCTACAGTGCACTGCAAAGGTAATGGCTGCACAACACTTGCATTGTGGCACAGTTTGCAAACTGATAGAAAACAGTACCCCTGCCCTCTCCTGCATTTTCCTTTCCCAGTGAAGTTCGAATTTTAGGGGTTTTGGACAACTTCCTTTTACCTCTTGCAGAACACTCTGCAGACCTTCTTGTACCTTCTAAAACACCATGGGAGATTTTTTCTGAAGAGACACACTTTCTCCTTAAGAGATATAGTAAAAAAGCTATTTGCTTAGATGTAGGTGACTAGAGGCACTTGCTAGCGTGCACTGCGAGTGTAATCTCTGCACAACACTGGGATTGTGTGCCCAGTTTGCAAACTGATATGAAACAGTACCTTTCCACTCTCTTGCCTTTCCTTTCACATTTATACTCAAAAGGAAGGCGTTTTGGACAACTTTTGTTTTCTTGTTGCAGAACACTCTGCAGAGCTGCGTGCAACCTCAGGAACACGATGGAAGATGTATTCTGAACTGGAACACTCTCTCCCTGCGGGATACAGTGAAAAACCTGTTTGCTGAGATGTAGGTGGCAAGAGGAACTTACTACAGTGCAGTGCAAAGGTAAAGGCTGCACAATACTGGCATTTTGTAAGCAGCTTGCAAACTGAGAGATAACAGTACCTTTCCACTCTGCTGCATTTTCCTTTCCCAGTACAATTCGAATTTTAGGGGGTTTGGACAACTTTCTTTTACTTCTTGAAGAACACTCTGCAGATCTTCTTGTACCCTTTTCAAAACGATGGGAGCTGTTTTCTCAACAGGCAAAGTTTCTCCTTAGGAGATACAGTGAAAAAGCTATTTGCTTAGATGTAGGTGACTAGAGGCACTTGCTACAGTGCACTGCAAAGGTAATGGCTGCACAACACTTGTATTGTGGCACAGTTTGCAAACTGATAGAAAACAGTACCCCTGCCCTCTCCTGCATGTTCATTTCCCACTGAAGTTCGAATTTTAGGGGTTTTGGACAACTTTCTTTTACTTCTTGCAGACACTCTGCAGACCTTCTTGTACCTTCTAAAACACCATGCGAGATGTTTTCTGAACAGACACACTTCCTCCTTAAGAGATATAGTAAAAAAGCTTTTTGCTTAGATGTAGGTGACAATAGGCACTTGCTAGAGTGCACTGCAAGTGTAATCTCTGCACAACACTGGGATTGTGTGCCCAGCTTGCAAACTGATATGAAACAGTACCTTTCCACTCTCTTGCCTTTCCTTTCACATTTATACTGGAGAGGAAGGCGTTTTGGACAACTTTTGTTTTCTTGTTGCAGAACACTCTGCAGAGCTGCGTGCATCCTCAGGAACACGATGGAGGATGTTTTCTGAACTGGAACACTCTCTCCCTGCGGGATACAGTGAAAAACCTCTTTGCTTAGATTTAGGTGGCAAGAGGAACTTAGTACAGTGCAGTACAAAGGTAATGGCTGCGCAACACAAGCATTTTATAAGCAGTTTGCAAAGTGAGAGATAACAGTACCTTTCTACTCTGCTGCATTTTCCTTTCCCAGTACAATTTGAATTTTAGGGGGTTTGGACAACTTTCTTTTACTTCTTGCGAAACACTCTGCAGACCTTCTTGTACCTTCTAAAACACCATGCGAGATGTTTTCTGAACAGACACACTTTCTCCTTAAGAGATATAGTAAAAAAGCTTTTTGCTTAGATGTAGGTGACAATAGGCACTTGCTAGCGTGCACTGCAAGTGTAATCTCTGCACAACACTGGGATTGTGTGCCCAGCTTGCAAACTGATATGAAACAGTACCTTTCCACTCTCTTGCCTTTCCTTTCACATTAATACTGGAAAGGAAGGCGTTTTGGACAACTTTTGTTTTCTTGTTGCAGAACACTCTGCAGAGCTGCGTGCAACCTCAGGAACACGATGGAAGATGTTTTCTGAACTGGAACACTCTCTCCCTGCGGGATACAGTGAAAAACCTGTTTGCTGAGATTTAGGTGGCAAGAGGAACTTACTACAGTGCAGTGCAAAGGTAAAGGCTGCACAACACAAGCATTTTGTAAGCAGCTTGCAAACTGAGAGATAACAGTACCTTTCCACTCTGCTGCAATTTCCTTTCCCATTACAATTCGAATTTTAGGGGGTTTGGAAAACTTTCTTTTACTTCTTGCGAAACACTCTGCAGACCTTCTTGTACCCTTTTAAAAACCATGGGAGCTTTTTCTGAACTGGAACACTCTCTCCCTGCGGGATACAGTGAAAAACCTCTTTGCTGAGATGTAGGTGGCAAGAGGAACTTAGTACAGTGCACTGCAAAGGTAATGTCTGCCCAACGCTGGGATTGTGTCAGCAGCTGACAAACTGATTAAAAACAGTTCCTTTCCACTCTCATGCCTTTTCCATTTATATTAATACTCCAAAGGAAGCAATTTTGGACAACAGTCCTTTGCTTCTTGCAAAGCCCTCTGCAGATTTGCGTGCAACCTCTAGAACAAGATGGGAGATGTTTTCTGAACAGACACACTTTCTCCTTAAGAGATATAGTAAAAATGCTTTTTGCTTAGATGTAGGTGACAATTGGCACTTGCTAGCGTGCACTGCAAGTGTAATCTCTGAACAACACTGGGATTGTGTGCCCAGTTTGCAAACTGATATGAAACAGTACCTTTCCACTCTCTTGCCTTTCTTTTCACATTTATACTGGAAAGGAAGGCGTTTTGGACAACTTTTGTTTTCTTGTTGCAGAACAGTCTACAGAGCTGCGTGCAACCTCAGGAACACGATGGAGGATGTTTTCTGAACTGGAACACTCTCTCCCTGCGGGATACAGTGAAAAACCCTCTTTGCTGAGATTTAGGTTGCAAGAGGAACTTACTAGAGTGCAGTACAAAGGTAATGGCTGCACAACACAAACATTTTGTAAGCAGTTTGCAAAGTGAGAGATAACAGTACCTTTCCACTCTGCTGCATTTTCCTTTCCCAGTACAATTCGAATTTTAGGGGGTTTGGACAACTTTCTTTTACTTCTTGCGAAACACTCTGCAGACCTTCTTGTACCCTTTTAAATACGATGGGAGCTGTTTTCTCAACAGGCAAAGTTTCTCCTTAGGAGATACAGTGAAAAAGCTATTTGCTTAGATGTAGGTGACGAGAGGCACTTGCTACAGTGCACTGCAAAGGTAATGGCTGCACAACACTTGCATTGTGGCACAGTTTGCAAACTGATAGAAAACAGTACCCCTGCCCTCTCCTGCATTTTCCTTTCCCAGTGAAGTTCGAATTTTAGGGGTTTTGGACAACTTCCTTTTACCTCTTGCAGAACACTCTGCAGACCTTCTTGTACCTTCTAAAACACCATGGGAGATTTTTTCTGAACAGACACGCTTTCTCCTTAAGAGATATAGTAAAAAAGCTTTTTGCTTAGATGTAGGTGACAATAGGCACTTGCTAGAGTGCACTGCAAGTGTAATCTCTGCACAACACTGGGATTGTGTGCCCAGCTTGCAAACTGATATGAAACACTACCTTTCCACTCTCTTGCCTTTCCTTTCACATTTATACTCAAAAGGAAGGCGTTTTGGACAACTTTTGTTTTCTTGTTGCAGAACACTCTGCAGAGCTGCGTGCAACCTCAGGAACACGATGGAAGATGTATTCTGAACTGGAACACTCTCTCCCTGCGGGATACAGTGAAAAACCTGTTTGCTGAGATGTAGGTGGCAAGAGGAACTTACTACAGTGCAGTGCAAAGGTAAAGGCTGCACAATACTGGCATTTTGTAAGCAGCTTGCAAACTGAGAGATAACAGTACCTTTCCACTCTGCTGCATTTTCCTTTCCCAGTACAATTCGAATTTTAGGGGGTTTGGACAACTTTCTTTTACTTCTTGAAGAACACTCCGCAGATCTTCTTGTACCCTTTTCAAAACGATGGGAGCTGTTTTCTCAACAGGCAAAGTTTCTCCTTAGGAGATACAGTGAAAAAGCTATTTGCTTAGATGTAGGTGACTAGAGGCACTTGCTACAGTGCACTGCAAAGGTAATGGCTGCACAACACTTGTATTGTGGCACAGTTTGCAAACTGATAGAAAACAGTACCCCTGCCCTCTCCTGCATGTTCATTTCCCACTGAAGTTCGAATTTTAGGGGTTTTGGACAACTTTCTTTTACTTCTTGCAGACACTCTGCAGACCTTCTTGTACCTTATAAAACACCATGCGAGATGTTTTCTGAACAGACACACTTCCTCCTTAAGAGATATAGTAAAAAAGCTTTTTGCTTAGATGTAGGTGACAATAGGCACTTGCTAGAGTGCACTGCAAGTGTAATCTCTGCACAACACTGGGATTGTGTGCCCAGCTTGCAAACTGATATGAAACAGTACCTTTCCACTCTCTTGCCTTTCCTTTCACATTTATACTGGAGAGGAAGGCGTTTTGGACAACTTTTGTTTTCTTGTTGCAGAACACTCTGCAGAGCTGCGTGCATCCTCAGGAACACGATGGAGGATGTTTTCTGAACTGGAACACTCTCTCCCTGCGGGATACAGTGAAAAACCTCTTTGCTTAGATTTAGGTGGCAAGAGGAACTTAGTACAGTGCAGTACAAAGGTAATGGCTGCGCAACACAAGCATTTTATAAGCAGTTTGCAAAGTGAGAGATAACAGTACCTTTCTACTCTGCTGCATTTTCCTTTCCCAGTACAATTTGAATTTTAGGGGGTTTGGACAACTTTCTTTTACTTCTTGCGAAACACTCTGCAGACCTTCTTGTACCTTCTAAAACACCATGCGAGATGTTTTCTGAACAGACACACTTTCTCCTTAAGAGATATAGTAAAAAAGCTTTTTGCTTAGATGTAGGTGACAATAGGCACTTGCTAGCGTGCACTGCAAGTGTAATCTCTGCACAACACTGGGATTGTGTGCCCAGCTTGCAAACTGATATGAAACAGTACCTTTCCACTCTCTTGCCTTTCCTTTCACATTAATACTGGAAAGGAAGGCGTTTTGGACAACTTTTGTTTTCTTGTTGCAGAACACTCTGCAGAGCTGCGTGCAACCTCAGGAACACGATGGAAGATGTTTTCTGAACTGGAACACTCTCTCCCTGCGGGATACAGTGAAAAACCTGTTTGCTGAGATTTAGGTGGCAAGAGGAACTTACTACAGTGCAGTGCAAAGGTAAAGGCTGCACAACACAAGCATTTTGTAAGCAGCTTGCAAACTGAGAGATAACAGTACCTTTCCACTCTGCTGCAATTTCCTTTCCCATTACAATTCGAATTTTAGGGGGTTTGGAAAACTTTCTTTTACTTCTTGCGAAACACTCTGCAGACCTTCTTGTACCCTTTTAAAAACCATGGGAGCTTTTTCTGAACTGGAACACTCTCTCCCTGCGGGATACAGTGAAAAACCTCTTTGCTGAGATGTAGGTGGCAAGAGGAACTTAGTACAGTGCACTGCAAAGGTAATGTCTGCCCAACGCTGGGATTGTGTCAGCAGCTGACAAACTGATTAAAAACAGTTCCTTTCCACTCTCATGCCTTTTCCATTTATATTAATACTCCAAAGGAAGCAATTTTGGACAACAGTCCTTTGCTTCTTGCAAAGCCCTCTGCAGATTTGCGTGCAACCTCTAGAACAAGATGGGAGATGTTTTCTGAACAGACACACTTTCTCCTTAAGAGATATAGTAAAAATGCTTTTTGCTTAGATGTAGGTGACAATTGGCACTTGCTAGCGTGCACTGCAAGTGTAATCTCTGAACAACACTGGGATTGTGTGCCCAGTTTGCAAACTGATATGAAACAGTACCTTTCCACTCTCTTGCCTTTCTTTTCACATTTATACTGGAAAGGAAGGCGTTTTGGACAACTTTTGTTTTCTTGTTGCAGAACAGTCTACAGAGCTGCGTGCAACCTCAGGAACACGATGGAGGATGTTTTCTGAACTGGAACACTCTCTCCCTGCGGGATACAGTGAAAAACCCTCTTTGCTGAGATTTAGGTTGCAAGAGGAACTTACTACAGTGCAGTACAAAGGTAATGGCTGCACAACACAAACATTTTGTAAGCAGTTTGCAAAGTGAGAGATAACAGTACCTTTCCACTCTGCTGCATTTTCCTTTCCCAGTACAATTCGAATTTTAGGGGGTTTGGACAACTTTCTTTTACTTCTTGCGAAACACTCTGCAGACCTTCTTGTACCCTTTTAAATACGATGGGAGCTGTTTTCTCAACAGGCAAAGTTTCTCCTTAGGAGATACAGTGAAAAAGCTATTTGCTTAGATGTAGGTGACGAGAGGCACTTGCTACAGTGCACTGCAAAGGTAATGGCTGCACAACACTTGCATTGTGGCACAGTTTGCAAACTGATAGAAAACAGTACCCCTGCCCTCTCCTGCATTTTCCTTTCCCAGTGAAGTTCGAATTTTAGGGGTTTTGGACAACTTCCTTTTACCTCTTGCAGAACACTCTGCAGACCTTCTTGTACCTTCTAAAACACCATGGGAGATTTTTTCTGAACAGACACGCTTTCTCCTTAAGAGATATAGTAAAAAAGCTTTTTGCTTAGATGTAGGTGACAATAGGCACTTGCTAGAGTGCACTGCAAGTGTAATCTCTGCACAACACTGGGATTGTGTGCCCAGCTTGCAAACTGATATGAAACACTACCTTTCCACTCTCTTGCCTTTCCTTTCACATTTATACTCAAAAGGAAGGCGTTTTGGACAACTTTTGTTTTCTTGTTGCAGAACACTCTGCAGAGCTGCGTGCAACCTCAGGAACACGATGGAAGATGTATTCTGAACTGGAACACTCTCTCCCTGCGGGATACAGTGAAAAACCTGTTTGCTGAGATGTAGGTGGCAAGAGGAACTTACTACAGTGCAGTGCAAAGGTAAAGGCTGCACAATACTGGCATTTTGTAAGCAGCTTGCAAACTGAGAGATAACAGTACCTTTCCACTCTGCTGCATTTTCCTTTCCCAGTACAATTCGAATTTTAGGGGGTTTGGACAACTTTCTTTTACTTCTTGAAGAACACTCCGCAGATCTTCTTGTACCCTTTTCAAAACGATGGGAGCTGTTTTCTCAACAGGCAAAGTTTCTCCTTAGGAGATACAGTGAAAAAGCTATTTGCTTAGATGTAGGTGACTAGAGGCACTTGCTACAGTGCACTGCAAAGGTAATGGCTGCACAACACTTGTATTGTGGCACAGTTTGCAAACTGATAGAAAACAGTACCCCTGCCCTCTCCTGCATGTTCATTTCCCACTGAAGTTCGAATTTTAGGGGTTTTGGACAACTTTCTTTTACTTCTTGCAGACACTCTGCAGACCTTCTTGTACCTTATAAAACACCATGCGAGATGTTTTCTGAACAGACACACTTCCTCCTTAAGAGATATAGTAAAAAAGCTTTTTGCTTAGATGTAGGTGACAATAGGCACTTGCTAGAGTGCACTGCAAGTGTAATCTCTGCACAACACTGGGATTGTGTGCCCAGCTTGCAAACTGATATGAAACAGTACCTTTCCACTCTCTTGCCTTTCCTTTCACATTTATACTGGAGAGGAAGGCGTTTTGGACAACTTTTGTTTTCTTGTTGCAGAACACTCTGCAGAGCTGCGTGCATCCTCAGGAACACGATGGAGGATGTTTTCTGAACTGGAACACTCTCTCCCTGCGGGATACAGTGAAAAACCTCTTTGCTTAGATTTAGGTGGCAAGAGGAACTTAGTACAGTGCAGTACAAAGGTAATGGCTGCGCAACACAAGCATTTTATAAGCAGTTTGCAAAGTGAGAGATAACAGTACCTTTCTACTCTGCTGCATTTTCCTTTCCCAGTACAATTTGAATTTTAGGGGGTTTGGACAACTTTCTTTTACTTCTTGCGAAACACTCTGCAGACCTTCTTGTACCTTCTAAAACACCATGCGAGATGTTTTCTGAACAGACACACTTTCTCCTTAAGAGATATAGTAAAAAAGCTTTTTGCTTAGATGTAGGTGACAATAGGCACTTGCTAGCGTGCACTGCAAGTGTAATCTCTGCACAACACTGGGATTGTGTGCCCAGCTTGCAAACTGATATGAAACAGTACCTTTCCACTCTCTTGCCTTTCCTTTCACATTAATACTGGAAAGGAAGGCGTTTTGGACAACTTTTGTTTTCTTGTTGCAGAACACTCTGCAGAGCTGCGTGCAACCTCAGGAACACGATGGAAGATGTTTTCTGAACTGGAACACTCTCTCCCTGCGGGATACAGTGAAAAACCTGTTTGCTGAGATTTAGGTGGCAAGAGGAACTTACTACAGTGCAGTGCAAAGGTAAAGGCTGCACAACACAAGCATTTTGTAAGCAGCTTGCAAACTGAGAGATAACAGTACCTTTCCACTCTGCTGCAATTTCCTTTCCCATTACAATTCGAATTTTAGGGGGTTTGGAAAACTTTCTTTTACTTCTTGCGAAACACTCTGCAGACCTTCTTGTACCCTTTTAAAAACCATGGGAGCTTTTTCTGAACTGGAACACTCTCTCCCTGCGGGATACAGTGAAAAACCTCTTTGCTGAGATGTAGGTGGCAAGAGGAACTTAGTACAGTGCACTGCAAAGGTAATGTCTGCCCAACGCTGGGATTGTGTCAGCAGCTGACAAACTGATTAAAAACAGTTCCTTTCCACTCTCATGCCTTTTCCATTTATATTAATACTCCAAAGGAAGCAATTTTGGACAACAGTCCTTTGCTTCTTGCAAAGCCCTCTGCAGATTTGCGTGCAACCTCTAGAACAAGATGGGAGATGTTTTCTGAACAGACACACTTTCTCCTTAAGATATATAGTAAAAAAGCTTTTTGCTTAGATGTAGGTGACAATTGGCACTTGCTAGCGTGCACTGCAAGTGTAATCTCTGAACAACACTGGGATTGTGTGCCCAGTTTGCAAACTGATATGAAACAGTACCTTTCCACTCTCTTGCCTTTCTTTTCACATTTATACTGGAAAGGAAGGCGTTTTGGACAACTTTTGTTTTCTTGTTGCAGAACAGTCTACAGAGCTGCGTGCAACCTCAGGAACACGATGGAAGATGTTTTCTGAACTGGAACACTCTCTCCCTGCGGGATACAGTGAAAAACCTGTTTGCTGAGATGTAGGTTGCAAGAGGAACTTACTACAGTGCAGTACAAAGGTAATGGCTGCACAACACAAGCATTTTGTAAGCAGTTTGCAAAGTGAGAGATAACAGTACCTTTCCACTCTGCTGCATTTTCCTTTCCCAGTACAATTCGAATTTTAGGGGGTTTGGACAACTTTCTTTTACTTCTTGCGAAACACTCTGTAGACCTTCTTGTACCCTTTTAAAAACGATGGGAGCTGTTTTCTCAACAGGCAAAGTTTCTCCTTAGGAGATACAGTGAAAAAGCTATTTGCTTAGATGTAGGTGACTAGAGGCACTTTCTACAGTGCACTGCAAAGGTAATGGCTGCACAACACTTGCATTGTGGCACAGTTTGCAAACTGATAGAAAACAGTACCCCTGCCCTCTCCTGCATTTTCCTTTCCCAGTGAAGTTCGAATTTTAGGGGTTTTGGACAACTTCCTTTTACCTCTTGCAGAACACTCTGCAGACCTTCTTGTACCTTCTAAAACACCATGGGAGATTTTTTCTGAAGAGACACACTTTCTCCTTAAGAGATATAGTAAAAAAGCTATTTGCTTAGATGTAGGTGACTAGAGGCACTTGCTAGCGTGCACTGCGAGTGTAATCTCTGCACAACACTGGGATTGTGTGCCCAGTTTGCAAACTGATATGAAACAGTACCTTTCCACTCTCTTGCCTTTCCTTTCACATTTATACTCAAAAGGAAGGCGTTTTGGACAACTTTTGTTTTCTTGTTGCAGAACACTCTGCAGAGCTGCGTGCAACCTCAGGAACACGATGGAAGATGTATTCTGAACTGGAACACTCTCTCCCTGCGGGATACAGTGAAAAACCTGTTTGCTGAGATGTAGGTGGCAAGAGGAACTTACTACAGTGCAGTGCAAAGGTAAAGGCTGCACAATACTGGCATTTTGTAAGCAGCTTGCAAACTGAGAGATAACAGTACCTTTCCACTCTGCTGCATTTTCCTTTCCCAGTACAATTCGAATTTTAGGGGGTTTGGACAACTTTCTTTTACTTCTTGCGAAACACTGCAGACCTTCTTGTACCCTTTTAAAAACTATGGGAGCTGTTTTCTCAACAGGCAAAGTTTCTCCTTAGGAGATACAGTGAAAAAGCTATTTGCTTAGATGAAGGTGACTAGAGGCACTTGCTACAGTGCACTGCAAAGGTAATGGCTGCACAACACTTGCATTGTGGCACAGTTTGCAAACTGATAGAAAACAGTTCCTTTCCACTCTCATGCCTTTTCCATTTATATTAATACTCCAAAGGAAGCAATTTTGGACAACAGTCCTTTGCTTCTTGCAAAGCACTCTGCAGACTTGCGTGCAACCTCTAGAACACAATGGGAGATTTTTTCTGAACAGACACACTTTCTCCTTAAGAGATATAGTAAAAAAGCTATTTGCTTAGATGTAGGTGACTAGAGGCACTTGCTAGAGTGCACTGCAAATGTAATCTCTGCACAACACTGGGATTGTGTGCCCAGTTTGCAAACTGATATGAAACACTACCTTTCCACTCTCTTGCCTTTCCTTTCACATTTATACTCAAAAGGAAGGCGTTTTGGACAACTTTTGTTTTCTTGTTGCAGAACAGTCTACAGAGCTGCGTGCAACCTCAGGAACACGATGGAAGATGTTTTCTGAACTGGAACACTCTCTCCCTGCGGGATACAGTGAAAAACCTCTTTGCTGAGATGTAGGTGGCAAGAGGAACTTACTACAGTGCAGTGCAAAGGTAAAGGCTGCACAACACAAGCATTTTGTAAGCAGCTTGCAAACTGAGAGATAACAGTACCTTTCCACTCTGCTGCAATTTCCTTTCCCATTACAATTCGAATTTTAGGGGGTTTGGACAACTTTCTTTTACTTCTTGCGAAACACTCTGCAGACCTTCTTGTACCCTTTTAAAAACCATGGGAGCTTTTTCTGAACTGGAACACTCTCTCCCTGCGGGATACAGTGAAAAACCTCTTTGCTGAGATGTAGGTGGCAAGAGGAACTTAGTACAGTGCACTGCAAAGGTAATGTCTGCCCAACGCTGGGATTGTGTCAGCAGCTGACAAACTGATTAAAAACAGTTCCTTTCCACTCTCATGCCTTTTCCATTTATATTAATACTCCAAAGGAAGCAATTTTGGACAACAGTCCTTTGCTTCTTGCAAAGCCCTCTGCAGATTTGCGTGCAACCTCTAGAACAAGATGGGAGATGTTTTCTGAACAGACGCACTTTCTCCTTAAGAGATATAGTAAAAAAGCTTTTTGCTTCGATGTAGGTGACAATTGGCACTTGCTAGCGTGCACTGCAAGTGTAATCTCTGAACAACACTGGGATTGTGTGCCCAGTTTGCAAACTGATATGAAACACTACCTTTCCACTCTCTTGCCTTTCCTTTCACATTTATACTCGAAAGGAAGGCGTTTTGGACAACTTTTGTTTTCTTGTTGCAGAACAGTCTACAGAGCTGCGTGCAACCTCAGGAACACGATGGAAGATGTTTTCTGAACTGGAACACTCTCTCCCTGCGGGATACAGTGAAAAACCTCTTTGCTGAGATGTAGGTGGCAAGAGGAACTTACTACAGTGCAGTGCAAAGGTAAAGGCTGCACAATACTGGCATTTTGTAAGCAGCTTGCAAACTGAGAGATAACAGTACCTTTCCACTCTGCTGCAATTTCCTTTCCCAGTACAATTCGAATTTTAGGGGGTTTGGACAACTTTCTTTTACTTCTTGCGAAACACTGCAGACCTTCTTGTACCCTTTTAAAAACTATGGGAGCTGTTTTCTCAACAGGCAAAGTTTCTCCTTAGGAGATACAGTGAAAAAGCTATTTGCTTAGATGAAGGTGACTAGAGGCACTTGCTACAGTGCACTGCAAAGGTAATGGCTGCACAACACTTGCATTGTGGCACAGTTTGCAAACTGATAGAAAACAGTTCCTTTCCACTCTCATGCCTTTTCCATTTATATTAATACTCCAAAGGAAGCAATTTTGGACAACAGTCCTTTGCTTCTTGCAAAGCACTCTGCAGACTTGCGTGCAACCTCTAGAACACAATGGGAGATTTTTTCTGAACAGACACACTTTCTCCTTAAGAGATATAGTAAAAAAGCTATTTGCTTAGATGTAGGTGACTAGAGGCACTTGCTAGAGTGCACTGCAAATGTAATCTCTGCACAACACTGGGATTGTGTGCCCAGCTTGCAAACTGATATGAAACACTACCTTTCCACTCTCTTGCCTTTCCTTTCACATTTATACTCAAAAGGAAGGCGTTTTGGACAACTTTTGTTTTCTTGTTGCAGAACACTCTGCAGAGCTGCGTGCAACCTCAGGAACACGATGGAAGATGTTTTCTGAACTGGAACACTCTCTCCCTGCGGGATACAGTGAAAAACCTCTTTGCTGAGATGTAGGTGGCAAGAGGAACTTACTACAGTGCAGTGCAAAGGTAAAGGCTGCACAACACAAGCATTTTGTAAGCAGCTTGCAAACTGAGAGATAACAGTACCTTTCCACTCTGCTGCAATTTCCTTTCCCATTACAATTCGAATTTTAGGGGGTTTGGAAAACTTTCTTTTACTTCTTGCGAAACACTCTGCAGACCTTCTTGTACCCTTTTAAAAACCATGGGAGCTTTTTCTGAACTGGAACACTCTCTCCCTGCGGGATACAGTGAAAAACCTCTTTGCTGAGATGTAGGTGGCAAGAGGAACTTAGTACAGTGCACTGCAAAGGTAATGTCTGCCCAACGCTGGGATTGTGTCAGCAGCTGACAAACTGATTAAAAACAGTTCCTTTCCACTCTCATGCCTTTTCCATTTATATTAATACTCCAAAGGAAGCAATTTTGGACAACAGTCCTTTGCTTCTTGCAAAGCCCTCTGCAGATTTGCGTGCAACCTCTAGAACAAGATGGGAGATGTTTTCTGAACAGACACACTTTCTCCTTAAGAGATATAGTAAAAAAGCTTTTTGCTTAGATGTAGGTGACAATTGGCACTTGCTAGCGTGCACTGCAAGTGTAATCTCTGCACAACACTGGGATTGTGTGCCCAGTTTGCAAACTGATATGAAACAGTACCTTTCCACTCTCTTGCCTTTCTTTTCACATTTATACTGGAAAGGAAGGCGTTTTGGACAACTTTTGTTTTCTTGTTGCAGAACAGTCTACAGAGCTGCGTGCAACCTCAGGAACACGATGGAAGATGTTTTCTGAACTGGAACACTCTCTCCCTGCGGGATACAGTGAAAAACCTCTTTGCTGAGATTTAGGTTGCAAGAGGAACTTACTACAGTGCAGTACAAAGGTAATGGCTGCACAACACAAACATTTTGTAAGCAGTTTGCAAAGTGAGAGATAACAGTACCTTTCCACTCTGCTGCATTTTCCTTTCCCAGTACAATTCGAATTTTAGGGGGTTTGGACAACTTTCTTTTACTTCTTGCGAAACACTCTGCAGACCTTCTTGTACCCTTTTAAAAACGATGGGAGCTGTTTTCTCAACAGGCAAAGTTTCTCCTTAGGAGATACAGTGAAAAAGCTATTTGCTTAGATGTAGGTGACTAGAGGCACTTGCTACAGTGCACTGCAAAGGTAATGGCTGCACAACACTTGCATTGTGGCACAGTTTGCAAACTGATAGAAAACAGTACCCCTGCCCTCTCCTGCATTTTCCTTTCCCAGTGAAGTTCGAATTTTAGGGGTTTTGGACAACTTCCTTTTACCTCTTGCAGAACACTCTGCAGACCTTCTTGTACCTTCTAAAACACCATGGGAGATTTTTTCTGAACAGACACGCTTTCTCCTTAAGAGATATAGTAAAAAAGCTTTTTGCTTAGATGTAGGTGACAATAGGCACTTGCTAGAGTGCACTGCAAGTGTAATCTCTGCACAACACTGGGATTGTGTGCCCAGCTTGCAAACTGATATGAAACACTACCTTTCCACTCTCTTGCCTTTCCTTTCACATTTATACTGGAGAGGAAGGCGTTTTGGACAACATTTGTTTTCTTGTTGCAGAACACTCTGCAGAGCTGCGTGCATCCTCAGGAACACGATGGAGGATGTTTTCTGAACTGGAACACTCTCTCCCTTCGGGATACAGTGAAAACCCTCTTTGCTTAGATTTAGGTGGCAAGAGGAACTTAGTACAGTGCAGTACAAAGGTAATGGCTGCACAACACAAGCATTTTGTAAGCAGCTTGCAAACTGTGAGATAACAGTACCTTTCTACTCTGCTGCATTTTCCCTTCCCAGTACAATTCGAATTTTAGGGGGTTTGGACAATTTTCTTTCACTTCTTGCGAAACACTCTGCAGACCTTCTAGTACCTTCTAAAACACCATGCGAGATGTTTTCTGAACAGACACACTTTCTCCTTAAGAGTTATAGTAAAAAAGCTTTTTGCTTAGATGTAGGTGACAATAGGCACTTGCTAGCGTGCACTGCAAGTGTAATCTCTGCACAACACTGGGATTGTGTGCCCAGCTTGCAAACTGATATGAAACAGTACCTTTCCACTCTCTTGCCTTTCCTTTCACATTAATACTGGAAAGGAAGGCGTTTTGGATAACTTTTGTTTTCTTGTTGCAGAACACTCTACAGAGCTGCGTGCAACCTCAGGAACACGATGGAAGATGTTTTCTGAACTGGAACACTCTCTCCCTGCGGGATACAGTGAAAAACCTGTTTGCTGAGATGTAGGTGGCAAGAGGAACTTACTACAGTGCAGTGCAAAGGTAAAGGCTGCACAATACTGGCATTTTGTAAGCAGCTTGCAAACTGAGAGATAACAGTACCTTTCCACTCTGCTGCATTTTCCTTTCCCAGTACAATTCGAATTTTAGGGGGTTTGGACAACTTTCTTTTACTTCTTGCGAAACACTGCAGACCTTCTTGTACCCTTTTAAAAACTATGGGAGCTGTTTTCTCAACAGGCAAAGTTTCTCCTTAGGAGATACAGTGAAAAAGCTATTTGCTTAGATGAAGGTGACTAGAGGCACTTGCTACAGTGCACTGCAAAGGTAATGGCTGCACAACACTTGTATTGTGGCACAGTTTGCAAACTGATAGAAAACAGTACCCCTGCCCTCTCCTGCATGTTCATTTCCCACTGAAGTTCGAATTTTAGGGGTTTTGGACAACTTTCTTTTACTTCTTGCAGACACTCTGCAGACCTTCTTGTACCTTCTAAAACACCATGCGAGATGTTTTCTGAACAGACACACTTCCTCCTTAAGAGATATAGTAAAAAAGCTTTTTGCTTAGATGTAGGTGACAATAGGCACTTGCTAGAGTGCACTGCAAGTGTAATCTCTGCACAACACTGGGATTGTGTGCCCAGCTTGCAAACTGATATGAAACAGTACCTTTCCACTCTCTTGCCTTTCCTTTCACATTTATACTGGAGAGGAAGGCGTTTTGGACAACTTTTGTTTTCTTGTTGCAGAACACTCTGCAGAGCTGCGTGCATCCTCAGGAACACGATGGAGGATGTTTTCTGAACTGGAACACTCTCTCCCTGCGGGATACAGTGAAAACCCTCTTTGCTTAGATTTAGGTGGCAAGAGGAACTTAGTACAGTGCAGTACAAAGGTAATGGCTGCGCAACACAAGCATTTTATAAGCAGTTTGCAAAGTGAGAGATAACAGTACCTTTCTACTCTGCTGCATTTTCCTTTCCCAGTACAATTTGAATTTTAGGGGGTTTGGACAACTTTCTTTTACTTCTTGCGAAACACTCTGCAGACCTTCTTGTACCTTCTAAAACACCATGCGAGATGTTTTCTGAACAGACACACTTTCTCCTTAAGAGATATAGTAAAAAAGCTTTTTGCTTAGATGTAGGTGACAATAGGCACTTGCTAGCGTGCACTGCAAGTGTAATCTCTGCACAACACTGGGATTGTGTGCCCAGCTTGCAAACTGATATGAAACAGTACCTTTCCACTCTCTTGCCTTTCCTTTCACATTAATACTGGAAAGGAAGGCGTTTTGGACAACTTTTGTTTTCTTGTTGCAGAACACTCTGCAGAGCTGCGTGCAACCTCAGGAACACGATGGAAGATGTTTTCTGAACTGGAACACTCTCTCCCTGCGGGATACAGTGAAAAACCTGTTTGCTGAGATGTAGGTGGCAAGAGGAACTTACTACAGTGCAGTGCAAAGGTAAAGGCTGCACAACACAAGCATTTTGTAAGCAGCTTGCAAACTGAGAGATAACAGTACCTTTCTACTCTGCTGCAATTTCCTTTCCCAGTACAATTCGAATTTTAGGGGGTTTGGAAAACTTTCTTTTACTTCTTGCGAAACACTCTGCAGACCTTCTTGTACCCTTTTAAAAACCATGGGAGCTTTTTCTGAACTGGAACACTCTCTCCCTGCGGGATACAGTGAAAAACCTCTTTGCTGAGATGTAGGTGGCAAGAGGAACTTAGTACAGTGCACTGCAAAGGTAATGTCTGCCCAACGCTGGGATTGTGTCAGCAGCTGACAAACTGATTAAAAACAGTTCCTTTCCACTCTCGTGCCTTTTCCATTTATATTAATACTCCAAAGGAAGCAATTTTGGACAACAGTCCTTTGCTTCTTGCAAAGCCCTCTGCAGATTTGCGTGCAACCTCTAGAACAAGATGGGAGATGTTTTCTGAACAGACGCACTTTCTCCTTAAGAGATATAGTAAAAAAGCTTTTTGCTTCGATGTAGGTGACAATTGGCACTTGCTAGCGTGCACTGCAAGTGTAATCTCTGAACAACACTGGGATTGTGTGCCCAGTTTGCAAACTGATATGAAACACTACCTTTCCACTCTCTTGCCTTTCCTTTCACATTTATACTCGAAAGGAAGGCGTTTTGGACAACTTTTGTTTTCTTGTTGCAGAACAGTCTACAGAGCTGCGTGCAACCTCAGGAACACGATGGAAGATGTTTTCTGAACTGGAACACTCTCTCCCTGCGGGATACAGTGAAAAACCTCTTTGCTGAGATGTAGGTGGCAAGAGGAACTTACTACAGTGCAGTGCAAAGGTAAAGGCTGCACAATACTGGCATTTTGTAAGCAGCTTGCAAACTGAGAGATAACAGTACCTTTCCACTCTGCTGCAATTTCCTTTCCCAGTACAATTCGAATTTTAGGGGGTTTGGACAACTTTCTTTTACTTCTTGCGAAACACTGCAGACCTTCTTGTACCCTTTTAAAAACTATGGGAGCTGTTTTCTCAACAGGCAAAGTTTCTCCTTAGGAGATACAGTGAAAAAGCTATTTGCTTAGATGAAGGTGACTAGAGGCACTTGCTACAGTGCACTGCAAAGGTAATGGCTGCACAACACTTGCATTGTGGCACAGTTTGCAAACTGATAGAAAACAGTTCCTTTCCACTCTCATGCCTTTTCCATTTATATTAATACTCCAAAGGAAGCAATTTTGGACAACAGTCCTTTGCTTCTTGCAAAGCACTCTGCAGACTTGCGTGCAACCTCTAGAACACAATGGGAGATTTTTTCTGAACAGACACACTTTCTCCTTAAGAGATATAGTAAAAAAGCTATTTGCTTAGATGTAGGTGACTAGAGGCACTTGCTAGAGTGCACTGCAAATGTAATCTCTGCACAACACTGGGATTGTGTGCCCAGCTTGCAAACTGATATGAAACACTACCTTTCCACTCTCTTGCCTTTCCTTTCACATTTATACTCAAAAGGAAGGCGTTTTGGACAACTTTTGTTTTCTTGTTGCAGAACACTCTGCAGAGCTGCGTGCAACCTCAGGAACACGATGGAAGATGTTTTCTGAACTGGAACACTCTCTCCCTGCGGGATACAGTGAAAAACCTCTTTGCTGAGATGTAGGTGGCAAGAGGAACTTACTACAGTGCAGTGCAAAGGTAAAGGCTGCACAACACAAGCATTTTGTAAGCAGCTTGCAAACTGAGAGATAACAGTACCTTTCCACTCTGCTGCAATTTCCTTTCCCATTACAATTCGAATTTTAGGGGGTTTGGAAAACTTTCTTTTACTTCTTGCGAAACACTCTGCAGACCTTCTTGTACCCTTTTAAAAACCATGGGAGCTTTTTCTGAACTGGAACACTCTCTCCCTGCGGGATACAGTGAAAAACCTCTTTGCTGAGATGTAGGTGGCAAGAGGAACTTAGTACAGTGCACTGCAAAGGTAATGTCTGCCCAACGCTGGGATTGTGTCAGCAGCTGACAAACTGATTAAAAACAGTTCCTTTCCACTCTCATGCCTTTTCCATTTATATTAATACTCCAAAGGAAGCAATTTTGGACAACAGTCCTTTGCTTCTTGCAAAGCCCTCTGCAGATTTGCGTGCAACCTCTAGAACAAGATGGGAGATGTTTTCTGAACAGACACACTTTCTCCTTAAGAGATATAGTAAAAAAGCTTTTTGCTTAGATGTAGGTGACAATTGGCACTTGCTAGCGTGCACTGCAAGTGTAATCTCTGCACAACACTGGGATTGTGTGCCCAGTTTGCAAACTGATATGAAACAGTACCTTTCCACTCTCTTGCCTTTCTTTTCACATTTATACTGGAAAGGAAGGCGTTTTGGACAACTTTTGTTTTCTTGTTGCAGAACAGTCTACAGAGCTGCGTGCAACCTCAGGAACACGATGGAAGATGTTTTCTGAACTGGAACACTCTCTCCCTGCGGGATACAGTGAAAAACCTCTTTGCTGAGATTTAGGTTGCAAGAGGAACTTACTACAGTGCAGTACAAAGGTAATGGCTGCACAACACAAACATTTTGTAAGCAGTTTGCAAAGTGAGAGATAACAGTACCTTTCCACTCTGCTGCATTTTCCTTTCCCAGTACAATTCGAATTTTAGGGGGTTTGGACAACTTTCTTTTACTTCTTGCGAAACACTCTGCAGACCTTCTTGTACCCTTTTAAAAACGATGGGAGCTGTTTTCTCAACAGGCAAAGTTTCTCCTTAGGAGATACAGTGAAAAAGCTATTTGCTTAGATGTAGGTGACTAGAGGCACTTGCTACAGTGCACTGCAAAGGTAATGGCTGCACAACACTTGCATTGTGGCACAGTTTGCAAACTGATAGAAAACAGTACCCCTGCCCTCTCCTGCATTTTCCTTTCCCAGTGAAGTTCGAATTTTAGGGGTTTTGGACAACTTCCTTTTACCTCTTGCAGAACACTCTGCAGACCTTCTTGTACCTTCTAAAACACCATGGGAGATTTTTTCTGAACAGACACGCTTTCTCCTTAAGAGATATAGTAAAAAAGCTTTTTGCTTAGATGTAGGTGACAATAGGCACTTGCTAGAGTGCACTGCAAGTGTAATCTCTGCACAACACTGGGATTGTGTGCCCAGCTTGCAAACTGATATGAAACACTACCTTTCCACTCTCTTGCCTTTCCTTTCACATTTATACTGGAGAGGAAGGCGTTTTGGACAACATTTGTTTTCTTGTTGCAGAACACTCTGCAGAGCTGCGTGCATCCTCAGGAACACGATGGAGGATGTTTTCTGAACTGGAACACTCTCTCCCTTCGGGATACAGTGAAAACCCTCTTTGCTTAGATTTAGGTGGCAAGAGGAACTTAGTACAGTGCAGTACAAAGGTAATGGCTGCACAACACAAGCATTTTGTAAGCAGCTTGCAAACTGTGAGATAACAGTACCTTTCTACTCTGCTGCATTTTCCCTTCCCAGTACAATTCGAATTTTAGGGGGTTTGGACAATTTTCTTTCACTTCTTGCGAAACACTCTGCAGACCTTCTAGTACCTTCTAAAACACCATGCGAGATGTTTTCTGAACAGACACACTTTCTCCTTAAGAGTTATAGTAAAAAAGCTTTTTGCTTAGATGTAGGTGACAATAGGCACTTGCTAGCGTGCACTGCAAGTGTAATCTCTGCACAACACTGGGATTGTGTGCCCAGTTTGCAAACTGATATGAAACAGTACCTTTCCACTCTCTTGCCTTTCCTTTCACATTAATACTGGAAAGGAAGGCGTTTTGGATAACTTTTGTTTTCTTGTTGCAGAACACTCTACAGAGCTGCGTGCAACCTCAGGAACACGATGGAAGATGTTTTCTGAACTGGAACACTCTCTCCCTGCGGGATACAGTGAAAAACCTGTTTGCTGAGATGTAGGTGGCAAGAGGAACTTACTACAGTGCAGTGCAAAGGTAAAGGCTGCACAATACTGGCATTTTGTAAGCAGCTTGCAAACTGAGAGATAACAGTACCTTTCCACTCTGCTGCATTTTCCTTTCCCAGTACAATTCGAATTTTAGGGGGTTTGGACAACTTTCTTTTACTTCTTGCGAAACACTGCAGACCTTCTTGTACCCTTTTAAAAACTATGGGAGCTGTTTTCTCAACAGGCAAAGTTTCTCCTTAGGAGATACAGTGAAAAAGCTATTTGCTTAGATGAAGGTGACTAGAGGCACTTGCTACAGTGCACTGCAAAGGTAATGGCTGCACAACACTTGTATTGTGGCACAGTTTGCAAACTGATAGAAAACAGTACCCCTGCCCTCTCCTGCATGTTCATTTCCCACTGAAGTTCGAATTTTAGGGGTTTTGGACAACTTTCTTTTACTTCTTGCAGACACTCTGCAGACCTTCTTGTACCTTCTAAAACACCATGCGAGATGTTTTCTGAACAGACACACTTCCTCCTTAAGAGATATAGTAAAAAAGCTTTTTGCTTAGATGTAGGTGACAATAGGCACTTGCTAGAGTGCACTGCAAGTGTAATCTCTGCACAACACTGGGATTGTGTGCCCAGCTTGCAAACTGATATGAAACAGTACCTTTCCACTCTCTTGCCTTTCCTTTCACATTTATACTGGAGAGGAAGGCGTTTTGGACAACTTTTGTTTTCTTGTTGCAGAACACTCTGCAGAGCTGCGTGCATCCTCAGGAACACGATGGAGGATGTTTTCTGAACTGGAACACTCTCTCCCTGCGGGATACAGTGAAAACCCTCTTTGCTTAGATTTAGGTGGCAAGAGGAACTTAGTACAGTGCAGTACAAAGGTAATGGCTGCGCAACACAAGCATTTTATAAGCAGTTTGCAAAGTGAGAGATAACAGTACCTTTCTACTCTGCTGCATTTTCCTTTCCCAGTACAATTTGAATTTTAGGGGGTTTGGACAACTTTCTTTTACTTCTTGCGAAACACTCTGCAGACCTTCTTGTACCTTCTAAAACACCATGCGAGATGTTTTCTGAACAGACACACTTTCTCCTTAAGAGATATAGTAAAAAAGCTTTTTGCTTAGATGTAGGTGACAATAGGCACTTGCTAGCGTGCACTGCAAGTGTAATCTCTGCACAACACTGGGATTGTGTGCCCAGCTTGCAAACTGATATGAAACAGTACCTTTCCACTCTCTTGCCTTTCCTTTCACATTAATACTGGAAAGGAAGGCGTTTTGGACAACTTTTGTTTTCTTGTTGCAGAACACTCTGCAGAGCTGCGTGCAACCTCAGGAACACGATGGAAGATGTTTTCTGAACTGGAACACTCTCTCCCTGCGGGATACAGTGAAAAACCTGTTTGCTGAGATGTAGGTGGCAAGAGGAACTTACTACAGTGCAGTGCAAAGGTAAAGGCTGCACAACACAAGCATTTTGTAAGCAGCTTGCAAACTGAGAGATAACAGTACCTTTCTACTCTGCTGCAATTTCCTTTCCCAGTACAATTCGAATTTTAGGGGGTTTGGAAAACTTTCTTTTACTTCTTGCGAAACACTCTGCAGACCTTCTTGTACCCTTTTAAAAACCATGGGAGCTTTTTCTGAACTGGAACACTCTCTCCCTGCGGGATACAGTGAAAAACCTCTTTGCTGAGATGTAGGTGGCAAGAGGAACTTAGTACAGTGCACTGCAAAGGTAATGTCTGCCCAACGCTGGGATTGTGTCAGCAGCTGACAAACTGATTAAAAACAGTTCCTTTCCACTCTCGTGCCTTTTCCATTTATATTAATACTCCAAAGGAAGCAATTTTGGACAACAGTCCTTTGCTTCTTGCAAAGCCCTCTGCAGATTTGCGTGCAACCTCTAGAACAAGATGGGAGATGTTTTCTGAACAGACACACTTTCTCCTTAAGAGATATAGTAAAAAAGCTTTTTGCTTAGATGTAGGTGACAATTGGCACTTGCTAGCGTGCACTGCAAGTGTAATCTCTGCACAACACTGGGATTGTGTGCCCAGTTTGCAAACTGATATGAAACAGTACCTTTCCACTCTCTTGCCTTTCTTTTCACATTTATACTGGAAAGGAAGGCGTTTTGGACAACTTTTGTTTTCTTGTTGCAGAACAGTCTACAGAGCTGCGTGCAACCTCAGGAACACGATGGAAGATGTTTTCTGAACTGGAACACTCTCTCCCTGCGGGATACAGTGAAAAACCTCTTTGCTGAGATGTAGGTTGCAAGAGGAACTTACTACAGTGCAGTACAAAGGTAATGGCTGCACAACACAAGCATTTTGTAAGCAGTTTGCAAAGTGAGAGATAACAGTACCTTTCCACTCTGCTGCAATTTCCTTTCCCAGTACAATTCGAATTTTAGGGGGTTTGGACAACTTTCTTTTACTTCTTGCGAAACACTCTGTAGACCTTCTTGTACCCTTTTAAAAACGATGGGAACTGTTTTCTCAACAGGCAAAGTTTCTCCTTAGGAGATACAGTGAAAAAGCTATTTGCTTAGATGTAGGTGACTAGAGGCACTTGCTACAGTGCACTGCAAAGGTAATGGCTGCACAACACTTGCATTGTGGCACAGTTTGCAAACTGATAGAAAACAGTACCCCTGCCCTCTCCTGCATTTTCCTTTCCCAGTGAAGTTCGAATTTTAGGGGGTTTGGACAACTTTCTTTTACTTCTTGCGAAACACTCTGCAGACATTCTTGTACCTTCTAAAACACCATGCGAGATGTTTTCTGAACAGGCACACTTTCTCCTTAAGAGATATAGTAAAAAAGCTTTTTGCTTAGATGTAGGTGACAATAGGCACTTGCTAGAGTGCACTGCAAGTGTAATCTCTGCACAACACTGGGATTGTGTGCCCAGCTTGCAAACTGATATGAAACAGTACCTTTCCACTCTCTTGGCTTTCCTTTCACATTAATACTGGAAAGGAAGGCGTTTTGGACAACTTTTGTTTTCTTGTTGCAGAACACTCTGCAGAGCTGCGTGCAACCTCTGGAACACGATGGAAGATGTTTTCTGAACTGGAACACTCTCTCCCTGCGGGATACAGTGAAAAACCTGTTTGCTGAGATGTAGGTGGCAAGAGGAACTTACTACAGTGCAGTGCAAAGGTAAAGGCTGCACAATACAAGCATTTTGTAAGCAGCTTGCAAACTGAGAGATAACAGTACCTTTCCACTCTGCTGCAATTTCCTTTCCCAGTACAATTCGAATTTTAGGGGGTTTGGACAACTTTCTTTTACTTCTTGCGAAACACTCTGTAGACCTTCTTGTACCCTTTTAAAAACGATGGGAGCTGTTTTCTCAACAGGCAAAGTTTCTCCTTAGGAGATACAGTGAAAAAGCTATTTGCTTAGATGTAGGTGACTAGAGGCACTTGCTACAGTGCACTGAAAGGTAATGGCTGCAAAACACTTGCATTGTGGCACAGTTTGCAAACTGATAGAAAACAGTTCCTTTCCACTCTCATGCCTTTTCCATTTATAATAATACTCCAAAGGAAGCTATTTTGGACAACAGTCCTTTGCTTCTTGCAAAGCACTCTGCAGACTTGCGTGCAACCTCTAGAACACCATGGGAGATTTTTTCTGAAGAGACACTCTTTCTCCTTAAGAGATATAGTAAAAAAGCTATTTGCATAGATGTAGGTGACTAGAGGCACTTGCTAGCGTGCACTGCGAGTGTAATCTCTGCACAACACTGGGATTGTGTGCCCAGTTTGCAAACTGATATGAAACAGTACCTTTCCACTCTCTTGCCTTTCTTTTCACATTTATACTGGAAAGGAAGGCGTTTTGGACAACTTTTGTTTTCTTGTTGCAGAACAGTCTACAGAGCTGCGTGCAACCTCAGGAACACGATGGAAGATGTTTTCTGAACTGGAACACTCTCTCCCTGCGGGATACAGTGAAAAACCTGTTTGCTGAGATTTAGGTTGCAAGAGGAACTTACAACAGTGCAGTACAAAGGTAATGGCTGCACAACACAAGCATTTTGTAAGCAGTTTGCAAAGTGAGAGATAACAGTACCTTTCCACTCTGCTGCATTTTCCTTTCCCAGTACAATTCAAATTTTAGGTGGTTTGGACAACTTTCTTTTACTTCTTGCGAAACACTCTGCAGACCTTCTTGTACCCTTTTAAAAACGATGGGAGCTGTTTTCTCAACAGGCAAAGTTTCTCCTTAGGAGATACAGTGAAAAAGCTATTTGCTTAGATGTAGGTGACTAGAGGCACTTGCTACAGTGCACTGAAAGGTAATGGCTGCACAACACTTGCATTGCGGCACAGTTTGCAAACTGATAGAAAACAGTACCCCTGCCATCTCCTGCATTTTCTTTTCCCACTGAAGTTCGAATTTTAGGGGTTTTGGACAACTTTCTTTTACTTCTTGCAGAACACTGTGCAGACCTTCTTGTACCTTCTAAAACACCATGCGAGATGTTTTCTGAACAGACACACTGCCTCCTTAAGAGATATAGTAAAAAAGCTTTTTGCTTAGATGTAGGTGACAATAGGCACTTGCTAGCGTGCACTGCAAGTGTAATCTCTGCACAACACTGGGATTGTGTGCCCAGCTTGCAAACTGATATGAAACAGTACCTTTCCACTCTCTTGCCTTTCCTTTCACATTAATACTGGAAAGGAAGGCGTTTTGGACAACTTTTGTTTTCTTGTTGCAGAACACTCTGCAGAGCTGCGTGCAACCTCAGGAACACGATGGAAGATGTTTTCTGAACTGGAACACTCTCTCCCTGCGGGATACAGTGAAAAACCTGTTTGCTGAGATGTAGGTGGCAAGAGGAACTTACTACAGTGCAGTGCAAAGGTAAAGGCTGCACAACACAAGCATTTTGTAAGCAGCTTGCAAACTGAGAGATAACAGTACCTTTCCACTCTGCTGCATTTTCCTTTCCCAGTACAATTCGAATTTTAGGGGGTTTGGACAACTTTCTTTTACTTCTTGCGAAACACTCTGCAGACCTTCTTGTACCCTTTTAAAAACGATGGGAGCTGTTTTCTCAACAGGCAAAGTTTCTCCTTAGGAGATACAGTGAAAAAGCTATTTGCTTAGATGTAGGTGACTAGAGGCACTTGCTACAGTGCACTGAAAGGTAATGGCTGCAAAACACTTGCATTGTGGCACAGTTTGCAAACTGATAGAAAACAGTTCCTTTCCACTCTCATGCCTTTTCCATTTATAATAATACTCCAAAGGAAGCTATTTTGGACAACAGTCCTTTGCTTCTTGCAAAGCACTCTGCAGACTTGCGTGCAACCTCTAGAACACCATGGGAGATTTTTTCTGAACAGACACACTTTCGCCTTAAGAGATATAGTAAAAAAGCTATTTGCTTAGATGTAGGTGACTAGAGGCACTTGCTAGCGTGCACTGCGAGTGTAATCTCTGCACAACACTGGGATTGTGTGCCCAGTTTGCAAACTGATATGAAACAGTACCTTTCCACTCTCTTGCCTTTCCTTTCACATTTATACTCAAAAGGAAGGCGTTTTGGACAACTTTTGTTTTCTTGTTGCAGAACACTCTGCAGAGCTGCGTGCAACCTCAGGAACACGATGGAAGATGTTTTCTGAACTGGAACACTCTCTCCCTGCGGGATACAGTGAAAAACCTCTTTGCTGAGATGTAGGTGGCAAGAGGAACTTACTACAGTGCAGTGCAAAGGTAAAGGCTGCACAACACTGGCATTTTGTAAGCAGCTTGCAAACTGAGAGATAACAGTACCTTTCCACTCTGCTGCATTTTCCTTTCCCAGTACAATTCGAATTTTACGGGGTTTGGACAACTTTCTTTTACTTCTTGCGAAACACTCTGCAGACCTTCTTGTACCCTTTTAAAAACTATGGGAGCTGTTTTCTCAACAGGCAAAGTTTCTCCTTAGGAGATACAGTGAAAAAGCTATTTGCTTAGATGTAGGTGACTAGAGGCACTTGCTACAGTGCACTGCAAAGGTAATGGCTGCACAACACTTGCATTGTGGCACAGTTTGCAAACTGATAGAAAACAGTTCCTTTCCACTCTCATGCATTTTCCATTTATATTAATACTCCAAAGAAAGCAATTTTGGACAACAGTCCTTTGCTTCTTGCAAAGCACTCTGCAGACTTGCGTGCAACCTCTAGAACACAATGGGAGATTTTTTCTGAACAGACACACTTTCTCCTTAAGAGATATAGTAAAAAAGCTATTTGCTTAGATGTAGGTGACAATAGGCACTTGCTAGAGTGCACTGCAAATGTAATCTCTGCACAACACTGGGATTGTGTGCCCAGTTTGCAAACTGATATGAAACACTACCTTTCCACTCTCTTGCCTTTCCTTTCACATTTATACTCAAAAGGAAGGCGTTTTGGACAACTTTTGTTTTCTTGTTGCAGAACACTCTACAGAGCTGCGTGCAACCTCAGGAACACGATGGAAGATGTTTTCTGAACTGGAACACTCTCTCCCTGCGGGATACAGTGAAAAACCTCTTTGCTGAGATGTAGGTGGCAAGAGGAACTTACTACAGTGCAGTGCAAAGGTAAAGGCTGCACAACACAAGCATTTTGTAAGCAGCTTGCAAACTGAGAGATAACAGTACCTTTCCACTCTGCTGCAATTTCCTTTCCCATTACAATTCGAATTTTAGGGGGTTTGGAAAACTTTCTTTTACTTCTTGCGAAACACTCTGCAGACCTTCTTGTACCCTTTTAAAAACCATGGGAGCTGTTTTCTGAACTGGAACACTCTCTCCCTGCGGGATACAGTGAAAAACCTCTTTGCTGAGATGTAGGTGGCAAGAGGAACTTAGTACAGTGCCCTGCAAAGGTAATGTCTGCCCAACGCTGGGATTGTGTCAGCAGCTGACAAACTGATTAAAAACAGTTCCTTTCCACTCTTGTGCCTTTTCCATTTATATTAATACTCCAAAGGAAGCAATTTTGGACAACAGTCCTTTGCTTCTTGCAAAGCCCTCTGCAGATTTGCGTGCAACCTCTAGAACAAGATGGGAGATGTTTTCTGAACAGACACACTTTCTCCTTAAGATATATAGTAAAAAAGCTTTTTGCTTAGATGTAGGTGACAATTGGCACTTGCTAGCGTGCACTGCAAGTGTAATCTCTGAACAACACTGGGATTGTGTGCCCAGTTTGCAAACTGATATGAAACAGTACCTTTCCACTCTCTTGCCTTTCTTTTCACATTTATACTGGAAAGGAAGGCGTTTTGGACAACTTTTGTTTTCTTGTTGCAGAACAGTCTACAGAGCTGCGTGCAACCTCAGGAACACGATGGAAGATGTTTTCTGAACTGGAACACTCTCTCCCTGCGGGATACAGTGAAAAACCTCTTTGCTGAGATTTAGGTTGCAAGAGGAACTTACTACAGTGCAGTACAAAGGTAATGGCTGCACAACACAAGCATTTTGTAAGCAGTTTGCAAAGTGAGAGATAACAGTACCTTTCCACTCTGCTGCATTTTCCTTTCCCAGTACAATTCGAATTTTAGGGGGTTTGGACAACTTTCTTTTACTTCTTGCGAAACACTCTGTAGACCTTCTTGTACCCTTTTAAAAACGATGGGAGCTGTTTTCTCAACAGGCAAAGTTTCTCCTTAGGAGATACAGTGAAAAAGCTATTTGCTTAGATGTAGGTGACTAGAGGCACTTGCTACAGTGCACTGCAAAGGTAATGGCTGCACAACACTTGCATTGTGGCACAGTTTGCAAACTGATAGAAAACAGTACCCCTGCCATCTCCTGCATTTTCTTTTCCCACTGAAGTTCGAATTTTAGGGGTTTTGGACAACTTTCTTTTACTTCTTGCAGAACACTGTGCAGACCTTCTTGTACCTTCTAAAACACCATGGGAGATTTTTTCTGAACAGACACACTGCCTCCTTAAGAGATATAATAAAAAAGCTTTTTGCTTAGATGTAGGTGACAATAGGCACTTGCTAGCGTGCACTGCAAGTGTAATCTCTGCACAACACTGGGATTGTGTGCCCAGCTTGCAAACTGATATGAAACACTACCTTTCCACTCTCTTGCCTTTCCTTTCACATTAATACTGGAAAGGAAGGCGTTTTGGACAACTTTTGTTTTCTTGTTGCAGAACACTCTGCAGAGCTGCGTGCAACCTCAGGAACACGATGGAAGATGTTTTCTGAACTGGAACACTCTCTCCCTGCGGGATACAGTGAAAAACCTGTTTGCTGAGATGTAGGTGGCAAGAGGAACTTACTACAGTGCAGTGCAAAGGTAAAGGCTGCACAACACAAGCATTTTGTAAGCAGCTTGCAAACTGAGAGATAACAGTACCTTTCCACTCTGCTGCATTTTCCTTTCCCAGTACAATTCGAATTTTAGGGGGTTTGGACAACTTTCTTTTACTTCTTGCGAAACACTCTGTAGACCTTCTTGTACCCTTTTAAATACGATGGGAGCTGTTTTCTCAACAGGCAAAGTTTCTCCTTAGGAGATACAGTGAAAAAGCTATTTGCTTAGATGTAGGTGACTAGAGGCACTTGCTACAGTGCACTGAAAGGTAATGGCTGCAAAACACTTGCATTGTGGCACAGTTTGCAAACTGATAGAAAACAGTTCCTTTCCACTCTCATGCCTTTTCCATTTATAATAATACTCCAAAGGAAGCTATTTTGGACAACAGTCCTTTGCTTCTTGCAAAGCACTCTGCAGACTTGCGTGCAACCTCTAGAACACCATGGGAGATTTTTTCTGAAGAGACACACTTTCTCCTTAAGAGATATAGTAAAAAAGCTATTTGCTTAGATGTAGGTGACTAGAGGCACTTGCTAGCGTGCACTGCGAGTGTAATCTCTGCACAACACTGGGATTGTGTGCCCAGTTTGCAAACTGATATGAAACAGTACCTTTCCACTCTCTTGCCTTTCCTTTCACATTTATACTCAAAAGGAAGGCGTTTTGGACAACTTTTGTTTTCTTGTTGCAGAACACTCTGCAGAGCTGCGTGCAACCTCAGGAACACGATGGAAGATGTATTCTGAACTGGAACACTCTCTCCCTGCGGGATACAGTGAAAAACCTGTTTGCTGAGATGTAGGTGGCAAGAGGAACTTACTACAGTGCAGTGCAAAGGTAAAGGCTGCACAACACTGGCATTTTGTAAGCAGCTTGCAAACTGAGAGATAACAGTACCTTTCCACTCTGCTGCATTTTCCTTTCCCAGTACAATTCGAATTTTACGGGGTTTGGACAACTTTCTTTTACTTCTTGCGAAACACTCTGCAGACCTTCTTGTACCCTTTTAAAAACTATGGGAGCTGTTTTCTCAACAGGCAAAGTTTCTCCTTAGGAGATACAGTGAAAAAGCTATTTGCTTAGATGTAGGTGACTAGAGGCACTTGCTACAGTGCACTGCAAAGGTAATGGCTGCACAACACTTGCATTGTGGCACAGTTTGCAAACTGATAGAAAACAGTTCCTTTCCACTCTCATGCCTTTTCCATTTATATTAATACTCCAAAGGAAGCAATTTTGGACAACAGTCCTTTGCTTCTTGCAAAGCACTTTGCAGACTTGCGTGCAACCTCTAGAACACAATGGGAGATTTTTTCTGAACAGACACACTTTCTCCTTAAGAGATATAGTAAAAAAGCTATTTGCTTAGATGTAGGTGACTAGAGGCACTTGCTAGAGTGCACTGCAAATGTAATCTCTGCACAACACTGGGATTGTGTGCCCAGTTTGCAAACTGCTATGAAACACTACCTTTCCACTCTCTTGCCTTTCCTTTCACATTTATACTCAAAAGGAAGGCGTTTTGGACAACTTTTGTTTTCTTGTTGCAGAACACTCTACAGAGCTGCGTGCAACCTCAGGAACACGATGGAAGATGTTTTCTGAACTGGAACACTCTCTCCCTGCGGGATACAGTGAAAAACCTCTTTGCTGAGATGTAGGTGGCAAGAGGAACTTACTACAGTGCAGTGCAAAGGTAAAGGCTGCCCAACGCTGGGATTGTGTCAGCAGCTGACAAACTGATTAAAAACAGTTCCTTTCCACTCTCGTGCCTTTTCCATTTATATTAATACTCCAAAGGAAGCAATTTTGGACAACAGTCCTTTGCTTCTTGCAAAGCCCTCTGCAGATTTGCGTGCAACCTCTAGAACAAGATGGGAGATGTTTTCTGAACAGACACACTTTCTCCTTAAGATATATAGTAAAAAAGCTTTTTGCTTAGATGTAGGTGACAATTGGCACTTGCTAGCGTGCACTGCAAGTGTAATCTCTGAACAACACTGGGATTGTGTGCCCAGTTTGCAAACTGATATGAAACAGTACCTTTCCACTCTCTTGCCTTTCTTTTCACATTTATACTGGAAAGGAAGGCGTTTTGGACAACTTTTGTTTTCTTGTTGCAGAACAGTCTACAGAGCTGCGTGCAACCTCAGGAACACGATGGAAGATGTTTTCTGAACTGGAACACTCTCTCCCTGCGGGATACAGTGAAAAACCTGTTTGCTGAGATTTAGGTTGCAAGAGGAACTTACTACAGTGCAGTACAAAGGTAATGGCTGCACAACACAAGCATTTTGTAAGCAGTTTGCAAAGTGAGAGATAACAGTACCTTTCCACTCTGCTGCATTTTCCTTTCCCAGTACAATTCGAATTTTAGGGGGTTTGGACAACTTTCTTTTACTTCTTGCGAAACACTCTGCAGACCTTCTTGTACCCTTTTAAAAACGATGGGAGCTGTTTTCTCAACAGGCAAAGTTTCTCTTTAGGAGATACAGTGAAAAAGCTATTTGCTTAGATGTAGGTGACTAGAGGCACTTTCTACAGTGCACTGCAAAGGTAATGGCTGCACAACACTTGCATTGTGGCACAGTTTGCAAACTGATAGAAAACAGTACCCCTGCCCTCTCCTGCATTTTCCTTTCCCAGTGAAGTTCGAATTTTAGGGTTTTTGGACAACTTCCTTTTACCTCTTGCAGAACACTCTGCAGACCTTCTTGTACCTTCTAAAACACCATGGGAGATTTTTTCTGAACAGACACGCTTTCTCCTTAAGAGATATAGTAAAAAAGCTTTTTGCTTAGATGTAGGTGACAATAGGCACTTGCTAGAGTGCACTGCAAGTGTAATCTCTGCACAACACTGGGATTGTGTGCCCAGCTTGCAAACTGATATGAAACACTACCTTTCCACTCTCTTGCCTTTCCTTTCACATTTATACTCAAAAGGAAGGCGTTTTGGACAACTTTTGTTTTCTTGTTGCAGAACACTCTGCAGAGCTGCGTGCAACCTCAGGAACACGATGGAAGATGTTTTCTGAACTGGAACACTCTCTCCCTGCGGGATACAGTGAAAAACCTCTTTGCTTAGATTTAGGTGGCAAGAGGAACTTAGTACAGTGCAGTACAAAGGTAATGGCTGCACAACACAAGCATTTTGTAAGCAGTTTGCCAAGTGAGAGATAACAGTACCTTTCTACTCTGCTGCATTTTCCCTTCCCAGTACAATTCGAATTTTAGGGGGTTTGGACAACTTTCTTTTACTTCTTGCGAAACACTCTGTAGACCTTCTTGTACCCTTTTAAATACGATGGGAGCTGTTTTCTCAACAGGCAAAGTTTCTCCTTAGGAGATACAGTGAAAAAGCTATTTGCTTAGATGTAGGTGACTAGAGGCCCTTGCTACAGTGCACTGAAAGGTAATGGCTGCAAAACACTTGCATTGTGGCACAGTTTGCAAACTGATAGAAAACAGTTCCTTTCCACTCTCATGCCTTTTCCATTTATAATAATACTCCAAAGGAAGCTATTTTGGACAACAGTCCTTTGCTTCTTGCAAAGCACTCTGCAGACTTGCGTGCAACCTCTAGAACACCATGGGAGATTTTTTCTGAAGAGACACACTTTCTCCTTAAGAGATATAGTAAAAAAGCTATTTGCTTAGATGTAGGTGACTAGAGGCACTTGCTAGCGTGCACTGCGAGTGTAATCTCTGCACAACACTGGGATTGTGTGCCCAGTTTGCAAACTGATATGAAACAGTACCTTTCCACTCTCTTGCCTTTCCTTTCACATTTATACTCAAAAGGAAGGCGTTTTGGACAACTTTTGTTTTCTTGTTGCAGAACACTCTGCAGAGCTGCGTGCAACCTCAGGAACACGATGGAAGATGTATTCTGAACTGGAACACTCTCTCCCTGCGGGATAAAGTGAAAAACCTGTTTGCTGAGATGTAGGTGGCAAGAGGAACTTACTACAGTGCAGTGCAAAGGTAAAGGCTGCACAACACTGGCATTTTGTAAGCAGCTTGCAAACTGAGAGATAACAGTACCTTTCCACTCTGCTGCATTTTCCTTTCCCAGTACAATTCGAATTTTACGGGGTTTGGACAACTTTCTTTTACTTCTTGCGAAACACTGCAGACCTTCTTGTACCCTTTTAAAAACTATGGGAGCTGTTTTCTCAACAGGCAAAGTTTCTCCTTAGGAGATACAGTGAAAAAGCTATTTGCTTAGATGTAGGTGACTAGAGGCACTTGCTACAGTGCACTGCAAAGGTAATGGCTGCACAATACTTGCATTGTGGCACAGTTTGCAAACTGATAGAAAACAGTTCCTTTCCACTCTCATGCCTTTTCCATTTATATTAATACTCCAAAGGAAGCAATTTTGGACAACAGTCCTTTGCTTCTTGCAAAGCACTCTGCAGACTTGCGTGCAACCTCTAGAACAAGATGGGAGATGTTTTCTGAACAGACACACTTTCTCCTTAAGAGATATAGTAAAAAAGCTATTTGCTTAGATGTAGGTGACTAGAGGCACTTGCTAGAGTGCACTGCAAATGTAATCTCTGCACAACACTGGGATTGTGTGCCCAGTTTGCAAACTGATATGAAACACTACCTTTCCACTCTCTTGCCTTTCCTTTCACATTTATACTCAAAAGGAAGGCGTTTTGGACAACTTTTGTTTTCTTGTTGCAGAACACTCTGCAGAGCTGCGTGCAACCTCAGGAACACGATGGAAGATGTTTTCTGAACTGGAACACTCTCTCCCTGCGGGATACAGTGAAAAACCTCTTTGCTGAGATGTAGGTGGCAAGAGGAACTTACTACAGTGCAGTGCAAAGGTAAAGGCTGCACAACACAAGCATTTTGTAAGCAGCTTGCAAACTGAGAGATAACAGTACCTTTCCACTCTGCTGCAATTTCCTTTCCCATTACAATTCGAATTTTAGGGGGTTTGGAAAACTTTCTTTTACTTCTTGCGAAACACTCTGCAGACCTTCTTGTACCCTTTTAAAAACCATGGGAGCTTTTTCTGAACTGGAACACTCTCTCCCTGCGGGATACAGTGAAAAACCTCTTTGCTGAGATGTAGGTGGCAAGAGGAACTTAGTACAGTGCACTGCAAAGGTAATGTCTGCCCAACGCTGGGATTGTGTCAGCAGCTGACAAACTGATTAAAAACAGTTCCTTTCCACTCTCGTGCCTTTTCCATTTATATTAATACTCCAAAGGAAGCAATTTTGGACAACAGTCCTTTGCTTCTTACAAAGCCCTCTGCAGATTTGCGTGCAACCTCTAGAACAAGATGGGAGATGTTTTCTGAACAGACACACTTTCTCCTTAAGAGATATAGTAAAAAAGCTTTTTGCTTAGATGTAGGTGACAATTGGCACTTGCTAGCGTGCACTGCAAGTGTAATCTCTGAACAACACTGGGATTGTGTGCCCAGTTTGCAAACTGATATGAAACAGTACCTTTCCACTCTCTTGCCTTTCTTTTCACATTTATACTGGAAAGGAAGGCGTTTTGGACAACTTTTGTTTTCTTGTTGCAGAACAGTCTACAGAGCTGCGTGCAACCTCAGGAACACGATGGAAGATGTTTTCTGAACTGGAACACTCTCTCCCTGCGGGATACAGTGAAAAACCTGTTTGCTGAGATTTAGGTTGCAAGAGGAACTTACTACAGTGCAGTACAAAGGTAATGGCTGCACAACACAAGCATTTTGTAAGCAGTTTGCAAAGTGAGAGATAACAGTACCTTTCCACTCTGCTGCATTTTCCTTTCCCAGTACAATTCGAATTTTAGGGGGTTTGGACAACTTTCTTTTACTTCTTGCGAAACACTCTGTAGACCTTCTTGTACCCTTTTAAAAACGATGGGAGCTGTTTTCTCAACAGGCAAAGTTTCTCCTTAGGAGATACAGTGAAAAAGCTATTTGCTTAGATGTAGGTGACTAGAGGCACTTGCTACAGTGCACTGCAAAGGTAATGGCTGCACAACACTTGCATTGTGGCACAGTTTGCAAACTGATAGAAAACAGTACCCCTGCCATCTCCTGCATTTTCTTTTCCCACTGAAGTTCGAATTTTAGGGGTTTTGGACAACTTTCTTTTACTTCTTGCAGAACACTGTGCAGACCTTCTTGTACCTTCTAAAACACCATGGGAGATTTTTTCTGAACAGACACACTGCCTCCTTAAGAGATATAATAAAAAAGCTTTTTGCTTAGATGTAGGTGACAATAGGCACTTGCTAGCGTGCACTGCAAGTGTAATCTCTGCACAACACTGGGATTGTGTGCCCAGCTTGCAAACTGATATGAAACACTACCTTTCCACTCTCTTGCCTTTCCTTTCACATTAATACTGGAAAGGAAGGCGTTTTGGACAACTTTTGTTTTCTTGTTGCAGAACACTCTGCAGAGCTGCGTGCAACCTCAGGAACACGATGGAAGATGTTTTCTGAACTGGAACACTCTCTCCCTGCGGGATACAGTGAAAAACCTCTTTGCTGAGATGTAGGTGGCAAGAGGAACTTACTACAGTGCAGTGCAAAGGTAAAGGCTGCACAACACAAGCATTTTGTAAGCAGCTTGCAAACTGAGAGATAACAGTACCTTTCCACTCTGCTGCATTTTCCTTTCCCAGTACAATTCGAATTTTAGGGGGTTTGGACAACTTTCTTTTACTTCTTGCGAAACACTCTGTAGACCTTCTTGTACCCTTTTAAATACGATGGGAGCTGTTTTCTCAACAGGCAAAGTTTCTCCTTAGGAGATACAGTGAAAAAGCTATTTGCTTAGATGTAGGTGACTAGAGGCACTTGCTACAGTGCACTGAAAGGTAATGGCTGCAAAACACTTGCATTGTGGCACAGTTTGCAAACTGATAGAAAACAGTTCCTTTCCACTCTCATGCCTTTTCCATTTATAATAATACTCCAAAGGAAGCTATTTTGGACAACAGTCCTTTGCTTCTTGCAAAGCACTCTGCAGACTTGCGTGCAACCTCTAGAACACCATGGGAGATTTTTTCTGAAGAGACACACTTTCTCCTTAAGAGATATAGTAAAAAAGCTATTTGCTTAGATGTAGGTGACTAGAGGCACTTGCTAGCGTGCACTGCGAGTGTAATCTCTGCACAACACTGGGATTGTGTGCCCAGTTTGCAAACTGATATGAAACAGTACCTTTCCACTCTCTTGCCTTTCCTTTCACATTTATACTCAAAAGGAAGGCGTTTTGGACAACTTTTGTTTTCTTGTTGCAGAACACTCTGCAGAGCTGCGTGCAACCTCAGGAACACGATGGAAGATGTATTCTGAACTGGAACACTCTCTCCCTGCGGGATACAGTGAAAAACCTGTTTGCTGAGATGTAGGTGGCAAGAGGAACTTACTACAGTGCAGTGCAAAGGTAAAGGCTGCACAACACTGGCATTTTGTAAGCAGCTTGCAAACTGAGAGATAACAGTACCTTTCCACTCTGCTGCATTTTCCTTTCCCAGTACAATTCGAATTTTACGGGGTTTCGACAACTTTCTTTTACTTCTTGCGAAACACTCTGCAGACCTTCTTGTACCCTTTTAAAAACTATGGGAGCTGTTTTCTCAACAGGCAAAGTTTCTCCTTAGGAGATACAGTGAAAAAGCTATTTGCTTAGATGTAGGTGACTAGAGGCACTTGCTACAGTGCACTGCAAAGGTAATGGCTGCACAACACTTGCATTGTGGCACAGTTTGCAAACTGATAGAAAACAGTTCCTTTCCACTCTCATGCCTTTTCCATTTATATTAATACTCCAAAGGAAGCAATTTTGGACAACAGTCCTTTGCTTCTTGCAAAGCACTCTGCAGACTTGCGTGCAACCTCTAGAACACAATGGGAGATTTTTTCTGAACAGACACACTTTCTCCTTAAGAGATATAGTAAAAAAGCTATTTGCTTAGATGTAGGTGACTAGAGGCACTTGCTAGAGTGCACTGCAAATGTAATCTCTGCACAACACTGGGATTGTGTGCCCAGTTTGCAAACTGATATGAAACACTACCTTTCCACTCTCTTGCCTTTCCTTTCACATTTATACTCAAAAGGAAGGCGTTTTGGACAACTTTTGTTTTCTTGTTGCAGAACACTCTACAGAGCTGCGTGCAACCTCAGGAACACGATGGAAGATGTTTTCTGAACTGGAACACTCTCTCCCTGCGGGATACAGTGAAAAACCTCTTTGCTGAGATGTAGGTGGCAAGAGGAACTTACTACAGTGCAGTGCAAAGGTAAAGGCTGCACAACACCAGCATTTTGTAAGCAGCTTGCAAACTGAGAGATAACAGTACCTTTCCACTCTGCTGCAATTTCCTTTCCCATTACAATTCGAATTTTAGGGGGTTTGGAAAACTTTCTTTTACTTCTTGCGAAACACTCTGCAGACCTTCTTGTACCCTTTTAAAAACCATGGGAGCTTTTTCTGAACTGGAACACTCTCTCCCTGCGGGATACAGTGAAAAACCTCTTTGCTGAGATGTAGGTGGCAAGAGGAACTTAGTACAGTGCACTGCAAAGGTAATGTCTGCCCAACGCTGGGATTGTGTCAGCAGCTGACAAACTGATTAAAAACAGTTCCTTTCCACTCTCGTGCCTTTTCCATTTATATTAATACTCCAAAGGAAGCAATTTTGGACAACAGTCCTTTGCTTCTTACAAAGCCCTCTGCAGATTTGCGTGCAACCTCTAGAACAAGATGGGAGATGTTTTCTGAACAGACACACTTTCTCCTTAAGAGATATAGTAAAAAAGCTTTTTGCTTAGATGTAGGTGACAATTGGCACTTGCTAGCGTGCACTGCAAGTGTAATCTCTGAACAACACTGGGATTGTGTGCCCAGTTTGCAAACTGATATGAAACAGTACCTTTCCACTCTCTTGCCTTTCTTTTCACATTTATACTGGAAAGGAAGGCGTTTTGGACAACTTTTGTTTTCTTGTTGCAGAACAGTCTACAGAGCTGCGTGCAACCTCAGGAACACGATGGAAGATGTTTTCTGAACTGGAACACTCTCTCCCTGCGGGATACAGTGAAAAACCTGTTTGCTGAGATTTAGGTTGCAAGAGGAACTTACTACAGTGCAGTACAAAGGTAATGGCTGCACAACACAAGCATTTTGTAAGCAGTTTGCAAAGTGAGAGATAACAGTACCTTTCCACTCTGCTGCATTTTCCTTTCCCAGTACAATTCGAATTTTAGGGGGTTTGGACAACTTTCTTTTACTTCTTGCGAAACACTCTGTAGACCTTCTTGTACCCTTTTAAAAACGATGGGAGCTGTTTTCTCAACAGGCAAAGTTTCTCCTTAGGAGATACAGTGAAAAAGCTATTTGCTTAGATGTAGGTGACTAGAGGCACTTTCTACAGTGCACTGCAAAGGTAATGGCTGCACAACACTTGCATTGTGGCACAGTTTGCAAACTGATAGAAAACAGTACCCCTGCCCTCTCCTGCATTTTCCTTTCCCAGTGAAGTTCGAATTTTAGGGGTTTTGGACAACTTCCTTTTACCTCTTGCAGAACACTCTGCAGACCTTCTTGTACCTTCTAAAACACCATGGGAGATTTTTTCTGAACAGACACACTTTCTCCTTAAGAGATATAGTAAAAAAGCTTTTTGCTTAGATGTAGGTGACAATAGGCACTTTCTAGAGTGCACTGCAAGTGTAATCTCTGCACAACACTGGGATTGTGTGCCCAGCTTGCAAACTGATATGAAACACTACCTTTCCACTCTCTTGCCTTTCCTTTCACATTTATACTCAAAAGGAAGGCGTTTTGGACAACTTTTGTTTTCTTGTTGCAGAACACTCTGCAGAACTGCGTGCAACCTCAGGAACACGATGGAAGATGTTTTCTGAACTGGAACACTCTCTCCCTGCGGGATACAGTGAAAAACCTCTTTGCTTAGATTTAGGTGGCAAGAGGAACTTAGTACAGTGCAGTACAAAGGTAATGGCTGCACAACACAAGCATTTTGTAAGCAGTTTGCAAAGTGAGAGATAACAGTACCTTTCTACTCTGCTGCATTTTCCCTTCCCAGTACAATTCGAATTTTAGGGGGTTTGGACAACTTTCTTTTACTTCTTGCGAAACACTCTGTAGACCTTCTTGTACCCTTTTAAATACGATGGGAGCTGTTTTCTCAACAGGCAAAGTTTCTCCTTAGGAGATACAGTGAAAAAGCTATTTGCTTAGATGTAGGTGACTAGAGGCACTTGCTACAGTGCACTGAAAGGTAATGGCTGCAAAACACTTGCATTGTGGCACAGTTTGCAAACTGATAGAAAACAGTTCCTTTCCACTCTCATGCCTTTTCCATTTATAATAATACTCCAAAGGAAGCTATTTTGGACAACAGTCCTTTGCTTCTTGCAAAGCACTCTGCAGACTTGCGTGCAACCTCTAGAACACCATGGGAGATTTTTTCTGAAGAGACACACTTTCTCCTTAAGAGATATAGTAAAAAAGCTATTTGCTTAGATGTAGGTGACTAGAGGCACTTGCTAGCGTGCACTGCGAGTGTAATCTCTGCACAACACTGGGATTGTGTGCCCAGTTTGCAAACTGATATGAAACACTACCTTTCCACTCTCTTGCCTTTCCTTTCACATTTATACTCAAAAGGAAGGCGTTTTGGACAACTTTTGTTTTCTTGTTGCAGAACACTCTGCAGAGCTGCGTGCAACCTCAGGAACACGATGGAAGATGTATTCTGAACTGGAACACTCTCTCCCTGCGGGATACAGTGAAAAACCTGTTTGCTGAGATGTAGGTGGCAAGAGGAACTTACTACAGTGCAGTGCAAAGGTAAAGGCTGCACAATACTGGCATTTTGTAAGCAGTTTGCAAAGTGAGAGATAACAGTACCTTTCCACTCTGCTGCATTTTCCTTTCCCAGTACAATTCGAATTTTAGGGGGTTTGGACAACTTTCTTTTACTTCTTGCGAAACACTCTGCAGACCTTCTTGTACCCTTTTAAAAACGATGGGAGCTGTTTTCTCAACAGGCAAAGTTTCTCCTTAGGAGATACAGTGAAAAAGCTATTTGCTTAGATGTAGGTGACTAGAGGCACTTGCTACAGTGCACTGCAAAGGTAATGGCTGCACAACACTTGCATTGTGGCACAGTTTGCAAACTGATAGAAAACAGTTCCTTTCCACTCTCATGCCTTTTCCATTTATATTAATACTCCAAAGGAAACAATTTTGGACAACAGTCCTTTGCTTCTTGCAAAGCACTCTACAGACTTGCGTGCAACCTCTAGAACACCATGGGAGATTTTTTCTGAACAGACACACTTTCTCCTTAAGAGATATAGTAAAAAAGCTATTTGCTTAGATGTAGGTGACTAGAGGCACTTGCTAGAGTGCACTGCAAATGTAATCTCTGCACAACACTGGGATTGTGTGCCCAGTTTGCAAACTGATATGAAACACTACCTTTCCACTCTCTTGCCTTTCCTTTCACATTTATACTCAAAAGGAAGGCGTTTTGGACAACTTTTGTTTTCTTGTTGCAGAACACTCTGCAGAGCTGCGTGCAACCTCAGGAACACGATGGAAGATGTTTTCTGAACTGGAACACTCTCTCCCTGCGGGATACAGTGAAAAACCTCTTTGCTGAGATGTAGGTGGCAAGAGGAACTTACTACAGTGCAGTGCAAAGGTAAAGGCTGCACAACACAAGCATTTTGTAAGCAGCTTGCAAACTGAGAGATAACAGTACCTTTCCACTCTGCTGCAATTTCCTTTCCCATTACAATTCGAATTTTAGGGGGTTTGGAAAACTTTCTTTTACTTCTTGCAAAACACTCTGCAGACCTTCTTGTACCCTTTTAAAAACCATGGGAGCTTTTTCTGAACTGGAACACTCTCTCCCTGCGGGATACAGTGAAAAACCTCTTTGCTGAGATTTAGGTGGCAAGAGGAACTTAGTACAGTGCACTGCAAAGGTAATGTCTGCCCAACGCTGGGATTGTGTCAGCAGCTGACAAACTGATTAAAAACAGTTCCTTTCCACTCTCATGCCTTTTCCATTTATATTAATACTCCAAAGGAAGCAATTTTGGACAACAGTCCTTTGCTTCTTGCAAAGCCCTCTGCAGATTTGCGTGCAACCTCTAGAACAAGATGGGAGATGTTTTCTGAACAGACACACTTTCTCCTTAAGAGATATAGTAAAAAAGCTTTTTGCTTAGATGTAGGTGACAATTGGCACTTGCTAGCGTGCACTGCAAGTGTAATCTCTGAACAACACTGGGATTGTGTGCCCAGTTTGCAAACTGATATGAAACAGTACCTTTCCACTCTCTTGCCTTTCTTTTCACATTTATACTGGAAAGGAAGGCGTTTTGGACAACTTTTGTTTTCTTGTTGCAGAACAGTCTACAGAGCTGCGTGCAACCTCAGGAACACGATGGAAGATGTTTTCTGAACTGGAACACTCTCTCCCTGCGAGATACAGTGAAAAACCTGTTTGCTGAGATTTAGGTTGCAAGAGGAACTTACTACAGTGCAGTACAAAGGTAATGGCTGCACAACACAAGCATTTTGTAAGCAGCTTGCAAACTGAGAGATAACAGTACCTTTCCACTCTGCTGCATTTTCCTTTCCCAGTACAATTCGAATTTTAGGGGGTTTGGACAACTTTCTTTTACTTCTTGCGAAACACTCTGTAGACCTTCTTGTACCCTTTTAAAAACGATGGGAGCTGTTTTCTCAACAGGCAAAGTTTCTCCTTAGGAGATACAGTGAAAAAGCTATTTGCTTAGATGTAGGTGACTAGAGGCACTTGCTACAGTGCACTGCAAAGGTAATGGCTGCACAACACTTGCATTGTGGCACAGTTTGCAAACTGATAGAAAACAGTACCCCTGCCCTCTCCTGCATTTTCCTTTCCCAGTGAAGTTCGAATTTTAGGGGTTTTGGACAACTTCCTTTTACCTCTTGCAGAACACTCTGCAGACCTTCTTGTACCTTCTAAAACACCATGGGAGATTTTTTCTGAACAGACACGCTTTCTCCTTAAGAGATATAGTAAAAAAGCTTTTTGCTTAGATGTAGGTGACAATAGGCACTTGCTAGAGTGCACTGCAAGTGTAATCTCTGCACAACACTGGGATTGTGTGCCCAGCTTGCAAACTGATATGAAACACTACCTTTCCACTCTCTTGCCTTTCCTTTCACATTTATACTCAAAAGGAAGGCGTTTTGGACAACTTTTGTTTTCTTGTTGCAGAACACTCTGCAGAGCTGCGTGCAACCTCAGGAACACGATGGAAGATGTTTTCTGAACTGGAACACTCTCTCCCTGCGGGATACAGTGAAAAACCTCTTTGCTTAGATTTAGGTGGCAAGAGGAACTTAGTACAGTGCAGTACAAAGGTAATGGCTGCACAACACAAGCATTTTGTAAGCAGTTTGCAAAGTGAGAGATAACAGTACCTTTCTACTCTGCTGCATTTTCCCTTCCCAGTACAATTCGAATTTTAGGGGGTTTGGACAACTTTCTTTTACTTCTTGCGAAACACTCTGTAGACCTTCTTGTACCCTTTTAAATACGGTGGGAGCTGTTTTCTCAACAGGCAAAGTCTCTCCTTAGGAGATACAGTGAAAAAGCTATTTGCTTAGATGTAGGTGACTAGAGGCACTTGCTACAGTGCACTGAAAGGTAATGGCTGCAAAACACTTGCATTGTGGCACAGTTTGCAAACTGATAGAAAACAGTTCCTTTCCACTCTCATGCCTTTTCCATTTATAATAATACTCCAAAGGAAGCTATTTTGGACAACAGTCCTTTGCTTCTTGCAAAGCACTCTGTAGACTTGCGTGCAACCTCTAGAACACCATGGGAGATTTTTTCTGAAGAGACACACTTTCTCCTTAAGAGATATAGTAAAAAAGCTATTTGCTTAGATGTAGGTGACTAGAGGCACTTGCTAGCGTGCACTGCGAGTGTAATCTCTGCACAACACTGGGATTGTGTGCCCAGTTTGCAAACTGATATGAAACAGTACCTTTCCACTCTCTTGCCTTTCTTTTCACATTTATACTGGAAAGGAAGGCGTTTTGGACAACTTTTGTTTTCTTGTTGCAGAACAGTCTACAGAGCTGCGTGCAACCTCAGGAACACGATGGAAGATGTTTTCTGAACTGGAACACTCTCTCCCTGCGAGATACAGTGAAAAACCTGTTTGCTGAGATTTAGGTTGCAAGAGGAACTTACTACAGTGCAGTACAAAGGTAATGGCTGCACAACACAAGCATTTTGTAAGCAGCTTGCAAACTGAGAGATAACAGTACCTTTCCACTCTGCTGCATTTTCCTTTCCCAGTACAATTCGAATTTTAGGGGGTTTGGACAACTTTCTTTTACTTCTTGCGAAACACTCTGTAGACCTTCTTGTACCCTTTTAAAAACGATGGGAGCTGTTTTCTCAACAGGCAAAGTTTCTCCTTAGGAGATACAGTGAAAAAGCTATTTGCTTAGATGTAGGTGACTAGAGGCACTTGCTACAGTGCACTGCAAAGGTAATGGCTGCACAACACTTGCATTGTGGCACAGTTTGCAAACTGATAGAAAACAGTACCCCTGCCCTCTCCTGCATTTTCCTTTCCCAGTGAAGTTCGAATTTTAGGGGTTTTGGACAACTTCCTTTTACCTCTTGCAGAACACTCTGCAGACCTTCTTGTACCTTCTAAAACACCATGGGAGATTTTTTCTGAACAGACACGCTTTCTCCTTAAGAGATATAGTAAAAAAGCTTTTTGCTTAGATGTAGGTGACAATAGGCACTTGCTAGAGTGCACTGCAAGTGTAATCTCTGCACAACACTGGGATTGTGTGCCCAGCTTGCAAACTGATATGAAACACTACCTTTCCACTCTCTTGCCTTTCCTTTCACATTTATACTCAAAAGGAAGGCGTTTTGGACAACTTTTGTTTTCTTGTTGCAGAACACTCTGCAGAGCTGCGTGCAACCTCAGGAACACGATGGAAGATGTTTTCTGAACTGGAACACTCTCTCCCTGCGGGATACAGTGAAAAACCTCTTTGCTTAGATTTAGGTGGCAAGAGGAACTTAGTACAGTGCAGTACAAAGGTAATGGCTGCACAACACAAGCATTTTGTAAGCAGTTTGCAAAGTGAGAGATAACAGTACCTTTCTACTCTGCTGCATTTTCCCTTCCCAGTACAATTCGAATTTTAGGGGGTTTGGACAACTTTCTTTTACTTCTTGCGAAACACTCTGTAGACCTTCTTGTACCCTTTTAAATACGGTGGGAGCTGTTTTCTCAACAGGCAAAGTCTCTCCTTAGGAGATACAGTGAAAAAGCTATTTGCTTAGATGTAGGTGACTAGAGGCACTTGCTACAGTGCACTGAAAGGTAATGGCTGCAAAACACTTGCATTGTGGCACAGTTTGCAAACTGATAGAAAACAGTTCCTTTCCACTCTCATGCCTTTTCCATTTATAATAATACTCCAAAGGAAGCTATTTTGGACAACAGTCCTTTGCTTCTTGCAAAGCACTCTGTAGACTTGCGTGCAACCTCTAGAACACCATGGGAGATTTTTTCTGAAGAGACACACTTTCTCCTTAAGAGATATAGTAAAAAAGCTATTTGCTTAGATGTAGGTGACTAGAGGCACTTGCTAGCGTGCACTGCGAGTGTAATCTCTGCACAACACTGGGATTGTGTGCCCAGTTTGCAAACTGATATGAAACAGTACCTTTCCACTCTCTTGCCTTTCCTTTCACATTTATACTCAAAAGGAAGGCGTTTTGGACAACTTTTGTTTTCTTGTTGCAGAACACTCTACAGAGCTGCGTGCAACCTCAGGAACACGATGGAAGATGTATTCTGAACTGGAACACTCTCTCCCTGCGGGATACAGTGAAAAACCTGTTTGCTGAGATGTAGGTGGCAAGAGGAACTTACTACAGTGCAGTGCAAAGGTAAAGGCTGCACAATACTGGCATTTTGTAAGCAGTTTGCAAAGTGAGAGATAACAGTACCTTTCCACTCTGCTGCATTTTCCTTTCCCAGTACAATTCGAATTTTAGGGGGTTTGGACAACTTTCTTTTACTTCTTGCGAAACACTCTGCAGACCTTCTTGTACCCTTTTAAAAACGATGGGAGCTGTTTTCTCAACAGGCAAAGTTTCTCCTTAGGAGATACAGTGAAAAAGCTATTTGCTTAGATGTAGGTGACTAGAGGCACTTGCTACAGTGCACTGCAAAGGTAATGGCTGCACAACACTTGCATTGTGGCACAGTTTGCAAACTGATAGAAAACAGTTCCTTTCCACTCTCATGCCTTTTCCATTTATATTAATACTCCAAAGGAAACAATTTTGGACAACAGTCCTTTGCTTCTTGCAAAGCACTCTGCAGACTTGCGTGCAACCTCTAGAACACCATGGGAGATTTTTTCTGAACAGACACACTTTCTCCTTAAGAGATATAGTAAAAAAGCTATTTGCTTAGATGTAGGTGACTAGAGGCACTTGCTAGCGTGCACTGCAAATGTAATCTCTGCACAACACTGGGATTGTGTGCCCAGTTTGCAAACTGATATGAAACACTACCTTTCCACTCTCTTGCCTTTCCTTTCACATTTATACTCAAAAGGAAGGCGTTTTGGACAACTTTTGTTTTCTTGTTGCAGAACACTCTGCAGAGCTGCGTGCAACCTCAGGAACACGATGGAAGATGTTTTCTGAACTGGAACACTCTCTCCCTGCGGGATACAGTGAAAAACCTCTTTGCTGAGATGTAGGTGGCAAGAGGAACTTACTACAGTGCAGTGCAAAGGTAAAGGCTGCACAACACAAGCATTTTGTAAGCAGCTTGCAAACTGAGAGATAACAGTACCTTTCCACTCTGCTGCAATTTCCTTTCCCATTACAATTCGAATTTTAGGGGGTTTGGAAAACTTTCTTTTACTTCTTGCAAAACACTCTGCAGACCTTCTTGTACCCTTTTAAAAACCATGGGAGCTTTTTCTGAACTGGAACACTCTCTCCCTGCGGGATACAGTGAAAAACCTCTTTGCTGAGATTTAGGTGGCAAGAGGAACTTAGTACAGTGCACTGCAAAGGTAATGTCTGCCCAACGCTGGGATTGTGTCAGCAGCTGACAAACTGATTAAAAACAGTTCCTTTCCACTCTCATGCCTTTTCCATTTATATTAATACTCCAAAGGAAGCAATTTTGGACAACAGTCCTTTGCTTCTTGCAAAGCCCTCTGCAGATTTGCGTGCAACCTCTAGAACAAGATGGGAGATGTTTTCTGAACAGACACACTTTCTCCTTAAGAGATATAGTAAAAAAGCTTTTTGCTTAGATGTAGGTGACAATTGGCACTTGCTAGCGTGCACTGCAAGTGTAATCTCTGAACAACACTGGGATTGTGTGCCCAGTTTGCAAACTGATATGAAACAGTACCTTTCCACTCTCTTGCCTTTCTTTTCACATTTATACTGGAAAGGAAGGCGTTTTGGACAACTTTTGTTTTCTTGTTGCAGAACAGTCTACAGAGCTGCGTGCAACCTCAGGAACACGATGGAAGATGTTTTCTGAACTGGAACACTCTCTCCCTGCGAGATACAGTGAAAAACCTGTTTGCTGAGATTTAGGTTGCAAGAGGAACTTACTACAGTGCAGTACAAAGGTAATGGCTGCACAACACAAGCATTTTGTAAGCAGCTTGCAAACTGAGAGATAACAGTACCTTTCCACTCTGCTGCATTTTCCTTTCCCAGTACAATTCGAATTTTAGGGGGTTTGGACAACTTTCTTTTACTTCTTGCGAAACACTCTGTAGACCTTCTTGTACCCTTTTAAAAACGATGGGAGCTGTTTTCTCAACAGGCAAAGTTTCTCCTTAGGAGATACAGTGAAAAAGCTATTTGCTTAGATGTAGGTGACTAGAGGCACTTGCTACAGTGCACTGCAAAGGTAATGGCTGCACAACACTTGCATTGTGGCACAGTTTGCAAACTGATAGAAAACAGTACCCCTGCCCTCTCCTGCATTTTCCTTTCCCAGTGAAGTTCGAATTTTAGGGGTTTTGGACAACTTCCTTTTACCTCTTGCAGAACACTCTGCAGACCTTCTTGTACCTTCTAAAACACCATGGGAGATTTTTTCTGAACAGACACGCTTTCTCCTTAAGAGATATAGTAAAAAAGCTTTTTGCTTAGATGTAGGTGACAATAGGCACTTGCTAGAGTGCACTGCAAGTGTAATCTCTGCACAACACTGGGATTGTGTGCCCAGCTTGCAAACTGATATGAAACACTACCTTTCCACTCTCTTGCCTTTCCTTTCACATTTATACTCAAAAGGAAGGCGTTTTGGACAACTTTTGTTTTCTTGTTGCAGAACACTCTGCAGAGCTGCGTGCAACCTCAGGAACACGATGGAAGATGTTTTCTGAACTGGAACACTCTCTCCCTGCGGGATACAGTGAAAAACCTCTTTGCTTAGATTTAGGTGGCAAGAGGAACTTAGTACAGTGCAGTACAAAGGTAATGGCTGCACAACACAAGCATTTTGTAAGCAGTTTGCAAAGTGAGAGATAACAGTACCTTTCTACTCTGCTGCATTTTCCCTTCCCAGTACAATTCGAATTTTAGGGGGTTTGGACAACTTTCTTTTACTTCTTGCGAAACACTCTGTAGACCTTCTTGTACCCTTTTAAATACGGTGGGAGCTGTTTTCTCAACAGGCAAAGTCTCTCCTTAGGAGATACAGTGAAAAAGCTATTTGCTTAGATGTAGGTGACTAGAGGCACTTGCTACAGTGCACTGAAAGGTAATGGCTGCAAAACACTTGCATTGTGGCACAGTTTGCAAACTGATAGAAAACAGTTCCTTTCCACTCTCATGCCTTTTCCATTTATAATAATACTCCAAAGGAAGCTATTTTGGACAACAGTCCTTTGCTTCTTGCAAAGCACTCTGTAGACTTGCGTGCAACCTCTAGAACACCATGGGAGATTTTTTCTGAAGAGACACACTTTCTCCTTAAGAGATATAGTAAAAAAGCTATTTGCTTAGATGTAGGTGACTAGAGGCACTTGCTAGCGTGCACTGCGAGTGTAATCTCTGCACAACACTGGGATTGTGTGCCCAGCTTGCAAACTGATATGAAACACTACCTTTCCACTCTCTTGCCTTTCCTTTCACATTTATACTCAAAAGGAAGGCGTTTTGGACAACTTTTGTTTTCTTGTTGCAGAACACTCTGCAGAGCTGCGTGCAACCTCAGGAACACGATGGAAGATGTATTCTGAACTGGAACACTCTCTCCCTGCGGGATACAGTGAAAAACCTGTTTGCTGAGATGTAGGTGGCAAGAGGAACTTACTACAGTGCAGTGCAAAGGTAAAGGCTGCACAATACTGGCATTTTGTAAGCAGCTTGCAAACTGAGAGATAACAGTACCTTTCCACTCTGCTGCATTTTCCTTTCCCAGTACAATTCGAATTTTAGGGGGTTTGGACAACTTTCTTTTACTTCTTGCGAAACACTGCAGACCTTCTTGTACCCTTTTAAAAACTATGGGAGCTGTTTTCTCAACAGGCAAAGTTTCTCCTTAGGAGATACAGTGAAAAAGCTATTTGCTTAGATGTAGGTGACTAGAGGCACTTGCTACAGTGCACTGCAAAGGTAATGGCTGCACAACACTTGCATTGTGGCACAGTTTGCAAACTGATAGAAAACAGTTCCTTTCCACTCTCATGCCTTTTCCATTTATATTAATACTCCAAAGGAAGCAATTTTGGACAACAGTCCTTTGCTTCTTGCAAAGCACTCTGCAGACTTGCGTGCAACCTCTAGAACACAATGGGAGATTTTTTCTGAACAGACACACTTTCTCCTTAAGAGATATAGTAAAAAAGCTATTTGCTTAGATGTAGGTGACTAGAGGCACTTGCTAGAGTGCACTGCAAATGTAATCTCTGCACAACACTGGGATTGTGTGCCCAGTTTGCAAACTGATATGAAACACTACCTTTCCACTCTCTTGCCTTTCCTTTCACATTTATACTCAAAAGGAAGGCGTTTTGGACAACTTTTGTTTTCTTGTTGCAGAACACTCTGCAGAGCTGCGTGCAACCTCAGGAACACGATGGAAGATGTTTTCTGAACTGGAACACTCTCTCCCTGCGGGATACAGTGAAAAACCTCTTTGCTGAGATGTAGGTGGCAAGAGGAACTTACTACAGTGCAGTGCAAAGGTAAAGGCTGCACAACACAAGCATTTTGTAAGCAGCTTGCAAACTGAGAGATAACAGTACCTTTCCACTCTGCTGCAATTTCCTTTCCCATTACAATTCGAATTTTAGGGGGTTTGGAAAACTTTCTTTTACTTCTTGCGAAACACTCTGCAGACCTTCTTGTACCCTTTTAAAAACCATGGGAGCTTTTTCTGAACTGGAACACTCTCTCCCTGCGGGATACAGTGAAAAACCTCTTTGCTGAGATGTAGGTGGCAAGAGGAACTTAGTACAGTGCACTGCAAAGGTAATGTCTGCCCAACGCTGGGATTGTGTCAGCAGCTGACAAACTGATTAAAAACAGTTCCTTTCCACTCTCATGCCTTTTCCATTTATATTAATACTCCAAAGGAAGCAATTTTGGACAACAGTCCTTTGCTTCTTGCAAAGCCCTCTGCAGATTTGCGTGCAACCTCTAGAACAAGATGGGAGATGTTTTCTGAACAGACACACTTTCTCCTTAAGAGATATAGTAAAAAAGCTTTTTGCTTAGATGTAGGTGACAATTGGCACTTGCTAGCGTGCACTGCAAGTGTAATCTCTGAACAACACTGGGATTGTGTGCCCAGTTTGCAAACTGATATGAAACAGTACCTTTCCACTCTCTTGCCTTTCTTTTCACATTTATACTGGAAAGGAAGGCGTTTTGGACAACTTTTGTTTTCTTGTTGCAGAACAGTCTACAGAGCTGCGTGCAACCTCAGGAACACGATGGAAGATGTTTTCTGAACTGGAACACTCTCTCCCTGCGGGATACAGTGAAAAACCTGTTTGCTGAGATTTAGGTTGCAAGAGGAACTTACTACAGTGCAGTGCAAAGGTAATGGCTGCACAACACTGGCATTTTGTAAGCAGTTTGCAAAGTGAGAGATAACAGTACCTTTCCACTCTGCTGCATTTTCCTTTCCCAGTACAATTCGAATTTTAGGGGGTTTGGACAACTTTCTTTTACTTCTTGCGAAACACTCTGCAGACCTTCTTGTACCCTTTTAAAAACGATGGGAGCTGTTTTCTCAACAGGCAAAGTTTCTCCTTAGGAGATACAGTGAAAAAGCTATTTGCTTAGATGAAGGTGACTAGAGGCACTTGCTACAGTGCACTGCAAAGGTAATGGCTGCACAACACTTGCATTGTGGCACAGTTTGCAAACTGATAGAAAACAGTACCCCTGCCCTCTCCTGCATTTTCCTTTCCCAGTGAAGTTCGAATTTTAGGGGTTTTGGACAACTTCCTTTTACCTCTTGCAGAACACTCTGCAGACCTTCTTGTACCTTCTAAAACACCATGGGAGATTTTTTCTGAACAGACACGCTTTCTCCTTAAGAGATATAGTAAAAAAGCTTTTTGCTTAGATGTAGGTGACAATAGGCACTTGCTAGAGTGCACTGCAAGTGTAATCTCTGCACAACACTGGGATTGTGTGCCCAGCTTGCAAACTGATATGAAACACTACCTTTCCACTCTCTTGCCTTTCCTTTCACATTTATACTCAAAAGGAAGGCGTTTTGGACAACTTTTGTTTTCTTGTTGCAGAACACTCTGCAGAGCTGCGTGCAACCTCAGGAACACGATGGAAGATGTTTTCTGAACTGGAACACTCTCTCCCTGCGGGATACAGTGAAAAACCTCTTTGCTTAGATTTAGGTGGCAAGAGGAACTTAGTACAGTGCAGTACAAAGGTAATGGCTGCACAACACAAGCATTTTGTAAGCAGTTTGCAAAGTGAGAGATAACAGTACCTTTCCACTCTGCTGCATTTTCCTTTCCCAGTACAATTCGAATTTTAGGGGGTTTGGACAACTTTCTTTTACTTCTTGCGAAACACTCTGCAGACCTTCTTGTACCCTTTTAAAAACGATGGGAGCTGTTTTCTCAACAGGCAAAGTTTCTCCTTAGGAGATACAGTGAAAAAGCTATTTGCTTAGATGTAGGTGACTAGAGGCACTTGCTACAGTGCACTGAAAGGTAATGGCTGCAAAACACTTGCATTGTGGCACAGTTTGCAAACTGATAGAAAACAGTTCCTTTCCACTCTCATGCCTTTTCCATTTATAATAATACTCCAAAGGAAGCTATTTTGGACAACAGTCCTTTGCTTCTTGCAAAGCACTCTGCAGACTTGCGTGCAACCTCTAGAACACCATGGGAGATTTTTTCTGAAGAGACACACTTTCTCCTTAAGAGATATAGTAAAAAAGCTATTTGCTTAGATGTAGGTGACTAGAGGCACTTGCTAGCGTGCACTGCGAGTGTAATCTCTGCACAACACTGGGATTGTGTGCCCAGTTTGCAAACTGATATGAAACACTACCTTTCCACTCTCTTGCCTTTCCTTTCACATTTATACTCAAAAGGAAGGCGTTTTGGACAACTTTTGTTTTCTTGTTGCAGAACACTCTGCAGAGCTGCGTGCAACCTCAGGAACACGATGGAAGATGTATTCTGAACTGGAACACTCTCTCCCTGCGGGATACAGTGAAAAACCTGTTTGCTGAGATGTAGGTGGCAAGAGGAACTTACTACAGTGCAGTGCAAAGGTAAAGGCTGCACAATACTGGCATTTTGTAAGCAGCTTGCAAACTGAGAGATAACAGTACCTTTCCACTCTGCTGCATTTTCCTTTCCCAGTACAATTCGAATTTTAGGGGGTTTGGACAACTTTCTTTTACTTCTTGCGAAACACTGCAGACCTTCTTGTACCCTTTTAAAAACTATGGGAGCTGTTTTCTCAACAGGCAAAGTTTCTCCTTAGGAGATACAGTGAAAAAGCTATTTGCTTAGATGTAGGTGACTAGAGGCACTTGCTACAGTGCACTGCAAAGGTAATGGCTGCACAACACTTGCATTGTGGCACAGTTTGCAAACTGATAGAAAACAGTTCCTTTCCACTCTCATGCCTTTTCCATTTATATTAATACTCCAAAGGAAGCAATTTTGGACAACAGTCCTTTGCTTCTTGCAAAGCACTCTGCAGACTTGCGTGCAACCTCTAGAACACAATGGGAGATTTTTTCTGAACAGACACACTTTCTCCTTAAGAGATATAGTAAAAAAGCTATTTGCTTAGATGTAGGTGACTAGAGGCACTTGCTAGAGTGCACTGCAAATGTAATCTCTGCACAACACTGGGATTGTGTGCCCAGTTTGCAAACTGATATGAAACACTACCTTTCCACTCTCTTGCCTTTCCTTTCACATTTATACTCAAAAGGAAGGCGTTTTGGACAACTTTTGTTTTCTTGTTGCAGAACACTCTGCAGAGCTGCGTGCAACCTCAGGAACACGATGGAAGATGTTTTCTGAACTGGAACACTCTCTCCCTGCGGGATACAGTGAAAAACCTCTTTGCTGAGATGTAGGTGGCAAGAGGAACTTACTACAGTGCAGTGCAAAGGTAAAGGCTGCACAACACAAGCATTTTGTAAGCAGCTTGCAAACTGAGAGATAACAGTACCTTTCCACTCTGCTGCAATTTCCTTTCCCATTACAATTCGAATTTTAGGGGGTTTGGAAAACTTTCTTTTACTTCTTGCGAAACACTCTGCAGACCTTCTTGTACCCTTTTAAAAACCATGGGAGCTTTTTCTGAACTGGAACACTCTCTCCCTGCGGGATACAGTGAAAAACCTCTTTGCTGAGATGTAGGTGGCAAGAGGAACTTAGTACAGTGCACTGCAAAGGTAATGTCTGCCCAACGCTGGGATTGTGTCAGCAGCTGACAAACTGATTAAAAACAGTTCCTTTCCACTCTCGTGCCTTTTCCATTTATATTAATACTCCAAAGGAAGCAATTTTGGACAACAGTCCTTTGCTTCTTGCAAAGCCCTCTGCAGATTTGCGTGCAACCTCTAGAACAAGATGGGAGATGTTTTCTGAACAGACACACTTTCTCCTTAAGAGATATAGTAAAAAAGCTATTTGCTTAGATGTAGGTGACAATTGGCACTTGCTAGCGTGCACTGCAAGTGTAATCTCTGAACAACACTGGGATTGTGTGCCCAGTTTGCAAACTGATATGAAACAGTACCTTTCCACTCTCTTGCCTTTCTTTTCACATTTATACTGGAAAGGAAGGCGTTTTGGACAACTTTTGTTTTCTTGTTGCAGAACAGTCTACAGAGCTGCGTGCAACCTCAGGAACAAGATGGAAGATGTTTTCTGAACTGGAACACTCTCTCCCTGCGGGATACAGTGAAAAACCTGTTTGCTGAGATTTAGGTTGCAAGAGGAACTTACTACAGTGCAGTACAAAGGTAATGGCTGCACAACACAAGCATTTTGTAAGCAGTTTGCAAAGTGAGAGATAACAGTACCTTTCCACTCTGCTGCATTTTCCTTTCCCAGTACAATTCGAATTTTAGGGGGTTTGGACAACTTTCTTTTACTTCTTGCGAAACACTCTGTAGACCTTCTTGTACCCTTTTAAAAACGATGGGAGCTGTTTTCTCAACAGGCAAAGTTTCTCCTTAGGAGATACAGTGAAAAAGCTATTTGCTTAGATGTAGGTGACTAGAGGCACTTTCTACAGTGCACTGCAAAGGTAATGGCTGCACAACACTTGCATTGTGGCACAGTTTGCAAACTGATAGAAAACAGTACCCCTGCCCTCTCCTGCATTTTCCTTTCCCAGTGAAGTTCGAATTTTAGGGGTTTTGGACAACTTCCTTTTACCTCTTGCAGAACACTCTGCAGACCTTCTTGTACCTTCTAAAACACCATGGGAGATTTTTTCTGAACAGACACGCTTTCTCCTTAAGAGATATAGTAAAAAAGCTTTTTGCTTAGATGTAGGTGACAATAGGCACTTGCTAGAGTGCACTGCAAGTGTAATCTCTGCACAACACTGGGATTGTGTGCCCAGCTTGCAAACTGATATGAAACACTACCTTTCCACTCTCTTGCCTTTCCTTTCACATTTATACTCAAAAGGAAGGCGTTTTGGACAACTTTTGTTTTCTTGTTGCAGAACACTCTGCAGAGCTGCGTGCAACCTCAGGAACACGATGGAAGATGTTTTCTGAACTGGAACACTCTCTCCCTGCGGGATACAGTGAAAAACCTCTTTGCTTAGATTTAGGTGGCAAGAGGAACTTAGTACAGTGCAGTACAAAGGTAATGGCTGCACAACACAAGCATTTTGTAAGCAGTTTGCAAAGTGAGAGATAACAGTACCTTTCTACTCTGCTGCAATTTCCCTTCCCAGTACAATTCGAATTTTAGGGGGTTTGGACAACTTTCTTTTACTTCTTGCGAAACACTCTGTAGACCTTCTTGTACCCTTTTAAATACGATGGGAGCTGTTTTCTCAACAGGCAAAGTTTCTCCTTAGGAGATACAGTGAAAAAGCTATTTGCTTAGATGTAGGTGACTAGAGGCACTTGCTACAGTGCACTGAAAGGTAATGGCTGCAAAACACTTGCATTGTGGCACAGTTTGCAAACTGATAGAAAACAGTTCCTTTCCACTCTCATGCCTTTTCCATTTATAATAATACTCCAAAGGAAGCTATTTTGGACAACAGTCCTTTGCTTCTTGCAAAGCACTCTGCAGACTTGCGTGCAACCTCTAGAACACCATGGGAGATTTTTTCTGAAGAGACACACTTTCTCCTTAAGAGATATAGTAAAAAAGCTATTTGCTTAGATGTAGGTGACTAGAGGCACTTGCTAGCGTGCACTGCGAGTGTAATCTCTGCACAACACTGGGATTGTGTGCCCAGTTTGCAAACTGATATGAAACAGTACCTTTCCACTCTCTTGCCTTTCCTTTCACATTTATACTCAAAAGGAAGGCGTTTTGGACAACTTTTGTTTTCTTGTTGCAGAACACTCTGCAGAGCTGCGTGCAACCTCAGGAACACGATGGAAGATGTTTTCTGAACTGGAACACTCTCTCCCTGCGGGATACAGTGAAAAACCTGTTTGCTGAGATGTAGGTGGCAAGAGGAACTTACTACAGTGCAGTGCAAAGGTAAAGGCTGCACAATACTGGCATTTTGTAAGCAGTTTGCAAAGTGAGAGATAACAGTACCTTTCCACTCTGCTGCATTTTCCTTTCCCAGTACAATTCGAATTTTACGGGGTTTGGACAACTTTCTTTTACTTCTTGCGAAACACTGCAGACCTTCTTGTACCCTTTTAAAAACTATGGGAGCTGTTTTCTCAACAGGCAAAGTTTCTCCTTAGGAGATACAGTGAAAAAGCTATTTGCTTAGATGTAGGTGACTAGAGGCACTTGCTACAGTGCACTGCAAAGGTAATGGCTGCACAACACTTGCATTGTGGCACAGTTTGCAAACTGATAGAAAACAGTTCCTTTCCACTCTCATGCCTTTTCCATTTATATTAATACTCCAAAGGAAACAATTTTGGACAACAGTCCTTTGCTTCTTGCAAAGCACTCTGCAGACTTGCGTGCAACCTCTAGAACACAATGGGAGATTTTTTCTGAACAGACACACTTTCTCCTTAAGAGATATAGTAAAAAAGCTATTTGCTTAGATGTAGGTGACTAGAGGCACTTGCTAGCGTGCACTGCAAATGTAATCTCTGCACAACACTGGGATTGTGTGCCCAGTTTGCAAACTGATATGAAACACTACCTTTCCACTCTCTTGCCTTTCCTTTCACATTTATACTCAAAAGGAAGGCGTTTTGGACAACTTTTGTTTTCTTGTTGCAGAACACTCTGCAGAGCTGCGTGCAACCTCAGGAACACGATGGAAGATGTTTTCTGAACTGGAACACTCTCTCCCTGCGGGATACAGTGAAAAACCTCTTTGCTGAGATGTAGGTGGCAAGAGGAACTTACTACAGTGCAGTGCAAAGGTAAAGGCTGCACAACACAAGCATTTTGTAAGCAGCTTGCAAACTGAGAGATAACAGTACCTTTCCACTCTGCTGCAATTTCCTTTCCCATTACAATTCGAATTTTAGGGGGTTTGGAAAACTTTCTTTTACTTCTTGCAAAACACTCTGCAGACCTTCTTGTACCCTTTTAAAAACCATGGGAGCTTTTTCTGAACTGGAACACTCTCTCCCTGCGGGATACAGTGAAAAACCTCTTTGCTGAGATGTAGGTGGCAAGAGGAACTTAGTACAGTGCACTGCAAAGGTAATGTCTGCCCAACGCTGGGATTGTGTCAGCAGCTGACAAACTGATTAAAAACAGTTCCTTTCCACTCTCATGCCTTTTCCATTTATATTAATACTCCAAAGGAAGCAATTTTGGACAACAGTCCTTTGCTTCTTGCAAAGCCCTCTGCAGATTTGCGTGCAACCTCTAGAACAAGATGGGAGATGTTTTCTGAACAGACACACTTTCTCCTTAAGAGATATAGTAAAAAAGCTTTCTGCTTAGATGTAGGTGACAATTGGCACTTGCTAGCGTGCACTGCAAGTGTAATCTCTGAACAACACTGGGATTGTGTGCCCAGTTTGCAAACTGATATGAAACAGTACCTTTCCACTCTCTTGCCTTTCTTTTCACATTTATACTGGAAAGGAAGGCGTTTTGGACAACTTTTGTTTTCTTGTTGCAGAACAGTCTACAGAGCTGCGTGCAACCTCAGGAACACGATGGAAGATGTTTTCTGAACTGGAACACTCTCTCCCTGCGGGATACAGTGAAAAACCTCTTTGCTTAGATTTAGGTGGCAAGAGGAACTTAGTACAGTGCAGTACAAAGGTAATGGCTGCACAACACAAGCATTTTGTAAGCAGTTTGCAAAGTGAGAGATAACAGTACCTTTCCACTCTGCTGCATTTTCCCTTCCCAGTACAATTCGAATTTTAGGGGGTTTGGACAACTTTCTTTTACTTCTTGCGAAACACTCTGTAGACCTTCTTGTACCCTTTTAAATACGGTGGGAGCTGTTTTCTCAACAGGCAAAGTCTCTCCTTAGGAGATACAGTGAAAAAGCTATTTGCTTAGATGTAGGTGACTAGAGGCACTTGCTACAGTGCACTGAAAGGTAATGGCTGCAAAACACTTGCATTGTGGCACAGTTTGCAAACTGATAGAAAACAGTTCCTTTCCACTCTCATGCCTTTTCCATTTATAATAATACTCCAAAGGAAGCTATTTTGGACAACAGTCCTTTGCTTCTTGCAAAGCACTCTGTAGACTTGCGTGCAACCTCTAGAACACCATGGGAGATTTTTTCTGAAGAGACACACTTTCTCCTTAAGAGATATAGTAAAAAAGCTATTTGCTTAGATGTAGGTGACTAGAGGCACTTGCTAGCGTGCACTGCGAGTGTAATCTCTGCACAACACTGGGATTGTGTGCCCAGTTTGCAAACTGATATGAAACACTACCTTTCCACTCTCTTGCCTTTCCTTTCACATTTATACTCAAAAGGAAGGCGTTTTGGACAACTTTTGTTTTCTTGTTGCAGAACACTCTGCAGAGCTGCGTGCAACCTCAGGAACACGATGGAAGATGTATTCTGAACTGGAACACTCTCTCCCTGCGGGATACAGTGAAAAACCTGTTTGCTGAGATGTAGGTGGCAAGAGGAACTTACTACAGTGCAGTGCAAAGGTAAAGGCTGCACAATACTGGCATTTTGTAAGCAGCTTGCAAACTGAGAGATAACAGTACCTTTCCACTCTGCTGCATTTTCCTTTCCTAGTACAATTCGAATTTTAGGGGGTTTGGACAACTTTCTTTTACTTCTTGCGAAACACTGCAGACCTTCTTGTACCCTTTTAAAAACTATGGGAGCTGTTTTCTCAACAGGCAAAGTTTCTCCTTAGGAGATACAGTGAAAAAGCTATTTGCTTAGATGTAGGTGACTAGAGGCACTTGCTACAGTGCACTGCAAAGGTAATGGCTGCACAACACTTGCATTGTGGCACAGTTTGCAAACTGATAGAAAACAGTTCCTTTCCACTCTCATGCCTTTTCCATTTATATTAATACTCCAAAGGAAGCAATTTTGGACAACAGTCCTTTGCTTCTTGCAAAGCACTCTGCAGACTTGCGTGCAACCTCTAGAACACAATGGGAGATTTTTTCTGAACAGACAGACTTTCTCCTTAAGAGATATAGTAAAAAAGCTATTTGCTTAGATGTAGGTGACTAGAGGCACTTGCTAGAGTGCACTGCAAATGTAATCTCTGCACAACACTGGGATTGTGTGCCCAGTTTGCAAACTGATATGAAACACTACCTTTCCACTCTCTTGCCTTTCTTTTCACATTTATACTCAAAAGGAAGGCGTTTTGGACAACTTTTGTTTTCTTGTTGCAGAACACTCTGCAGAGCTGCGTGCAACCTCAGGAACACGATGGAAGATGTTTTCTGAACTGGAACACTCTCTCCCTGCGGGATACAGTGAAAAACCTCTTTGCTGAGATGTAGGTGGCAAGAGGAACTTACTACAGTGCAGTGCAAAGGTAAAGGCTGCACAACACAAGCATTTTGTAAGCAGCTTGCAAACTGAGAGATAACAGTACCTTTCCACTCTGCTGCAATTTCCTTTCCCATTACAATTCGAATTTTAGGGGGTTTGGAAAACTTTCTTTTACTTCTTGCAAAACACTCTGCAGACCTTCTTGTACCCTTTTAAAAACCATGGGAGCTTTTTCTGAACTGGAACACTCTCTCCCTGCGGGATACAGTGAAAAACCTCTTTGCTGAGATGTAGGTGGCAAGAGGAACTTAGTACAGTGCACTGCAAAGGTAATGTCTGCCCAACGCTGGGATTGTGTCAGCAGCTGACAAACTGATTAAAAACAGTTCCTTTCCACTCTCATGCCTTTTCCATTTATATTAATACTCCAAAGGAAGCAATTTTGGACAACAGTCCTTTGCTTCTTGCAAAGCCCTCTGCAGATTTGCGTGCAACCTCTAGAACAAGATGGGAGATGTTTTCTGAACAGACACACTTTCTCCTTAAGAGATATAGTAAAAAAGCTTTTTGCTTAGATGTAGGTGACAATTGGCACTTGCTAGCGTGCACTGCAAGTGTAATCTCTGAACAACACTGGGATTGTGTGCCCAGTTTGCAAACTGATATGAAACAGTACCTTTCCACTCTCTTGCCTTTCTTTTCACATTTATACTGGAAAGGAAGGCGTTTTGGACAACTTTTGTTTTCTTGTTGCAGAACAGTCTACAGAGCTGCGTGCAACCTCAGGAACACGATGGAAGATGTTTTCTGAACTGGAACACTCTCTCCCTGCGGGATACAGTGAAAAACCTGTTTGCTGAGATGTAGGTTGCAAGAGGAACTTACTACAGTGCAGTGCAAAGGTAATGGCTGCACAACACAAGCATTTTGTAAGCAGTTTGCAAAGTGAGAGATAACAGTACCTTTCCACTCTGCTGCATTTTCCTTTCCCAGTACAATTCGAATTTTAGGGGGTTTGGACAACTTTCTTTTACTTCTTGCGAAACACTCTGCAGACCTTCTTGTACCCTTTTAAAAACGATGGGAGCTGTTTTCTCAACAGGCAAAGTTTCTCCTTAGGAGATACAGTGAAAAAGCTATTTGCTTAGATGAAGGTGACTAGAGGCACTTGCTACAGTGCACTGCAAAGGTAATGGCTGCACAACACTTGCATTGTGGCACAGTTTGCAAACTGATAGAAAACAGTACCCCTGCCCTCTCCTGCATTTTCCTTTCCCAGTGAAGTTCGAATTTTAGGGGTTTTGGACAACTTCCTTTTACCTCTTGCAGAACACTCTGCAGACCTTCTTGTACCTTCTAAAACACCATGGGAGATTTTTTCTGAACAGACACGCTTTCTCCTTAAGAGATATAGTAAAAAAGCTTTTTGCTTAGATGTAGGTGACAATAGGCACTTGCTAGAGTGCACTGCAAGTGTAATCTCTGCACAACACTGGGATTGTGTGCCCAGCTTGCAAACTGATATGAAACACTACCTTTCCACTCTCTTGCCTTTCCTTTCACATTTATACTCAAAAGGAAGGCGTTTTGGACAACTTTTGTTTTCTTGTTGCAGAACACTCTGCAGAGCTGCGTGCAACCTCAGGAACACGATGGAAGATGTTTTCTGAACTGGAACACTCTCTCCCTGCGGGATACAGTGAAAAACCTCTTTGCTTAGATTTAGGTGGCAAGAGGAACTTAGTACAGTGCAGTACAAAGGTAATGGCTGCACAACACAAGCATTTTGTAAGCAGTTTGCAAAGTGAGAGATAACAGTACCTTTCCACTCTGCTGCATTTTCCTTTCCCAGTACAATTCGAATTTTAGGGGGTTTGGACAACTTTCTTTTACTTCTTGCGAAACACTCTGCAGACCTTCTTGTACCCTTTTAAAAACGATGGGAGCTGTTTTCTCAACAGGCAAAGTTTCTCCTTAGGAGATACAGTGAAAAAGCTATTTGCTTAGATGTAGGTGACTAGAGGCACTTGCTACAGTGCACTGAAAGGTAATGGCTGCAAAACACTTGCATTGTGGCACAGTTTGCAAACTGATAGAAAACAGTTCCTTTCCACTCTCATGCCTTTTCCATTTATAATAATACTCCAAAGGAAGCTATTTTGGACAACAGTCCTTTGCTTCTTGCAAAGCACTCTGCAGACTTGCGTGCAACCTCTAGAACACCATGGGAGATTTTTTCTGAAGAGACACACTTTCTCCTTAAGAGATATAGTAAAAAAGCTATTTGCTTAGATGTAGGTGACTAGAGGCACTTGCTAGCGTGCACTGCGAGTGTAATCTCTGCACAACACTGGGATTGTGTGCCCAGTTTGCAAACTGATATGAAACAGTACCTTTCCACTCTCTTGCCTTTCCTTTCACATTTATACTCAAAAGGAAGGCGTTTTGGACAACTTTTGTTTTCTTGTTGCAGAACACTCTGCAGAGCTGCGTGCAACCTCAGGAACACGATGGAAGATGTATTCTGAACTGGAACACTCTCTCCCTGCGGGATAAAGTGAAAAACCTGTTTGCTGAGATGTAGGTGGCAAGAGGAACTTACTACAGTGCAGTGCAAAGGTGAAGGCTGCACAACACTGGCCTTTTTTAAGCAGCTTGCAAACTGAGAGATAACAGTACCTTTCCACTCTCCTGCATTTTCCTTTCCCAGTACAATTCGAATTTTACGGGGTTTGGACAACTTTCTTTTACTTCTTGCGAAACACTGCAGACCTTCTTGTACCCTTTTAAAAACGATGGGAGCTGTTTTCTCAACAGGCAAAGTTTCTCCTTAGGAGATACAGTGAAAAAGCTATTTGCTTAGATGTAGGTGACTAGAGGCACTTGCTACAGTGCACTGCAAAGGAAATGGCTACACAATACTTGCATTGTGGCACAGTTTGCAAACTGATAGAAAACAGTTCCTTTCCACTCTCATGCCTTTTCCATTTATATTAATACTCCAAAGGAAGCAATTTTGGACAACAGTCCTTTGCTTCTTGCAAAGCACTCTGCAGACTTGCGTGCAACCTCTAGAACACAATGGGAGATTTTTTCTGAACAGACACACTTTCTCCTTAAGAGATATAGTAAAAAAGCTATTTGCTTAGATGTAGGTGACTAGAGGCACTTGCTAGAGTGCACTGCAAATGTAATCTCTGCACAACACTGGGATTGTGTGCCCAGTTTGCAAACTGATATGAAACACTACCTTTCCACTCTCTTGCCTTTCCTTTCACATTTATACTCAAAAGGAAGGCGTTTTGGACAACTTTTGTTTTCTTGTTGCAGAACACTCTACAGAGCTGCGTGCAACCTCAGGAACACGATGGAAGATGTTTTCTGAACTGGAACACTCTCTCCCTGCGGGATACAGTGAAAAACCTCTTTGCTGAGATGTAGGTGGCAAGAGGAACTTACTACAGTGCAGTGCAAAGGTAAAGGCTGCACAACACAAGCATTTTGTAAGCAGCTTGCAAACTGAGAGATAACAGTACCTTTCCACTCTGCTGCAATTTCCTTTCCCATTACAATTCGAATTTTAGGGGGTTTGGAAAACTTTCTTTTACTTCTTGCGAAACACTCTGCAGACCTTCTTGTACCCTTTTAAAAACCATGGGAGCTTTTTCTGAACTGGAACACTCTCTCCCTGCGGGATACAGTGAAAAACCTCTTTGCTGAGATGTAGGTGGCAAGAGGAACTTAGTACAGTGCACTGCAAAGGAAATGTCTGCCCAACGCTGGGATTGTGTCAGCAGCTGACAAACTGATTAAAAACAGTTCCTTTCCACTCTCGTGCCTTTTCCATTTATATTAATACTCCAAAGGAAGCAATTTTGGACAACAGTCCTTTGCTTCTTGCAAAGCCCTCTGCAGATTTGCGTGCAACCTCTAGAACAAGATGGGAGATGTTTTCTGAACAGACACACTTTCTCCTTAAGAGATATAGTAAAAAAGCTATTTGCTTAGATGTAGGTGACAATTGGCACTTGCTAGCGTGCACTGCAAGTGTAATCTCTGAACAACACTGGGATTGTGTGCCCAGTTTGCAAACTGATATGAAACAGTACCTTTCCACTCTCTTGCCTTTCTTTTCACATTTATACTGGAAAGGAAGGCGTTTTGGACAACTTTTGTTTTCTTGTTGCAGAACAGTCTACAGAGCTGCGTGCAACCTCAGGAACACGATGGAAGATGTTTTCTGAACTGGAACACTCTCTCCCTGCGGGATACAGTGAAAAACCTGTTTGCTGAGATTTAGGTTGCAAGAGGAACTTACTACAGTGCAGTACAAAGGTAATGGCTGCACAACACAAGCATTTTGTAAGCAGTTTGCAAAGTGAGAGATAACAGTACCTTTCCACTCTGCTGCATTTTCCTTTCCCAGTACAATTCGAATTTTAGGGGGTTTGGACAACTTTCTTTTACTTCTTGCGAAACACTCTGTAGACCTTCTTGTACCCTTTTAAAAACGATGGGAGCTGTTTTCTCAACAGGCAAAGTTTCTCCTTAGGAGATACAGTGAAAAAGCTTTTTGCTTAGATGAAGGTGACTAGAGGCACTTGCTACAGTGCACTGCAAAGGTAATGGCTGCACAACACTTGCATTGTGGCACAGTTTACAAACTGATAGAAAACAGTACCCCTGCCCTCTCCTGCATTTTCCTTTCCCAGTGAAGTTCGAATTTTAGGGGGTTTTGGACAACTTTCTTTTACTTCTTGCGAAACACTCTGCAGACCTTCTTGTACCTTCTAAAACACCATGAGAGATGTTTTCTGAACAGGCACACTTTCTCCTTAAGAGATATAGTAAAAAAGCTTTTTCCTTAGATGTAGGTGACAATAGGCACTTGCTAGCGTGCACTGCAAGTGTAATCTCTGCACAACACTGGGATTGTGTGCCCAGCTTGCAAACTGATATGAAACAGTACCTTTCCACTCTCTTGCCTTTCCTTTCACATTAATACTGGAAAGGAAGGCGTTTTGGACAACTTTTGTTTTCTTGTTGCAGAACACTCTGCAGAGCTGCGTGCAACCTCAGGAACACGATGGAAGATGTTTTCTGAACTGGAACACTCTCTCCCTGCGGGATACAGTGAAAAACCTGTTTGCTGAGATGTAGGTGGCAAGAGGAACTTGCTACAGTGCAGTGCAAAGGTAAAGGCTGCACAACACTGGCATTTTGTAAGCAGCTTGCAAACTGAGAGATAACAGTACCTTTCCACTCTGCTGCATTTTCCTTTCCCAGTACAATTCGAATTTTAGGGGGTTTGGACAACTTTCTTTTACTTCTTGCGAAACACTCTGTAGACCTTCTTGTACCCTTTTAAATACGATGGGAGCTGTTTTCTCAACAGGCAAAGTTTCTCCTTAGGAGATACAGTGAAAAAGCTATTTGCTTAGATGTAGGTGACTAGAGGCACTTGCTACAGTGCACTGCAAAGGTAATGGCTGCACAACACTTGCATTGTGGCACAGTTTGCAAACTGATAGAAAACAGTTCCTTTCCACTCTCATGCCTTTTCCATTTATATTAATACTCCAAAGGAAGCAATTTTGGACAACAGTCCTTTGCTTCTTGCAAAGCACTCTGCAGACTTGCGTGCAACCTCTAGAACACCATGGGAGATTTTTTCTGAACAGACACACTTTCTCCTTAAGAGATATAGTAAAAAAGCTCTTTGCTTAGATGTAGGTGACTAGAGGCACTTGCTAGAGTGCACTGCAAATGTAATCTCTGCACAACACTGGGATTGTGTGCCCAGTTTGCAAACTGATATGAAACACTACCTTTCCACTCTCTTGCCTTTCCTTTCACATTTATACTCAAAAGGAAGGCGTTTTGGACAACTTTTGTTTTCTTGTTGCAGAACACTCTGCAGAGCTGCGTGCAACCTCAGGAACACGATGGAAGATGTTTTCTGAACTGGAACACTCTCTCCCTGCGGGATACAGTGAAAAACCTCTTTGCTGAGATGTAGGTGGCAAGAGGAACTTACTACAGTGCAGTGCAAAGGTAAAGGCTGCACAACACAAGCATTTTGTAAGCAGCTTGCAAACTGAGAGATAACAGTACCTTTCCACTCTGCTGCATTTTCCTTTCCCGGTACAATTCGAATTTTAGGGGGTTTGGACAACTTTCTTTTACTTCTTGCAGAACACTCTGCAGACCTTCTTGTACCCTTTTAAAAACCATGGGAGCTTTTTCTGAACTGGAACACTCTCTCCCTGCGGGATACAGTGAAAAACCTCTTTGCTGAGATGTAGGTGGCAAGAGGAACTTAGTACAGTGCACTGCAAAGGTAATGTCTGCCCAACGCTGGGATTGTGTCAGCAGCTGACAAACTGATTAAAAACAGTTCCTTTCCACTCTCGTGCCTTTTCCATTTATATTAATACTCCAAAGGAAGCAATTTTGGACAACAGTCCTTTGCTTCTTGCAAAGCCCTCTGCAGATTTGCGTGCAACCTCTAGAACAAGATGGGAGATGTTTTCTGAACAGACACACTTTCTCCTTAAGAGATATAGTAAAAAAGCTATTTGCTTAGATGTAGGTGACAATTGGCACTTGCTAGCGTGCACTGCAAGTGTAATCTCTGAACAACACTGGGATTGTGTGCCCAGTTTGCAAACTGATATGAAACAGTACCTTTCCACTCTCTTGCCTTTCTTTTCACATTTATACTGGAAAGGAAGGCGTTTTGGACAACTTTTGTTTTCTTGTTGCAGAACAGTCTACAGAGCTGCGTGCAACCTCAGGAACAAGATGGAAGATGTTTTCTGAACTGGAACACTCTCTCCCTGCGGGATACAGTGAAAAACCTGTTTGCTGAGATTTAGGTTGCAAGAGGAACTTACTACAGTGCAGTACAAAGGTAATGGCTGCACAACACAAGCATTTTGTAAGCAGTTTGCAAAGTGAGAGATAACAGTACCTTTCCACTCTGCTGCATTTTCCTTTCCCAGTACAATTCGAATTTTAGGGGGTTTGGACAACTTTCTTTTACTTCTTGCGAAACACTCTGTAGACCTTCTTGTACCCTTTTAAAAACGATGGGAGCTGTTTTCTCAACAGGCAAAGTTTCTCCTTAGGAGATACAGTGAAAAAGCTATTTGCTTAGATGTAGGTGACTAGAGGCACTTTCTACAGTGCACTGCAAAGGTAATGGCTGCACAACACTTGCATTGTGGCACAGTTTGCAAACTGATAGAAAACAGTACCCCTGCCCTCTCCTGCATTTTCCTTTCCCAGTGAAGTTCGAATTTTAGGGGTTTTGGACAACTTCCTTTTACCTCTTGCAGAACACTCTGCAGACCTTCTTGTACCTTCTAAAACACCATGGGAGATTTTTTCTGAACAGACACGCTTTCTCCTTAAGAGATATAGTAAAAAAGCTTTTTGCTTAGATGTAGGTGACAATAGGCACTTGCTAGAGTGCACTGCAAGTGTAATCTCTGCACAACACTGGGATTGTGTGCCCAGCTTGCAAACTGATATGAAACACTACCTTTCCACTCTCTTGCCTTTCCTTTCACATTTATACTCAAAAGGAAGGCGTTTTGGACAACTTTTGTTTTCTTGTTGCAGAAAACTCTGCAGAGCTGCGTGCAACCTCAGGAACACGATGGAAGATGTTTTCTGAACTGGAACACTCTCTCCCTGCGGGATACAGTGAAAAACCTCTTTGCTTAGATTTAGGTGGCAAGAGGAACTTAGTACAGTGCAGTACAAAGGTAATGGCTGCACAACACAAGCATTTTGTAAGCAGTTTGCAAAGTGAGAGATAACAGTACCTTTCTACTCTGCTGCAATTTCCCTTCCCAGTACAATTCGAATTTTAGGGGGTTTGGACAACTTTCTTTTACTTCTTGCGAAACACTCTGTAGACCTTCTTGTACCCTTTTAAATACGATGGGAGCTGTTTTCTCAACAGGCAAAGTTTCTCCTTAGGAGATACAGTGAAAAAGCTATTTGCTTAGATGTAGGTGACTAGAGGCACTTGCTACAGTGCACTGAAAGGTAATGGCTGCAAAACACTTGCATTGTGGCACAGTTTGCAAACTGATAGAAAACAGTTCCTTTCCACTCTCATGCCTTTTCCATTTATAATAATACTCCAAAGGAAGCTATTTTGGACAACAGTCCTTTGCTTCTTGCAAAGCACTCTGCAGACTTGCGTGCAACCTCTAAAACACCATGGGAGATTTTTTCTGAAGAGACACACTTTCTCCTTAAGAGATATAGTAAAAAAGCTATTTGCTTAGATGTAGGTGACTAGAGGCACTTGCTAGCGTGCACTGCGAGTGTAATCTCTGCACAACACTGGGATTGTGTGCCCAGTTTGCAAACTGATATGAAACAGTACCTTTCCACTCTCTTGCCTTTCCTTTCACATTTATACTCAAAAGGAAGGCGTTTTGGACAACTTTTGTTTTCTTGTTGCAGAACACTCTGCAGAGCTGCGTGCAACCTCAGGAACACGATGGAAGATGTTTTCTGAACTGGAACACTCTCTCCCTGCGGGATACAGTGAAAAACCTGTTTGCTGAGATGTAGGTGGCAAGAGGAACTTACTACAGTGCAGTGCAAAGGTAAAGGCTGCACAATACTGGCATTTTGTAAGCAGTTTGCAAAGTGAGAGATAACAGTACCTTTCCACTCTGCTGCATTTTCCTTTCCCAGTACAATTCGAATTTTACGGGGTTTGGACAACTTTCTTTTACTTCTTGCGAAACACTGCAGACCTTCTTGTACCCTTTTAAAAACTATGGGAGCTGTTTTCTCAACAGGCAAAGTTTCTCCTTAGGAGATACAGTGAAAAAGCTATTTGCTTAGATGTAGGTGACTAGAGGCACTTGCTACAGTGCACTGCAAAGGTAATGGCTGCACAACACTTGCATTGTGGCACAGTTTGCAAACTGATAGAAAACAGTTCCTTTCCACTCTCATGCCTTTTCCATTTATATTAATACTCCAAAGGAAACAATTTTGGACAACAGTCCTTTGCTTCTTGCAAAGCACTCTGCAGACTTGCGTGCAACCTCTAGAACACAATGGGAGATTTTTTCTGAACAGACACACTTTCTCCTTAAGAGATATAGTAAAAAAGCTATTTGCTTAGATGTAGGTGACTAGAGGCACTTGCTAGCGTGCACTGCAAATGTAATCTCTGCACAACACTGGGATTGTGTGCCCAGTTTGCAAACTGATATGAAACACTACCTTTCCACTCTCTTGCCTTTCCTTTCACATTTATACTCAAAAGGAAGGCGTTTTGGACAACTTTTGTTTTCTTGTTGCAGAACACTCTGCAGAGCTGCGTGCAACCTCAGGAACACGATGGAAGATGTTTTCTGAACTGGAACACTCTCTCCCTGCGGGATACAGTGAAAAACCTCTTTGCTGAGATGTAGGTGGCAAGAGGAACTTACTACAGTGCAGTGCAAAGGTAAAGGCTGCACAACACAAGCATTTTGTAAGCAGCTTGCAAACTGAGAGATAACAGTACCTTTCCACTCTGCTGCAATTTCCTTTCCCATTACAATTCGAATTTTAGGGGGTTTGGAAAACTTTCTTTTACTTCTTGCAAAACACTCTGCAGACCTTCTTGTACCCTTTTAAAAACCATGGGAGCTTTTTCTGAACTGGAACACTCTCTCCCTGCGGGATACAGTGAAAAACCTCTTTGCTGAGATGTAGGTGGCAAGAGGAACTTAGTACAGTGCACTGCAAAGGTAATGTCTGCCCAACGCTGGGATTGTGTCAGCAGCTGACAAACTGATTAAAAACAGTTCCTTTCCACTCTCATGCCTTTTCCATTTATATTAATACTCCAAAGGAAGCAATTTTGGACAACAGTCCTTTGCTTCTTGCAAAGCCCTCTGCAGATTTGCGTGCAACCTCTAGAACAAGATGGGAGATGTTTTCTGAACAGACACACTTTCTCCTTAAGAGATATAGTAAAAAAGCTTTTTGCTTAGATGTAGGTGACAATTGGCACTTGCTAGCGTGCACTGCAAGTGTAATCTCTGAACAACACTGGGATTGTGTGCCCAGTTTGCAAACTGATATGAAACAGTACCTTTCCACTCTCTTGCCTTTCTTTTCACATTTATACTGGAAAGGAAGGCGTTTTGGACAACTTTTGTTTTCTTGTTGCAGAACACTCTGCAGAGCTGCGTGCAACCTCAGGAACACGATGGAAGATGTTTTCTGAACTGGAACACTCTCTCCCTGCGGGATACAGTGAAAAACCTCTTTGCTTAGATTTAGGTGGCAAGAGGAACTTAGTACAGTGCAGTACAAAGGTAATGGCTGCACAACACAAGCATTTTGTAAGCAGTTTGCAAAGTGAGAGATAACAGTACCTTTCCACTCTGCTGCATTTTCCCTTCCCAGTACAATTCGAATTTTAGGGGGTTTGGACAACTTTCTTTTACTTCTTGCGAAACACTCTGTAGACCTTCTTGTACCCTTTTAAATACGGTGGGAGCTGTTTTCTCAACAGGCAAAGTCTCTCCTTAGGAGATACAGTGAAAAAGCTATTTGCTTAGATGTAGGTGACTAGAGGCACTTGCTACAGTGCACTGAAAGGTAATGGCTGCAAAACACTTGCATTGTGGCACAGTTTGCAAACTGATAGAAAACAGTTCCTTTCCACTCTCATGCCTTTTCCATTTATAATAATACTCCAAAGGAAGCTATTTTGGACAACAGTCCTTTGCTTCTTGCAAAGCACTCTGTAGACTTGCGTGCAACCTCTAGAACACCATGGGAGATTTTTTCTGAAGAGACACACTTTCTCCTTAAGAGATATAGTAAAAAAGCTATTTGCTTAGATGTAGGTGACTAGAGGCACTTGCTAGCGTGCACTGCGAGTGTAATCTCTGCACAACACTGGGATTGTGTGCCCAGTTTGCAAACTGATATGAAACACTACCTTTCCACTCTCTTGCCTTTCCTTTCACATTTATACTCAAAAGGAAGGCGTTTTGGACAACTTTTGTTTTCTTGTTGCAGAACACTCTGCAGAGCTGCGTGCAACCTCAGGAACACGATGGAAGATGTATTCTGAACTGGAACACTCTCTCCCTGCGGGATACAGTGAAAAACCTGTTTGCTGAGATGTAGGTGGCAAGAGGAACTTACTACAGTGCAGTGCAAAGGTAAAGGCTGCACAATACTGGCATTTTGTAAGCAGCTTGCAAACTGAGAGATAACAGTACCTTTCCACTCTGCTGCATTTTCCTTTCCTAGTACAATTCGAATTTTAGGGGGTTTGGACAACTTTCTTTTACTTCTTGCGAAACACTGCAGACCTTCTTGTACCCTTTTAAAAACTATGGGAGCTGTTTTCTCAACAGGCAAAGTTTCTCCTTAGGAGATACAGTGAAAAAGCTATTTGCTTAGATGTAGGTGACTAGAGGCACTTGCTACAGTGCACTGCAAAGGTAATGGCTGCACAACACTTGCATTGTGGCACAGTTTGCAAACTGATAGAAAACAGTTCCTTTCCACTCTCATGCCTTTTCCATTTATATTAATACTCCAAAGGAAGCAATTTTGGACAACAGTCCTTTGCTTCTTGCAAAGCACTCTGCAGACTTGCGTGCAACCTCTAGAACACAATGGGAGATTTTTTCTGAACAGACACACTTTCTCCTTAAGAGATATAGTAAAAAAGCTATTTGCTTAGATGTAGGTGACTAGAGGCACTTGCTAGAGTGCACTGCAAATGTAATCTCTGCACAACACTGGGATTGTGTGCCCAGTTTGCAAACTGATATGAAACACTACCTTTCCACTCTCTTGCCTTTCCTTTCACATTTATACTCAAAAGGAAGGCGTTTTGGACAACTTTTGTTTTCTTGTTGCAGAACACTCTGCAGAGCTGCGTGCAACCTCAGGAACACGATGGAAGATGTTTTCTGAACTGGAACACTCTCTCCCTGCGGGATACAGTGAAAAACCTCTTTGCTGAGATGTAGGTGGCAAGAGGAACTTACTACAGTGCAGTGCAAAGGTAAAGGCTGCACAACACAAGCATTTTGTAAGCAGCTTGCAAACTGAGAGATAACAGTACCTTTCCACTCTGCTGCAATTTCCTTTCCCATTACAATTCGAATTTTAGGGGGTTTGGAAAACTTTCTTTTACTTCTTGCAAAACACTCTGCAGACCTTCTTGTACCCTTTTAAAAACCATGGGAGCTTTTTCTGAACTGGAACACTCTCTCCCTGCGGGATACAGTGAAAAACCTCTTTGCTGAGATGTAGGTGGCAAGAGGAACTTAGTACAGTGCACTGCAAAGGTAATGTCTGCCCAACGCTGGGATTGTGTCAGCAGCTGACAAACTGATTAAAAACAGTTCCTTTCCACTCTCATGCCTTTTCCATTTATATTAATACTCCAAAGGAAGCAATTTTGGACAACAGTCCTTTGCTTCTTGCAAAGCCCTCTGCAGATTTGCGTGCAACCTCTAGAACAAGATGGGAGATGTTTTCTGAACAGACACACTTTCTCCTTAAGAGATATAGTAAAAAAGCTTTTTGCTTAGATGTAGGTGACAATTGGCACTTGCTAGCGTGCACTGCAAGTGTAATCTCTGAACAACACTGGGATTGTGTGCCCAGTTTGCAAACTGATATGAAACAGTACCTTTCCACTCTCTTGCCTTTCTTTTCACATTTATACTGGAAAGGAAGGCGTTTTGGACAACTTTTGTTTTCTTGTTGCAGAACAGTCTACAGAGCTGCGTGCAACCTCAGGAACACAATGGAAGATGTTTTCTGAACTGGAACACTCTCTCCCTGCGGGATACAGTGAAAAACCTGTTTGCTGAGATGTAGGTTGCAAGAGGAACTTACTACAGTGCAGTGCAAAGGTAATGGCTGCACAACACAAGCATTTTGTAAGCAGTTTGCAAAGTGAGAGATAACAGTACCTTTCCACTCTGCTGCATTTTCCTTTCCCAGTACAATTCGAATTTTAGGGGGTTTGGACAACTTTCTTTTACTTCTTGCGAAACACTCTGCAGACCTTCTTGTACCCTTTTAAAAACGATGGGAGCTGTTTTCTCAACAGGCAAAGTTTCTCCTTAGGAGATACAGTGAAAAAGCTATTTGCTTAGATGAAGGTGACTAGAGGCACTTGCTACAGTGCACTGCAAAGGTAATGGCTGCACAACACTTGCATTGTGGCACAGTTTGCAAACTGATAGAAAACAGTACCCCTGCCCTCTCCTGCATTTTCCTTTCCCAGTGAAGTTCGAATTTTAGGGGTTTTGGACAACTTCCTTTTACCTCTTGCAGAACACTCTGCAGACCTTCTTGTACCTTCTAAAACACCATGGGAGATTTTTTCTGAACAGACACGCTTTCTCCTTAAGAGATATAGTAAAAAAGCTTTTTGCTTAGATGTAGGTGACAATAGGCACTTGCTAGAGTGCACTGCAAGTGTAATCTCTGCACAACACTGGGATTGTGTGCCCAGCTTGCAAACTGATATGAAACACTACCTTTCCACTCTCTTGCCTTTCCTTTCACATTTATACTCAAAAGGAAGGCGTTTTGGACAACTTTTGTTTTCTTGTTGCAGAACACTCTGCAGAGCTGCGTGCAACCTCAGGAACACGATGGAAGATGTTTTCTGAACTGGAACACTCTCTCCCTGCGGGATACAGTGAAAAACCTCTTTGCTTAGATTTAGGTGGCAAGAGGAACTTAGTACAGTGCAGTACAAAGGTAATGGCTGCACAACACAAGCATTTTGTAAGCAGTTTGCAAAGTGAGAGATAACAGTACCTTTCCACTCTGCTGCATTTTCCTTTCCCAGTACAATTCGAATTTTAGGGGGTTTGGACAACTTTCTTTTACTTCTTGCGAAACACTCTGCAGACCTTCTTGTACCCTTTTAAAAACGATGGGAGCTGTTTTCTCAACAGGCAAAGTTTCTCCTTAGGAGATACAGTGAAAAAGCTATTTGCTTAGATGTAGGTGACTAGAGGCACTTGCTACAGTGCACTGAAAGGTAATGGCTGCAAAACACTTGCATTGTGGCACAGTTTGCAAACTGATAGAAAACAGTTCCTTTCCACTCTCATGCCTTTTCCATTTATAATAATACTCCAAAGGAAGCTATTTTGGACAACAGTCCTTTGCTTCTTGCAAAGCCCTCTGCAGATTTGCGTGCAACCTCTAGAACAAGATGGGAGATGTTTTCTGAACAGACACACTTTCTCCTTAAGAGATATAGTAAAAAAGCTATTTGCTTAGATGTAGGTGACTAGAGGCACTTGCTAGCGTGCACTGCGAGTGTAATCTCTGCACAACACTGGGATTGTGTGCCCAGTTTGCAAACTGATATGAAACAGTACCTTTCCACTCTCTTGCCTTTCCTTTCACATTTATACTCAAAAGGAAGGCGTTTTGGACAACTTTTGTTTTCTTGTTGCAGAACACTCTGCAGAGCTGCGTGCAACCTCAGGAACACGATGGAAGATGTATTCTGAACTGGAACACTCTCTCCCTGCGGGATAAAGTGAAAAACCTGTTTGCTGAGATGTAGGTGGCAAGAGGAACTTACTACAGTGCAGTGCAAAGGTGAAGGCTGCACAACACTGGCCTTTTTTAAGCAGCTTGCAAACTGAGAGATAACAGTACCTTTCCACTCTGCTGCATTTTCCTTTCCCAGTACAATTCGAATTTTACGGGGTTTGGACAACTTTCTTTTACTTCTTGCGAAACACTGCAGACCTTCTTGTACCCTTTTAAAAACGATGGGAGCTGTTTTCTCAACAGGCAAAGTTTCTCCTTAGGAGATACAGTGAAAAAGCTATTTGCTTAGATGTAGGTGACTAGAGGCACTTGCTACAGTGCACTGCAAAGGAAATGGCTACACAATACTTGCATTGTGGCACAGTTTGCAAACTGATAGAAAACAGTTCCTTTCCACTCTCATGCCTTTTCCATTTATATTAATACTCCAAAGGAAGCAATTTTGGACAACAGTCCTTTGCTTCTTGCAAAGCACTCTGCAGACTTGCGTGCAACCTCTAGAACACAATGGGAGATTTTTTCTGAACAGACACACTTTCTCCTTAAGAGATATAGTAAAAAAGCTATTTGCTTAGATGTAGGTGACTAGAGGCACTTGCTAGAGTGCACTGCAAATGTAATCTCTGCACAACACTGGGATTGTGTGCCCAGTTTGCAAACTGATATGAAACACTACCTTTCCACTCTCTTGCCTTTCCTTTCACATTTATACTCAAAAGGAAGGCGTTTTGGACAACTTTTGTTTTCTTGTTGCAGAACACTCTACAGAGCTGCGTGCAACCTCAGGAACACGATGGAAGATGTTTTCTGAACTGGAACACTCTCTCCCTGCGGGATACAGTGAAAAACCTCTTTGCTGAGATGTAGGTGGCAAGAGGAACTTACTACAGTGCAGTGCAAAGGTAAAGGCTGCACAACACAAGCATTTTGTAAGCAGCTTGCAAACTGAGAGATAACAGTACCTTTCCACTCTGCTGCAATTTCCTTTCCCATTACAATTCGAATTTTAGGGGGTTTGGAAAACTTTCTTTTACTTCTTGCGAAACACTCTGCAGACCTTCTTGTACCCTTTTAAAAACCATGGGAGCTTTTTCTGAACTGGAACACTCTCTCCCTGCGGGATACAGTGAAAAACCTCTTTGCTGAGATGTAGGTGGCAAGAGGAACTTAGTACAGTGCACTGCAAAGGTAATGTCTGCCCAACGCTGGGATTGTGTCAGCAGCTGACAAACTGATTAAAAACAGTTCCTTTCCACTCTCGTGCCTTTTCCATTTATATTAATACTCCAAAGGAAGCAATTTTGGACAACAGTCCTTTGCTTCTTGCAAAGCCCTCTGCAGATTTGCGTGCAACCTCTAGAACAAGATGGGAGATGTTTTCTGAACAGACACACTTTCTCCTTAAGAGATATAGTAAAAAAGCTATTTGCTTAGATGTAGGTGACAATTGGCACTTGCTAGCGTGCACTGCAAGTGTAATCTCTGAACAACACTGGGATTGTGTGCCCAGTTTGCAAACTGATATGAAACAGTACCTTTCCACTCTCTTGCCTTTCTTTTCACATTTATACTGGAAAGGAAGGCGTTTTGGACAACTTTTGTTTTCTTGTTGCAGAACAGTCTACAGAGCTGCGTGCAACCTCAGGAACACGATGGAAGATGTTTTCTGAACTGGAACACTCTCTCCCTGCGGGATACAGTGAAAAACCTGTTTGCTGAGATTTAGGTTGCAAGAGGAACTTACTACAGTGCAGTACAAAGGTAATGGCTGCACAACACAAGCATTTTGTAAGCAGTTTGCAAAGTGAGAGATAACAGTACCTTTCCACTCTGCTGCATTTTCCTTTCCCAGTACAATTCGAATTTTAGGGGGTTTGGACAACTTTCTTTTACTTCTTGCGAAACACTCTGTAGACCTTCTTGTACCCTTTTAAAAACGATGGGAGCTGTTTTCTCAACAGGCAAAGTTTCTCCTTAGGAGATACAGTGAAAAAGCTATTTGCTTAGATGTAGGTGACTAGAGGCACTTTCTACAGTGCACTGCAAAGGTAATGGCTGCACAACACTTGCATTGTGGCACAGTTTGCAAACTGATAGAAAACAGTACCCCTGCCCTCTCCTGCATTTTCCTTTCCCAGTGAAGTTCGAATTTTAGGGTTTTTGGACAACTTCATTTTACCTCTTGCAGAACACTCTGCAGACCTTCTTGTACCTTCTAAAACACCATGGGAGATTTTTTCTGAACAGACACACTTTCTCCTTAAGAGATATAGTAAAAAAGCTATTTGCTTAGATGTAGGTGACTAGAGGCACTTGCTACAGTGCACTGAAAGGTAATGGCTGCAAAACACTTGCATTGTGGCACAGTTTGCAAACTGATAGAAAACAGTTCCTTTCCACTCTCATGCCTTTTCCATTTATAATAATACTCCAAAGGAAGCTATTTTGGACAACAGTCCTTTGCTTCTTGCAAAGCACTCTGCAGACTTGCCTGCAACCTCTAGAACACCATGGGAGATTTTTTCTGAAGAGACACACTTTCTCCTTAAGAGATATAGTAAAAAAGCTATTTGCTTAGATGTAGGTGACTAGAGGCACTTGCTAGCGTGCACTGCGAGTGTAATCTCTGCACAACACTGGGATTGTGTGCCCAGTTTGCAAACTGATATGAAACAGTACCTTTCCACTCTCTTGCCTTTCCTTTCACATTTATACTCAAAAGGAAGGCGTTTTGGACAACTTTTGTTTTCTTGTTGCAGAACACTCTGCAGAGCTGCGTGCAACCTCAGGAACACGATGGAAGATGTATTCTGAACTGGAACACTCTCTCCCTGCGGGATACAGTGAAAAACCTGTTTGCTGAGATGTAGGTGGCAAGAGGAACTTACTACAGTGCAGTGCAAAGGTAAAGGCTGCACAATACTGGCATTTTGTAAGCAGCTTGCAAACTGAGAGATAACAGTACCTTTCCACTCTGCTGCATTTTCCTTTCCCAGTACAATTCGAATTTTACGGGGTTTGGACAACTTTCTTTTACTTCTTGCGAAACACTGCAGACCTTCTTGTACCCTTTTAAAAACTATGGGAGCTGTTTTCTCAACAGGCAAAGTTTCTCCTTAGGAGATACAGTGAAAAAGCTATTTGCTTAGATGTAGGTGACTAGAGGCACTTGCTACAGTGCACTGCAAAGGTAATGGCTGCACAACACTTGCATTGTGGCACAGTTTGCAAACTGATAGAAAACAGTTCCTTTCCACTCTCATGCCTTTTCCATTTATATTAATACTCCAAAGGAAACAATTTTGGACAACAGTCCTTTGCTTCTTGCAAAGCACTCTGCAGACTTGCGTGCAACCTCTAGAACACCATGGGAGATTTTTTCTGAACAGACACACTTTCTCCTTAAGAGATATAGTAAAAAAGCTATTTGCTTAGATGTAGGTGACTAGAGGCACTTGCTAGAGTGCACTGCAAATGTAATCTCTGCACAACACTGGGATTGTGTGCCCAGTTTGCAAACTGATATGAAACACTACCTTTCCACTCTCTTGCCTTTCCTTTCACATTTATACTCAAAAGGAAGGCGTTTTGGACAACTTTTGTTTTCTTGTTGCAGAACACTCTGCAGAGCTGCGTGCAACCTCAGGAACACGATGGAAGATGTTTTCTGAACTGGAACACTCTCTCCCTGCGGGATACAGTGAAAAACCTCTTTGCTGAGATGTAGGTGGCAAGAGGAACTTACTACAGTGCAGTGCAAAGGTAAAGGCTGCACAACACAAGCATTTTGTAAGCAGCTTGCAAACTGAGAGATAACAGTACCTTTCCACTCTGCTGCATTTTCCTTTCCCGGTACAATTCGAATTTTAGGGGGTTTGGACAACTTTCTTTTACTTCTTGCAGAACACTCTGCAGACCTTCTTGTACCCTTTTAAAAACCATGGGAGCTTTTTCTGAACTGGAACACTCTCTCCCTGCGGGATACAGTGAAAAACCTCTTTGCTGAGATGTAGGTGGCAAGAGGAACTTAGTACAGTGCACTGCAAAGGTAATGTCTGCCCAACGCTGGGATTGTGTCAGCAGCTGACAAACTGATTAAAAACAGTTCCTTTCCACTCTCATGCCTTTTCCATTTATATTAATACTCCAAAGGAAGCAATTTTGGACAACAGTCCTTTGCTTCTTGCAAAGCCCTCTGCAGATTTGCGTGCAACCTCTAGAACAAGATGGGAGATGTTTTCTGAACAGACACACTTTCTCCTTAAGAGATATAGTAAAAAAGCTTTTTGCTTAGATGTAGGTGACAATTGGCACTTGCTAGCGTGCACTGCAAGTGTAATCTCTGAACAACACTGGGATTGTGTGCCCAGTTTGCAAACTGATATGAAACAGTACCTTTCCACTCTCTTGCCTTTCTTTTCACATTTATACTGGAAAGGCAGGCGTTTTGGACAACTTTTGTTTTCTTGTTGCAGAACAGTCTACAGAGCTGCGTGCAACCTCAGGAACACGATGGAAGATGTTTCCTGAACTGGAACACTCTCTCCCTGCGGGATACAGTGAAAAACCTGTTTGCTGAGATTTAGGTTGCAAGAGGAACTTACTACAGTGCAGTACAAAGGTAATGGCTGCACAACACAAGCATTTTGTAAGCAGCTTGCAAACTGAGAGATAACAGTACCTTTCCACTCTGCTGCATTTTCCTTTCCCAGTACAATTCGAATTTTAGGGGGTTTGGACAACTTTCTTTTACTTCTTGCGAAACACTCTGCAGACCTTCTTGTACCCTTTTAAAAACGATGGGAGCTGTTTTCTCAACAGGCAAAGTTTCTCCTTAGCAGATACAGTGAAAAAGCTATTTGCTTAGATGTAGGTGACTAGAGGCACTTGCTACAGTGCACTGCAAAGGTAATGGCTGCACAACACTTGCATTGTGGCACAGTTTGCAAACTGATAGAAAACAGTACCCCTGCCCTCTCCTGCATTTTCCTTTCCCAGTGAAGTTCGAATTTTAGGGGTTTTGGACAACTTCCTTTTACCTCTTGCAGAACACTCTGCAGACCTTCTTGTACCTTCTAAAACACCATGGGAGATTTTTTCTGAACAGACACGCTTTCTCCTTAAGAGATATAGTAAAAAAGCTTTTTGCTTAGATGTAGGTGACTAGAGGCACTTGCTAGAGTGCACTGCAAATGTAATCTCTGCACAACACTGGGATTGTGTGCCCAGCTTGCAAACTGATATGAAACACTACCTTTCCACTCTCTTGCCTTTCCTTTCACATTTATACTCAAAAGGAAGGCGTTTTGGACAACTTTTGTTTTCTTGTTGCAGAACACTCTGCAGAGCTGCGTGCAACCTCAGGAACACGATGGAAGATGTTTTCTGAACTGGAACACTCTCTCCCTGCGGGATACAGTGAAAAACCTGTTTGCTGAGATTTAGGTTGCAAGAGGAACTTACTACAGTGCAGTACAAAGGTAATGGCTGCACAACACAAGCATTTTGTAAGCAGTTTGCAAAGTGAGAGATAACAGTACCTTTCCACTCTGCTGCATTTTCCTTTCCCAGTACAATTCGAATTTTAGGGGGTTTGGACAACTTTCTTTTACTTCTTGCGAAACACTCTGTAGACCTTCTTGTACCCTTTTAAAAACGATGGGAGCTGTTTTCTCAACAGCCAAAGTTTCTCCTTAGCAGATACAGTGAAAAAGCTATTTGCTTAGATGTAGGTGACTAGAGGCACTTGCTACAGTGCACTGCAAAGGTAATGGCTGCACAACACTTGCATTGTGGCACAGTTTACAAACTGATAGAAAACAGTACCCCTGCCCTCTCCTGCATTTTCCTTTCCCAGTGAAGTTCGAATTTTAGGGGGTTTGGACAACTTTCTTTTACTTCTTGCGAAACACTCTGCAGACCTTCTTGTACCTTCTAAAACACCATGAGAGATGTTTTCTGAACAGGCACACTTTCTCCTTAAGAGATATAGTAAAAAAGCTATTTGCTTAGATGTAGGTGACTAGAGGCACTTGCTAGAGTGCACTGCAAATGTAATCTCTGCACAACACTGGGATTGTGTGCCCAGTTTGCAAACTGATATGAAACACTACCTTTCCACTCTCTTGCCTTTCCTTTCACATTTATACTCAAAAGGAAGGCGTTTTGGACAACTTTTGTTTTCTTGTTGCAGAACACTCTACAGAGCTGCGTGCAACCTCAGGAACAAGATGGAAGATGTTTTCTGAACTGGAACACTCTCTCCCTGCGGGATACAGTGAAAAACCTGTTTGCTGAGATGTAGGTGGCAAGAGGAACTTGCTACAGTGCAGTGCAAAGGTAAAGGCTGCACAACACTGGCATTTTGTAAGCAGCTTGCAAACTGAGAGATAACAGTACCTTTCCACTCTGCTGCATTTTCCTTTCCCAGTACAATTCGAATTTTAGGGGGTTTGGACAACTTTCTTTTACTTCTTGCGAAACACTCTGTAGACCTTCTTGTACCCTTTTAAATACGATGGGAGCTGTTTTCTCAACAGGCAAAGTTTCTCCTTAGGAGATACAGTGAAAAAGCTATTTGCTTAGATGTAGGTGACTAGAGGCACTTGCTACAGTGCACTGCAAAGGTAATGGCTGCACAACACTTGCATTGTGGCACAGTTTGCAAACTGATAGAAAACAGTTCCTTTCCACTCTCATGCCTTTTCCATTTATATTAATACTCCAAAGGAAGCTATTTTGGACAACAGTCCTTTGCTTCTTGCAAAGCACTCTGCAGACTTGCGTGCAACCTCTAGAACACCATGGGAGATTTTTTCTGAACAGACACACTTTCTCCTTAAGAGATATAGTAAAAAAGCTATTTGCTTAGATGTAGGTGACTAGAGGCACTTGCTAGAGTGCACTGCAAATGTAATCTCTGCACAACACTGGGATTGTGTGCCCAGTTTGCAAACTGATATGAAACACTACCTTTCCACTCTCTTGCCTTTCCTTTCACATTTATACTCAAAAGGAAGGCGTTTTGGACAACTTTTGTTTTCTTGTTGCAGAACACTCTGCAGAGCTGCGTGCAACCTCAGGAACACGATGGAAGATGTTTTCTGAACTGGAACACTCTCTCCCTGCGGGATACAGTGAAAAACCTGTTTGCTGAGATGTAGGTGGCAAGAGGAACTTACTACAGTGCAGTGCAAAGGTAAAGGCTGCACAACACAAGCATTTTGTAAGCAGCTTGCAAACTGAGAGATAACAGTACCTTTCCACTCTGCTGCAATTTCCTTTCCCATTACAATTCGAATTTTAGGGGGTTTGGAAAACTTTCTTTTACTTCTTGCGAAACACTCTGCAGACCTTCTTGTACCCTTTTAAAAACCATGGGAGCTTTTTCTGAACTGGAACACTCTCTCCCTGCGGGATACAGTGAAAAACCTCTTTGCTGAGATGTAGGTGGCAAGAGGAACTTAGTACAGTGCACTGCAAAGGTAATGTCTGCCCAACGCTGGGATTGTGTCAGCAGCTGACAAACTGATTAAAAACAGTTCCTTTCCACTCTCATGCCTTTTCCATTTATATTAATACTCCAAAGGAAGCAATTTTGGACAACAGTCCTTTGCTTCTTGCAAAGCCCTCTGCAGATTTGCGTGCAACCTCTAGAACAAGATGGGAGATGTTTTCTGAACAGACACACTTTCTCCTTAAGAGATATAGTAAAAAAGCTTTTTGCTTAGATGTAGGTGACAATTGGCACTTGCTAGCGTGCACTGCAAGTGTAATCTCTGAACAACACTGTGACTGTGTGCCCAGTTTGCAAACTGATATGAAACAGTACCTTTCCACTCTCTTGCCTTTCTTTTCACATTTATACTGGAAAGGCAGGCGTTTTGGACAACTTTTGTTTTCTTGTTGCAGAACAGTCTACAGAGCTGCGTGCAACCTCAGGAACACGATGGAAGATGTTTTCTGAACTGGAACACTCTCTCCCTGCGGGATACAGTGAAAAACCTCTTTGCTGAGATTTAGGTTGCAAGAGGAACTTACTACAGTGCAGTACAAAGGTAATGGCTGCACAACACAAGCATTTTGTAAGCAGCTTGCAAACTGAGAGATAACAGTACCTTTCCACTCTGCTGCATTTTCCTTTCCCAGTACAATTCGAATTTTAGGGGGTTTGGAAAACTTTCTTTTACTTCTTGCGAAACACTCTGCAGACCTTCTTGTACCCTTTTAAAAACGATGGGAGCTGTTTTCTCAACAGGCAAAGTTTCTCCTTAGCAGATACAGTGAAAAAGCTATTTGCTTAGATGTAGGTGACTAGAGGCACTTGCTACAGTGCACTGCAAAGGTAATGGCTGCACAACACTTGCATTGTGGCACAGTTTGCAAACTGATAGAAAACAGTACCCCTGCCCTCTCCTGCATTTTCCTTTCCCAGTGAAGTTCGAATTTTAGGGGTTTTGGACAACTTCCTTTTACCTCTTGCAGAACACTCTGCAGACCTTCTTGTACCTTCTAAAACACCATGGGAGATTTTTTCTGAACAGACACGCTTTCTCCTTAAGAGATATAGTAAAAAAGCTTTTTGCTTAGATGTAGGTGACTAGAGGCACTTGCTAGAGTGCACTGCAAATGTAATCTCTGCACAACACTGGGATTGTGTGCCCAGCTTGCAAACTGATATGAAACACTACCTTTCCACTCTCTTGCCTTTCCTTTCACATTTATACTCAAAAGGAAGGCGTTTTGGACAACTTTTGTTTTCTTGTTGCAGAACACTCTGCAGAGCTGCGTGCAACCTCAGGAACACGATGGAAGATGTTTTCTGAACTGGAACACTCTCTCCCTGCGGGATACAGTGAAAAACCTGTTTGCTGAGATTTAGGTTGCAAGAGGAACTTACTACAGTGCAGTACAAAGGTAATGGCTGCACAACACAAGCATTTTGTAAGCAGTTTGCAAAGTGAGAGATAACAGTACCTTTCCACTCTGCTGCATTTTCCTTTCCCAGTACAATTCGAATTTTAGGGGGTTTGGACAACTTTCTTTTACTTCTTGCGAAACACTCTGTAGACCTTCTTGTACCCTTTTAAAAACGATGGGAGCTGTTTTCTCAACAGGCAAAGTTTCTCCTTAGGAGATACAGTGAAAAAGCTTTTTGCTTAGATGAAGGTGACTAGAGGCACTTGCTACAGTGCACTGCAAAGGTAATGGCTGCACAACACTTGCATTGTGGCACAGTTTACAAACTGATAGAAAACAGTACCCCTGCCCTCTCCTGCATTTTCCTTTCCCAGTGAAGTTCGAATTTTAGGGGGTTTGGACAACTTTCTTTTACTTCTTGCGAAACACTCTGCAGACCTTCTTATACCTTCTAAAACACCATGAGAGATGTTTTCTGAACAGGCACACTTTCTCCTTAAGAGATATAGTAAAAAAGCTTTTTGCTTAGATGTAGGTGACAATAGGCACTTGCTAGCGTGCACTGCAAGTGTAATCTCTGCACAACACTGGGATTGTGTGCCCAGCTTGCAAACTGATATGAAACAATACCTTTCCACTCTCTTGCCTTTCCTTTCACATTAATACTGGAAAGGAAGGCGTTTTGGACAACTTTTGTTTTCTTGTTGCAGAACACTCTACAGAGCTGCGTGCAACCTCAGGAACACGATGGAAGATGTTTTCTGAACTGGAACACTCTCTCCCTGCGGGATACAGTGAAAAACCTGTTTGCTGAGATGTAGGTGGCAAGAGGAACTTACTACAGTGCAGTGCAAAGGTAAAGGCTGCACAACACAAGCATTTTGTAAGCAGCTTGCAAACTGAGAGATAACAGTACCTTTCCACTCTGCTGCATTTTCCTTTCCCAGTACAATTCGAATTTTAGGGGGTTTGGACAACTTTCTTTTACTTCTTGCGAAACACTCTGCAGACCTTCTTGTACCCTTTTAAAAACTATGGGAGCTGTTTTCTCAACAGGCAAAGTTTCTCCTTAGGAGATACAGTGAAAAAGCTATTTGCTTAGATGTAGGTGACTAGAGGCACTTGCTACAGTGCACTGCAAAGGTAATGGCTGCACAACACTTGCATTGTGGCACAGTTTGCAAACTGATAGAAAACAGTTCCTTTCCACTCTCATGCCTTTTCCATTTATATTAATACTCCAAAGGAAGCAATTTTGGACAACAGTCCTTTGCTTCTTGCAAAGCACTCTGCAGACTTGCGTGCAACCTCTAGAACACCATGGGAGATTTTTTCTGAACAGACACACTTTCTCCTTAAGAGATATAGTAAAAAAGCTATTTGCTTAGATGTAGGTGACTAGAGGCACTTGCTAGAGTGCACTGCAAATGTAATCTCTGCACAACACTGGGATTGTGTGCCCAGCTTGCAAACTGATATGAAACACTACCTTTCCACTCTCTTGCCTTTCCTTTCACATTTATACTCAAAAGGAAGGCGTTTTGGACAACTTTTGTTTTCTTGTTGCAGAACACTCTGCAGAGCTGCGTGCAACCTCAGGAACACGATGGAAGATGTTTTCTGAACTGGAACACTCTCTCCCTGCGGGATACAGTGAAAAACCTCTTTGCTGAGATGTAGGTGGCAAGAGGAACTTACTACAGTGCAGTGCAAAGGTAAAGGCTGCACAACACAAGCATTTTGTAAGCAGCTTGCAAACTGAGAGATAACAGTACCTTTCCACTCTGCTGCATTTTCCTTTCCCGGTACAATTCGAATTTTAGGGGGTTTGGACAACTTTCTTTTACTTCTTGCAGAACACTCTGCAGACCTTCTTGTACCCTTTTAAAAACCATGGGAGCTTTTTCTGAACTGGAACACTCTCTCCCTGCGGGATACAGTGAAAAACCTCTTTGCTGAGATGTAGGTGGCAAGAGGAACTTAGTACAGTGCACTGCAAAGGTAATGTCTGCCCAACGCTGGGATTGTGTCAGCAGCTGACAAACTGATTAAAAACAGTTCCTTTCCACTCTCATGCCTTTTCCATTTATATTAATACTCCAAAGGAAGCAATTTTGGACAACAGTCCTTTGCTTCTTGCAAAGCCCTCTGCAGATTTGCGTGCAACCTCTAGAACAAGATGGGAGATGTTTTCTGAACAGACACACTTTCTCCTTAAGAGATATAGTAAAAAAGCTTTTTGCTTAGATGTAGGTGACAATTGGCACTTGCTAGCGTGCACTGCAAGTGTAATCTCTGAACAACACTGGGATTGTGTACCCAGTTTGCAAACTGATATGAAACAGTACCTTTCCACTCTCTTGCCTTTCTTTTCACATTTATACTGGAAAGGCAGGCGTTTTGGACAACTTTTGTTTTCTTGTTGCAGAACAGTCTACAGAGCTGCGTGCAACCTCAGGAACACGATGGAAGATGTTTTCTGAACTGGAACACTCTCTCCCTGCGGGATACAGTGAAAAACCTGTTTGCTGAGATATAGGTTGCAAGAGGAACTTACTACAGTGCAGTACAAAGGTAATGGCTGCACAACACAAGCATTTTGTAAGCAGCTTGCAAACTGAGAGATAACAGTACCTTTCCACTCTGCTGCATTTTCCTTTCCCAGTACAATTCGAATTTTAGGGGGTTTGGACAACTTTCTTTTACTTCTTGCGAAACACTCTGCAGACCTTCTTGTACCCTTTTAAAAACGATGGGAGCTGTTTTCTCAACAGGCAAAGTTTCTCCTTAGCAGATACAGTGAAAAAGCTATTTGCTTAGATGTAGGTGACTAGAGGCACTTGCTACAGTGCACTGCAAAGGTAATGGCTGCACAACACTTGCATTGTGGCACAGTTTGCAAACTGATAGAAAACAGTACCCCTGCCCTCTCCTGCATTTTCCTTTCCCAGTGAAGTTCGAATTTTAGGGGTTTTGGACAACTTCCTTTTACCTCTTGCAGAACACTCTGCAGACCTTCTTGTACCTTCTAAAACACCATGGGAGATTTTTTCTGAACAGACACGCTTTCTCCTTAAGAGATATAGTAAAAAAGCTTTTTGCTTAGATGTAGGTGACTAGAGGCACTTGCTAGAGTGCACTGCAAATGTAATCTCTGCACAACACTGGGATTGTGTGCCCAGCTTGCAAACTGATATGAAACACTACCTTTCCACTCTCTTGCCTTTCCTTTCACATTTATACTCAAAAGGAAGGCGTTTTGGACAACTTTTGTTTTCTTGTTGCAGAACACTCTGCAGAGCTGCGTGCAACCTCAGGAACACGATGGAAGATGTTTTCTGAACTGGAACACTCTCTCCCTGCGGGATACAGTGAAAAACCTGTTTGCTGAGATTTAGGTTGCAAGAGGAACTTACTACACTGCAGTACAAAGGTAATGGCTGCACAACACAAGCATTTTGTAAGCAGTTTGCAAAGTGAGAGATAACAGTACCTTTCCACTCTGCTGCATTTTCCTTTCCCAGTACAATTCGAATTTTAGGGGGTTTGGACAACTTTCTTTTACTTCTTGCGAAACACTCTGTAGACCTTCTTGTACCCTTTTAAAAACGATGGGAGCTGTTTTCTCAACAGGCAAAGTTTCTCCTTAGGAGATACAGTGAAAAAGCTATTTGTTTAGATGAAGGTGACTAGAGGCACTTGCTACAGTGCACTGCAAAGGTAATGGCTGCACAACACTTGCATTGTGGCACAGTTTACAAACTGATAGAAAACAGTACCCCTGCCCTCTCCTGCATTTTCCTTTCCCAGTGAAGTTCGAATTTTAGGGGGTTTGGACAACTTTCTTTTACTTCTTGCGAAACACTCTGCAGACCTTCTTATACCTTCTAAAACACCATGAGAGATGTTTTCTGAACAGGCACACTTTCTCCTTAAGAGATATAGTAAAAAAGCTTTTTGCTTAGATGTAGGTGACAATAGGCACTTGCTAGCGTGCACTGCAAGTGTAATCTCTGCACAACACTGGGATTGTGTGCCCAGCTTGCAAACTGATATGAAACAATACCTTTCCACTCTCTTGCCTTTCCTTTCACATTAATACTGGAAAGGAAGGCGTTTTGGACAACTTTTGTTTTCTTGTTGCAGAACACTCTACAGAGCTGCGTGCAACCTCAGGAACACGATGGAAGATGTTTTCTGAACTGGAACACTCTCTCCCTGCGGGATACAGTGAAAAACCTGTTTGCTGAGATGTAGGTGGCAAGAGGAACTTACTACAGTGCAGTGCAAAGGTAAAGGCTGCACAACACAAGCATTTTGTAAGCAGCTTGCAAACTGAGAGATAACAGTACCTTTCCACTCTGCTGCATTTTCCTTTCCCAGTACAATTCGAATTTTAGGGGGTTTGGACAACTTTCTTTTACTTCTTGCGAAACACTCTGCAGACCTTCTTGTACCCTTTTAAAAACTATGGGAGCTGTTTTCTCAACAGGCAAAGTTTCTCCTTAGGAGATACAGTGAAAAAGCTATTTGCTTAGATGTAGGTGACTAGAGGCACTTGCTACAGTGCACTGCAAAGGTAATGGCTGCACAACACTTGCATTGTGGCACAGTTTGCAAACTGATAGAAAACAGTTCCTTTCCACTCTCATGCCTTTTCCATTTATATTAATACTCCAAAGGAAGCAATTTTGGACAACAGTCCTTTGCTTCTTGCAAAGCACTCTGCAGACTTGCGTGCAACCTCTAGAACACAATGGGAGATTTTTTCTGAACAGACACACTTTCTCCTTAAGAGATATAGTAAAAAAGCTATTTGCTTAGATGTAGGTGACTAGAGGCACTTGCTAGAGTGCACTGCAAATGTAATCTCTGCACAACACTGGGATTGTGTGCCCAGCTTGCAAACTGATATGAAACACTACCTTTCCACTCTCTTGCCTTTCCTTTCACATTTATACTCAAAAGGAAGGCGTTTTGGACAACTTTTGTTTTCTTGTTGCAGAACACTCTGCAGAGCTGCGTGCAACCTCAGGAACACGATGGAAGATGTTTTCTGAACTGGAACACTCTCTCCCTGCGGGATACAGTGAAAAACCTCTTTGCTGAGATGTAGGTGGCAAGAGGAACTTACTACAGTGCAGTGCAAAGGTAAAGGCTGCACAACACAAGCATTTTGTAAGCAGCTTGCAAACTGAGAGATAACAGTACCTTTCCACTCTGCTGCATTTTCCTTTCCCGGTACAATTCGAATTTTAGGGGGTTTGGACAACTTTCTTTTACTTCTTGCAGAACACTCTGCAGACCTTCTTGTACCCTTTTAAAAACCATGGGAGCTTTTTCTGAACTGGAACACTCTCTCCCTGCGGGATACAGTGAAAAACCTGTTTGCTGAGATGTAGGTGGCAAGAGGAACTTAGTACAGTGCACTGCAAAGGTAATGTCTGCCCAACGCTGGGATTGTGTCAGCAGCTGACAAACTGATTAAAAACAGTTCCTTTCCACTCTCATGCCTTTTCCATTTATATTAATACTCCAAAGGAAGCAATTTTGGACAACAGTCCTTTGCTTCTTGCAAAGCCCTCTGCAGATTTGCGTGCAACCTCTAGAACAAGATGGGAGATGTTTTCTGAACAGACACACTTTCTCCTTAAGAGATATAGTAAAAAAGCTTTTTGCTTAGATGTAGGTGACAATTGGCACTTGCTAGCGTGCACTGCAAGTGTAATCTCTGAACAACACTGGGATTGTGTGCCCAGTTTGCAAACTGATATGAAACAGTACCTTTCCACTCTCTTGCCTTTCTTTTCACATTTATACTGGAAAGGCAGGCGTTTTGGACAACTTTTGTTTTCTTGTTGCAGAACAGTCTACAGAGCTGCGTGCAACCTCAGGAACACGATGGAAGATGTTTTCTGAACTGGAACACTCTCTCCCTGCGGGATACAGTGAAAAACCTCTTTGCTGAGATTTAGGTTGCAAGAGGAACTTACTACAGTGCAGTACAAAGGTAATGGCTGCACAACACAAGCATTTTGTAAGCAGCTTGCAAACTGAGAGATAACAGTACCTTTCCACTCTGCTGCATTTTCCTTTCCCAGTACAATTCGAATTTTAGGGGGTTTGGACAACTTTCTTTTACTTCTTGCGAAACACTCTGCAGACCTTCTTGTACCCTTTTAAAAACGATGGGAGCTGTTTTCTCAACAGGCAAAGTTTCTCCTTAGGAGATACAGTGAAAAAGCTATTTGCTTAGATGTAGGTGACTAGAGGCACTTGCTACAGTGCACTGCAAAGGTAATGGCTGCACAACACTTGCATTGTGGCACAGTTTGCAAACTGATAGAAAACAGTACCCCTGCCCTCTCCTGCATTTTCCTTTCCCAGTGAAGTTCGAATTTTAGGGGTTTTGGACAACTTCCTTTTACCTCTTGCAGAACACTCTGCAGACCTTCTTGTACCTTCTAAAACACCATGGGAGATTTTTTCTGAACAGACACGCTTTCTCCTTAAGAGATATAGTAAAAAAGCTTTTTGCTTAGATGTAGGTGACAATAGGCACTTGCTAGAGTGCACTGCAAGTGTAATCTCTGCACAACACTGGGATTGTGTGCCAGCTTGCAAACTGATATGAAACACTACCTTTCCACTCTCTTGCCTTTCCTTTCACATTTATACTCAAAAGGAAGGCGTTTTGGACAACTTTTGTTTTCTTGTTGCAGAACACTCTGCAGAGCTGCGTGCAACCTCAGGAACACGATGGAAGATGTTTTCTGAACTGGAACACTCTCTCCCTGCGGGATACAGTGAAAAACCTCTTTGCTTAGATTTAGGTGGCAAGAGGAACTTAGTACAGTGCAGTACAAAGGTAATGGCTGCGCAACACAAGCATTTTATAAGCAGTTTGCAAAGTGAGAGATAACAGTACCTTTCTACTCTGCTGCATTTTCCTTTCCCAGTACAATTTGAATTTTAGGGGGTTTGGACAACTTTCTTTTACTTCTTGCGAAACACTCTGCAGACCTTCTTGTACCTTCTAAAACACCATGCGACATGTTTTCTGAACAGGCACACTTTCTCCTTAAGAGATATAGTAAAAAAGCTTTTTGCTTAGATGTAGGTGACAATTGGCACTTGCTAGCGTGCACTGCAAGTGTAATCTCTGAACAACACTGGGATTATGTGCCCATTTTGCAAACTGATATGAAACAGTACCTTTCCACTCTCTTGCCTTTCTTTTCACATTTATACTGGAAAGGAAGGCGTTTTGGACAACTTTTGTTTTCTTGTTGCAGAACAGTCTGCAGAGCTGCGTGCAACCTCAGGAACACGATGGAAGATGTTTTCTGAACTGGAACACTCTCTCCCTGCGGGATACAGTGAAAAACCTGTTTGCTGAGATTTAGGTTGCAAGAGGAACTTACTACAGTGCAGTACAAAGGTAATGGCTGCACAACACAAGCATTTTGTAAGCAGTTTGCAAAGTGAGAGATAACAGTACCTTTCCACTCTGCTGCATTTTCCTTTCCCAGTACAATTCGAATTTTAGGGGGTTTGGACAACTTTCTTTTACTTCTTGCGAAACACTCTGTAGACCTTCTTGTACCCTTTTAAAAACGATGGGAGCTGTTTTCTCAACAGGCAAAGTTTCTCCTTAGGAGATACAGTGAAAAAGCTATTTGCTTAGATGAAGGTGACTAGAGGCACTTGCTACAGTGCACTGTAAAGGTAATGGCTGCACAACACTTGCATTGTGGCACAGTTTACAAACTGATAGAAAACAGTACCCCTGCCCTCTCCTGCATTTTCCTTTCCCAGTGAAGTTCGAATTTTAGGGGGTTTGGACAACTTTCTTTTACTTCTTGCGAAACACTCTGCAGACCTTCTTGTACCTTCTAAAACACCATGCGAGATGTTTTCTGAACAGGCACACTTTCTCCTTAAGAGATATAGTAAAAAAGCTTTTTCCTTAGATGTAGGTGACAATAGGCACTTGCTAGCGTGCACTGCAAGTGTAATCTCTGCACAACACTGGGATTGTGTGCCCAGCTTGCAAACTGATATGAAACAGTACCTTTCCACTCTCTTGCCTTTCCTTTCACATTAATACTGGAAAGGAAGGCGTTTTGGACAACTTTTGTTTTCTTGTTGCAGAACACTCTGCAGAGCTGCGTGCAACCTCAGGAACACGATGGAAGATGTTTTCTGAACTGGAACACTCTCTCCCTGCGGGATACAGTGAAAAACCTCTTTGCTGAGATGTAGGTGGCAAGAGGAACTTACTACAGTGCAGTGCAAAGGTAAAGGCTGCACAACACTGGCATTTTGTAAGCAGCTTGCAAACTGAGAGATAACAGTACCTTTCCACTCTGCTGCATTTTCCTTTCCCAGTACAATTCGAATTTTAGGGGGTTTGGACAACTTTCTTTTACTTCTTGCGAAACACTCTGCAGACCTTCTTGTACCCTTTTAAATACGATGGGAGCTGTTTTCTCAACAGGCAAAGTTTCTCCTTAGGAGATACAGTGAAAAAGCTATTTGCTTAGATGTAGGTGACTAGAGGCACTTGCTACAGTGCACTGAAAGGTAATGGCTGCAAAACACTTGCATTGTGGCACAGTTTGCAAACTGATAGAAAACAGTTCCTTTCCACTCTCATGCCTTTTCCATTTATAATAATACTCCAAAGGAAGCTATTTTGGACAACAGTCCTTTTCTTCTTGCAAAGCACTCTGCAGACTTGCGTGCAACCTCTAGAACACCATGGGAGATTTTTTCTGAACAGACACACTTTCTCCTTAAGAGATATAGTAAAAAAGCCATTTGCTTAGATGTAGGTGACTAGAGGCACTTGCTAGCGTGCACTGCGAGTGTAATCTCTGCACAACACTGGGATTGTGTGCCCAGCTTGCAAACTGATATGAAACACTACCTTTCCACTCTCTTGCCTTTCCTTTCACATTTATACTCAAAAGGAAGGCGTTTTGGACAACTTTTGTTTTCTTGTTGCAGAACACTCTGCAGAGCTGCGTGCAACCTCAGGAACACGATGGAAGATGTATTCTGAACTGGAACACTCTCTCCCTGCGGGATACAGTGAAAAACCTGTTTGCTGAGATGTAGGTGGCAAGAGGAACTTACTACAGTGCAGTGCAAAGGTAAAGGCTGCACAACACTGGCATTTTGTAAGCAGCTTGCAAAGTGAGAGATAACAGTACCTTTCCACTCTGCTGCATTTTCCTTTCCCAGTACAATTCGACTTTTAGGGGGTTTGGACAACTTTCTTTTACTTCTTGCGAAACACTCTGTAGACCTTCTTGTACCCTTTTAAATACGATGGGAGCTGTTTTCTCAACAGGCAAAGTTTCTCCTTAGGAGATACAGTGAAAAAGCTATTTGTTTAGATGAAGGTGACTAGAGGCACTTGCTACAGTGCACTGAAAGGTAATGGCTGCAAAACACTTGCATTGTGGCACAGTTTGCAAACTGATAGAAAACAGTTCCTTTCCACTCTCATGCCTTTTCCATTTATAATAATACTCCAAAGGAAGCTATTTTGGACAACAGTCCTTTGCTCCTTGCAAAGCACTCTGCAGACTTGCGTGCAACCTCTAGAACACCATGGGAGATTTTTTCTGAAGAGACACACTTTCTCCTTAAGAGATATAGTAAAAAAGCTATTTGCTTAGATGTAGGTGACTAGAGGCACTTGCTAGCGTGCACTGCGAGTGTAATTTCTGCACAACACTGGGATTGTGTGCCCAGCTTGCAAACTGATATGAAACAGTACCTTTCCACTCTCTTGCCTTTCCTTTCACATTTATACTCAAAAGGAAGGCGTTTTGGACAACTTTTGTTTTCTTGTTGCAGAACACTCTGCAGAGCTGCATGCAACCTCAGGAACACGATGGAAGATGTATTCTGAACTGGAACACTCTCTCCCTGCGGGATACAGTGAAAAACCTGTTTGCTGAGATGTAGGTGGCAAGAGGAACTTACTACAGTGCAGTGCAAAGGTAAAGGCTGCACAACACTGGCATTTTGTAAGCAGCTTGCAAAGTGAGAGATAACAGTACCTTTCCACTCTGCTGCATTTTCCTTTCCCAGTACAATTCGAATTTTAGGGGGTTTGGACAACTTTCTTTTACTTCATGCAAAACCCTCTGCAGACCTTCTTGTACCCTTTTAAAAACGATGGGAGCTGTTTTCTCAACAGGCAAAGTTTCTCCTTAGGAGATACAGTGAAAAAGCTATTTGCTTAGATGTAGGTGACTAGAGGCACTTGCTACAGCGCACTGCAAAGGTAATGGCTGCACAACACTTGCATTTTGGCACAGTTTGCAAACTGATAGAAAACAGTACCCCTGCCCTCTCCTGCATTTTCCTTTCCCAGTGAAGTTCGAATTTTAGGGGTTTTGGACAACTTCCTTTTACCTCTTGCAGAACACTCTGCAGACCTTCTTGTACCTTCTAAAACACCATGGGAGATTTTTTCTGAACAGACACGCTTTCTCCTTAAGAGATATAGTAAAAAAGCTTTTTGCTTAGATGTAGGTGACTAGAGGCACTTGCTAGAGTGCACTGCAAATGTAATCTCTGCACAACACTGGGATTGTGTGCCCAGCTTGCAAACTGATATGAAACACTACCTTTCCACTCTCTTGCCTTTCCTTTCACATTTATACTCAAAAGGAAGGCGTTTTGGACAACTTTTGTTTTCTTGTTGCAGAACACTCTGCAGAGCTGCGTGCAACCTCAGGAACACGATGGAAGATGTTTTCTGAACTGGAACACTCTCTCCCTGCGGGATACAGTGAAAAACCTCTTTGCTGAGATTTAGGTTGCAAGAGGAACTTACTACAGTGCAGTACAAAGGTAATGGCTGCACAACACAAGCATTTTGTAAGCAGTTTGCAAAGTGAGAGATAACAGTACCTTTCCACTCTGCTGCATTTTCCTTTCCCAGTACAATTCGAATTTTAGGGGGTTTGGACAACTTTCTTTTACTTCTTGCGAAACACTCTGTAGACCTTCTTGTACCCTTTTAAAAACCATGGGAGCTTTTTCTGAACTGGAACACTCTCTCCCTGCGGGATACAGTGAAAAACCTGTTTGCTGAGATGTAGGTGGCAAGAGGAACTTAGTACAGTGCACTGCAAAGGTAATGTCTGCCCAACGCTGGGATTGTGTCAGCAGCTGACAAACTGATTAAAAACAGTTCCTTTCCACTCTCATGCCTTTTCCATTTATATTAATACTCCAAAGGAAGCAATTTTGGACAACAGTCCTTTGCTTCTTGCAAAGCCCTCTGCAGATTTGCGTGCAACCTCTAGAACAAGATGGGAGATGTTTTCTGAACAGACACACTTTCTCCTTAAGAGATATAGTAAAAAAGCTTTTTGCTTAGATGTAGGTGACAATTGGCACTTGCTAGCGTGCACTGCAAGTGTAATCTCTGAACAACACTGGGATTGTGTGCCCAGTTTGCAAACTGATATGAAACAGTACCTTTCCACTCTCTTGCCTTTCTTTTCACATTTATACTGGAAAGGCAGGCGTTTTGGACAACTTTTGTTTTCTTGTTGCAGAACAGTCTACAGAGCTGCGTGCAACCTCAGGAACACGATGGAAGATGTTTTCTGAACTGGAACACTCTCTCCCTGCGGGATACAGTGAAAAACCTCTTTGCTGAGATTTAGGTTGCAAGAGGAACTTACTACAGTGCAGTACAAAGGTAATGGCTGCACAACACAAGCATTTTGTAAGCAGCTTGCAAACTGAGAGATAACAGTACCTTTCCACTCTGCTGCATTTTCCTTTCCCAGTACAATTCGAATTTTAGGGGGTTTGGACAACTTTCTTTTACTTCTTGCGAAACACTCTGCAGACCTTCTTGTACCCTTTTAAAAACGATGGGAGCTGTTTTCTCAACAGGCAAAGTTTCTCCTTAGCAGATACAGTGAAAAAGCTATTTGCTTAGATGTAGGTGACTAGAGGCACTTGCTACAGTGCACTGCAAAGGTAATGGCTGCACAACACTTGCATTGTGGCACAGTTTGCAAACTGATAGAAAACAGTACCCCTGCCCTCTCCTGCATTTTCCTTTCCCAGTGAAGTTCGAATTTTAGGGGTTTTGGACAACTTCCTTTTACCTCTTGCAGAACACTCTGCAGACCTTCTTGTACCTTCTAAAACACCATGGGAGATTTTTTCTGAACAGACACGCTTTCTCCTTAAGAGATATAGTAAAAAAGCTTTTTGCTTAGATGTAGGTGACAATAGGCACTTGCTAGAGTGCACTGCAAGTGTAATCTCTGCACAACACTGGGATTGTGTGCCCAGCTTGCAAACTGATATGAAACACTACCTTTCCACTCTCTTGCCTTTCCTTTCACATTTATACTCAAAAGGAAGGCGTTTTGGACAACTTTTGTTTTCTTGTTGCAGAACACTCTGCAGAGCTGCGTGCAACCTCAGGAACACGATGGAAGATGTTTTCTGAACTGGAACACTCTCTCCCTGCGGGATACAGTGAAAAACCTCTTTGCTTAGATTTAGGTGGCAAGAGGAACTTAGTACAGTGCAGTACAAAGGTAATGGCTGCGCAACACAAGCATTTTATAAGCAGTTTGCAAAGTGAGAGATAACAGTACCTTTCTACTCTGCTGCATTTTCCTTTCCCAGTACAATTTGAATTTTAGGGGGTTTGGACAACTTTCTTTTACTTCTTGCGAAACACTCTGCAGACCTTCTTGTACCTTCTAAAACACCATGCGACATGTTTTCTGAACAGGCACACTTTCTCCTTAAGAGATATAGTAAAAAAGCTTTTTGCTTAGATGTAGGTGACAATTGGCACTTGCTAGCGTGCACTGCAAGTGTAATCTCTGAACAACACTGGGATTATGTGCCCATTTTGCAAACTGATATGAAACAGTACCTTTCCACTCTCTTGCCTTTCTTTTCACATTTATACTGGAAAGGAAGGCGTTTTGGACAACTTTTGTTTTCTTGTTGCAGAACAGTCTGCAGAGCTGCGTGCAACCTCAGGAACACGATGGAAGATGTTTTCTGAACTGGAACACTCTCTCCCTGCGGGATACAGTGAAAAACCTGTTTGCTGAGATTTAGGTTGCAAGAGGAACTTACTACAGTGCAGTACAAAGGTAATGGCTGCACAACACAAGCATTTTGTAAGCAGTTTGCAAAGTGAGAGATAACAGTACCTTTCCACTCTGCTGCATTTTCCTTTCCCAGTACAATTCGAATTTTAGGGGGTTTGGACAACTTTCTTTTACTTCTTGCGAAACACTCTGTAGACCTTCTTGTACCCTTTTAAAAACGATGGGAGCTGTTTTCTCAACAGGCAAAGTTTCTCCTTAGGAGATACAGTGAAAAAGCTATTTGCTTAGATGAAGGTGACTAGAGGCACTTGCTACAGTGCACTGTAAAGGTAATGGCTGCACAACACTTGCATTGTGGCACAGTTTACAAACTGATAGAAAACAGTACCCCTGCCCTCTCCTGCATTTTCCTTTCCCAGTGAAGTTCGAATTTTAGGGGGTTTGGACAACTTTCTTTTACTTCTTGCGAAACACTCTGCAGACCTTCTTGTACCTTCTAAAACACCATGCGAGATGTTTTCTGAACAGGCACACTTTCTCCTTAAGAGATATAGTAAAAAAGCTTTTTGCTTAGATGTAGGTGACAATAGGCACTTGCTAGCGTGCACTGCAAGTGTAATCTCTGCACAACACTGGGATTGTGTGCCCAGCTTGCAAACTGATATGAAACAGTACCTTTCCACTCTCTTGCCTTTCCTTTCACATTAATACTGGAAAGGAAGGCGTTTTGGACAACTTTTGTTTTCTTGTTGCAGAACACTCTGCAGAGCTGCGTGCAACCTCAGGAACACGATGGAAGATGTTTTCTGAACTGGAACACTCTCTCCCTGCGGGATACAGTGAAAAACCTCTTTGCTGAGATGTAGGTGGCAAGAGGAACTTACTACAGTGCAGTGCAAAGGTAAAGGCTGCACAACACTGGCATTTTGTAAGCAGCTTGCAAACTGAGAGATAACAGTACCTTTCCACTCTGCTGCATTTTCCTTTCCCAGTACAATTCGAATTTTAGGGGGTTTGGACAACTTTCTTTTACTTCTTGCGAAACACTCTGCAGACCTTCTTGTACCCTTTTAAATACGATGGGAGCTGTTTTCTCAACAGGCAAAGTTTCTCCTTAGGAGATACAGTGAAAAAGCTATTTGCTTAGATGTAGGTGACTAGAGGCACTTGCTACAGTGCACTGAAAGGTAATGGCTGCAAAACACTTGCATTGTGGCACAGTTTGCAAACTGATAGAAAACAGTTCCTTTCCACTCTCATGCCTTTTCCATTTATAATAATACTCCAAAGGAAGCTATTTTGGACAACAGTCCTTTTCTTCTTGCAAAGCACTCTGCAGACTTGCGTGCAACCTCTAGAACACCATGGGAGATTTTTTCTGAACAGACACACTTTCTCCTTAAGAGATATAGTAAAAAAGCCATTTGCTTAGATGTAGGTGACTAGAGGCACTTGCTAGCGTGCACTGCGAGTGTAATCTCTGCACAACACTGGGATTGTGTGCCCAGCTTGCAAACTGATATGAAACACTACCTTTCCACTCTCTTGCCTTTCCTTTCACATTTATACTCAAAAGGAAGGCGTTTTGGACAACTTTTGTTTTCTTGTTGCAGAACACTCTGCAGAGCTGCGTGCAACCTCAGGAACACGATGGAAGATGTATTCTGAACTGGAACACTCTCTCCCTGCGGGATACAGTGAAAAACCTGTTTGCTGAGATGTAGGTGGCAAGAGGAACTTACTACAGTGCAGTGCAAAGGTAAAGGCTGCACAACACTTGCATTTTGTAAGCAGCTTGCAAAGTGAGAGATAACAGTACCTTTCCACTCTGCTGCATTTTCCTTTCCCAGTACAATTCGACTTTTAGGGGGTTTGGACAACTTTCTTTTACTTCTTGCGAAACACTCTGTAGACCTTCTTGTACCCTTTTAAATACGATGGGAGCTGTTTTCTCAACAGGCAAAGTTTCTCCTTAGGAGATACAGTGAAAAAGCTATTTGCTTAGATGTAGGTGACTAGAGGCACTTGCTACAGTGCACTGAAAGGTAATGGCTGCAAAACACTTGCATTGTGGCACAGTTTGCAAACTGATAGAAAACAGTTCCTTTCCACTCTCATGCCTTTTCCATTTATAATAATACTCCAAAGGAAGCTATTTTGGACAACAGTCCTTTGCTTCTTGCAAAGCACTCTGCAGACTTGCGTGCAACCGCTAGAACACCATGGGAGATTTTTTCTGAACAGACACACTTTCTCCTTAAGAGATATAGTAAAAAAGCTTTTTCCTTAGATGTAGGTGACAATAGGCACTTGCTAGCGTGCACTGCAAGTGTAATCTCTGCACAACACTGGGATTGTGTGCCCAGCTTGCAAACTGATATGAAACAGTACCTTTCCACTCTCTTGCCTTTCCTTTCACATTAATACTGGAAAGGAAGGCGTTTTGGACAACTTTTGTTTTCTTGTTGCAGAACACTCTGCAGAGCTGCGTGCAACCTCAGGAACACGATGGAAGATGTTTTCTGAACTGGAACACTCTCTCCCTGCGGGATACAGTGAAAAACCTCTTTGCTGAGATTTAGGTTGCAAGAGGAACTTACTACAGTGCAGTACAAAGGTAATGGCTGCACAACACAAGCATTTTGTAAGCAGCTTGCAAACTGAGAGATAACAGTACCTTTCCACTCTGCTGCATTTTCCTTTCCCAGTACAATTCGAATTTTAGGGGGTTTGGACAACTTTCTTTTACTTCTTGCGAAACACTCTGCAGACCTTCTTGTACCCTTTTAAAAACGATGGGAGCTGTTTTCTCAACAGGCAAAGTTTCTCCTTAGCAGATACAGTGAAAAAGCTATTTGCTTAGATGTAGGTGACTAGAGGCACTTGCTACAGTGCACTGCAAAGGTAATGGCTGCACAACACTTGCATTGTGGCACAGTTTGCAAACTGATAGAAAACAGTACCCCTGCCCTCTCCTGCATTTTCCTTTCCCAGTGAAGTTCGAATTTTAGGGGTTTTGGACAACTTCCTTTTACCTCTTGCAGAACACTCTGCAGACCTTCTTGTACCTTCTAAAACACCATGGGAGATTTTTTCTGAACAGACACGCTTTCTCCTTAAGAGATATAGTAAAAAAGCTTTTTGCTTAGATGTAGGTGACAATAGGCACTTGCTAGAGTGCACTGCAAGTGTAATCTCTGCACAACACTGGGATTGTGTGCCCAGCTTGCAAACTGATATGAAACACTACCTTTCCACTCTCTTGCCTTTCCTTTCACATTAATACTGGAAAGGAAGGCGTTTTGGACAACTTTTGTTTTCTTGTTGCAGAACACTCTGCAGAGCTGCGTGCAACCTCAGGAACACGATGGAAGATGTTTTCTGAACTGGAACACTCTCTCCCTGCGGGATACAGTGAAAAACCTCTTTGCTTAGATTTAGGTGGCAAGAGGAACTTAGTACAGTGCAGTACAAAGGTAATGGCTGCGCAACACAAGCATTTTATAAGCAGTTTGCAAAGTGAGAGATAACAGTACCTTTCTACTCTGCTGCATTTTCCTTTCCCAGTACAATTTGAATTTTAGGGGGTTTGGACAACTTTCTTTTACTTCTTGCGAAACACTCTGCAGACCTTCTTGTACCTTCTAAAACACCATGCGACATGTTTTCTGAACAGGCACACTTTCTCCTTAAGAGATATAGTAAAAAAGCTTTTTGCTTAGATGTAGGTGACAATTGGCACTTGCTAGCGTGCACTGCAAGTGTAATCTCTGAACAACACTGGGATTATGTGCCCATTTTGCAAACTGATATGAAACAGTACCTTTCCACTCTCTTGCCTTTCTTTTCACATTTATACTGGAAAGGAAGGCGTTTTGGACAACTTTTGTTTTCTTGTTGCAGAACAGTCTGCAGAGCTGCGTGCAACCTCAGGAACACGATGGAAGATGTTTTCTGAACTGGAACACTCTCTCCCTGCGGGATACAGTGAAAAACCTGTTTGCTGAGATTTAGGTTGCAAGAGGAACTTACTACAGTGCAGTACAAAGGTAATGGCTGCACAACACAAGCATTTTGTAAGCAGTTTGCAAAGTGAGAGATAACAGTACCTTTCCACTCTGCTGCATTTTCCTTTCCCAGTACAATTCGAATTTTAGGGGGTTTGGACAACTTTCTTTTACTTCTTGCGAAACACTCTGTAGACCTTCTTGTACCCTTTTAAAAACGATGGGAGCTGTTTTCTCAACAGGCAAAGTTTCTCCTTAGGAGATACAGTGAAAAAGCTATTTGCTTAGATGAAGGTGACTAGAGGCACTTGCTACAGTGCACTGTAAAGGTAATGGCTGCACAACACTTGCATTGTGGCACAGTTTACAAACTGATAGAAAACAGTACCCCTGCCCTCTCCTGCATTTTCCTTTCCCAGTGAAGTTCGAATTTTAGGGGGTTTGGACAACTTTCTTTTACTTCTTGCGAAACACTCTGCAGACCTTCTTGTACCTTCTAAAACACCATGCGAGATGTTTTCTGAACAGGCACACTTTCTCCTTAAGAGATATAGTAAAAAAGCTTTTTCCTTAGATGTAGGTGACAATAGGCACTTGCTAGCGTGCACTGCAAGTGTAATCTCTGCACAACACTGGGATTGTGTGCCCAGCTTGCAAACTGATATGAAACAGTACCTTTCCACTCTCTTGCCTTTCCTTTCACATTAATACTGGAAAGGAAGGCGTTTTGGACAACTTTTGTTTTCTTGTTGCAGAACACTCTGCAGAGCTGCGTGCAACCTCAGGAACACGATGGAAGATGTTTTCTGAACTGGAACACTCTCTCCCTGCGGGATACAGTGAAAAACCTCTTTGCTGAGATGTAGGTGGCAAGAGGAACTTACTACAGTGCAGTGCAAAGGTAAAGGCTGCACAACACTGGCATTTTGTAAGCAGCTTGCAAAGTGAGAGATAACAGTACCTTTCCACTCTGCTGCATTTTCCTTTCCCAGTACAATTCGACTTTTAGGGGGTTTGGACAACTTTCTTTTACTTCTTGCGAAACACTCTGTAGACCTTCTTGTACCCTTTTAAATACGATGGGAGCTGTTTTCTCAACAGGCAAAGTTTCTCCTTAGGAGATACAGTGAAAAAGCTATTTGCTTAGATGTAGGTGACTAGAGGCACTTGCTACAGTGCACTGAAAGGTAATGGCTGCAAAACACTTGCATTGTGGCACAGTTTGCAAACTGATAGAAAACAGTTCCTTTCCACTCTCATGCCTTTTCCATTTATAATAATACTCCAAAGGAAGCTATTTTGGACAACAGTCCTTTGCTTCTTGCAAAGCACTCTGCAGACTTGCGTGCAACCTCTAGAACACCATGGGAGATTTTTTCTGAACAGACACACTTTCTCCTTAAGAGATATAGTAAAAAAGCTTTTTCCTTAGATGTAGGTGACAATAGGCACTTGCTAGCGTGCACTGCAAGTGTAATCTCTGCACAACACTGGGATTGTGTGCCCAGCTTGCAAACTGATATGAAACAGTACCTTTCCACTCTCTTGCCTTTCCTTTCACATTAATACTGGAAAGGAAGGCGTTTTGGACAACTTTTGTTTTCTTGTTGCAGAACACTCTGCAGAGCTGCGTGCAACCTCAGGAACACGATGGAAGATGTTTTCTGAACTGGAACACTCTCTCCCTGCGGGATACAGTGAAAAACCTGTTTGCTGAGATGTAGGTGGCAAGAGGAACTTACTACAGTGCAGTGCAAAGGTAAAGGCTGCACAACACAAGCATTTTGTAAGCAGCTTGCAAACTGAGAGATAACAGTACCTTTCCACTCTGCTGCATTTTCCTTTCCCAGTACAATTCGAATTTTAGGGGGTTTGGACAACTTTCTTTTACTTCTTGCGAAACACTCTGCAGACCTTCTTGTACCCTTTTAAATACGATGGGAGCTGTTTTCTCAACAGGCAAAGTTTCTCCTTAGGAGATACAGTGAAAAAGCTATTTGCTTAGATGTAGGTGACTAGAGGCACTTGCTACAGTGCACTGAAAGGTAATGGCTGCAAAACACTTGCATTGTGGCACAGTTTGCAAACTGATAGAAAACAGTTCCTTTCCACTCTCATGCCTTTTCCATTTATAATAATACTCCAAAGGAAGCAATTTTGGACAACAGTCCTTTGCTTCTTGCAAAGCACTCTGCAGACTTGCGTGCAACCTCTAGAACACCATGGGAGATTTTTTCTGAAGAGACACACTTTCTCCTTAAGAGATATAGTAAAAAAGCTATTTGCTTAGATGTAGGTGACTAGAGGCACTTGCTAGCGTGCACTGCGAGTGTAATCTCTGCACAACACTGGGATTGTGTGCCCAGCTTGCAAACTGATATGAAACAGTACCTTTCCACTCTCTTGCCTTTCCTTTCACATTTATACTGGAAAGGAAGGCGTTTTGGACAACTTTTGTTTTCTTGTTGCAGAACACTCTGCAGAGCTGCGTGCAACCTCAGGAACACGATGGAAGATGTTTTCTGAACTGGAACACTCTCTCCCTGCGGGATACAGTGAAAAACCTGTTTGCTGAGATGTAGGTGGCAAGAGGAACTTACTACAGTGCAGTGCAAAGGTAAAGGCTGCACAACACTGGCATTTTGTAAGCAGCTTGCAAAGTGAGAGATAACAGTACCTTTCCACTCTGCTGCATTTTCCTTTCCCAGTACAATTCGAATTTTAGGGGGTTTGGACAACTTTCTTTTACTTCTTGCGAAACACTCTGCAGACCTTCTTGTACCCTTTTAAAAACGATGGGAGCTGTTTTCTCAACAGGCAAAGTTTCTCCTTAGGAGATACAGTGAAAAAGCTATTTGCTTAGATGTAGGTGACTAGAGGCACTTGCTACAGTGCACTGAAAGGTAATGGCTGCAAAACACTTGCATTGTGGCACAGTTTGCAAACTGATAGAAAACAGTTCCTTTCCACTCTCATGCCTTTTCCATTTATAATAATACTCCAAAGGAAGCTATTTTGGACAACAGTCCTTTGCTTCTTGCAAAGCACTCTGCAGACTTGCGTGCAACCTCTAGAACACCATGGGAGATTTTTTCTGAACAGACACACTTTCTCCTTAAGAGATATAGTAAGAAAGCTATTTGCTTAGATGTAGGTGACTAGAGGCACTTGCTAGAGTGCACTGCAAATGTAATCTCTGCACAACACTGGGATTGTGTGCCCAGTTTGCAAACTGATATGAAACACTACCTTTCCACTCTCTTGCCTTTCCTTTCACATTTATACTCAAAAGGAAGGCGTTTTGGACAACTTTTGTTTTCTTGTTGCAGAACACTCTGCAGAGCTGCGTGCAACCTCAGGAACACGATGGAAGATGTTTTCTGAACTGGAACACTCTCTCCCTGCGGGATACAGTGAAAAACCTCTTTGCTGAGATTTAGGTTGCAGGAGGAACTTACTACAGTGCAGTACAAAGGTAATGGCTGCACAACACAAGCATTTTGTAAGCAGTTTGCAAAGTGAGAGATAACAGTACCTTTCCACTCTGCTGCATTTTCCTTTCCCAGTACAATTCGAATTTTAGGGGGTTTGGACAACTTTCTTTTACTTCTTGCGAAACACTCTGTAGACCTTCTTGTACCCTTTTAAAAACGATGGGAGCTGTTTTCTCAACAGGCAAAGTTTCTCCTTAGGAGATACAGTGAAAAAGCTATTTGCTTAGATGAAGGTGACTAGAGGCACTTGCTACAGTGCACTGAAAGGTAATGGCTGCAAAACACTTGCATTGTGGCACAGTTTGCAAACTGATAGAAAACAGTTCCTTTCCACTCTCATGCCTTTTCCATTTATAATAATACTCCAAAGGAAGCTATTTTGGACAACAGTCCTTTGCTTCTTGCAAAGCACTCTGCAGACTTGCGTGCAACCTCTAGAACACCATGGGAGATTTTTTCTGAACAGACACACTTTCTCCTTAAGAGATATAGTAAAAAAGCTATTTGCTTAGATGTAGGTGACTAGAGGCACTTGCTAGCGTGCACTGCGAGTGTAATCTCTGCACAACACTGGGATTGTGTGCCCAGCTTGCAAACTGATATGAAACAGTACCTTTCCACTCTCTTGCCTTTCCTTTCACATTTATACTCAAAAGGAAGGCGTTTTGGACAACTTTTGTTTTCTTGTTGCAGAACACTCTGCAGAGCTGCATGCAACCTCAGGAACACGATGGAAGATGTATTCTGAACTGGAACACTCTCTCCCTGCGGGATACAGTGAAAAACCTGTTTGCTGAGATGTAGGTGGCAAGAGGAACTTACTACAGTGCAGTGCAAAGGTAAAGGCTGCACAACACAAGCATTTTGTAAGCAGCTTGCAAACTGAGAGATAACAGTACCTTTCCACTCTGCTGCAATTTCCTTTCCCATTACAATTCGAATTTTAGGGGGTTTGGAAAACTTTCTTTTACTTCTTGCGAAACACTCTGCAGACCTTCTTGTACCCTTTTAAAAACCATGGGAGCTTTTTCTGAACTGGAACACTCTCTCCCTGCGGGATACAGTGAAAAACCTCTTTGCTGAGATGTAGGTGGCAAGAGGAACTTAGTACAGTGCACTGCAAAGGTAATGTCTGCCCAACGCTGGGATTGTGTCAGCAGCTGACAAACTGATTAAAAACAGTTCCTTTCCACTCTCATGCCTTTTCCATTTATATTAATACTCCAAAGGAAGCAATTTTGGACAACAGTCCTTTGCTTCTTGCAAAGCCCTCTGCAGATTTGCGTGCAACCTCTAGAACAAGATGGGAGATGTTTTCTGAACAGACACACTTTCTCCTTAAGAGATATAGTAAAAAAGCTTTTTGCTTAGATGTAGGTGACAATTGGCACTTGCTAGCGTGCACTGCAAGTGTAATCTCTGAACAACACTGGGACTGTGTGCCCAGTTTGCAAACTGATATGAAACAGTACCTTTCCACTCTCTTGCCTTTCTTTTCACATTTATACTGGAAAGGCAGGCGTTTTGGACAACTTTTGTTTTCTTGTTGCAGAACAGTCTACAGAGCTGCGTGCAACCTCAGGAACACGATGGAAGATGTTTTCTGAACTGGAACACTCTCTCCCTGCGGGATACAGTGAAAAACCTCTTTGCTGAGATTTAGGTTGCAAGAGGAACTTACTACAGTGCAGTACAAAGGTAATGGCTGCACAACACAAGCATTTTGTAAGCAGCTTGCAAACTGAGAGATAACAGTACCTTTCCACTCTGCTGCATTTTCCTTTCCCAGTACAATTCGAATTTTAGGGGGTTTGGACAACTTTCTTTTACTTCTTGCGAAACACTCTGCAGACCTTCTTGTACCCTTTTAAAAACGATGGGAGCTGTTTTCTCAACAGGCAAAGTTTCTCCTTAGCAGATACAGTGAAAAAGCTATTTGCTTAGATGTAGGTGACTAGAGGCACTTGCTACAGTGCACTGCAAAGGTAATGGCTGCACAACACTTGCATTGTGGCACAGTTTGCAAACTGATAGAAAACAGTACCCCTGCCCTCTCCTGCATTTTCCTTTCCCAGTGAAGTTCGAATTTTAGGGGTTTTGGACAACTTCCTTTTACCTCTTGCAGAACACTCTGCAGACCTTCTTGTACCTTCTAAAACACCATGGGAGATTTTTTCTGAACAGACACGCTTTCTCCTTAAGAGATATAGTAAAAAAGCTTTTTGCTTAGATGTAGGTGACTAGAGGCACTTGCTAGAGTGCACTGCAAATGTAATCTCTGCACAACACTGGGATTGTGTGCCCAGCTTGCAAACTGATATGAAACACTACCTTTCCACTCTCTTGCCTTTCCTTTCACATTTATACTCAAAAGGAAGGCGTTTTGGACAACTTTTGTTTTCTTGTTGCAGAACACTCTGCAGAGCTGCGTGCAACCTCAGGAACACGATGGAAGATGTTTTCTGAACTGGAACACTCTCTCCCTGCGGGATACAGTGAAAAACCTGTTTGCTGAGATTTAGGTTGCAAGAGGAACTTACTACAGTGCAGTACAAAGGTAATGGCTGCACAACACAAGCATTTTGTAAGCAGTTTGCAAAGTGAGAGATAACAGTACCTTTCCACTCTGCTGCATTTTCCTTTCCCAGTACAATTCGAATTTTAGGGGGTTTGGACAACTTTCTTTTACTTCTTGCGAAACACTCTGTAGACCTTCTTGTACCCTTTTAAAAACGATGGGAGCTGTTTTCTCAACAGGCAAAGTTTCTCCTTAGGAGATACAGTGAAAAAGCTTTTTGCTTAGATGAAGGTGACTAGAGGCACTTGCTACAGTGCACTGCAAAGGTAATGGCTGCACAACACTTGCATTGTGGCACAGTTTACAAACTGATAGAAAACAGTACCCCTGCCCTCTCCTGCATTTTCCTTTCCCAGTGAAGTTCGAATTTTAGGGGGTTTGGACAACTTTCTTTTACTTCTTGCGAAACACTCTGCAGACCTTCTTATACCTTCTAAAACACCATGAGAGATGTTTTCTGAACAGGCACACTTTCTCCTTAAGAGATATAGTAAAAAAGCTTTTTGCTTAGATGTAGGTGACAATAGGCACTTGCTAGCGTGCACTGCAAGTGTAATCTCTGCACAACACTGGGATTGTGTGCCCAGCTTGCAAACTGATATGAAACAATACCTTTCCACTCTCTTGCCTTTCCTTTCACATTAATACTGGAAAGGAAGGCGTTTTGGACAACTTTTGTTTTCTTGTTGCAGAACACTCTACAGAGCTGCGTGCAACCTCAGGAACACGATGGAAGATGTTTTCTGAACTGGAACACTCTCTCCCTGCGGGATACAGTGAAAAACCTGTTTGCTGAGATGTAGGTGGCAAGAGGAACTTACTACAGTGCAGTGCAAAGGTAAAGGCTGCACAACACAAGCATTTTGTAAGCAGCTTGCAAACTGAGAGATAACAGTACCTTTCCACTCTGCTGCATTTTCCTTTCCCAGTACAATTCGAATTTTAGGGGGTTTGGACAACTTTCTTTTACTTCTTGCGAAACACTCTGCAGACCTTCTTGTACCCTTTTAAAAACTATGGGAGCTGTTTTCTCAACAGGCAAAGTTTCTCCTTAGGAGATACAGTGAAAAAGCTATTTGCTTAGATGTAGGTGACTAGAGGCACTTGCTACAGTGCACTGCAAAGGTAATGGCTGCACAACACTTGCATTGTGGCACAGTTTGCAAACTGATAGAAAACAGTTCCTTTCCACTCTCATGCCTTTTCCATTTATATTAATACTCCAAAGGAAGCAATTTTGGACAACAGTCCTTTGCTTCTTGCAAAGCACTCTGCAGACTTGCGTGCAACCTCTAGAACACCATGGGAGATTTTTTCTGAACAGACACACTTTCTCCTTAAGAGATATAGTAAAAAAGCTATTTGCTTAGATGTAGGTGACTAGAGGCACTTGCTAGAGTGCACTGCAAATGTAATCTCTGCACAACACTGGGATTGTGTGCCCAGCTTGCAAACTGATATGAAACACTACCTTTCCACTCTCTTGCCTTTCCTTTCACATTTATACTCAAAAGGAAGGCGTTTTGGACAACTTTTGTTTTCTTGTTGCAGAACACTCTGCAGAGCTGCGTGCAACCTCAGGAACACGATGGAAGATGTTTTCTGAACTGGAACACTCTCTCCCTGCGGGATACAGTGAAAAACCTCTTTGCTGAGATGTAGGTGGCAAGAGGAACTTACTACAGTGCAGTGCAAAGGTAAAGGCTGCACAACACAAGCATTTTGTAAGCAGCTTGCAAACTGAGAGATAACAGTACCTTTCCACTCTGCTGCATTTTCCTTTCCCGGTACAATTCGAATTTTAGGGGGTTTGGACAACTTTCTTTTACTTCTTGCAGAACACTCTGCAGACCTTCTTGTACCCTTTTAAAAACCATGGGAGCTTTTTCTGAACTGGAACACTCTCTCCCTGCGGGATACAGTGAAAAACCTCTTTGCTGAGATGTAGGTGGCAAGAGGAACTTAGTACAGTGCACTGCAAAGGTAATGTCTGCCCAACGCTGGGATTGTGTCAGCAGCTGACAAACTGATTAAAAACAGTTCCTTTCCACTCTCATGCCTTTTCCATTTATATTAATACTCCAAAGGAAGCAATTTTGGACAACAGTCCTTTGCTTCTTGCAAAGCCCTCTGCAGATTTGCGTGCAACCTCTAGAACAAGATGGGAGATGTTTTCTGAACAGACACACTTTCTCCTTAAGAGATATAGTAAAAAAGCTTTTTGCTTAGATGTAGGTGACAATTGGCACTTGCTAGCGTGCACTGCAAGTGTAATCTCTGAACAACACTGGGATTGTGTACCCAGTTTGCAAACTGATATGAAACAGTACCTTTCCACTCTCTTGCCTTTCTTTTCACATTTATACTGGAAAGGCAGGCGTTTTGGACAACTTTTGTTTTCTTGTTGCAGAACAGTCTACAGAGCTGCGTGCAACCTCAGGAACACGATGGAAGATGTTTTCTGAACTGGAACACTCTCTCCCTGCGGGATACAGTGAAAAACCTGTTTGCTGAGATATAGGTTGCAAGAGGAACTTACTACAGTGCAGTACAAAGGTAATGGCTGCACAACACAAGCATTTTGTAAGCAGCTTGCAAACTGAGAGATAACAGTACCTTTCCACTCTGCTGCATTTTCCTTTCCCAGTACAATTCGAATTTTAGGGGGTTTGGACAACTTTCTTTTACTTCTTGCGAAACACTCTGCAGACCTTCTTGTACCCTTTTAAAAACGATGGGAGCTGTTTTCTCAACAGGCAAAGTTTCTCCTTAGCAGATACAGTGAAAAAGCTATTTGCTTAGATGTAGGTGACTAGAGGCACTTGCTACAGTGCACTGCAAAGGTAATGGCTGCACAACACTTGCATTGTGGCACAGTTTGCAAACTGATAGAAAACAGTACCCCTGCCCTCTCCTGCATTTTCCTTTCCCAGTGAAGTTCGAATTTTAGGGGTTTTGGACAACTTCCTTTTACCTCTTGCAGAACACTCTGCAGACCTTCTTGTACCTTCTAAAACACCATGGGAGATTTTTTCTGAACAGACACGCTTTCTCCTTAAGAGATATAGTAAAAAAGCTTTTTGCTTAGATGTAGGTGACTAGAGGCACTTGCTAGAGTGCACTGCAAATGTAATCTCTGCACAACACTGGGATTGTGTGCCCAGCTTGCAAACTGATATGAAACACTACCTTTCCACTCTCTTGCCTTTCCTTTCACATTTATACTCAAAAGGAAGGCGTTTTGGACAACTTTTGTTTTCTTGTTGCAGAACACTCTGCAGAGCTGCGTGCAACCTCAGGAACACGATGGAAGATGTTTTCTGAACTGGAACACTCTCTCCCTGCGGGATACAGTGAAAAACCTGTTTGCTGAGATTTAGGTTGCAAGAGGAACTTACTACAGTGCAGTACAAAGGTAATGGCTGCACAACACAAGCATTTTGTAAGCAGTTTGCAAAGTGAGAGATAACAGTACCTTTCCACTCTGCTGCATTTTCCTTTCCCAGTACAATTCGAATTTTAGGGGGTTTGGACAACTTTCTTTTACTTCTTGCGAAACACTCTGTAGACCTTCTTGTACCCTTTTAAAAACGATGGGAGCTGTTTTCTCAACAGGCAAAGTTTCTCCTTAGGAGATACAGTGAAAAAGCTATTTGTTTAGATGAAGGTGACTAGAGGCACTTGCTACAGTGCACTGCAAAGGTAATGGCTGCACAACACTTGCATTGTGGCACAGTTTACAAACTGATAGAAAACAGTACCCCTGCCCTCTCCTGCATTTTCCTTTCCCAGTGAAGTTCGAATTTTAGGGGGTTTGGACAACTTTCTTTTACTTCTTGCGAAACACTCTGCAGACCTTCTTATACCTTCTAAAACACCATGAGAGATGTTTTCTGAACAGGCACACTTTCTCCTTAAGAGATATAGTAAAAAAGCTTTTTGCTTAGATGTAGGTGACAATAGGCACTTGCTAGCGTGCACTGCAAGTGTAATCTCTGCACAACACTGGGATTGTGTGCCCAGCTTGCAAACTGATATGAAACAATACCTTTCCACTCTCTTGCCTTTCCTTTCACATTAATACTGGAAAGGAAGGCGTTTTGGACAACTTTTGTTTTCTTGTTGCAGAACACTCTACAGAGCTGCGTGCAACCTCAGGAACACGATGGAAGATGTTTTCTGAACTGGAACACTCTCTCCCTGCGGGATACAGTGAAAAACCTGTTTGCTGAGATGTAGGTGGCAAGAGGAACTTACTACAGTGCAGTGCAAAGGTAAAGGCTGCACAACACAAGCATTTTGTAAGCAGCTTGCAAACTGAGAGATAACAGTACCTTTCCACTCTGCTGCATTTTCCTTTCCCAGTACAATTCGAATTTTAGGGGGTTTGGACAACTTTCTTTTACTTCTTGCGAAACACTCTGCAGACCTTCTTGTACCCTTTTAAAAACGATGGGAGCTGTTTTCTCAACAGGCAAAGTTTCTCCTTAGGAGATACAGTGAAAAAGCTATTTGCTTAGATGTAGGTGACTAGAGGCACTTGCTACAGTGCACTGCAAAGGTAATGGCTGCACAACACTTGCATTGTGGCACAGTTTGCAAACTGATAGAAAACAGTTCCTTTCCACTCTCATGCCTTTTCCATTTATATTAATACTCCAAAGGAAGCAATTTTGGACAACAGTCCTTTGCTTCTTGCAAAGCACTCTGCAGACTTGCGTGCAACCTCTAGAACACAATGGGAGATTTTTTCTGAACAGACACACTTTCTCCTTAAGAGATATAGTAAAAAAGCTATTTGCTTAGATGTAGGTGACTAGAGGCACTTGCTAGAGTGCACTGCAAATGTAATCTCTGCACAACACTGGGATTGTGTGCCCAGCTTGCAAACTGATATGAAACACTACCTTTCCACTCTCTTGCCTTTCCTTTCACATTTATACTCAAAAGGAAGGCGTTTTGGACAACTTTTGTTTTCTTGTTGCAGAACACTCTGCAGAGCTGCGTGCAACCTCAGGAACACGATGGAAGATGTTTTCTGAACTGGAACACTCTCTCCCTGCGGGATACAGTGAAAAACCTCTTTGCTGAGATGTAGGTGGCAAGAGGAACTTACTACAGTGCAGTGCAAAGGTAAAGGCTGCACAACACAAGCATTTTGTAAGCAGCTTGCAAACTGAGAGATAACAGTACCTTTCCACTCTGCTGCATTTTCCTTTCCCGGTACAATTCGAATTTTAGGGGGTTTGGACAACTTTCTTTTACTTCTTGCAGAACACTCTGCAGACCTTCTTGTACCCTTTTAAAAACCATGGGAGCTTTTTCTGAACTGGAACACTCTCTCCCTGCGGGATACAGTGAAAAACCTGTTTGCTGAGATGTAGGTGGCAAGAGGAACTTAGTACAGTGCACTGCAAAGGTAATGTCTGCCCAACGCTGGGATTGTGTCAGCAGCTGACAAACTGATTAAAAACAGTTCCTTTCCACTCTCATGCCTTTTCCATTTATATTAATACTCCAAAGGAAGCAATTTTGGACAACAGTCCTTTGCTTCTTGCAAAGCCCTCTGCAGATTTGCGTGCAACCTCTAGAACAAGATGGGAGATGTTTTCTGAACAGACACACTTTCTCCTTAAGAGATATAGTAAAAAAGCTTTTTGCTTAGATGTAGGTGACAATTGGCACTTGCTAGCGTGCACTGCAAGTGTAATCTCTGAACAACACTGGGATTGTGTGCCCAGTTTGCAAACTGATATGAAACAGTACCTTTCCACTCTCTTGCCTTTCTTTTCACATTTATACTGGAAAGGCAGGCGTTTTGGACAACTTTTGTTTTCTTGTTGCAGAACAGTCTACAGAGCTGCGTGCAACCTCAGGAACACGATGGAAGATGTTTTCTGAACTGGAACACTCTCTCCCTGCGGGATACAGTGAAAAACCTCTTTGCTGAGATTTAGGTTGCAGGAGGAACTTACTACAGTGCAGTACAAAGGTAATGGCTGCACAACACAAGCATTTTGTAAGCAGTTTGCAAAGTGAGAGATAACAGTACCTTTCCACTCTGCTGCATTTTCCTTTCCCAGTACAATTCGAATTTTAGGGGGTTTGGACAACTTTCTTTTACTTCTTGCGAAACACTCTGTAGACCTTCTTGTACCCTTTTAAAAACGATGGGAGCTGTTTTCTCAACAGGCAAAGTTTCTCCTTAGGAGATACAGTGAAAAAGCTATTTGCTTAGATGAAGGTGACTAGAGGCACTTGCTACAGTGCACTGAAAGGTAATGGCTGCAAAACACTTGCATTGTGGCACAGTTTGCAAACTGATAGAAAACAGTTCCTTTCCACTCTCATGCCTTTTCCATTTATAATAATACTCCAAAGGAAGCTATTTTGGACAACAGTCCTTTGCTTCTTGCAAAGCACTCTGCAGACTTGCGTGCAACCTCTAGAACACCATGGGAGATTTTTTCTGAACAGACACACTTTCTCCTTAAGAGATATAGTAAAAAAGCTATTTGCTTAGATGTAGGTGACTAGAGGCACTTGCTAGCGTGCACTGCGAGTGTAATCTCTGCACAACACTGGGATTGTGTGCCCAGCTTGCAAACTGATATGAAACAGTACCTTTCCACTCTCTTGCCTTTCCTTTCACATTTATACTCAAAAGGAAGGCGTTTTGGACAACTTTTGTTTTCTTGTTGCAGAACACTCTGCAGAGCTGCATGCAACCTCAGGAACACGATGGAAGATGTATTCTGAACTGGAACACTCTCTCCCTGCGGGATACAGTGAAAAACCTGTTTGCTGAGATGTAGGTGGCAAGAGGAACTTACTACAGTGCAGTGCAAAGGTAAAGGCTGCACAACACAAGCATTTTGTAAGCAGCTTGCAAACTGAGAGATAACAGTACCTTTCCACTCTGCTGCAATTTCCTTTCCCATTACAATTCGAATTTTAGGGGGTTTGGAAAACTTTCTTTTACTTCTTGCGAAACACTCTGCAGACCTTCTTGTACCCTTTTAAAAACCATGGGAGCTTTTTCTGAACTGGAACACTCTCTCCCTGCGGGATACAGTGAAAAACCTCTTTGCTGAGATGTAGGTGGCAAGAGGAACTTAGTACAGTGCACTGCAAAGGTAATGTCTGCCCAACGCTGGGATTGTGTCAGCAGCTGACAAACTGATTAAAAACAGTTCCTTTCCACTCTCATGCCTTTTCCATTTATATTAATACTCCAAAGGAAGCAATTTTGGACAACAGTCCTTTGCTTCTTGCAAAGCCCTCTGCAGATTTGCGTGCAACCTCTAGAACAAGATGGGAGATGTTTTCTGAACAGACACACTTTCTCCTTAAGAGATATAGTAAAAAAGCTTTTTGCTTAGATGTAGGTGACAATTGGCACTTGCTAGCGTGCACTGCAAGTGTAATCTCTGAACAACACTGGGACTGTGTGCCCAGTTTGCAAACTGATATGAAACAGTACCTTTCCACTCTCTTGCCTTTCTTTTCACATTTATACTGGAAAGGCAGGCGTTTTGGACAACTTTTGTTTTCTTGTTGCAGAACAGTCTACAGAGCTGCGTGCAACCTCAGGAACACGATGGAAGATGTTTTCTGAACTGGAACACTCTCTCCCTGCGGGATACAGTGAAAAACCTCTTTGCTGAGATTTAGGTTGCAAGAGGAACTTACTACAGTGCAGTACAAAGGTAATGGCTGCACAACACAAGCATTTTGTAAGCAGCTTGCAAACTGAGAGATAACAGTACCTTTCCACTCTGCTGCATTTTCCTTTCCCAGTACAATTCGAATTTTAGGGGGTTTGGACAACTTTCTTTTACTTCTTGCGAAACACTCTGCAGACCTTCTTGTACCCTTTTAAAAACGATGGGAGCTGTTTTCTCAACAGGCAAAGTTTCTCCTTAGCAGATACAGTGAAAAAGCTATTTGCTTAGATGTAGGTGACTAGAGGCACTTGCTACAGTGCACTGCAAAGGTAATGGCTGCACAACACTTGCATTGTGGCACAGTTTGCAAACTGATAGAAAACAGTACCCCTGCCCTCTCCTGCATTTTCCTTTCCCAGTGAAGTTCGAATTTTAGGGGTTTTGGACAACTTCCTTTTACCTCTTGCAGAACACTCTGCAGACCTTCTTGTACCTTCTAAAACACCATGGGAGATTTTTTCTGAACAGACACGCTTTCTCCTTAAGAGATATAGTAAAAAAGCTTTTTGCTTAGATGTAGGTGACTAGAGGCACTTGCTAGAGTGCACTGCAAATGTAATCTCTGCACAACACTGGGATTGTGTGCCCAGCTTGCAAACTGATATGAAACACTACCTTTCCACTCTCTTGCCTTTCCTTTCACATTTATACTCAAAAGGAAGGCGTTTTGGACAACTTTTGTTTTCTTGTTGCAGAACACTCTGCAGAGCTGCGTGCAACCTCAGGAACACGATGGAAGATGTTTTCTGAACTGGAACACTCTCTCCCTGCGGGATACAGTGAAAAACCTGTTTGCTGAGATTTAGGTTGCAAGAGGAACTTACTACAGTGCAGTACAAAGGTAATGGCTGCACAACACAAGCATTTTGTAAGCAGTTTGCAAAGTGAGAGATAACAGTACCTTTCCACTCTGCTGCATTTTCCTTTCCCAGTACAATTCGAATTTTAGGGGGTTTGGACAACTTTCTTTTACTTCTTGCGAAACACTCTGTAGACCTTCTTGTACCCTTTTAAAAACGATGGGAGCTGTTTTCTCAACAGGCAAAGTTTCTCCTTAGGAGATACAGTGAAAAAGCTTTTTGCTTAGATGAAGGTGACTAGAGGCACTTGCTACAGTGCACTGCAAAGGTAATGGCTGCACAACACTTGCATTGTGGCACAGTTTACAAACTGATAGAAAACAGTACCCCTGCCCTCTCCTGCATTTTCCTTTCCCAGTGAAGTTCGAATTTTAGGGGGTTTGGACAACTTTCTTTTACTTCTTGCGAAACACTCTGCAGACCTTCTTATACCTTCTAAAACACCATGAGAGATGTTTTCTGAACAGGCACACTTTCTCCTTAAGAGATATAGTAAAAAAGCTTTTTGCTTAGATGTAGGTGACAATAGGCACTTGCTAGCGTGCACTGCAAGTGTAATCTCTGCACAACACTGGGATTGTGTGCCCAGCTTGCAAACTGATATGAAACAATACCTTTCCACTCTCTTGCCTTTCCTTTCACATTAATACTGGAAAGGAAGGCGTTTTGGACAACTTTTGTTTTCTTGTTGCAGAACACTCTACAGAGCTGCGTGCAACCTCAGGAACACGATGGAAGATGTTTTCTGAACTGGAACACTCTCTCCCTGCGGGATACAGTGAAAAACCTGTTTGCTGAGATGTAGGTGGCAAGAGGAACTTACTACAGTGCAGTGCAAAGGTAAAGGCTGCACAACACAAGCATTTTGTAAGCAGCTTGCAAACTGAGAGATAACAGTACCTTTCCACTCTGCTGCATTTTCCTTTCCCAGTACAATTCGAATTTTAGGGGGTTTGGACAACTTTCTTTTACTTCTTGCGAAACACTCTGCAGACCTTCTTGTACCCTTTTAAAAACTATGGGAGCTGTTTTCTCAACAGGCAAAGTTTCTCCTTAGGAGATACAGTGAAAAAGCTATTTGCTTAGATGTAGGTGACTAGAGGCACTTGCTACAGTGCACTGCAAAGGTAATGGCTGCACAACACTTGCATTGTGGCACAGTTTGCAAACTGATAGAAAACAGTTCCTTTCCACTCTCATGCCTTTTCCATTTATATTAATACTCCAAAGGAAGCAATTTTGGACAACAGTCCTTTGCTTCTTGCAAAGCACTCTGCAGACTTGCGTGCAACCTCTAGAACACCATGGGAGATTTTTTCTGAACAGACACACTTTCTCCTTAAGAGATATAGTAAAAAAGCTATTTGCTTAGATGTAGGTGACTAGAGGCACTTGCTAGAGTGCACTGCAAATGTAATCTCTGCACAACACTGGGATTGTGTGCCCAGCTTGCAAACTGATATGAAACACTACCTTTCCACTCTCTTGCCTTTCCTTTCACATTTATACTCAAAAGGAAGGCGTTTTGGACAACTTTTGTTTTCTTGTTGCAGAACACTCTGCAGAGCTGCGTGCAACCTCAGGAACACGATGGAAGATGTTTTCTGAACTGGAACACTCTCTCCCTGCGGGATACAGTGAAAAACCTCTTTGCTGAGATGTAGGTGGCAAGAGGAACTTACTACAGTGCAGTGCAAAGGTAAAGGCTGCACAACACAAGCATTTTGTAAGCAGCTTGCAAACTGAGAGATAACAGTACCTTTCCACTCTGCTGCATTTTCCTTTCCCGGTACAATTCGAATTTTAGGGGGTTTGGACAACTTTCTTTTACTTCTTGCAGAACACTCTGCAGACCTTCTTGTACCCTTTTAAAAACCATGGGAGCTTTTTCTGAACTGGAACACTCTCTCCCTGCGGGATACAGTGAAAAACCTCTTTGCTGAGATGTAGGTGGCAAGAGGAACTTAGTACAGTGCACTGCAAAGGTAATGTCTGCCCAACGCTGGGATTGTGTCAGCAGCTGACAAACTGATTAAAAACAGTTCCTTTCCACTCTCATGCCTTTTCCATTTATATTAATACTCCAAAGGAAGCAATTTTGGACAACAGTCCTTTGCTTCTTGCAAAGCCCTCTGCAGATTTGCGTGCAACCTCTAGAACACCATGGGAGATGTTTTCTGAACAGACACACTTTCTCCTTAAGAGATATAGTAAAAAAGCTTTTTGCTTAGATGTAGGTGACAATTGGCACTTGCTAGCGTGCACTGCAAGTGTAATCTCTGAACAACACTGGGATTGTGTACCCAGTTTGCAAACTGATATGAAACAGTACCTTTCCACTCTCTTGCCTTTCTTTTCACATTTATACTGGAAAGGCAGGCGTTTTGGACAACTTTTGTTTTCTTGTTGCAGAACAGTCTACAGAGCTGCGTGCAACCTCAGGAACACGATGGAAGATGTTTTCTGAACTGGAACACTCTCTCCCTGCGGGATACAGTGAAAAACCTGTTTGCTGAGATATAGGTTGCAAGAGGAACTTACTACAGTGCAGTACAAAGGTAATGGCTGCACAACACAAGCATTTTGTAAGCAGCTTGCAAACTGAGAGATAACAGTACCTTTCCACTCTGCTGCATTTTCCTTTCCCAGTACAATTCGAATTTTAGGGGGTTTGGACAACTTTCTTTTACTTCTTGCGAAACACTCTGCAGACCTTCTTGTACCCTTTTAAAAACGATGGGAGCTGTTTTCTCAACAGGCAAAGTTTCTCCTTAGCAGATACAGTGAAAAAGCTATTTGCTTAGATGTAGGTGACTAGAGGCACTTGCTACAGTGCACTGCAAAGGTAATGGCTGCACAACACTTGCATTGTGGCACAGTTTGCAAACTGATAGAAAACAGTACCCCTGCCCTCTCCTGCATTTTCCTTTCCCAGTGAAGTTCGAATTTTAGGGGTTTTGGACAACTTCCTTTTACCTCTTGCAGAACACTCTGCAGACCTTCTTGTACCTTCTAAAACACCATGGGAGATTTTTTCTGAACAGACACGCTTTCTCCTTAAGAGATATAGTAAAAAAGCTTTTTGCTTAGATGTAGGTGACTAGAGGCACTTGCTAGAGTGCACTGCAAATGTAATCTCTGCACAACACTGGGATTGTGTGCCCAGCTTGCAAACTGATATGAAACACTACCTTTCCACTCTCTTGCCTTTCCTTTCACATTTATACTCAAAAGGAAGGCGTTTTGGACAACTTTTGTTTTCTTGTTGCAGAACACTCTGCAGAGCTGCGTGCAACCTCAGGAACACGATGGAAGATGTTTTCTGAACTGGAACACTCTCTCCCTGCGGGATACAGTGAAAAACCTGTTTGCTGAGATTTAGGTTGCAAGAGGAACTTACTACAGTGCAGTACAAAGGTAATGGCTGCACAACACAAGCATTTTGTAAGCAGTTTGCAAAGTGAGAGATAACAGTACCTTTCCACTCTGCTGCATTTTCCTTTCCCAGTACAATTCGAATTTTAGGGGGTTTGGACAACTTTCTTTTACTTCTTGCGAAACACTCTGTAGACCTTCTTGTACCCTTTTAAAAACGATGGGAGCTGTTTTCTCAACAGGCAAAGTTTCTCCTTAGGAGATACAGTGAAAAAGCTTTTTGCTTAGATGAAGGTGACTAGAGGCACTTGCTACAGTGCACTGCAAAGGTAATGGCTGCACAACACTTGCATTGTGGCACAGTTTACAAACTGATAGAAAACAGTACCCCTGCCCTCTCCTGCATTTTCCTTTCCCAGTGAAGTTCGAATTTTAGGGGGTTTGGACAACTTTCTTTTACTTCTTGCGAAACACTCTGCAGACCTTCTTATACCTTCTAAAACACCATGAGAGATGTTTTCTGAACAGGCACACTTTCTCCTTAAGAGATATAGTAAAAAAGCTTTTTGCTTAGATGTAGGTGACAATAGGCACTTGCTAGCGTGCACTGCAAGTGTAATCTCTGCACAACACTGGGATTGTGTGCCCAGCTTGCAAACTGATATGAAACAATACCTTTCCACTCTCTTGCCTTTCCTTTCACATTAATACTGGAAAGGAAGGCGTTTTGGACAACTTTTGTTTTCTTGTTGCAGAACACTCTACAGAGCTGCGTGCAACCTCAGGAACACGATGGAAGATGTTTTCTGAACTGGAACACTCTCTCCCTGCGGGATACAGTGAAAAACCTGTTTGCTGAGATGTAGGTGGCAAGAGGAACTTACTACAGTGCAGTGCAAAGGTAAAGGCTGCACAACACAAGCATTTTGTAAGCAGCTTGCAAACTGAGAGATAACAGTACCTTTCCACTCTGCTGCATTTTCCTTTCCCAGTACAATTCGAATTTTAGGGGGTTTGGACAACTTTCTTTTACTTCTTGCGAAACACTCTGCAGACCTTCTTGTACCCTTTTAAAAACTATGGGAGCTGTTTTCTCAACAGGCAAAGTTTCTCCTTAGGAGATACAGTGAAAAAGCTATTTGCTTAGATGTAGGTGACTAGAGGCACTTGCTACAGTGCACTGCAAAGGTAATGGCTGCACAACACTTGCATTGTGGCACAGTTTGCAAACTGATAGAAAACAGTTCCTTTCCACTCTCATGCCTTTTCCATTTATATTAATACTCCAAAGGAAGCAATTTTGGACAACAGTCCTTTGCTTCTTGCAAAGCACTCTGCAGACTTGCGTGCAACCTCTAGAACACCATGGGAGATTTTTTCTGAACAGACACACTTTCTCCTTAAGAGATATAGTAAAAAAGCTATTTGCTTAGATGTAGGTGACTAGAGGCACTTGCTAGAGTGCACTGCAAATGTAATCTCTGCACAACACTGGGATTGTGTGCCCAGCTTGCAAACTGATATGAAACACTACCTTTCCACTCTCTTGCCTTTCCTTTCACATTTATACTCAAAAGGAAGGCGTTTTGGACAACTTTTGTTTTCTTGTTGCAGAACACTCTGCAGAGCTGCGTGCAACCTCAGGAACACGATGGAAGATGTTTTCTGAACTGGAACACTCTCTCCCTGCGGGATACAGTGAAAAACCTCTTTGCTGAGATGTAGGTGGCAAGAGGAACTTACTACAGTGCAGTGCAAAGGTAAAGGCTGCACAACACAAGCATTTTGTAAGCAGCTTGCAAACTGAGAGATAACAGTACCTTTCCACTCTGCTGCATTTTCCTTTCCCGGTACAATTCGAATTTTAGGGGGTTTGGACAACTTTCTTTTACTTCTTGCAGAACACTCTGCAGACCTTCTTGTACCCTTTTAAAAACCATGGGAGCTTTTTCTGAACTGGAACACTCTCTCCCTGCGGGATACAGTGAAAAACCTCTTTGCTGAGATGTAGGTGGCAAGAGGAACTTAGTACAGTGCACTGCAAAGGTAATGTCTGCCCAACGCTGGGATTGTGTCAGCAGCTGACAAACTGATTAAAAACAGTTCCTTTCCACTCTCATGCCTTTTCCATTTATATTAATACTCCAAAGGAAGCAATTTTGGACAACAGTCCTTTGCTTCTTGCAAAGCCCTCTGCAGATTTGCGTGCAACCTCTAGAACAAGATGGGAGATGTTTTCTGAACAGACACACTTTCTCCTTAAGAGATATAGTAAAAAAGCTTTTTGCTTAGATGTAGGTGACAATTGGCACTTGCTAGCGTGCACTGCAAGTGTAATCTCTGAACAACACTGGGATTGTGTACCCAGTTTGCAAACTGATATGAAACAGTACCTTTCCACTCTCTTGCCTTTCCTTTCACATTTATACTCAAAAGGAAGGCGTTTTGGACAACTTTTGTTTTCTTGTTGCAGAACAGTCTACAGAGCTGCGTGCAACCTCAGGAACACGATGGAAGATGTTTTCTGAACTGGAACACTCTCTCCCTGCGGGATACAGTGAAAAACCTGTTTGCTGAGATATAGGTTGCAAGAGGAACTTACTACAGTGCAGTACAAAGGTAATGGCTGCACAACACAAGCATTTTGTAAGCAGCTTGCAAACTGAGAGATAACAGTACCTTTCCACTCTGCTGCATTTTCCTTTCCCAGTACAATTCGAATTTTAGGGGGTTTGGACAACTTTCTTTTACTTCTTGCGAAACACTCTGCAGACCTTCTTGTACCCTTTTAAAAACGATGGGAGCTGTTTTCTCAACAGGCAAAGTTTCTCCTTAGCAGATACAGTGAAAAAGCTATTTGCTTAGATGTAGGTGACTAGAGGCACTTGCTACAGTGCACTGCAAAGGTAATGGCTGCACAACACTTGCATTGTGGCACAGTTTGCAAACTGATAGAAAACAGTACCCCTGCCCTCTCCTGCATTTTCCTTTCCCAGTGAAGTTCGAATTTTAGGGGTTTTGGACAACTTCCTTTTACCTCTTGCAGAACACTCTGCAGACCTTCTTGTACCTTCTAAAACACCATGGGAGATTTTTTCTGAACAGACACGCTTTCTCCTTAAGAGATATAGTAAAAAAGCTTTTTGCTTAGATGTAGGTGACTAGAGGCACTTGCTAGAGTGCACTGCAAATGTAATCTCTGCACAACACTGGGATTGTGTGCCCAGCTTGCAAACTGATATGAAACACTACCTTTCCACTCTCTTGCCTTTCCTTTCACATTTATACTCAAAAGGAAGGCGTTTTGGACAACTTTTGTTTTCTTGTTGCAGAACACTCTGCAGAGCTGCGTGCAACCTCAGGAACACGATGGAAGATGTTTTCTGAACTGGAACACTCTCTCCCTGCGGGATACAGTGAAAAACCTGTTTGCTGAGATTTAGGTTGCAAGAGGAACTTACTACAGTGCAGTACAAAGGTAATGGCTGCACAACACAAGCATTTTGTAAGCAGTTTGCAAAGTGAGAGATAACAGTACCTTTCCACTCTGCTGCATTTTCCTTTCCCAGTACAATTCGAATTTTAGGGGGTTTGGACAACTTTCTTTTACTTCTTGCGAAACACTCTGTAGACCTTCTTGTACCCTTTTAAAAACGATGGGAGCTGTTTTCTCAACAGGCAAAGTTTCTCCTTAGGAGATACAGTGAAAAAGCTATTTGTTTAGATGAAGGTGACTAGAGGCACTTGCTACAGTGCACTGCAAAGGTAATGGCTGCACAACACTTGCATTGTGGCACAGTTTACAAACTGATAGAAAACAGTACCCCTGCCCTCTCCTGCATTTTCCTTTCCCAGTGAAGTTCGAATTTTAGGGGGTTTGGACAACTTTCTTTTACTTCTTGCGAAACACTCTGCAGACCTTCTTATACCTTCTAAAACACCATGAGAGATGTTTTCTGAACAGGCACACTTTCTCCTTAAGAGATATAGTAAAAAAGCTTTTTGCTTAGATGTAGGTGACAATAGGCACTTGCTAGCGTGCACTGCAAGTGTAATCTCTGCACAACACTGGGATTGTGTGCCCAGCTTGCAAACTGATATGAAACAATACCTTTCCACTCTCTTGCCTTTCCTTTCACATTAATACTGGAAAGGAAGGCGTTTTGGACAACTTTTGTTTTCTTGTTGCAGAACACTCTACAGAGCTGCGTGCAACCTCAGGAACACGATGGAAGATGTTTTCTGAACTGGAACACTCTCTCCCTGCGGGATACAGTGAAAAACCTGTTTGCTGAGATGTAGGTGGCAAGAGGAACTTACTACAGTGCAGTGCAAAGGTAAAGGCTGCACAACACAAGCATTTTGTAAGCAGCTTGCAAACTGAGAGATAACAGTACCTTTCCACTCTGCTGCATTTTCCTTTCCCAGTACAATTCGAATTTTAGGGGGTTTGGACAACTTTCTTTTACTTCTTGCGAAACACTCTGCAGACCTTCTTGTACCCTTTTAAAAACGATGGGAGCTGTTTTCTCAACAGGCAAAGTTTCTCCTTAGGAGATACAGTGAAAAAGCTATTTGCTTAGATGTAGGTGACTAGAGGCACTTGCTACAGTGCACTGCAAAGGTAATGGCTGCACAACACTTGCATTGTGGCACAGTTTGCAAACTGATAGAAAACAGTTCCTTTCCACTCTCATGCCTTTTCCATTTATATTAATACTCCAAAGGAAGCAATTTTGGACAACAGTCCTTTGCTTCTTGCAAAGCACTCTGCAGACTTGCGTGCAACCTCTAGAACACAATGGGAGATTTTTTCTGAACAGACACACTTTCTCCTTAAGAGATATAGTAAAAAAGCTATTTGCTTAGATGTAGGTGACTAGAGGCACTTGCTAGAGTGCACTGCAAATGTAATCTCTGCACAACACTGGGATTGTGTGCCCAGCTTGCAAACTGATATGAAACACTACCTTTCCACTCTCTTGCCTTTCCTTTCACATTTATACTCAAAAGGAAGGCGTTTTGGACAACTTTTGTTTTCTTGTTGCAGAACAGTCTACAGAGCTGCGTGCAACCTCAGGAACACGATGGAAGATGTTTTCTGAACTGGAACACTCTCTCCCTGCGGGATACAGTGAAAAACCTCTTTGCTGAGATGTAGGTGGCAAGAGGAACTTACTACAGTGCAGTGCAAAGGTAAAGGCTGCACAACACAAGCATTTTGTAAGCAGCTTGCAAACTGAGAGATAACAGTACCTTTCCACTCTGCTGCATTTTCCTTTCCCGGTACAATTCGAATTTTAGGGGGTTTGGACAACTTTCTTTTACTTCTTGCAGAACACTCTGCAGACCTTCTTGTACCCTTTTAAAAACCATGGGAGCTTTTTCTGAACTGGAACACTCTCTCCCTGCGGGATACAGTGAAAAACCTGTTTGCTGAGATGTAGGTGGCAAGAGGAACTTAGTACAGTGCACTGCAAAGGTAATGTCTGCCCAACGCTGGGATTGTGTCAGCAGCTGACAAACTGATTAAAAACAGTTCCTTTCCACTCTCATGCCTTTTCCATTTATATTAATACTCCAAAGGAAGCAATTTTGGACAACAGTCCTTTGCTTCTTGCAAAGCCCTCTGCAGATTTGCGTGCAACCTCTAGAACAAGATGGGAGATGTTTTCTGAACAGACACACTTTCTCCTTAAGAGATATAGTAAAAAAGCTTTTTGCTTAGATGTAGGTGACAATTGGCACTTGCTAGCGTGCACTGCAAGTGTAATCTCTGAACAACACTGGGATTGTGTGCCCAGTTTGCAAACTGATATGAAACAGTACCTTTCCACTCTCTTGCCTTTCTTTTCACATTTATACTGGAAAGGCAGGCGTTTTGGACAACTTTTGTTTTCTTGTTGCAGAACAGTCTACAGAGCTGCGTGCAACCTCAGGAACACGATGGAAGATGTTTTCTGAACTGGAACACTCTCTCCCTGCGGGATACAGTGAAAAACCTCTTTGCTGAGATTTAGGTTGCAGGAGGAACTTACTACAGTGCAGTACAAAGGTAATGGCTGCACAACACAAGCATTTTGTAAGCAGTTTGCAAAGTGAGAGATAACAGTACCTTTCCACTCTGCTGCATTTTCCTTTCCCAGTACAATTCGAATTTTAGGGGGTTTGGACAACTTTCTTTTACTTCTTGCGAAACACTCTGTAGACCTTCTTGTACCCTTTTAAAAACGATGGGAGCTGTTTTCTCAACAGGCAAAGTTTCTCCTTAGGAGATACAGTGAAAAAGCTATTTGCTTAGATGAAGGTGACTAGAGGCACTTGCTACAGTGCACTGAAAGGTAATGGCTGCAAAACACTTGCATTGTGGCACAGTTTGCAAACTGATAGAAAACAGTTCCTTTCCACTCTCATGCCTTTTCCATTTATAATAATACTCCAAAGGAAGCTATTTTGGACAACAGTCCTTTGCTTCTTGCAAAGCACTCTGCAGACTTGCGTGCAACCTCTAGAACACCATGGGAGATTTTTTCTGAACAGACACACTTTCTCCTTAAGAGATATAGTAAAAAAGCTATTTGCTTAGATGTAGGTGACTAGAGGCACTTGCTAGCGTGCACTGCGAGTGTAATCTCTGCACAACACTGGGATTGTGTGCCCAGCTTGCAAACTGATATGAAACAGTACCTTTCCACTCTCTTGCCTTTCCTTTCACATTTATACTCAAAAGGAAGGCGTTTTGGACAACTTTTGTTTTCTTGTTGCAGAACACTCTGCAGAGCTGCATGCAACCTCAGGAACACGATGGAAGATGTATTCTGAACTGGAACACTCTCTCCCTGCGGGATACAGTGAAAAACCTGTTTGCTGAGATGTAGGTGGCAAGAGGAACTTACTACAGTGCAGTGCAAAGGTAAAGGCTGCACAACACAAGCATTTTGTAAGCAGCTTGCAAACTGAGAGATAACAGTACCTTTCCACTCTGCTGCAATTTCCTTTCCCATTACAATTCGAATTTTAGGGGGTTTGGAAAACTTTCTTTTACTTCTTGCGAAACACTCTGCAGACCTTCTTGTACCCTTTTAAAAACCATGGGAGCTTTTTCTGAACTGGAACACTCTCTCCCTGCGGGATACAGTGAAAAACCTCTTTGCTGAGATGTAGGTGGCAAGAGGAACTTAGTACAGTGCACTGCAAAGGTAATGTCTGCCCAACGCTGGGATTGTGTCAGCAGCTGACAAACTGATTAAAAACAGTTCCTTTCCACTCTCATGCCTTTTCCATTTATATTAATACTCCAAAGGAAGCAATTTTGGACAACAGTCCTTTGCTTCTTGCAAAGCCCTCTGCAGATTTGCGTGCAACCTCTAGAACAAGATGGGAGATGTTTTCTGAACAGACACACTTTCTCCTTAAGAGATATAGTAAAAAAGCTTTTTGCTTAGATGTAGGTGACAATTGGCACTTGCTAGCGTGCACTGCAAGTGTAATCTCTGAACAACACTGGGACTGTGTGCCCAGTTTGCAAACTGATATGAAACAGTACCTTTCCACTCTCTTGCCTTTCTTTTCACATTTATACTGGAAAGGCAGGCGTTTTGGACAACTTTTGTTTTCTTGTTGCAGAACAGTCTACAGAGCTGCGTGCAACCTCAGGAACACGATGGAAGATGTTTTCTGAACTGGAACACTCTCTCCCTGCGGGATACAGTGAAAAACCTCTTTGCTGAGATTTAGGTTGCAAGAGGAACTTACTACAGTGCAGTACAAAGGTAATGGCTGCACAACACAAGCATTTTGTAAGCAGCTTGCAAACTGAGAGATAACAGTACCTTTCCACTCTGCTGCATTTTCCTTTCCCAGTACAATTCGAATTTTAGGGGGTTTGGACAACTTTCTTTTACTTCTTGCGAAACACTCTGCAGACCTTCTTGTACCCTTTTAAAAACGATGGGAGCTGTTTTCTCAACAGGCAAAGTTTCTCCTTAGCAGATACAGTGAAAAAGCTATTTGCTTAGATGTAGGTGACTAGAGGCACTTGCTACAGTGCACTGCAAAGGTAATGGCTGCACAACACTTGCATTGTGGCACAGTTTGCAAACTGATAGAAAACAGTACCCCTGCCCTCTCCTGCATTTTCCTTTCCCAGTGAAGTTCGAATTTTAGGGGTTTTGGACAACTTCCTTTTACCTCTTGCAGAACACTCTGCAGACCTTCTTGTACCTTCTAAAACACCATGGGAGATTTTTTCTGAACAGACACGCTTTCTCCTTAAGAGATATAGTAAAAAAGCTTTTTGCTTAGATGTAGGTGACTAGAGGCACTTGCTAGAGTGCACTGCAAATGTAATCTCTGCACAACACTGGGATTGTGTGCCCAGCTTGCAAACTGATATGAAACACTACCTTTCCACTCTCTTGCCTTTCCTTTCACATTTATACTCAAAAGGAAGGCGTTTTGGACAACTTTTGTTTTCTTGTTGCAGAACACTCTGCAGAGCTGCGTGCAACCTCAGGAACACGATGGAAGATGTTTTCTGAACTGGAACACTCTCTCCCTGCGGGATACAGTGAAAAACCTGTTTGCTGAGATTTAGGTTGCAAGAGGAACTTACTACAGTGCAGTACAAAGGTAATGGCTGCACAACACAAGCATTTTGTAAGCAGTTTGCAAAGTGAGAGATAACAGTACCTTTCCACTCTGCTGCATTTTCCTTTCCCAGTACAATTCGAATTTTAGGGGGTTTGGACAACTTTCTTTTACTTCTTGCGAAACACTCTGTAGACCTTCTTGTACCCTTTTAAAAACGATGGGAGCTGTTTTCTCAACAGGCAAAGTTTCTCCTTAGGAGATACAGTGAAAAAGCTTTTTGCTTAGATGAAGGTGACTAGAGGCACTTGCTACAGTGCACTGCAAAGGTAATGGCTGCACAACACTTGCATTGTGGCACAGTTTACAAACTGATAGAAAACAGTACCCCTGCCCTCTCCTGCATTTTCCTTTCCCAGTGAAGTTCGAATTTTAGGGGGTTTGGACAACTTTCTTTTACTTCTTGCGAAACACTCTGCAGACCTTCTTATACCTTCTAAAACACCATGAGAGATGTTTTCTGAACAGGCACACTTTCTCCTTAAGAGATATAGTAAAAAAGCTTTTTGCTTAGATGTAGGTGACAATAGGCACTTGCTAGCGTGCACTGCAAGTGTAATCTCTGCACAACACTGGGATTGTGTGCCCAGCTTGCAAACTGATATGAAACAATACCTTTCCACTCTCTTGCCTTTCCTTTCACATTAATACTGGAAAGGAAGGCGTTTTGGACAACTTTTGTTTTCTTGTTGCAGAACACTCTACAGAGCTGCGTGCAACCTCAGGAACACGATGGAAGATGTTTTCTGAACTGGAACACTCTCTCCCTGCGGGATACAGTGAAAAACCTGTTTGCTGAGATGTAGGTGGCAAGAGGAACTTACTACAGTGCAGTGCAAAGGTAAAGGCTGCACAACACAAGCATTTTGTAAGCAGCTTGCAAACTGAGAGATAACAGTACCTTTCCACTCTGCTGCATTTTCCTTTCCCAGTACAATTCGAATTTTAGGGGGTTTGGACAACTTTCTTTTACTTCTTGCGAAACACTCTGCAGACCTTCTTGTACCCTTTTAAAAACTATGGGAGCTGTTTTCTCAACAGGCAAAGTTTCTCCTTAGGAGATACAGTGAAAAAGCTATTTGCTTAGATGTAGGTGACTAGAGGCACTTGCTACAGTGCACTGCAAAGGTAATGGCTGCACAACACTTGCATTGTGGCACAGTTTGCAAACTGATAGAAAACAGTTCCTTTCCACTCTCATGCCTTTTCCATTTATATTAATACTCCAAAGGAAGCAATTTTGGACAACAGTCCTTTGCTTCTTGCAAAGCACTCTGCAGACTTGCGTGCAACCTCTAGAACACCATGGGAGATTTTTTCTGAACAGACACACTTTCTCCTTAAGAGATATAGTAAAAAAGCTATTTGCTTAGATGTAGGTGACTAGAGGCACTTGCTAGAGTGCACTGCAAATGTAATCTCTGCACAACACTGGGATTGTGTGCCCAGCTTGCAAACTGATATGAAACACTACCTTTCCACTCTCTTGCCTTTCCTTTCACATTTATACTCAAAAGGAAGGCGTTTTGGACAACTTTTGTTTTCTTGTTGCAGAACACTCTGCAGAGCTGCGTGCAACCTCAGGAACACGATGGAAGATGTTTTCTGAACTGGAACACTCTCTCCCTGCGGGATACAGTGAAAAACCTCTTTGCTGAGATGTAGGTGGCAAGAGGAACTTACTACAGTGCAGTGCAAAGGTAAAGGCTGCACAACACAAGCATTTTGTAAGCAGCTTGCAAACTGAGAGATAACAGTACCTTTCCACTCTGCTGCATTTTCCTTTCCCGGTACAATTCGAATTTTAGGGGGTTTGGACAACTTTCTTTTACTTCTTGCAGAACACTCTGCAGACCTTCTTGTACCCTTTTAAAAACCATGGGAGCTTTTTCTGAACTGGAACACTCTCTCCCTGCGGGATACAGTGAAAAACCTCTTTGCTGAGATGTAGGTGGCAAGAGGAACTTAGTACAGTGCACTGCAAAGGTAATGTCTGCCCAACGCTGGGATTGTGTCAGCAGCTGACAAACTGATTAAAAACAGTTCCTTTCCACTCTCATGCCTTTTCCATTTATATTAATACTCCAAAGGAAGCAATTTTGGACAACAGTCCTTTGCTTCTTGCAAAGCCCTCTGCAGATTTGCGTGCAACCTCTAGAACACCATGGGAGATGTTTTCTGAACAGACACACTTTCTCCTTAAGAGATATAGTAAAAAAGCTTTTTGCTTAGATGTAGGTGACAATTGGCACTTGCTAGCGTGCACTGCAAGTGTAATCTCTGAACAACACTGGGATTGTGTACCCAGTTTGCAAACTGATATGAAACAGTACCTTTCCACTCTCTTGCCTTTCTTTTCACATTTATACTGGAAAGGCAGGCGTTTTGGACAACTTTTGTTTTCTTGTTGCAGAACAGTCTACAGAGCTGCGTGCAACCTCAGGAACACGATGGAAGATGTTTTCTGAACTGGAACACTCTCTCCCTGCGGGATACAGTGAAAAACCTGTTTGCTGAGATATAGGTTGCAAGAGGAACTTACTACAGTGCAGTACAAAGGTAATGGCTGCACAACACAAGCATTTTGTAAGCAGCTTGCAAACTGAGAGATAACAGTACCTTTCCACTCTGCTGCATTTTCCTTTCCCAGTACAATTCGAATTTTAGGGGGTTTGGACAACTTTCTTTTACTTCTTGCGAAACACTCTGCAGACCTTCTTGTACCCTTTTAAAAACGATGGGAGCTGTTTTCTCAACAGGCAAAGTTTCTCCTTAGCAGATACAGTGAAAAAGCTATTTGCTTAGATGTAGGTGACTAGAGGCACTTGCTACAGTGCACTGCAAAGGTAATGGCTGCACAACACTTGCATTGTGGCACAGTTTGCAAACTGATAGAAAACAGTACCCCTGCCCTCTCCTGCATTTTCCTTTCCCAGTGAAGTTCGAATTTTAGGGGTTTTGGACAACTTCCTTTTACCTCTTGCAGAACACTCTGCAGACCTTCTTGTACCTTCTAAAACACCATGGGAGATTTTTTCTGAACAGACACGCTTTCTCCTTAAGAGATATAGTAAAAAAGCTTTTTGCTTAGATGTAGGTGACTAGAGGCACTTGCTAGAGTGCACTGCAAATGTAATCTCTGCACAACACTGGGATTGTGTGCCCAGCTTGCAAACTGATATGAAACACTACCTTTCCACTCTCTTGCCTTTCCTTTCACATTTATACTCAAAAGGAAGGCGTTTTGGACAACTTTTGTTTTCTTGTTGCAGAACACTCTGCAGAGCTGCGTGCAACCTCAGGAACACGATGGAAGATGTTTTCTGAACTGGAACACTCTCTCCCTGCGGGATACAGTGAAAAACCTGTTTGCTGAGATTTAGGTTGCAAGAGGAACTTACTACAGTGCAGTACAAAGGTAATGGCTGCACAACACAAGCATTTTGTAAGCAGTTTGCAAAGTGAGAGATAACAGTACCTTTCCACTCTGCTGCATTTTCCTTTCCCAGTACAATTCGAATTTTAGGGGGTTTGGACAACTTTCTTTTACTTCTTGCGAAACACTCTGTAGACCTTCTTGTACCCTTTTAAAAACGATGGGAGCTGTTTTCTCAACAGGCAAAGTTTCTCCTTAGGAGATACAGTGAAAAAGCTATTTGTTTAGATGAAGGTGACTAGAGGCACTTGCTACAGTGCACTGCAAAGGTAATGGCTGCACAACACTTGCATTGTGGCACAGTTTACAAACTGATAGAAAACAGTACCCCTGCCCTCTCCTGCATTTTCCTTTCCCAGTGAAGTTCGAATTTTAGGGGGTTTGGACAACTTTCTTTTACTTCTTGCGAAACACTCTGCAGACCTTCTTATACCTTCTAAAACACCATGAGAGATGTTTTCTGAACAGGCACACTTTCTCCTTAAGAGATATAGTAAAAAAGCTTTTTGCTTAGATGTAGGTGACAATAGGCACTTGCTAGCGTGCACTGCAAGTGTAATCTCTGCACAACACTGGGATTGTGTGCCCAGCTTGCAAACTGATATGAAACAATACCTTTCCACTCTCTTGCCTTTCCTTTCACATTAATACTGGAAAGGAAGGCGTTTTGGACAACTTTTGTTTTCTTGTTGCAGAACACTCTACAGAGCTGCGTGCAACCTCAGGAACACGATGGAAGATGTTTTCTGAACTGGAACACTCTCTCCCTGCGGGATACAGTGAAAAACCTGTTTGCTGAGATGTAGGTGGCAAGAGGAACTTACTACAGTGCAGTGCAAAGGTAAAGGCTGCACAACACAAGCATTTTGTAAGCAGCTTGCAAACTGAGAGATAACAGTACCTTTCCACTCTGCTGCATTTTCCTTTCCCAGTACAATTCGAATTTTAGGGGGTTTGGACAACTTTCTTTTACTTCTTGCGAAACACTCTGCAGACCTTCTTGTACCCTTTTAAAAACGATGGGAGCTGTTTTCTCAACAGGCAAAGTTTCTCCTTAGGAGATACAGTGAAAAAGCTATTTGCTTAGATGTAGGTGACTAGAGGCACTTGCTACAGTGCACTGCAAAGGTAATGGCTGCACAACACTTGCATTGTGGCACAGTTTGCAAACTGATAGAAAACAGTTCCTTTCCACTCTCATGCCTTTTCCATTTATATTAATACTCCAAAGGAAGCAATTTTGGACAACAGTCCTTTGCTTCTTGCAAAGCACTCTGCAGACTTGCGTGCAACCTCTAGAACACAATGGGAGATTTTTTCTGAACAGACACACTTTCTCCTTAAGAGATATAGTAAAAAAGCTATTTGCTTAGATGTAGGTGACTAGAGGCACTTGCTAGAGTGCACTGCAAATGTAATCTCTGCACAACACTGGGATTGTGTGCCCAGCTTGCAAACTGATATGAAACACTACCTTTCCACTCTCTTGCCTTTCCTTTCACATTTATACTCAAAAGGAAGGCGTTTTGGACAACTTTTGTTTTCTTGTTGCAGAACACTCTGCAGAGCTGCGTGCAACCTCAGGAACACGATGGAAGATGTTTTCTGAACTGGAACACTCTCTCCCTGCGGGATACAGTGAAAAACCTCTTTGCTGAGATGTAGGTGGCAAGAGGAACTTACTACAGTGCAGTGCAAAGGTAAAGGCTGCACAACACAAGCATTTTGTAAGCAGCTTGCAAACTGAGAGATAACAGTACCTTTCCACTCTGCTGCATTTTCCTTTCCCGGTACAATTCGAATTTTAGGGGGTTTGGACAACTTTCTTTTACTTCTTGCAGAACACTCTGCAGACCTTCTTGTACCCTTTTAAAAACCATGGGAGCTTTTTCTGAACTGGAACACTCTCTCCCTGCGGGATACAGTGAAAAACCTGTTTGCTGAGATGTAGGTGGCAAGAGGAACTTAGTACAGTGCACTGCAAAGGTAATGTCTGCCCAACGCTGGGATTGTGTCAGCAGCTGACAAACTGATTAAAAACAGTTCCTTTCCACTCTCATGCCTTTTCCATTTATATTAATACTCCAAAGGAAGCAATTTTGGACAACAGTCCTTTGCTTCTTGCAAAGCCCTCTGCAGATTTGCGTGCAACCTCTAGAACAAGATGGGAGATGTTTTCTGAACAGACACACTTTCTCCTTAAGAGATATAGTAAAAAAGCTTTTTGCTTAGATGTAGGTGACAATTGGCACTTGCTAGCGTGCACTGCAAGTGTAATCTCTGAACAACACTGGGATTGTGTGCCCAGTTTGCAAACTGATATGAAACAGTACCTTTCCACTCTCTTGCCTTTCTTTTCACATTTATACTGGAAAGGCAGGCGTTTTGGACAACTTTTGTTTTCTTGTTGCAGAACAGTCTACAGAGCTGCGTGCAACCTCAGGAACACGATGGAAGATGTTTTCTGAACTGGAACACTCTCTCCCTGCGGGATACAGTGAAAAACCTCTTTGCTGAGATTTAGGTTGCAAGAGGAACTTACTACAGTGCAGTACAAAGGTAATGGCTGCACAACACAAGCATTTTGTAAGCAGCTTGCAAACTGAGAGATAACAGTACCTTTCCACTCTGCTGCATTTTCCTTTCCCAGTACAATTCGAATTTTAGGGGGTTTGGACAACTTTCTTTTACTTCTTGCGAAACACTCTGCAGACCTTCTTGTACCCTTTTAAAAACGATGGGAGCTGTTTTCTCAACAGGCAAAGTTTCTCCTTAGGAGATACAGTGAAAAAGCTATTTGCTTAGATGTAGGTGACTAGAGGCACTTGCTACAGTGCACTGCAAAGGTAATGGCTGCACAACACTTGCATTGTGGCACAGTTTGCAAACTGATAGAAAACAGTACCCCTGCCCTCTCCTGCATTTTCCTTTCCCAGTGAAGTTCGAATTTTAGGGGTTTTGGACAACTTCCTTTTACCTCTTGCAGAACACTCTGCAGACCTTCTTGTACCTTCTAAAACACCATGGGAGATTTTTTCTGAACAGACACGCTTTCTCCTTAAGAGATATAGTAAAAAAGCTTTTTGCTTAGATGTAGGTGACAATAGGCACTTGCTAGAGTGCACTGCAAGTGTAATCTCTGCACAACACTGGGATTGTGTGCCAGCTTGCAAACTGATATGAAACACTACCTTTCCACTCTCTTGCCTTTCCTTTCACATTTATACTCAAAAGGAAGGCGTTTTGGACAACTTTTGTTTTCTTGTTGCAGAACACTCTGCAGAGCTGCGTGCAACCTCAGGAACACGATGGAAGATGTTTTCTGAACTGGAACACTCTCTCCCTGCGGGATACAGTGAAAAACCTCTTTGCTTAGATTTAGGTGGCAAGAGGAACTTAGTACAGTGCAGTACAAAGGTAATGGCTGCGCAACACAAGCATTTTATAAGCAGTTTGCAAAGTGAGAGATAACAGTACCTTTCTACTCTGCTGCATTTTCCTTTCCCAGTACAATTTGAATTTTAGGGGGTTTGGACAACTTTCTTTTACTTCTTGCGAAACACTCTGCAGACCTTCTTGTACCTTCTAAAACACCATGCGACATGTTTTCTGAACAGGCACACTTTCTCCTTAAGAGATATAGTAAAAAAGCTTTTTGCTTAGATGTAGGTGACAATTGGCACTTGCTAGCGTGCACTGCAAGTGTAATCTCTGAACAACACTGGGATTATGTGCCCATTTTGCAAACTGATATGAAACAGTACCTTTCCACTCTCTTGCCTTTCTTTTCACATTTATACTGGAAAAGAAGGCGTTTTGGACAACTTTTGTTTTCTTGTTGCAGAACAGTCTGCAGAGCTGCGTGCAACCTCAGGAACACGATGGAAGATGTTTTCTGAACTGGAACACTCTCTCCCTGCGGGATACAGTGAAAAACCTGTTTGCTGAGATTTAGGTTGCAAGAGGAACTTACTACAGTGCAGTACAAAGGTAATGGCTGCACAACACAAGCATTTTGTAAGCAGTTTGCAAAGTGAGAGATAACAGTACCTTTCCACTCTGCTGCATTTTCCTTTCCCAGTACAATTCGAATTTTAGGGGGTTTGGACAACTTTCTTTTACTTCTTGCGAAACACTCTGTAGACCTTCTTGTACCCTTTTAAAAACGATGGGAGCTGTTTTCTCAACAGGCAAAGTTTCTCCTTAGGAGATACAGTGAAAAAGCTATTTGCTTAGATGAAGGTGACTAGAGGCACTTGCTACAGTGCACTGTAAAGGTAATGGCTGCACAACACTTGCATTGTGGCACAGTTTACAAACTGATAGAAAACAGTACCCCTGCCCTCTCCTGCATTTTCCTTTCCCAGTGAAGTTCGAATTTTAGGGGGTTTGGACAACTTTCTTTTACTTCTTGCGAAACACTCTGCAGACCTTCTTGTACCTTCTAAAACACCATGCGAGATGTTTTCTGAACAGGCACACTTTCTCCTTAAGAGATATAGTAAAAAAGCTTTTTCCTTAGATGTAGGTGACAATAGGCACTTGCTAGCGTGCACTGCAAGTGTAATCTCTGCACAACACTGGGATTGTGTGCCCAGCTTGCAAACTGATATGAAACAGTACCTTTCCACTCTCTTGCCTTTCCTTTCACATTAATACTGGAAAGGAAGGCGTTTTGGACAACTTTTGTTTTCTTGTTGCAGAACACTCTGCAGAGCTGCGTGCAACCTCAGGAACACGATGGAAGATGTTTTCTGAACTGGAACACTCTCTCCCTGCGGGATACAGTGAAAAACCTCTTTGCTGAGATGTAGGTGGCAAGAGGAACTTACTACAGTGCAGTGCAAAGGTAAAGGCTGCACAACACTGGCATTTTGTAAGCAGCTTGCAAACTGAGAGATAACAGTACCTTTCCACTCTGCTGCATTTTCCTTTCCCAGTACAATTCGAATTTTAGGGGGTTTGGACAACTTTCTTTTACTTCTTGCGAAACACTCTGCAGACCTTCTTGTACCCTTTTAAATACGATGGGAGCTGTTTTCTCAACAGGCAAAGTTTCTCCTTAGGAGATACAGTGAAAAAGCTATTTGCTTAGATGTAGGTGACTAGAGGCACTTGCTACAGTGCACTGAAAGGTAATGGCTGCAAAACACTTGCATTGTGGCACAGTTTGCAAACTGATAGAAAACAGTTCCTTTCCACTCTCATGCCTTTTCCATTTATAATAATACTCCAAAGGAAGCTATTTTGGACAACAGTCCTTTTCTTCTTGCAAAGCACTCTGCAGACTTGCGTGCAACCTCTAGAACACCATGGGAGATTTTTTCTGAACAGACACACTTTCTCCTTAAGAGATATAGTAAAAAAGCCATTTGCTTAGATGTAGGTGACTAGAGGCACTTGCTAGCGTGCACTGCGAGTGTAATCTCTGCACAACACTGGGATTGTGTGCCCAGCTTGCAAACTGATATGAAACACTACCTTTCCACTCTCTTGCCTTTCCTTTCACATTTATACTCAAAAGGAAGGCGTTTTGGACAACTTTTGTTTTCTTGTTGCAGAACACTCTGCAGAGCTGCGTGCAACCTCAGGAACACGATGGAAGATGTATTCTGAACTGGAACACTCTCTCCCTGCGGGATACAGTGAAAAACCTCTTTGCTGAGATGTAGGTGGCAAGAGGAACTTACTACAGTGCAGTGCAAAGGTAAAGGCTGCACAACACTGGCATTTTGTAAGCAGCTTGCAAAGTGAGAGATAACAGTACCTTTCCACTCTGCTGCATTTTCCTTTCCCAGTACAATTCGACTTTTAGGGGGTTTGGACAACTTTCTTTTACTTCTTGCGAAACACTCTGTAGACCTTCTTGTACCCTTTTAAATACGATGGGAGCTGTTTTCTCAACAGGCAAAGTTTCTCCTTAGGAGATACAGTGAAAAAGCTATTTGCTTAGATGTAGGTGACTAGAGGCACTTGCTACAGTGCACTGAAAGGTAATGGCTGCAAAACACTTGCATTGTGGCACAGTTTGCAAACTGATAGAAAACAGTTCCTTTCCACTCTCATGCCTTTTCCATTTATAATAATACTCCAAAGGAAGCTATTTTGGACAACAGTCCTTTGCTTCTTGCAAAGCACTCTGCAGACTTGCGTGCAACCTCTAGAACACCATGGGAGATTTTTTCTGAACAGACACACTTTCTCCTTAAGAGATATAGTAAAAAAGCTTTTTCCTTAGATGTAGGTGACAATAGGCACTTGCTAGCGTGCACTGCAAGTGTAATCTCTGCACAACACTGGGATTGTGTGCCCAGCTTGCAAACTGATATGAAACAGTACCTTTCCACTCTCTTGCCTTTCCTTTCACATTAATACTGGAAAGGAAGGCGTTTTGGACAACTTTTGTTTTCTTGTTGCAGAACACTCTGCAGAGCTGCGTGCAACCTCAGGAACACGATGGAAGATGTTTTCTGAACTGGAACACTCTCTCCCTGCGGGATACAGTGAAAAACCTGTTTGCTGAGATGTAGGTGGCAAGAGGAACTTACTACAGTGCAGTGCAAAGGTAAAGGCTGCACAACACAAGCATTTTGTAAGCAGCTTGCAAACTGAGAGATAACAGTACCTTTCCACTCTGCTGCATTTTCCTTTCCCAGTACAATTCGAATTTTAGGGGGTTTGGACAACTTTCTTTTACTTCTTGCGAAACACTCTGCAGACCTTCTTGTACCCTTTTAAATACGATGGGAGCTGTTTTCTCAACAGGCAAAGTTTCTCCTTAGGAGATACAGTGAAAAAGCTATTTGCTTAGATGTAGGTGACTAGAGGCACTTGCTACAGTGCACTGAAAGGTAATGGCTGCAAAACACTTGCATTGTGGCACAGTTTGCAAACTGATAGAAAACAGTTCCTTTCCACTCTCATGCCTTTTCCATTTATAATAATACTCCAAAGGAAGCTATTTTGGACAACAGTCCTTTGCTTCTTGCAAAGCACTCTGCAGACTTGCGTGCAACCTCTAGAACACCATGGGAGATTTTTTCTGAAGAGACACACTTTCTCCTTAAGAGATATAGTAAAAAAGCTATTTGCTTAGATGTAGGTGACTAGAGGCACTTGCTAGCGTGCACTGCGAGTGTAATCTCTGCACAACACTGGGATTGTGTGCCCAGCTTGCAAACTGATATGAAACAGTACCTTTCCACTCTCTTGCCTTTCCTTTCACATTTATACTCAAAAGGAAGGCGTTTTGGACAACTTTTGTTTTCTTGTTGCAGAACACTCTGCAGAGCTGCGTGCAACCTCAGGAACACGATGGAAGATGTATTCTGAACTGGAACACTCTCTCCCTGCGGGATACAGTGAAAAACCTGTTTGCTGAGATGTAGGTGGCAAGAGGAACTTACTACAGTGCAGTGCAAAGGTAAAGGCTGCACAACACTGGCATTTTGTAAGCAGCTTGCAAAGTGAGAGATAACAGTACCTTTCCACTCTGCTGCATTTTCCTTTCCCAGTACAATTCGAATTTTAGGGGGTTTGGACAACTTTCTTTTACTTCTTGCAAAACACTCTGCAGACCTTCTTGTACCCTTTTAAAAACGATGGGAGCTGTTTTCTCAACAGGCAAAGTTTCTCCTTAGGAGATACAGTGAAAAAGCTATTTGCTTAGATGTAGGTGACTAGAGGCACTTGCTACAGTGCACTGAAAGGTAATGGCTGCAAAACACTTGCATTGTGGCACAGTTTGCAAACTGATAGAAAACAGTTCCTTTCCACTCTCATGCCTTTTCCATTTATAATAATACTCCAAAGGAAGCTATTTTGGACAACAGTCCTTTGCTTCTTGCAAAGCACTCTGCAGACTTGCGTGCAACCTCTAGAACACCATGGGAGATTTTTTCTGAACAGACACACTTTCTCCTTAAGAGATATAGTAAAAAAGCTATTTGCTTAGATGTAGGTGACTAGAGGCACTTGCTAGAGTGCACTGCAAATGTAATCTCTGCACAACACTGGGATTGTGTGCCCAGTTTGCAAACTGATATGAAACACTACCTTTCCACTCTCTTGCCTTTCCTTTCACATTTATACTCAAAAGGAAGGCGTTTTGGACAACTTTTGTTTTCTTGTTGCAGAACACTCTGCAGAGCTGCGTGCAACCTCAGGAACACGATGGAAGATGTTTTCTGAACTGGAACACTCTCTCCCTGCGGGATACAGTGAAAAACCTCTTTGCTGAGATTTAGGTTGCAGGAGGAACTTACTACAGTGCAGTACAAAGGTAATGGCTGCACAACACAAGCATTTTGTAAGCAGTTTGCAAAGTGAGAGATAACAGTACCTTTCCACTCTGCTGCATTTTCCTTTCCCAGTACAATTCGAATTTTAGGGGGTTTGGACAACTTTCTTTTACTTCTTGCGAAACACTCTGTAGACCTTCTTGTACCCTTTTAAAAACGATGGGAGCTGTTTTCTCAACAGGCAAAGTTTCTCCTTAGGAGATACAGTGAAAAAGCTATTTGTTTAGATGAAGGTGACTAGAGGCACTTGCTACAGTGCACTGAAAGGTAATGGCTGCAAAACACTTGCATTGTGGCACAGTTTGCAAACTGATAGAAAACAGTTCCTTTCCACTCTCATGCCTTTTCCATTTATAATAATACTCCAAAGGAAGCTATTTTGGACAACAGTCCTTTGCTCCTTGCAAAGCACTCTGCAGACTTGCGTGCAACCTCTAGAACACCATGGGAGATTTTTTCTGAAGAGACACACTTTCTCCTTAAGAGATATAGTAAAAAAGCTATTTGCTTAGATGTAGGTGACTAGAGGCACTTGCTAGCGTGCACTGCGAGTGTAATCTCTGCACAACACTGGGATTGTGTGCCCAGCTTGCAAACTGATATGAAACAGTACCTTTCCACTCTCTTGCCTTTCCTTTCACATTTATACTCAAAAGGAAGGCGTTTTGGACAACTTTTGTTTTCTTGTTGCAGAACACTCTGCAGAGCTGCATGCAACCTCAGGAACACGATGGAAGATGTATTCTGAACTGGAACACTCTCTCCCTGCGGGATACAGTGAAAAACCTGTTTGCTGAGATGTAGGTGGCAAGAGGAACTTACTACAGTGCAGTGCAAAGGTAAAGGCTGCACAACACTGGCATTTTGTAAGCAGCTTGCAAAGTGAGAGATAACAGTACCTTTCCACTCTGCTGCATTTTCCTTTCCCAGTACAATTCGAATTTTAGGGGGTTTGGACAACTTTCTTTTACTTCATGCAAAACCCTCTGCAGACCTTCTTGTACCCTTTTAAAAACTATGGGAGCTGTTTTCTCAACAGGCAAAGTTTCTCCTTAGGAGATACAGTGAAAAAGCTATTTGCTTAGATGTAGGTGACTAGAGGCACTTGCTACAGCGCACTGCAAAGGTAATGGCTGCACAACACTTGCATTTTGGCACAGTTTGCAAACTGATAGAAAACAGTACCCCTGCCCTCTCCTGCATTTTCCTTTCCCAGTGAAGTTCGAATTTTAGGGGTTTTGGACAACTTCCTTTTACCTCTTGCAGAACACTCTGCAGACCTTCTTGTACCTTCTAAAACACCATGGGAGATTTTTTCTGAACAGACACGCTTTCTCCTTAAGAGATATAGTAAAAAAGCTTTTTGCTTAGATGTAGGTGACTAGAGGCACTTGCTAGAGTGCACTGCAAATGTAATCTCTGCACAACACTGGGATTGTGTGCCCAGCTTGCAAACTGATATGAAACACTACCTTTCCACTCTCTTGCCTTTCCTTTCACATTTATACTCAAAAGGAAGGCGTTTTGGACAACTTTTGTTTTCTTGTTGCAGAACACTCTGCAGAGCTGCGTGCAACCTCAGGAACACGATGGAAGATGTTTTCTGAACTGGAACACTCTCTCCCTGCGGGATACAGTGAAAAACCTCTTTGCTGAGATTTAGGTTGCAAGAGGAACTTACTACAGTGCAGTACAAAGGTAATGGCTGCACAACACAAGCATTTTGTAAGCAGTTTGCAAAGTGAGAGATAACAGTACCTTTCCACTCTGCTGCATTTTCCTTTCCCAGTACAATTCGAATTTTAGGGGGTTTGGACAACTTTCTTTTACTTCTTGCGAAACACTCTGTAGACCTTCTTGTACCCTTTTAAAAACCATGGGAGCTTTTTCTGAACTGGAACACTCTCTCCCTGCGGGATACAGTGAAAAACCTGTTTGCTGAGATGTAGGTGGCAAGAGGAACTTAGTACAGTGCACTGCAAAGGTAATGTCTGCCCAACGCTGGGATTGTGTCAGCAGCTGACAAACTGATTAAAAACAGTTCCTTTCCACTCTCATGCCTTTTCCATTTATATTAATACTCCAAAGGAAGCAATTTTGGACAACAGTCCTTTGCTTCTTGCAAAGCCCTCTGCAGATTTGCGTGCAACCTCTAGAACAAGATGGGAGATGTTTTCTGAACAGACACACTTTCTCCTTAAGAGATATAGTAAAAAAGCTTTTTGCTTAGATGTAGGTGACAATTGGCACTTGCTAGCGTGCACTGCAAGTGTAATCTCTGAACAACACTGGGATTGTGTGCCCAGTTTGCAAACTGATATGAAACAGTACCTTTCCACTCTCTTGCCTTTCTTTTCACATTTATACTGGAAAGGCAGGCGTTTTGGACAACTTTTGTTTTCTTGTTGCAGAACAGTCTACAGAGCTGCGTGCAACCTCAGGAACACGATGGAAGATGTTTTCTGAACTGGAACACTCTCTCCCTGCGGGATACAGTGAAAAACCTCTTTGCTGAGATTTAGGTTGCAAGAGGAACTTACTACAGTGCAGTACAAAGGTAATGGCTGCACAACACAAGCATTTTGTAAGCAGCTTGCAAACTGAGAGATAACAGTACCTTTCCACTCTGCTGCATTTTCCTTTCCCAGTACAATTCGAATTTTAGGGGGTTTGGACAACTTTCTTTTACTTCTTGCGAAACACTCTGCAGACCTTCTTGTACCCTTTTAAAAACGATGGGAGCTGTTTTCTCAACAGGCAAAGTTTCTCCTTAGCAGATACAGTGAAAAAGCTATTTGCTTAGATGTAGGTGACTAGAGGCACTTGCTACAGTGCACTGCAAAGGTAATGGCTGCACAACACTTGCATTGTGGCACAGTTTGCAAACTGATAGAAAACAGTACCCCTGCCCTCTCCTGCATTTTCCTTTCCCAGTGAAGTTCGAATTTTAGGGGTTTTGGACAACTTCCTTTTACCTCTTGCAGAACACTCTGCAGACCTTCTTGTACCTTCTAAAACACCATGGGAGATTTTTTCTGAACAGACACGCTTTCTCCTTAAGAGATATAGTAAAAAAGCTTTTTGCTTAGATGTAGGTGACAATAGGCACTTGCTAGAGTGCACTGCAAGTGTAATCTCTGCACAACACTGGGATTGTGTGCCCAGCTTGCAAACTGATATGAAACACTACCTTTCCACTCTCTTGCCTTTCCTTTCACATTTATACTCAAAAGGAAGGCGTTTTGGACAACTTTTGTTTTCTTGTTGCAGAACACTCTGCAGAGCTGCGTGCAACCTCAGGAACACGATGGAAGATGTTTTCTGAACTGGAACACTCTCTCCCTGCGGGATACAGTGAAAAACCTCTTTGCTTAGATTTAGGTGGCAAGAGGAACTTAGTACAGTGCAGTACAAAGGTAATGGCTGCGCAACACAAGCATTTTATAAGCAGTTTGCAAAGTGAGAGATAACAGTACCTTTCTACTCTGCTGCATTTTCCTTTCCCAGTACAATTTGAATTTTAGGGGGTTTGGACAACTTTCTTTTACTTCTTGCGAAACACTCTGCAGACCTTCTTGTACCTTCTAAAACACCATGCGACATGTTTTCTGAACAGGCACACTTTCTCCTTAAGAGATATAGTAAAAAAGCTTTTTGCTTAGATGTAGGTGACAATTGGCACTTGCTAGCGTGCACTGCAAGTGTAATCTCTGAACAACACTGGGATTATGTGCCCATTTTGCAAACTGATATGAAACAGTACCTTTCCACTCTCTTGCCTTTCTTTTCACATTTATACTGGAAAGGAAGGCGTTTTGGACAACTTTTGTTTTCTTGTTGCAGAACAGTCTGCAGAGCTGCGTGCAACCTCAGGAACACGATGGAAGATGTTTTCTGAACTGGAACACTCTCTCCCTGCGGGATACAGTGAAAAACCTGTTTGCTGAGATTTAGGTTGCAAGAGGAACTTACTACAGTGCAGTACAAAGGTAATGGCTGCACAACACAAGCATTTTGTAAGCAGTTTGCAAAGTGAGAGATAACAGTACCTTTCCACTCTGCTGCATTTTCCTTTCCCAGTACAATTCGAATTTTAGGGGGTTTGGACAACTTTCTTTTACTTCTTGCGAAACACTCTGTAGACCTTCTTGTACCCTTTTAAAAACGATGGGAGCTGTTTTCTCAACAGGCAAAGTTTCTCCTTAGGAGATACAGTGAAAAAGCTATTTGCTTAGATGAAGGTGACTAGAGGCACTTGCTACAGTGCACTGTAAAGGTAATGGCTGCACAACACTTGCATTGTGGCACAGTTTACAAACTGATAGAAAACAGTACCCCTGCCCTCTCCTGCATTTTCCTTTCCCAGTGAAGTTCGAATTTTAGGGGGTTTGGACAACTTTCTTTTACTTCTTGCGAAACACTCTGCAGACCTTCTTGTACCTTCTAAAACACCATGCGAGATGTTTTCTGAACAGGCACACTTTCTCCTTAAGAGATATAGTAAAAAAGCTTTTTCCTTAGATGTAGGTGACAATAGGCACTTGCTAGCGTGCACTGCAAGTGTAATCTCTGCACAACACTGGGATTGTGTGCCCAGCTTGCAAACTGATATGAAACAGTACCTTTCCACTCTCTTGCCTTTCCTTTCACATTAATACTGGAAAGGAAGGCGTTTTGGACAACTTTTGTTTTCTTGTTGCAGAACACTCTGCAGAGCTGCGTGCAACCTCAGGAACACGATGGAAGATGTTTTCTGAACTGGAACACTCTCTCCCTGCGGGATACAGTGAAAAACCTCTTTGCTGAGATGTAGGTGGCAAGAGGAACTTACTACAGTGCAGTGCAAAGGTAAAGGCTGCACAACACTGGCATTTTGTAAGCAGCTTGCAAACTGAGAGATAACAGTACCTTTCCACTCTGCTGCATTTTCCTTTCCCAGTACAATTCGAATTTTAGGGGGTTTGGACAACTTTCTTTTACTTCTTGCGAAACACTCTGCAGACCTTCTTGTACCCTTTTAAATACGATGGGAGCTGTTTTCTCAACAGGCAAAGTTTCTCCTTAGGAGATACAGTGAAAAAGCTATTTGCTTAGATGTAGGTGACTAGAGGCACTTGCTACAGTGCACTGAAAGGTAATGGCTGCAAAACACTTGCATTGTGGCACAGTTTGCAAACTGATAGAAAACAGTTCCTTTCCACTCTCATGCCTTTTCCATTTATAATAATACTCCAAAGGAAGCTATTTTGGACAACAGTCCTTTTCTTCTTGCAAAGCACTCTGCAGACTTGCGTGCAACCTCTAGAACACCATGGGAGATTTTTTCTGAACAGACACACTTTCTCCTTAAGAGATATAGTAAAAAAGCCATTTGCTTAGATGTAGGTGACTAGAGGCACTTGCTAGCGTGCACTGCGAGTGTAATCTCTGCACAACACTGGGATTGTGTGCCCAGCTTGCAAACTGATATGAAACACTACCTTTCCACTCTCTTGCCTTTCCTTTCACATTTATACTCAAAAGGAAGGCGTTTTGGACAACTTTTGTTTTCTTGTTGCAGAACACTCTGCAGAGCTGCGTGCAACCTCAGGAACACGATGGAAGATGTATTCTGAACTGGAACACTCTCTCCCTGCGGGATACAGTGAAAAACCTGTTTGCTGAGATGTAGGTGGCAAGAGGAACTTACTACAGTGCAGTGCAAAGGTAAAGGCTGCACAACACTTGCATTTTGTAAGCAGCTTGCAAAGTGAGAGATAACAGTACCTTTCCACTCTGCTGCATTTTCCTTTCCCAGTACAATTCGACTTTTAGGGGGTTTGGACAACTTTCTTTTACTTCTTGCGAAACACTCTGTAGACCTTCTTGTACCCTTTTAAATACGATGGGAGCTGTTTTCTCAACAGGCAAAGTTTCTCCTTAGGAGATACAGTGAAAAAGCTATTTGCTTAGATGTAGGTGACTAGAGGCACTTGCTACAGTGCACTGAAAGGTAATGGCTGCAAAACACTTGCATTGTGGCACAGTTTGCAAACTGATAGAAAACAGTTCCTTTCCACTCTCATGCCTTTTCCATTTATAATAATACTCCAAAGGAAGCTATTTTGGACAACAGTCCTTTGCTTCTTGCAAAGCACTCTGCAGACTTGCGTGCAACCTCTAGAGCACCATGGGAGATTTTTTCTGAACAGACACACTTTCTCCTTAAGAGATATAGTAAAAAAGCTTTTTCCTTAGATGTAGGTGACAATAGGCACTTGCTAGCGTGCACTGCAAGTGTAATCTCTGCACAACACTGGGATTGTGTGCCCAGCTTGCAAACTGATATGAAACAGTACCTTTCCACTCTCTTGCCTTTCCTTTCACATTAATACTGGAAAGGAAGGCGTTTTGGACAACTTTTGTTTTCTTGTTGCAGAACACTCTGCAGAGCTGCGTGCAACCTCAGGAACACGATGGAAGATGTTTTCTGAACTGGAACACTCTCTCCCTGCGGGATACAGTGAAAAACCTCTTTGCTGAGATTTAGGTTGCAAGAGGAACTTACTACAGTGCAGTACAAAGGTAATGGCTGCACAACACAAGCATTTTGTAAGCAGCTTGCAAACTGAGAGATAACAGTACCTTTCCACTCTGCTGCATTTTCCTTTCCCAGTACAATTCGAATTTTAGGGGGTTTGGACAACTTTCTTTTACTTCTTGCGAAACACTCTGCAGACCTTCTTGTACCCTTTTAAAAACGATGGGAGCTGTTTTCTCAACAGGCAAAGTTTCTCCTTAGCAGATACAGTGAAAAAGCTATTTGCTTAGATGTAGGTGACTAGAGGCACTTGCTACAGTGCACTGCAAAGGTAATGGCTGCACAACACTTGCATTGTGGCACAGTTTGCAAACTGATAGAAAACAGTACCCCTGCCCTCTCCTGCATTTTCCTTTCCCAGTGAAGTTCGAATTTTAGGGGTTTTGGACAACTTCCTTTTACCTCTTGCAGAACACTCTGCAGACCTTCTTGTACCTTCTAAAACACCATGGGAGATTTTTTCTGAACAGACACGCTTTCTCCTTAAGAGATATAGTAAAAAAGCTTTTTGCTTAGATGTAGGTGACAATAGGCACTTGCTAGAGTGCACTGCAAGTGTAATCTCTGCACAACACTGGGATTGTGTGCCCAGCTTGCAAACTGATATGAAACACTACCTTTCCACTCTCTTGCCTTTCCTTTCACATTTATACTCAAAAGGAAGGCGTTTTGGACAACTTTTGTTTTCTTGTTGCAGAACACTCTGCAGAGCTGCGTGCAACCTCAGGAACACGATGGAAGATGTTTTCTGAACTGGAACACTCTCTCCCTGCGGGATACAGTGAAAAACCTCTTTGCTTAGATTTAGGTGGCAAGAGGAACTTAGTACAGTGCAGTACAAAGGTAATGGCTGCGCAACACAAGCATTTTATAAGCAGTTTGCAAAGTGAGAGATAACAGTACCTTTCTACTCTGCTGCATTTTCCTTTCCCAGTACAATTTGAATTTTAGGGGGTTTGGACAACTTTCTTTTACTTCTTGCGAAACACTCTGCAGACCTTCTTGTACCTTCTAAAACACCATGCGACATGTTTTCTGAACAGGCACACTTTCTCCTTAAGAGATATAGTAAAAAAGCTTTTTGCTTAGATGTAGGTGACAATTGGCACTTGCTAGCGTGCACTGCAAGTGTAATCTCTGAACAACACTGGGATTATGTGCCCATTTTGCAAACTGATATGAAACAGTACCTTTCCACTCTCTTGCCTTTCTTTTCACATTTATACTGGAAAGGAAGGCGTTTTGGACAACTTTTGTTTTCTTGTTGCAGAACAGTCTGCAGAGCTGCGTGCAACCTCAGGAACACGATGGAAGATGTTTTCTGAACTGGAACACTCTCTCCCTGCGGGATACAGTGAAAAACCTGTTTGCTGAGATTTAGGTTGCAAGAGGAACTTACTACAGTGCAGTACAAAGGTAATGGCTGCACAACACAAGCATTTTGTAAGCAGTTTGCAAAGTGAGAGATAACAGTACCTTTCCACTCTGCTGCATTTTCCTTTCCCAGTACAATTCGAATTTTAGGGGGTTTGGACAACTTTCTTTTACTTCTTGCGAAACACTCTGTAGACCTTCTTGTACCCTTTTAAAAACGATGGGAGCTGTTTTCTCAACAGGCAAAGTTTCTCCTTAGGAGATACAGTGAAAAAGCTATTTGCTTAGATGAAGGTGACTAGAGGCACTTGCTACAGTGCACTGTAAAGGTAATGGCTGCACAACACTTGCATTGTGGCACAGTTTACAAACTGATAGAAAACAGTACCCCTGCCCTCTCCTGCATTTTCCTTTCCCAGTGAAGTTCGAATTTTAGGGGGTTTGGACAACTTTCTTTTACTTCTTGCGAAACACTCTGCAGACCTTCTTGTACCTTCTAAAACACCATGCGAGATGTTTTCTGAACAGGCACACTTTCTCCTTAAGAGATATAGTAAAAAAGCTTTTTCCTTAGATGTAGGTGACAATAGGCACTTGCTAGCGTGCACTGCAAGTGTAATCTCTGCACAACACTGGGATTGTGTGCCCAGCTTGCAAACTGATATGAAACAGTACCTTTCCACTCTCTTGCCTTTCCTTTCACATTAATACTGGAAAGGAAGGCGTTTTGGACAACTTTTGTTTTCTTGTTGCAGAACACTCTGCAGAGCTGCGTGCAACCTCAGGAACACGATGGAAGATGTTTTCTGAACTGGAACACTCTCTCCCTGCGGGATACAGTGAAAAACCTCTTTGCTGAGATGTAGGTGGCAAGAGGAACTTACTACAGTGCAGTGCAAAGGTAAAGGCTGCACAACACTGGCATTTTGTAAGCAGCTTGCAAAGTGAGAGATAACAGTACCTTTCCACTCTGCTGCATTTTCCTTTCCCAGTACAATTCGACTTTTAGGGGGTTTGGACAACTTTCTTTTACTTCTTGCGAAACACTCTGTAGACCTTCTTGTACCCTTTTAAATACGATGGGAGCTGTTTTCTCAACAGGCAAAGTTTCTCCTTAGGAGATACAGTGAAAAAGCTATTTGCTTAGATGTAGGTGACTAGAGGCACTTGCTACAGTGCACTGAAAGGTAATGGCTGCAAAACACTTGCATTGTGGCACAGTTTGCAAACTGATAGAAAACAGTTCCTTTCCACTCTCATGCCTTTTCCATTTATAATAATACTCCAAAGGAAGCTATTTTGGACAACAGTCCTTTGCTTCTTGCAAAGCACTCTGCAGACTTGCGTGCAACCTCTAGAACACCATGGGAGATTTTTTCTGAACAGACACACTTTCTCCTTAAGAGATATAGTAAAAAAGCTTTTTCCTTAGATGTAGGTGACAATAGGCACTTGCTAGCGTGCACTGCAAGTGTAATCTCTGCACAACACTGGGATTGTGTGCCCAGCTTGCAAACTGATATGAAACAGTACCTTTCCACTCTCTTGCCTTTCCTTTCACATTAATACTGGAAAGGAAGGCGTTTTGGACAACTTTTGTTTTCTTGTTGCAGAACACTCTGCAGAGCTGCGTGCAACCTCAGGAACACGATGGAAGATGTTTTCTGAACTGGAACACTCTCTCCCTGCGGGATACAGTGAAAAACCTGTTTGCTGAGATGTAGGTGGCAAGAGGAACTTACTACAGTGCAGTGCAAAGGTAAAGGCTGCACAACACAAGCATTTTGTAAGCAGCTTGCAAACTGAGAGATAACAGTACCTTTCCACTCTGCTGCATTTTCCTTTCCCAGTACAATTCGAATTTTAGGGGGTTTGGACAACTTTCTTTTACTTCTTGCGAAACACTCTGCAGACCTTCTTGTACCCTTTTAAATACGATGGGAGCTGTTTTCTCAACAGGCAAAGTTTCTCCTTAGGAGATACAGTGAAAAAGCTATTTGCTTAGATGTAGGTGACTAGAGGCACTTGCTACAGTGCACTGAAAGGTAATGGCTGCAAAACACTTGCATTGTGGCACAGTTTGCAAACTGATAGAAAACAGTTCCTTTCCACTCTCATGCCTTTTCCATTTATAATAATACTCCAAAGGAAGCAATTTTGGACAACAGTCCTTTGCTTCTTGCAAAGCACTCTGCAGACTTGCGTGCAACCTCTAGAACACCATGGGAGATTTTTTCTGAAGAGACACACTTTCTCCTTAAGAGATATAGTAAAAAAGCTATTTGCTTAGATGTAGGTGACTAGAGGCACTTGCTAGCGTGCACTGCGAGTGTAATCTCTGCACAACACTGGGATTGTGTGCCCAGCTTGCAAACTGATATGAAACAGTACCTTTCCACTCTCTTGCCTTTCCTTTCACATTTATACTGGAAAGGAAGGCGTTTTGGACAACTTTTGTTTTCTTGTTGCAGAACACTCTGCAGAGCTGCGTGCAACCTCAGGAACACGATGGAAGATGTTTTCTGAACTGGAACACTCTCTCCCTGCGGGATACAGTGAAAAACCTGTTTGCTGAGATGTAGGTGGCAAGAGGAACTTACTACAGTGCAGTGCAAAGGTAAAGGCTGCACAACACTGGCATTTTGTAAGCAGCTTGCAAAGTGAGAGATAACAGTACCTTTCCACTCTGCTGCATTTTCCTTTCCCAGTACAATTCGAATTTTAGGGGGTTTGGACAACTTTCTTTTACTTCTTGCGAAACACTCTGCAGACCTTCTTGTACCCTTTTAAAAACGATGGGAGCTGTTTTCTCAACAGGCAAAGTTTCTCCTTAGGAGATACAGTGAAAAAGCTATTTGCTTAGATGTAGGTGACTAGAGGCACTTGCTACAGTGCACTGAAAGGTAATGGCTGCAAAACACTTGCATTGTGGCACAGTTTGCAAACTGATAGAAAACAGTTCCTTTCCACTCTCATGCCTTTTCCATTTATAATAATACTCCAAAGGAAGCTATTTTGGACAACAGTCCTTTGCTTCTTGCAAAGCACTCTGCAGACTTGCGTGCAACCTCTAGAACACCATGGGAGATTTTTTCTGAACAGACACACTTTCTCCTTAAGAGATATAGTAAGAAAGCTATTTGCTTAGATGTAGGTGACTAGAGGCACTTGCTAGAGTGCACTGCAAATGTAATCTCTGCACAACACTGGGATTGTGTGCCCAGTTTGCAAACTGATATGAAACACTACCTTTCCACTCTCTTGCCTTTCCTTTCACATTTATACTCAAAAGGAAGGCGTTTTGGACAACTTTTGTTTTCTTGTTGCAGAACACTCTGCAGAGCTGCGTGCAACCTCAGGAACACGATGGAAGATGTTTTCTGAACTGGAACACTCTCTCCCTGCGGGATACAGTGAAAAACCTCTTTGCTGAGATTTAGGTTGCAGGAGGAACTTACTACAGTGCAGTACAAAGGTAATGGCTGCACAACACAAGCATTTTGTAAGCAGTTTGCAAAGTGAGAGATAACAGTACCTTTCCACTCTGCTGCATTTTCCTTTCCCAGTACAATTCGAATTTTAGGGGGTTTGGACAACTTTCTTTTACTTCTTGCGAAACACTCTGTAGACCTTCTTGTACCCTTTTAAAAACGATGGGAGCTGTTTTCTCAACAGGCAAAGTTTCTCCTTAGGAGATACAGTGAAAAAGCTATTTGCTTAGATGAAGGTGACTAGAGGCACTTGCTACAGTGCACTGAAAGGTAATGGCTGCAAAACACTTGCATTGTGGCACAGTTTGCAAACTGATAGAAAACAGTTCCTTTCCACTCTCATGCCTTTTCCATTTATAATAATACTCCAAAGGAAGCTATTTTGGACAACAGTCCTTTGCTTCTTGCAAAGCACTCTGCAGACTTGCGTGCAACCTCTAGAACACCATGGGAGATTTTTTCTGAAGAGACACACTTTCTCCTTAAGAGATATAGTAAAAAAGCTATTTGCTTAGATGTAGGTGACTAGAGGCACTTGCTAGCGTGCACTGCGAGTGTAATCTCTGCACAACACTGGGATTGTGTGCCCAGCTTGCAAACTGATATGAAACAGTACCTTTCCACTCTCTTGCCTTTCCTTTCACATTTATACTCAAAAGGAAGGCGTTTTGGACAACTTTTGTTTTCTTGTTGCAGAACACTCTGCAGAGCTGCATGCAACCTCAGGAACACGATGGAAGATGTATTCTGAACTGGAACACTCTCTCCCTGCGGGATACAGTGAAAAACCTGTTTGCTGAGATGTAGGTGGCAAGAGGAACTTACTACAGTGCAGTGCAAAGGTAAAGGCTGCACAATACTGGCATTTTGTAAGCAGTTTGCAAAGTGAGAGATAACAGTACCTTTCCACTCTGCTGCATTTTCCTTTCCCAGTACAATTCGAATTTTAGGGGGTTTGGACAACTTTCTTTTACTTCATGCAAAACCCTCTGCAGACCTTCTTGTACCCTTTTAAAAACGATGGGAGCTGTTTTCTCAACAGGCAAAGTTTCTCCTTAGGAGATACAGTGAAAAAGCTATTTGCTTAGATGTAGGTGACTAGAGGCACTTGCTACAGTGCACTGCAAAGGTAATGGCTGCACAACACTTGCATTGTGGCACAGTTTGCAAACTGATAGAAAACAGTTCCTTTCCACTCTCATGCCTTTTCCATTTATATTAATACTCCAAAGGAAGCAATTTTGGACAACAGTCCTTTGCTTCTTGCAAAGCCCTCTGCAGATTTGCGTGCAACCTCTAGAACAAGATGGGAGATGTTTTCTGAACAGACACACTTTCTCCTTAAGAGATATAGTAAAAAAGCTTTTTGCTTAGATGTAGGTGACAATTGCCACTTGCTAGCGTGCACTGCAAGTGTAATCTCTGCACAACACTGGGATTGTGTGCCCAGTTTGCAAACTGATATGAAACAGTACCTTTCCACTCTCTTGCCTTTCTTTTCACATTTATACTCAAAAGGAAGGCGTTTTGGACAACTTTTGTTTTCTTGTTGCAGAACAGTCTACAGAGCTGCGTGCAACCTCAGGAACACGATGGAAGATGTTTTCTGAACTGGAACACTCTCTCCCTGCGGGATACAGTGAAAAACCTGTTTGCTGAGATTTAGGTTGCAAGAGGAACTTACTACAGTGCAGTACAAAGGTAATGGCTGCACAACACAAGCATTTTGTAAGCAGCTTGCAAACTGAGAGATAACAGTACCTTTCCACTCTGCTGCATTTTCCTTCCTCAGTACAATTCGAATTTTAGGGGGTTTGGACAACTTTCTTTTACTTCTTGCGAAACACTCTGCAGACCTTCTTGTACCCTTTTAAAAACGATGGGAGCTGTTTTCTCAACAGGCAAAGTTTCTCCTTAGGAGATACAGTGAAAAAGCTATTTGCTTAGATGTAGGTGACTAGAGGCACTTGCTACAGCGCACTGCAAAGGTAATGGCTGCACAACACTTGCATTTTGGCACAGTTTGCAAACTGATAGAAAACAGTACCCCTGCCCTCTCCTGCATTTTCCTTTCCCAGTGAAGTTCGAATTTTAGGGGTTTTGGACAACTTCCTTTTACCTCTTGCAGAACACTCTGCAGACCTTCTTGTACCTTCTAAAACACCATGGGAGATTTTTTCTGAACAGACACGCTTTCTCCTTAAGAGATATAGTAAAAAAGCTTTTTGCTTAGATGTAGGTGACTAGAGGCACTTGCTAGAGTGCACTGCAAATGTAATCTCTGCACAACACTGGGATTGTGTGCCCAGCTTGCAAACTGATATGAAACACTACCTTTCCACTCTCTTGCCTTTCCTTTCACATTTATACTCAAAAGGAAGGCGTTTTGGACAACTTTTGTTTTCTTGTTGCAGAACACTCTGCAGAGCTGCGTGCAACCTCAGGAACACGATGGAAGATGTTTTCTGAACTGGAACACTCTCTCCCTGCGGGATACAGTGAAAAACCTCTTTGCTGAGATTTAGGTTGCAAGAGGAACTTACTACAGTGCAGTACAAAGGTAATGGCTGCACAACACAAGCATTTTGTAAGCAGTTTGCAAAGTGAGAGATAACAGTACCTTTCCACTCTGCTGCATTTTCCTTTCCCAGTACAATTCGAATTTTAGGGGGTTTGGACAACTTTCTTTTACTTCTTGCGAAACACTCTGTAGACCTTCTTGTACCCTTTTAAAAACGATGGGAGCTGTTTTCTCAACAGGCAAAGTTTCTCCTTAGGAGATACAGTGAAAAAGCTATTTGCTTAGATGAAGGTGACTAGAGGCACTTGCTACAGTGCACTGCAAAGGTAATGGCTGCACAACACTTGCATTGTGGTACAGTTTACAAACTGATAGAAAACAGTACCCCAGCCCTCTCCTGCATTTTCCTTTCCCAGTGAAGTTCGAATTTTAGGGGGTTTGGACAACTTTCTTTTACTTCTTGCGAAACACTCTGCAGACCTTCTTGTACCTTCTAAAACACCATGAGAGATGTTTTCTGAACAGGCACACTTTCTCCTTAAGAGATATAGTAAAAAAGCTTTTTGCTTAGATGTAGGTGACAATAGGCACTTGCTAGCGTGCACTGCAAGTGTAATCTCTGCACAACACTGGGATTGTGTGCCCAGCTTGCAAACTGATATGAAACAGTACCTTTCCACTCTCTTGCCTTTCCTTTCACATTAATACTGGAAAGGAAGGCGTTTTGGACAACTTTTGTTTTCTTGTTGCAGAACACTCTGCAGAGCTGCGTGCAACCTCAGGAACACGATGGAAGATGTTTTCTGAACTGGAACACTCTCTCCCTGCGGGATACAGTGAAAAACCTGTTTGCTGAGATGTAGGTGGCAAGAGGAACTTACTACAGTGCAGTGCAAAGGTAAAGGCTGCACAACACAAGCATTTTGTAAGCAGCTTGCAAACTGAGAGATAACAGTACCTTTCCACTCTGCTGCATTTTCCTTTCCCAGTACAATTCGAATTTTAGGGGGTTTGGACAACTTTCTTTTACTTCTTGCGAAACACTCTGTAGACCTTCTTGTACCCTTTTAAATACGATGGGAGCTGTTTTCTCAACAGGCAAAGTTTCTCCTTAGGAGATACAGTGAAAAAGCTATTTGCTTAGATGTAGGTGACTAGAGGCACTTGCTACAGTGCACTGAAAGGTAATGGCTGCAAAACACTTGCATTGTGGCACAGTTTGCAAACTGATAGAAAACAGTTCCTTTCCACTCTCATGCCTTTTCCATTTATAATAATACTCCAAAGGAAGCTATTTTGGACAACAGTCCTTTGCTTCTTGCAAAGCACTCTGCAGACTTGCGTGCAACCTCTAGAACACCATGGGAGATTTTTTCTGAAGAGACACACTTTCTCCTTAAGAGATATAGTAAAAAAGCTATTTGCTTAGATGTAGGTGACTAGAGGCACTTGCTAGCGTGCACTGCGAGTGTAATCTCTGCACAACACTGGGATTGTGTGCCCAGCTTGCAAACTGATATGAAACAGTACCTTTCCACTCTCTTGCCTTTCCTTTCACATTTATACTCAAAAGGAAGGCGTTTTGGACAACTTTTGTTTTCTTGTTGCAGAACACTCTGCAGAGCTGCGTGCAACCTCAGGAACACGATGGAAGATGTATTCTGAACTGGAACACTCTCTCCCTGCGGGATACAGTGAAAAACCTGTTTGCTGAGATGTAGGTGGCAAGAGGAACTTACTACAGTGCAGTGCAAAGGTAAAGGCTGCACAACACTGGCATTTTGTAAGCAGCTTGCAAACTGAGAGATAACAGTACCTTTCCACTCTGCTGCATTTTCCTTTCCCAGTACAATTCGAATTTTAGGGGGTTTGGACAACTTTCTTTTACTTCTTGCGAAACACTCTGTAGACCTTCTTGTACCCTTTTAAATACGATGGGAGCTGTTTTCTCAACAGGCAAAGTTTCTCCTTAGGAGATACAGTGAAAAAGCTATTTGCTTAGATGTAGGTGACTAGAGGCACTTGCTACAGTGCACTGAAAGGTAATGGCTGCAAAACACTTGCATTGTGGCACAGTTTGCAAACTGATAGAAAACAGTTCCTTTCCACTCTCATGCCTTTTCCATTTATAATAATACTCCAAAGGAAGCTATTTTGGACAACAGTCCTTTGCTTCTTGCAAAGCACTCTGCAGACTTGCGTGCAACCTCTAGAACACCATGGGAGATTTTTTCTGAAGAGACACACTTTCTCCTTAAGAGATATAGTAAAAAAGCTATTTGCTTAGATGTAGGTGACTAGAGGCACTTGCTAGCGTGCACTGCGAGTGTAATCTCTGCACAACACTGGGATTGTGTGCCCAGCTTGCAAACTGATATGAAACACTACCTTTCCACTCTCTTGCCTTTCCTTTCACATTTATACTCAAAAGGAAGGCGTTTTGGACAACTTTTGTTTTCTTGTTGCAGAACACTCTGCAGAGCTGCGTGCAACCTCAGGAACACGATGGAAGATGTATTCTGAACTGGAACACTCTCTCCCTGCGGGATACAGTGAAAAACCTCTTTGCTGAGATGTAGGTGGCAAGAGGAACTTACTACAGTGCAGTGCAAAGGTAAAGGCTGCACAACACTGGCATTTTGTAAGCAGCTTGCAAAGTGAGAGATAACAGTACCTTTCCACTCTGCTGCATTTTCCTTTCCCAGTACAATTCGAATTTTAGGGGGTTTGGACAACTTTCTTTTACTTCTTGCGAAACACTCTGCAGACCTTCTTGTACCCTTTTAAAAACGATGGGAGCTGTTTTCTCAACAGGCAAAGTTTCTCCTTAGGAGATACAGTGAAAAAGCTATTTGCTTAGATGTAGGTGACTAGAGGCACTTGCTACAGTGCACTGAAAGGTAATGGCTGCAAAACACTTGCATTGTGGCACAGTTTGCAAACTGATAGAAAACAGTTCCTTTCCACTCTCATGCCTTTTCCATTTATAATAATACTCCAAAGGAAGCTATTTTGGACAACAGTCCTTTGCTTCTTTCAAAGCACTCTGCAGACTTGCGTGCAACCTCTAGAACACCATGGGAGATTTTTTCTGAACAGACACACTTTCTCCTTAAGAGATATAGTAAAAAAGCTATTTGCTTAGATGTAGGTGACTAGAGGCACTTGCTAGAGTGCACTGCAAATGTAATCTCTGCACAACACTGGGATTGTGTGCCCAGTTTGCAAACTGATATGAAACACTACCTTTCCACTCTCTTGCCTTTCCTTTCACATTTATACTCAAAAGGAAGGCGTTTTGGACAACTTTTGTTTTCTTGTTGCAGAACACTCTGCAGAGCTGCGTGCAACCTCAGGAACACGATGGAAGATGTTTTCTGAACTGGAACACTCTCTCCCTGCGGGATACAGTGAAAAACCTCTTTGCTGAGATGTAGGTGGCAAGAGGAACTTACTACAGTGCAGTGCAAAGGTAAAGGCTGCACAACACAAGCATTTTGTAAGCAGCTTGCAAACTGAGAGATAACAGTACCTTTCCACTCTGCTGCAATTTCCTTTCCCATTACAATTCGAATTTTAGGGGGTTTGGAAAACTTTCTTTTACTTCTTGCGAAACACTCTGCAGACCTTCTTGTACCCTTTTAAAAACCATGGGAGCTTTTTCTGAACTGGAACACTCTCTCCCTGCGGGATACAGTGAAAAACCTCTTTGCTGAGATGTAGGTGGCAAGAGGAACTTAGTACTGTGCACTGCAAAGGTAATGTCTGCCCAACGCTGGGATTGTGTCAGCAGCTGACAAACTGATTAAAAACAGTTCCTTTCCACTCTCATGCCTTTTCCATTTATATTAATACTCCAAAGGAAGCAATTTTGGACAACAGTCCTTTGCTTCTTGCAAAGCCCTCTTCAGATTTGCGTGCAACCTCTAGAACAAGATGGGAGATGTTTTCTGAACAGACACACTTTCTCCTTAAGAGATATAGTAAAAAAGCTTTTTGCTTAGATGTAGGTGACAATAGGCACTTGCTAGCGTGCACTGCAAGTGTAATCTCTGAACAACACTGGGATTGTGTGCCCAGTTTGCAAACTGATATGAAACAGTACCTTTCCACTCTCTTGCCTTTCTTTTCACATTTATACTGGAAAGGCAGGCGTTTTGGACAACTTTTGTTTTCTTGTTGCAGAACAGTCTACAGAGCTGCGTGCAACCTCAGGAACACGATGGAAGATGTTTTCTGAACTGGAACACTCTCTCCCTGCGGGATACAGTGAAAAACCTGTTTGCTGAGATTTAGGTTGCAAGAGGAACTTACTACAGTGCAGTACAAAGGTAATGGCTGCACAACACAAGCATTTTGTAAGCAGCTTGCAAACTGAGAGATAACAGTACCTTTCCACTCTGCTGCATTTTCCTTCCTCAGTACAATTCGAATTTTAGGGGGTTTGGACAACTTTCTTTTACTTCTTGCGAAACACTCTGCAGACCTTCTTGTACCCTTTTAAAAACGATGGGAGCTGTTTTCTCAACAGGCAAAGTTTCTCCTTAGGAGATACAGTGAAAAAGCTATTTGCTTAGATGTAGGTGACTAGAGGCACTTGCTACAGCGCACTGCAAAGGTAATGGCTGCACAACACTTGCATTTTGGCACAGTTTGCAAACTGATAGAAAACAGTACCCCTGCCCTCTCCTGCATTTTCCTTTCCCAGTGAAGTTCGAATTTTAGGGGTTTTGGACAACTTCCTTTTACCTCTTGCAGAACACTCTGCAGACCTTCTTGTACCTTCTAAAACACCATGGGAGATTTTTTCTGAACAGACACGCTTTCTCCTTAAGAGATATAGTAAAAAAGCTTTTTGCTTAGATGTAGGTGACTAGAGGCACTTGCTAGAGTGCACTGCAAATGTAATCTCTGCACAACACTGGGATTGTGTGCCCAGCTTGCAAACTGATATGAAACACTACCTTTCCACTCTCTTGCCTTTCCTTTCACATTTATACTCAAAAGGAAGGCGTTTTGGACAACTTTTGTTTTCTTGTTGCAGAACACTCTGCAGAGCTGCGTGCAACCTCAGGAACACGATGGAAGATGTTTTCTGAACTGGAACACTCTCTCCCTGCGGGATACAGTGAAAAACCTCTTTGCTGAGATTTAGGTTGCAAGAGGAACTTACTACAGTGCAGTACAAAGGTAATGGCTGCACAACACAAGCATTTTGTAAGCAGTTTGCAAAGTGAGAGATAACAGTACCTTTCCACTCTGCTGCATTTTCCTTTCCCAGTACAATTCGAATTTTAGGGGGTTTGGACAACTTTCTTTTACTTCTTGCGAAACACTCTGTAGACCTTCTTGTACCCTTTTAAAAACGATGGGAGCTGTTTTCTCAACAGGCAAAGTTTCTCCTTAGGAGATACAGTGAAAAAGCTATTTGCTTAGATGAAGGTGACTAGAGGCACTTGCTACAGTGCACTGCAAAGGTAATGGCTGCACAACACTTGCATTGTGGTAGAGTTTACAAACTGATAGAAAACAGTACCCCTGCCCTCTCCTGCATTTTCCTTTCCCAGTGAAGTTCGAATTTTAGGGGGTTTGGACAACTTTCTTTTACTTCTTGCGAAACACTCTGCAGACCTTCTTGTACCTTCTAAAACACCATGAGAGATGTTTTCTGAACAGGCACACTTTCTCCTTAAGAGATATAGTAAAAAAGCTTTTTGCTTAGATGTAGGTGACAATAGGCACTTGCTAGCGTGCACTGCAAGTGTAATCTCTGCACAACACTGGGATTGTGTGCCCAGCTTGCAAACTGATATGAAACAGTACCTTTCCACTCTCTTGCCTTTCCTTTCACATTAATACTGGAAAGGAAGGCGTTTTGGACAACTTTTGTTTTCTTGTTGCAGAACACTCTGCAGAGCTGCGTGCAACCTCAGGAACACGATGGAAGATGTTTTCTGAACTGGAACACTCTCTCCCTGCGGGATACAGTGAAAAACCTGTTTGCTGAGATGTAGGTGGCAAGAGGAACTTACTACAGTGCAGTGCAAAGGTAAAGGCTGCACAACACAAGCATTTTGTAAGCAGCTTGCAAACTGAGAGATAACAGTACCTTTCCACTCTGCTGCATTTTCCTTTCCCAGTACAATTCGAATTTTAGGGGGTTTGGACAACTTTCTTTTACTTCTTGCGAAACACTCTGTAGACCTTCTTGTACCCTTTTAAATACGATGGGAGCTGTTTTCTCAACAGGCAAAGTTTCTCCTTAGGAGATACAGTGAAAAAGCTATTTGCTTAGATGTAGGTGACTAGAGGCACTTGCTACAGTGCACTGAAAGGTAATGGCTGCAAAACACTTGCATTGTGGCACAGTTTGCAAACTGATAGAAAACAGTTCCTTTCCACTCTCATGCCTTTTCCATTTATAATAATACTCCAAAGGAAGCTATTTTGGACAACAGTCCTTTGCTTCTTGCAAAGCACTCTGCAGACTTGCGTGCAACCTCTAGAACACCATGGGAGATTTTTTCTGAAGAGACACACTTTCTCCTTAAGAGATATAGTAAAAAAGCTATTTGCTTAGATGTAGGTGACTAGAGGCACTTGCTAGCGTGCACTGCGAGTGTAATCTCTGCACAACACTGGGATTGTGTGCCCAGCTTGCAAACTGATATGAAACAGTACCTTTCCACTCTCTTGCCTTTCCTTTCACATTTATACTCAAAAGGAAGGCGTTTTGGACAACTTTTGTTTTCTTGTTGCAGAACACTCTGCAGAGCTGCGTGCAACCTCAGGAACACGATGGAAGATGTATTCTGAACTGGAACACTCTCTCCCTGCGGGATACAGTGAAAAACCTGTTTGCTGAGATGTAGGTGGCAAGAGGAACTTACTACAGTGCAGTGCAAAGGTAAAGGCTGCACAACACTGGCATTTTGTAAGCAGCTTGCAAACTGAGAGATAACAGTACCTTTCCACTCTGCTGCATTTTCCTTTCCCAGTACAATTCGAATTTTAGGGGGTTTGGACAACTTTCTTTTACTTCTTGCGAAACACTCTGTAGACCTTCTTGTACCCTTTTAAATACGATGGGAGCTGTTTTCTCAACAGGCAAAGTTTCTCCTTAGGAGATACAGTGAAAAAGCTATTTGCTTAGATGTAGGTGACTAGAGGCACTTGCTACAGTGCACTGAAAGGTAATGGCTGCAAAACACTTGCATTGTGGCACAGTTTGCAAACTGATAGAAAACAGTTCCTTTCCACTCTCATGCCTTTTCCATTTATAATAATACTCCAAAGGAAGCTATTTTGGACAACAGTCCTTTGCTTCTTGCAAAGCACTCTGCAGACTTGCGTGCAACCTCTAGAACACCATGGGAGATTTTTTCTGAAGAGACACACTTTCTCCTTAAGAGATATAGTAAAAAAGCTATTTGCTTAGATGTAGGTGACTAGAGGCACTTGCTAGCGTGCACTGCGAGTGTAATCTCTGCACAACACTGGGATTGTGTGCCCAGCTTGCAAACTGATATGAAACACTACCTTTCCACTCTCTTGCCTTTCCTTTCACATTTATACTCAAAAGGAAGGCGTTTTGGACAACTTTTGTTTTCTTGTTGCAGAACACTCTGCAGAGCTGCGTGCAACCTCAGGAACACGATGGAAGATGTATTCTGAACTGGAACACTCTCTCCCTGCGGGATACAGTGAAAAACCTCTTTGCTGAGATGTAGGTGGCAAGAGGAACTTACTACAGTGCAGTGCAAAGGTAAAGGCTGCACAACACTGGCATTTTGTAAGCAGCTTGCAAAGTGAGAGATAACAGTACCTTTCCACTCTGCTGCATTTTCCTTTCCCAGTACAATTCGAATTTTAGGGGGTTTGGACAACTTTCTTTTACTTCTTGCGAAACACTCTGCAGACCTTCTTGTACCCTTTTAAAAACGATGGGAGCTGTTTTCTCAACAGGCAAAGTTTCTCCTTAGGAGATACAGTGAAAAAGCTATTTGCTTAGATGTAGGTGACTAGAGGCACTTGCTACAGTGCACTGAAAGGTAATGGCTGCAAAACACTTGCATTGTGGCACAGTTTGCAAACTGATAGAAAACAGTTCCTTTCCACTCTCATGCCTTTTCCATTTATAATAATACTCCAAAGGAAGCTATTTTGGACAACAGTCCTTTGCTTCTTTCAAAGCACTCTGCAGACTTGCGTGCAACCTCTAGAACACCATGGGAGATTTTTTCTGAACAGACACACTTTCTCCTTAAGAGATATAGTAAAAAAGCTATTTGCTTAGATGTAGGTGACTAGAGGCACTTGCTAGAGTGCACTGCAAATGTAATCTCTGCACAACACTGGGATTGTGTGCCCAGTTTGCAAACTGATATGAAACACTACCTTTCCACTCTCTTGCCTTTCCTTTCACATTTATACTCAAAAGGAAGGCGTTTTGGACAACTTTTGTTTTCTTGTTGCAGAACACTCTGCAGAGCTGCGTGCAACCTCAGGAACACGATGGAAGATGTTTTCTGAACTGGAACACTCTCTCCCTGCGGGATACAGTGAAAAACCTCTTTGCTGAGATGTAGGTGGCAAGAGGAACTTACTACAGTGCAGTGCAAAGGTAAAGGCTGCACAACACAAGCATTTTGTAAGCAGCTTGCAAACTGAGAGATAACAGTACCTTTCCACTCTGCTGCAATTTCCTTTCCCATTACAATTCGAATTTTAGGGGGTTTGGAAAACTTTCTTTTACTTCTTGCGAAACACTCTGCAGACCTTCTTGTACCCTTTTAAAAACCATGGGAGCTTTTTCTGAACTGGAACACTCTCTCCCTGCGGGATACAGTGAAAAACCTCTTTGCTGAGATGTAGGTGGCAAGAGGAACTTAGTACTGTGCACTGCAAAGGTAATGTCTGCCCAACGCTGGGATTGTGTCAGCAGCTGACAAACTGATTAAAAACAGTTCCTTTCCACTCTCATGCCTTTTCCATTTATATTAATACTCCAAAGGAAGCAATTTTGGACAACAGTCCTTTGCTTCTTGCAAAGCCCTCTTCAGATTTGCGTGCAACCTCTAGAACAAGATGGGAGATGTTTTCTGAACAGACACACTTTCTCCTTAAGAGATATAGTAAAAAAGCTTTTTGCTTAGATGTAGGTGACAATAGGCACTTGCTAGCGTGCACTGCAAGTGTAATCTCTGAACAACACTGGGATTGTGTGCCCAGTTTGCAAACTGATATGAAACAGTACCTTTCCACTCTCTTGCCTTTCTTTTCACATTTATACTGGAAAGGCAGGCGTTTTGGACAACTTTTGTTTTCTTGTTGCAGAACAGTCTACAGAGCTGCGTGCAACCTCAGGAACACGATGGAAGATGTTTTCTGAACTGGAACACTCTCTCCCTGCGGGATACAGTGAAAAACCTGTTTGCTGAGATTTAGGTTGCAAGAGGAACTTACTACAGTGCAGTACAAAGGTAATGGCTGCACAACACAAGCATTTTGTAAGCAGCTTGCAAACTGAGAGATAACAGTACCTTTCCACTCTGCTGCATTTTCCTTCCTCAGTACAATTCGAATTTTAGGGGGTTTGGACAACTTTCTTTTACTTCTTGCGAAACACTCTGCAGACCTTCTTGTACCCTTTTAAAAACGATGGGAGCTGTTTTCTCAACAGGCAAAGTTTCTCCTTAGGAGATACAGTGAAAAAGCTATTTGCTTAGATGTAGGTGACTAGAGGCACTTGCTACAGCGCACTGCAAAGGTAATGGCTGCACAACACTTGCATTTTGGCACAGTTTGCAAACTGATAGAAAACAGTACCCCTGCCCTCTCCTGCATTTTCCTTTCCCAGTGAAGTTCGAATTTTAGGGGTTTTGGACAACTTCCTTTTACCTCTTGCAGAACACTCTGCAGACCTTCTTGTACCTTCTAAAACACCATGGGAGATTTTTTCTGAACAGACACGCTTTCTCCTTAAGAGATATAGTAAAAAAGCTTTTTGCTTAGATGTAGGTGACTAGAGGCACTTGCTAGAGTGCACTGCAAATGTAATCTCTGCACAACACTGGGATTGTGTGCCCAGCTTGCAAACTGATATGAAACACTACCTTTCCACTCTCTTGCCTTTCCTTTCACATTTATACTCAAAAGGAAGGCGTTTTGGACAACTTTTGTTTTCTTGTTGCAGAACACTCTGCAGAGCTGCGTGCAACCTCAGGAACACGATGGAAGATGTTTTCTGAACTGGAACACTCTCTCCCTGCGGGATACAGTGAAAAACCTCTTTGCTGAGATTTAGGTTGCAAGAGGAACTTACTACAGTGCAGTACAAAGGTAATGGCTGCACAACACAAGCATTTTGTAAGCAGTTTGCAAAGTGAGAGATAACAGTACCTTTCCACTCTGCTGCATTTTCCTTTCCCAGTACAATTCGAATTTTAGGGGGTTTGGACAACTTTCTTTTACTTCTTGCGAAACACTCTGTAGACCTTCTTGTACCCTTTTAAAAACGATGGGAGCTGTTTTCTCAACAGGCAAAGTTTCTCCTTAGGAGATACAGTGAAAAAGCTATTTGCTTAGATGAAGGTGACTAGAGGCACTTGCTACAGTGCACTGCAAAGGTAATGGCTGCACAACACTTGCATTGTGGTAGAGTTTACAAACTGATAGAAAACAGTACCCCTGCCCTCTCCTGCATTTTCCTTTCCCAGTGAAGTTCGAATTTTAGGGGGTTTGGACAACTTTCTTTTACTTCTTGCGAAACACTCTGCAGACCTTCTTGTACCTTCTAAAACACCATGAGAGATGTTTTCTGAACAGGCACACTTTCTCCTTAAGAGATATAGTAAAAAAGCTTTTTGCTTAGATGTAGGTGACAATAGGCACTTGCTAGCGTGCACTGCAAGTGTAATCTCTGCACAACACTGGGATTGTGTGCCCAGCTTGCAAACTGATATGAAACAGTACCTTTCCACTCTCTTGCCTTTCCTTTCACATTAATACTGGAAAGGAAGGCGTTTTGGACAACTTTTGTTTTCTTGTTGCAGAACACTCTGCAGAGCTGCGTGCAACCTCAGGAACACGATGGAAGATGTTTTCTGAACTGGAACACTCTCTCCCTGCGGGATACAGTGAAAAACCTGTTTGCTGAGATGTAGGTGGCAAGAGGAACTTACTACAGTGCAGTGCAAAGGTAAAGGCTGCACAACACAAGCATTTTGTAAGCAGCTTGCAAACTGAGAGATAACAGTACCTTTCCACTCTGCTGCATTTTCCTTTCCCAGTACAATTCGAATTTTAGGGGGTTTGGACAACTTTCTTTTACTTCTTGCGAAACACTCTGTAGACCTTCTTGTACCCTTTTAAATACGATGGGAGCTGTTTTCTCAACAGGCAAAGTTTCTCCTTAGGAGATACAGTGAAAAAGCTATTTGCTTAGATGTAGGTGACTAGAGGCACTTGCTACAGTGCACTGAAAGGTAATGGCTGCAAAACACTTGCATTGTGGCACAGTTTGCAAACTGATAGAAAACAGTTCCTTTCCACTCTCATGCCTTTTCCATTTATAATAATACTCCAAAGGAAGCTATTTTGGACAACAGTCCTTTGCTTCTTGCAAAGCACTCTGCAGACTTGCGTGCAACCTCTAGAACACCATGGGAGATTTTTTCTGAAGAGACACACTTTCTCCTTAAGAGATATAGTAAAAAAGCTATTTGCTTAGATGTAGGTGACTAGAGGCACTTGCTAGCGTGCACTGCGAGTGTAATCTCTGCACAACACTGGGATTGTGTGCCCAGCTTGCAAACTGATATGAAACAGTACCTTTCCACTCTCTTGCCTTTCCTTTCACATTTATACTCAAAAGGAAGGCGTTTTGGACAACTTTTGTTTTCTTGTTGCAGAACACTCTGCAGAGCTGCGTGCAACCTCAGGAACACGATGGAAGATGTATTCTGAACTGGAACACTCTCTCCCTGCGGGATACAGTGAAAAACCTGTTTGCTGAGATGTAGGTGGCAAGAGGAACTTACTACAGTGCAGTGCAAAGGTAAAGGCTGCACAACACTGGCATTTTGTAAGCAGCTTGCAAACTGAGAGATAACAGTACCTTTCCACTCTGCTGCATTTTCCTTTCCCAGTACAATTCGAATTTTAGGGGGTTTGGACAACTTTCTTTTACTTCTTGCGAAACACTCTGTAGACCTTCTTGTACCCTTTTAAATACGATGGGAGCTGTTTTCTCAACAGGCAAAGTTTCTCCTTAGGAGATACAGTGAAAAAGCTATTTGCTTAGATGTAGGTGACTAGAGGCACTTGCTACAGTGCACTGAAAGGTAATGGCTGCAAAACACTTGCATTTTGGCACAGTTTGCAAACTGATAGAAAACAGTTCCTTTCCACTCTCATGCCTTTTCCATTTATAATAATACTCCAAAGGAAGCTATTTTGGACAACAGTCCTTTGCTTCTTGCAAAGCACTCTGCAGACTTGCGTGCAACCTCTAGAACACCATGGGAGATTTTTTCTGAAGAGACACACTTTCTCCTTAAGAGATATAGTAAAAAAGCTATTTGCTTAGATGTAGGTGACTAGAGGCACTTGCTAGCGTGCACTGCGAGTGTAATCTCTGCACAACACTGGGATTGTGTGCCCAGCTTGCAAACTGATATGAAACACTACCTTTCCACTCTCTTGCCTTTCCTTTCACATTTATACTCAAAAGGAAGGCGTTTTGGACAACTTTTGTTTTCTTGTTGCAGAACACTCTGCAGAGCTGCGTGCAACCTCAGGAACACGATGGAAGATGTATTCTGAACTGGAACACTCTCTCCCTGCGGGATACAGTGAAAAACCTCTTTGCTGAGATGTAGGTGGCAAGAGGAACTTACTACAGTGCAGTGCAAAGGTAAAGGCTGCACAACACTGGCATTTTGTAAGCAGCTTGCAAAGTGAGAGATAACAGTACCTTTCCACTCTGCTGCATTTTCCTTTCCCAGTACAATTCGAATTTTAGGGGGTTTGGACAACTTTCTTTTACTTCTTGCGAAACACTCTGCAGACCTTCTTGTACCCTTTTAAAAACGATGGGAGCTGTTTTCTCAACAGGCAAAGTTTCTCCTTAGGAGATACAGTGAAAAAGCTATTTGCTTAGATGTAGGTGACTAGAGGCACTTGCTACAGTGCACTGAAAGGTAATGGCTGCAAAACACTTGCATTGTGGCACAGTTTGCAAACTGATAGAAAACAGTTCCTTTCCACTCTCATGCCTTTTCCATTTATAATAATACTCCAAAGGAAGCTATTTTGGACAACAATCCTTTGCTTCTTTCAAAGCACTCTGCAGACTTGCGTGCAACCTCTAGAACACCATGGGAGATTTTTTCTGAACAGACACACTTTCTCCTTAAGAGATATAGTAAAAAAGCTATTTGCTTAGATGTAGGTGACTAGAGGCACTTGCTAGAGTGCACTGCAAATGTAATCTCTGCACAACACTGGGATTGTGTGCCCAGTTTGCAAACTGATATGAAACACTACCTTTCCACTCTCTTGCCTTTCCTTTCACATTTATACTCAAAAGGAAGGCGTTTTGGACAACTTTTGTTTTCTTGTTGCAGAACACTCTGCAGAGCTGCGTGCAACCTCAGGAACACGATGGAAGATGTTTTCTGAACTGGAACACTCTCTCCCTGCGGGATACAGTGAAAAACCTCTTTGCTGAGATGTAGGTGGCAAGAGGAACTTACTACAGTGCAGTGCAAAGGTAAAGGCTGCACAACACAAGCATTTTGTAAGCAGCTTGCAAACTGAGAGATAACAGTACCTTTCCACTCTGCTGCAATTTCCTTTCCCATTACAATTCGAATTTTAGGGGGTTTGGAAAACTTTCTTTTACTTCTTGCGAAACACTCTGCAGACCTTCTTGTACCCTTTTAAAAACCATGGGAGCTTTTTCTGAACTGGAACACTCTCTCCCTGCGGGATACAGTGAAAAACCTCTTTGCTGAGATGTAGGTGGCAAGAGGAACTTAGTACTGTGCACTGCAAAGGTAATGTCTGCCCAACGCTGGGATTGTGTCAGCAGCTGACAAACTGATTAAAAACAGTTCCTTTCCACTCTCATGCCTTTTCCATTTATATTAATACTCCAAAGGAAGCAATTTTGGACAACAGTCCTTTGCTTCTTGCAAAGCCCTCTTCAGATTTGCGTGCAACCTCTAGAACAAGATGGGAGATGTTTTCTGAACAGACACACTTTCTCCTTAAGAGATATAGTAAAAAAGCTTTTTGCTTAGATGTAGGTGACAATAGGCACTTGCTAGCGTGCACTGCAAGTGTAATCTCTGAACAACACTGGGATTGTGTGCCCAGTTTGCAAACTGATATGAAACAGTACCTTTCCACTCTCTTGCCTTTCTTTTCACATTTATACTGGAAAGGCAGGCGTTTTGGACAACTTTTGTTTTCTTGTTGCAGAACACTCTGCAGAGCTGCGTGCAACCTCAGGAACACGATGGAAGATGTTTTCTGAACTGGAACACTCTCTCCCTGCGGGATACAGTGAAAAACCTGTTTGCTGAGATTTAGGTTGCAAGAGGAACTTACTACAGTGCAGTACAAAGGTAATGGCTGCACAACACAAGCATTTTGTAAGCAGCTTGCAAACTGAGAGATAACAGTACCTTTCCACTCTGCTGCATTTTCCTTTCCCAGTACAATTCGAATTTTAGGGGGTTTGGACAACTTTCTTTTACTTCTTGCGAAACACTCTGCAGACCTTCTTGTACCCTTTTAAAAACGATGGGAGCTGTTTTCTCAACAGGCAAAGTTTCTCCTTAGCAGATACAGTGAAAAAGCTATTTGCTTAGATGTAGGTGACTAGAGGCACTTGCTACAGCGCACTGAAAGTTAATGGCTGCAAAACACTTGCATTGTGGCACAGTTTGCAAACTGATAGAAAACAGTACCCCTGCCCTCTCCTGCATTTTCCTTTCCCAGTGAAGTTCGAATTTTAGGGGTTTTGGACAACTTCCTTTTACCTCTTGCAGAACACTCTGCAGACCTTCTTGTACCTTCTAAAACACCATGGGAGATTTTTTCTGAACAGACACGCTTTCTCCTTAAGAGATATAGTAAAAAAGCTTTTTGCTTAGATGTAGGTGACTAGAGGCACTTGCTAGAGTGCACTGCAAATGTAATCTCTGCACAACACTGGGATTGTGTGCCCAGCTTGCAAACTGATATGAAACACTACCTTTCCACTCTCTTGCCTTTCCTTTCACATTTATACTCAAAAGGAAGGCGTTTTGGACAACTTTTGTTTTCTTGTTGCAGAACACTCTGCAGAGCTGCGTGCAACCTCAGGAACACGATGGAAGATGTTTTCTGAACTGGAACACTCTCTCCCTGCGGGATACAGTGAAAAACCTGTTTGCTGAGATTTAGGTTGCAGGAGGAACTTACTACAGTGCAGTACAAAGGTAATGGCTGCACAACACAAGCATTTTGTAAGCAGTTTGCAAAGTGAGAGATAACAGTACCTTTCCACTCTGCTGCATTTTCCTTTCCCAGTACAATTCGAATTTTAGGGGGTTTGGACAACTTTCTTTTACTTCTTGCGAAACACTCTGTAGACCTTCTTGTACCCTTTTAAAAACGATGGGAGCTGTTTTCTCAACAGGCAAAGTTTCTCCTTAGGAGATACAGTGAAAAAGCTATTTGCTTAGATGAAGGTGACTAGAGGCACTTGCTACAGTGCACTGAAAGGTAATGGCTGCAAAACACTTGCATTGTGGCACAGTTTGCAAACTGATAGAAAACAGTTCCTTTCCACTCTCATGCCTTTTCCATTTATAATAATACTCCAAATGAAGCTATTTTGGACAACAGTCCTTTGCTTCTTGCAAAGCACTCTGCAGACTTGCGTGCAACCTCTAGAACACCATGGGAGATTTTTTCTGAACAGACACACTTTCTCCTTAAGAGATATAGTAAAAAAGCTATTTGCTTAGATGTAGGTGACTAGAGGCACTTGCTAGCGTGCACTGCGAGTGTAATCTCTGCACAACACTGGGATTGTGTGCCCAGTTTGCAAACTGATATGAAACAGTACCTTTCCACTCTCTTGCCTTTCCTTTCACATTTATACTCAAAAGGAAGGCGTTTTGGACAACTTTTGTTTTCTTGTTGCAGAACACTCTGCAGAGCTGCATGCAACCTCAGGAACACGATGGAAGATGTATTCTGAACTGGAACACTCTCTCCCTGCGGGATACAGTGAAAAACCTGTTTGCTGAGATGTAGGTGGCAAGAGGAACTTACTACAGTGCAGTGCAAAGGTAAAGGCTGCACAATACTGGCATTTTGTAAGCAGTTTGCAAAGTGAGAGATAACAGTACCTTTCCACTCTGCTGCATTTTCCTTTCCCAGTACAATTCGAATTTTAGGGGGTTTGGACAACTTTCTTTTACTTCTTGCGAAACACTCTGCAGACCTTCTTGTACCCTTTTAAAAACGATGGGAGCTGTTTTCTCAACAGGCAAAGTTTCTCCTTAGCAGATACAGTGAAAAAGCTATTTGCTTAGATGTAGGTGACTAGAGGCACTTGCTACAGTGCACTGCAAAGGTAATGGCTGCACAACACTTGCATTGTGGCACAGTTTGCAAACTGATAGAAAACAGTTCCTTTCCACTCTCATGCCTTTTCCATTTATATTAATACTCCAAAGGAAGCAATTTTGGACAACAGTCCTTTGCTTCTTGCAAAGCCCTCTGCAGATTTGCGTGCAACCTCTAGAACAAGATGGGAGATGTTTTCTGAACAGACACACTTTCTCCTTAAGAGATATAGTAAAAAAGCTTTTTGCTTAGATGTAGGTGACAATTGGCACTTGCTAGCGTGCACTGCAAGTGTAATCTCTGCACAACACTGGGATTGTGTGCCCAGTTTGCAAACTGATATGAAACAGTACCTTTCCACTCTCTTGCCTTTCTTTTCACATTTATACTGGAAAGGCAGGCGTTTTGGACAACTTTTGTTTTCTTCTTGCAGAACAGTCTACAGAGCTGCGTGCAACCTCAGGAACACGATGGAAGATGTTTTCTGAACTGGAACACTCTCTCCCTGCGGGATACAGTGAAAAACCTGTTTGCTGAGATTTAGGTTGCAAGAGGAACTTACTACAGTGCAGTACAAAGGTAATGGCTGCACAACACAAGCATTTTGTAAGCAGCTTGCAAACTGAGAGATAACAGTACCTTTCCACTCTGCTGCATTTTCCTTTCCCAGTACAATTCGAATTTTAGGGGGTTTGGACAACTTTCTTTTACTTCTTGCGAAACACTCTGCAGACCTTCTTGTACCCTTTTAAAAACGATGGGAGCTGTTTTCTCAACAGGCAAAGTTTCTCCTTAGCAGATACAGTGAAAAAGCTATTTGCTTAGATGTAGGTGACTAGAGGCACTTGCTACAGCGCACTGCAAAGGTAATGGCTGCACAACACTTGCATTGTGGCACAGTTTGCAAACTGATAGAAAACAGTACCCCTGCCCTCTCCTGCATTTTCCTTTCCCAGTGAAGTTCGAATTTTAGGGGTTTTGGACAACTTCCTTTTACCTCTTGCAGAACACTCTGCAGACCTTCTTGTACCTTCTAAAACACCATGGGAGATTTTTTCTGAACAGACACGCTTTCTCCTTAAGAGATATAGTAAAAAAGCTTTTTGCTTAGATGTAGGTGACTAGAGGCACTTGCTAGAGTGCACTGCAAATGTAATCTCTGCACAACACTGGGATTGTGTGCCCAGCTTGCAAACTGATATGAAACACTACCTTTCCACTCTCTTGCCTTTCCTTTCACATTTATACTCAAAAGGAAGGCGTTTTGGACAACTTTTGTTTTCTTGTTGCAGAACACTCTGCAGAGCTGCGTGCAACCTCAGGAACACGATGGAAGATGTTTTCTGAACTGGAACACTCTCTCCCTGCGGGATACAGTGAAAAACCTGTTTGCTGAGATTTAGGTTGCAAGAGGAACTTACTACAGTGCAGTACAAAGGTAATGGCTGCACAACACAAGCATTTTGTAAGCAGTTTGCAAAGTGAGAGATAACAGTACCTTTCCACTCTGCTGCATTTTCCTTTCCCAGTACAATTCGAATTTTAGGGGGTTTGGACAACTTTCTTTTACTTCTTGCGAAACACTCTGTAGACCTTCTTGTACCCTTTTAAAAACGATGGGAGCTGTTTTCTCAACAGGCAAAGTTTCTCCTTAGGAGATACAGTGAAAAAGCTATTTGCTTAGATGAAGGTGACTAGAGGCACTTGCTACAGTGCACTGCAAAGGTAATGGCTGCACAACACTTGCATTGTGGTACAGTTTACAAACTGATAGAAAACAGTACCCCAGCCCTCTCCTGCATTTTCCTTTCCCAGTGAAGTTCGAATTTTAGGGGGTTTGGACAACTTTCTTTTACTTCTTGCGAAACACTCTGCAGACCTTCTTGTACCTTCTAAAACACCATGAGAGATGTTTTCTGAACAGGCACACTTTCTCCTTAAGAGATATAGTAAAAAAGCTTTTTGCTTAGATGTAGGTGACAATAGGCACTTGCTAGCGTGCACTGCAAGTGTAATCTCTGCACAACACTGGGATTGTGTGCCCAGCTTGCAAACTGATATGAAACAGTACCTTTCCACTCTCTTGCCTTTCCTTTCACATTAATACTGGAAAGGAAGGCGTTTTGGACAACTTTTGTTTTCTTGTTGCAGAACACTCTGCAGAGCTGCGTGCAACCTCAGGAACACGATGGAAGATGTTTTCTGAACTGGAACACTCTCTCCCTGCGGGATACAGTGAAAAACCTGTTTGCTGAGATGTAGGTGGCAAGAGGAACTTACTACAGTGCAGTGCAAAGGTAAAGGCTGCACAACACAAGCATTTTGTAAGCAGCTTGCAAACTGAGAGATAACAGTACCTTTCCACTCTGCTGCATTTTCCTTTCCCAGTACAATTCGAATTTTAGGGGGTTTGGACAACTTTCTTTTACTTCTTGCGAAACACTCTGCAGACCTTCTTGTACCCTTTTAAAAACGATGGGAGCTGTTTTCTCAACAGGCAAAGTTTCTCCTTAGGAGATACAGTGAAAAAGCTATTTGCTTAGATGAAGGTGACTAGAGGCACTTGCTACAGTGCACTGAAAGGTAATGGCTGCAAAACACTTGCATTGTGGCACAGTTTGCAAACTGATAGAAAACAGTTCCTTTCCACTCTCATGCCTTTTCCATTTATAATAATACTCCAAAGGAAGCTATTTTGGACAACAGTCCTTTGCTTCTTGCAAAGCACTCTGCAGACTTGCGTGCAACCTCTAGAACACCATGGGAGATTTTTTCTGAACAGACACACTTTCTCCTTAAGAGATATAGTAAAAAAGCTATTTGCTTAGATGTAGGTGACTAGAGGCACTTGCTAGAGTGCACTGCAAATGTAATCTCTGCACAACACTGGGATTGTGTGCCCAGTTTGCAAACTGATATGAAACACTACCTTTCCACTCTCTTGCCTTTCCTTTCACATTTATACTGGAAAGGAAGGCGTTTTGGACAACTTTTGTTTTCTTGTTGCAGAACACTCTGCAGAGCTGCGTGCAACCTCAGGAACACGATGGAAGATGTTTTCTGAACTGGAACACTCTCTCCCTGCGGGATACAGTGAAAAACCTCTTTGCTGAGATGTAGGTGGCAAGAGGAACTTACTACAGTGCAGTGCAAAGGTAAAGGCTGCACAACACAAGCATTTTGTAAGCAGCTTGCAAACTGAGAGATAACAGTACCTTTCCACTCTGCTGCATTTTCCTTTCCCGGTACAATTCGAATTTTAGGGGGTTTGGACAACTTTCTTTTACTTCTTGCAGAACACTCTGCAGACCTTCTTGTACCCTTTTAAAAACCATGGGAGCTTTTTCTGAACTGGAACACTCTCTCCCTGCGGGATACAGTGAAAAACCTGTTTGCTGAGATGTAGGTGGCAAGAGGAACTTAGTACAGTGCACTGCAAAGGTAATGTCTGGCCAACGCTGGGATTGTGTCAGCAGCTGACAAACTGATTAAAAACAGTTCCTTTCCACTCTCATGCCTTTTCCATTTATATTAATACTCCAAAGGAAGCAATTTTGGACAACAGTCCTTTGCTTCTTGCAAAGCCCTCTTCAGATTTGCGTGCAACCTCTAGAACAAGATGGGAGATGTTTTCTGAACAGACACACTTTCTCCTTAAGAGATATAGTAAAAAAGCTTTTTGCTTAGATGTAGGTGACAATTGGCACTTGCTAGCGTGCACTGCAAGTGTAATCTCTGAACAACACTGGGATTGTGTGCCCAGTTTGCAAACTGATATGAAACAGTACCTTTCCACTCTCTTGCCTTTCTTTTCACATTTATACTGGAAAGGCAGGCGTTTTGGACAACTTTTGTTTTCTTGTTGCAGAACAGTCTACAGAGCTGCGTGCAACCTCAGGAACACGATGGAAGATGTTTTCTGAACTGGAACACTCTCTCCCTGCGGGATACAGTGAAAAACCTGTTTGCTGAGATGTAGGTGGCAAGAGGAACTTACTACAGTGCAGTACAAAGGTAATGGCTGCACAACACAAGCATTTTGTAAGCAGCTTGCAAACTGAGAGATAACAGTACCTTTCCACTCTGCTGCATTTTCCTTTCCCAGTACAATTCGAATTTTAGGGGGTTTGGACAACTTTCTTTTACTTCTTGCGAAACACTCTGCAGACCTTCTTGTACCCTTTTAAAAACGATGGGAGCTGTTTTCTCAACAGGCAAAGTTTCTCCTTAGCAGATACAGTGAAAAAGCTATTTGCTTAGATGTAGGTGACTAGAGGCACTTGCTACAGCGCACTGAAAGGTAATGGCTGCACAACACTTGCATTGTGGCACAGTTTGCAAACTGATAGAAAACAGTACCCCTGCCCTCTCCTGCATTTTCCTTTCCCAGTGAAGTTCGAATTTTAGGGGTTTTGGACAACTTCCTTTTACCTCTTGCAGAACACTCTGCAGACCTTCTTGTACCTTCTAAAACACCATGGGAGATTTTTTCTGAACAGACACGCTTTCTCCTTAAGAGATATAGTAAAAAAGCTTTTTGCTTAGATGTAGGTGACTAGAGGCACTTGCTAGAGTGCACTGCAAATGTAATCTCTGCACAACACTGGGATTGTGTGCCCAGCTTGCAAACTGATATGAAACACTACCTTTCCACTCTCTTGCCTTTCCTTTCACATTTATACTGGAAAGGCAGGCGTTTTGGACAACTTTTGTTTTCTTGTTGCAGAACAGTCTACAGAGCTGCGTGCAACCTCAGGAACACGATGGAAGATGTTTTCTGAACTGGAACACTCTCTCCCTGCGGGATACAGTGAAAAACCTCTTTGCTGAGATTTAGGTTGCAGGAGGAACTTACTACAGTGCAGTACAAAGGTAATGGCTGCACAACACAAGCATTTTGTAAGCAGTTTGCAAAGTGAGAGATAACAGTACCTTTCCACTCTGCTGCATTTTCCTTTCCCAGTACAATTCGAATTTTAGGGGGTTTGGACAACTTTCTTTTACTTCTTGCGAAACACTCTGTAGACCTTCTTGTACCCTTTTAAAAACGATGGGAGCTGTTTTCTCAACAGGCAAAGTTTCTCCTTAGGAGATACTGTGAAAAAGCTATTTGCTTAGATGAAGGTGACTAGAGGCACTTGCTACAGTGCACTGAAAGGTAATGGCTGCAAAACACTTGCATTGTGGCACAGTTTGCAAACTGATAGAAAACAGTTCCTTTCCACTCTCATGCCTTTTCCATTTATAATAATACTCCAAAGGAAGCTATTTTGGACAACAGTCCTTTGCTTCTTGCAAAGCACTCTGCAGACTTGCGTGCAACCTCTAGAACAAGATGGGAGATTTTTTCTGAACAGACACACTTTCTCCTTAAGAGATATAGTAAAAAAGCTATTTGCTTAGATGTAGGTGACAATAGGCACTTGCTAGCGTGCACTGCAAGTGTAATCTCTGCACAACACTGGGATTGTGTGCCCAGCTTGCAAACTGATATGAAACAATACCTTTCCACTCTCTTGCCTTTCCTTTCACATTAATACTGGAAAGGAAGGCGTTTTGGACAACTTTTGTTTGCTTGTTGCAGAACACTCTACAGAGCTGCGTGCAACCTCAGGAACACGATGGAAGATGTTTTCTGAACTGGAACACTCTCTCCCTGCGGGATACAGTGAAAAACCTGTTTGCTGAGATGTAGGTGGCAAGAGGAACTTACTACAGTGCAGTGCAAAGGTAAAGGCTGCACAACACAAGCATTTTGTAAGCAGCTTGCAAACTGAGAGATAACAGTACCTTTCCACTCTGCTGCATTTTCCTTTCCCAGTACAATTCGAATTTTAGGGGGTTTGGACAACTTTCTTTTACTTCTTGCGAAACACTCTGCAGACCTTCTTGTACCCTTTTAAAAACGATGGGAGCTGTTTTCTCAACAGGCAAAGTTTCTCCTTAGGAGATACAGTGAAAAAGCTATTTGCTTAGATGTAGGTGACTAGAGGCACTTGCTACAGTGCACTGCAAAGGTAATGGCTGCACAACACTTGCATTGTGGCACAGTTTGCAAACTGATAGAAAACAGTTCCTTTCCACTCTCATGCCTTTTCCATTTATATTAATACTCCAAAGGAAGCAATTTTGGACAACAGTCCTTTGCTTCTTGCAAAGCACTCTGCAGACTTGCGTGCAACCTCTAGAACACAATGGGAGATTTTTTCTGAACAGACACACTTTCTCCTTAAGAGATATAGTAAAAAAGCTTTTTGCTTAGATGTAGGTGACTAGAGGCACTTGCTAGAGTGCACTGCAAATGTAATCTCTGCACAACACTGGGATTGTGTGCCCAGCTTGCAAACTGATATGAAACACTACCTTTCCACTCTCTTGCCTTTCCTTTCACATTTATACTCAAAAGGAAGGCGTTTTGGACAACTTTTGTTTTCTTGTTGCAGAACACTCTGCAGAGCTGCGTGCAACCTCAGGAACACGATGGAAGATGTATTCTGAACTGGAACACTCTCTCCCTGCGGGATACAGTGAAAAACCTCTTTGCTGAGATGTAGGTGGCAAGAGGAACTTACTACAGTGCAGTGCAAAGGTAAAGGCTGCACAACACAAGCATTTTGTAAGCAGCTTGCAAACTGAGAGATAACAGTACCTTTCCACTCTGCTGCAATTTCCTTTCCCATTACAATTCGAATTTTAGGGGGTTTGGAAAACTTTCTTTTACTTCTTGCGAAACACTCTGCAGACCTTCTTGTACCCTTTTAAAAACCATGGGAGCTTTTTCTGAACTGGAACACTCTCTCCCTGCGGGATACAGTGAAAAACCTCTTTGCTGAGATGTAGGTGGCAAGAGGAACTTAGTACAGTGCACTGCAAAGGTAATGTCTGCCCAACGCTGGGACTGTGTCAGCAGCTGACAAACTGATTAAAAACAGTTCCTTTCCACTCTCGTGCCTTTTCCATTTATATTAATACTCCAAAGGAAGCAATTTTGGACAACAGTCCTTTGCTTCTTGCAAAGCCCTCTGCAGATTTGCGTGCAACCTCTAGAACAAGATGGGAGATGTTTTCTGAACAGACACACTTTCTCCTTAAGAGATATAGTAAAAAAGCTTTTTGCTTAGATGTAGGTGACAATTGGCACTTGCTAGCGTGCACTGCAAGTGTAATCTCTGAACAACACTGGGATTGTGTGCCCAGTTTGCAAACTGATATGAAACAGTACCTTTCCACTCTCTTGCCTTTCTTTTCACATTTATACTGGAAAGGAAGGCGTTTTGGACAACTTTTGTTTTCTTGTTGCAGAACAGTCTACAGAGCTGCGTGCAACCTCAGGAACAAGATGGAAGATGTTTTCTGAACTGGAACACTCTCTCCCTGCGGGATACAGTGAAAAACCTGTTTGCTGAGATGTAGGTTGCAAGAGGAACTTACTACAGTGCAGTACAAAGGTAATGGCTGCACAACACAAGCATTTTGTAAGCAGTTTGCAAAGTGAGAGATAACAGTACCTTTCCACTCTGCTGCATTTTCCTTTCCCAGTACAATTCGAATTTTAGGGGGTTTGGACAACTTTCTTTTACTTCTTGCGAAACACTCTGTAGACCTTCTTGTACCCTTTTAAAAACGATGGGAGCTGTTTTCTCAACAGGCAAAGTTTCTCCTTAGGAGATACAGTGAAAAAGCTATTTGCTTAGATGTAGGTGACTAGAGGCACTTGCTACAGTGCACTGCAAAGGTAATGGCTGCACAACACTTGCATTGTGGCACAGTTTGCAAACTGATAGAAAACAGTACCCCTGCCCTCTCCTGCATTTTCCTTTCCCAGTGAAGTTCGAATTTTAGGGGTTTTGGACAACTTCCTTTTACCTCTTGCAGAACACTCTGCAGACCTTCTTGTACCTTCTAAAACACCATGGGAGATTTTTTCTGAACAGACACGCTTTCTCCTTAAGAGATATAGTAAAAAAGCTTTTTGCTTAGATGTAGGTGACAATTGGCACTTGCTAGCGTGCACTGCAAGTGTAATCTCTGAACAACACTGGGATTGTGTGCCCAGTTTGCAAACTGATATGAAACAGTACCTTTCCACTCTCTTGCCTTTCTTTTCACATTTATACTGGAAAGGAAGGCGTTTTGGACAACTTTTGTTTTCTTGTTGCAGAACACTCTGCAGAGCTGCGTGCAACCTCAGGAACACGATGGAAGATGTTTTCTGAACTGGAACACTCTCTCCCTGCGGGATACAGTGAAAAACCTGTTTGCTGAGATGTAGGTTGCAAGAGGAACTTACTACAGTGCAGTACAAAGGTAATGGCTGCACAACACAAGCATTTTGTAAGCAGTTTGCAAAGTGAGAGATAACAGTACCTTTCCACTCTGCTGCATTTTCCTTTCCCAGTACAATTCGAATTTTAGGGGGTTTGGACAACTTTCTTTTACTTCTTGCGAAACACTCTGTAGACCTTCTTGTACCCTTTTAAAAACGATGGGAGCTGTTTTCTCAACAGGCAAAGTTTCTCCTTAGGAGATACAGTGAAAAAGCTATTTGCTTAGATGTAGGTGACTAGAGGCACTTGCTACAGTGCACTGAAAGGTAATGGCTGCACAACACTTGCATTGTGGCACAGTTTGCAAACTGATAGAAAACAGTTCCTTTCCACTCTCATGCCTTTTCCATTTATAATAATACTCCAAAGGAAGCTATTTTGGACAACAGTCCTTTGCTTCTTGCAAAGCACTCTGCAGACTTGCGTGCAACCTCTAGAACACCATGGGAGATTTTTTCTGAACAGACACACTTTCTCCTTAAGAGATATAGTAAAAAAGCTATTTGCTTAGATGTAGGTGACTAGAGGCACTTGCTAGCGTGCACTGCGTGTGTAATCTCTGCACAACACTGGGATTGTGTGCCCAGTTTGCAAACTGATATGAAACAGTACCTTTCCACTCTCTTGCCTTTCCTTTCACATTTATACTCAAAAGGAAGGCGTTTTGGACAACTTTTGTTTTCTTGTTGCAGAACACTCTGCAGAGCTGCGTGCAACCTCAGGAACACGATGGAAGATGTTTTCTGAACTGGAACACTCTCTCCCTGCGGGATACAGTGAAAAACCTGTTTGCTGAGATGTAGGTGGCAAGAGGAACTTACTACAGTGCAGTGCAAAGGTAAAGGCTGCACAATACTGGCATTTTGTAAGCAGTTTGCAAACTGAGAGATAACAGTACCTTTCCACTCTGCTGCATTTTCCTTTCCCAGTACAATTCGAATTTTAGGGGGTTTGGACAACTTTCTTTTACTTCTTGCGAAACACTCTGCAGACCTTCTTGTACCCTTTTAAAAACGATGGGAGCTGTTTTCTCAACAGGCAAAGTTTCTCCTTAGGAGATACAGTGAAAAAGCTATTTGCTTAGATGTAGGTGACTAGAGGCACTTGCTACAGTGCACTGCAAAGGTAATGGCTGCACAACACTTGCATTGTGGCACAGTTTGCAAACTGATAGAAAACAGTTCCTTTCCACTCTCATGCCTTTTCCATTTATATTAATACTCCAAAGGAAGCAATTTTGGACAACAGTCCTTTGCTTCTTGCAAAGCCCTCTGCAGACTTGCGTGCAACCTCTAGAACACAATGGGAGATTTTTTCTGAACAGACACACTTTCTCCTTAAGAGATATAGTAAAAAAGCTATTTGCTTAGATGTAGGTGACTAGAGGCACTTGCTAGAGTGCACTGCAAATGTAATCTCTGCACAACACTGGGATTGTGTGCCCAGCTTGCAAACTGATATGAAACACTACCTTTCCACTCTCTTGCCTTTCCTTTCACATTTATACTCAAAAGGAAGGCGTTTTGGACAACTTTTGTTTTCTTGTTGCAGAACACTCTGCAGAGCTGCGTGCAACCTCAGGAACACGATGGAAGATGTTTTCTGAACTGGAACACTCTCTCCCTGCGGGATACAGTGAAAAACCTCTTTGCTGAGATGTAGGTGGCAAGAGGAACTTACTACAGTGCAGTGCAAAGGTAAAGGCTGCACAACACAAGCATTTTGTAAGCAGCTTGCAAACTGAGAGATAACAGTACCTTTCCACTCTGCTGCATTTTCCTTTCCGGGTACAATTCGAATTTTAGGGGGTTTGGACAACTTTCTTTTACTTCTTGCAGAACACTCTGCAGACCTTCTTGTACCCTTTTAAAAACCATGGGAGCTTTTTCTGAACTGGAACACTCTCTCCCTGCGGGATACAGTGAAAAACCTCTTTGCTGAGATGTAGGTGGCAAGAGGAACTTAGTACAGTGCACTGCAAAGGTAATGTCTGCCCAACGCTGGGACTGTGTCAGCAGCTGACAAACTGATTAAAAACAGTTCCTTTCCACTCTCATGCCTTTTCCATTTATATTAATACTCCAAAGGAAGCAATTTTGGACAACAGTCCTTTGCTTCTTGCAAAGCCCTCTGCAGATTTGCGTGCAACCTCTAGAACAAGATGGGAGATGTTTTCTGAACAGACACACTTTCTCCTTAAGAGATATAGTAAAAAAGCTTTTTGCTTAGATGTAGGTGACAATTGGCACTTGCTAGCGTGCACTGCAAGTGTAATCTCTGAACAACACTGGGATTGTGTGCCCAGCTTGCAAACTGATATGAAACAGTACCTTTCCACTCTCTTGCCTTTCTTTTCACATTTATACTGGAAAGGAAGGCGTTTTGGACAACTTTTGTTTTCTTGTTGCAGAACAGTCTACAGAGCTGCGTGCAACCTCAGGAACACGATGGAAGATGTTTTCTGAACTGGAACACTCTCTCCCTGCGGGATACAGTGAAAAACCTGTTTGCTGAGATTTAGGTTGCAAGAGGAACTTACTACAGTGCAGTACAAAGGTAATGGCTGCACAACACAAGCATTTTGTAAGCAGTTTGCAAAGTGAGAGATAACAGTACCTTTCCACTCTGCTGCATTTTCCTTTCCCAGTACAATTCGAATTTTAGGGGGTTTGGACAACTTTCTTTTACTTCTTGCGAAACACTCTGTAGACCTTCTTGTACCCTTTTAAAAACGATGGGAGCTGTTTTCTCAACAGGCAAAGTTTCTCCTTAGGAGATACAGTGAAAAAGCTATTTGCTTAGATGTAGGTGACTAGAGGCACTTGCTACAGTGCACTGCAAAGGTAATGGCTGCACAACACTTGCATTGTGGCACAGTTTGCAAACTGATAGAAAACAGTACCCCTGCCCTCTCCTGCATTTTCCTTTCCCAGTGAAGTTCGAATTTTAGGGGTTTTGGACAACTTCCTTTTACCTCTTGCAGAACACTCTGCAGACCTTCTTGTACCTTCTAAAACACCATGGGAGATTTTTTCTGAACAGACACGCTTTCTCCTTAAGAGATATAGTAAAAAAGCTTTTTGCTTAGATGTAGGTGACTAGAGGCACTTGCTAGAGTGCACTGCAAATGTAATCTCTGCACAACACTGGGATTGTGTGCCCAGCTTGCAAACTGATATGAAACACTACCTTTCCACTCTCTTGCCTTTCCTTTCACATTTATACTCAAAAGGAAGGCGTTTTGGACAACTTTTGTTTTCTTGTTGCAGAACACTCTGCAGAGCTGCGTGCAACCTCAGGAACACGATGGAAGATGTTTTCTGAACTGGAACACTCTCTCCCTGCGGGATACAGTGAAAAACCTCTTTGCTTAGATTTAGGTGGCAAGAGGAACTTAGTACAGTGCAGTACAAAGGTAATGGCTGCGCAACACAAGCATTTTATAAGCAGTTTGCAAAGTGAGAGATAACAGTACCTTTCTACTCTGCTGCATTTTCCTTTCCCAGTACAATTTGAATTTTAGGGGGTTTGGACAACTTTCTTTTACTTCTTGCGAAACACTCTGCAGACCATCTTGTACCTTCTAAAACACCATGCGAGATGTTTTCTGAACAGGCACACTTTCTCCTTAAGAGATATAGTAAAAAAGCTTTTTGCTTAGATGTAGGTGACAATAGGCACTTGCTAGCGTGCACTGCAAGTGTAATCTCTGCACAACACTGGGATTGTGTGCCCAGCTTGCAAACTGATATGAAACAATACCTTTCCACTCTCTTGCCTTTCCTTTCACATTAATACTGGAAAGGAAGGCGTTTTGGACAACTTTTGTTTGCTTGTTGCAGAACACTCTACAGAGCTGCGTGCAACCTCAGGAACACGATGGAAGATGTTTTCTGAACTGGAACACTCTCTCCCTGCGGGATACAGTGAAAAACCTGTTTGCTGAGATGTAGGTGGCAAGAGGAACTTACTACAGTGCAGTGCAAAGGTAAAGGCTGCACAACACAAGCATTTTGTAAGCAGCTTGCAAACTGAGAGATAACAGTACCTTTCCACTCTGCTGCATTTTCCTTTCCCAGTACAATTCGAATTTTAGGGGGTTTGGACAACTTTCTTTTACTTCTTGCGAAACACTCTGCAGACCTTCTTGTACCCTTTTAAAAACGATGGGAGCTGTTTTCTCAACAGGCAAAGTTTCTCCTTAGGAGATACAGTGAAAAAGCTATTTGCTTAGATGTAGGTGACTAGAGGCACTTGCTACAGTGCACTGCAAAGGTAATGGCTGCACAACACTTGCATTGTGGCACAGTTTGCAAACTGATAGAAAACAGTTCCTTTCCACTCTCATGCCTTTTCCATTTATATTAATACTCCAAAGGAAGCAATTTTGGACAACAGTCCTTTGCTTCTTGCAAAGCCCTCTGCAGACTTGCGTGCAACCTCTAGAACACAATGGGAGATTTTTTCTGAACAGACACACTTTCTCCTTAAGAGATATAGTAAAAAAGCTATTTGCTTAGATGTAGGTGACTATAGGCACTTGCTAGAGTGCACTGCCAATGTAATCTCTGCACAACACTGGGATTGTGTGCCCAGCTTGCAAACTGATATGAAACACTACCTTTCCACTCTCTTGCCTTTCCTTTCACATTTATACTCAAAAGGAAGGCGTTTTGGACAACTTTTGTTTTCTTGTTGCAGAACACTCTGCAGAGCTGCGTGCAACCTCAGGAACACGATGGAAGATGTTTTCTGAACTGGAACACTCTCTCCCTGCGGGATACAGTGAAAAACCTCTTTGCTGAGATGTAGGTGGCAAGAGGAACTTACTACAGTGCAGTGCAAAGGTAAAGGCTGCACAACACAAGCATTTTGTAAGCAGCTTGCAAACTGAGAGATAACAGTACCTTTCCACTCTGCTGCATTTTCCTTTCCGGGTACAATTCGAATTTTAGGGGGTTTGGACAACTTTCTTTTACTTCTTGCAGAACACTCTGCAGACCTTCTTGTACCCTTTTAAAAACCATGGGAGCTTTTTCTGAACTGGAACACTCTCTCCCTGCGGGATACAGTGAAAAACCTCTTTGCTGAGATGTAGGTGGCAAGAGGAACTTAGTACAGTGCACTGCAAAGGTAATGTCTGCCCAACGCTGGGACTGTGTCAGCAGCTGACAAACTGATTAAAAACAGTTCCTTTCCACTCTCATGCCTTTTCCATTTATATTAATACTCCAAAGGAAGCAATTTTGGACAACAGTCCTTTGCTTCTTGCAAAGCCCTCTGCAGATTTGCGTGCAACCTCTAGAACAAGATGGGAGATGTTTTCTGAACAGACACACTTTCTCCTTAAGAGATATAGTAAAAAAGCTTTTTGCTTAGATGTAGGTGACAATTGGCACTTGCTAGCGTGCACTGCAAGTGTAATCTCTGAACAACACTGGGATTGTGTGCCCAGTTTGCAAACTGATATGAAACAGTACCTTTCCACTCTCTTGCCTTTCTTTTCACATTTATACTGGAAAGGAAGGCGTTTTGGACAACTTTTGTTTTCTTGTTGCAGAACAGTCTACAGAGCTGCGTGCAACCTCAGGAACACGATGGAAGATGTTTTCTGAACTGGAACACTCTCTCCCTGCGGGATACAGTGAAAAACCTGTTTGCTGAGATTTAGGTTGCAAGAGGAACTTACTACAGTGCAGTACAAAGGTAATGGCTGCACAACACAAGCATTTTGTAAGCAGTTTGCAAAGTGAGAGATAACAGTACCTTTCCACTCTGCTGCATTTTCCTTTCCCAGTACAATTCGAATTTTAGGGGGTTTGGACAACTTTCTTTTACTTCTTGCGAAACACTCTGTAGACCTTCTTGTACCCTTTTAAAAACGATGGGAGCTGTTTTCTCAACAGGCAAAGTTTCTCCTTAGGAGATACAGTGAAAAAGCTATTTGCTTAGATGTAGGTGACTAGAGGCACTTGCTACAGTGCACTGCAAAGGTAATGGCTGCACAACACTTGCATTGTGGCACAGTTTGCAAACTGATAGAAAACAGTACCCCTGCCCTCTCCTGCATTTTCCTTTCCCAGTGAAGTTCGAATTTTAGGGGTTTTGGACAACTTCCTTTTACCTCTTGCAGAACACTCTGCAGACCTTCTTGTACCTTCTAAAACACCATGGGAGATTTTTTCTGAACAGACACGCTTTCTCCTTAAGAGATATAGTAAAAAAGCTTTTTGCTTAGATGTAGGTGACTAGAGGCACTTGCTAGAGTGCACTGCAAATGTAATCTCTGCACAACACTGGGATTGTGTGCCCAGCTTGCAAACTGATATGAAACACTACCTTTCCACTCTCTTGCCTTTCCTTTCACATTTATACTCAAAAGGAAGGCGTTTTGGACAACTTTTGTTTTCTTGTTGCAGAACACTCTGCAGAGCTGCGTGCAACCTCAGGAACACGATGGAAGATGTTTTCTGAACTGGAACACTCTCTCCCTGCGGGATACAGTGAAAAACCTCTTTGCTTAGATTTAGGTGGCAAGAGGAACTTAGTACAGTGCAGTACAAAGGTAATGGCTGCGCAACACAAGCATTTTATAAGCAGTGTGCAAAGTGAGAGATAACAGTACCTTTCTACTCTGCTGCATTTTCCTTTCCCAGTACAATTTGAATTTTAGGGGGTTTGGACAACTTTCTTTTACTTCTTGCGAAACACTCTGCAGACCATCTTGTACCTTCTAAAACACCATGCGAGATGTTTTCTGAACAGGCACACTTTCTCCTTAAGAGATATAGTAAAAAAGCTTTTTGCTTAGATGTAGGTGACAATAGGCACTTGCTAGCGTGCACTGCAAGTGTAATCTCTGCACAACACTGGGATTGTGTGCCCAGCTTGCAAACTGATATGAAACAATACCTTTCCACTCTCTTGCCTTTCCTTTCACATTAATACTGGAAAGGAAGGCGTTTTGGACAACTTTTGTTTGCTTGTTGCAGAACACTCTACAGAGCTGCGTGCAACCTCAGGAACACGATGGAAGATGTTTTCTGAACTGGAACACTCTCTCCCTGCGGGATACAGTGAAAAACCTGTTTGCTGAGATGTAGGTGGCAAGAGGAACTTACTACAGTGCAGTGCAAAGGTAAAGGCTGCACAACACAAGCATTTTGTAAGCAGCTTGCAAACTGAGAGATAACAGTACCTTTCCACTCTGCTGCATTTTCCTTTCCCAGTACAATTCGAATTTTAGGGGGTTTGGACAACTTTCTTTTACTTCTTGCGAAACACTCTGTAGACCTTCTTGTACCCTTTTAAAAACGATGGGAGCTGTTTTCTCAACAGGCAAAGTTTCTCCTTAGGAGATACAGTGAAAAAGCTATTTGCTTAGATGTAGGTGACTAGAGGCACTTGCTACAGTGCACTGAAAGGTAATGGCTGCACAACACTTGCATTGTGGCACAGTTTGCAAACTGATAGAAAACAGTTCCTTTCCACTCTCATGCCTTTTCCATTTATAATAATACTCCAAAGGAAGCTATTTTGGACAACAGTCCTTTGCTTCTTGCAAAGCACTCTGCAGACTTGCGTGCAACCTCTAGAACACCATGGGAGATTTTTTCTGAACAGACACACTTTCTCCTTAAGAGATATAGTAAAAAAGCTATTTGCTTAGATGTAGGTGACTAGAGGCACTTGCTAGCGTGCACTGCGTGTGTAATCTCTGCACAACACTGGGATTGTGTGCCCAGTTTGCAAACTGATATGAAACAGTACCTTTCCACTCTCTTGCCTTTCCTTTCACATTTATACTCAAAAGGAAGGCGTTTTGGACAACTTTTGTTTTCTTGTTGCAGAACACTCTGCAGAGCTGCGTGCAACCTCAGGAACACGATGGAAGATGTTTTCTGAACTGGAACACTCTCTCCCTGCGGGATACAGTGAAAAACCTGTTTGCTGAGATGTAGGTGGCAAGAGGAACTTACTACAGTGCAGTGCAAAGGTAAAGGCTGCACAATACTGGCATTTTGTAAGCAGTTTGCAAACTGAGAGATAACAGTACCTTTCCACTCTGCTGCATTTTCCTTTCCCAGTACAATTCGAATTTTAGGGGGTTTGGACAACTTTCTTTTACTTCTTGCGAAACACTCTGCAGACCTTCTTGTACCCTTTTAAAAACGATGGGAGCTGTTTTCTCAACAGGCAAAGTTTCTCCTTAGGAGATACAGTGAAAAAGCTATTTGCTTAGATGTAGGTGACTAGAGGCACTTGCTACAGTGCACTGCAAAGGTAATGGCTGCACAACACTTGCATTGTGGCACAGTTTGCAAACTGATAGAAAACAGTTCCTTTCCACTCTCATGCCTTTTCCATTTATATTAATACTCCAAAGGAAGCAATTTTGGACAACAGTCCTTTGCTTCTTGCAAAGCCCTCTGCAGACTTGCGTGCAACCTCTAGAACACAATGGGAGATTTTTTCTGAACAGACACACTTTCTCCTTAAGAGATATAGTAAAAAAGCTATTTGCTTAGATGTAGGTGACTAGAGGCACTTGCTAGAGTGCACTGCAAATGTAATCTCTGCACAACACTGGGATTGTGTGCCCAGCTTGCAAACTGATATGAAACACTACCTTTCCACTCTCTTGCCTTTCCTTTCACATTTATACTCAAAAGGAAGGCGTTTTGGACAACTTTTGTTTTCTTGTTGCAGAACACTCTGCAGAGCTGCGTGCAACCTCAGGAACACGATGGAAGATGTTTTCTGAACTGGAACACTCTCTCCCTGCGGGATACAGTGAAAAACCTCTTTGCTGAGATGTAGGTGGCAAGAGGAACTTACTACAGTGCAGTGCAAAGGTAAAGGCTGCACAACACAAGCATTTTGTAAGCAGCTTGCAAACTGAGAGATAACAGTACCTTTCCACTCTGCTGCATTTTCCTTTCCGGGTACAATTCGAATTTTAGGGGGTTTGGACAACTTTCTTTTACTTCTTGCAGAACACTCTGCAGACCTTCTTGTACCCTTTTAAAAACCATGGGAGCTTTTTCTGAACTGGAACACTCTCTCCCTGCGGGATACAGTGAAAAACCTCTTTGCTGAGATGTAGGTGGCAAGAGGAACTTAGTACAGTGCACTGCAAAGGTAATGTCTGCCCAACGCTGGGACTGTGTCAGCAGCTGACAAACTGATTAAAAACAGTTCCTTTCCACTCTCATGCCTTTTCCATTTATATTAATACTCCAAAGGAAGCAATTTTGGACAACAGTCCTTTGCTTCTTGCAAAGCCCTCTGCAGATTTGCGTGCAACCTCTAGAACAAGATGGGAGATGTTTTCTGAACAGACACACTTTCTCCTTAAGAGATATAGTAAAAAAGCTTTTTGCTTAGATGTAGGTGACAATTGGCACTTGCTAGCGTGCACTGCAAGTGTAATCTCTGAACAACACTGGGATTGTGTGCCCAGTTTGCAAACTGATATGAAACAGTACCTTTCCACTCTCTTGCCTTTCTTTTCACATTTATACTGGAAAGGAAGGCGTTTTGGACAACTTTTGTTTTCTTGTTGCAGAACAGTCTACAGAGCTGCGTGCAACCTCAGGAACACGATGGAAGATGTTTTCTGAACTGGAACACTCTCTCCCTGCGGGATACAGTGAAAAACCTGTTTGCTGAGATTTAGGTTGCAAGAGGAACTTACTACAGTGCAGTACAAAGGTAATGGCTGCACAACACAAGCATTTTGTAAGCAGTTTGCAAAGTGAGAGATAACAGTACCTTTCCACTCTGCTGCATTTTCCTTTCCCAGTACAATTCGAATTTTAGGGGGTTTGGACAACTTTCTTTTACTTCTTGCGAAACACTCTGTAGACCTTCTTGTACCCTTTTAAAAACGATGGGAGCTGTTTTCTCAACAGGCAAAGTTTCTCCTTAGGAGATACAGTGAAAAAGCTATTTGCTTAGATGTAGGTGACTAGAGGCACTTGCTACAGTGCACTGCAAAGGTAATGGCTGCACAACACTTGCATTGTGGCACAGTTTGCAAACTGATAGAAAACAGTTCCTTTCCACTCTCATGCCTTTTCCATTTATATTAATACTCCAAAGGAAGCAATTTTGGACAACAGTCCTTTGCTTCTTGCAAAGCACTCTGCAGACTTGAGTGCAACCTCTAGAACACAATCGGAGATTTTTTCTGAGCAGACACACTTTCTCCTTAAGAGATATAGTAAAAAAGCTATTTGCTTAGATGTAGGTGACTAGAGGCACTTGCTAGAGTGCACTGCAAATGTAATCTCTGCACAACACTGGGATTGTGTGCCCAGCTTGCAAACTGATATGAAACACTACCTTTCCACTCTCTTGCCTTTCCTTTCACATTTATACTCAAAAGGAAGGCGTTTTGGACAACTTTTGTTTTCTTGTTGCAGAACACTCTGCAGAGCTGCGTGCAACCTCAGGAACACGATGGAAGATGTATTCTGAACTGGAACACTCTCTCCCTGCGGGATACAGTGAAAAACCTGTTTGCTGAGATGTAGGTGGCAAGAGGAACTTACTACAGTGCAGTGCAAAGGTAAAGGCTGCACAACACAAGCATTTTGTAAGCAGCTTGCAAACTGAGAGATAACAGTACCTTTCCACTCTGCTGCAATTTCCTTTCCCATTACAATTCGAATTTTAGGGGGTTTGGAAAACTTTCTTTTACTTCTTGCGAAACACTCTGCAGACCTTCTTGTACCCTTTTAAAAACCATGGGAGCTTTTTCTGAACTGGAACACTCTCTCCCTGCGGGATACAGTGAAAAACCTCTTTGCTGAGATGTAGGTGGCAAGAGGAACTTAGTACAGTGCACTGCAAAGGTAATGTCTGCCCAACGCTGGGACTGTGTCAGCAGCTGACAAACTGATTAAAAACAGTTCCTTTCCACTCTCATGCCTTTTCCATTTATATTAATACTCCAAAGGAAGCAATTTTGGACAACAGTCCTTTGCTTCTTGCAAAGCCCTCTGCAGATTTGCGTGCAACCTCTAGAACAAGATGGGAGATGTTTTCTGAACAGACACACTTTCTCCTTAAGAGATATAGTAAAAAAGCTTTTTGCTTAGATGTAGGTGACAATTGGCACTTGCTAGCGTGCACTGCAAGTGTAATCTCTGAACAACACTGGGATTGTGTGCCCAGTTTGCAAACTGATATGAAACAGTACCTTTCCACTCTCTTGCCTTTCTTTTCACATTTATACTGGAAAGGAAGGCGTTTTGGACAACTTTTGTTTTCTTGTTGCAGAACAGTCTACAGAGCTGCGTGCAACCTCAGGAACACGATGGAAGATGTTTTCTGAACTGGAACACTCTCTCCCTGCGGGATACAGTGAAAAACCTGTTTGCTGAGATGTAGGTTGCAAGAGGAACTTACTACAGTGCAGTACAAAGGTAATGGCTGCACAACACAAGCATTTTGTAAGCAGTTTGCAAAGTGAGAGATAACAGTACCTTTCCACTCTCCTGCATTTTCCTTTCCCAGTACAATTCGAATTTTAGGGGGTTTGGACAACTTTCTTTTACTTCTTGCGAAACACTCTGCAGACCTTCTTGTACCCTTTTAAAAACGATGGGAGCTGTTTTCTCAACAGGCAAAGTTTCTCCTTAGGAGATACAGTGAAAAAGCTATTTGCTTAGATGTAGGTGACTAGAGGCACTTGCTACAGTGCACTGCAAAGGTAATGGCTGCACAACACTTGCATTGTGGCACAGTTTGCAAACTGATAGAAAACAGTTCCTTTCCACTCTCATGCCTTTTCCATTTATATTAATACTCCAAAGGAAGCAATTTTGGACAACAGTCCTTTGCTTCTTGCAAAGCCCTCTGCAGACTTGCGTGCAACCTCTAGAACACAATGGGAGATTTTTTCTGAACAGACACACTTTCTCCTTAAGAGAAATAGTAAAAAAGCTATTTGCTTAGATGTAGGTGACTAGAGGCACTTGCTAGAGTGCACTGCAAATGTAATCTCTGCACAACACTGGGATTGTGTGCCCAGCTTGCAAACTGATATGAAACACTACCTTTCCACTCTCTTGCCTTTCCTTTCACATTTATACTCAAAAGGAAGGCGTTTTGGACAACTTTTGTTTTCTTGTTGCAGAACACTCTGCAGAGCTGCGTGCAACCTCAGGAACACGATGGAAGATGTTTTCTGAACTGGAACACTCTCTCCCTGCGGGATACAGTGAAAAACCTGTTTGCTGAGATGTAGGTGGCAAGAGGAACTTACTACAGTGCAGTGCAAAGGTAAAGGCTGCACAACACAAGCATTTTGTAAGCAGCTTGCAAACTGAGAGATAACAGTACCTTTCCACTCTGCTGCATTTTCCTTTCCCGGTACAATTCGAATTTTAGGGGGTTTGGACAACTTTCTTTTACTTCTTGCAGAACACTCTGCAGACCTTCTTGTACCCTTTTAAAAACGATGGGAGCTGTTTTCTCAACAGGCAAAGTTTCTCCTTAGGAGATACAGTGAAAAAGCTATTTGCTTAGATGAAGGTGACTAGAGGCACTTGCTACAGTGCACTGCAAAGGTAATGGCTGCACAACACTTGCATTGTGGCACAGTTTTCAAACTGATAGAAAACAGTACCCCTGCCCTCTCCTGCATTTTCCTTTCCCAGTGAAGTTCGAATTTTAGGGGTTTTGGACAACTTCCTTTTACCTCTTGCAGAACACTCTGCAGACCTTCTTGTACCTTCTAAAACACCATGGGAGATTTTTTCTGAACAGACACGCTTTCTCCTTAAGAGATATAGTAAAAAAGCTTTTTGCTTAGATGTAGGTGACAATAGGCACTTGCTAGAGTGCACTGCAAGTGTAATCTCTGCACAACACTGGGATTGTGTGCCCAGCTTGCAAACTGATATGAAACACTACCTTTCCACTCTCTTGCCTTTCCTTTCACATTTATACTCAAAAGGAAGGCGTTTTGGACAACTTTTGTTTTCTTGTTGCAGAACACTCTGCAGAGCTGCGTGCAACCTCAGGAACACGATGGAAGATGTATTCTGAACTGGAACACTCTCTCCCTGCGGGATACAGTGAAAAACCTGTTTGCTGAGATGTAGGTGGCAAGAGGAACTTACTACAGTGCAGTGCAAAGGTAAAGGCTGCACAATACTGGCATTTTGAAAGCAGTTTGCAAAGTGAGAGATAACAGTACCTTTCCACTCTGCTGCATTTTCCTTTCCCAGTACAATTCGAATTTTAGGGGGTTTGGACAACTTTCTTTTACTTCTTGCGAAACACTCTGCAGACCTTCTTGTACCTTCTAAAACACCATGCGAGATGTTTTCTGAACAGGCACACTTTCTCCTTAAGAGATATAGTAAAAAAGCTTTTTCCTTAGATGTAGGTGACAATAGGCACTTGCTAGCGTGAACTGCAAGTGTAATCTCTGAACAACACTGGGATTGTGTGCCCAGCTTGCAAACTGATATGAAACACTACCTTTCCACTCTCTTGCCTTTCCTTTCACATTTATACTCAAAAGGAAGGCGTTTTGGACAACTTTTGTTTTCTTGTTGCAGAACACTCTGCAGAGCTGCGTGCAACCTCAGGAACACGATGGAAGATGTTTTCTGAACTGGAACACTCTCTCCCTGCGGGATACAGTGAAAAACCTCTTTGCTGAGATGTAGGTGGCAAGAGGAACTTACTACAGTGCAGTGCAAAGGTAAAGGCTGCACAACACAAGCATTTTGTAAGCAGCTTGCAAACTGAGAGATAACAGTACCTTTCCACTCTGCTGCAATTTCCTTTCCCATTACAATTCGAATTTTAGGGGGTTTGGAAAACTTTCTTTTACTTCTTGCGAAACACTCTGCAGACCTTCTTGTACCCTTTTAAAAACCATGGGAGCTTTTTCTGAACTGGAACACTCTCTCCCTGCGGGATACAGTGAAAAACCTCTTTGCTGAGATGTAGGTGGCAAGAGGAACTTAGTACAGTGCACTGCAAAGGTAATGTCTGCCCAACGCTGGGATTGTGTCAGCAGCTGACAAACTGATTAAAAACAGTTCCTTTCCACTCTCATGCCTTTTCCATTTATATTAATACTCCAAAGGAAGCAATTTTGGACAACAGTCCTTTGCTTCTTGCAAAGCCCTCTGCAGATTTGCGTGCAACCTCTAGAACAAGATGGGAGATGTTTTCTGAACAGACACACTTTCTCCTTAAGAGATATAGTAAAAAAGCTTTTTGCTTAGATGTAGGTGACAATTGCCACTTGCTAGCGTGCACTGCAAGTGTAATCTCTGAACAACACTGGGATTGTGTGCCCAGTTTGCAAACTGATATGAAACAGTACCTTTCCACTCTCTTGCCTTTCTTTTCACATTTATACTGGAAAGGCAGGCGTTTTGGACAACTTTTGTTTTCTTGTTGCAGAACACTCTGCAGAGCTGCGTGCAACCTCAGGAACACGATGGAAGATGTTTTCTGAACTGGAACACTCTCTCCCTGCGGGATACAGTGAAAAACCTGTTTGCTGAGATTTAGGTTGCAAGAGGAACTTACTACAGTGCAGTACAAAGGTAATGGCTGCACAACACAAGCATTTTGTAAGCAGTTTGCAAAGTGAGAGATAACAGTACCTTTCTACTCTGCTGCATTTTCCCTTCCCAGTACAATTCGAATTTTAGGGGGTTTGGACAACTTTCTTTTACTTCTTGCGAAACACTCTGTAGACCTTCTTGTACCCTTTTAAAAACGATGGGAGCTGTTTTCTCAACAGGCAAAGTTTCTCCTTAGGAGATACAGTGAAAAAGCTATTTGCTTAGATGTAGGTGACTAGAGGCACTTGCTACAGTGCACTGCAAAGGTAATGGCTGCACAACACTTGCATTGTGGCACAGTTTGCAAACTGATAGAAAACAGTACCCCTGCCCTCTCCTGCATTTTCCTTTCCCAGTGAAGTTCGAATTTTAGGGGTTTTGGACAACTTCCTTTTACCTCTTGCAGAACACTCTGCAGACCTTCTTGTACCTTCTAAAACACCATGGGAGATTTTTTCTGAACAGACACGCTTTCTCCTTAAGAGATATAGTAAAAAAGCTTTTTGCTTAGATGTAGGTGACAATAGGCACTTGCTAGAGTGCACTGCAAGTGTAATCTCTGCACAACACTGGGATTGTGTGCCCAGCTTGCAAACTGATATGAAACAGTACCTTTCCACTCTCTTGCCTTTCCTTTCACATTTATACTCAAAAGGAAGGCGTTTTGGACAACTTTTGTTTTCTTGTTGCAGAACACTCTGCAGAGCTGCGTGCAACCTCAGGAACACGATGGAAGATGTTTTCTGAACTGGAACACTCTCTCCCTGCGGGATACAGTGAAAAACCTCTTTGCTTAGATTTAGGTGGCAAGAGGAACTTAGTACAGTGCAGTACAAAGGTAATGGCTGCACAACACAAGCATTTTGTAAGCAGTTTGCAAAGTGAGAGATAACAGTACCTTTCTACTCTGCTGCATTTTCCCTTCCCAGTACAATTCGAATTTTAGGGGGTTTGGACAACTTTCTTTTACTTCTTGCGAAACACTCTGCAGACCTTCTTGTACCCTTTTAAATACGATGGGAGCTGTTTTCTCAACAGGCAAAGTTTCTCCTTAGGAGATACAGTGAAAAAGCTATTTGCTTAGATGTAGGTGACTAGAGGCACTTGCTACAGTGCACTGAAAGGTAATGGCTGCAAAACACTTGCATTGTGGCACAGTTTGCAAACTGATAGAAAACAGTTCCTTTCCACTCTCATGCCTTTTCCATTTATAATAATACTCCAAAGGAAGCTATTTTGGACAACAGTCCTTTGCTTCTTGCAAAGCACTCTGCAGACTTGCGTGCAACCTCTAGAACACCATGGGAGATTTTTTCTGAAGAGACACACTTTCTCCTTAAGAGATATAGTAAAAAAGCTATTTGCTTAGATGTAGGTGACTAGAGGCACTTGCTAGCGTGCACTGCGAGTGTAATCTCTGCACAACACTGGGATTGTGTGCCCAGTTTGCAAACTGATATGAAACAGTACCTTTCCACTCTCTTGCCTTTCCTTTCACATTTATACTCAAAAGGAAGGCGTTTTGGACAACTTTTGTTTTCTTGTTGCAGAACACTCTGCAGAGCTGCGTGCAACCTCAGGAACACGATGGAAGATGAATTCTGAACTGGAACACTCTCTCCCTGCGGGATACAGTGAAAAACCTGTTTGCTGAGATGTAGGTGGCAAGAGGAACTTACTACAGTGCAGTGCAAAGGTAAAGGCTGCACAACACTGGCATTTTGTAAGCAGCTTGCAAAGTGAGAGATAACAGTACCTTTCCACTCTGCTGCATTTTCCTTTCCCAGTACAATTCGAATTTTAGGGGGTTTGGACAACTTTCTTTTACTTCTTGCGAAACACTCTGCAGACCTTCTTGTACCCTTTTAAAAACGATGGGAGCTGTTTTCTCAACAGGCAAAGTTTCTCCTTAGGAGATACAGTGAAAAAGCTATTTGCTTAGATGTAGGTGACTAGAGGCACTTGCTACAGTGCACTGCAAAGGTAATGGCTGCACAACACTTGCATTGTGGCACAGTTTGCAAACTGATAGAAAACAGTTCCTTTCCACTCTCATGCCTTTTCCATTTATATTAATACTCCAAAGGAAGCAATTTTGGACAACAGTCCTTTGCTTCTTGCAAAGCCCTCTGCAGACTTGCGTGCAACCTCTAGAACACAATGGGAGATTTTTTCTGAACAGACACACTTTCTCCTTAAGAGATATAGTAAAAAAGCTATTTGCTTAGATGTAGGTGACTAGAGGCACTTGCTAGAGTGCACTGCAAATGTAATCTCTGCACAACACTGGGATTGTGTGCCCAGTTTGCAAACTGATATGAAACACTACCTTTCCACTCTCTTGCCTTTCCTTTCACATTAATACTGGAAAGGAAGGCGTTTTGGACAACTTTTGTTTTCTTGTTGCAGAACACTCTGCAGAGCTGCGTGCAACCTCAGGAACACGATGGAAGATGTTTTCTGAACTGGAACACTCTCTCCCTGCGGGATACAGTGAAAAACCTGTTTGCTGAGATGTAGGTGGCAAGAGGAACTTACTACAGTGCAGTGCAAAGGTAAAGGCTGCACAACACAAGCATTTTGTAAGCAGCTTGCAAACTGAGAGATAACAGTACCTTTCCACTCTGCTGCATTTTCCTTTCCCGGTACAATTCGAATTTTAGGGGGTTTGGACAACTTTCTTTTACTTCTTGCAGAACACTCTGCAGACCTTCTTGTACCCTTTTAAAAACCATGGGAGCTTTTTCTGAACTGGAACACTCTCTCCCTGCGGGATACAGTGAAAAACCTCTTTGCTGAGATGTAGGTGGCAAGAGGAACTTTGTACAGTGCACTGCAAAGGTAATGTCTGCCCAACGCTGGGATTGTGTCAGCAGCTGACAAACTGATTAAAAACAGTTCCTTTCCACTCTCATGCCTTTTCCATTTATATTAATACTCCAAAGGAAGCAATTTTGGACAACAGTCCTTTGCTTCTTGCAAAGCCCTCTGCAGATTTGCGTGCAACCTCTAGAACAAGATGGGAGATGTTTTCTGAACAGACACACTTTCTCCTTAAGAGATATAGTAAAAAAGCTTTTTGCTTAGATGTAGGTGACAATTGGCACTTGCTAGCGTGCACTGCAAGTGTAATCTCTGAACAACACTGGGATTGTGTGCCCAGTTTGCAAACTGATATGAAACAGTACCTTTCCACTCTCTTGCCTTTCTTTTCACATTTATACTGGAAAGGAAGGCGTTTTGGACAACTTTTGTTTTCTTGTTGCAGAACAGTCTACAGAGCTGCGTGCAACCTCAGGAACACGATGGAAGATGTTTTCTGAACTGGAACACTCTCTCCCTGCGGGATACAGTGAAAAACCTGTTTGCTGAGATGTAGGTTGCAAGAGGAACTTACTACAGTGCAGTACAAAGGTAATGGCTGCACAACACAAGCATTTTGTAAGCAGTTTGCAAAGTGAGAGATAACAGTACCTTTCCACTCTGCTGCATTTTCCTTTCCCAGTACAATTCGAATTTTAGGGGGTTTGGACAACTTTCTTTTACTTCTTGCGAAACACTCTGCAGACCTTCTTGTACCCTTTTAAAAACGATGGGAGCTGTTTTCTCAACAGGCAAAGTTTCTCCTTAGGAGATACAGTGAAAAAGCTATTTGTTTAGATGTAGGTGACTAGAGGCACTTGCTACAGTGCACTGCAAAGGTAATGGCTGCACAACACTTGCATTGTGGCACAGTTTGCAAACTGATAGAAAACAGTACCCCTGCCCTCTCCTGCATTTTCCTTTCCCAGTGAAGTTCGAATTTTAGGGGTTTTGGACAACTTCCTTTTACCTCTTGCAGAACACTCTGCAGACCTTCTTGTACCTTCTAAAACACCATGGGAGATTTTTTCTGAACAGACACGCTTTCTCCTTAAGAGATATAGTAAAAAAGCTTTTTGCTTAGATGTAGGTGACTAGAGGCACTTGCTAGAGTGCACTGCAAGTGTAATCTCTGCACAACACTGGGATTGTGTGCCCAGCTTGCAAACTGATATGAAACACTACCTTTCCACTCTCTTGCCTTTCCTTTCACATTTATACTCAAAAGGAAGGCGTTTTGGACAACTTTTGTTTTCTTGTTGCAGAACACTCTGCAGAGCTGCGTGCAACCTCAGGAACACGATGGAAGATGTTTTCTGAACTGGAACACTCTCTCCCTGCGGGATACAGTGAAAAACCTCTTTGCTTAGATTTAGGTGGCAAGAGGAACTTAGTACAGTGCAGTACAAAGGTAATGGCTGCACAACACAAGCATTTTGTAAGCAGTTTGCAAAGTGAGAGATAACAGTACCTTTCCACTCTGCTGCATTTTCCTTTCCCAGTACAATTCGAATTTTAGGGGGTTTGGACAACTTTCTTTTACTTCTTGCGAAACACTCTGTAGACCTTCTTGTACCCTTTTAAAAACGATGGGAGCTGTTTTCTCAACAGGCAAAGTTTCTCCTTAGGAGATACAGTGAAAAAGCTATTTGCTTAGATGAAGGTGACTAGAGGCACTTGCTACAGTGCACTGCAAAGGTAATGGCTGCACAACACTTGCATTGTGGTACAGTTTACAAACTGATAGAAAACAGTACCCCTGCCCTCTCCTGCATTTTCCTTTCCCAGTGAAGTTCGAATTTTAGGGGGTTTGGACAACTTTCTTTTACTTCTTGCGAAACACTCTGCAGACCTTCTTGTACCTTCTAAAACACCATGAGAGATGTTTTCTGAACAGGCACACTTTCTCCTTAAGAGATATAGTAAAAAAGCTTTTTCCTTAGATGTAGGTGACAATAGGCACTTGCTAGCGTGCACTGCAAGTGTAATCTCTGCACAACACTGGGATTGTGTGCCCAGCTTGCAAACTGATATGAAACAGTACCTTTCCACTCTCTTGCCTTTCCTTTCACATTAATACTGGAAAGGAAGGCGTTTTGGACAACTTTTGTTTTCTTGTTGCAGAACACTCTGCAGAGCTGCGTGCAACCTCAGGAACACGATGGAAGATGTTTTCTGAACTGGAACACTCTCTCCCTGCGGGATACAGTGAAAAACCTGTTTGCTGAGATGTAGGTGGCAAGAGGAACTTACTACAGTGCAGTGCAAAGGTAAAGGCTGCACAACACAAGCATTTTGTAAGCAGCTTGCAAACTGAGAGATAACAGTACCTTTCCACTCTGCTGCATTTTCCTTTCCCAGTACAATTCGAATTTTAGGGGGTTTGGACAACTTTCTTTTACTTCTTGCGAAACACTCTGTAGACCTTCTTGTACCCTTTTAAATACGATGGGAGCTGTTTTCTCAACAGGCAAAGTTTCTCCTTAGGAGATACAGTGAAAAAGCTATTTGCTTAGATGTAGGTGACTAGAGGCACTTGCTACAGTGCACTGCAAAGGTAATGGCTGCACAACACTTGCATTGTGGCACAGTTTGCAAACTGATAGAAAACAGTTCCTTTCCACTCTCATGCCTTTTCCATTTATAATAATACTCCAAAGGAAGCTATTTTGGACAACAGTCCTTTGCTTCTTGCAAAGCCCTCTGCAGATTTGCGTGCAACCTCTAGAACACCATGGGAGATTTTTTCTGAAGAGACACACTTTCTCCTTAAGAGATATAGTAAAAAAGCTATTTGCTTAGATGTAGGTGACTAGAGGCACTTGCTAGCGTGCACTGCGAGTGTAATCTCTGCACAACACTGGGATTGTGTGCCCAGTTTGCAAACTGATATGAAACAGTACCTTTCCACTCTCTTGCCTTTCCTTTCACATTTATACTCAAAAGGAAGGCGTTTTGGACAACTTTTGTTTTCTTGTTGCAGAACACTCTGCAGAGCTGCGTGCAACCTCAGGAACACGATGGAAGATGTTTTCTGAACTGGAACACTCTCTCCCTGCGGGATACAGTGAAAAACCTGTTTGCTGAGATGTAGGTGGCAAGAGGAACTTACTACAGTGCAGTGCAAAGGTAAAGGCTGCACAATACTGGCATTTTGTAAGCAGTTTGCAAACTGAGAGATAACAGTACCTTTCCACTCTGCTGCATTTTCCTTTCCCAGTACAATTCGAATTTTAGGGGGTTTGGACAACTTTCTTTTACTTCTTGCGAAACACTCTGCAGACCTTCTTGTACCCTTTTAAATACGATGGGAGCTGTTTTCTCAACAGGCAAAGTTTCTCCTTAGGAGATACAGTGAAAAAGCTATTTGCTTAGATGTAGGTGACTAGAGGCACTTGCTACAGTGCACTGCAAAGGTAATGGCTGCACAACACTTGCATTGTGGCACAGTTTGCAAACTGATAGAAAACAGTTCCTTTCCACTCTCATGCCTTTTCCATTTATATTAATACTCCAAAGGAAGCAATTTTGGACAACAGTCCTTTGCTTCTTGCAAAGCCCTCTGCAGACTTGCGTGCAACCTCTAGAACACAATGGGAGATTTTTTCTGAACAGACACACTTTCTCCTTAAGAGAAATAGTAAAAAAGCTATTTGCTTAGATGTAGGTGACTAGAGGCACTTGCTAGAGTGCACTGCAAATGTAATCTCTGCACAACACTGGGATTGTGTGCCCAGCTTGCAAACTGATATGAAACACTACCTTTCCACTCTCTTGCCTTTCCTTTCACATTTATACTCAAAAGGAAGGCGTTTTGGACAACTTTTGTTTTCTTGTTGCAGAACACTCTGCAGAGCTGCGTGCAACCTCAGGAACACGATGGAAGATGTTTTCTGAACTGGAACACTCTCTCCCTGCGGGATACAGTGAAAAACCTCTTTGCTGAGATGTAGGTGGCAAGAGGAACTTACTACAGTGCAGTGCAAAGGTAAAGGCTGCACAACACAAGCATTTTGTAAGCAGCTTGCAAACTGAGAGATAACAGTACCTTTCCACTCTGCTGCATTTTCCTTTCCCGGTACAATTCGAATTTTAGGGGGTTTGGACAACTTTCTTTTACTTCTTGCAGAACACTCTGCAGACCTTCTTGTACCCTTTTAAAAACCATGGGAGCTTTTTCTGAACTGGAACACTCTCTCCCTGCGGGATACAGTGAAAAACCTCTTTGCTGAGATGTAGGTGGCAAGAGGAACTTAGTACAGTGCACTGCAAAGGTAATGTCTGCCCAACGCTGGGATTGTGTCAGCAGCTGACAAACTGATTAAAAACAGTTCCTTTCCACTCTCATGCCTTTTCCATTTATATTAATACTCCAAAGGAAGCAATTTTGGACAACAGTCCTTTGCTTCTTGCAAAGCCCTCTGCAGATTTGCGTGCAACCTCTAGAACAAGATGGGAGATGTTTTCTGAACAGACACACTTTCTCCTTAAGAGATATAGTAAAAAAGCTTTTTGCTTAGATGTAGGTGACAATTGGCACTTGCTAGCGTGCACTGCAAGTGTAATCTCTGCACAACACTGGGATTGTGTGCCCAGTTTGCAAACTGATATGAAACAGTACCTTTCCACTCTCTTGCCTTTCTTTTCACATTTATACTGGAAAGGAAGGCGTTTTGGACAACTTTTGTTTTCTTGTTGCAGAACAGTCTACAGAGCTGCGTGCAACCTCAGGAACACGATGGAAGATGTTTTCTGAACTGGAACACTCTCTCCCTGCGGGATACAGTGAAAAACCTGTTTGCTGAGATGTAGGTTGCAAGAGGAACTTACTACAGTGCAGTACAAAGGTAATGGCTGCACAACACAAGCATTTTGTAAGCAGTTTGCAAAGTGAGAGATAACAGTACCTTTCCACTCTGCTGCATTTTCCTTTCCCAGTACAATTCGAATTTTAGGGGGTTTGGACAACTTTCTTTTACTTCTTGCGAAACACTCTGCAGACCTTCTTGTACCCTTTTAAAAACGATGGGAGCTGTTTTCTCAACAGGCAAAGTTTCTCCTTAGGAGATACAGTGAAAAAGCTATTTGTTTAGATGTAGGTGACTAGAGGCACTTGCTACAGTGCACTGCAAAGGTAATGGCTGCACAACACTTGCATTGTGGCACAGTTTGCAAACTGATAGAAAACAGTACCCCTGCCCTCTCCTGCATTTTCCTTTCCCAGTGAAGTTCGAATTTTAGGGGTTTTGGACAACTTCCTTTTACCTCTTGCAGAACACTCTGCAGACCTTCTTGTACCTTCTAAAACACCATGGGAGATTTTTTCTGAACAGACACGCTTTCTCCTTAAGAGATATAGTAAAAAAGCTTTTTGCTTAGATGTAGGTGACTAGAGGCACTTGCTAGAGTGCACTGCAAGTGTAATCTCTGCACAACACTGGGATTGTGTGCCCAGCTTGCAAACTGATATGAAACACTACCTTTCCACTCTCTTGCCTTTCCTTTCACATTTATACTCAAAAGGAAGGCGTTTTGGACAACTTTTGTTTTCTTGTTGCAGAACACTCTGCAGAGCTGCGTGCAACCTCAGGAACACGATGGAAGATGTTTTCTGAACTGGAACACTCTCTCCCTGCGGGATACAGTGAAAAACCTCTTTGCTTAGATTTAGGTGGCAAGAGGAACTTAGTACAGTGCAGTACAAAGGTAATGGCTGCACAACACAAGCATTTTGTAAGCAGTTTGCAAAGTGAGAGATAACAGTACCTTTCCACTCTGCTGCATTTTCCTTTCCCAGTACAATTCGAATTTTAGGGGGTTTGGACAACTTTCTTTTACTTCTTGCGAAACACTCTGTAGACCTTCTTGTACCCTTTTAAAAACGATGGGAGCTGTTTTCTCAACAGGCAAAGTTTCTCCTTAGGAGATACAGTGAAAAAGCTATTTGCTTAGATGAAGGTGACTAGAGGCACTTGCTACAGTGCACTGCAAAGGTAATGGCTGCACAACACTTGCATTGTGGTACAGTTTACAAACTGATAGAAAACAGTACCCCTGCCCTCTCCTGCATTTTCCTTTCCCAGTGAAGTTCGAATTTTAGGGGGTTTGGACAACTTTCTTTTACTTCTTGCGAAACACTCTGCAGACCTTCTTGTACCTTCTAAAACACCATGAGAGATGTTTTCTGAACAGGCACACTTTCTCCTTAAGAGATATAGTAAAAAAGCTTTTTCCTTAGATGTAGGTGACAATAGGCACTTGCTAGCGTGCACTGCAAGTGTAATCTCTGCACAACACTGGGATTGTGTGCCCAGCTTGCAAACTGATATGAAACAGTACCTTTCCACTCTCTTGCCTTTCCTTTCACATTAATACTGGAAAGGAAGGCGTTTTGGACAACTTTTGTTTTCTTGTTGCAGAACACTCTGCAGAGCTGCGTGCAACCTCAGGAACACGATGGAAGATGTTTTCTGAACTGGAACACTCTCTCCCTGCGGGATACAGTGAAAAACCTGTTTGCTGAGATGTAGGTGGCAAGAGGAACTTACTACAGTGCAGTGCAAAGGTAAAGGCTGCACAACACAAGCATTTTGTAAGCAGCTTGCAAACTGAGAGATAACAGTACCTTTCCACTCTGCTGCATTTTCCTTTCCCAGTACAATTCGAATTTTAGGGGGTTTGGACAACTTTCTTTTACTTCTTGCGAAACACTCTGTAGACCTTCTTGTACCCTTTTAAATACGATGGGAGCTGTTTTCTCAACAGGCAAAGTTTCTCCTTAGGAGATACAGTGAAAAAGCTATTTGCTTAGATGTAGGTGACTAGAGGCACTTGCTACAGTGCACTGCAAAGGTAATGGCTGCACAACACTTGCATTGTGGCACAGTTTGCAAACTGATAGAAAACAGTTCCTTTCCACTCTCATGCCTTTTCCATTTATAATAATACTCCAAAGGAAGCTATTTTGGACAACAGTCCTTTGCTTCTTGCAAAGCCCTCTGCAGATTTGCGTGCAACCTCTAGAACACCATGGGAGATTTTTTCTGAAGAGACACACTTTCTCCTTAAGAGATATAGTAAAAAAGCTATTTGCTTAGATGTAGGTGACTAGAGGCACTTGCTAGCGTGCACTGCGAGTGTAATCTCTGCACAACACTGGGATTGTGTGCCCAGTTTGCAAACTGATATGAAACAGTACCTTTCCACTCTCTTGCCTTTCCTTTCACATTTATACTCAAAAGGAAGGCGTTTTGGACAACTTTTGTTTTCTTGTTGCAGAACACTCTGCAGAGCTGCGTGCAACCTCAGGAACACGATGGAAGATGTTTTCTGAACTGGAACACTCTCTCCCTGCGGGATACAGTGAAAAACCTGTTTGCTGAGATGTAGGTGGCAAGAGGAACTTACTACAGTGCAGTGCAAAGGTAAAGGCTGCACAATACTGGCATTTTGTAAGCAGTTTGCAAACTGAGAGATAACAGTACCTTTCCACTCTGCTGCATTTTCCTTTCCCAGTACAATTCAAATTTTAGGGGGTTTGGACAACTTTCTTTTACTTCTTGCGAAACACTCTGCAGACCTTCTTGTACCCTTTTAAATACGATGGGAGCTGTTTTCTCAACAGGCAAAGTTTCTCCTTAGGAGATACAGTGAAAAAGCTATTTGCTTAGATGTAGGTGACTAGAGGCACTTGCTACAGTGCACTGCAAAGGTAATGGCTGCACAACACTTGCATTGTGGCACAGTTTGCAAACTGATAGAAAACAGTTCCTTTCCACTCTCATGCCTTTTCCATTTATATTAATACTCCAAAGGAAGCAATTTTGGACAACAGTCCTTTGCTTCTTGCAAAGCCCTCTGCAGACTTGCGTGCAACCTCTAGAACACAATGGGAGATTTTTTCTGAACAGACACACTTTCTCCTTAAGAGAAATAGTAAAAAAGCTATTTGCTTAGATGTAGGTGACTAGAGGCACTTGCTAGAGTGCACTGCAAATGTAATCTCTGCACAACACTGGGATTGTGTGCCCAGCTTGCAAACTGATATGAAACACTACCTTTCCACTCTCTTGCCTTTCCTTTCACATTTATACTCAAAAGGAAGGCGTTTTGGACAACTTTTGTTTTCTTGTTGCAGAACACTCTGCAGAGCTGCGTGCAACCTCAGGAACACGATGGAAGATGTTTTCTGAACTGGAACACTCTCTCCCTGCGGGATACAGTGAAAAACCTCTTTGCTGAGATGTAGGTGGCAAGAGGAACTTACTACAGTGCAGTGCAAAGGTAAAGGCTGCACAACACAAGCATTTTGTAAGCAGCTTGCAAACTGAGAGATAACAGTACCTTTCCACTCTGCTGCATTTTCCTTTCCCGGTACAATTCGAATTTTAGGGGGTTTGGACAACTTTCTTTTACTTCTTGCAGAACACTCTGCAGACCTTCTTGTACCCTTTTAAAAACGATGGGAGCTGTTTTCTCAACAGGCAAAGTTTCTCCTTAGGAGATACAGTGAAAAAGCTATTTGCTTAGATGAAGGTGACTAGAGGCACTTGCTACAGTGCACTGCAAAGGTAATGGCTGCACAACACTTGCATTGTGGCACAGTTTTCAAACTGATAGAAAACAGTACCCCTGCCCTCTCCTGCATTTTCCTTTCCCAGTGAAGTTCGAATTTTAGGGGTTTTGGACAACTTCCTTTTACCTCTTGCAGAACACTCTGCAGACCTTCTTGTACCTTCTAAAACACCATGGGAGATTTTTTCTGAACAGACACGCTTTCTCCTTAAGAGATATAGTAAAAAAGCTTTTTGCTTAGATGTAGGTGACTAGAGGCACTTGCTAGAGTGCACTGCAAGTGTAATCTCTGCACAACACTGGGATTGTGTGCCCAGCTTGCAAACTGATATGAAACACTACCTTTCCACTCTCTTGCCTTTCCTTTCACATTTATACTCAAAAGGAAGGCGTTTTGGACAACTTTTGTTTTCTTGTTGCAGAACACTCTGCAGAGCTGCGTGCAACCTCAGGAACACGATGGAAGATGTTTTCTGAACTGGAACACTCTCTCCCTGCGGGATACAGTGAAAAACCTCTTTGCTTAGATTTAGGTGGCAAGAGGAACTTAGTACAGTGCAGCACAAAGGTAATGGCTGCGCAACACAAGCATTTTGTAAGCAGTTTGCAAAGTGAGAGATAACAGTACCTTTCTACTCTGCTGCATTTTCCCTTCCCAGTACAATTCGAATTTTAGGGGGTTTGGACAACTTTCTTTTACTTCTTGCGAAACACTCTGCAGACCTTCTTGTACCTTCTAAAACACCATGCGAGATGTTTTCTGAACAGGCACACTTTCTCCTTAAGAGATATAGTAAAAAAGCTTTTTCCTTAGATGTAGGTGACAATTGCCACTTGCTAGCGTGCACTGCAAGTGTAATCTCTGAACAACACTGGGATTGTGTGCCCAGTTTGCAAACTGATATGAAACAGTACCTTTCCACTCTCTTGCCTTTCTTTTCACATTTATACTGGAAAGGCAGGCGTTTTGGACAACTTTTGTTTTCTTGTTGCAGAACACTCTGCAGAGCTGCGTGCAACCTCAGGAACACGATGGAAGATGTTTTCTGAACTGGAACACTCTCTCCCTGCGGGATACAGTGAAAAACCTGTTTGCTGAGATGTAGGTGGCAAGAGGAACTTACTACAGTGCAGTACAAAGGTAATGGCTGCACAACACAAGCATTTTGTAAGCAGTTTGCAAAGTGAGAGATAACAGTACCTTTCCACTCTGCTGCATTTTCCTTTCCCAGTACAATTCGAATTTTAGGGGGTTTGGACAACTTTCTTTTACTTCTTGCGAAACACTCTGTAGACCTTCTTGTACCCTTTTAAAAACGATGGGAGCTGTTTTCTCAACAGGCAAAGTTTCTCCTTAGGAGATACAGTGAAAAAGCTATTTGCTTAGATGTAGGTGACTAGAGGCACTTGCTACAGTGCACTGCAAAGGTAATGGCTGCACAACACTTGCATTGTGGCACAGTTTGCAAACTGATAGAAAACAGTACCCCTGCCCTCTCCTGCATTTTCCTTTCCCAGTGAAGTTCGAATTTTAGGGGTTTTGGACAACTTCCTTTTACCTCTTGCAGAACACTCTGCAGACCTTCTTGTACCTTCTAAAACACCATGGGAGATTTTTTCTGAACAGACACGCTTTCTCCTTAAGAGATATAGTAAAAAAGCTTTTTGCTTAGATGTAGGTGACAATAGGCACTTGCTAGAGTGCACTGCAAGTGTAATCTCTGCACAACACTGGGATTGTGTGCCCAGCTTGCAAACTGATATGAAACACTACCTTTCCACTCTCTTGCCTTTCCTTTCACATTTATACTCAAAAGGAAGGCGTTTTGGACAACTTTTGTTTTCTTGTTGCAGAACACTCTGCAGAGCTGCGTGCAACCTCAGGAACACGATGGAAGATGTTTTCTGAACTGGAACACTCTCTCCCTGCGGGATACAGTGAAAAACCTCTTTGCTTAGATTTAGGTGGCAAGAGGAACTTAGTACAGTGCAGTACAAAGGTAATGGCTGCACAACACAAGCATTTTGTAAGCAGTTTGCAAAGTGAGAGATAACAGTACCTTTCTACTCTGCTGCATTTTCCCTTCCCAGTACAATTCGAATTTTAGGGGGTTTGGACAACTTTCTTTTACTTCTTGCGAAAAACTCTGCAGACCTTCTTGTACCCTTTTAAATACGATGGGAGCTGTTTTCTCAACAGGCAAAGTTTCTCCTTAGGAGATACAGTGAAAAAGCTATTTGCTTAGATGTAGGTGACTAGAGGCACTTGCTACAGTGCACTGAAAGGTAATGGCTGCAAAACACTTGCATTGTGGCACAGTTTGCAAACTGATAGAAAACAGTTCCTTTCCACTCTCATGCCTTTTCCATTTATAATAATACTCCAAAGGAAGCTATTTTGGACAACAGTCCTTTGCTTCTTGCAAAGCACTCTGCAGACTTGCGTGCAACCTCTAGAACACCATGGGAGATTTTTTCTGAAGAGACACACTTTCTCCTTAAGAGATATAGTAAAAAAGCTATTTGCTTAGATGTAGGTGACTAGAGGCACTTGCTAGCGTGCACTGCGAGTGTAATCTCTGCACAACACTGGGATTGTGTGCCCAGTTTGCAAACTGATATGAAACAGTACCTTTCCACTCTCTTGCCTTTCCTTTCACATTTATACTCAAAAGGAAGGCGTTTTGGACAACTTTTGTTTTCTTGTTGCAGAACACTCTGCAGAGCTGCGTGCAACCTCAGGAACACGATGGAAGATGAATTCTGAACTGGAACACTCTCTCCCTGCGGGATACAGTGAAAAACCTCTTTGCTGAGATGTAGGTGGCAAGAGGAACTTACTACAGTGCAGTGCAAAGGTAAAGGCTGCACAACACTGGCATTTTGTAAGCAGCTTGCAAAGTGAGAGATAACAGTACCTTTCCACTCTGCTGCATTTTCCTTTCCCAGTACAATTCGAATTTTAGGGGGTTTGGACAACTTTCTTTTACTTCTTGCGAAACACTCTGCAGACCTTCTTGTACCCTTTTAAAAACGATGGGAGCTGTTTTCTCAACAGGCAAAGTTTCTCCTTAGGAGATACAGTGAAAAAGCTATTTGCTTAGATGTAGGTGACTAGAGGCACTTGCTACAGTGCACTGCAAAGGTAATGGCTGCACAACACTTGCATTGTGGCACAGTTTGCAAACTGATAGAAAACAGTTCCTTTCCACTCTCATGCCTTTTCCATTTATATTAATACTCCAAAGGAAGCAATTTTGGACAACAGTCCTTTGCTTCTTGCAAAGCCCTCTGCAGACTTGCGTGCAACCTCTAGAACACAATGGGAGATTTTTTCTGAACAGACACACTTTCTCCTTAAGAGATATAGTAAAAAAGCTATTTGCTTAGATGTAGGTGACTAGAGGCACTTGCTAGAGTGCACTGCAAATGTAATCTCTGCACAACACTGGGATTGTGTGCCCAGTTTGCAAACTGATATGAAACACTACCTTTCCACTCTCTTGCCTTTCCTTTCACATTTATACTCAAAAGGAAGGCGTTTTGGACAACTTTTGTTTTCTTGTTGCAGAACACTCTGCAGAGCTGCGTGCAACCTCAGGAACACGATGGAAGATGTTTTCTGAACTGGAACACTCTCTCCCTGCGGGATACAGTGAAAAACCTCTTTGCTGAGATGTAGGTGGCAAGAGGAACTTACTACAGTGCAGTGCAAAGGTAAAGGCTGCACAACACAAGCATTTTGTAAGCAGCTTGCAAACTGAGAGATAACAGTACCTTTCCACTCTGCTGCAATTTCCTTTCCCGGTACAATTCGAATTTTAGGGGGTTTGGACAACTTTCTTTTACTTCTTGCAAAACACTCTGCAGACCTTCTTGTACCCTTTTAAAAACCATGGGAGCTTTTTCTGAACTGGAACACTCTCTCCCTGCGGGATACAGTGAAAAACCTCTTTGCTGAGATGTAGGTGGCAAGAGGAACTTAGTACAGTGCACTGCAAAGGTAATGTCTGCCCAACGCTGGGATTGTGTCAGCAGCTGACAAACTGATTAAAAACAGTTCCTTTCCACTCTCATGCCTTTTCCATTTATATTAATACTCCAAAGGAAGCAATTTTGGACAACAGTCCTTTGCTTCTTGCAAAGCCCTCTGCAGATTTGCGTGCAACCTCTAGAACAAGATGGGAGATGTTTTCTGAACAGACACACTTTCTCCTTAAGAGATATAGTAAAAAAGCTTTTTGCTTAGATGTAGGTGACAATTGGCACTTGCTAGCGTGCACTGCAAGTGTAATCTCTGAACAACACTGGGATTGTGTGCCCAGTTTGCAAACTGATATGAAACAGTACCTTTCCACTCTCTTGCCTTTCTTTTCACATTTATACTGGAAAGGAAGGCGTTTTGGACAACTTTTGTTTTCTTGTTGCAGAACAGTCTACAGAGCTGCGTGCAACCTCAGGAACACGATGGAAGATGTTTTCTGAACTGGAACACTCTCTCCCTGCGGGATACAGTGAAAAACCTGTTTGCTGAGATGTAGGTGGCAAGAGGAACTTACTACAGTGCAGTACAAAGGTAATGGCTGCACAACACAAGCATTTTGTAAGCAGCTTGCAAACTGAGAGAAAACAGTACCTTTCCACTCTGCTGCATTTTCCTTTCCCAGTACAATTCGAATTTTAGGGGGTTTGGACAACTTTCTTTTACTTCTTGCGAAACACTCTGCAGACCTTCTTGTACCCTTTTAAAAACGATGGGAGCTGTTTTCTCAACAGGCAAAGTTTCTCCTTAGGAGATACAGTGAAAAAGCTATTTGCTTAGATGTAGGTGACTAGAGGCACTTGCTACAGTGCACTGCAAAGGTAATGGCTGCACAACACTTGCATTGTGGCACAGTTTGCAAACTGATAGAAAACAGTACCCCTGCCCTCTCCTGCATTTTCCTTTCCCAGTGAAGTTCGAATTTTAGGGGTTTTGGACAACTTCCTTTTACCTCTTGCAGAACACTCTGCAGACCTTCTTGTACCTTCTAAAACACCATGGGAGATTTTTTCTGAACAGACACGCTTTCTCCTTAAGAGATATAGTAAAAAAGCTTTTTGCTTAGATGTAGGTGACAATAGGCACTTGCTAGAGTGCACTGCAAGTGTAATCTCTGCACAACACTGGGATTGTGTGCCCAGCTTGCAAACTGATATGAAACACTACCTTTCCACTCTCTTGCCTTTCCTTTCACATTTATACTCAAAAGGAAGGCGTTTTGGACAACTTTTGTTTTCTTGTTGCAGAACACTCTGCAGAGCTGCGTGCAACCTCAGGAACACGATGGAAGATGTTTTCTGAACTGGAACACTCTCTCCCTGCGGGATACAGTGAAAAACCTCTTTGCTTAGATTTAGGTGGCAAGAGGAACTTAGTACAGTGCAGTACAAAGGTAATGGCTGCGCAACACAAGCATTTTGTAAGCAGTTTGCAAAGTGAGAGATAACAGTACCTTTCTACTCTGCTGCATTTTCCCTTCCCAGTACAATTCGAATTTTAGGGGGTTTGGACAACTTTCTTTTACTTCTTGCGAAACACTCTGCAGACCATCTTGTACCTTCTAAAACACCATGCGAGATGTTTTCTGAACAGGCACACTTTCTCCTTAAGAGATATAGTAAAAAAGCTATTTGCTTAGATGTAGGTGACTAGAGGCACTTGCTAGCGTGCACTGCAAGTGTAATCTCTGCACAACACTGGGATTGTGTGCCCAGCTTGCAAACTGATATGAAACACTACCTTTCCACTCTCTTGCCTTTCCTTTCACATTTATACTCAAAAGGAAGGCGTTTTGGACAACTTTTCTTTCCTTGTTGCAGAACACTCTGCAGAGCTGCGTGCAACCTCAGGAACACGATGGAAGATGTTTTCTGAACTGGAACACTCTCTCCCTGCGGGATACAGTGAAAAACCTCTTTGCTGAGATGTAGGTGGCAAGAGGAACTTACTACAGTGCAGTGCAAAGGTAAAGGCTGCACAACACAAGCATTTTGTAAGCAGCTTGCAAACTGAGAGATAACAGTACCTTTCCACTCTGCTGCAATTTCCTTTCCCATTACAATTCGAATTTTAGGGGGTTTGGAAAACTTTCTTTTACTTCTTGCGAAACACTCTGCAGACCTTCTTGTACCCTTTTAAAAACCATGGGAGCTTTTTCTGAACTGGAACACTCTCTCCCTGCGGGATACAGTGAAAAACCTCTTTGCTGAGATGTAGGTGGCAAGAGGAACTTAGTACAGTGCACTGCAAAGGTAATGTCTGCCCAACGCTGGGATTGTGTCAGCAGCTGACAAACTGATTAAAAACAGTTCCTTTCCACTCTCATGCCTTTTCCATTTATATTAATACTCCAAAGGAAGCAATTTTGGACAACAGTCCTTTGCTTCTTGCAAAGCCCTCTGCAGATTTGCGTGCAACCTCTAGAACAAGATGGGAGATGTTTTCTGAACAGACACACTTTCTCCTTAAGAGATATAGTAAAAAAGCTTTTTGCTTAGATGTAGGTGACAATTGGCACTTGCTAGCGTGCACTGCAAGTGTAATCTCTGAACAACACTGGGATTGTGTGCCCAGTTTGCAAACTGATATGAAACAGTACCTTTCCACTCTCTTGCCTTTCTTTTCACATTTATACTGGAAAGGCAGGCGTTTTGGACAACTTTTGTTTTCTTGTTGCAGAACACTCTGCAGAGCTGCGTGCAACCTCAGGAACACGATGGAAGATGTTTTCTGAACTGGAACACTCTCTCCCTGCGGGATACAGTGAAAAACCTGTTTGCTGAGATGTAGGTGGCAAGAGGAACTTACTACAGTGCAGTACAAAGGTAATGGCTGCACAACACAAGCATTTTGTAAGCAGTTTGCAAAGTGAGAGATAACAGTACCTTTCCACTCTGCTGCATTTTCCTTTCCCAGTACAATTCGAATTTTAGGGGGTTTGGACAACTTTCTTTTACTTCTTGCGAAACACTCTGCAGACCTTCTTGTACCCTTTTAAAAACGATGGGAGCTGTTTTCTCAACAGGCAAAGTTTCTCCTTAGGAGATACAGTGAAAAAGCTATTTGCTTAGATGTAGGTGACTAGAGGCACTTGCTACAGTGCACTGCAAAGGTAATGGCTGCACAACACTTGCATTGTGGCACAGTTTGCAAACTGATAGAAAACAGTACCCCTGCCCTCTCCTGCATTTTCCTTTCCCAGTGAAGTTCGAATTTTAGGGGTTTTGGACAACTTCCTTTTACCTCTTGCAGAACACTCTGCAGACCTTCTTGTACCTTCTAAAACACCATGGGAGATTTTTTCTGAACAGACACGCTTTCTCCTTAAGAGATATAGTAAAAAAGCTTTTTGCTTAGATGTAGGTGACAATAGGCACTTGCTAGAGTGCACTGCAAGTGTAATCTCTGCACAACACTGGGATTGTGTGCCCAGCTTGCAAACTGATATGAAACACTACCTTTCCACTCTCTTGCCTTTCCTTTCACATTTATACTCAAAAGGAAGGCGTTTTGGACAACTTTTGTTTTCTTGTTGCAGAACACTCTGCAGAGCTGCGTGCAACCTCAGGAACACGATGGAAGATGTTTTCTGAACTGGAACACTCTCTCCCTGCGGGATACAGTGAAAAACCTCTTTGCTTAGATTTAGGTGGCAAGAGGAACTTAGTACAGTGCAGTACAAAGGTAATGGCTGCACAACACAAGCATTTTGTAAGCAGTTTGCAAAGTGAGAGATAACAGTACCTTTCTACTCTGCTGCATTTTCCCTTCCCAGTACAATTCGAATTTTAGGGGGTTTGGACAACTTTCTTTTACTTCTTGCGAAACACTCTGCAGACCTTCTTGTACCCTTTTAAATACGATGGGAGCTGTTTTCTCAACAGGCAAAGTTTCTCCTTAGGAGATACAGTGAAAAAGCTATTTGCTTAGATGTAGGTGACTAGAGGCACTTGCTACAGTGCACTGAAAGGTAATGGCTGCAAAACACTTGCATTGTGGCACAGTTTGCAAACTGATAGAAAACAGTTCCTTTCCACTCTCATGCCTTTTCCATTTATAATAATACTCCAAAGGAAGCTATTTTGGACAACAGTCCTTTGCTTCTTGCAAAGCACTCTGCAGACTTGCGTGCAACCTCTAGAACACCATGGGAGATTTTTTCTGAAGAGACACACTTTCTCCTTAAGAGATATAGTAAAAAAGCTATTTGCTTAGATGTAGGTGACTAGAGGCACTTGCTAGCGTGCACTGCGAGTGTAATCTCTGCACAACACTGGGATTGTGTGCCCAGTTTGCAAACTGATATGAAACAGTACCTTTCCACTCTCTTGCCTTTCCTTTCACATTTATACTCAAAAGGAAGGCGTTTTGGACAACTTTTGTTTTCTTGTTGCAGAACACTCTGCAGAGCTGCGTGCAACCTCAGGAACACGATGGAAGATGAATTCTGAACTGGAACACTCTCTCCCTGCGGGATACAGTGAAAAACCTCTTTGCTGAGATGTAGGTGGCAAGAGGAACTTACTACAGTGCAGTGCAAAGGTAAAGGCTGCACAACACTGGCATTTTGTAAGCAGCTTGCAAAGTGAGAGATAACAGTACCTTTCCACTCTGCTGCATTTTCCTTTCCCAGTACAATTCGAATTTTAGGGGGTTTGGACAACTTTCTTTTACTTCTTGCGAAACACTCTGCAGACCTTCTTGTACCCTTTTAAAAACGATGGGAGCTGTTTTCTCAACAGGCAAAGTTTCTCCTTAGGAGATACAGTGAAAAAGCTATTTGCTTAGATGTAGGTGACTAGAGGCACTTGCTACAGTGCACTGCAAAGGTAATGGCTGCACAACACTTGCATTGTGGCACAGTTTGCAAACTGATAGAAAACAGTTCCTTTCCACTCTCATGCCTTTTCCATTTATATTAATACTCCAAAGGAAGCAATTTTGGACAACAGTCCTTTGCTTCTTGCAAAGCCCTCTGCAGACTTGCGTGCAACCTCTAGAACACAATGGGAGATTTTTTCTGAACAGACACACTTTCTCCTTAAGAGATATAGTAAAAAAGCTATTTGCTTAGATGTAGGTGACTAGAGGCACTTGCTAGAGTGCACTGCAAATGTAATCTCTGCACAACACTGGGATTGTGTGCCCAGTTTGCAAACTGATATGAAACACTACCTTTCCACTCTCTTGCCTTTCCTTTCACATTTATACTCAAAAGGAAGGCGTTTTGGACAACTTTTGTTTTCTTGTTGCAGAACACTCTGCAGAGCTGCGTGCAACCTCAGGAACACGATGGAAGATGTTTTCTGAACTGGAACACTCTCTCCCTGCGGGATACAGTGAAAAACCTCTTTGCTGAGATGTAGGTGGCAAGAGGAACTTACTACAGTGCAGTGCAAAGGTAAAGGCTGCACAACACAAGCATTTTGTAAGCAGCTTGCAAACTGAGAGATAACAGTACCTTTCCACTCTGCTGCATTTTCCTTTCCCGGTACAATTCGAATTTTAGGGGGTTTGGACAACTTTCTTTTACTTCTTGCAGAACACTCTGCAGACCTTCTTGTACCCTTTTAAAAACCATGGGAGCTTTTTCTGAACTGGAACACTCTCTCCCTGCGGGATACAGTGAAAAACCTCTTTGCTGAGATGTAGGTGGCAAGAGGAACTTAGTACAGTGCACTGCAAAGGTAATGTCTGCCCAACGCTGGGATTGTGTCAGCAGCTGACAAACTGATTAAAAACAGTTCCTTTCCACTCTCATGCCTTTTCCATTTATATTAATACTCCAAAGGAAGCAATTTTGGACAACAGTCCTTTGCTTCTTGCAAAGCCCTCTGCAGATTTGCGTGCAACCTCTAGAACAAGATGGGAGATGTTTTCTGAACAGACACACTTTCTCCTTAAGAGATATAGTAAAAAAGCTTTTTGCTTAGATGTAGGTGACAATTGGCACTTGCTAGCGTGCACTGCAAGTGTAATCTCTGAACAACACTGGGATTGTGTGCCCAGTTTGCAAACTGATATGAAACAGTACGTTTCCACTCTCTTGCCTTTCTTTTCACATTTATACTGGAAAGGAAGGCGTTTTGGACAACTTTTGTTTTCTTGTTGCAGAACAGTCTACAGAGCTGCGTGCAACCTCAGGAACACGATGGAAGATGTTTTCTGAACTGGAACACTCTCTCCCTGCGGGATACAGTGAAAAACCTGTTTGCTGAGATGTAGGTTGCAAGAGGAACTTACTACAGTGCAGTACAAAGGTAATGGCTGCACAACACAAGCATTTTGTAAGCAGTTTGCAAAGTGAGAGATAACAGTACCTTTCCACTCTGCTGCATTTTCCTTTCCCAGTACAATTCGAATTTTAGGGGGTTTGGACAACTTTCTTTTACTTCTTGCGAAACACTCTGCAGACCTTCTTGTACCCTTTTAAAAACGATGGGAGCTGTTTTCTCAACAGGCAAAGTTTCTCCTTAGGAGATACAGTGAAAAAGCTATTTGTTTAGATGTAGGTGACTAGAGGCACTTGCTACAGTGCACTGCAAAGGTAATGGCTGCACAACACTTGCATTGTGGCACAGTTTGCAAACTGATAGAAAACAGTACCCCTGCCCTCTCCTGCATTTTCCTTTCCCAGTGAAGTTCGAATTTTAGGGGTTTTGGACAACTTCCTTTTACCTCTTGCAGAACACTCTGCAGACCTTCTTGTACCTTCTAAAACACCATGGGAGATTTTTTCTGAACAGACACGCTTTCTCCTTAAGAGATATAGTAAAAAAGCTTTTTGCTTAGATGTAGGTGACAATAGGCACTTGCTAGAGTGCACTGCAAGTGTAATCTCTGCACAACACTGGGATTGTGTGCCCAGCTTGCAAACTGATATGAAACACTACCTTTCCACTCTCTTGCCTTTCCTTTCACATTTATACTCAAAAGGAAGGCGTTTTGGACAACTTTTGTTTTCTTGTTGCAGAACACTCTGCAGAGCTGCGTGCAACCTCAGGAACACGATGGAAGATGTTTTCTGAACTGGAACACTCTCTCCCTGCGGGATACAGTGAAAAACCTGTTTGCTGAGATGTAGGTGGCAAGAGGAACTTACTACAGTGCAGTGCAAAGGTAAAGGCTGCACAACACAAGCATTTTGTAAGCAGCTTGCAAACTGAGAGATAACAGTACCTTTCCACTCTGCTGCAATTTCCTTTCCCAGTACAATTCGAATTTTAGGGGGTTTGGACAACTTTCTTTTACTTCTTGCGAAACACTCTGCAGACCTTCTTGTACCCTTTTAAATACGATGGGAGCTGTTTTCTCAACAGGCAAAATTTCTCCTTAGGAGATACAGTGAAAAAGCTATTTGCTTAGATGAAGGTGACTAGAGGCACTTGCTACAGTGCACTGCAAAGGTAATGGCTGCACAACACTTGCATTGTGGCACAGTTTGCAAACTGATAGAAAACAGTTCCTTTCCACTCTCATGCCTTTTCCATTTATAATAATACTCCAAAGGAAGCTATTTTGGACAACAGTCCTTTGCTTCTTGCAAAGCACTCTGCAGATTTGCGTGCAACCTCTAGAACACCATGGGAGATTTTTTCTGAAGAGACACACTTTCTCCTTAAGAGATATAGTAAAAAAGCTATTTGCTTAGATGTAGGTGACTAGAGGCACTTGCTAGCGTGCACTGCGAGTGTAATCTCTGCACAACACTGGGATTGTGTGCCCAGTTTGCAAACTGATATGAAACAGTACCTTTCCACTCTCTGGCCTTTCCTTTCACATTTATACTCAAAAGGAAGGCGTTTTGGACAACTTTTGTTTTCTGGTTGCAGAACACTCTGCAGAGCTGCGTGCAACCTCAGGAACACGATGGAAGATGTTTTCTGAACTGGAACACTCTCTCCCTGAGGGATACAGTGAAAAACCTCTTTGCTGAGATGTAGGTGGCAAGAGGAACTTACTACAGTGCAGTGCAAAGGTAAAGGCTGCACAACACAATCATTTTGTAAGCAGCTTGCAAACTGAGAGATAACAGTACCTTTCCACTCTGCTGCAATTTCCTTTCCCATTACAATTCGAATTTTAGGGGGTTTGGAAAACTTTCTTTTACTTCTTGCAAAACACTCTGCAGACCTTCTTGTACCCTTTTAAAAACCATGGGAGCTTTTTCTGAACTGGAACACTCTCTCCCTGCGGGATACAGTGAAAAACCTCTTTGCTGAGATGTAGGTGGCAAGAGGAACTTAGTACAGTGCACTGCAAAGGTAATGTCTGCCCAACGCTGGGATTGTGTCAGCAGCTGACAAACTGATTAAAAACAGTTCCTTTCCACTCTCATGCCTTTTCCATTTATATTAATACTCCAAAGGAAGCAATTTTGGACAACAGTCCTTTGCTTCTTGCAAAGCCCTCTGCAGATTTGCGTGCACACTCTAGAACAAGATGGGAGATGTTTTCTGAACAGACACACTTTCTCCTTAAGAGATATAGTAAAAAAGCTTTTTGCTTAGATGTAGGTGACAATTGGCACTTGCTAGCGTGCACTGCAAGTGTAATCTCTGAACAACACTGGGATTGTGTGCCCAGTTTGCAAACTGATATGAAACAGTACCTTTCCACTCTCTTGCCTTTCTTTTCACATTTATACTGGAAAGGCAGGCGTTTTGGACAACTTTTGTTTTCTTGTTGCAGAACAGTCTACAGAGCTGCGTGCAACCTCAGGAACACGATGGAAGATGTTTTCTGAACTGGAACACTCTCTCCCTGCGGGATACAGTGAAAAACCTGTTTGCTGAGATTTAGGTTGCAAGAGGAACTTACTACAGTGCAGTACAAAGGTAATGGCCGCACAACACAAGCATTTTGTAAGCAGCTTGCAAACTGAGAGATAACAGTACCTTTCCACTCTGCTGCATTTTCCTTTCCCAGTACAATTCGAATTTTAGGGGGTTTGGACAACTTTCTTTTACTTCTTGCGAAACACTCTGCAGACCTTCTTGTACCCTTTTAAATACGATGGGAGCTGTTTTCTCAACAGGCAAAGTTTCTCCTTAGGAGATACAGTGAAAAAGCTATTTGCTTAGATGTAGGTGACTAGAGGCACTTGCTACAGTGCACTGCAAAGGTAATGGCTGCACAACACTTGCATTGTGGCACAGTTTGCAAACTGATAGAAAACAGTACCCCTGCCCTCTCCTGCATTTTCCTTTCCCACTGAAGTTCGAATTTTAGGGGTTTTGGACAACTTCCTTTTACCTCTTGCAGAACACTCTGCAGACCTTCTTGTACCTTCTAAAACACCATGGGAGATTTTTTCTGAACAGACACGCTTTCTCCTTAAGAGATATAGTAAAAAAGCTTTTTGCTTAGATGTAGGTGACAATAGGCACTTGCTAGAGTGCACTGCAAGTGTAATCTCTGCACAACACTGGGATTGTGTGCCCAGCTTGCAAACTGATATGAAACAGTACCTTTCCACTCTCTTGCCTTTCCTTTCACATTTATACTCAAAAGGAAGGCGTTTTGGACAACTTTTGTTTTCTTGTTGCAGAACACTCTGCAGAGCTGCGTGCAACCTCAGGAACACGATGGAAGATGTTTTCTGAACTGGAACACTCTCTCCCTGCGGGATACAGTGAAAAACCTCTTTGCTTAGATTTAGGTGGCAAGAGGAACTTAGTACAGTGCAGTACAAAGGTAATGGCTGCGCAACACAAGCATTTTATAAGCAGTTTGCAAAGTGAGAGATAACAGTACCTTTCTACTCTGCTGCATTTTCCTTTCCCAGTACAATTTGAATTTTAGGGGGTTTGGACAACTTTCTTTTACTTCTTGCGAAACACTCTGCAGACCATCTTGTACCTTCTAAAACACCATGCGAGATGTTTTCTGAACAGACACACTTTCTCCTTAAGAGATATAGTAAAAAAGCTTTTTGCTTAGATGTAGGTGACTAGAGGCACTTGCTAGAGTGCACTGCAAATGTAATCTCTGCACAACACTGGGATTGTGTGCCCAGCTTGCAAACTGATATGAAACACTACCTTTCCACTCTCTTGCCTTTCCTTTCACATTTATACTCAAAAGGAAGGCGTTTTGGACAACTTTTGTTTTCTTGTTGCAGAACACTCTGCAGAGCTGCGTGCAACCTCAGGAACACGATGGAAGATGTTTTCTGAACTGGAACACTCTCTCCCTGCGGGATACAGTGAAAAACCTGTTTGCTGAGATTTAGGTTGCAAGAGGAACTTACTACAGTGCAGTACAAAGGTAATGGCTGCACAACACAAGCATTTTGTAAGCAGTTTGCAAAGTGAGAGAAAGCAGTACCTTTCCACTCTGCTGCATTTTCCTTTCCCAGTACAATTCGAATTTTAGGGGGTTTGGACAACTTTCTTTTACTTCTTGCGAAACACTCTGTAGACCTTCTTGTACCCTTTTAAATACGATGGGAGCTGTTTTCTCAACAGGCAAAGTTTCTCCTTAGGAGATACAGTGAAAAAGCTATTTGCTTAGATGTAGGTGACTAGAGGCACTTGCTACAGTGCACTGCAAAGGTAATGGCTGCACAACACTTGCATTGTGGTACAGTTTACAAACTGATAGAAAACAGTACCCCTGCCCTCTCCTGCATTTTCCTTTCCCAGTGAAGTTCGAATTTTAGGGGGTTTGGACAACTTTCTTTTACTTCTTGCGAAACACTCTGCAGACCTTCTTGTACCTTCTAAAACACCATGAGAGATGTTTTCTGAACAGGCACACTTTCTCCTTAAGAGATATAGTAAAAAAGCTTTTTCCTTAGATGTAGGTGACAATAGGCACTTGCTAGCGTGCACTGCAAGTGTAATCTCTGCACAACACTGGGATTGTGTGCCCAGCTTGCAAACTGATATGAAACAGTACCTTTCCACTCTCTTGCCTTTCCTTTCACATTAATACTGGAAAGGAAGGCGTTTTGGACAACTTTTGTTTTCTTGTTGCAGAACACTCTGCAGAGCTGCGTGCAACCTCAGGAACACGATGGAAGATGTTTTCTGAACTGGAACACTCTCTCCCTGCGGGATACAGTGAAAAACCTGTTTGCTGAGATGTAGGTGGCAAGAGGAACTTACTACAGTGCAGTGCAAAGGTAAAGGCTGCACAACACAAGCATTTTGTAAGCAGCTTGCAAACTGAGAGATAACAGTACCTTTCCACTCTGCTGCATTTTCCTTTCCCAGTACAATTCGAATTTTAGGGGGTTTGGACAACTTTCTTTTACTTCTTGCGAAACACTCTGTAGACCTTCTTGTACCCTTTTAAAAACGATGGGAGCTGTTTTCTCAACAGGCAAAGTTTCTCCTTAGGAGATACAGTGAAAAATCTATTTGCTTAGATGTAGGTGACTAGAGGCACTTGCTACAGTGCACTGCAAAGGTAATGGCTGCACAACACTTGCATTGTGGCACAGTTTGCAAACTGATAGAAAACAGTTCCTTTCCACTCTCATGCCTTTTCCATTTATAATAATACTCCAAAGGAAGCTATTTTAGACAACAGTCCTTTGCTTCTTGCAAAGCACTCTGCAGAGTTGCGTGCAGCCTCTAGAACACCATGGGAGATTTTTTCTGAAGAGACACACTTTCTCCTTAAGAGATATAGTAAAAAAGCTATTTGCTTAGATGTAGGTGACTAGAGGCACTTGCTAGCGTGCACTGCGAGTGTAATCTCTGCACAACACTGGGATTGTGTGCCCAGCTTGCAAACTGATATGAAACACTACCTTTCCACTCTCTTGCCTTTCCTTTCACATTTATACTCAAAAGGAAGGCGTTTTGGACAACTTTTGTTTTCTTGTTGCAGAACACTCTGCAGAGCTGCGTGCAACCTCAGGAACACGATGGAAGATGTTTTCTGAACTGGAACACTCTCTCCCTGCGGGATACAGTGAAAAACCTCTTTGCTGAGATGTAGGTGGCAAGAGGAACTTACTACAGTGCAGTGCAAAGGTAATGGCTGCACAACACTGGCATTTTGTAAGCAGCTTGCAAACTGAGAGATAACAGTACCTTTCCACTCTGCTGCATTTTCCTTTCCCAGTACAATTCGAATTTTAGGGGGTTTGGACAACTTTCTTTTACTTCTTGCGAAACACTCTGCAGACCTTCTTGTACCCTTTTAAAAACGATGGGAGCTGTTTTCTCAACAGGCAAAGTTTCTCCTTAGGAGATACAGTGAAAAAGCTATTTGCTTAGATGTAGGTGACTAGAGGCACTTGCTACAGTGCACTGCAAAGGTAATGGCTGCACAACACTTGCATTGTGGCACAGTTTGCAAACTGATAGAAAACAGTTCCTTTCCACTCTCATGCCTTTTCCATTTATATTAATACTCCAAAGGAAGCAATTTTGGACAACAGTCCTTTGCTTCTTGCAAAGCACTCTGCAGACTTGCGTGCAACCTCTAGAACACAATGGGAGATTTTTTCTGAACAGACACACTTTCTCCTTAAGAGATATAGTAAAAAAGCTATTTGCTTAGATGTAGGTGACTAGAGGCACTTGCTAGAGTGCACTGCAAATGTAATCTCTGCACAACACTGGGATTGTGTGCCCAGCTTGCAAACTGATATGAAACACTACCTTTCCACTCTCTTGCCTTTCCTTTCACATTTATACTCAAAAGGAAGGCGTTTTGGACAACTTTTGTTTTCTTGTTGCAGAACACTCTGCAGAGCTGCGTGCAACCTCAGGAACACGATGGAAGATGTTTTCTGAACTGGAACACTCTCTCCCTGCGGGATACAGTGAAAAACCTCTTTGCTGAGATGTAGGTGGCAAGAGGAACTTACTACAGTGCAGTGCAAAGGTAAAGGCTGCACAACACAATCATTTTGTAAGCAGCTTGCAAACTGAGAGATAACAGTACCTTTCCACTCTGCTGCAATTTCCTTTCCCATTACAATTCGAATTTTAGGGGGTTTGGAAAACTTTCTTTTACTTCTTGCGAAACACTCTGCAGACCTTCTTGTACCCTTTTAAAAACCATGGGAGCTTTTTCTGAACTGGAACACTCTCTCCCTGCGGGATACAGTGAAAAACCTCTTTGCTGAGATGTAGGTGGCAAGAGGAACTTAGTACAGTGCACTGCAAAGGTAATGTCTGCCCAACGCTGGGATTGTGTCAGCAGCTGACAAAGTGATTAAAAACAGTTCCTTTCCACTCTCATGCCTTTTCCATTTATATTAATACTCCAAAGGAAGCAATTTTGGACAACAGTCCTTTGCTTCTTGCAAAGCCCTCTGCAGATTTGCGTGCAACCTCTAGAACAAGATGGGAGATGTTTTCTGAACAGACACACTTTCTCCTTAAGAGATATAGTAAAAAAGCTTTTTGCTTAGATGTAGGTGACAATTGGCACTTGCTAGCGTGCACTGCAAGTGTAATCTCTGAACAACACTGGGATTGTGTGCCCAGTTTGCAAACTGATATGAAACAGTACCTTTCCACTCTCTTGCCTTTCTTTTCACATTTATACTGGAAAGGCAGGCGTTTTGGACAACTTTTGTTTTCTTGTTGCAGAACAGTCTACAGAGCTGCGTGCAACCTCAGGAACACGATGGAAGATGTTTTCTGAACTGGAACACTCTCTCCCTGCGGGATACAGTGAAAAACCTGTTTGCTGAGATTTAGGTTGCAAGAGGAACTTACTACAGTGCAGTACAAAGGTAATGGCTGCACAACACAAGCATTTTGTAAGCAGCTTGCAAACTGAGAGATAACAGTACCTTTCCACTCTGCTGCATTTTCCTTTCCCAGTACAATTCGAATTTTAGGGGGTTTGGACAACTTTCTTTTACTTCTTGCAAAACACTCTGCAGACCTTCTTGTACCCTTTTAAAAACGATGGGAGCTGTTTTCTCAACAGGCAAAGTTTCTCCTTAGCAGATACAGTGAAAAAGCTATTTGCTTAGATGTAGGTGACTAGAGGCACTTGCTACAGTGCACTGCAAAGGTAATGGCTGCACAACACTTGCATTGTGGCACAGTTTGCAAACTGATAGAAAACAGTACCCCTGCCCTCTCCTGCATTTTCCTTTCCCAGTGAAGTTCGAATTTTAGGGGTTTTGGACAACTTCCTTTTACCTCTTGCAGAACACTCTGCAGACCTTCTTGTACCTTCTAAAACACCATGGGAGATTTTTTCTGAACAGACACGCTTTCTCCTTAAGAGATATAGTAAAAAAGCTTTTTGCTTAGATGTAGGTGACAATAGGCACTTGCTAGAGTGCACTGCAAGTGTAATCTCTGCACAACACTGGGATTGTGTGCCCAGCTTGCAAACTGATATGAAACACTACCTTTCCACTCTCTTGCCTTTCCTTTCACATTTATACTCAAAAGGAAGGCGTTTTGGACAACTTTTGTTTTCTTGTTGCAGAACACTCTGCAGAGCTGCGTGCAACCTCAGGAACACGATGGAAGATGTTTTCTGAACTGGAACACTCTCTCCCTGCGGGATACAGTGAAAAACCTCTTTGCTTAGATTTAGGTGGCAAGAGGAACTTAGTACAGTGCAGTACAAAGGTAATGGCTGCGCAACACAAGCATTTTATAAGCAGTTTGCAAAGTGAGAGATAACAGTACCTTTCTACTCTGCTGCATTTTCCTTTCCCAGTACAATTTGAATTTTAGGGGGTTTGGACAACTTTCTTTTACTTCTTGCGAAACACTCTGCAGACCATCTTGTACCTTCTAAAACACCATGCGAGATGTTTTCTGAACAGGCACACTTTCTCCTTAAGAGATATAGTAAAAAAGCTTTTTGCTTAGATGTAGGTGACAATAGGCACTTGCTAGCGTGCACTGCAAATGTAATCTCTGCACAACACTGGGATTGTGTGCCCAGCTTGCAAACTGATATGAAACACTACCTTTCCACTCTCTTGCCTTTCCTTTCACATTTATACTCAAAAGGAAGGCGTTTTGGACAACTTTTGTTTTCTTGTTGCAGAACACTCTGCAGAGCTGCGTGCAACCTCAGGAACACGATGGAAGATGTTTTCTGAACTGGAACACTCTCTCCCTGCGGGATACAGTGAAAAACCTGTTTGCTGAGATTTAGGTTGCAAGAGGAACTTACTACAGTGCAGTACAAAGGTAATGGCTGCACAACACAAGCATTTTGTAAGCAGTTTGCAAAGTGAGAGATAACAGTACCTTTCCACTCTGCTGCATTTTCCTTTCCCAGTACAATTCGAATTTTAGGGGGTTTGGACAACTTTCTTTTACTTCTTGCGAAACACTCTGTAGACCTTCTTGTACCCTTTTAAAAACGATGGGAGCTGTTTTCTCAACAGGCAAAGTTTCTCCTTAGGAGATACAGTGAAAAAGCTATTTGCTTAGATGAAGGTGACTAGAGGCACTTGCTACAGTGCACTGCAAAGGTAATGGCTGCACAACACTTGCATTGTGGTACAGTTTGCAAACTGATAGAAAACAGTACCCCTGCCCTCTCCTGCATTTTCCTTTCCCAGTGAAGTTCGAATTTTAGGGGGTTTGGACAACTTTCTTTTACTTCTTGCGAAACACTCTGCAGACCTTCTTGTACCTTCTAAAACACCATGAGAGATGTTTTCTGAACAGGCACACTTTCTCCTTAAGAGATATAGTAAAAAAGCTTTTTCCTTAGATGTAGGTGACAATAGGCACTTGCTAGCGTGCACTGCAAGTGTAATCTCTGCACAACACTGGGATTGTGTGCCCAGCTTGCAAACTGATATGAAACAGTACCTTTCCACTCTCTTGCCTTTCCTTTCACATTAATACTGGAAAGGAAGGCGTTTTGGACAACTTTTGTTTTCTTGTTGCAGAACACTCTGCAGAGCTGCGTGCAACCTCAGGAACACGATGGAAGATGTTTTCTGAACTGGAACACTCTCTCCCTGCGGGATACAGTGAAAAACCTGTTTGCTGAGATGTAGGTGGCAAGAGGAACTTACTACAGTGCAGTGCAAAGGTAAAGGCTGCACAACACAAGCATTTTGTAAGCAGCTTGCAAACTGAGAGATAACAGTACCTTTCCACTCTGCTGCATTTTCCTTTCCCAGTACAATTCGAATTTTAGGGGGTTTGGACAACTTTCTTTTACTTCTTGCGAAACACTCTGTAGACCTTGTACCCTTTTAAAAACGATGGGAGCTGTTTTCTCAACAGGCAAAGTTTCTCCTTAGGAGATACAGTGAAAAAGCTATTTGCTTAGATGTAGGTGACTAGAGGCACTTGCTACAGTGCACTGCAAAGGTAATGGCTGCACAACACTTGCATTGTGGCACAGTTTGCAAACTGATAGAAAACAGTTCCTTTCCACTCTCATGCCTTTTCCATTTATATTAATACTCCAAAGGAAGCTATTTTGGACAACAGTCCTTTGCTTCTTGCAAAGCACTCTGCAGAGTTGCGTGCAACCTCTAGAACACCATGGGAGATTTTTTCTGAAGAGACACACTTTCTCCTTAAGAGATATAGTAAAAAAGCTATTTGCTTAGATGTAGGTGACTAGAGGCACTTGCTAGCGTGCACTGCGAGTGTAATCTCTGCACAACACTGGGATTGTGTGCCCAGTTTGCAAACTGATATGAAACAGTACCTTTCCACTCTCTTGCCTTTCCTTTCACATTTATACTCAAAAGGAAGGCGTTTTGGACAACTTTTGTTTTCTTGTTGCAGAACACTCTGCAGAGCTGCGTGCAACCTCAGGAACACGATGGAAGATGTTTTCTGAACTGGAACACTCTCTCCCTGCGGGATACAGTGAAAAACCTGTTTGCTGAGATGTAGGTGGCAAGAGGAACTTACTACAGTGCAGTGCAAAGGTAAAGGCTGCACAACACAAGCATTTTGTAAGCAGCTTGCAAACTGAGAGATAACAGTACCTTTCCACTCTGCTGCATTTTCCTTTCCCAGTACAATTCGAATTTTAGGGGGTTTGGACAACTTTCTTTTACTTCTTGCGAAACACTCTGTAGACCTTCTTGTACCCTTTTAAAAACGATGGGAGCTGTTTTCTCAACAGGCAAAGTTTCTCCTTAGGAGATACAGTGAAAAAGCTATTTGCTTAGATGTAGGTGACTAGAGGCACTTGCTACAGTGCACTGCAAAGGTAATGGCTGCACAACACTTGCATTGTGGCACAGTTTGCAAACTGATAGAAAACAGTTCCTTTCCACTCTCATGCCTTTTCCATTTATATTAATACTCCAAAGGAAGCTATTTTGGACAACAGTCCTTTGCTTCTTGCAAAGCACTCTGCAGAGTTGCGTGCAACCTCTAGAACACCATGGGAGATTTTTTCTGAAGAGACACACTTTCTCCTTAAGAGATATAGTAAAAAAGCTATTTGCTTAGATGTAGGTGACTAGAGGCACTTGCTAGCGTGCACTGCGAGTGTAATCTCTGCACAACACTGGGATTGTGTGCCCAGTTTGCAAACTGATATGAAACAGTACCTTTCCACTCTCTTGCCTTTCCTTTCACATTTATACTCAAAAGGAAGGCGTTTTGGACAACTTTTGTTTTCTTGTTGCAGAACACTCTGCAGAGCTGCGTGCAACCTCAGGAACACGATGGAAGATGTTTTCTGAACTGGAACACTCTCTCCCTGCGGGATACAGTGAAAAACCTCTTTGCTGAGATGTAGGTGGCAAGAGGAACTTACTACAGTGCAGTGCAAAGGTAATGGCTGCACAACACTGGCATTTTGTAAGCAGCTTGCAAACTGAGAGATAACAGTACCTTTCCACTCTGCTGCATTTTCCTTTCCCAGTACAATTCGAATTTTAGGGGGTTTGGACAACTTTCTTTTACTTCTTGCGAAACACTCTGCAGACCTTCTTGTACCCTTTTAAAAACGATGGGAGCTGTTTTCTCAACAGGCAAAGTTTCTCCTTAGGAGATACAGTGAAAAAGCTATTTGCTTAGATGTAGGTGACTAGAGGCACTTGCTACAGTGCACTGCAAAGGTAATGGCTGCACAACACTTGCATTGTGGCACAGTTTGCAAACTGATAGAAAACAGTTCCTTTCCACTCTCATGCCTTTTCCATTTATATTAATACTCCAAAGGAAGCAATTTTGGACAACAGTCCTTTGCTTCTTGCAAAGCACTCTGCAGACTTGCGTGCAACCTCTAGAACACAATGGGAGATTTTTTCTGAACAGACACACTTTCTCCTTAAGAGATATAGTAAAAAAGCTATTTGCTTAGATGTAGGTGACTAGAGGCACTTGCTAGAGTGCACTGCAAATGTAATCTCTGCACAACACTGGGATTGTGTGCCCAGCTTGCAAACTGATATGAAACAGTACCTTTCCACTCTCTTGCCTTTCCTTTCACATTTATACTCAAAAGGAAGGCGTTTTGGACAACTTTTGTTTTCTTGTTGCAGAACACTCTGCAGAGCTGCGTGCAACCTCAGGAACACGATGGAAGATGTTTTCTGAACTGGAACACTCTCTCCCTGCGGGATACAGTGAAAAACCTCTTTGCTGAGATGTAGGTGGCAAGAGGAACTTACTACAGTGCAGTGCAAAGGTAAAGGCTGCACAACACAATCATTTTGTAAGCAGCTTGCAAACTGAGAGATAACAGTACCTTTCCACTCTGCTGCAATTTCCTTTCCCATTACAATTCGAATTTTAGGGGGTTTGGAAAACTTTCTTTTACTTCTTGCGAAACACTCTGCAGACCTTCTTGTACCCTTTTAAAAACCATGGGAGCTTTTTCTGAACTGGAACACTCTCTCCCTGCGGGATACAGTGAAAAACCTCTTTGCTGAGATGTAGGTGGCAAGAGGAACTTAGTACAGTGCACTGCAAAGGTAATGTCTGCCCAACGCTGGGATTGTGTCAGCAGCTGACAAAGTGATTAAAAACAGTTCCTTTCCACTCTCATGCCTTTTCCATTTATATTAATACTCCAAAGGAAGCAATTTTGGACAACAGTCCTTTGCTTCTTGCAAAGCCCTCTGCAGATTTGCGTGCAACCTCTAGAACAAGATGGGAGATGTTTTCTGAACAGACACACTTTCTCCTTAAGAGATATAGTAAAAAAGCTTTTTGCTTAGATGTAGGTGACAATTGGCACTTGCTAGCGTGCACTGCAAGTGTAATCTCTGAACAACACTGGGATTGTGTGCCCAGTTTGCAAACTGATATGAAACAGTACCTTTCCACTCTCTTGCCTTTCTTTTCACATTTATACTGGAAAGGCAGGCGTTTTGGACAACTTTTGTTTTCTTGTTGCAGAACAGTCTACAGAGCTGCGTGCAACCTCAGGAACACGATGGAAGATGTTTTCTGAACTGGAACACTCTCTCCCTGCGGGATACAGTGAAAAACCTGTTTGCTGAGATGTAGGTTGCAAGAGGAACTTACTACAGTGCAGTACAAAGGTAATGGCTGCACAACACAAGCATTTTGTAAGCAGCTTGCAAACTGAGAGATAACAGTACCTTTCCACTCTGCTGCATTTTCCTTTCCCAGTACAATTCGAATTTTAGGGGGTTTGGACAACTTTCTTTTACTTCTTGCAAAACACTCTGCAGACCTTCTTGTACCCTTTTAAAAACGATGCGAGCTGTTTTCTCAACAGGCAAAGTTTCTCCTTAGCAGATACAGTGAAAAAGCTATTTGCTTAGATGTAGGTGACTAGAGGCACTTGCTACAGTGCACTGCAAAGGTAATGGCTGCACAACACTTGCATTGTGGCACAGTTTGCAAACTGATAGAAAACAGTACCCCTGCCCTCTCCTGCATTTTCCTTTCCCAGTGAAGTTCGAATTTTAGGGGTTTTGGACAACTTCCTTTTACCTCTTGCAGAACACTCTGCAGACCTTCTTGTACCTTCTAAAACACCATGGGAGATTTTTTCTGAACAGACACGCTTTCTCCTTAAGAGATATAGTAAAAAAGCTTTTTGCTTAGATGTAGGTGACAATAGGCACTTGCTAGAGTGCACTGCAAGTGTAATCTCTGCACAACACTGGGATTGTGTGCCCAGCTTGCAAACTGATATGAAACACTACCTTTCCACTCTCTTGCCTTTCCTTTCACATTTATACTCAAAAGGAAGGCGTTTTGGACAACTTTTGTTTTCTTGTTGCAGAACACTCTACAGAGCTGCGTGCAACCTCAGGAACACGATGGAAGATGTTTTCTGAACTGGAACACTCTCTCCCTGTGGGATACAGTGAAAAACCTCTTTGCTGAGATGTAGGTGGCAAGAGGAACTTACTACAGTGCAGTGCAAAGGTAAAGGCTGCACAACACAAGCATTTTGTAAGCAGCTTGCAAACTGAGAGATAACAGTACCTTTCCACTCTGCTGCATTTTCCTTTCCCAGTACAATTCGAATTTTAGGGGGTTTGGACAACTTTCTTTTACTTCTTGCGAAACACTCTGCAGACCTTCTTGTACCCTTTTAAATACGATGGGAGCTGTTTTCTCAACAGGCAAAGTTTCTCCTTAGCAGATACAGTGAAAAAGCTATTTGCTTAGATGTAGGTGACTAGAGGCACTTGCTACAGTGCACTGAAAGGTAATGGCTGCACAACACTTGCATTGTGGCACAGTTTGCAAACTGATAGAAAACAGTTCCTTTCCACTCTCATGCCTTTTCCATTTATAATAATACTCCAAAGGAAGCTATTTTGGACAACAGTCCTTTGCTTCTTGCAAAGCACTCTGCAGACTTGCGTGCAACCTCTAGAACACCATGGGAGATTTTTTCTGAAGAGACACACTTTCTCCTTAAGAGATATAGTAAAAAAGCTATTTGCTTAGATGTAGGTGACTAGAGGCACTTGCTAGCGTGCACTGCGAGTGTAATCTCTGCACAACACTGGGATTGTGTGCCCAGTTTGCAAACTGATATGAAACAGTACCTTTCCACTCTCTTGCCTTTCCTTTCACATTTATACTCAAAAGGAAGGCGTTTTGGACAACTTTTGTTTTCTTGTTGCAGAACACTCTGCAGAGCTGCGTGCAACCTCAGGAACACGATGGAAGATGTTTTCTGAACTGGAACACTCTCTCCCTGCGGGATACAGTGAAAAACCTCTTTGCTGAGATGTAGGTGGCAAGAGGAACTTACTACAGTGCAGTGCAAAGGTAAAGGCTGCACAACACAATCATTTTGTAAGCAGTTTGCAAACTGAGAGATAACAGTACCTTTCCACTCTGCTGCAATTTCCTTTCCCATTACAATTCGAATTTTAGGGGGTTTGGAAAACTTTCTTTTACTTCTTGCGAAACACTCTGCAGACCTTCTTGTACCCTTTTAAAAACGATGGGAGCTGTTTTCTCAACAGGCAAAGTTTCTCCTTAGGAGATACAGTGAAAAAGCTATTTGCTTAGATGTAGGTGACTAGAGGCACTTGCTACAGTGCACTGCAAAGGTAATGGCTGCACAACACTTGCATTGTGGCACAGTTTGCAAACTGATAGAAAACAGTTCCTTTCCACTCTCATGCCTTTTCCATTTATATTAATACTCCAAACGAAGCAATTTTGGACAACAGTCCTTTGCTTCTTGCAAAGCACTCTGCAGACTTGCGTGCAACCTCTAGAACACAATGGGAGATTTTTTCTGAACAGACACACTTTCTCCTTAAGAGATATAGTAAAAAAGCTATTTGCTTAGATGTAGGTGACTAGAGGCACTTGCTAGAGTGCACTGCAAATGTAATCTCTGCACAACACTGGGATTGTGTGCCCAGCTTGCAAACTGATATGAAACAGTACCTTTCCACTCTCTTGCCTTTCCTTTCACATTTATACTCAAAAGGAAGGCGTTTTGGACAACTTTTGTTTTCTTGTTGCAGAACACTCTGCAGAGCTGCGTGCAACCTCAGGAACACGATGGAAGATGTTTTCTGAACTGGAACACTCTCTCCCTGCGGGATACAGTGAAAAACCTCTTTGCTGAGATGTAGGTGGCAAGAGGAACTTACTACAGTGCAGTGCAAAGGTAAAGGCTGCACAACACAAGCATTTTGTAAGCAGCTTGCAAACTGAGAGATAACAGTACCTTTCCACTCTGCTGCAATTTCCTTTCCCATTACAATTCGAATTTTAGGGGGTTTGGAAAACTTTCTTTTACTTCTTGCGAAACACTCTGCAGACCTTCTTGTACCCTTTTAAAAACCATGGGAGCTTTTTCTGAACTGGAACACTCTCTCCCTGCGGGATACAGTGAAAAACCTCTTTGCTGAGATGTAGGTGGCAAGAGGAACTTAGTACAGTGCACTGCAAAGGTAATGTCTGCCCAACGCTGGGATTGTGTCAGCAGCTGACAAAGTGATTAAAAACAGTTCCTTTCCACTCTCATGCCTTTTCCATTTATATTAATACTCCAAAGGAAGCAATTTTGGACAACAGTCCTTTGCTTCTTGCAAAGCCCTCTGCAGATTTGCGTGCAACCTCTAGAACAAGATGGGAGATGTTTTCTGAACAGACACACTTTCTCCTTAAGAGATATAGTAAAAAAGCTTTTTGCTTAGATGTAGGTGACAATTGGCACTTGCTAGCGTGCACTGCAAGTGTAATCTCTGAACAACACTGGGATTGTGTGCCCAGTTTGCAAACTGATATGAAACAGTACCTTTCCACTCTCTTGCCTTTCTTTTCACATTTATACTGGAAAGGCAGGCGTTTTGGACAACTTTTGTTTTCTTGTTGCAGAACAGTCTACAGAGCTGCGTGCAACCTCAGGAACACGATGGAAGATGTTTTCTGAACTGGAACACTCTCTCCCTGCGGGATACAGTGAAAAACCTGTTTGCTGAGATTTAGGTTGCAAGAGGAACTTACTACAGTGCAGTACAAAGGTAATGGCTGCACAACACAAGCATTTTGTAAGCAGCTTGCAAACTGAGAGATAACAGTACCTTTCCACTCTGCTGCATTTTCCTTTCCCAGTACAATTCGAATTTTAGGGGGTTTGGACAACTTTCTTTTACTTCTTGCAAAACACTCTGCAGACCTTCTTGTACCCTTTTAAAAACGATGGGAGCTGTTTTCTCAACAGGCAAAGTTTCTCCTTAGCAGATACAGTGAAAAAGCTATTTGCTTAGATGTAGGTGACTAGAGGCACTTGCTACAGTGCACTGCAAAGGTAATGGCTGCACAACACTTGCATTGTGGCACAGTTTGCAAACTGATAGAAAACAGTACCCCTGCCCTCTCCTGCATTTTCCTTTCCCAGTGAAGTTCGAATTTTAGGGGTTTTGGACAACTTCCTTTTACCTCTTGCAGAACACTCTGCAGACCTTCTTGTACCTTCTAAAACACCATGGGAGATTTTTTCTGAACAGACACGCTTTCTCCTTAAGAGATATAGTAAAAAAGCTTTTTGCTTAGATGTAGGTGACAATAGGCACTTGCTAGAGTGCACTGCAAGTGTAATCTCTGCACAACACTGGGATTGTGTGCCCAGCTTGCAAACTGATATGAAACACTACCTTTCCACTCTCTTGCCTTTCCTTTCACATTTATACTCAAAAGGAAGGCGTTTTGGACAACTTTTGTTTTCTTGTTGCAGAACACTCTACAGAGCTGCGTGCAACCTCAGGAACACGATGGAAGATGTTTTCTGAACTGGAACACTCTCTCCCTGCGGGATACAGTGAAAAACCTCTTTGCTTAGATTTAGGTGGCAAGAGGAACTTAGTACAGTGCAGTACAAAGGTAATGGCTGCGCAACACAAGCATTTTATAAGCAGTTTGCAAAGTGAGAGATAACAGTACCTTTCTACTCTGCTGCATTTTCCTTTCCCAGTACAATTTGAATTTTAGGGGGTTTGGACAACTTTCTTTTACTTCTTGCGAAACACTCTGCAGACCTTCTTGTACCCTTTTAAATACGATGGGAGCTGTTTTCTCAACAGGCAAAGTTTCTCCTTAGGAGATACAGTGAAAAAGCTATTTGCTTAGATGTAGGTGACTAGAGGCACTTGCTACAGTGCACTGAAAGGTAATGGCTGCACAACACTTGCATTGTGGCACAGTTTGCAAACTGATAGAAAACAGTTCCTTTCCACTCTCATGCCTTTTCCATTTATAATAATACTCCAAAGGAAGCTATTTTGGACAACAGTCCTTTGCTTCTTGCAAAGCACTCTGCAGACTTGCGTGCAACCTCTAGAACACCATGGGAGATTTTTTCTGAACAGGCACACTTTCTCCTTAAGAGATATAGTAAAAAAGCTTTTTGCTTAGATGTAGGTGACAATAGGCACTTGCTAGCGTGCACTGCGAGTGTAATCTCTGCACAACACTGGGATTGTGTGCCCAGCTTGCAAACTGATATGAAACAATACCTTTCCACTCTCTTGCCTTTCCTTTCACATTAATACTGGAAAGGAAGGCGTTTTGGACAACTTTTGTTTTCTTGTTGCAGAACACTCTACAGAGCTGCGTGCAACCTCAGGAACACGATGGAAGATGTTTTCTGAACTGGAACACTCTCTCCCTGCGGGATACAGTGAAAAACCTCTTTGCTGAGATGTAGGTGGCAAGAGGAACTTACTACAGTGCAGTACAAAGGTAATGGCTGCACAACACAAGCATTTTGTAAGCAGTTTGCAAAGTGAGAGATAACAGTACCTTTCCACTCTGCTGCATTTTCCTTTCCCAGTACAATTCGAATTTTAGGGGGTTTGGACAACTTTCTTTTACTTCTTGCGAAACACTCTGCAGACCTTCTTGTACCCTTTTAAAAACGATGGGAGCTGTTTTCTCAACAGGCAAAGTTTCTCCTTAGGAGATACAGTGAAAAAGCTATTTGCTTAGATGTAGGTGACTAGAGGCACTTGCTACAGTGCACTGCAAAGGTAATGGCTGCACAACACTTGCATTGTGGCACAGTTTGCAAACTGATAGAAAACAGTTCCTTTCCACTCTCATGCCTTTTCCATTTATATTAATACTCCAAAGGAAGCAATTTTGGACAACAGTCCTTTGCTTCTTGCAAAGCACTCTGCAGACTTGCGTGCAACCTCTAGAACACCATGGGAGATTTTTTCTGAACAGACACACTTTCTCCTTAAGAGATATAGTAAAAAAGCTATTTGCTTAGATGTAGGTGACTAGAGGCACTTGCTAGAGTGCACTGCAAATGTAATCTCTGCACAACACTGGGATTGTGTGCCCAGTTAGCAAACTGATATGAAACACTACCTTTCCACTCTCTTGCCTTTCCTTTCACATTTATACTCAAAAGGAAGGCGTTTTGGACAACTTTTGTTTTCTTGTTGCAGAACACTCTGCAGAGCTGCGTGCAACCTCAGGAACACGATGGAAGATGTTTTCTGAACTGGAACACTCTCTCCCTGCGGGATACAGTGAAAAACCTCTTTGCTGAGATGTAGGTGGCAAGAGGAACTTACTACAGTGCAGTGCAAAGGTAAAGGCTGCACAACACAAGCATTTTGTAAGCAGCTTGCAAACTGAGAGATAACAGTACCTTTCCACTCTGCTGCATTTTCCTTTCCCGGTACAATTCGAATTTTAGGGGGTTTGGACAACTTTCTTTTACTTCTTGCAGAACACTCTGCAGACCTTCTTGTACCCTTTTAAAAACCATGGGAGCTTTTTCTGAACTGGAACACTCTCCCCCTGCGGGATACAGTGAAAAACCTCTTTGCTGAGATGTAGGTGGCAAGAGGAACTTAGTACAGTGCACTGCAAAGGTAATGTCTGCCCAACGCTGGGATTGTGTCAGCAGCTGACAAAGTGATTAAAAACAGTTCCTTTCCACTCTCATGCCTTTTCCATTTATATTAATACTCCAAAGGAAGCAATTTTGGACAACAGTCCTTTGCTTCTTGCAAAGCACTCTGCAGACTTGCGTGCAACCTCTAGAACCCAATGGGAGATTTTTTCTGAACAGACACACTTTCTCCTTAAGAGATATAGTAAAAAAGCTTTTTGCTCAGATGTAGGTGACTAGAGGCACTTGCTAGAGTGCACTGCAAATGTAATCTCTGCACAACACTGGGATTGTGTGCCTAGTTTGCAAACTGATATGAAACACTACCTTTCCACTCTCTTGCCTTTCCTTTCACATTTATACTCAAAAGGAAGGCGTTTTGGACAACTTTTGTTTTCTTGTTGCAGAACACTCTGCAGAGCTGCGTGCAACCTCAGGAACACGATGGAAGATGTTTTCTGAACTGGAACACTCTCTCCCTGCGGGATACAGTGAAAAACCTCTTTGCTGAGATGTAGGTGGCAAGAGGAACTTACTACAGTGCAGTGCAAAGGTAAAGGCTGCACAACACAAGCATTTTGTAAGCAGCTTGCAAACTGAGAGATAACAGTACCTTTCCACTCTGCTGCAATTTCCTTTCCCATTACAATTCGAATTTTAGGGGGTTTGGAAAACTTTCTTTTACTTCTTGCGAAACACTCTGCAGACCTTCTTGTACCCTTTTAAAAACCATGGGAGCTTTTTCTGAACTGGAACACTCTCTCCCTGCGGGATACAGTGAAAAACCTCTTTGCTGAGATGTAGGTGGCAAGAGGAACTTAGTACAGTGCACTGCAAAGGTAATGTCTGCCCAACGCTGGGATTGTGTCAGCAGCTGACAAACTGATTAAAAACAGTTCCTTTCCACTCTCATGCCTTTTCCATTTATATTAATACTCCAAAGGAAGCAATTTTGGACAACAGTCCTTTGCTTCTTGCAAAGCCCTCTGCAGATTTGCGTGCAACCTCTAGAACAAGATGGGAGATGTTTTCTGAACAGACACACTTTCTCCTTAAGAGATATAGTAAAAAAGCTTTTTCCTTAGATGTAGGTGACAATAGGCACTTGCTAGCGTGCACTGCAAGTGTAATCTCTGCACAACACTGGGATTGTGTGCCCAGCTTGCAAACTGATATGAAACAGTACCTTTCCACTCTCTTGCCTTTCCTTTCACATTAATACTGGAAAGGAAGGCGTTTTGGACAACTTTTGTTTTCTTGTTGCAGAACACTCTACAGAGCTGCGTGCAACCTCAGGAACACGATGGAAGATGTTTTCTGAACTGGAACACTCTCTCCCTGCGGGATACAGTGAAAAACCTGTTTGCTGAGATGTAGGTGGCAAGAGGAACTTACTACAGTGCAGTGCAAAGGTAATGGCTGCACAACACAAGCATTTTGTAAGCAGCTTGCAAACTGAGAGATAACAGTACCTTTCCACTCTGCTGCAATTTCCTTTCCCAGTACAATTCGAATTTTAGGGGGTTTGGACAACTTTCTTTTACTTCTTGCGAAACACTCTGCAGACCTTCTTGTACCCTTTTAAAAACGATGGGAGCTGTTTTCTCAACAGGCAAAATTTCTCCTTAGGAGATACAGTGAAAAAGCTATTTGCTTAGATGTAGGTGACTAGAGGCACTTGCTACAGTGCACTGCAAAGGTAATGGCTGCACAACACTTGCATTGTGGCACAGTTTGCAAACTGATAGAAAACAGTTCCTTTCCACTCTCATGCCTTTTCCATTTATATTAATACTCCAAAGGAAGCAATTTTGGACAACAGTCCTTTGCTTCTTGCAAAGCACTCTGCAGACTTGCGTGCAACCTCTAGAACACAATGGGAGATTTTTTCTGAACAGACACACTTTCTCCTTAAGAGATATAGTAAAAAAGCTATTTGCTTAGATGTAGGTGACTAGAGGCACTTGCTAGAGTGCACTGCAAATGTAATCTCTGCACAACACTGGGATTGTGTGCCCAGCTTGCAAACTGATATGAAACACTACCTTTCCACTCTCTTGCCTTTCCTTTCACATTTATACTCAAAAGGAAGGCGTTTTGGACAACTTTTGTTTTCTTGTTGCAGAACACTCTGCAGAGCTGCGTGCAACCTCAGGAACACGATGGAAGATGTTTTCTGAACTGGAACACTCTCTCCCTGCGGGATACAGTGAAAAACCTCTTTGCTGAGATGTAGGTGGCAAGAGGAACTTACTACAGTGCAGTGCAAAGGTAAAGGCTGCACAACACAAGCATTTTGTAAGCAGCTTGCAAACTGAGAGATAACAGGACCTTTCCACTCTGCTGCAATTTCCTTTCCCATTACAATTCGAATTTTAGGGGGTTTGGAAAACTTTCTTTTACTTCTTGCGAAACACTCTGCAGACCTTCTTGTACCCTTTTAAAAACCATGGGAGCTTTTTCTGAACTGGAACACTCTCTCCCTGCGGGATACAGTGAAAAACCTGTTTGCTGAGATGTAGGTGGCAAGAGGAACTTAGTACAGTGCACTGCAAAGGTAATGTCCGCCCAACGCTGGGATTGTGTCAGCAGCTGACAAACTGATTAAAAACAGTTCCTTTCCACTCTCATGCCTTTTCCATTTATATTAATACTCCAAAGGAAGCAATTTTGGACAACAGTCCTTTGCTTCTTGCAAAGCCCTCTGCAGATTTGCGTGCAACCTCTAGAACAAGATGGGAGATGTTTTCTGAACAGACACACTTTCTCCTTAAGAGATATAGTAAAAAAGCTTTTTGCTTAGATGTAGGTGACAATTGGCACTTGCTAGCGTGCACTGCAAGTGTAATCTCTGAACAACACTGGGATTGTGTGCCCAGTTTGCAAACTGATATGAAACAGTACCTTTCCACTCTCTTGCCTTTCTTTTCACATTTATACTGGAAAGGAAGGCGTTTTGGACAACCTTTGTTTTCTTGTTGCAGAACACTCTGCAGAGCTGCGTGCAACCTCAGGAACACGATGGAAGATGTTTTCTGAACTGGAACACTCTCTCCCTGTGGGATACAGTGAAAAACCTCTTTGCTGAGATGTAGGTGGCAAGAGGAACTTAGTACAGCGCACTGCAAAGGTAATGTCTGCACAATGCTGGGATTGTGTCAGCAGCTGACAAACTGATTAAAAACAGTTCCTTTCCACTCTCATGCCTTTTCCATTTATATTAATACTCCAAAGGAAGCAATTTTGGACAACAGTCCTTTGCTTCTTGCAAAGCCCTCTGCAGATTTGCGTGCAACCTCTAAAACAAGATGGGAGATGTTTTCTGAACAGACACACTTTCTCCTTAAGAGATATAGTAAAAAAGCTATTTGCTTAGATGTAGGTGACAATAGGCACTTGCTAGCGTGCACTGCAAATGTAATCTCTGAACAACACTGGGATTGTGTGCCCATCTTGCAAACTGATATGAAACAGTACCTTTCCACTCTCTTGGCTTTCCTTTCACATTAATACTGGAAAGGAAGGCATTCTGGAAAACTTTTGTTTTCTTGTTGCAGAACATTCTGCAGAGCTGCGTGCAACCTCAGGAACATGATGGAAGATGTTTTCTGAACTGGAACACTCTCTCCCTGCGGGATACAGTGAAAAACCTCTTTGCTGAGATGTAGGTGGCAAGAGGAACTTACTACAGTGCAGTGCAAAGGTAAAGGCTGCACAACACTGGCATTTTGTAAGCAGCTTGCAAACTGAGAGATAACAGTACCTTTCCACTCTGCTGCATTTTCCTTTCCCAGTACAATTCGAATTTTAGGGGGTTTGGACAACTTTCTTTTACTCCTTGCAAAACACTCTGCAGACCTTCTTGTACCCTTTTAAAAACTATGGGAGCTGTTTTCTCAACAGGCAAAGTTTCTCCTTAGGAGATACAGTGAAAAAGCTATTTGCTTAGATGTAGGTGACTAGAGGCACTTGCTACAGTGCACTGAATGGTAATGGCTGCACAACACTTGCATTGTGGCACAGTTTGCAAACTGATAGAAAACAGTTCCTTTCCACTCTCATGCCTTTTCCATTTATATTAATACTCCAAAGGAAGCAATTTTGGACAACAGTCCTTTGCTTCTTGCAAAGCACTCTGCAGACTTGCGTGCAACCTCTAGAACACAATTGCAGTTTTTTTCTGAAGAGACAAACTTTCTCCTTAAGAGATATAGTAAAAAAGCTATTTGCTTAGATGTAGGTGACTAGAGGCACTTGCTAGCGTGCACTGCAAGTGTAATCTCTGCACAACACTGGGATTGTGTGCCCAGCTTGCAAACTGATATGAAACACTACCTTTCCACTCTCTTGCCGTTCTTTTCACATTTCTACTGGAAAGGCAGGCGTTTTGGACAACTTTTGTTTTCTTGTTGCAGAACACTCTGCAGAGCTGCGTGCAACCTCAGGAACACGATGGAAGATGTTTTCTGAACTGGAACACTCTCTCCCTGCGGGATACAGTGAAAAACCTATTTGCTGAGATGTAGGTGGCAAGAGGAACTTAGTACAGTGCACTGCAAAGGTAATGTCTGCACAACGCTGGGATTGTGTCAGCAGCTGACAAACTGATAGAAAACATTTCCTTTCCACTCTCATGCCTTTTCCATTTATATTAATACTCGAAAGGAAGCAGTTTTGGACAACAGTCGTTTCCTTCTTGCAAAGCACTCTGCAGACATGGGTGAAACCTCTAGAACACGATGGGAGATGTTTTCTGAACTGGAACACTCTCTCCCTGCGGGATATAGTGAAAAACCTGTTTGCTGAGATGTAGGTGGCAAGAGGAACTTACTACAGTCCAGTGCAAAGGTAAAGGCTGCACAACAGAAGCATTTTGTAAGCAGCTTGCAAACTGAGAGATAACAGCACCTTTCCACTCTGCTGCATTTTCCTTTCCCAGTACAATTCGAATTTTAGGGGGTTTGGACAACTTTCTTTTACTTCTTGCAAAACACTCTGCAGACCTTCTTGTACCCTTCTAAAAACGAGGGGAGCTGTTTTCTCAACAGGCAAACTTTCTCCTTGGGAGATACAAGAAGCAAGTGTCTCAAGTCACCTACATCTAAGCATATTCCTTTTTCGCAATATCTCGCAACGAGAAACTCTGCCTGCTGAGAAAACATCTCCCATGGTGTTTTAGAACGTAGAAGAAGGTCTGCAGAGTGTTTTGCAAGAAGTACAAGAAAGTTGTCCAAAACCCCTTCGATTTGAATTTCGCTGGGTAAAGGAAAATGCAGGAGAGTGCAGGGGTACTGTTTTCTATCAGTTTGCAAACTGTGCCACAATGCAAGTGTTGTGCAGCCTTTACCTTTGCAGTGCACTGTAGTAAGTGCCTTTAATCACCTACATCTTAGCAAATACCTTTTTCACAGTATCTCCAAAGGAGAATCTTTGCCTGTTGAGAAAACAGCTCCCATGGTTTTTAAAAGGGTACAAGAAGGTCTGCAGAGTGTTTTGCAAGAAGTAAAAGAAAGTTGTCCAAAACCCCTAAAATTCGAATTGTACTGGGAAAGGAAAATGCAGGAGAGTGGAAAGGTACTGTTTTCTCTCAGTTTGCAAGCTGCTTACAAAATGTCAGTGTTTTCCAGCCTTTAGCTTTGCAGCGTCCTGTAGCAAGTGTCTCTAGTCACCTACATCTAAGCATATTCCTTTTTAACAATGTCTCGCAAGGAGAAAGTCTGCCTGCTGAGAAAACATCTCCCATGGTGTTTTAGAAGGTACAAGAAGGTCTGCAGAGTGTTTTGCAAGAAGTAAAAGAAAGTTGTCCAAAACCCCTAAAATTCAAATTGTACTGGGAAAGGAAAATGCAGGAGAGTGGAAAGGTACGGTTTTCTATCAGTTTGCAAACTGTGCCACAATGCAAGTGTTGTGCAGCCTTTACCTTTGCAGTGCACTGTAGCAAGTGCCTCTAGCCACCTACATCTAAGCAAATACCTTTTTGACTGTATCTCCAAAGGAGAATCTTTGCCTGTTGAGAAAACAGCTCCCATGGTTTTTAAAAGGGTACAAGAAGGTCTGCAGAGTGTTTTGCAAGAAGTAAACAAAGTTGTCCAAAACCCCTAAAATTCGAATTGTTCTGGGAAAGGAAAATGCAGGAGAGTGGAAAGGTACTGTTTTCTATCAGTTTGCAAACTGTGCCACAATGCCAGTGTTGTGCAGCCTTTAGCTTTGCAGCGTCCTGTAGCAAGTGTCTCTAGTCACCTACATCTAAGCAAATACCTTTTTAACAATGTTTCACAAGCAGAGACTCTGCCTGCTGAGAAAACATCTCCCATGGTGTTTTAGAAGGTACAAGAAGGTCTGCAGAGTGTTTTGCAAGAAGTAAAAGAAAGTTGTGGAAAACCCCTTCGATTTGAATTTCGCTGGGTAAGGAAAATGCAGGAGAGTGCAGGGGTACTGTTTTCTATCAGTTTGCAAACTGTGCCACAATGCAAGTGTTGTGCAGCCTTTACCTTTGCAGTGCACTGTAGCAAGTGCCTCTAGTCACCTACATCTCAGCAAATACCTTTTTCACTCTATCTCCTAAGGAGAAACTTTGCCTGTTGCGAAAATATCTCCCATGGTGTTTTAGAAGGTACAAGAAGGTCTGCAGAGTGTTTTGCAAGAAGTAAAAGAAAGTTGTCCAAAACCCCTAAAATTCGAATTGTACTGGGAAAGGAAAATGCAGAAGAGTGGAAAGGTACTGTTTTCTCTCAGTTTGCAAGCTGCTTACAAAATGCCAGTGTTGTGCGGCCTTTAGCTTTGCAGCGTCCTGTAGCAAGTGTCTCTAGTCACCTACATCTAAGCATATTCCTTCTTAACAATGTTTCGCAAGCAGAGACTCTGCCTGCTGAGAAAACATCTCCCATGGTGTTTTAGAAGGTACAAGAAGGTCTGCAGAGTGTTTTGCAAGAAGTACAATAAAGTTGTCGAAAACCCCTTCGATTTGAATTTCGCTGGGAAAGGAAAATGCAGGAGAGTGCAGGGGTACTATTTTCTATCAGTTTGCAAACCGTGCCACAATGCAAGTGTTGTGCAGCCTTTACCTTTGCAGTGCACTGTAGTAAGTGCCTTTAATCACCTACATCTTAGCAAATACCTTTTTCACAGTATCTCCAAAGGAGAATCTTTGCCTGTTGAGAAAACAGCTCCCATGGTTTTTAAAAGGGTACAAGAAGGTCTGCAGAGTGTTTTGCAAGAAGTAAAAGAAAGTTGTCCAAAACCCCTAAAATTCGAATTGTACTGGGAAAGGAAAATGCAGGAGAGTGGAAAGGTACTGTTTTCTCTCAGTTTGCAAGCTGCTTACAAAATGTCAGTGTTTTCCAGCCTTTAGCTTTGCAGCGTCCTGTAGCAAGTGTCTCTAGTCACCTACATCTAAGCATATTCCTTTTTAACAATGTCTCGCAAGGAGAAACTCTGCCTGCTGAGAAAACATCTCCCATGGTGTTTTAGAAGGTACAAGAAGGTCTGCAGAGTGTTTTGCAAGAAGTAAAAGAAAGTTGTCCAAAACCCCTAAAATTCAAATTGTACTGGGAAAGGAAAATGCAGGAGAGTGGAAAGGTACGGTTTTCTATCAGTTTGCAAACTGTGCCACAATGCAAGTGTTGTGCAGCCTTTACCTTTGCAGTGCACTGTAGCAAGTGCCTCTAGCCACCTACATCTAAGCAAATACCTTTTTGACTGTATCTCCAAAGGAGAATCTTTGCCTGTTGAGAAAACAGCTCCCATGGTTTTTAAAAGGGTACAAGAAGGTCTGCAGAGTGTTTTGCAAGAAGTAAAAGAAAGTTGTCCAAAACCCCTAAAATTCGAATTGTTCTGGGAAAGGAAAATGCAGGAGAGTGGAAAGGTACTGTTTTCTATCAGTTTGCAAACTGTGCCACAATGCCAGTGTTGTGCAGCCTTTAGCTTTGCAGCGTCCTGTAGCAAGTGTCTCTAGTCACCTACATCTAAGCATATTCCTTTTTAACAATGTCTCGCAAGGAGAAACTCTGCCTGCTGAGAAAACATCTCCCATGGTGTTTTAGAAGGTACAAGAAGGTCTGCAGAGTGTTTTGCAAGAAGTAAAAGAAAGTTGTCCAAAACCCCTTCGATTTGAATTTCGCTGGGTAAGGAAAATGCAGGAGAGTGCAGGGGTACTGTTTTCTATCAGTTTGCAAACTGTGCCACAATGCAAGTGTTGTGCAGCCTTTACCTTTGCAGTGCACTGTAGCAAGTGCCTCTAGTCACCTACATCTCAGCAAATACCTTTTTCACTCTATCTCCTAAGGAGAAACTTTGCCTGTTGCGAAAATATCTCCCATGGTGTTTTAGAAGGTACAAGAAGGTCTGCAGAGTGTTTTGCAAGAAGTAAAAGAAAGTTGTCCAAAACCCCTAAAATTCGAATTGTACTGGGAAAGGAAAATGCAGAAGAGTGGAAAGGTACTGTTTTCTCTCAGTTTGCAAGCTGCTTACAAAATGCCAGTGTTGTGCGGCCTTTAGCTTTGCAGCGTCCTGTAGCAAGTGTCTCTAGTCACCTACATCTAAGCATATTCCTTCTTAACAATGTTTCGCAAGCAGAGACTCTGCCTGCTGAGAAAACATCTCCCATGGTGTTTTAGAAGGTACAAGAAGGTCTGCAGAGTGTTTTGCAAGAAGTACAATAAAGTTGTCGAAAACCCCTTCGATTTGAATTTCGCTGGGAAAGGAAAATGCAGGAGAGTGCAGGGGTACTATTTTCTATCAGTTTGCAAACCGTGCCACAATGCAAGTGTTGTGCAGCCTTTACCTTTGCAGTGCACTGTAGTAAGTGCCTTTAATCACCTACATCTTAGCAAATACCTTTTTCACAGTATCTCCAAAGGAGAATCTTTGCCTGTTGAGAAAACAGCTCCCATGGTTTTTAAAAGGGTACAAGAAGGTCTGCAGAGTGTTTTGCAAGAAGTAAAAGAAAGTTGTCCAAAACCCCTTCGATTCGAATTGTACTGGGAAAGGAAAATGCAGGAGAGTGGAAAGGTACTGTTTTCTCTCAGTTTGCAAGCTGCTTACAAAATGTCAGTGTTTTGCAGCCTTTAGCTTTGCAGCGTCCTGTAGCAAGTGTCTCTAGTCACCTACATCTAAGCATATTCCTTTTTAACAATGTCTCGCAAGGAGAAACTCTGCCTGCGGAGAAAACATCTCCCATGGTGTTTTAGAAGGTACAAGAAGGTCTGCAGAGTGTTTTGCAAGAAGTAAAAGAAAGTTGTCCAAAACCCCTAAAATTCAAATTGTACTGGGAAAGGAAAATGCAGGAGAGTGCAGGGGTACTGTTTTCTATCAGTTTGCAAACTGTGCCACAATGCAAGTGTTGTGCAGCCTTTACCTTTGCAGTGCACTGTAGCAAGTGCCTCTAGCCACCTACATCTAAGCAAATACCTTTTTCACTGTATCTCCAAAGGAGAATCTTTGCCTGTTGAGAAAACAGATCCCATGGTTTTTAAAAGGGTACACGAAGGTCTGCAGAGTGTTTTGCAAGAAGTACAAGAAAGTTGTCCAAAACCCCTAAAATTCGAATTGTACTGGGAAAGGAAAATGCAGGAGAGTGGAAAGGTACTGTTTTCCCTCAGTTTGCAAGCTGCTTACAAAATGTCAGTGTTTTGCAGCCTTTAGCTTTGCAGCGTCCTGTAGCAAGTGTCTCTAGTCACCTACATCTAAGCATATTCCTTTTTCACAATGTCTCGCAAGGAGAAACTCTGCCTGCTGAGAAAACATCTCCCATGGTGTTTTAGAAGGTACAAGAAGGTCTGCAGAGTGTTTTGCAAGAAGTAAAAGAAAGTTGTCCAAAACCCCTTCGATTCGAATTGTACTGGGAAAGGAAAATGCAGGAGAGTGGAAAGGTACTGTTTTCTCTCAGTTTGCAAGCTGCTTACAAAATACCAGTGTTGTGAAGCCTTTAGCTTTGCAGCGTCCTGTAGCAAGTGTCTCTAGTCACCTACATCTAAGCATATTCCTTTTTCACAATGTTTCGCAAGCAGAGACTCTGCCTGCTGAGAAAACATCTCCCATGGTGTTTTAGAAGGTACAAGAAGGTCTGCAGAGTGTTTTGCAAGAAGTAAAAGAAAGTTGTCCAAAACCCCTAAAATTCAAATTGTACTGGGAAAGGAAAATGCAAGAGAGTAGAAAGGTACTGTTTTCTATCAGTTTGCAAACTGTGCCACAATGCAAGTGTTGTGCAGCCATTACCTGAAGTTGGGCTGGCCGATGTTAGAGATGCCCGGCAAGCTTGCCAGCCCGCTTGCAGTCAGCAGAGACGTGGCCACAGTTCAGCTTCAGCCCGTGGGTGAAGTGAAGGAGAGACTCTCCAGTGTCAGGCGCAGTCAGGTCTATTGTGTTCCCACTGGAATCTGAAAAGTGGAGGGTCCCGAGGGCGGGACCCTAACAGGTTATAAAGAGAGTGGGAGGTATGGGGTGGCAACATTCAGGAACAAATGGGGGTCCAGGGAAGGGTGTTACAAAAATGATACACATGGAAGGAAAACTAAAGGGGAAGAACTTAGGGAGGGGCCCCAGCCCCCTAACCAATCACTCGACGACCTAGTGAGAGATTTCTAGAAAAAGAGGCAGAAGGGCCAAGTGACTGGCAGGAAGCCGGGGGTGGGGAGAATGGAGAGAATACATTAGTTGTCATGGTAACTAAGGAGAGGTCAGGCGATTGACACTTAACTGGAGAAAAACTTGGGCAGAAACATAGCCAAAACAACTAAGGGGGAGCAGAACAAACCACAACAATTACCTTTGCAGTGCACTGTAGCATAGGCCTCTAGTCACCTACATCTAAGCAAATACCTTTTTCACTGTATCTCCAAAGGAGAATCTTTGCCTGTTGAGAAAACAGCTCCCATGGTTTTTAAAAGGGTACAAGAAGGTCTGCAGAGTGTTTTGCAAGAAGTAAAAGAAAGTTGTCCAAAACCCCTAAAATTCGAATTGTTCTGGGAAAGGAAAATGCAGGAGAGTGGAAAGGTACTGTTTTCTATCAGTTCGCAAACTGTGCCACAATGCAAGTGTTGTGCAGCCATTACCTTTGCAGTGCACTGTAGCAAGGGCCTCTAGCCACCTACATCTAAGCAAATACCTTTTTCACAGTATCTCTTAAGGAGAAACTTTGCCTTTTGAGAAAATAGCTCCCATGGTTTTTAAAAGGGTACAAGAAGGTCTGCAGAGTGTTTTGCAAGAAGTACAAGAAAGTTGTCCAAAACCCCTAAAATTCGAACTGTTCTGGGAAAGGAAAACGCAGGAGAGTGGAAAGGTACTGTCTTCTCTCAGTTTGCAAGCTGCTTACAAAATGTCAGTGTTTTGCAGCCTTTAGCTTTGCAGGGTCCTGTAGCAAGTGTCTCTAGTCACCTACATCTAAGCATATTCCTTTTTAACAATGTCTCGCAAGGAGAAACTCTGCCTGCTGAAAAAACAGCTCCCATGGTTTTTAAAAGGGTACAAGAAGGTCTGCAGAGTGTTTTGCAAGAAGTAAAAGAAAGTTGTCCAAAACCCCTTCGATTCGAATTGTACTGGGAAAGGAAAATGCAGGAGAGTGGAAAGGTACTGTTTTCTCTCAGTTTGCAAGCTGCTTACAAAATGTCAGTGTTTTGCAGCCTTTAGCTTTGCAGCGTCCTGTAGCAAGTGTCTCTAGTCACCTACATCTAAGCATATTCCTTTTTAACAATGTCTCGCAAGGAGAAACTCTGCCTGCGGAGAAAACATCTCCCATGGTGTTTTAGAAGGTACAAGAAGGTCTGCAGAGTGTTTTGCAAGAAGTAAAAGAAAGTTGTCCAAAACCCCTAAAATTCAAATTGTACTGGGAAAGGAAAATGCAGGAGAGTGCAGGGGTACTGTTTTCTATCAGTTTGCAAACTGTGCCACAATGCAAGTGTTGTGCAGCCTTTACCTTTGCAGTGCACTGTAGCAAGTGCCTCTAGCCACCTACATCTAAGCAAATACCTTTTTCACTGTATCTCCAAAGGAGAATCTTTGCCTGTTGAGAAAACAGATCCCATGGTTTTTAAAAGGGTACACGAAGGTCTGCAGAGTGTTTTGCAAGAAGTACAAGAAAGTTGTCCAAAACCCCTAAAATTCGAATTGTACTGGGAAAGGAAAATGCAGGAGAGTGGAAAGGTACTGTTTTCCCTCAGTTTGCAAGCTGCTTACAAAATGTCAGTGTTTTGCAGCCTTTAGCTTTGCAGCGTCCTGTAGCAAGTGTCTCTAGTCACCTACATCTAAGCATATTCCTTTTTCACAATGTCTCGCAAGGAGAAACTCTGCCTGCTGAGAAAACATCTCCCATGGTGTTTTAGAAGGTACAAGAAGGTCTGCAGAGTGTTTTGCAAGAAGTAAAAGAAAGTTGTCCAAAACCCCTTCGATTCGAATTGTACTGGGAAAGGAAAATGCAGGAGAGTGGAAAGGTACTGTTTTCTCTCAGTTTGCAAGCTGCTTACAAAATACCAGTGTTGTGAAGCCTTTAGCTTTGCAGCGTCCTGTAGCAAGTGTCTCTAGTCACCTACATCTAAGCATATTCCTTTTTCACAATGTTTCGCAAGCAGAGACTCTGCCTGCTGAGAAAACATCTCCCATGGTGTTTTAGAAGGTACAAGAAGGTCTGCAGAGTGTTTTGCAAGAAGTAAAAGAAAGTTGTCCAAAACCCCTAAAATTCAAATTGTACTGGGAAAGGAAAATGCAAGAGAGTAGAAAGGTACTGTTTTCTATCAGTTTGCAAACTGTGCCACAATGCAAGTGTTGTGCAGCCATTACCTGAAGTTGGGCTGGCCGATGTTAGAGATGCCCGGCAAGCTTGCCAGCCCGCTTGCAGTCAGCAGAGACGTGGCCACAGTTCAGCTTCAGCCCGTGGGTGAAGTGAAGGAGAGACTCTCCAGTGTCAGGCGCAGTCAGGTCTATTGTGTTCCCACTGGAATCTGAAAAGTGGAGGGTCCCGAGGGCGGGACCCTAACAGGTTATAAAGAGAGTGGGAGGTATGGGGTGGCAACATTCAGGAACAAATGGGGGTCCAGGGAAGGGTGTTACAAAAATGATACACATGGAAGGAAAACTAAAGGGGAAGAACTTAGGGAGGGGCCCCAGCCCCCTAACCAATCACTCGACGACCTAGTGAGAGATTTCTAGAAAAAGAGGCAGAAGGGCCAAGTGACTGGCAGGAAGCCGGGGGTGGGGAGAATGGAGAGAATACATTAGTTGTCATGGTAACTAAGGAGAGGTCAGGCGATTGACACTTAACTGGAGAAAAACTTGGGCAGAAACATAGCCAAAACAACTGAGGGGGAGCAGAACAAACCACAACAATTACCTTTGCAGTGCACTGTAGCATAGGCCTCTAGTCACCTACATCTAAGCAAATACCTTTTTCACTGTATCTCCAAAGGAGAATCTTTGCCTGTTGAGAAAACAGCTCCCATGGTTTTTAAAAGGGTACAAGAAGGTCTGCAGAGTGTTTTGCAAGAAGTACAAGAAAGTTGTCCAAAACCCCTAAAATTCGAATTGTTCTGGGAAAGGAAAATGCAGGAGAGTGGAAAGGTACTGTTTTCTATCAGTTCGCAAACTGTGCCACAATGCAAGTGTTGTGCAGCCATTACCTTTGCAGTGCACTGTAGCAAGGGCCTCTAGCCACCTACATCTAAGCAAATACCTTTTTCACAGTATCTCTTAAGGAGAAACTTTGCCTTTTGAGAAAATAGCTCCCATGGTTTTTAAAAGGGTACAAGAAGGTCTGCAGAGTGTTTTGCAAGAAGTACAAGAAAGTTGTCCAAAACCCCTAAAATTCGAACTGTTCTGGGAAAGGAAAACGCAGGAGAGTGGAAAGGTACTGTCTTCTCTCAGTTTGCAAGCTGCTTACAAAATGTCAGTGTTTTGCAGCCTTTAGCTTTGCAGGGTCCTGTAGCAAGTGTCTCTAGTCACCTACATCTAAGCATATTCCTTTTTAACAATGTCTCGCAAGGAGAAACTCTGCCTGCTGAAAAAACATCTCCCATGGTGTTTTAGAAGGTACAAGAAGGTCTGCAGAGTGTTTTGCAAGAAGTACAAGAAAGTTGTCCAAAACCCCTAAAATTCGAATTATACTGGGAAAGGAAAATGCAGGAGAGTGGAAAGGTACTGTTTTCTCTCAGTTTGCAAGCTGCTTACAAAATGCCAGTGTTGTGCAGCCTTTAGCTTTGCAGCGTCCTGTAGCAAGTGTCTCTAGTCACCTACATCTAAGCATATTCCTTTTTAACAATGTCTCGCAAGGAGAAACTCTGGCTTCGGAGAAAACATCTCCCATGGTTTTTAAAAGGGTACAAGAAGGTCTGCAGAGTGTTTTGCAAGAAGTAAAAGAAAGTTGTCCAAAACCCCTTCGATTCGAATTTCTCTGGGTAAGGAAAATGCAGGACAGTGCAGGGGTATTGTTTTCTATCAGTTTGCAAACTGTGCCACAATGCAAGTGTTGTGCAGCCTTTACCTTTGCAGTGCACTGTAGCAAGGGCCTCTAAGCAAATACCTTTTTCACAGTATCTCCAAAGGAGAATCTTTGCCTGTTGAGTAAACAGCTCCCATGGTTTTTAAAAGGGTACAAGAAGGTCTGCAGAGTGTTTTGCAAGAAGTAAAAGAAAGTTGTCCAAAACCCCTAAAATTCGAATTGTACTAAGAAAGGAAAATGCAGGAGAGTGGAAAGGTACTGTTTTCTTTCAGTTTGCAAGCTGCTTACAAAATGTCAGTGTTTTGCAGCCTTTAGCTTTGCAGCGTCCTGTAGCAAGTGTCTCTAGTCACCTACATCTAAGCATATTCCTTTTTCACAATGTCTCGCAAGGAGAAACTCTGCCTGCTGAGAAAACATCTCCCATGGTGTTTTAGAAGGTACAAGAAGGTCTGCAGAGTGTTTTGCAAGAAGTAAAAGAAAGTTGTCCAAAACCCCTAAAATTCAAATTGTACTGGGAAAGGAAAATGCAGGAGAGTGCAGGGGTACTGTTTTCTATCAGTTTGAAAACTGTGCCACAATGCAAGTGTTGTGCAGCCTTTACCTTTGCAGTGCACTGTAGCAAGTGCCTCTAGCCACCTACATCTAAGCAAATACCTTTTTCACTGTATCTCCAAAGGAGAATCTTTGCCTGTTGAGAAAACAGATCCCATGGTTTTTAAAAGGGTACACGAAGGTCTGCAGAGTGTTTTGCAAGAAGTACAAGAAAGTTGTCCAAAACCCCTAAAATTCGAATTGTACTGGGAAAGGAAAATGCAGGAGAGTGGAAAGGTACTGTTTTCCCTCAGTTTGCAAGCTGCTTACAAAATGTCAGTGTTTTGCAGCCTTTAGCTTTGCAGGGTCCTGTAGCAAGTGTCTCTAGTCACCTACATCTAAGCATATTCCTTTTTCACAATGTCTCGCAAGGAGAAACTCTGCCTGCTGAGAAAACATCTCCCATGGTGTTTTAGAAGGTACAAGAAGGTCTGCAGAGTGTTTTGCAAGAAGTAAAAGAAAGTTGTCCAAAACCCCTAAAATTCGAATTGTACTGGGAAAGGAAAATGCAGGAGAGTGGAAAAATACTGTTTTCTCTCAGTTTGCAAGCTGCTTACAAAATACCAGTGTTGTGCAGCCTTTAGCTTTGCAGCGTCCTGTAGCAAGTGTCTCTAGTCACCTACATCTAAGCATATTCCTTTTTAACAATGTTTCACAAGCAGAGACTCTGCCTGCTGAGAAAACATCTCCCATGGTGTTTTAGAAGGTACAAGAAGGTCTGCAGAGTGTTTTGCAAGAAGTAAAAGAAAGTTGTCCAAAACCCCTTCGATTTGAATTTCGCTGGGTAAGGAAAATGCAGGAGAGTGCAGGGGTACTGTTTTCTATCAGTTTGCAAACTGTGCCACAATGCAAGTGTTGTGCAGCCATTACCTGAAGTTGGGCTGGCCGATGTTAGAGATGCCCGGCAAGCTTGCCAGCCCGCTTGCAGTCAGCAGAGACGTGGCCACAGTTCAGCTTCAGCCCGTGGGTGAAGTGAAGGAGAGACTCTCCAGTGTCAGGCGCAGTCAGGTCTATTGTGTTCCCACTGGAATCTGAAAAGTGGAGGGTCCCGAGGGCGGGACCGTAACAGGTTATAAAGAGAGTGGGAGGTATGGGGTGGCAACATTCAGGAACAAATGGGGGTCCAGGGAAGGGTGTTACAAAAATGATACACATGGAAGGAAAACTAAAGGGGAAGAACTTAGGGAGGGGCCCCGGCCCCCTAACCAATCACTCGATGACCTAGTGAGAGATTTCTAGAAAAAGAGGCAGAAGGGCCAAGTGACTGGCAGGAAGCCGGGGGTGGAGAATGGAGAGAATACATTAGTTGTCATGGTAACTAAGGAGAGGTCAGGCGATTGACACTTAACTGGAGAAAAACTTGGGCAGAAACATAGCCAAAACAACTGAGGGGGAGCAGAACAAACCACAACAATTACCTTTGCAGTGCACTGTAGCATAGGCCTCTAGTCACCTACATCTAAGCAAATACCTTTTTCACTGTATCTCCAAAGGAGAATCTTTGCCTGTTGAGAAAACAGCTCCCATGGTTTTTAAAAGGGTACAAGAAGGTCTGCAGAGTGTTTTGCAAGAAGTACAAGAAAGTTGTCCAAAACCCCTAAAATTCGAATTGTACTGGGAAAGGAAAATGCAGGAGAGTGGAAAGGTACTGTTTTCTATCAGTTTGCAAACTGTGCCACAATGCAAGTGTTGTGCAGCCATTACCTTAGCAGTGCACTGTAGCAAGTGCCTCTAGCCACCTACATCTAAGCAAATACCTTTTTCGCAGTATCTCTTAAGGAGAAACTTTGCCTTTTGAGAAAACAGCTCCCATGGTTTTTAAAAGGGTACAAGAAGGTCTGCAGAGTGTTTTGCAAGAAGTACAAGAAAGTTGTCCAAAACCCCTAAAATTCGAACTGTTCTGGGAAAGGAAAACGCAGGAGAGTGGAAAGGTACTGTTTTCTCTCAGTTTGCAAGCTGCTTACAAAATGTCAGTGTTTTGCAGCCTTTAGCTTTGCAGCGTCCTGTAGCAAGTGTCTCAAGTCACCTACATCTAAGCATATTCCTTTTTCACAATGTCTCGCAAGGAGAAACTCTGCCTGCTGAGAAAACATCTCCCATGGTGTTTTAGAAGGTACAAGAAGGTCTGCAGAGTGTTTTGCAAGAAGTAAAAGAAAGTTGTCCAAAACCCCTAAAATTCAAATTGTACTGGGAAAGGAAAATGCAGGAGAGTGGAAAGGTACTGTTTTCTATCAGTTTGCAAGCTGCTTACAAAATGCCAGTGTTGTGCAGCCTTTAGCTTTGCAGCGTCCTGTAGCAAGTGTCTCTAGTCACCTACATCTAAGCATATTCCTTTTTAACAATATTTCGCAAGCAGAGACTCTGCCTGCTGAAAAAACATCTCCCATGGTGTTTTAGAAGGTACAAGAAGGTCTGCAGAGTGTTTTGCAAGAAGTAAAAGAAAGTTGTCCAAAACCCCTAAAATTCGAATTGTACTGGGAAAGGAAAATGCAGGAGAGTGGAAAGGTACTGTTTTCTATCAGTTTGCAAACTGTGCCACAATGCAAGTGTTGTGCAGCCATTACCTGAAGTTGGGCTGGCCGATGTTAGAGATGCCCGGCAAGCTTGCCAGCCCGCTTGCAGTCAGCAGAGACGTGGCCACAGTTCAGCTTCAGCCCGTGGGTGAAGTGAAGGAGAGACTCTCCAGTGTCAGGCGCAGTCAGGTCTATTGTGTTCCCACTGGAATCTGAAAAGTGGAGGGTCCCGAGGGCGGGACCGTAACAGGTTATAAAGAGAGTGGGAGGTATGGGGTGGCAACATTCAGGAACAAATGGGGGTCCAGGGAAGGGTGTTACAAAAATGATACACATGGAAGGAAAACTAAAGGGGAAGAACTTAGGGAGGGGCCCCGGCCCCCTAACCAATCACTCGACGACCTAGTGAGAGATTTCTAGAAAAAGAGGCAGAAGGGCCAAGTGACTGGCAGGAAGCCGGGGGTGGGGAGAATGGAGAGAATACATTAGTTGTCATGGTAACTAAGGAGAGGTCAGGCGATTGACACTTAACTGGAGAAAAACTTGGGCAGAAACATAGCCAAAACAACTGAGGGGGAGCAGAACAAACCACAACAATTACCTTTGCAGTGCACTGTAGCATAGGCCTCTAGTCACCTACATCTAAGCAAATACCTTTTTCACTGTATCTCCAAAGGAGAATCTTTGCCTGTTGAGAAAACAGCTCCCATGGTTTTTAAAAGGGTACAAGAAGGTCTGCAGAGTGTTTTGCAAGAAGTACAAGAAAGTTGTCCAAAACCCCTAAAATTCGAATTGTTCTGGGAAAGGAAAATGCAGGAGAGTGGAAAGGTACTGTTTTCTATCAGTTCGCAAACTGTGCCACAATGCAAGTGTTGTGCAGCCATTACCTTTGCAGTGCACTGTAGCAAGGGCCTCTAGCCACCTACATCTAAGCAAATACCTTTTTCACAGTATCTCTTAAGGAGAAACTTTGCCTTTTGAGAAAATAGCTCCCATGGTTTTTAAAAGGGTACAAGAAGGTCTGCAGAGTGTTTTGCAAGAAGTACAAGAAAGTTGTCCAAAACCCCTAAAATTCGAACTGTTCTGGGAAAGGAAAACGCAGGAGAGTGGAAAGGTACTGTTTTCTCTCAGTTTGCAAGCTGCTTACAAAATGTCAGTGTTTTGCAGCCTTTAGCTTTGCAGGGTCCTGTAGCAAGTGTCTCTAGTCACCTACATCTAAGCAAATTCCTTTTTCACAATGTCTCGCAAGGAGAAACTCTGCCTGCTGAAAAAACATCTCCCATGGTGTTTTAGAAGGTACAAGAAGGTCTGCAGAGTGTTTTGCAAGAAGTAAAAGAAAGTTGTCCAAAACCCCTAAAATTCGAATTGTACTGGGAAAGGAAAATGCAGGAGAGTGGAAAGGTACTGTTTTCTCTCAGTTTGCAAGCTGCTTAGAAAATGCCAGTGTTGTGCAGCCTTTAGCTTTGCAGCGTCCTGTAGCAAGTGTCTCTAGTCACCTACATCTAAGCATATTCCTTTTTAACAATGTCTCGCAAGGAGAAACTCTGCCTGCGGAGAAAACATCTCCCATGGTGTTTTAGAAGGTACAAGAAGGTCTGCAGAGTGTTTTGCAAGAAGTAAAAGAAAGTTGTCCAAAACCCCTTCGATTCGAATTTCTCTGGGTAAGGAAAATGCAGGACAGTGCAGGGGTATTGTTTTCTATCAGTTTGCAAACTGTGCCACAATGCAAGTGTTGTGCAGCCTTTACCTTTGCAGTGCACTGTAGCAAGGGCCTCTAAGCAAATACCTTTTTCACAGTATCTCCAAAGGAGAATCTTTGCCTGTTGAGAAAACAGCTCCCATGGTTTTTAAAAGGGTACAAGAAGGTCTGCAGAGTGTTTTGCAAGAAGTACAAGAAAGTTGTCCAAAACCCCTAAAATTCGAATTGTACTAAGAAAGGAAAATGCAGGAGAGTGGAAAGGTACTGTTTTCTCTCAGTTTGCAAGCTGCTTACAAAATGTCAGTGTTTTGCAGCCTTTAGCTTTGCAGCGTCCTGTAGCAAGTGTCTCTAGTCACCTACATCTAAGCATATTCCTTTTTCACAATGTCTCGCAAGGAGAAACTCTGCCTGCTGAGAAAACATCTCCCATGGTGTTTTAGAAGGTACAAGAAGGTCTGCAGAGTGTTTTGCAAGAAGTAAAAGAAAGTTGTCCAAAACCCCTAAAATTCAAATTGTACTGGGAAAGGAAAATGCAGGAAAGTGCAGGGGTACTGTTTTCTATCAGTTTGCAAACTGTGCCACAATGCAAGTGTTGTGCAGCCTTTACCTTTGCAGTGCACTGTAGCAAGGGCCTCTAAGCAAATACCTTTTTCACAGTATCTCCAAAGGAGAATCTTTGCCTGTTGAGAAAACAGATCCCATGGTTTTTAAAAGGGTACACGAAGGTCTGCAGAGTGTTTTGCAAGAAGTACAAGAAAGTTGTCCAAAACCCCTAAAATTCGAATTGTACTGGGAAAGGAAAATGCAGGAGAGTGGAAAGGTACTGTTTTGCCTCAGTTTGCAAGCTGCTTACAAAATGTCAGTGTTTTGCAGCCTTTAGCTTTGCAGCGTCCTGTAGCAAGTGTCTCTAGTCACCTACATCTAAGCATATTCCTTTTTCACAATGTCTCGCAAGGAGAAACTCTGCCTGCTGAGAAAACATCTCCCATGGTGTTTTAGAAGGTACAAGAAGGTCTGCAGAGTGTTTTGCAAGAAGTAAAAGAAAGTTGTCCAAAACCCCTTCGATTCGAATTGTACTGGGAAAGGAAAATGCAGGAGAGTGGAAAGGTACTGTTTTCTCTCAGTTTGCAAGCTGCTTACAAAATACCAGTGTTGTGCAGCCTTTAGCTTTGCAGCGTCCTGTAGCAAGTGTCTCTAGTCACCTACATCTAAGCATATTCCTTTTTCACAATGTTTCGCAAGCAGAGACTCTGCCTGCTGAGAAAACATCTCCCATGGTGTTTTAGAAGGTACAAGAAGGTCTGCAGAGTGTTTTGCAAGAAGTAAAAGAAAGTTGTCCAAAACCCCTAAAATTCAAATTGTACTGGGAAAGGAAAATGCAAGAGAGTAGAAAGGTACTGTTTTCTATCAGTTTGCAAACTGTGCCACAATGCAAGTGTTGTGCAGCCATTACCTGAAGTTGGGCTGGCCGATGTTAGAGATGCCCGGCAAGCTTGCCAGCCCGCTTGCAGTCAGCAGAGACGTGGCCACAGTTCAGCTTCAGCCCGTGGGTGAAGTGAAGGAGAGACTCTCCAGTGTCAGGCGCAGTCAGGTCTATTGTGTTCCCACTGGAATCTGAAAAGTGGAGGGTCCCGAGGGCGGGACCCTAACAGGTTATAAAGAGAGTGGGAGGTATGGGGTGGCAACATTCAGGAACAAATGGGGGTCCAGGGAAGGGTGTTACAAAAATGATACACATGGAAGGAAAACTAAAGGGGAAGAACTTAGGGAGGGGCCCCGGCCCCCTAACCAATCACTCGACGACCTAGTGAGAGATTTCTAGACAAAGAGGCAGAAGGGCCAAGTGACTGGCAGGAAGCCGGGGATTGGGAGAATGGAGAGAATACATTAGTTGTCATGGTAACTAAGGAGAGGTCAGGCGATTGACACTTAACTGGAGAAAAACTTGGGCAGAAACATAGCCAAAACAACTGAGGGGGAGCAGAACAAACCACAACAATTACCTTTGCAGTGCACTGTAGCATAGGCCTCTAGTCACCTACATCTAAGCAAATACCTTTTTCACTGTATCTCCAAAGGAGAATCTTTGCCTGTTGAGAAAACAGCTCCCATGGTTTTTAAAAGGGTACAAGAAGGTCTGCAGAGTGTTTTGCAAGAAGTAAAAGAAAGTTGTCCAAAACCCCTAAAATTCGAATTGTACTGGGAAAGGAAAATGCAGGAGAGTGGAAAGGTACTGTTTCCTCTCAGTTTGCAAGCTGCTTACAAAATACCAGTGTTGTGCAGCCTTTAGCTTTGCAGCGTCCTGTAGCAAGTGTCTCTAGTCACCTACATCTAAGCATATTCCTTTTTCACAATATCTCGCAAGGAGAAACTCTGCCTGCTGAGAAAACATCTCCCATGGTGTTTTAGCAGGTACAAGAAGGTCTGCAGAGTGTTTTGCAAGAAGTAAAAGAAAGTTGTCCAAAACCCCTAAAATTCGAATTGTACTGGGAAAGGAAAATGCAGGAGAGTGGAAAGGTACTGTTTCCTCTCAGTTTGCAAGCTGCTTACAAAATACCAGTGTTGTGAAGCCTTTAGCTTTGCAGCGTCCTGTAGCAAGTGTCTCTAGTCACCTACATCTAAGCATATTCCTTTTTCACAATATCTCGCAACGAGAAACTCTGCCTCCTGAGAAAACATCTCCCATGGTGTTTTAGAAGGTACAAGAAGGTCTGCAGAGTGTTTTGCAAGAAGTAAAAGAAAGTTGTCCAAAACCCCTAAAATTCGAATTGTACTGGGAAAGGAAAATGCAGGAGAGTGGAAAGGTACTGTTTTCTCTCAGTTTGCAAGCTGCTTACAAAATGCCAGTGTTGTGCAGCCTTTAGCTTTGCAGCGTCCTGTAGCAAGTGTCTCTAGTCACCTACATCTAAGCATATTCCTTTTTAACAATGTCTCGCAAGGAGAAACTCTGCCTGCGGAGAAAACATCTCCCATGGTGTTTTAGAAGGTACAAGAAGGTCTGCAGAGTGTTTTGCAAGAAGTAAAAGAAAGTTGTCCAAAACCCCTTCGATTCGAATTTCTCTGGGTAAGGAAAATGCAGCACAGTGCAGGGGTATTGTTTTCTATCAGTTTGCAAACTGTGCCACAATGCAAGTGTTGTGCAGCCTTTACCTTTGCAGTGCACTGTAGCAAGGGCCTCTAAGCAAATACCTTTTTCACAGTATCTCCAAAGGAGAATCTTTGCCTGTTGAGAAAACAGCTCCCATGGTTTTTAAAAGGGTACAAGAAGGTCTGCAGAGTGTTTTGCAAGAAGTACAAGAAAGTTGTCCAAAACCCCTAAAATTCGAATTGTACTAAGAAAGGAAAATGCAGGAGAGTGGAAAGGTACTGTTTTCTCTCAGTTTGCAAGCTGCTTAAAAAATGTCAGTGTTTTGCAGCCTTTAGCTTTGCAGCGTCCTGTAGCAAGTGTCTCTAGTCACCTACATCTAAGCATATTCCTTTTTCACAATGTCTCGCAAGGAGAAACTCTGCCTGCTGAGAAAACATCTCCCATGGTGTTTTAGAAGGTACAAGAAGGTCTGCAGAGTGTTTTGCAAGAAGTAAAAGAAAGTTGTCCAAAACCCCTAAAATTCAAATTGTACTGGGAAAGGAAAATGCAGGAGAGTGCAGGGGTACTGTTTTCTATCAGTTTGCAAACTGTGCCACAATGCAAGTGTTGTGCAGCCTTTACCTTTGCAGTGCACTGTAGCAAGTGCCTCTAGCCACCTACATCTAAGCAAATACCTTTTTCACTGTATCTCCAAAGGAGAATCTTTGCCTGTTGAGAAAACAGATCCCATGGTTTTTAAAAGGGTACACGAAGGTCTGCAGAGTGTTTTGCAAGAAGTACAAGAAAGTTGTCCAAAACCCCTAAAATTCGAATTGTACTGGGAAAGGAAAATGCAGGAGAGTGGAAAGGTACTGTTTTGCCTCAGTTTGCAAGCTGCTTACAAAATGTCAGTGTTTTGCAGCCTTTAGCTTTGCAGCGTCCTGTAGCAAGTGTCTCTAGTCACCTACATCTAAGCATATTCCTTTTTCACAATGTCTCGCAAGGAGAAACTCTGCCTGCTGAGAAAACATCTCCCATGGTGTTTTAGAAGGTACAAGAAGGTCTGCAGAGTGTTTTGCAAGAAGTAAAAGAAAGTTGTCCAAAACCCCTTCGATTCGAATTGTACTGGGAAAGGAAAATGCAGGAGAGTGGAAAGGTACTGTTTTCTCTCAGTTTGCAAGCTGCTTACAAAATACCAGTGTTGTGCAGCCTTTAGCTTTGCAGCGTCCTGTAGCAAGTGTCTCTAGTCACCTACATCTAAGCATATTCCTTTTTCACAACATCTCGCAAGGAGAAACTCTGCCTGCTGAGAAAACATCTCCCATGGTGTTTTAGCAGGTACAAGAAGGTCTGCAGAGTGTTTAGCAAGAAGTAAAAGAAAGTTGTCCAAAACCCCTAAAATTCGAATTGTACTGGGAAAGGAAAATGCAGGAGAGTGGAAAGGTACTGTTTTCTATCAGTTTGCAAACTGTGCCACAATGCAAGTGTTGTGCAGCCATTACCTGAAGTTGGGCTGGCCGATGTTAGAGATGCCCGGCAAGCTTGCCAGCCCGCTTGCAGTCAGCAGAGACGTGGCCACAGTTCAGCTTCAGCCCGTGGGTGAAGTGAAGGAGAGACTCTCCAGTGTCAGGCGCAGTCAGGTCTATTGTGTTCCCACTGGAATCTGAAAAGTGGAGGGTCCCGAGGGCGGGACCCTAACAGGTTATAAAGAGAGTGGGAGGTATGGGGTGGCAACATTCAGGAACAAATGGGGGTCCAGGGAAGGGTGTTACAAAAATGATACACATGGAAGGAAAACTAAAGGGGAAGAACTTAGGGAGGGGCCCCGGCCCCCTAACCAATCACTCGACGACCTAGTGAGAGATTTCTAGAAAAAGAGGCAGAAGGGCCAAGTGACTGGCAGGAAGCCGGGGGTGGGGAGAATGGAGAGAATACATTAGTTGTCATGGTAACTAAGGAGAGGTCAGGCGATTGACACTTAACTGGAGAAAAACTTGGGCAGAAACATAGCCAAAACAACTGAGGGGGAGCAGAACAAACCACAACAATTACCTTTGCAGTGCACTGTAGCATAGGCCTCTAGTCACCTACATCTAAGCAAATACCTTTTTCACTGTATCTCCAAAGGAGAATCTTTGCCTGTTGAGAAAACAGCTCCCATGGTTTTTAAAAGGGTACAAGAAGGTCTGCAGAGTGTTTTGCAAGAAGTAAAAGAAAGTTGTCCAAAACCCCTAAAATTCGAATTGTTCTGGGAAAGGAAAATGCAGGAGAGTGGAAAGGTACTGTTTTCTATCAGTTCGCAAACTGTGCCACAATGCAAGTGTTGTGCAGCCATTACCTTTGCAGTGCACTGTAGCAAGGGCCTCTAGCCACCTACATCTAAGCAAATACCTTTTTCACAGTATCTCTTAAGGAGAAACTTTGCCTTTTGAGAAAATAGCTCCCATGGTTTTTAAAAGGGTACAAGAAGGTCTGCAGAGTGTTTTGCAAGAAGTACAAGAAAGTTGTCCAAAACCCCTAAAATTCGAACTGTTCTGGGAAAGGAAAACGCAGGAGAGTGGAAAGGTACTGTTTTCTCTCAGTTTGCAAGCTGCTTACAAAATGTCAGTGTTTTGCAGCCTTTAGCTTTGCAGGGTCCTTTAGCAAGTGTCTCTAGTCACCTACATCTAAGCATATTCCTTTTTCACAATGTCTCGCAAGGAGAAACTCTGCCTGCTGAAAAAACATCTCCCATGGTGTTTTAGAAGGTACAAGAAGGTCTGCAGAGTGTTTTGCAAGAAGTAAAAGAAAGTTGTCCAAAACCCCTAAAATTCGAATTGTACTGGGAAAGGAAAATGCAGGAGAGTGGAAAGGTACTGTTTTCTCTCAGTTTGCAAGCTGCTTACAAAATGCCAGTGTTGTGCAGCCTTTAGCTTTGCAGCGTCCTGTAGCAAGTGTCTCTAGTCACCTACATCTAAGCATATTCCTTTTTAACAATGTCTCGCAAGGAGAAACTCTGCCTGCGGAGAAAACATCTCCCATGGTGTTTTAGAAGGTACAAGAAGGTCTGCAGAGTGTTTTGCAAGAAGTAAAAGAAAGTTGTCCAAAACCCCTTCGATTCGAATTTCTCTGGGCAAGGAAAATGCAGGACAGTGCAGGGGTATTGTTTTCTATCAGTTTGCAAACTGTGCCACAATGCAAGTGTTGTGCAGCCTTTACCTTTGCAGTGCACTGTAGCAAGGGCCTCTAAGCAAATACCTTTTTCACAGTATCTCCAAAGGAGAATCTTTGCCTGTTGAGAAAACAGCTCCCATGGTTTTTAAAAGGGTACAAGAAGGTCTGCAGAGTGTTTTGCAAGAAGTACAAGAAAGTTGTCCAAAACCCCTAAAATTCGAATTGTACTAAGAAAGGAAAATGCAGGAGAGTGGAAAGGTACTGTTTTCTCTCAGTTTGCAAGCTGCTTACAAAATGTCAGTGTTTTGCAGCCTTTAGCTTTGCAGCGTCCTGTAGCAAGTGTCTCTAGTCACCTACATCTAAGCATATTCCTTTTTCACAATGTCTCGCAAGGAGAAACTCTGCCTGCTGAGAAAACATCTCCCATGGTGTTTTAGAAGGTACAAGAAGGTCTGCAGAGTGTTTTGCAAGAAGTAAAAGAAAGTTGTCCAAAACCCCTAAAATTCAAATTGTACTGGGAAAGGAAAATGCAGGAGAGTGCAGGGGTACTGTTTTCTATCAGTTTGCAAACTGTGCCACAATGCAAGTGTTGTGCAGCCTTTACCTTTGCAGTGCACTGTACCAAGTGCCTCTAGCCACCTACATCTAAGCAAATACCTTTTTCACTGTATCTCCAAAGGAGAATCTTTGCCTGTTGAGAAAACAGATCCCATGGTTTTTAAAAGGGTACAAGAAGGTCTGCAGAGTGTTTTGCAAGAAGTACAAGAAAGTTGTCCAAAACCCCTTCGATTCGAATTGTACTGGGAAAGGAAAATGCAGGAGAGTGGAAAGGTACTGTTTTCCCTCAGTTTGCAAGCTGCTTACAAAATGTCAGTGTTTTGCAGCCTTTAGCTTTGCAGCGTCCTGTAGCAAGTGTCTCTAGTCACCTACATCTAAGCATATTCCTTTTTCACAATGTCTCGCAAGCAGAGACTCTGCCTGCTGAGAAAACATCTCCCATGGTGTTTTAGAAGGTACAAGAAGGTCTGCAGAGTGTTTTGCAAGAAGTAAAAGAAAGTTGTCCAAAACCCGTAAAATTCAAATTGTACTGGGAAAGGAAAATGCAAGAGAGTAGAAAGGTACTGTTTTCTATCAGTTTGCAAACTGTGCCACAATGCAAGTGTTGTGCAGCCATTACCTGAAGTTGGGCTGGCCGATGTTAGAGATGCCCGCCAAGCTTGCCAGCCCGCTTGCAGTCAGCAGAGACGTGGCCACAGTTCAGCTTCAGCCCGTGGGTGAAGTGAAGGAGAGACTCTCCAGTGTCAGGCGCAGTCAGGTCTATTGTGTTCCCACTGGAATCTGAAAAGTGGAGGGTCCCGAGGGCGGGACCCTAACAGGTTATAAAGAGAGTGGGAGGTATGGGGTGGCAACATTCAGGAACAAATGGGGGTCCAGGGAAGGGTGTTACAAAAATGATACACATGGAAGGAAAACTAAAGGGGAAGAACTTAGGGAGGGGCCCCGGCCCCCTAACCAATCACTCGACGACCTAGTGAGAGATTTCTAGAAAAAGAGGCAGAAGGGCCAAGTGACTGGCAGGAAGCCGGGGGTGGGGAGAATGGAGAGAATACATTAGTTGTCATGGTAACTAAGGAGAGGTCAGGCGATTGACACTTAACTGGAGAAAAACTTGGGCAGAAACATAGCCAAAACAACTGAGGGGGAGCAGAACAAACCACAACAATTACCTTTGCAGTGCACTGTAGCATAGGCCTCTAGTCACCTACATCTAAGCAAATACCTTTTTCACTGTATCTCCAAAGGAGAATCTTTGCCTGTTGAGAAAACAGCTCCCATGGTTTTTAAAAGGGTACAAGAAGGTCTGCAGAGTGTTTTGCAAGAAGTACAAGAAAGTTGTCCAAAACCCCTAAAATTCGAATTGTACTGGGAAAGGAAAATGCAGGAGAGTGGAAAGGTACTGTTTCCTCTCAGTTTGCAAGCTGCTTACAAAATACCAGTGTTGTGCAGCCTTTAGCTTTGCAGCGTCCTGTAGCAAGTGTCTCTAGTCACCTACATCTAAGCATATTCCTTTTTCACAATATATCGCAACGAGAAACTCTGCCTGCTGAGAAAACATCTCCCATGTTGTTTTAGAAGGTACAAGAAGGTCTGCAGAGTGTTTTGCAAGAAGTAAAAGAAAGTTGTCCAAAACCCCTAAAATTCGAATTGTACTGGGAAAGGAAAATGCAGGAGAGTGGAAAGGTACTGTTTCCTCTCAGTTTGCAAGCTGCTTACAAAATACCAGTGTTGTGAAGCCTTTAGCTTTGCAGCGTCCTGTAGCAAGTGTCTCTAGTCACCTACATCTAAGCATATTCCTTTTTCACAATATCTCGCAACGAGAAACTCTGCCTGCTGAGAAAACATCTCCCATGGTGTTTTAGAAGGTACAAGAAGGTCTGCAGAGTGTTTTGCAAGAAGTAAAAGAAAGTTGTCCAAAACCCCTAAAATTCGAATTGTACTGGGAAAGGAAAATGCAAGAGAGTGGAAAGGTAGTGTTTTCTATCAGTTTGCAAACTGTGCCACAATGCAAGTGTTCTGCAGCCTTTACCTTTGCAGTGCACTGTAGCAAGTGCCTCTAGCCACCTACATCTAAGCAAATACCTTTTTCACAGTATCTCCAAAGGAGAATCTTTGCCTGTTGAGAAAACAGCTCCCATGGTTTTTAAAAGGGTACAAGAAGGTCTGCAGAGTGTTTTGCAAGAAGTAAAAGAAAGTTGTCCAAAACCCCTAAAATTCGAATTGTACTGGGAAAGGAAAATGCAGGAGAGTGGAAAGGTACTGTTTTCTCTCAGTTTGCAAGCTGCTTACAAAATGCCAGTGTTGTGCAGCCTTTAGCTTTGCAGCGTCCTGTAGCAAGTGTCTCTAGTCACCTACATCTAAGCATATTCCTTTTTCACAATGTCTCGCAAGGAGAAACTCTGCCTGCTGAAAAAACATCTCCCATGGTGTTTTAGAAGGTACAAGAAGCTCTGCAGAGTGTTTTGCAAGAAGTACAAGAAAGTTGTCCAAAACCCCTTCGATTCGAATTGTACTGGGAAAGGAAAATGCAGGAGAGTGGAAAGGTACTGTTTTCTCTCAGTTTGCAAGCTGCTTACAAAATACCAGTGTTGTGCAGCCTTTAGCTTTGCAGTGTCCTGTAGCAAGTGTCTCTAGTCACCTACATCTAAGCATATTCCTTTTTAACAATGTCTCGCAAGGAGAAACTCTGCCTGCTGAGAAAACATCTCCCATGGTGTTTTAGAAGGTACAAGAAGGTCAGCAGAGTGTTTTGCAAGAAGTAAAAGAAAGTTGTCCAAAACCCCTAAAATTCGAATTGTACTCGGAAAGGAAAATGCAGGAGAGTGGAAAGGTACTGTTTTCTATCAGTTTGCAAACTGTGCCACAATGCCAGTGTTGTGCAGCCATTACCTTTGCAGTGCACTGTAGCAAGTGCCTCTAGTCACCTACATCTCAGCAAATACCTTTTTCACTCTATCTCCTAAGGAGAAACTTTGCCTGTTGCGAAAATATCTCCCATGGTGTTTTAGAAGGTACAAGAAGGTCTGCAGACTGTTTTGCAAGAAGTAAAAGAAAGTTGTCCAAAACCCCTAAAATTCGAATTGTACTGGGAAAGGAAAATGCAGAAGAGTGGAATGGTACTGTTTTCTCTCAGTTTGCAAGCTGCTTACAAAATGCCAGTGTTGTGCGGCCTTTAGCTTTGCAGCGTCCTGTAGCAAGTGTCTCTAGTCACCTACATCTAAGCATATTCCTTCTTAACTATGTTTCGCAAGCAGAGACTCTGCCTGCTGAGAAAACATCTCCCATGGTGTTTTAGAAGGTACAAGAAGGTCTGCAGAGTGTTTTGCAAGAAGTAAAAGAAAGTTGTCCAAAACCCCTAAAATTCGAATTGTACTGGGAAAGGAAAATGCAGGAGAGTGGAAAGGTACGGTTTTCTATCAGTTTGCAAACTGTGCCACAATGCAAGTGTTGTGCAGCCTTTACCTTTGCAGCGCACTGTAGCAAGTGCCTCTAGCCACCTACATCTAAGCAAATACCTTTTTCACTGTATCTCCAAAGGAGAATCTTTGCCTGTTGAGAAAACAGCTCCCATGGTTTTTAAAAGGGTACAAGAAGGTCTGCAGAGTGTTTTGCAAGAAGTAAAAGAAAGTTGTCCAAAACCCCTAAAATTCGAATTGTACTGGGAAAGGAAAATGCAGGAGAGTGGAAAGGTACTGTTTTCTCTCAGTTTGCAAGCTGCTTACAAAATGCCAGTGTTGTGCAGCCTTTAGCTTTGCAGCGTCCTGTAGCAAGTGTCTCTAGTCACCTACATCTAAGCATATTCCTTTTTCACAATGTCTCGCAAGGAGAAACTCTGCCTGCTGAAAAAACATCTCCCATGGTGTTTTAGAAGGTACAAGAAGGTCTGCAGAGTGTTTTGCAAGAAGTAAAAGAAAGTTGTCCAAAATCCCTAAAATTCGAATTGTACTGGGAAAGGAAAATGCAGGAGAGTGGAAAGGTACTGTTTTCTCTCAGTTTGCAAGCTGCTTACAAAATGTCAGTGTTTTGCAGCCTTTAGCTTTGCAGCGTCCTGTAGCAAGTGTCTCTAGTCACCTACATCTAAGCATATTCCTTTTTCACAATGTCTCGCAAGGAGAAACTCTGCCTGCTGAGAAAACATCTCCCATGGTGTTTTAGAAGGTACAAGAAGGTCTGCAGAGTGTTTTGCAAGAAGTACAAGAAAGTTGTCCAAAACCCCTTCGATTCGAATTGTACTGGGAAAGGAAAATGCAGGAGAGTGGAAAGGTACTGTTTTCTCTCTGTTTGCAAGCTGCTTAGAAAATGCCAGTGTTGTGCAGCCTTTAGCTTTGCAGCGTCCTGTAGCAAGTTTCTCTAGTCACCTACATTTAACCATATTCCTTTTTCACAACGTCTCGCAAGGAGAAACTTTGCCTGCTGAGAAAACATCTCCCATGGTGTTTTAGAAGGTACAAGAAGGTCTGCAGAGTGTTTTGCAAGAAGTAAAAGAAAGTTGTCCAAAACCCCTAAAATTCGAATTGTACTGGGAAAGGAAAATGCAGGAGAGTGGAAAGGTACTGTTTTCTATCAGTTTGCAAACTGTGCCACAATGCAAGTGTTGTGCAGCCTTTAGCTTTGCAGCGTCCTGTAGCAAGTGCCGCTAGCCACCTACATCTAAGCCAATACCTTTTTCACTGTATCTCCAAATGAGAAACTCTGCCTGCTGAGAAAACATCTCCCATGGTGTTTTAGAAGGTACAAGAAGGTCTGCAGAGGGTTTTGCAAGAAGTAAAAGAAAGTTGTCCAAAACCCCTAAAATTCAAATTGTTCTGGGAAAGGAAAATGCAGGAGAGTGGAAAGGTAATGTTTTCTATCAGTTTGCAAACTGTGCCACAATGCAAGTGTTGTGCAGCCTTTAGCTTTGCAGCGTCCTGTAGCAATTGCCTCTAGCCACCTACATCTAAGCAAATACCTTTTACACTGTATCTCCAAAGGAGAATCTTTGCCTGTTGAGAAAACAGCTCCCATGGTTTTTAAAAGGGTACAAGAAGGCCTGCAGAGTGTTTTGCAAGAAGTACAAGAAAGTTGTCCAAAACCCCTTCGATTCGAATTGTACTGGGAAAGGAAAATGCAGGAGAGTGGAAAGGTACTGTTTTCTCTCAGTTTGCAAGCTGCTTACAAAATACCAGTGTTGTGCAGCCTTTAGCTTTGCAGCGTCCTATAGCAAGTGTCTCTAGTCACCTACATCTAAGCATATTCCTTTTTCACAATATATCGCAAGGAGAAACTCTGCCTGCTGAGAAAACATCTCCCATGGTGTTTTAGAAGGTACAAGAAGGTCTGCAGAGTGTTTTGCAAGAAGTAAAAGAAAGTTGTCCAAAACCCCTAAAATTCAAATTGTACTGGGAAAGGAAAATGCAGGAGAGTGCAGGGGTACTGTTTTCTATCAGTTTGCAAACTGTGCCACAATGCAAGTGTTGTGCAGCCTTTACCTTTGCAGTGCACTGTAGCAAGTGCCTCTAGCCACCTACATCTAAGCAAATACCTTTTTCACAGTATCTCCAAAGGAGAATCTTTGCCTGTTGAGAAAACAGCTCCCATGGTTTTTAAAAGGGTACAAGAAGGTCTGCAGAGTGTTTTGCAAGAAGTACAAGAAAGTTGTCCAAAACCCCTAAAATTCGAACTGTTCTGGGAAAGGAAAACGCAGGAGAGTGGAAAGGTACTGTTTTCTCTCAGTTTGCAAGCTGTTTACAAAATGTCAGTGTTTTGCAGCCTTTAGCTTTGCAGCGTCCTGTAGCAAGTGTCTCAAGTCACCTACATCTAAGCATATTCCTTTTTCACAATGTCTCGCAAGGAGAAACTCTGCCTGCTGAGAAAACATCTCCCATGGTGTTTTAGAAGGTACAAGAAGGTCTGCAGAGTGTTTTGCAAGAAGTAAAAGAAAGTTGTCCAAAACCCCTTCGATTCGAATTGTACTGGGAAAGGAAAATGCAGGAGAGTGGAAAGGTACTGTTTTCTCTCAGTTTGCAAGCTGCTTACTGTTGCGGTGCGCCCCGGAGAGGAGCTCAGTTCTCCTAGGGAACTCACCCCAGAGGCAAATACTGCACTCGAAAAGATCAGACTTCTCATCGAGGCAAGGCAGGCCCATCGTTGTCATCCGGGCCTGCCCTTCAAATTCATTTATACTTGGGAATCTGCCACACCTCCATGGCATGATCTTTCAATGGGACGAGTCCCGCAAGTCCCTGAAGTCCACCGAGAGAAAGAAGACGGACCCAGGCTTAAGTGACCCCCTCTTGATTATAGAGTGGGTGTTCCTCAGCCATCATAGGTCCAAGAGAATTACAAGGCCACATGAGCTGGTGGCAGAACTGATCCGCAAGGCAAGATCGCGGATCAGGGAGCTGGCAGGTGTGGATTTCACATGCATTCATATCCCAATTGAATTGAAATCGGGCAAGTTACAATCTAAAGCTCCAAATCAACTCCTCGAGGAAAGTGAAGTTTTGCAATTTGCTTTGGCAGAATACGCCGGAAAGATTGAAATTAGTCATCCTCAGCATGCTCTTTTCAATCAAGACATGCAGTTCAAATTTTCACTCAGAAAAATTCAGAGTCGAGTCCCCCTCGATGCTCTGACTGTTTTTACGGACGCGTCCGGAGGCTCCCACAAGTCAGTGATGACTTGGAAGGACCCTCAAACTCAGCAGTGGGAGATGGATGTTGCCATCGTTGAGGGTTCTCCTCAAGTTGCTGAGTTGGACGCAGTCGTCAGAGCTTTCGAGAAATTCAAAAATAAGCCTTTCAATTTGGTAACGGACTCGGCTTATGTTGCCGGTGTAGTCGCCAGAGCTGAGAATGCTGTCCTCGAGGAAGTTTCTAATTCGGCCTTGTTTAATTTGCTCTCGAAGTTGATTAAACTCATCTCCCACCGGGAGCAAAGATATTATGTAATGCATGTGAGAGCCCACACTGGTTTGCCCGGGTTCATTGCGCAGGGGAACCGGCTGGCTGATAGCCTCGCTTCCCCGGCCGAGTGGGCACTTGCCCACGCGGTGCAATGGGCCCCGCTCCCAGACGTGTTCAAACAGGCCAAGATCAGCCACCAGCTGTTCCACCAGAATGCGCCTGGCCTGGTTCGCCAGTTCCAGCTTACGCGCGATCAGGCCAAGGCCATTGTGGCCACATGTCCCCACTGCCAGCGGGATCAGCTCCCATCTCTGCCCGCTGGCGCAAACCCCCGGGGACTTGCGAGTTGTGAGGTGTGGCAGATGGATGTCACCAAAATCCCGCAATTCGGCCGCCTCAGGTACGTCCACGTCTCGGTGGACACTTTCTCGAGTGCCGTCTTTGCCTCTGCCCACACAGGGGAGAAAGCCAAGGATGTCATCAAACACCTACTCCAGGCTTTCTCCGTGCTGGGCATCCCTAAGGTTTTGAAAACAGATAACGGGCCTTCGTACGTGTCCAGGGAGCTCAAGAGCTTCCTGCAGCAATGGGGAATAGAACACAAAACTGGCATCCCCTATTCCCCCACGGGACAAGCCGTGATTGAGAGGACCCACCAGAGCCTGAAAAAGGTTCTTTCCCATCTGTCCCCGGCAATGAAGGTGGAGTCCCCTCATTCCCAATTATCGAGGGCACTTTAAACCATCAATTTTTTGAACTGTTCTTTCGAAAATCTCAATCCGCCCATTGTGCGGCATTTCGGGCAGCACGGCAGTCTCCGCCTGAAAGAGAAACCGCCGGTTCTGGTGAAGGACCCGGAGACCTGGCGCTTGGAGGGACCATTTGATCTTATCACCTGGGGCCGAGGGTATGCCTGTGTTTCTACCCCCACAGGTCCCAGGTGGGTCCCTTCGCGCTGGGTTCGGCCCTTTGTGCCAAGAACGGCGAAGGCGACAACATCCACGCCTCAAGTGCAAGTCGCAAGCTGGCGGCGAAAACGGAAGGAGGAGGAAGATTCCCTCTTTCCCCTAGATTCATTGTTCCTCCCTGAAGCCTGAACCCTTCCTCCCCTGGCAAACCCTTTTGTCATTAATAAGTTTCTTCTAATTTTAGTTGTTCCAGACCAGCCATGGCCCAAGGAGGGAGTGCTGCCCTTGTCTTCCTTGCCGTCATCCTCTTCCAAGCAGCCCCCGGAGAGCCCGACCAGAAGTCCCCCACTGCAAACAACATGTGGACCTCCCTTGCCCGCTCTCTTGGCCAGGACCACATTTGCCTCCACGCCGATGCAGCCACAGACCCTCTGTCGTCCTGCCTGGTGGGGATCCCGGTCCCTCCCCGTGATTTTCCTTCCCCTCTTAATTTGCTAATCAATACCAGAGATCAAGACTATACAGAGGCTTGGAGGAAATCCATCAACCTTCTCCCCTTCTCCACCGAAGAGCCTCTGAAATTCGACCTGCTCGGTTCCGCCAAGGCCCCTCTCTGTGTTCGTTTTTCAGTCCCTTATAGTTTAGTTAAATCCGTCCGTTCCAATGATCCCCAGTGGACCCTGGTTGAGGGGGAATCAGACCGCCAGTGGTGTGCTGAGACCCTCCCAGCCAGAGGTCCGACCACCCCTGACCTCAAACCTCGTGCTTTGCCCCAGGGTTTTTACTTTATTTGCGGAAACCGAGCATGGAACGGCATCCCCTCTCATCTGTTAGGAGGCCCATGTACGATCGGTCATGTGTCGCTGTTCACTCCCAGCACGCCCAAATTAGAAAATTGGCCTGCCAAAGTTCCTGAAAAAACAATTAGGCAGAAAAAGGACCTGACGGAATTCGGCCCAGACTGCAACTCCGAAATTTATCATTGGAATGAAGGCAAAAGGGTTGCAGTCTCGTTATTTTTGCCGTGGGTTTCGGCCGGGAAGGCCATCGGCGAATTGGGCAGATTAGAGTGCTGGTCGGTGAAACAAGCCAACCTTACGTCCACAGCCATCGCGGGACTTCTTACAGATGAGAAAATTACCAGGCAGGCGATGCTGCAAAATAGAGCAGCAATTGATTATCTACTCCTCCTGCACCACCACCGCTGCGAGGAGTTCGAGGGTCTGTGCTGCTTCAATCTTACATCTAAGGCACCGAATGTGCAGAAGGCGTTGGAGGAAATGAAGGGCCTGGTCAGCGACATCAAAAGAGAGACGGAAGACTGGTTGGGAAATCTGCTCTCCGGACTTGGGCTTTCGGGCTGGGCTGGATCGATTATGAAAGACATTTTGTTTGGAGTCTTTGTTGTTTTAGTTGTCGTCCTCGGATGCTCCATTGTGTTGGCAGTGGTCCGGAGAGTGGTCTCGAGACTCTTCGCCAGCAACGTGAATGTGGTCAGCTTCCCCGTCAACGAAGCTGACCCAGAAAACTCTGAGACCAGCTCCGGCCATCAGGAGACCATCCCACCGCCAGAGGAGCCCGAGGACGACCCTGACGTTTAAGATTTTGTGGACTTTTATGGACACTTTTCCGTTTTCTTAGACTTACCTTCGTTTTTCTTTTTATTTTTGTGTAAAAAAGAGGGAGATGTTGCGGTGCGCCCCCGCAGTCTCCCTCCCCTCTTCTCAGTTTAGTTAAACCTTAATTTGTAGTATTGTATTGTATTAGTTCCAATTGCCTAAGATGGCGCTTGCCGGGTTTCCCCTCCCCCTGTTTTTCACTCTGCAGGGCTGTCCGTCAGTTAGTTACCTTGGTTACTCCCGCCTTTTTGTATCTTTTAATCCCCACCCCTGTATGATAAGTTGCCAGCCTGCCTGCCCGTCACTCTCTGCCCCAGCCTGTTTCTCCAGAATCTTCTCCCCAGGGCGGAGGGTGATTGGGCAGGAGAGGGCTGTCCCACCCCTTATGTGATTTCATTTGTTGTCCCCCTCTGTCAATTATTTTGTAAGTTAAGTTCATTGGCCAGGGGAAGGGGTTAGCCTCCCCCTGGTCTCCCTATATAACTTCTGTTCACCCCGCCCCTCAGTGCAGTTCCCTGCAGCCTTCCTCCCTGTCACTACCCTTCGCTCCCCTTAATAAACTTCCCTTCTGCTGCTGAGAACTGTCGCCTCACGCCTGATCTTTCACCTCCGCTCGTGCTACCGCTTCTGTTCCTCGGCCTGCTGGAGCTGCCTCCTCCACCACCGACGTGGAGGGAGCTCCAGAGAAGGGCATCGGTCTCCAGTTTGCTCCGCTTGGAGGTCCTGGACTTTGCAGCTGCCCGTGCCCACAACAAAAACAGGCTGTTGGCTGTGCACTCTGTGGAGCCAGCCGGGCTCAGATTTCGGCACCGCCACAGCTTACAAAATACCAGTGTTGTGCAGCCTTTAGCTTTGCAGCGTCCTGTAGCAAGTGTCTCTAGTCACCTACATTTAACCATATTCCTTTTTCACAACATCTCGCAAGGAGAAACTCTGCCTGCTGAGGAAACATCTCCCATGGTGTTTTAGAAGGTACAAGAAGGTCTGCAGAGTGTTTTGCAAGAAGTAAAAGAAAGTTGTCCAAAACCCCTAAAATTCAAATTGTACTGGGAAAGGAAAATGCAGGAGAGTGGAAAGGTACTGTTTTCTATCAGTTTGCAAACTGTGCCACAATGCAAGTGTTGTGCAGCCATTACCTGAAGTTGGGCTGGCCGATGTTAGAGATGCCCGGCAAGCTTGCCAGCCCGCTTGCAGTCAGCAGAGACGTGGCCACAGTTCAGCTTCAGCCCGTGGGTGAAGTGAAGGAGAGACTCTCCAGTGTCAGGCGCAGTCAGGTCTATTGTGTTCCCACTGGAATCTGAAAAGTGGAGGGTCCCGAGGGCGGGACCGTAACAGGTTATAAAGAGAGTGGGAGGTATGGGGTGGCAACATTCAGGAACAAATGGGGGTCCAGGGAAGGGTGTTACAAAAATGATACACATGGAAGGAAAACTAAAGGGGAAGAACTTAGGGAGGGGCCCCGGCCCCCTAACCAATCACTCGACGACCTAGTGAGAGATTTCTAGAAAAAGAGGCAGAAGGGCCAAGTGACTGGCAGGAAGCCGGGGGTGGAGAATGGAGAGAATACATTAGTTGTCATGGTAACTAAGGAGAGGTCAGGCGATTGACACTTAACTGGAGAAAAACTTGGGCAGAAACATCGCCAAAACAACTGAGGGGGAGAAGAACAAACCACAACAATTACCTTTGCAGTGCACTGTAGCATAGGCCTCTAGTCACCTACATCTAAGCAAATACCTTTTTCACTGTATCTCCAAAGGAGAATCTTTGCCTGTTGAGAAAACAGCTCCCATGGTTTTTAAAAGGGTACAAGAAGGTCTGCAGAGTGTTTTGCAAGAAGTACAAGAAAGTTGTCCAAAACCCCTAAAATTCGAATTGTACTAAGAAAGGAAAATGCAGGAGAGTGGAAAGGTACTGTTTTCTCTCAGTTTGCAAGCTGCTTAAAAAATGTCAGTGTTTTGCAGCCTTTAGCTTTGCAGCGTCCTGTAGCAAGTGTCTCTAGTCACCTACATCTAAGCATATTCCTTTTTCACAATGTCTCGCAAGGAGAAACTCTGCCTGCTGAGAAAACATCTCCCATGGTGTTTTAGAAGGTACAAGAAGGTCTGCAGAGTGTTTTGCAAGAAGTAAAAGAAAGTTGTCCAAAACCCCTAAAATTCAAATTGTACTGGGAAAGGAAAATGCAGGAGAGTGCAGGGGTACTGTTTTCTATCAGTTTGCAAACTGTGCCACAATGCAAGTGTTGTGCAGCCTTTACCTTTGCAGTGCACTGTAGCAAGTGCCTCTAGCCACCTACATCTAAGCAAATACCTTTTTCACTGTATCTCCAAAGGAGAATCTTTGCCTGTTGAGAAAACAGATCCCATGGTTTTTAAAAGGGTACACGAAGGTCTGCAGAGTGTTTTGCAAGAAGTACAAGAAAGTTGTCCAAAACCCCTAAAATTCGAATTGTACTGGGAAAGGAAAATGCAGGAGAGTGGAAAGGTACTGTTTTGCCTCAGTTTGCAAGCTGCTTACAAAATGTCAGTGTTTTGCAGCCTTTAGCTTTGCAGCGTCCTGTAGCAAGTGTCTCTAGTCACCTACATCTAAGCATATTCCTTTTTCACAATGTCTCGCAAGGAGAAACTCTGCCTGCTGAGAAAACATCTCCCATGGTGTTTTAGAAGGTACAAGAAGGTCTGCAGAGTGTTTTGCAAGAAGTAAAAGAAAGTTGTCCAAAACCCCTTCGATTCGAATTGTACTGGGAAAGGAAAATGCAGGAGAGTGGAAAGGTACTGTTTTCTCTCAGTTTGCAAGCTGCTTACAAAATACCAGTGTTGTGCAGCCTTTAGCTTTGCAGCGTCCTGTAGCAAGTGTCTCTAGTCACCTACATCTAAGCATATTCCTTTTTCACAACATCTCGCAAGGAGAAACTCTGCCTGCTGAGAAAACATCTCCCATGGTGTTTTAGCAGGTACAAGAAGGTCTGCAGAGTGTTTAGCAAGAAGTAAAAGAAAGTTGTCCAAAACCCCTAAAATTCGAATTGTACTGGGAAAGGAAAATGCAGGAGAGTGGAAAGGTACTGTTTTCTATCAGTTTGCAAACTGTGCCACAATGCAAGTGTTGTGCAGCCATTACCTGAAGTTGGGCTGGCCGATGTTAGAGATGCCCGGCAAGCTTGCCAGCCCGCTTGCAGTCAGCAGAGACGTGGCCACAGTTCAGCTTCAGCCCGTGGGTGAAGTGAAGGAGAGACTCTCCAGTGTCAGGCGCAGTCAGGTCTATTGTGTTCCCACTGGAATCTGAAAAGTGGAGGGTCCCGAGGGCGGGACCCTAACAGGTTATAAAGAGAGTGGGAGGTATGGGGTGGCAACATTCAGGAACAAATGGGGGTCCAGGGAAGGGTGTTACAAAAATGATACACATGGAAGGAAAACTAAAGGGGAAGAACTTAGGGAGGGGCCCCGGCCCCCTAACCAATCACTCGACGACCTAGTGAGAGATTTCTAGAAAAAGAGGCAGAAGGGCCAAGTGACTGGCAGGAAGCCGGGGGTGGGGAGAATGGAGAGAATACATTAGTTGTCATGGTAACTAAGGAGAGGTCAGGCGATTGACACTTAACTGGAGAAAAACTTGGGCAGAAACATAGCCAAAACAACTGAGGGGGAGCAGAACAAACCACAACAATTACCTTTGCAGTGCACTGTAGCATAGGCCTCTAGTCACCTACATCTAAGCAAATACCTTTTTCACTGTATCTCCAAAGGAGAATCTTTGCCTGTTGAGAAAACAGCTCCCATGGTTTTTAAAAGGGTACAAGAAGGTCTGCAGAGTGTTTTGCAAGAAGTAAAAGAAAGTTGTCCAAAACCCCTAAAATTCGAATTGTTCTGGGAAAGGAAAATGCAGGAGAGTGGAAAGGTACTGTTTTCTATCAGTTCGCAAACTGTGCCACAATGCAAGTGTTGTGCAGCCATTACCTTTGCAGTGCACTGTAGCAAGGGCCTCTAGCCACCTACATCTAAGCAAATACCTTTTTCACAGTATCTCTTAAGGAGAAACTTTGCCTTTTGAGAAAATAGCTCCCATGGTTTTTAAAAGGGTACAAGAAGGTCTGCAGAGTGTTTTGCAAGAAGTACAAGAAAGTTGTCCAAAACCCCTAAAATTCGAACTGTTCTGGGAAAGGAAAACGCAGGAGAGTGGAAAGGTACTGTTTTCTCTCAGTTTGCAAGCTGCTTACAAAATGTCAGTGTTTTGCAGCCTTTAGCTTTGCAGGGTCCTTTAGCAAGTGTCTCTAGTCACCTACATCTAAGCATATTCCTTTTTCACAATGTCTCGCAAGGAGAAACTCTGCCTGCTGAAAAAACATCTCCCATGGTGTTTTAGAAGGTACAAGAAGGTCTGCAGAGTGTTTTGCAAGAAGTAAAAGAAAGTTGTCCAAAACCCCTAAAATTCGAATTGTACTGGGAAAGGAAAATGCAGGAGAGTGGAAAGGTACTGTTTTCTCTCAGTTTGCAAGCTGCTTACAAAATGCCAGTGTTGTGCAGCCTTTAGCTTTGCAGCGTCCTGTAGCAAGTGTCTCTAGTCACCTACATCTAAGCATATTCCTTTTTAACAATGTCTCGCAAGGAGAAACTCTGCCTGCGGAGAAAACATCTCCCATGGTGTTTTAGAAGGTACAAGAAGGTCTGCAGAGTGTTTTGCAAGAAGTAAAAGAAAGTTGTCCAAAACCCCTTCGATTCGAATTTCTCTGGGCAAGGAAAATGCAGGACAGTGCAGGGGTATTGTTTTCTATCAGTTTGCAAACTGTGCCACAATGCAAGTGTTGTGCAGCCTTTACCTTTGCAGTGCACTGTAGCAAGGGCCTCTAAGCAAATACCTTTTTCACAGTATCTCCAAAGGAGAATCTTTGCCTGTTGAGAAAACAGCTCCCATGGTTTTTAAAAGGGTACAAGAAGGTCTGCAGAGTGTTTTGCAAGAAGTACAAGAAAGTTGTCCAAAACCCCTAAAATTCGAATTGTACTAAGAAAGGAAAATGCAGGAGAGTGGAAAGGTACTGTTTTCTCTCAGTTTGCAAGCTGCTTACAAAATGTCAGTGTTTTGCAGCCTTTAGCTTTGCAGCGTCCTGTAGCAAGTGTCTCTAGTCACCTACATCTAAGCATATTCCTTTTTCACAATGTCTCGCAAGGAGAAACTCTGCCTGCTGAGAAAACATCTCCCATGGTGTTTTAGAAGGTACAAGAAGGTCTGCAGAGTGTTTTGCAAGAAGTAAAAGAAAGTTGTCCAAAACCCCTAAAATTCAAATTGTACTGGGAAAGGAAAATGCAGGAGAGTGCAGGGGTACTGTTTTCTATCAGTTTGCAAACTGTGCCACAATGCAAGTGTTGTGCAGCCTTTACCTTTGCAGTGCACTGTACCAAGTGCCTCTAGCCACCTACATCTAAGCAAATACCTTTTTCACTGTATCTCCAAAGGAGAATCTTTGCCTGTTGAGAAAACAGATCCCATGGTTTTTAAAAGGGTACAAGAAGGTCTGCAGAGTGTTTTGCAAGAAGTACAAGAAAGTTGTCCAAAACCCCTTCGATTCGAATTGTACTGGGAAAGGAAAATGCAGGAGAGTGGAAAGGTACTGTTTTCCCTCAGTTTGCAAGCTGCTTACAAAATGTCAGTGTTTTGCAGCCTTTAGCTTTGCAGCGTCCTGTAGCAAGTGTCTCTAGTCACCTACATCTAAGCATATTCCTTTTTCACAATGTCTCGCAAGCAGAGACTCTGCCTGCTGAGAAAACATCTCCCATGGTGTTTTAGAAGGTACAAGAAGGTCTGCAGAGTGTTTTGCAAGAAGTAAAAGAAAGTTGTCCAAAACCCGTAAAATTCAAATTGTACTGGGAAAGGAAAATGCAAGAGAGTAGAAAGGTACTGTTTTCTATCAGTTTGCAAACTGTGCCACAATGCAAGTGTTGTGCAGCCATTACCTGAAGTTGGGCTGGCCGATGTTAGAGATGCCCGCCAAGCTTGCCAGCCCGCTTGCAGTCAGCAGAGACGTGGCCACAGTTCAGCTTCAGCCCGTGGGTGAAGTGAAGGAGAGACTCTCCAGTGTCAGGCGCAGTCAGGTCTATTGTGTTCCCACTGGAATCTGAAAAGTGGAGGGTCCCGAGGGCGGGACCCTAACAGGTTATAAAGAGAGTGGGAGGTATGGGGTGGCAACATTCAGGAACAAATGGGGGTCCAGGGAAGGGTGTTACAAAAATGATACACATGGAAGGAAAACTAAAGGGGAAGAACTTAGGGAGGGGCCCCGGCCCCCTAACCAATCACTCGACGACCTAGTGAGAGATTTCTAGAAAAAGAGGCAGAAGGGCCAAGTGACTGGCAGGAAGCCGGGGGTGGGGAGAATGGAGAGAATACATTAGTTGTCATGGTAACTAAGGAGAGGTCAGGCGATTGACACTTAACTGGAGAAAAACTTGGGCAGAAACATAGCCAAAACAACTGAGGGGGAGCAGAACAAACCACAACAATTACCTTTGCAGTGCACTGTAGCATAGGCCTCTAGTCACCTACATCTAAGCAAATACCTTTTTCACTGTATCTCCAAAGGAGAATCTTTGCCTGTTGAGAAAACAGCTCCCATGGTTTTTAAAAGGGTACAAGAAGGTCTGCAGAGTGTTTTGCAAGAAGTACAAGAAAGTTGTCCAAAACCCCTAAAATTCGAATTGTACTGGGAAAGGAAAATGCAGGAGAGTGGAAAGGTACTGTTTCCTCTCAGTTTGCAAGCTGCTTACAAAATACCAGTGTTGTGCAGCCTTTAGCTTTGCAGCGTCCTGTAGCAAGTGTCTCTAGTCACCTACATCTAAGCATATTCCTTTTTCACAATATATCGCAACGAGAAACTCTGCCTGCTGAGAAAACATCTCCCATGTTGTTTTAGAAGGTACAAGAAGGTCTGCAGAGTGTTTTGCAAGAAGTAAAAGAAAGTTGTCCAAAACCCCTAAAATTCGAATTGTACTGGGAAAGGAAAATGCAGGAGAGTGGAAAGGTACTGTTTCCTCTCAGTTTGCAAGCTGCTTACAAAATACCAGTGTTGTGAAGCCTTTAGCTTTGCAGCGTCCTGTAGCAAGTGTCTCTAGTCACCTACATCTAAGCATATTCCTTTTTCACAATATCTCGCAACGAGAAACTCTGCCTGCTGAGAAAACATCTCCCATGGTGTTTTAGAAGGTACAAGAAGGTCTGCAGAGTGTTTTGCAAGAAGTAAAAGAAAGTTGTCCAAAACCCCTAAAATTCGAATTGTACTGGGAAAGGAAAATGCAAGAGAGTGGAAAGGTAGTGTTTTCTATCAGTTTGCAAACTGTGCCACAATGCAAGTGTTCTGCAGCCTTTACCTTTGCAGTGCACTGTAGCAAGTGCCTCTAGCCACCTACATCTAAGCAAATACCTTTTTCACAGTATCTCCAAAGGAGAATCTTTGCCTGTTGAGAAAACAGCTCCCATGGTTTTTAAAAGGGTACAAGAAGGTCTGCAGAGTGTTTTGCAAGAAGTAAAAGAAAGTTGTCCAAAACCCCTAAAATTCGAATTGTACTGGGAAAGGAAAATGCAGGAGAGTGGAAAGGTACTGTTTTCTCTCAGTTTGCAAGCTGCTTACAAAATGCCAGTGTTGTGCAGCCTTTAGCTTTGCAGCGTCCTGTAGCAAGTGTCTCTAGTCACCTACATCTAAGCATATTCCTTTTTCACAATGTCTCGCAAGGAGAAACTCTGCCTGCTGAAAAAACATCTCCCATGGTGTTTTAGAAGGTACAAGAAGCTCTGCAGAGTGTTTTGCAAGAAGTACAAGAAAGTTGTCCAAAACCCCTTCGATTCGAATTGTACTGGGAAAGGAAAATGCAGGAGAGTGGAAAGGTACTGTTTTCTCTCAGTTTGCAAGCTGCTTACAAAATACCAGTGTTGTGCAGCCTTTAGCTTTGCAGTGTCCTGTAGCAAGTGTCTCTAGTCACCTACATCTAAGCATATTCCTTTTTAACAATGTCTCGCAAGGAGAAACTCTGCCTGCTGAGAAAACATCTCCCATGGTGTTTTAGAAGGTACAAGAAGGTCAGCAGAGTGTTTTGCAAGAAGTAAAAGAAAGTTGTCCAAAACCCCTAAAATTCGAATTGTACTCGGAAAGGAAAATGCAGGAGAGTGGAAAGGTACTGTTTTCTATCAGTTTGCAAACTGTGCCACAATGCCAGTGTTGTGCAGCCATTACCTTTGCAGTGCACTGTAGCAAGTGCCTCTAGTCACCTACATCTCAGCAAATACCTTTTTCACTCTATCTCCTAAGGAGAAACTTTGCCTGTTGCGAAAATATCTCCCATGGTGTTTTAGAAGGTACAAGAAGGTCTGCAGACTGTTTTGCAAGAAGTAAAAGAAAGTTGTCCAAAACCCCTAAAATTCGAATTGTACTGGGAAAGGAAAATGCAGAAGAGTGGAATGGTACTGTTTTCTCTCAGTTTGCAAGCTGCTTACAAAATGCCAGTGTTGTGCGGCCTTTAGCTTTGCAGCGTCCTGTAGCAAGTGTCTCTAGTCACCTACATCTAAGCATATTCCTTCTTAACTATGTTTCGCAAGCAGAGACTCTGCCTGCTGAGAAAACATCTCCCATGGTGTTTTAGAAGGTACAAGAAGGTCTGCAGAGTGTTTTGCAAGAAGTAAAAGAAAGTTGTCCAAAACCCCTAAAATTCGAATTGTACTGGGAAAGGAAAATGCAGGAGAGTGGAAAGGTACGGTTTTCTATCAGTTTGCAAACTGTGCCACAATGCAAGTGTTGTGCAGCCTTTACCTTTGCAGCGCACTGTAGCAAGTGCCTCTAGCCACCTACATCTAAGCAAATACCTTTTTCACTGTATCTCCAAAGGAGAATCTTTGCCTGTTGAGAAAACAGCTCCCATGGTTTTTAAAAGGGTACAAGAAGGTCTGCAGAGTGTTTTGCAAGAAGTAAAAGAAAGTTGTCCAAAACCCCTAAAATTCGAATTGTACTGGGAAAGGAAAATGCAGGAGAGTGGAAAGGTACTGTTTTCTCTCAGTTTGCAAGCTGCTTACAAAATGCCAGTGTTGTGCAGCCTTTAGCTTTGCAGCGTCCTGTAGCAAGTGTCTCTAGTCACCTACATCTAAGCATATTCCTTTTTCACAATGTCTCGCAAGGAGAAACTCTGCCTGCTGAAAAAACATCTCCCATGGTGTTTTAGAAGGTACAAGAAGGTCTGCAGAGTGTTTTGCAAGAAGTAAAAGAAAGTTGTCCAAAATCCCTAAAATTCGAATTGTACTGGGAAAGGAAAATGCAGGAGAGTGGAAAGGTACTGTTTTCTCTCAGTTTGCAAGCTGCTTACAAAATGTCAGTGTTTTGCAGCCTTTAGCTTTGCAGCGTCCTGTAGCAAGTGTCTCTAGTCACCTACATCTAAGCATATTCCTTTTTCACAATGTCTCGCAAGGAGAAACTCTGCCTGCTGAGAAAACATCTCCCATGGTGTTTTAGAAGGTACAAGAAGGTCTGCAGAGTGTTTTGCAAGAAGTACAAGAAAGTTGTCCAAAACCCCTTCGATTCGAATTGTACTGGGAAAGGAAAATGCAGGAGAGTGGAAAGGTACTGTTTTCTCTCTGTTTGCAAGCTGCTTAGAAAATGCCAGTGTTGTGCAGCCTTTAGCTTTGCAGCGTCCTGTAGCAAGTTTCTCTAGTCACCTACATTTAACCATATTCCTTTTTCACAACGTCTCGCAAGGAGAAACTTTGCCTGCTGAGAAAACATCTCCCATGGTGTTTTAGAAGGTACAAGAAGGTCTGCAGAGTGTTTTGCAAGAAGTAAAAGAAAGTTGTCCAAAACCCCTAAAATTCGAATTGTACTGGGAAAGGAAAATGCAGGAGAGTGGAAAGGTACTGTTTTCTATCAGTTTGCAAACTGTGCCACAATGCAAGTGTTGTGCAGCCTTTAGCTTTGCAGCGTCCTGTAGCAAGTGCCGCTAGCCACCTACATCTAAGCCAATACCTTTTTCACTGTATCTCCAAATGAGAAACTCTGCCTGCTGAGAAAACATCTCCCATGGTGTTTTAGAAGGTACAAGAAGGTCTGCAGAGGGTTTTGCAAGAAGTAAAAGAAAGTTGTCCAAAACCCCTAAAATTCAAATTGTTCTGGGAAAGGAAAATGCAGGAGAGTGGAAAGGTAATGTTTTCTATCAGTTTGCAAACTGTGCCACAATGCAAGTGTTGTGCAGCCTTTAGCTTTGCAGCGTCCTGTAGCAATTGCCTCTAGCCACCTACATCTAAGCAAATACCTTTTACACTGTATCTCCAAAGGAGAATCTTTGCCTGTTGAGAAAACAGCTCCCATGGTTTTTAAAAGGGTACAAGAAGGCCTGCAGAGTGTTTTGCAAGAAGTACAAGAAAGTTGTCCAAAACCCCTTCGATTCGAATTGTACTGGGAAAGGAAAATGCAGGAGAGTGGAAAGGTACTGTTTTCTCTCAGTTTGCAAGCTGCTTACAAAATACCAGTGTTGTGCAGCCTTTAGCTTTGCAGCGTCCTATAGCAAGTGTCTCTAGTCACCTACATCTAAGCATATTCCTTTTTCACAATATATCGCAAGGAGAAACTCTGCCTGCTGAGAAAACATCTCCCATGGTGTTTTAGAAGGTACAAGAAGGTCTGCAGAGTGTTTTGCAAGAAGTAAAAGAAAGTTGTCCAAAACCCCTAAAATTCAAATTGTACTGGGAAAGGAAAATGCAGGAGAGTGCAGGGGTACTGTTTTCTATCAGTTTGCAAACTGTGCCACAATGCAAGTGTTGTGCAGCCTTTACCTTTGCAGTGCACTGTAGCAAGTGCCTCTAGCCACCTACATCTAAGCAAATACCTTTTTCACAGTATCTCCAAAGGAGAATCTTTGCCTGTTGAGAAAACAGCTCCCATGGTTTTTAAAAGGGTACAAGAAGGTCTGCAGAGTGTTTTGCAAGAAGTACAAGAAAGTTGTCCAAAACCCCTAAAATTCGAACTGTTCTGGGAAAGGAAAACGCAGGAGAGTGGAAAGGTACTGTTTTCTCTCAGTTTGCAAGCTGCTTACAAAATGTCAGTGTTTTGCAGCCTTTAGCTTTGCAGCGTCCTGTAGCAAGTGTCTCAAGTCACCTACATCTAAGCATATTCCTTTTTCACAATGTCTCGCAAGGAGAAACTCTGCCTGCTGAGAAAACATCTCCCATGGTGTTTTAGAAGGTACAAGAAGGTCTGCAGAGTGTTTTGCAAGAAGTAAAAGAAAGTTGTCCAAAACCCCTTCGATTCGAATTGTACTGGGAAAGGAAAATGCAGGAGAGTGGAAAGGTACTGTTTTCTCTCAGTTTGCAAGCTGCTTACTGTTGCGGTGCGCCCCGGAGAGGAGCTCAGTTCTCCTAGGGAACTCACCCCAGAGGCAAATACTGCACTTGAAAAGATCAGACTTCTCATCGAGGCAAGGCAGGCCCATCGTTGTCATCCGGGCCTGCCCTTCAAATTCATTTATACTTGGGAATCTGCCACACCTCCATGGCATGATCTTTCAATGGGACGAGTCCCGCAAGTCCCTGAAGTCCACCGAGAGAAAGAAGACGGACCCAGGCTTAAGTGACCCCCTCTTGATTATAGAGTGGGTGTTCCTCAGCCATCATAGGTCCAAGAGAATTACAAGGCCACATGAGCTGGTGGCAGAACTGATCCGCAAGGCAAGATCGCGGATCAGGGAGCTGGCAGGTGTGGATTTCACATGCATTCATATCCCAATTGAATTGAAATCGGGCAAGTTACAATCTAAAGCTCCAAATCAACTCCTCGAGGAAAGTGAAGTTTTGCAATTTGCTTTGGCAGAATACGCCGGAAAGATTGAAATTAGTCATCCTCAGCATGCTCTTTTCAATCAAGACATGCAGTTCAAATTTTCACTCAGAAAAATTCAGAGTCGAGTCCCCCTCGATGCTCTGACTGTTTTTACGGACGCGTCCGGAGGCTCCCACAAGTCAGTGATGACTTGGAAGGACCCTCAAACTCAGCAGTGGGAGATGGATGTTGCCATCGTTGAGGGTTCTCCTCAAGTTGCTGAGTTGGACGCAGTCGTCAGAGCTTTCGAGAAATTCAAAAATAAGCCTTTCAATTTGGTAACGGACTCGGCTTATGTTGCCGGTGTAGTCGCCAGAGCTGAGAATGCTGTCCTCGAGGAAGTTTCTAATTCGGCCTTGTTTAATTTGCTCTCGAAGTTGATTAAACTCATCTCCCACCGGGAGCAAAGATATTATGTAATGCATGTGAGAGCCCACACTGGTTTGCCCGGGTTCATTGCGCAGGGGAACCGGCTGGCTGATAGCCTCGCTTCCCCGGCCGAGTGGGCACTTGCCCACGCGGTGCAATGGGCCCCGCTCCCAGACGTGTTCAAACAGGCCAAGATCAGCCACCAGCTGTTCCACCAGAATGCGCCTGGCCTGGTTCGCCAGTTCCAGCTTACGCGCGATCAGGCCAAGGCCATTGTGGCCACATGTCCCCACTGCCAGCGGGATCAGCTCCCATCTCTGCCCGCTGGCGCAAACCCCCGGGGACTTGCGAGTTGTGAGGTGTGGCAGATGGATGTCACCAAAATCCCGCAATTCGGCCGCCTCAGGTACGTCCACGTCTCGGTGGACACTTTCTCGAGTGCCGTCTTTGCCTCTGCCCACACAGGGGAGAAAGCCAAGGATGTCATCAAACACCTACTCCAGGCTTTCTCCGTGCTGGGCATCCCTAAGGTTTTGAAAACAGATAACGGGCCTTCGTACGTGTCCAGGGAGCTCAAGAGCTTCCTGCAGCAATGGGGAATAGAACACAAAACTGGCATCCCCTATTCCCCCACGGGACAAGCCGTGATTGAGAGGACCCACCAGAGCCTGAAAAAGGTTCTTTCCCATCTGTCCCCGGCAATGAAGGTGGAGTCCCCTCATTCCCAATTATCGAGGGCACTTTAAACCATCAATTTTTTGAACTGTTCTTTCGAAAATCTCAATCCGCCCATTGTGCGGCATTTCGGGCAGCACGGCAGTCTCCGCCTGAAAGAGAAACCGCCGGTTCTGGTGAAGGACCCGGAGACCTGGCGCTTGGAGGGACCATTTGATCTTATCACCTGGGGCCGAGGGTATGCCTGTGTTTCTACCCCCACAGGTCCCAGGTGGGTCCCTTCGCGCTGGGTTCGGCCCTTTGTGCCAAGAACGGCGAAGGCGACAACATCCACGCCTCAAGTGCAAGTCGCAAGCTGGCGGCGAAAACGGAAGGAGGAGGAAGATTCCCTCTTTCCCCTAGATTCATTGTTCCTCCCTGAAGCCTGAACCCTTCCTCCCCTGGCAAACCCTTTTGTCATTAATAAGTTTCTTCTAATTTTAGTTGTTCCAGACCAGCCATGGCCCAAGGAGGGAGTGCTGCCCTTGTCTTCCTTGCCGTCATCCTCTTCCAAGCAGCCCCCGGAGAGCCCGACCAGAAGTCCCCCACTGCAAACAACATGTGGACCTCCCTTGCCCGCTCTCTTGGCCAGGACCACATTTGCCTCCACGCCGATGCAGCCACAGACCCTCTGTCGTCCTGCCTGGTGGGGATCCCGGTCCCTCCCCGTGATTTTCCTTCCCCTCTTAATTTGCTAATCAATACCAGAGATCAAGACTATACAGAGGCTTGGAGGAAATCCATCAACCTTCTCCCCTTCTCCACCGAAGAGCCTCTGAAATTCGACCTGCTCGGTTCCGCCAAGGCCCCTCTCTGTGTTCGTTTTTCAGTCCCTTATAGTTTAGTTAAATCCGTCCGTTCCAATGATCCCCAGTGGACCCTGGTTGAGGGGGAATCAGACCGCCAGTGGTGTGCTGAGACCCTCCCAGCCAGAGGTCCGACCACCCCTGACCTCAAACCTCGTGCTTTGCCCCAGGGTTTTTACTTTATTTGCGGAAACCGAGCATGGAACGGCATCCCCTCTCATCTGTTAGGAGGCCCATGTACGATCGGTCATGTGTCGCTGTTCACTCCCAGCACGCCCAAATTAGAAAATTGGCCTGCCAAAGTTCCTGAAAAAACAATTAGGCAGAAAAAGGACCTGACGGAATTCGGCCCAGACTGCAACTCCGAAATTTATCATTGGAATGAAGGCAAAAGGGTTGCAGTCTCGTTATTTTTGCCGTGGGTTTCGGCCGGGAAGGCCATCGGCGAATTGGGCAGATTAGAGTGCTGGTCGGTGAAACAAGCCAACCTTACGTCCACAGCCATCGCGGGACTTCTTACAGATGAGAAAATTACCAGGCAGGCGATGCTGCAAAATAGAGCAGCAATTGATTATCTACTCCTCCTGCACCACCACCGCTGCGAGGAGTTCGAGGGTCTGTGCTGCTTCAATCTTACATCTAAGGCACCGAATGTGCAGAAGGCGTTGGAGGAAATGAAGGGCCTGGTCAGCGACATCAAAAGAGAGACGGAAGACTGGTTGGGAAATCTGCTCTCCGGACTTGGGCTTTCGGGCTGGGCTGGATCGATTATGAAAGACATTTTGTTTGGAGTCTTTGTTGTTTTAGTTGTCGTCCTCGGATGCTCCATTGTGTTGGCAGTGGTCCGGAGAGTGGTCTCGAGACTCTTCGCCAGCAACGTGAATGTGGTCAGCTTCCCCGTCAACGAAGCTGACCCAGAAAACTCTGAGACCAGCTCCGGCCATCAGGAGACCATCCCACCGCCAGAGGAGCCCGAGGACGACCCTGACGTTTAAGATTTTGTGGACTTTTATGGACACTTTTCCGTTTTCTTAGACTTACCTTCGTTTTTCTTTTTATTTTTGTGTAAAAAAGAGGGAGATGTTGCGGTGCGCCCCCGCAGTCTCCCTCCCCTCTTCTCAGTTTAGTTAAACCTTAATTTGTAGTATTGTATTGTATTAGTTCCAATTGCCTAAGATGGCGCTTGCCGGGTTTCCCCTCCCCCTGTTTTTCACTCTGCAGGGCTGTCCGTCAGTTAGTTACCTTGGTTACTCCCGCCTTTTTGTATCTTTTAATCCCCACCCCTGTATGATAAGTTGCCAGCCTGCCTGCCCGTCACTCTCTGCCCCAGCCTGTTTCTCCAGAATCTTCTCCCCAGGGCGGAGGGTGATTGGGCAGGAGAGGGCTGTCCCACCCCTTATGTGATTTCATTTGTTGTCCCCCTCTGTCAATTATTTTGTAAGTTAAGTTCATTGGCCAGGGGAAGGGGTTAGCCTCCCCCTGGTCTCCCTATATAACTTCTGTTCACCCCGCCCCTCAGTGCAGTTCCCTGCAGCCTTCCTCCCTGTCACTACCCTTCGCTCCCCTTAATAAACTTCCCTTCTGCTGCTGAGAACTGTCGCCTCACGCCTGATCTTTCACCTCCGCTCGTGCTACCGCTTCTGTTCCTCGGCCTGCTGGAGCTGCCTCCTCCACCACCGACGTGGAGGGAGCTCCAGAGAAGGGCATCGGTCTCCAGTTTGCTCCGCTTGGAGGTCCTGGACTTTGCAGCTGCCCGTGCCCACAACAAAAACAGGCTGTTGGCTGTGCACTCTGTGGAGCCAGCCGGGCTCAGATTTCGGCACCGCCACAGCTTACAAAATACCAGTGTTGTGCAGCCTTTAGCTTTGCAGCGTCCTGTAGCAAGTGTCTCTAGTCACCTACATTTAACCATATTCCTTTTTCACAACATCTCGCAAGGAGAAACTCTGCCTGCTGAGGAAACATCTCCCATGGTGTTTTAGAAGGTACAAGAAGGTCTGCAGAGTGTTTTGCAAGAAGTAAAAGAAAGTTGTCCAAAACCCCTAAAATTCAAATTGTACTGGGAAAGGAAAATGCAGGAGAGTGGAAAGGTACTGTTTTCTATCAGTTTGCAAACTGTGCCACAATGCAAGTGTTGTGCAGCCATTACCTGAAGTTGGGCTGGCCGATGTTAGAGATGCCCGGCAAGCTTGCCAGCCCGCTTGCAGTCAGCAGAGACGTGGCCACAGTTCAGCTTCAGCCCGTGGGTGAAGTGAAGGAGAGACTCTCCAGTGTCAGGCGCAGTCAGGTCTATTGTGTTCCCACTGGAATCTGAAAAGTGGAGGGTCCCGAGGGCGGGACCGTAACAGGTTATAAAGAGAGTGGGAGGTATGGGGTGGCAACATTCAGGAACAAATGGGGGTCCAGGGAAGGGTGTTACAAAAATGATACACATGGAAGGAAAACTAAAGGGGAAGAACTTAGGGAGGGGCCCCGGCCCCCTAACCAATCACTCGACGACCTAGTGAGAGATTTCTAGAAAAAGAGGCAGAAGGGCCAAGTGACTGGCAGGAAGCCGGGGGTGGAGAATGGAGAGAATACATTAGTTGTCATGGTAACTAAGGAGAGGTCAGGCGATTGACACTTAACTGGAGAAAAACTTGGGCAGAAACATCGCCAAAACAACTGAGGGGGAGAAGAACAAACCACAACAATTACCTTTGCAGTGCACTGTAGCATAGGCCTCTAGTCACCTACATCTAAGCAAATACCTTTTTCACTGTATCTCCAAAGGAGAATCTTTGCCTGTTGAGAAAACAGCTCCCATGGTTTTTAAAAGGGTACAAGAAGGTCTGCAGAGTGTTTTGCAAGAAGTAAAAGAAAGTTGTCCAAAACCCCTAAAATTCGAATTGTACTGGGAAAGGAAAATGCAGGAGAGTGGAAAGGTACTGTTTTCTCTCAGTTTGCAAGCTGCTTACAAAATGTCAGTGTTTTGCAGCCTTTAGCTTTGCAGCGTCCTGTAGCAAGTGTCTCTAGTCACCTACATTTAAGCATAGTCCTTTTTAACAATGTCTCGCAAGGAGAAACTCTGCCTGCTGAGAAAACATCTCCCATGGTGTTTTAGAAGGTACAAGAAGGTCTGCAGAGTGTTTTGCAAGAAGTAAAAGAAAGTTGTCAAAAACCCCTAAAATTCGAATTGTTCTGGGAAAGGAAAATGCAGGAGAGTGGAAAGGTACTGTTTTCTATCAGTTTGCAAGCTGCTTACAAAATACCAGTGTTGTGCAGCCTTTAGCTTTGCAGCGTCCTGTAGCAAGTGCCTATAGCCACCTACATCTAAGCAAATACCTTTTTCACTGTATCTCCAAAGGAGAATCTTTGCCTGTTGAGAAAACAGCTCCCATGGTGTTTTTAAAAGGGTACAAGAAGGTCTGCAGAGTGTTTTGCAAGAAGTAAAAGAAAGTTGTCCAAAACCCCTAAAATTCGAATTTTTCTGGGAAAGGAAAACGCAGGAGAGTGGAAAGGTACTGTTTTCTCTCAGTTTGAAAGATGCTTACAAAATGCCAGTGTTGTGCAGCCTTTAGCTTTGCACTGCACTGTAGCAAGCGCCTCTAGCCACCTACATCTAAGCATATTTCTTTTTCACAATGTCTCGCAATGAGAAACTCTGCCTGCTGAGAAAACATCTCCCATGTTGTTTTAGAAGGTACAAGAAGGTCTGCAGAGTGTTTTGCAAGAAGTAAAAGAAAGTTGTCCAAAACCCCTAAAATTCGAATTGTACTGGGAAAGGAAAATGCAGGAGAGTGGAAAGGTACTGTTTTCTCTCAGTTTGCAAGCTGCTTACAAAATACCAGTGTTGTGCAGCCTTTAGCTTTGCAGCGTCCTGTAGCAAGTGTCTCTAGTCACCTACATCTAAGCATATTCCTTTTTCGCAATATCTCGCAACGAGAAACTCTGCCTGCTGAGAAAACATCTCCCATGGTGTTTTAGAACGTACAAGAAGGTCTGCAGAGTGTTTTGCAAGAAGTACAAGAAAGTTGTCCAAAACCCCTTCGATTTGAATTTCGCTGGGTAAGGAAAATGCAGGAGAGTGCAGGGGTACTGTTTTCTATCAGTTTGCAAACTGTGCCACAATGCACGTGTTGTGCAGCCTTTACCTTTGCAGTGCACTGTAGTAAGTGCCTTTAATCACCTACATCAAAGCCAATACCTTTTTCACTGTATCTCCAAAGGAGAATCTTTGCCTGTTGAGAAAACAGCTCCCATGGTTTTTAAAAGGGTACAAGAAGGTCTGCAGAGTGTTTTGCAAGAAGTACAAGAAAGTTGTCCAAAACCCCTAAAATTCGAATTGTACTGGGAAAGGAAAATGCAGGAGAGTGGAAAGGTACTGTTTTCTCTCAGTTTGCAAGCTGCTTACAAAATGCCAGTGTTGTGCAGCCTTTAGCTTTGCAGCGTCCTGTAGCAAGTGTCTCTAGTCACCTACATCTAAGCATATTCCTTTTTCACAATGTCTCGCAAGGAGAAACTCTGCCTGCTGAGAAAACATCTCCCATGGTGTTTTAGAAGGTACAAGAAGGTCTGCAGAGTGTTTTGCAAGAAGTACAAGAAAGTTGTCCAAAACCCCTAAAATTCGAATTGTACTGGGAAAGGAAAATGCAGGAGAGTGGAAAGGTACTGTTTTCTCTCAGTTTGCAAGCTGCTTACAAAATGTCAGTGTTTTGCAGCCTTTAGCTTTGCAGCGTCCTGTAGCAAGTGTCTCTAGTCACCTACATTTAACCATATTCCTTTTTCACAATGTCTCGCAATGAGAAACTTTGCCTGCTAAGAAAACATCTCCCATGGTGTTTTAGAAGGTACAAGAAGGTCTGCAGAGTGTTTTGCAAGAAGTAAAAGAAAGTTGTCCAAAACCCATAAAATTCGAATTGTACTGGGAAAGGAAAATGCAGGAGAGTGGAAAGGTACTGTTTTCTATCAGTTTGCAAACTGTGCCACAATGCAAGTGTTGTGCAGCCTTTAGCTTTGCAGCGTCCTGTAGCAAGTGCCTCTAGCCACCTACATCTAAGCCAATACCTTTTTCACTGTATCTCCAAAGGAGAATCTTTGCCTGTTGAGAAAACAGCTCCCATGGTTTTTAGAAGGGTACAAGAAGGTCTGCAGAGTGTTTTCCAAGAAGTACAAGAAAGTTGTCCAAAACCCCTAAAATTCGAATTGTTCTGGGAAAGAAAAAAGCAGGAGAGTGGAAAGGTACTGTTTTCTCTCAGTTTGCAAGCTGCTTGCAAAATGTCAGTGTTTTGCAGCCTTTAGCTTTGCAGCGTCCTGTAGCAAGTGTCTCAAGTCACCTACATCTAACCATATTCCTTTTTCACAATGTCTCACAAGGAGAAACTCTGCCTGCTGAGAAAACATCTCCCATGGTGTTTTAGAAGGTACAAGAAGGTCTGCAGAGTGTTTTGCAAGAAGTAAAAGAAAGTTGTCCAAAACCCCTAAAATTCGAATTGTACTGGGAAAGGAAAATGCAGGAGAGTGGAAAGGTACTGTTTTCTCTCAGTTTGCAAGCTGCTTACAAAATACCAGTGTTGTGCAGCCTTTAGCTTTGCAGCGTCCTGTAGCAAGTGTCTCTAGTCACCTACATCTAAGCATATTCCTTTTTCACAATGTCTCGCAAGGAGAAACTCTGCCTGCTGAAAAAACATCTCCCATGGTGTTTTAGAAGGTACAAGAAGCTCTGCAGAGTGTTTTGCAAGAAGTACAAGAAAGTTGTCCAAAATCCCTAAAATTCGAATTGTACTGGGAAAGGAAAATGCAGGAGAGTGGAAAGGTACTGTTTTCTCTCAGTTTGCAAGCTGCTTACAAAATGTCAGTGTTTTGCAGCCTTTAGCTTTGCAGCGTCCTGTAGCAAGTGTCTCTAGTCACCTACATCTGAGCATATTCCTTTTTCACAATGTCTCGCAAGGAGAAACTCTGCCTGCTGAGAAAACATCTCCCATGGTGTTTTAGAAGGTACAAGAAGGTCTGCAGAGTGTTTTGCAAGAAGTACAAGAAAGTTGTCCAAAACCCCTTCGATTCGAATTGTACTGGGAAAGGAAAATGCAGGAGAGTGGAAAGGTACTGTTTTCTCTCAGTTTGCAAGCTGCTTAGAAAATGCCAGTGTTGTGCAGCCTTTAGCTTTGCAGCGTCCTGTAGCAAGTTTCTCTAGTCACCTACATTTAACCATATTCCTTTTTCACAACGTCTCGCAAGGAGAAACTTTGCCTGCTGAGAAAACATCTCCCATGGTGTTTTAGAAGGTACAAGAAGGTCTGCAGAGTGTTTTGCAAGAAGTACAAGAAAGTTGTCCAAAACCCCTAAAATTCGAATTGTACTGGGAAAGGAAAATGCAGGAGAGTGGAAAGGTACTGTTTTCTCTCAGTTTGCAAACTGTGCCACAATGCAAGTGTTGTGCAGCCTTTAGCTTTGCAGCGTCCTGTAGCAATTGCCTCTAGCCACCTACATCTAAGCAAATACCTTTTACACTGTATCTCCAAAGGAGAATCTTTGCCTGTTGAGAAAACAGCTCCCATGGTTTTTAAAAGGGTACAAGAAGGCCTGCAGAGTGTTTTGCAAGAAGTACAAGAAAGTTGTCCAAAACCCCTTCGATTCGAATTGTACTGGGAAAGGAAAATGCAGGAGAGTGGAAAGGTACTGTTTTCTCTCAGTTTGCAAGCTGCTTACAAAATACCAGTGTTGTGCAGCCTTTAGCTTTGCAGCGTCCTATAGCAAGTGTCTCTAGTCACCTACATCTAAACATATTCCTTTTTCACAATATATCGCAAGGAGAAACTCTGCCTGCTGAGAAAACATCTCCCATGGTGTTTTAGAAGGTACAAGAAGGTCTGCAGAGTGTTTTGCAAGAAGTAAAAGAAAGTTGTCCAAAACCCCTAAAATTCAAATTGTACTGGGAAAGGAAAATGCAGGAGAGTGCAGGGGTACTGTTTTCTTTCAGTTTGCAAACTGTGCCACAATGCAAGTGTTGTGCAGCCTTTACCTTTGCAGTGCACTGTAGCAAGTGCCTCTAGCCACCTACATCTAAGCAAATACCTTTTTCACTGTATCTCCAAAGGAGAATCTTTGCCTGTTGAGAAAACAGCTCCCATGGTTTTTAAAAGGGTACAAGAAGGTCTGCAGAGTGTTTTGCAAGAAGTAAAAGAAAGTTGTCCAAAACCCCTAAAATTCGAATTGTACTGGGAAAGGAAAATGCAGGAGAGTGGAAAGGTACTGTTTTCTCTCAGTTTGCAAGCTGCTTACAAAATGTCAGTGTTTTACAGCCTTTAGCTTTGCAGCGTCCTGTAGCAAGTGTCTCAAGTCACCTACATCTAAGCATATTCCTTTTTCACAATGTCTCGCAAGGAGAAACTCTGCCTGCTGAGAAAACATCTCCCATGGTGTTTTAGAAGGTACAAGAAGGTCTGCAGAGTGTTTAGCAAGAAGTAAAAGAAAGTTGTCCAAAACCCCTAAAATTCAAATTGTACTGGGAAAGGAAAATGCAGGAGAGTGGAAAGGTACTGTTTTCTATCAGTTTGCAAACTGTGCCACAATGCAAGTGTTGTGCAGCCATTACCTGAAGTTGGGCTGGCCGATGTTAGAGATGCCCGGCAAGCTTGCCAGCCCGCTTGCAGTCAGCAGAGACGTGGCCACAGTTCAGCTTCAGCCCGTGGGTGAAGTGAAGGAGAGACTCTCCAGTGTCAGGCGCAGTCAGGTCTATTGTGTTCCCACTGGAATCTGAAAAGTGGAGGGTCCCGAGGGCGGGACCCTAACAGGTTATAAAGAGAGTGGGAGGTATGGGGTGGCAACATTCAGGAACAAATGGGGGTCCAGGGAAGGGTGTTACAAAAATGATACACATGGAAGGAAAACTAAAGGGGAAGAACTTAGGGAGGGGCCCCGGCCCCCTAACCAATCACTCGACGACCTAGTGAGAGATTTCTAGAAAAAGAGGCAGAAGGGCCAAGTGACTGGCAGGAAGCCGGGGGTGGAGAATGGAGAGAATACATTAGTTGTCATGGTAACTAAGGAGAGGTCAGGCGATTGACACTTAACTGGAGAAAAACTTGGGCAGAAACATCGCCAAAACAACTGAGGGGGAGAAGAACAAACCACAACAATTACCTTTGCAGTGCACTGTAGCATAGGCCTCTAGTCACCTACATCTAAGCAAATACCTTTTTCACTGTATCTCCAAAGGAGAATCTTTGCCTGTTGAGAAAAGAGCTCCCATGGTTTTTAAAAGGGTACAAGAAGGTCTGCAGAGTGTTTTGCAAGAAGTAAAAGAAAGTTGTCCAAAACCCCTAAAATTCGAATTGTACTGGGAAAGGAAAATGCAGGAGAGTGGAAAGGTACTGTTTTCTCTAAGTTTGCAAGCTGCTTACAAAATGTCAGTGTTTTGCAGCCTTTAGCTTTGCAGCGTCCTGTAGCAAGTGTCTCTAGTCACCTACATTTAAGCATAGTCCTTTTTCACAATGTCTCGCAAGGAGAAACTCTGCCTGCTGAGAAAACATCTCCCATGGTGTTTTAGAAGGTACAAGAATGTCTGCAGAGTGTTTTGCAAGAAGTAAAAGAAAGTTGTCAAAAACCCCTAAAATTCGAATTGTTCTGGGAAAGGAAAATGCAGGAGAGTGGAAAGGTACTGTTTTCTATCAGTTTGCAAGCTGCTTACAAAATACCAGTGTTGTGCACCCTTTAGCTTTGCAGCGTCCTGTAGCAAGTGCCTATAGCCACCTACATCTAAGCAAATACCTTTTTCACTGTATCTCCAAAGGAGAATCTTTGCCTGTTGAGAAAACAGCTCCCATGGTGTTTTTAAAAGGGTACAAGAAGGTCTGCAGAGTGTTTTGCAAGAAGTAAAAGAAAGTTGTCCAAAACCCCTAAAATTCGAATTGTACTGGGAAAGGAAAATGCAAGAGAGTGGAAAGGTACTGTTTTCTCTCAGTTTGAAAGATGCTTACAAAATACCAGTGTTGTGCAGCCTTTAGCTTTGCACTGCACTGTAGCAAGTGCCTCTAGCCACCTACATCTAAGCATATTTCTTTTTCACAATGTCTCGCAATGAGAAACTCTGCCTGCTGAGAAAACATCTCCCATGTTATTTTAGAAGGTACAAGAAGGTCTGCAGAGTGTTTTGCAAGAAGTAAAAGAAAGTTGTCCAAAACCCCTAAAATTCGAATTGTACTGGGAAAGGAAAATGCAGGAGAGTGGAAAGGTACTGTTTTCTCTCAGTTTGCAAGCTGCTTACAAAATACCAGTGTTGTGCAGCCTTTAGCTTTGCAGCGTCCTGTAGCAAGTGTCTCTAGTCACCTACATCTAAGCATATTCCTTTTTCGCAATATCTCGCAACGAGAAACTCTGCCTGCTGAGAAAACATCTCCCATGGTGTTTTAGAACGTAGAAGAAGGTCTGCAGAGTGTTTTGCAAGAAGTACAAGAAAGTTGTCCAAAACCCCTTCGATTTGAATTTCGCTGGGTAAGGAAAATGCAGGAGAGTGCAGGGGTACTGTTTTCTATCAGTTTGCAAACTGTGCCACAATGCACGTGTTGTGCAGCCTTTACCTTTGCAGTGCACTGTAGTAAGTGCCTTTAATCACCTACATCTAAGCCAATACCTTTTTCACTGTATCTCCAAAGGAGAATCTTTGCCTGTTGAGAAAACAGCTCCCATGGTTTTTAAAAGGGTACAAGAAGGTCTGCAGAGTGTTTTGCAAGAAGTACAAGAAAGTTGTCCAAAACCCCTAAAATTCGAATTGTACTGGGAAAGGAAAATGCAGGAGAGTGGAAAGGTACTGTTTTCTCTCAGTTTGCAAGCTGCTTACAAAATGCCAGTGTTGTGCAGCCTTTAGCTTTGCAGCGTCCTGTAGCAAGTGTCTCTAGTCACCTACATCTAAGCATATTCCTTTTTCCCAATGTCTCGCAAGGAGAAACTCTGCCTGCTGAGAAAACATCTCCCATGGTGTTTTAGAAGGTACAAGAAGGTCTGCAGAGTGTTTTGCAAGAAGTACAAGAAAGTTGTCCAAAACCCCTAAAATTCGAATTGTACTGGGAAAGGAAAATGCAGGAGAGTGGAAAGGTACTGTTTTCTCTCAGTTTGCAAGCTGCTTACAAAATGTCAGTGTTTTGCAGCCTTTAGCTTTGCAGCGTCCTGTAGCAAGTGTCTCTAGTCACCTACATTTAACCATATTCCTTTTTCACAATGTCTCGCAATGAGAAACTTTGCCTGCTAAGAAAACATCTCCCATGGTGTTTTAGAAGGTACAAGAAGGTCTGCAGAGTGTTTTGCAAGAAGTAAAAGAAAGTTGTCCAAAACCCATAAAATTCGAATTGTACTGGGAAAGGAAAATGCAGGACAGTGCAGGGGTATTGTTTTCTATCAGTTTGCAAACTGTGCCACAATGCAAGTGTTGTGCAGCCTTTAGCTTTGCAGCGTCCTGTAGCAAGTGCCTCTAGCCACCTACATCTAAGCCAATACCTTTTTCACTGTATCTCCAAAGGAGAATCTTTGCCTGTTGAGAAAACAGCTCCCATGGTTTTTAGAAGGGTACAAGAAGGTCTGCAGAGTGTTTTCCAAGAAGTACAAGAAAGTTGTCCAAAACCCCTAAAATTCGAATTGTTCTGGGAAAGAAAAAAGCAGGAGAGTGGAAAGGTACTGTTTTCTCTCAGTTTGCAAGCTGCTTACAAAATGTCAGTGTTTTGCAGCCTTTAGCTTTGCAGCGTCCTGTAGCAAGTGTCTCAAGTCACCTACATCTAAGCATATTCCTTTTTCACAATGTCTCACAAGGAGAAACTCTGCCTGCTGAGAAAACATCTCCCATGGTGTTTTAGAAGGTACAAGAAGGTCTGCAGAGTGTTTTGCAAGAAGTAAAAGAAAGTTGTCCAAAACCCCTAAAATTCGAATTGTACTGGGAAAGGAAAATGCAGGAGAGTGGAAAGGTACTGTTTTCTCTCAGTTTGCAAGCTGCTTACAAAATACCAGTGTTGTGCAGCCTTTAGCTTTGCAGCGTCCTGTAGCAAGTGTCTCTAGTCACCTACATCTAAGCATATTCCTTTTTCACAATGTCTCGCAAGGAGAAACTCTGCCTGCTGAGAAAACATCTCCCATGGTGTTTTAGAAGGTACAAGAAGCTCTGCAGAGTGTTTTGCAAGAAGTACAAGAAAGTTGTCCAAAACCCCTTCGATTCGAATTGTACTGGGAAAGGAAAATGCAGGAGAGTGGAAAGGTACTGTTTTCTCTCAGTTTGCAAGCTGCTTAGAAAATGCCAGTGTTGTGCAGCCTTTAGCTTTGCAGCGTCCTGTAGCAAGTTTCTCTAGTCACCTACATTTAACCATATTCCTTTTTCACAACGTCTCGCAAGGAGAAACTTTGCCTGCTGAGAAAACATCTCCCATGGTGTTTTAGAAGGTACAAGAAGGTCTGCAGAGTGTTTTGCAAGAAGTACAAGAAAGTTGTCCAAAACCCCTAAAATTCGAATTGTACTGGGAAAGGAAAATGCAGGAGAGTGGAAAGGTACTGTTTTCTCTCAGTTTGCAAACTGTGCCACAATGCAAGTGTTGTGCAGCCTTTAGCTTTGCAGCGTCCTGTAGCAATTGCCTCTAGCCACCTACATCTAAGCAAATACCTTTTACACTGTATCTCCAAAGGAGAATCTTTGCCTGTTGAGAAAACAGCTCCCATGGTTTTTAAAAGGGTACAAGAAGGCCTGCAGAGTGTTTTGCAAGAAGTACAAGAAAGTTGTCCAAAACCCCTTCGATTCGAATTGTACTGGGAAAGGAAAATGCAGGAGAGTGGAAAGGTACTGTTTTCTCTCAGTTTGCAAGCTGCTTACAAAATACCAGTGTTGTGCAGCCTTTAGCTTTGCAGCGTCCTATAGCAAGTGTCTCTAGTCACCTACATCTAAGCATATTCCTTTTTCACAATATATCGCAAGGAGAAACTCTGCCTGCTGAGAAAACATCTCCCATGGTGTTTTAGAAGGTACAAGAAGGTCTGCAGAGTGTTTTGCAAGAAGTAAAAGAAAGTTGTCCAAAACCCCTAAAATTCAAATTGTACTGGGAAAGGAAAATGCAGGAGAGTGCAGGGGTACTGTTTTCTTTCAGTTTGAAAACTGTGCCACAATGCAAGTGTTGTGCAGCCTTTACCTTTGCAGTGCACTGTAGCAACTGCCTCTAGCCACCTACATCTAAGCAAATACCTTTTTCACTGTATCTCCAAAGGAGAATCTTTGCCTGTTGAGAAAACAGCTCCCATGGTTTTTAAAAGGGTACAAGAAGGTCTGCAGAGTGTTTTGCAAGAAGTAAAAGAAAGTTGTCCAAAACCCCTAAAATTCGAATTGTACTGGGAAAGGAAAATGCAGGAGAGTGGAAAGGTACTGTTTTCTCTCAGTTTGCAAGCTGCTTACAAAATGTCAGTGTTTTACAGCCTTTAGCTTTGCAGCGTCCTGTAGCAAGTGTCTCAAGTCACCTACATCTAAGCATATTACTTTTTCACAATGTCTCGCAAGGAGAAACTCTGCCTGCTGAGAAAACATCTCCCATGGTGTTTTAGAAGGTACAAGAAGGTCTGCAGAGTGTTTAGCAAGAAGTAAAAGAAAGTTGTCCAAAACCCCTAAAATTCGAATTGTACTGGGAAAGGAAAATGCAGGAGAGTGGAAAGGTACTGTTTTCTATCAGTTTGCAAACTGTGCCACAATGCAAGTGTTGTGCAGCCATTACCTGAAGTTGGGCTGGCCGATGTTAGAGATGCCCGGCAAGCTTGCCAGCCCGCTTGCAGTCAGCAGAGACGTGGCCACAGTTCAGCTTCAGCCCGTGGGTGAAGTGAAGGAGAGACTCTCCAGTGTCAGGCGCAGTCAGGTCTATTGTGTTCCCACTGGAATCTGAAAAGTGGAGGGTCCCGAGGGCGGGACCCTAACAGGTTATAAAGAGAGTGGGAGGTATGGGGTGGCAACATTCAGGAACAAATGGGGGTCCAGGGAAGGGTGTTACAAAAATGATACACATGGAAGGAAAACTAAAGGGGAAGAACTTAGGGAGGGGCCCCGGCCCCCTAACCAATCACTCGACGACCTAGTGAGAGATTTCTAGAAAAAGAGGCAGAAGGGCCAAGTGACTGGCAGGAAGCCGGGGGTGGAGAATGGAGAGAATACATTAGTTGTCATGGTAACTAAGGAGAGGTCAGGCGATTGACACTTAACTGGAGAAAAACTTGGGCAGAAACATCGCCAAAACAACTGAGGGGGAGAAGAACAAACCACAACAATTACCTTTGCAGTGCACTGTAGCATAGGCCTCTAGTCACCTACATCTAAGCAAATACCTTTTTCACTGTATCTCCAAAGGAGAATCTTTGCCTGTTGAGAAAACAGCTCCCATGGTTTTTAAAAGGGTACAAGAAGGTCTGCAGAGTGTTTTGCAAGAAGTAAAAGAAAGTTGTCCAAAACCCCTAAAATTCGAATTGTACTGGGAAAGGAAAATGCAGGAGAGTGGAAAGGTACTGTTTTCTCTCAGTTTGCAAGCTGCTTACAAAATGTCAGTGTTTTGCAGCCTTTAGCTTTGCAGCGTCCTGTAGCAAGTGTCTCTAGTCACCTACATTTAAGCATAGTCCTTTTTCACAATGTCTCGCAAGGAGAAACTCTGCCTGCTGAGAAAACATCTCCCATGGTGTTTTAGAAGGTACAAGAAGGTCTGCAGAGTGTTTTGCAAGAAGTAAAAGAAAGTTGTCAAAAACCCCTAAAATTCGAATTGTTCTGGGAAAGGAAAATGCAGGAGAGTGGAAAGGTACTGTTTTCTATCAGTTTGCAAGCTGCTTACAAAATACCAGTGTTGTGCACCCTTTAGTTTTGCAGCGTCCTGTAGCAAGTGCCTATAGCCACCTACATCTAAGCAAATACCTTTTTCACTGTATCTCCAAAGGAGAATCTTTGCCTGTTGAGAAAACAGCTCCCATGGTGTTTTTAAAAGGGTACAAGAAGGTCTGCAGAGTGTTTTGCAAGAAGTAAAAGAAAGTTGTCCAAAACCCCTAAAATTCGAATTTTTCTGGCAAAGGAAAACGCAGGAGAGTGGAAAGGTACTGTTTTCTCTCAGTTTGAAAGATGCTTACAAAATGCCAGTGTTGTGCAGCCTTTAGCTTTGCAGCGTCCTGTAGCAAGTGTCTCAAGTCACCTACATCTAAGCATATTTCTTTTTCACAATGTCTCGCAAGGAGAAACTCTGCCTGCTGAGAAAACATCTCCCATGTTGTTTTAGAAGGTACAAGAAGGTCTGCAGAGTGTTTTGCAAGAAGTAAAAGAAAGTTGTCCAAAACCCCTAAAATTCGAATTGTACTGGGAAAGGAAAATGCAGGAGAGTGGAAAGGTACTGTTTTCTCTCAGTTTGCAAGCTGCTTACAAAATACCAGTGTTGTGCAGCCTTTAGCTTTGCAGCGTCCTGTAGCAAGTGTCTCTAGTCACCTACATCTAAGCATATTCCTTTTTCGCAATATCTCGCAACGAGAAACTCTGCCTGCTGAGAAAACATCTCCCATGGTGTTTTAGAACGTAGAAGAAGGTCTGCAGAGTGTTTTGCAAGAAGTACAAGAAAGTTGTCCAAAACCCCTTCGATTTGAATTTCGCTGGGTAAGGAAAATGCAGGAGAGTGCAGGGGTACTGTTTTCTATCAGTTTGCAAACTGTGCCACAATGCAAGTGTTGTGAAGCCTTTACCTTTGCAGTGCACTGTAGTAAGTGCCTTTAATCACCTACATCTAAGCCAATACCTTTTTCACTGTATCTCCAAAGGAGAATCTTTGCCTGTTGAGAAAACAGCTCCCATGGTTTTTAAAAGGGTACAAGAAGGTCTGCAGAGTGTTTTGCAAGAAGTACAAGAAAGTTGTCCAAAACCCCTAAAATTCGAATTGTACTGGGAAAGGAAAATGCAGGAGAGTGGAAAGGTACTGTTTTCTCTCAGTTTGCAAGCTGCTTACAAAATGCCAGTGTTGTGCAGCCTTTAGCTTTGCAGCGTCCTGTAGCAAGTGTCTCTAGTCACCTACATCTAAGCATATTCCTTTTTCACAATGTCTCGCAAGGAGAAACTCTGCCTGCTGAGAAAACATCTCCCATGGTGTTTTAGAAGGTACAAGAAGGTCTGCAGAGTGTTTTGCAAGAAGTACAACAAAGTTGTCCAAAACCCCTAAAATTCGAATTGTACTGCGAAAGGAAAATGCAGGAGAATGCAGGGGTACTGTTTTCTTTCAGTTTGCAAACTGTGCCACAATGCAAGTGTTGTGCAGCCTTTACCTTTGCAGTGCACTGTAGCAAGTGCCTCTAGCCACCTACATCTAAGCAAATACCTTTTTCACTGTATCTCCAAAGGAGAATCTTTGCCTGTTGAGAAAACAGCTCCCATGGTTTTTAAAAGGGTACAAGAAGGTCTGCAGAGTGTTTTGCAAGAAGTAAAAGAAAGTTGTCCAAAACCCCTAAAATTCGAATTGTACTGGGAAAGGAAAATGCAGGAGAGTGGAAAGGTACTGTTTTCTCTCAGTTTGCAAGCTGCTTACAAAATGTCAGTGTTTTACAGCCTTTAGCTTTGCAGCGTCCTGTAGCAAGTGTCTCAAGTCACCTACATCTAAGCATATTCCTTTTTCACAATGTCTCGCAAGGAGAAACTCTGCCTGCTGAGAAAACATCTCCCATGGTGTTTTAGAAGGTACAAGAAGGTCTGCAGAGTGTTTTGCAAGAAGTAAAAGAAAGTTGTCCAAAACCCCTTCGATTCGAATTGTACTGGGAAAGGAAAATGCAGGAGAGTGGAAAGGTACTGTTTTCTCTCAGTTTGCAAGCTGCTTACAAAATACCAGTGTTGTGCAGCCTTTAGCTTTGCAGCGTCCTGTAGCAAGTGTCTCTAGTCACCTACATTTAACCATATTCCTTTTTCACAACATCTCGCAAGGAGAAACTCTGCCTGCTGAGAAAACATCTCCCATGGTGTTTTAGCAGGTACAAGAAGGTCTGCAGAGTGTTTAGCAAGAAGTAAAAGAAAGTTGTCCAAAACCCCTAAAATTCGAATTGTACTGGGAAAGGAAAATGCAGGAGAGTGGAAAGGTACTGTTTTCTATCAGTTTGCAAACTGTGCCACAATGCAAGTTTTGTGCAGCCATTACCTGAAGTTGGGCTGGCCGATGTTAGAGATGCCCGGCAAGCTTGCCAGCCCGCTTGCAGTCAGCAGAGACGTGGCCACAGTTCAGCTTCAGCCCGTGGGTGAAGTGAAGGAGAGACTCTCCAGTGTCAGGCGCAGTCAGGTCTATTGTGTTCCCACTGGAATCTGAAAAGTGGAGGGTCCCGAGGGCGGGACCGTAACAGGTTATAAAGAGAGTGGGAGGTATGGGGTGGCAACATTCAGGAACAAATGGGGGTCCAGGGAAGGGTGTTACAAAAATGATACACATGGAAGGAAAACTAAAGGGGAAGAACTTAGGGAGGGGCCCCGGCCCCCTAACCAATCACTCGACGACCTAGTGAGAGATTTCTAGAAAAAGAGGCAGAAGGGCCAAGTGACTGGCAGGAAGCCGGGGGTGGAGAATGGAGAGAATACATTAGTTGTCATGGTAACTAAGGAGAGGTCAGGCGATTGACACTTAACTGGAGAAAAACTTGGGCAGAAACATCGCCAAAACAACTGAGGGGGAGAAGAACAAACCACAACAATTACCTTTGCAGTGCACTGTAGCATAGGCCTCTAGTCACCTACATCTAAGCAAATACCTTTTTCACTGTATCTCCAAAGGAGAATCTTTGCCTGTTGAGAAAACAGCTCCCATGGTTTTTAAAAGGGTACAAGAAGGTCTGCAGAGTGTTTTGCAAGAAGTAAAAGAAAGTTGTCCAAAACCCCTAAAATTCGAATTGTACTGGGAAAGGAAAATGCAGGAGAGTGGAAAGGTACTGTTTTCTCTCAGTTTGCAAGCTGCTTACAAAATGTCAGTGTTTTGCAGCCTTTAGCTTTGCAGCGTCCTGTAGCAAGTGTCTCTAGTCACCTACATTTAAGCATAGTCCTTTTTCACAATATCTCGCAAGGAGAAACTCTGCCTGCTGAGAAAACATCTCCCATGGTGTTTTAGAAGGTACAAGAAGGTCTGCAGAGTGTTTTGCAAGAAGTAAAAGAAAGTTGTCAAAAACCCCTAAAATTCGAATTGTTCTGGGAAAGGAAAATGCAGGAGAGTGGAAAGGTACTGTTTTCTATCAGTTTGCAAGCTGCTTACAAAATACCAGTGTTGTGCACCCTTTAGCTTTGCAGCGTCCTGTAGCAAGTGCCTATAGCCACCTACATCTAAGCAAATACCTTTTTCACTGTATCTCCAAAGGAGAATCTTTGCCTGTTGAGAAAACAGCTCCCATGGTGTGTTTAAAAGGGTACAAGAAGGTCTGCAGAGTGTTTTGCAAGAAGTAAAAGAAAGTTGTCCAAAACCCCTAAAATTCGAATTTTTCTAGCAAAGGAAAACGCAGGAGAGTGGAAAGGTACTGTTTTCTCTCAGTTTGAAAGATGCTTACAAAATGCCAGTGTTGTGCAGCCTTTAGATTTGCAGCGTCCTGTAGCAAGTGTCTCAAGTCACCTACATCTAAGCATATTTCTTTTTCACAATGTCTCGCAAGGAGAAACTCTGCCTGCTGAGAAAACATCTCCCATGTTGTTTTAGAAGGTACAAGAAGGTCTGCAGAGTGTTTTGCAAGAAGTAAAAGAAAGTTGTCCAAAACCCCTAAAATTCGAATTGTACTGGGAAAGGAAAATGCAGGAGAGTGGAAAGGTACTGTTTTCTCTCAGTTTGCAAGCTGCTTACAAAATACCAGTGTTGTGCAGCCTTTAGCTTTGCAGCGTCCTGTAGCAAGTGTCTCTAGTCACCTACATCTAAGCATATTCCTTTTTCGCAATATCTCGCAACGAGAAACTCTGCCTGCTGAGAAAACATCTCCCATGGTGTTTTAGAAGGTACAAGAAGGTCTGCAGAGTGTTTTGCAAGAAGTACAAGAAAGTTGTCCAAAACCCCTTCGATTTGAATTTCGCTGGGTAAGGAAAATGCAGGAGAGTGCAGGGGTACTGTTTTCTATCAGTTTGCAAACTGTGCCACAATGCAAGTGTTGTGCAGCCTTTACCTTTGCAGTGCACTGTAGTAAGTGCCTTTAATCACCTACATCTAAGCCAATACCTTTTTCACTGTATCTCCAAAGGAGAATCTTTGCCTGTTGAGAAAACAGCTCCCATGGTTTTTAAAAGGGTACAAGAAGGTCTGCAGAGTGTTTTGCAAGAAGTACAAGAAAGTTGTCCAAAACCCCTAAAATTCGAATTGTACTGGGAAAGGAAAATGCAGGAGAGTGGAAAGGTACTGTTTTCTCTCAGTTTGCAAGCTGCTTACAAAATGCCAGTGTTGTGCAGCCTTTAGCTTTGCAGCGTCCTGTAGCAAGTGTCTCTAGTCACCTACATCTAAGCATATTCCTTTTTCACAATGTCTCGCAAGGAGAAACTCTGCCTGCTGAGAAAACATCTCCCATGGTGTTTTAGAAGGTACAAGAAGGTCTGCAGAGTGTTTTGCAAGAAGTACAACAAAGTTGTCCAAAACCCCTAAAATTCGAATTGTACTGCGAAAGGAAAATGCAGGAGAGTGCAGGGGTACTGTTTTCTTTCAGTTTGCAAACTGTGCCACAATGCAAGTGTTGTGCAGCCTTTACCTTTGCAGTGCACTGTAGCAAGTGCCTCTAGCCACCTACATCTAAGCAAATACCTTTTTCACTGTATCTCCAAAGGAGAATCTTTGCCTGTTGAGAAAACAGCTCCCATGGTTTTTAAAAGGGTACAAGAAGGTCTGCAGAGTGTTTTGCAAGAAGTAAAAGAAAGTTGTCCAAAACCCCTAAAATTCGAATTGTACTGGGAAAGGAAAATGCAGGAGAGTGGAAAGGTACTGTTTTCTCTCAGTTTGCAAGCTGCTTACAAAATGTCAGTGTTTTACAGCCTTTAGCTTTGCAGCGTCCTGTAGCAAGTGTCTCAAGTCACCTACATCTAAGCATATTCCTTTTTCACAATGTCTCGCAAGGAGAAACTCTGCCTGCTGAGAAAACATCTCCCATGGTGTTTTAGAAGGTACAAGAAGGTCTGCAGAGTGTTTTGCAAGAAGTAAAAGAAAGTTGTCCAAAACCCCTTCGATTCGAATTGTACTGGGAAAGGAAAATGCAGGAGAGTGGAAAGGTACTGTTTTCTCTCAGTTTGCAAGCTGCTTACAAAATACCAGTGTTGTGCAGCCTTTAGCTTTGCAGCGTCCTGTAGCAAGTGTCTCTAGTCACCTACATTTAACCATATTCCTTTTTCACAACATCTCGCAAGGAGAAACTCTGCCTGCTGAGAAAACATCTCCCATGGTGTTTTAGCAGGTACAAGAAGGTCTGCAGAGTGTTTAGCAAGAAGTAAAAGAAAGTTGTCCAAAACCCCTAAAATTCGAATTGTACTGGGAAAGGAAAATGCAGGAGAGTGGAAAGGTACTGTTTTCTATCAGTTTGCAAACTGTGCCACAATGCAAGTTTTGTGCAGCCATTACCTGAAGTTGGGCTGGCCGATGTTAGAGATGCCCGGCAAGCTTGCCAGCCCGCTTGCAGTCAGCAGAGACGTGGCCACAGTTCAGCTTCAGCCCGTGGGTGAAGTGAAGGAGAGACTCTCCAGTGTCAGGCGCAGTCAGGTCTATTGTGTTCCCACTGGAATCTGAAAAGTGGAGGGTCCCGAGGGCGGGACCCTAACAGGTTATAAAGAGAGTGGGAGGTATGGGGTGGCAACATTCAGGAACAAATGGGGGTCCAGGGAAGGGTGTTACAAAAATGATACACATGGAAGGAAAACTAAAGGGGAAGAACTTAGGGAGGGGCCCCGGCCCCCTAACCAATCACTCGACGACCTAGTGAGAGATTTCTAGAAAAAGAGGCAGAAGGGCCAAGTGACTGGCAGGAAGCCGGGGGTGGAGAATGGAGAGAATACATTAGTTGTCATGGTAACTAAGGAGAGGTCAGGCGATTGACACTTAACTGGAGAAAAACTTGGGCAGAAACATCGCCAAAACAACTGAGGGGGAGAAGAACAAACCACAACAATTACCTTTGCAGTGCACTGTAGCATAGGCCTCTAGTCACCTACATCTAAGCAAATACCTTTTTCACTGTATCTCCAAAGGAGAATCTTTGCCTGTTGAGAAAACAGCTCCCATGGTTTTTAAAAGGGTACAAGAAGGTCTGCAGAGTGTTTTGCAAGAAGTAAAAGAAAGTTGTCCAAAACCCCTAAAATTCGAATTGTACTGGGAAAGGAAAATGCAGGAGAGTGGAAAGGTACTGTTTTCTCTCAGTTTGCAAGCTGCTTACAAAATGTCAGTGTTTTGCAGCCTTTAGCTTTGCAGCGTCCTGTAGCAAGTGTCTCTAGTCACCTACATTTAAGCATAGTCCTTTTTCACAATATCTCGCAAGGAGAAACTCTGCCTGCTGAGAAAACATCTCCCATGGTGTTTTAGAAGGTACAAGAAGGTCTGCAGAGTGTTTTGCAAGAAGTAAAAGAAAGTTGTCAAAAACCCCTAAAATTCGAATTGTTCTGGGAAAGGAAAATGCAGGAGAGTGGAAAGGTACTGTTTTCTATCAGTTTGCAAGCTGCTTACAAAATACCAGTGTTGTGCACCCTTTAGCTTTGCAGCGTCCTGTAGCAAGTGCCTATAGCCACCTACATCTAAGCAAATACCTTTTTCACTGTATCTCCAAAGGAGAATCTTTGCCTGTTGAGAAAACAGCTCCCATGGTGTTTTTAAAAGGGTACAAGAAGGTCTGCAGAGTGTTTTGCAAGAAGTAAAAGAAAGTTGTCCAAAACCCCTAAAATTCGAATTTTTCTAGCAAAGGAAAACGCAGGAGAGTGGAAAGGTACTGTTTTCTCTCAGTTTGAAAGATGCTTACAAAATGCCAGTGTTGTGCAGCCTTTAGATTTGCAGCGTCCTGTAGCAAGTGTCTCAAGTCACCTACATCTAAGCATATTTCTTTTTCACAATGTCTCGCAAGGAGAAACTCTGCCTGCTGAGAAAACATCTCCCATGTTGTTTTAGAAGGTACAAGAAGGTCTGCAGAGTGTTTTGCAAGAAGTACAAGAAAGTTGTCCAAAACCCCTAAAATTCGAATTGTACTGGGAAAGGAAAATGCAGGAGAGTGGAAAGGTACTGTTTTCTCTCAGTTTGCAAGCTGCTTACAAAATACCAGTGTTGTGCAGCCTTTAGCTTTGCAGCGTCCTGTAGCAAGTGTCTCTAGTCACCTACATCTAAGCATATTCCTTTTTCGCAATATCTCGCAACGAGAAACTCTGCCTGCTGAGAAAACATCTCCCATGGTGTTTTAGAAGGTACAAGAAGGTCTGCAGAGTGTTTTGCAAGAAGTACAAGAAAGTTGTCCAAAACCCCTTCGATTTGAATTTCGCTGGGTAAGGAAAATGCAGGAGAGTGCAGGGGTACTGTTTTCTATCAGTTTGCAAACTGTGCCACAATGCAAGTGTTGTGCAGCCTTTACCTTTGCAGTGCACTGTAGTAAGTGCCTTTAATCACCTACATCTAAGCCAATACCTTTTTCACTGTATCTCCAAAGGAGAATCTTTGCCTGTTGAGAAAACAGCTCCCATGGTTTTTAAAAGGGTACAAGAAGGTCTGCAGAGTGTTTTGCAAGAAGTACAAGAAAGTTGTCCAAAACCCCTAAAATTCGAATTGTACTGGGAAAGGAAAATGCAGGAGAGTGGAAAGGTACTGTTTTCTCTCAGTTTGCAAGCTGCTTACAAAATGCCAGTGTTGTGCAGCCTTTAGCTTTGCAGCGTCCTGTAGCAAGTGTCTCTAGTCACCTACATCTAAGCATATTCCTTTTTCACAATGTCTCGCAAGGAGAAACTCTGCCTGCTGAGAAAACATCTCCCATGGTGTTTTAGAAGGTACAAGAAGGTCTGCAGAGTGTTTTGCAAGAAGTACAAGAAAGTTGTCCAAAACCCCTAAAATTCGAATTGTACTGGGAAAGGAAAATGCAGGAGAGTGGAAAGGTACTGTTTTCTCTCAGTTTGCAAGCTGCTTACAAAATGTCAGTGTTTTGCAGCCTTTAGCTTTGCAGCGTCCTGTAGCAAGTGTCTCTAGTCACCTACATTTAACCATATTCCTTTTTCACAATGTCTCGCAATGAGAAACTTTGCCTGCTAAGAAAACATCTCCCATGGTGTTTTAGAAGGTACAAGAAGGTCTGCAGAGTGTTTTGCAAGAAGTAAAAGAAAGTTGTCCAAAACCCATAAAATTCGAATTGTACTGGGAAAGGAAAATGCAGGAGAGTGGAAAGGTACTGTTTTCTATCAGTTTGCAAACTGTGCCACAATGCAAGTGTTGTGCAGCCTTTAGCTTTGCAGCGTCCTGTAGCAAGTGCCTCTAGCCACCTACATCTAAGCCAATACCTTTTTCACTGTATCTCCAAAGGAGAATCTTTGCCTGTTGAGAAAACAGCTCCCATGGTTTTTAGAAGGGTACAAGAAGGTCTGCAGAGTGTTTTGCAAGAAGTACAAGAAAGTTGTCCAAAACCCCTAAAATTCGAATTGTTCTGGGAAAGAAAAAAGCAGGAGAGTGGAAAGGTACTGTTTTCTCTCAGTTTGCAAGCTGCTTACAAAATGTCAGTGTTTTGCAGCCTTTAGCTTTGCAGCGTCCTGTAGCAAGTGTCTCAAGTCACCTGCATCTAAGCATATTACTTTTTCACAATGTCTCACAAGGAGAAACTCTGCCTGCTGAGAAAACATCTCCCATGGTGTTTTAGAAGGTAGAAGAAGCTCTGCAGAGTGTTTTGCAAGAAGTAAAAGAAAGTTGTCCAAAACCCCTAAAATTCGAATTGTACTGGGAAAGGAAAATGCAGGAGAGTGGAAAGGTACTGTTTTCTCTCAGTTTGCAAGCTGCTTACAAAATACCAGTGTTGTGCAGCCTTTAGCTTTGCAGCGTCCTGTAGCAAGTGTCTCTAGTCACCTACATCTAAGCATATTCCTTTTTCGCAATATCTCCCAACGAGAAACTCTGCCTGCTGAGAAAACATCTCCCATGGTGTTTTAGAAGGTACAAGAAGGTCTGCAGAGTGTTTTGCAAGAAGTACAAGAAAGTTGTCCAAAACCCCTTCGATTTGAATTTCGCTGGGTAAGGAAAATGCAGGAGAGTGCAGGGGTACTGTTTTCTATCAGTTTGCAAACTGTGCCACAATGCAAGTGTTGTGCAGCCTTTACCTTTGCAGTGCTCTGTAGTAAGTGCCTTTAATCACCTACATCTAAGTCAATACCTTTTTCACTGTATCTCCAAAGGAGAATCTTTGCCTGTTGAGAAAACAGCTCCCATGGTTTTTAAAAGGGTACAAGAAGGTCTGCAGAGTGTTTTTCAAGAAGTACAAGAAAGTTGTCCAAAACCCCTAAAATTCGAATTGTACTGGGAAAGGAAAATGCAGGAGAGTGGAAAGGTACTGTTTTCTCTCAGTTTGCAAGCTGCTTACAAAATGCCAGTGTTGTGCAGCCTTTAGCTTTGCAGCGTCCTGTAGCAAGTGTCTCTAGTCACCTACATCTAAGCATATTCCTTTTTCACAATGTCTCGCAAGGAGAAACTCTGCCTGCTGAGAAAACATCTCCCATGGTGTTTTAGAAGGTACAAGAAGGTCTGCAGAGTGTTTTGCAAGAAGTACAAGAAAGTTGTCCAAAACCCCTAAAATTCGAATTGTACTGGGAAAGGAAAATGCAGGAGAGTGGAAAGGTACTGTTTTCTCTCAGTTTGCAAGCTGCTTACAAAATGTCAGTGTTTTGCAGCCTTTAGCTTTGCAGCGTCCTGTAGCAAGTGTCTCTAGTCACCTACATTTAAGCATAGTCCTTTTTCACAATGTCTCGCAAGGAGAAACTCTGCCTGCTGAGAAAACATCTCCCATGGTGTTTTAGAAGGTACAAGAAGGTCTGCAGAGTGTTTTGCAAGAAGTAAAAGAAAGTTGTCAAAAACCCCTAAAATTCGAATTGTTCTGGGAAAGGAAAATGCAGGAGAGTGGAAAGGTACTGTTTTCTATCAGTTTGCAAGCTGCTTACAAAATACCAGTGTTGTGCACCCTTTAGCTTTGCAGCGTCCTGTAGCAAGTGCCTATAGCCACCTACATCTAAGCAAATACCTTTTTCACTGTATCTCCAAAGGAGAATCTTTGCCTGTTGAGAAAACAGCTCCCATGGTGTTTTTAAAAGGGTACAAGAAGGTCTGCAGAGTGTTTTGCAAGAAGTAAAAGAAAGTTGTCCAAAACCCCTAAAATTCGAATTTTTCTGGCAAAGGAAAACGCAGGAGAGTGGAAAGGTACTGTTTTCTCTCAGTTTGAAAGATGCTTACAAAATGCCAGTGTTGTGCAGCCTTTAGCTTTGCAGCGTCCTGTAGCAAGTGTCTCAAGTCACCTACATCTAAGCATATTTCTTTTTCACAATGTCTCGCAAGGAGAAACTCTGCCTGCTGAGAAAACATCTCCCATGTTGTTTTAGAAGGTACAAGAAGGTCTGCAGAGTGTTTTGCAAGAAGTAAAAGAAAGTTGTCCAAAACCCCTAAAATTCGAATTGTACTGGGAAAGGAAAATGCAGGAGAGTGGAAAGGTACTGTTTTCTCTCAGTTTGCAAGCTGCTTACAAAATACCAGTGTTGTGCAGCCTTTAGCTTTGCAGCGTCCTGTAGCAAGTGTCTCTAGTCACCTACATCTAAGCATATTCCTTTTTAACAATGTCTCGCAAGGAGAAACTCTGCCTGCTGAGAAAACATCTCCCATGGTGTTTTAGAACGTAGAAGAAGGTCTGCAGAGTGTTTTGCAAGAAGTACAAGAAAGTTGTCCAAAACCCCTTCGATTTGAATTTCGCTGGGTAAGGAAAATGCAGGAGAGTGCAGGGGTACTGTTTTCTATCAGTTTGCAAACTGTGCCACAATGCAAGTGTTGTGCAGCCTTTACCTTTGCAGTGCACTGTAGTAAGTGCCTTTAATCACCTACATCTAAGCCAATACCTTTTTCACTGTATCTCCAAAGGAGAATCTTTGCCTGTTGAGAAAACAGCTCCCATGGTTTTTAAAAGGGTACAAGAAGGTCTGCAGAGTGTTTTGCAAGAAGTACAAGAAAGTTGTCCAAAACCCCTAAAATTCGAATTGTACTGGGAAAGGAAAATGCAGGAGAGTGGAAAGGTACTGTTTTCTCTCAGTTTGCAAGCTGCTTACAAAATGCCAGTGTTGTGCAGCCTTTAGCTTTGCAGCGTCCTGTAGCAAGTGTCTCTAGTCACCTACATCTAAGCATATTCCTTTTTCACAATGTCTCGCAAGGAGAAACTCTGCCTGCTGAGAAAACATCTCCCATGGTGTTTTAGAAGGTACAAGAAGGTCTGCAGAGTGTTTTGCAAGAAGTACAAGAAAGTTGTCCAAAACCCCTAAAATTCGAATTGTACTGGGAAAGGAAAATGCAGGAGAGTGGAAAGGTACTGTTTTCTCTCAGTTTGCAAACTGTGCCACAATGCAAGTGTTGTGCAGCCTTTAGCTTTGCAGCGTCCTGTAGCAATTGCCTCTAGCCACCTACATCTAAGCATATTCCTTTTACACTGTATCTCCAAAGGAGAATCTTTGCCTGTTGAGAAAACAGCTCCCATGGTTTTTAAAAGGGTACAAGAAGGCCTGCAGAGTGTTTTGCAAGAAGTACAAGAAAGTTGTCCAAAACCCCTTCGATTCGAATTGTACTGGGAAAGGAAAATGCAGGAGAGTGGAAAGGTACTGTTTTCTCTCAGTTTGCAAGCTGCTTACAAAATACCAGTGTTGTGCAGCCTTTAGCTTTGCAGCGTCCTATAGCAAGTATCTCTAGTCACCTACATCTAAGCATATTCCTTTTTCACAATATATCGCAAGGAGAAACTCTGCCTGCTGAGAAAACATCTCCCATGGTGTTTTAGAAGGTACAAGAAGGTCTGCAGAGTGTTTTGCAAGAAGTAAAAGAAAGTTGTCCAAAACCCCTAAAATTCAAATTGTACTGGGAAAGGAAAATGCAGGAGAGTGCAGGGGTACTGTTTTCTTTCAGTTTGCAAACTGTGCCACAATGCAAGTGTTGTGCAGCCTTTACCTTTGCAGTGCACTGTAGCAAGTGCCTCTAGCCACCTACATCTAAGCAAATACCTTTTTCACTGTATCTCCAAAGGAGAATCTTTGCCTGTTGAGAAAACAGCTCCCATGGTTTTTAAAAGGGTACAAGAAGGTCTGCAGAGTGTTTTGCAAGAAGTAAAAGAAAGTTGTCCAAAACCCCTAAAATTCGAATTGTACTGGGAAAGGAAAATGCAGGAGAGTGGAAAGGTACTGTTTTCTCTCAGTTTGCAAGCTGCTTACAAAATGTCAGTGTTTTACAGCCTTTAGCTTTGCAGCGTCCTGTAGCAAGTGTCTCAAGTCACCTACATCTAAGCATATTCCTTTTTCACAATGTCTCGCAAGGAGAAACTCTGCCTGCTGAGAAAACATCTCCCATGGTGTTTTAGAAGGTACAAGAAGGTCTGCAGAGTGTTTTGCAAGAAGTAAAAGAAAGTTGTCCAAAACCCCTTCGATTCGAATTGTACTGGGAAAGGAAAATGCAGGAGAGTGGAAAGGTACTGTTTTCTCTCAGTTTGCAAGCTGCTTACAAAATACCAGTGTTGTGCAGCCTTTAGCTTTGCAGCGTCCTGTAGCAAGTGTCTCTAGTCACCTACATTTAACCATATTCCTTTTTCACAACATCTCGCAAGGAGAAACTCTGCCTGCTGAGAAAACATCTCCCATGGTGTTTTAGCAGGTACAAGAAGGTCTGCAGAGTGTTTAGCAAGAAGTAAAAGAAAGTTGTCCAAAACCCCTAAAATTCGAATTGTACTGGGAAAGGAAAATGCAGGAGAGTGGAAAGGTACTGTTTTCTATCAGTTTGCAAACTGTGCCACAATGCAAGTGTTGTGCAGCCATTACCTGAAGTTGGGCTGGCCGATGTTAGAGATGCCCGGCAAGCTTGCCAGCCCGCTTGCAGTCAGCAGAGACGTGGCCACAGTTCAGCTTCAGCCCGTGGGTGAAGTGAAGGAGAGACTCTCCAGTGTCAGGCGCAGTCAGGTCTATTGTGTTCCCACTGGAATCTGAAAAGTGGAGGGTCCCGAGGGCGGGACCCTAACAGGTTATAAAGAGAGTGGGAGGTATGGGGTGGCAACATTCAGGAACAAATGGGGGTCCAGGGAAGGGTGTTACAAAAATGATACACATGGAAGGAAAACTAAAGGGGAAGAACTTAGGGAGGGGCCCCGGCCCCCTAACCAATCACTCGACGACCTAGTGAGAGATTTCTAGAAAAAGAGGCAGAAGGGCCAAGTGACTGGCAGGAAGCCGGGGGTGGAGAATGGAGAGAATACATTAGTTGTCATGGTAACTAAGGAGAGGTCAGGCGATTGACACTTAACTGGAGAAAAACTTGGGCAGAAACATCGCCAAAACAACTGAGGGGGAGAAGAACAAACCACAACAATTACCTTTGCAGTGCACTGTAGCATAGGCCTCTAGTCACCTACATCTAAGCAAATACCTTTTTCACTGTATCTCCAAAGGAGAATCTTTGCCTGTTGAGAAAACAGCTCCCATGGTTTTTAAAAGGGTACAAGAAGGTCTGCAGAGTGTTTTGCAAGAAGTAAAAGAAAGTTGTCCAAAACCCCTAAAATTCGAATTGTACTGGGAAAGGAAAATGCAGGAGAGTGGAAAGGTACTGTTTTCTCTCAGTTTGCAAGCTGCTTACAAAATGTCAGTGTTTTGCAGCCTTTAGCTTTGCAGCGTCCTGTAGCAAGTGTCTCTAGTCACCTACATTTAAGCATAGTCCTTTTTCACAATGTCTCGCAAGGAGAAACTCTGCCTGCTGAGAAAACATCTCCCATGGTGTTTTAGAAGGTACAAGAAGGTCTGCAGAGTGTTTTGCAAGAAGTAAAAGAAAGTTGTCAAAAACCCCTAAAATTCGAATTGTTCTGGGAAAGGAAAATGCAGGAGAGTGGAAAGGTACTGTTTTCTATCAGTTTGCAAGCTGCTTACAAAATACCAGTGTTGTGCACCCTTTAGCTTTGCAGCGTCCTGTAGCAAGTGCCTATAGCCACCTACATCTAAGCAAATACCTTTTTCACTGTATCTCCAAAGGAGAATCTTTGCCTGTTGAGAAAACAGCTCCCATGGTGTTTTTAAAAGGGTACAAGAAGGTCTGCAGAGTGTTTTGCAAGAAGTAAAAGAAAGTTGTCCAAAACCCCTAAAATTCGAATTTTTCTGGCAAAGGAAAACGCAGGAGAGTGGAAAGGTACTGTTTTCTCTCAGTTTGAAAGATGCTTACAAAATGCCAGTGTTGTGCAGCCTTTAGCTTTGCAGCGTCCTGTAGCAAGTGTCTCAAGTCACCTACATCTAAGCATATTTCTTTTTCACAATGTCTCGCAAGGAGAAACTCTGCCTGCTGAGAAAACATCTCCCATGTTGTTTTAGAAGGTACAAGAAGGTCTGCAGAGTGTTTTGCAAGAAGTAAAAGAAAGTTGTCCAAAACCCCTAAAATTCGAATTGTACTGGGAAAGGAAAATGCAGGAGAGTGGAAAGGTACTGTTTTCTCTCAGTTTGCAAGCTGCTTACAAAATACCAGTGTTGTGCAGCCTTTAGCTTTGCAGCGTCCTGTAGCAAGTGTCTCTAGTCACCTACATCTAAGCATATTCCTTTTTCGCAATATCTCGCAACGAGAAACTCTGCCTGCTGAGAAAACATCTCCCATGGTGTTTTAGAAGGTACAAGAAGGTCTGCAGAGTGTTTTGCAAGAAGTACAAGAAAGTTGTCCAAAACCCCTTCGATTTGAATTTCGCTGGGTAAGGAAAATGCAGGAGAGTGCAGGGGTACTGTTTTCTATCAGTTTGCAAACTGTGCCACAATGCAAGTGTTGTGCAGCCTTTACCTTTGCAGTGCACTGTAGTAAGTGCCTTTAATCACCTACATCTAAGCCAATACCTTTTTCACTGTATCTCCAAAGGAGAATCTTTGCCTGTTGAGAAAACAGCTCCCATGGTTTTTAAAAGGGTACAAGAAGGTCTGCAGAGTGTTTTGCAAGAAGTACAAGAAAGTTGTCCAAAACCCCTAAAATTCGAATTGTACTGGGAAAGGAAAATGCAGGAGAGTGGAAAGGTACTGTTTTCTCTCAGTTTGCAAGCTGCTTACAAAATGCCAGTGTTGTGCAGCCTTTAGCTTTGCAGCGTCCTGTAGCAAGTGTCTCTAGTCACCTACATCTAAGCATATTCCTTTTTCACAATGTCTCGCAAGGAGAAACTCTGCCTGCTGAGAAAACATCTCCCATGGTGTTTTAGAAGGTACAAGAAGGTCTGCAGAGTGTTTTGCAAGAAGTAAAAGAAAGTTGTCCAAAACCCCTAAAATTCGAATTGTACTGGGAAAGGAAAATGCAGGAGAGTGGAAAGGTACTGTTTTCTATCAGTTTGCAAACTGTGCCACAATGCAAGTGTTGTGCAGCCTTTAGCTTTGCAGCGTCCTGTAGCAAGTGCCTCTAGCCACCTACATCTAAGCCAATACCTTTTTCACTGTATCTCCAAAGGAGAATCTTTGCCTGTTGAGAAAACAGCTCCCATGGTTTTTAGAAGGGTACAAAAAGGTCTGCAGAGTGTTTTCCAAGAAGTACAAGAAAGTTGTCCAAAACCCCTAAAATTCGAATTGTTCTGGGAAAGAAAAAAGCAGGAGAGTGGAAAGGTACTGTTTTCTCTCAGTTTGCAAGCTGCTTACAAAATGTCAGTGTTTTGCAGCCTTTAGCTTTGCAGCGTCCTGTAGCAAGTGTCTCAAGTCACCTACATCTAAGCATATTACTTTTTCACAATGTCTCACAAGGAGAAACTCTGCCTGCTGAGAAAACATCTCCCATGGTGTTTTAGAAGGTACAAGAAGGTCTGCAGAGTGTTTTGCAAGAAGTAAAAGAAAGTTGTCCAAAACCCCTAAAATTCGAATTGTTCTGGGAAAGGAAAATGCAGGAGAGTGGAAAGGTACTGTTTTCTATCAGTTTGCAAGCTGCTTACAAAATACCAGTGTTGTGCACCCTTTAGCTTTGCAGCGTCCTGTAGCAAGTGCCTATAGCCACCTACATCTAAGCAAATACCTTTTTCACTGTATCTCCAAAGGAGAATCTTTGCCTGTTGAGAAAACAGCTCCCATGGTGTTTTTAAAAGGGTACAAGAAGGTCTGCAGAGTGTTTTGCAAGAAGTAAAAGAAAGTTGTCCAAAACCCCTAAAATTCGAATTTTTCTGGCAAAGGAAAACGCAGGAGAGTGGAAAGGTACTGTTTTCTCTCAGTTTGCAAGCTGCTTACAAAATGCCAGTGTTGTGCAGCCTTTAGCTTTGCAGCGTCCTGTAGCAAGTGTCTCAAGTCACCTACATCTAAGCATATTTCTTTTTCACAATGTCTCGCAAGGAGAAACTCTGCCTCTGAGAAAACATCTCCCATGTTGTTTTAGAAGGTACAAGAAGGTCTGCAGAGTGTTTTGCAAGAAGTAAAAGAAAGTTGTCCAAAACCCCTAAAATTCGAATTGTACTGGGAAAGGAAAATGCAGGAGAGTGGAAAGGTACTGTTTTCTCTCAGTTTGCAAGCTGCTTACAAAATACCAGTGTTGTGCAGCCCTTAGCTTTGCAGCGTCCTGTAGCAAGTGTCTCTAGTCACCTACATCTAAGCATATTCCTTTTTCGCAATATCTCGCAACGAGAAACTCTGCCTGCTGAGAAAACATCTCCCATGGTGTTTTAGAAGGTACAAGAAGGTCTGCAGAGTGTTTTGCAAGAAGTACAAGAAAGTTGTCCAAAACCCCTAAAATTCGAATTGTACTGGGAAAGGAAAATGCAGGAGAGTGGAAAGGTACTGTTTTCTATCAGTTTGCAAACTGTGCCACAATGCAAGTGTTGTGCAGCCTTTAGCTTTGCAGCGTCCTGTAGCAAGTGCCTCTAGCCACCTACATCTAAGCCAATACCTTTTTCACTGTATCTCCAAAGGAGAATCTTTGCCTGTTGAGAAAACAGCTCCCATGGTTTTTAGAAGGGTACAAAAAGGTCTGCAGAGTGTTTTCCAAGAAGTACAAGAAAGTTGTCCAAAACCCCTAAAATTCGAATTGTTCTGGGAAAGAAAAAAGCAGGAGAGTGGAAAGGTACTGTTTTCTCTCAGTTTGCAAGCTGCTTACAAAATGTCAGTGTTTTGCAGCCTTTAGCTTTGCAGCGTCCTGTAGCAAGTGTCTCAAGTCACCTACATCTAAGCATATTACTTTTTCACAATGTCTCACAAGGAGAAACTCTGCCTGCTGAGAAAACATCTCCCATGGTGTTTTAGAAGGTACAAGAAGGTCTGCAGAGTGTTTTGCAAGAAGTACAAGAAAGTTGTCCAAAACCCCTAAAATTCGAATTGTACTGGGAAAGGAAAATGCAGGAGAGTGGAAAGGTACTGTTTTCTCTCAGTTTGCAAGCTGCTTACAAAATGTCAGTGTTTTGCAGCCTTTAGCTTTGCAGCGTCCTGTAGCAAGTGTCTCTAGTCACCTACATCTAAGCATATTCCTTTTTAACAATGTCTCGCAAGGAGAAACTCTGCCTGCTGAGAAAACATCTCCCATGGTGTTTTAGAAGGTACAAGAAGGTCTGCAGAGTGTTTTGCAAGAAGTAAAAGAAAGTTGGCCAAAACCCCTTCGATTTGAATTTCGCTGGGAAAGGAAAATGCAGGAGAGTGCAGGGGTACTGTTTTCTATCAGTTTGCAAACTGTGCCACAATGCAAGTGTTGTGCAGCCTTTACCTTTGCAGTGCACTGTAGCAAGTGCCTCTAGCCACCTACATCTAAGCCAATACCTTTTTCACTGTATCTCCAAAGGAGAATCTTTGCCTGTTGAGAAAACAGCTCCCATGGTTTTTAGAAGGGTACAAGAAGGCCTGCAGAGTGTTTTCCAAGAAGTACAAGAAAGTTGTCCAAAACCCCTAAAATTCGAATTGTTCTGGGAAAGAAAAAAGCAGGAGAGTGGAAAGGTACTGTTTTCTCTCAGTTTGCAAGCTGCTTACAAAATGTCAGTGTTTTGCAGCCTTTAGCTTTGCAGCGTCCTGTAGCAAGTGTCTCAAGTCACCTACATCTAAGCATATTCCTTTTTCACAATGTCTCACAAGGAGAAACTCTGCCTGCTGAGAAAACATCTCCCATGGTGTTTTAGAAGGTACAAGAAGGTCTGCAGAGTGTTTTGCAAGAAGTAAAAGAAAGTTGTCCAAAACCCCTAAAATTCGAATTGTACTGGGAAAGGAAAATGCAGGAGAGTGGAAAGGTACTGTTTTCTATCAGTTTGCAAGCTGCTTACAAAATACCAGTGTTGTGCACCCTTTAGCTTTGCAGCGTCCTGTAGCAAGTGCCTATAGCCACCTACATCTAAGCAAATACCTTTTTCACTGTATCTCCAAAGGAGAATCTTTGCCTGTTGAGAAAACAGCTCCCATGGTGTTTTTAAAAGGGTACAAGAAGGTCTGCAGAGTGTTTTGCAAGAAGTAAAAGAAAGTTGTCCAAAACCCCTAAAATTCGAATTTTTCTGGCAAAGGAAAACGCAGGAGAGTGGAAAGGTACTGTTTTCTCTCAGTTTGCAAGCTGCTTACAAAATGCCAGTGTTGTGCAGCCTTTAGCTTTGCAGCGTCCTGTAGCAAGTGTCTCAAGTCACCTACATCTAAGCATATTTCTTTTTCACAATGTCTCGCAAGGAGAAACTCTGCCTGCTGAGAAAACATCTCCCATGTTGTTTTAGAAGGTACAAGAAGGTCTGCAGAGTGTTTTGCAAGAAGTAAAAGAAAGTTGTCCAAAACCCCTAAAATTCGAATTGTACTGGGAAAGGAAAATGCAGGAGAGTGGAAAGGTACTGTTTTCTCTCAGTTTGCAAGCTGCTTACAAAATACCAGTGTTGTGCAGCCTTTAGCTTTGCAGCGTCCTGTAGCAAGTGTCTCTAGTCACCTACATCTAAGCATATTCCTTTTTCGCAATATCTCGCAACGAGAAACTCTGCCTGCTGAGAAAACATCTCCCATGGTGTTTTAGAAGGTACAAGAAGGTCTGCAGAGTGTTTTGCAAGAAGTACAAGAAAGTTGTCCAAAACCCCTTCGATTTGAATTTCGCTGGGTAAGGAAAATGCAGGAGAGTGCAGGGGTACTGTTTTCTATCAGTTTGCAAACTGTGCCACAATGCAAGTGTTGTGCAGCCTTTACCTTTGCAGTGCTCTGTAGTAAGTGCCTTTAATCTCCTACATCTAAGTCAATACCTTTTTCACTGTATCTCCAAAGGAGAATCTTTGCCTGTTGAGAAAACAGCTCCCATGGTTTTTAAAAGGGTACAAGAAGGTCTGCAGAGTGTTTTTCAAGAAGTACAAGAAAGTTGTCCAAAACCCCTAAAATTCGAATTGTACTGGGAAAGGAAAATGCAGGAGAGTGGAAAGGTACTGTTTTCTCTCAGTTTGCAAGCTGCTTACAAAATGCCAGTGTTGTGCAGCCTTTAGCTTTGCAGCGTCCTGTAGCAAGTGTCTCTAGTCACCTACATCTAAGCATATTCCTTTTTCACAATGTCTCGCAAGGAGAAACTCTGCCTGCTGAGAAAACATCTCCCATGGTGTTTTAGAAGGTACAAGAAGGTCTGCAGAGTGTTTTGCAAGAAGTACAAGAAAGTTGTCCAAAACCCCTAAAATTCGAATTGTACTGGGAAAGGAAAATGCAGGAGAGTGGAAAGGTACTGTTTTCTCTCAGTTTGCAAGCTGCTTACAAAATGTCAGTGTTTTGCAGCCTTTAGCTTTGCAGCGTCCTGTAGCAAGTGTCTCTAGTCACCTACATTTAACCATATTCCTTTTTCACAATGTCTCGCAATGAGAAACTTTGCCTGCTAAGAAAACATCTCCCATGGTGTTTTAGAAGGTACAAGAAGGTCTGCAGAGTGTTTTGCAAGAAGTAAAAGAAAGTTGTCCAAAACCCATAAAATTCGAATTGTACTGGGAAAGGAAAATGCAGGAGAGTGGAAAGGTACTGTTTTCTATCAGTTTGCAAACTGTGCCACAATGCAAGTGTTGTGCAGCCTTTAGCTTTGCAGCGTCCTGTAGCAAGTGCCTCTAGCCACCTACATCTAAGCCAATACCTTTTTCACTGTATCTCCAAAGGAGAATCTTTGCCTGTTGAGAAAACAGCTCCCATGGTTTTTAGAAGGGTACAAGAAGGTCTGCAGAGTGTTTTCCAAGAAGTACAAGAAAGTTGTCCAAAACCCCTCAAATTCGAATTGTTCTGGGAAAGGAAAATGCAGGAGAGTGGAAAGGTACTGTTTTCTCTCAGTTTGCAAGCTGCTTACAAAATGTCAGTGTTTTGCAGCCTTTAGCTTTGCAGCGTCCTGTAGCAAGTGTCTCAAGTCACCTACATTTAACCATATTCCTTTTTCACAATGTCTCGCAATGAGAAACTCTGCCTGCTGAGAAAACATCTCCCATGGTGTTTTAGAAGGTACAAGAAGGTCTGCAGAGTGTTTTGCAAGAAGTAAAAGAAAGTTGTCCAAAACCCCTAAAATTCGAATTGTTCTGGGAAAGGAAAATGCAGGAGAGTGGAAAGGTACTGTTTTCTATCAGTTTGCAAGCTGCTTACAAAATACCAGTGTTGTGCACCCTTTAGCTTTGCAGCGTCCTGTAGCAAGTGCCTATAGCCACCTACATCTAAGCAAATACCTTTTTCACTGTATCTCCAAAGGAGAATCTTTGCCTGTTGAGAAAACAGCTCCCATGGTGTTTTTAAAAGGGTACAAGAAGGTCTGCAGAGTGTTTTGCAAGAAGTAAAAGAAAGTTGTCCAAAACCCCTAAAATTCGAATTTTTCTGGCAAAGGAAAACGCAGGAGAGTGGAAAGGTACTGTTTTCTCTCAGTTTGCAAGCTGCTTACAAAATGCCAGTGTTGTGCAGCCTTTAGCTTTGCAGCGTCCTGTAGCAAGTGTCTCAAGTCACCTACATCTAAGCATATTTCTTTTTCACAATGTCTCGCAAGGAGAAACTCTGCCTCTGAGAAAACATCTCCCATGTTGTTTTAGAAGGTACAAGAAGGTCTGCAGAGTGTTTTGCAAGAAGTAAAAGAAAGTTGTCCAAAACCCCTAAAATTCGAATTGTACTGGGAAAGGAAAATGCAGGAGAGTGGAAAGGTACTGTTTTCTCTCAGTTTGCAAGCTGCTTACAAAATACCAGTGTTGTGCAGCCTTTAGCTTTGCAGCGTCCTGTAGCAAGTGTCTCTAGTCACCTACATCTAAGCATATTCCTTTTTCGCAATATCTCGCAACGAGAAACTCTGCCTGCTGAGAAAACATCTCCCATGGTGTTTTAGAAGGTACAAGAAGGTCTGCAGAGTGTTTTGCAAGAAGTACAAGAAAGTTGTCCAAAACCCCTTCGATTTGAATTTCGCTGGGTAAGGAAAATGCAGGAGAGTGCAGGGGTACTGTTTTCTATCAGTTTGCAAACTGTGCCACAATGCAAGTGTTGTGCAGCCTTTACCTTTGCAGTGCACTGTAGTAAGTTCCTTTAATCACCTACATCTAAGTCAATACCTTTTTCATTGTATCTCCAAAGGAGAATCTTTGCCTGTTGAGAAAACAGCTCCCATGGTTTTTAAAAGGGTACAAGAAGGTCTGCAGAGTGTTTTTCAAGAAGTACAAGAAAGTTGTCCAAAACCCCTAAAATTCGAATTGTACTGGGAAAGGAAAATGCAGGAGAGTGGAAAGGTACTGTTTTCTCTCAGTTTGCAAGCTGCTTACAAAATGCCAGTGTTGTGCAGCCTTTAGCTTTGCAGCGTCCTGTAGCAAGTGTCTCTAGTCACCTACATCTAAGCATATTCCTTTTTCACAATGTCTCGCAAAGAGAAACTCTGCCTGCTGAGAAAACATCTCCCATGGTGTTTTAGAAGGTACAAGAAGGTCTGCAGAGTGTTTTGCAAGAAGTACAAGAAAGTTGTCCAAAACCCCTAAAATTCGAATTGTACTGGGAAAGGAAAATGCAGGAGAGTGGAAAGGTACTGTTTTCTCTCAGTTTGCAAGCTGCTTACAAAATGTCAGTGTTTTGCAGCCTTTAGCTTTGCAGCGTCCTGTAGCAAGTGTCTCTAGTCACCTACATTTAAACATATTCCTTTTTCACAATGTCTCGCAATGAGAAACTTTCCCTGCTAAGAAAACATCTCCCATGGTGTTTTAGAAGGTACAAGAAGGTCTGCAGAGTGTTTTGCAAGAAGTAAAAGAAAGTTGTCCAAAACCCATAAAATTCGAATTGTACTGGGAAAGGAAAATGCAGGAGAGTGGAAAGGTACTGTTTTCTATCAGTTTGCAAACTGTGCCACAATGCAAGTGTTGTGCAGCCTTTAGCTTTGCAGCGTCCTGTAGCAAGTGCCTCTAGCCACCTACATCTAAGCCAATACCTTTTTCACTGTATCTCCAAAGGAGAATCTTTGCCTGTTGAGAAAACAGCTCCCATGGTTTTTAGAAGGGTACAAGAAGGTCTGCAGAGTGTTTTCCAAGAAGTACAAGAAAGTTGTCCAAAACCCCTAAAATTCGAATTGTTCTGGGAAAGAAAAAAGCAGGAGAGTGGAAAGGTACTGTTTTCTCTCAGTTTCCAAGCTGCTTACAAAATGTCAGTGTTTTGCAGCCTTTAGCTTTGCAGCGTCCTGTAGCAAGTGTCTCAAGTCACCTACATCTAAGCATATTCCTTTTTCACAATGTCTCACAAGGAGAAACTCTGCCTGCTGAGAAAACATCTCCCATGGTGCTTTAGAAGGTACAAGAAGGTCTGCAGAGTGTTTTGCAAGAAGTAAAAGAAAGTTGTCCAAAACCCCTAAAATTCGAATTGTACTGGGAAAGGAAAATGCAGGAGAGTGGAAAGGTACTGTTTTCTCTCAGTTTGCAAGCTGCTTACAAAATACCAGTGTTGTGCACCCTTTAGCTTTGCAGCGTCCTGTAGCAAGTGTCTCTAGTCACCTACATCTAAGCATATTCCTTTTTCACAATGTCTCGCAAGGAGAAACTCTGCCTGCTGAAAAAACATCTCCCATGGTGTTTTAGAAGGTACAAGAAGCTCTGCAGAGTGTTTTGCAAGAAGTACAAGAAAGTTGTCCAAAACCCCTAAAATTCGAATTGTTCTGGGAAAGAAAAAAGCAGGAGAGTGGAAAGGTACTGTTTTCTCTCAGTTTGCAAGCTGCTTACAAAATGTCAGTGTTTTGCAGCCTTTAGCTTTGCAGCGTCCTGTAGCAAGTGTCTCAAGTCACCTACATCTAAGCATATTCCTTTTTCACAATCTCTCACAAGGAGAAACTCTGCCTGCTGAGAAAACATCTCCCATGGTGTTTTAGAAGGTACAAGAAGGTCTGCAGAGTGTTTTGCAAGAAGTAAAAGAAAGTTGTCCAAAACCCCTAAAATTCGAATTGTACTGGGAAAGGAAAATGCAGGAGAGTGCAGGGGTAGTGTTTTCTATCAGTTTGCAAACTGTGCCACAATGCAAGTGTTGTGCAGCCTTTACCTTTGCACTGCACTGTAGCAAGTGCCTCTAGCCACCTACATCTAAGCAAATACCTTTTTCACTGTATCTCCAAAGGAGAATCTTTGCCTGTTGAGAAAACAGCTCCCATGGTTTTTAAAAGGGTACAAGAAGGTCTGCAGAGTGTTTTGCAAGAAGTAAAAGAAAGTTGTCCAAAACCCCTAAAATTCGAATTGTACTGGGAAAGGAAAATGCAGGAGAGTGGAAAGGTACTGTTTTCTCTCAGTTTGCAAGCTGCTTACAAAATGTCAGTGTTTTACAGCCTTTAGCTTTGCAGCGTCCTGTAGCAAGTGTCTCAAGTCACCTACATCTAAGCATATTCCTTTTTCACAATGTCTCGCAAGGAGAAACTCTGCCTGCTGAGAAAACATCTCCCATGGTGTTTTAGAAGGTACAAGAAGGTCTGCAGAGTGTTTTGCAAGAAGTAAAAGAAAGTTGTCCAAAACCCCTTCGATTCGAATTGTACTGGGAAAGGAAAATGCAGGAGAGTGGAAAGGTACTGTTTTCTCTCAGTTTGCAAGCTGCTTACAAAATACCAGTGTTGTGCAGCCTTTAGCTTTGCAGCGTCCTGTAGCAAGTGTCTCTAGTCACCTACATTTAACCATATTCCTTTTTCACAACATCTCGCAAGGAGAAACTCTGCCTGCTGAGAAAACATCTCCCATGGTGTTTTAGCAGGTACAAGAAGGTCAGCAGAGTGTTTAGCAAGAAGTAAAAGAAAGTTGTCCAAAACCCCTAAAATTCGAATTGTACTGGGAAAGGAAAATGCAGGAGAGTGGAAAGGTACTGTTTTCTATCAGTTTGCAAACTGTGCCACAATGCAAGTGTTGTGCAGCCATTACCTGAAGTTGGGCTGGCCGATGTTAGAGATGCCCGGCAAGCTTGCCAGCCCGCTTGCAGTCAGCAGAGACGTGGCCACAGTTCAGCTTCAGCCCGTGGGTGAAGTGAAGGAGAGACTCTCCAGTGTCAGGCGCAGTCAGGTCTATTGTGTTCCCACTGGAATCTGAAAAGTGGAGGGTCCCGAGGGCGGGACCCTAACAGGTTATAAAGAGAGTGGGAGGTATGGGGTGGCAACATTCAGGAACAAATGGGGGTCCAGGGAAGGGTGTTACAAAAATGATACACATGGAAGGAAAACTAAAGGGGAAGAACTTAGGGAGGGGCCCCGGCCCCCTAACCAATCACTCGACGACCTAGTGAGAGATTTCTAGAAAAAGAGGCAGAAGGGCCAAGTGACTGGCAGGAAGCCGGGGGTGGAGAATGGAGAGAATACATTAGTTGTCATGGTAACTAAGGAGAGGTCAGGCGATTGACACTTAACTGGAGAAAAACTTGGGCAGAAACATCGCCAAAACAACTGAGGGGGAGAAGAACAAACCACAACAATTACCTTTGCAGTGCACTGTAGCATAGGCCTCTAGTCACCTACATCTAAGCAAATACCTTTTTCACTGTATCTCCAAAGGAGAATCTTTGCCTGTTGAGAAAACAGCTCCCATGGTTTTTAAAAGGGTACAAGAAGGTCTGCAGAGTGTTTTGCAAGAAGTAAAAGAAAGTTGTCCAAAACCCCTAAAATTCGAATTGTACTGGGAAAGGAAAATGCAGGAGAGTGGAAAGGTACTGTTTTCTCTCAGTTTGCAAGCTGCTTACAAAATACCAGTGTTGTGCAGCCTTTAGCTTTGCAGCGTCCTGTAGCAAGTGTCTCTAGTCACCTACATCTAAGCATATTCCTTTTTCGCAATATCTCGCAACGAGAAACTCTGCCTGCTGAGAAAACATCTCCCATGGTGTTTTAGAAGGTACAAGAAGGTCTGCAGAGTGTTTTGCAAGAAGTACAAGAAAGTTGTCCAAAACCCCTTCGATTTGAATTTCGCTGGGTAAGGAAAATGCAGGAGAGTGCAGGGGTACTGTTTTCTATCAGTTTGCAAACTGTGCCACAATGCAAGTGTTGTGCAGCCTTTACCTTTGCAGTGCACTGTAGTAAGTGCCTTTAATCACCTACATCTAAGTCAATACCTTTTTCATTGTATCTCCAAAGGAGAATCTTTGCCTGTTGAGAAAACAGCTCCCATGGTTTTTAAAAGGGTACAAGAAGGTCTGCAGAGTGTTTTTCAAGAAGTACAAGAAAGTTGTCCAAAACCCCTAAAATTCGAATTGTACTGGGAAAGGAAAATGCAGGAGAGTGGAAAGGTACTGTTTTCTCTCAGTTTGCAAGCTGCTTACAAAATGCCAGTGTTGTGCAGCCTTTAGCTTTGCAGCGTCCTGTAGCAAGTGTCTCTAGTCACCTACATCTAAGCATATTCCTTTTTCACAATGTCTCGCAAAGAGAAACTCTGCCTGCTGAGAAAACATCTCCCATGGTGTTTTAGAAGGTACAAGAAGGTCTGCAGAGTGTTTTGCAAGAAGTACAAGAAAGTTGTCCAAAACCCCTAAAATTCGAATTGTACTGGGAAAGGAAAATGCAGGAGAGTGGAAAGGTACTGTTTTCTCTCAGTTTGCAAGCTGCTTACAAAATGTCAGTGTTTTGCAGCCTTTAGCTTTGCAGCGTCCTGTAGCAAGTGTCTCTAGTCACCTACATTTAAACATATTCCTTTTTCACAATGTCTCGCAATGAGAAACTTTGCCTGCTAAGAAAACATCTCCCATGGTGTTTTAGAAGGTACAAGAAGGTCTGCAGAGTGTTTTGCAAGAAGTAAAAGAAAGTTGTCCAAAACCCATAAAATTCGAATTGTACTGGGAAAGGAAAATGCAGGAGAGTGGAAAGGTACTGTTTTCTATCAGTTTGCAAACTGTGCCACAATGCAAGTGTTGTGCAGCCTTTAGCTTTGCAGCGTCCTGTAGCAAGTGCCTCTAGCCACCTACATCTAAGCCAATACCTTTTTCACTGTATCTCCAAAGGAGAATCTTTGCCTGTTGAGAAAACAGCTCCCATGGTTTTTAGAAGGGTACAAGAAGGTCTGCAGAGTGTTTTCCAAGAAGTACAAGAAAGTTGTCCAAAACCCCTAAAATTCGAATTGTTCTGGGAAAGAAAAAAGCAGGAGAGTGGAAAGGTACTGTTTTCTCTCAGTTTCCAAGCTGCTTACAAAATGTCAGTGTTTTGCAGCCTTTAGCTTTGCAGCGTCCTGTAGCAAGTGTCTCAAGTCACCTACATCTAAGCATATTCCTTTTTCACAATGTCTCACAAGGAGAAACTCTGCCTGCTGAGAAAACATCTCCCATGGTGCTTTAGAAGGTACAAGAAGGTCTGCAGAGTGTTTTGCAAGAAGTAAAAGAAAGTTGTCCAAAACCCCTAAAATTCGAATTGTTCTGGGAAAGGAAAATGCAGGAGAGTGGAAAGGTACTGTTTTCTCTCAGTTTGCAAGCTGCTTACAAAATACCAGTGTTGTGCACCCTTTAGCTTTGCAGCGTCCTGTAGCAAGTGTCTCTAGTCACCTACATCTAAGCATATTCCTTTTTCACAATGTCTCGCAAGGAGAAACTCTGCCTGCTGAAAAAACATCTCCCATGGTGTTTTAGAAGGTACAAGAAGCTCTGCAGAGTGTTTTGCAAGAAGTACAAGAAAGTTGTCCAAAACCCCTAAAATTCGAATTGTTCTGGGAAAGAAAAAAGCAGGAGAGTGGAAAGGTACTGTTTTCTCTCAGTTTGCAAGCTGCTTACAAAATGTCAGTGTTTTGCAGCCTTTAGCTTTGCAGCGTCCTGTAGCAAGTGTCTCAAGTCACCTACATCTAAGCATATTCCTTTTTCACAATCTCTCACAAGGAGAAACTCTGCCTGCTGAGAAAACATCTCCCATGGTGTTTTAGAAGGTACAAGAAGGTCTGCAGAGTGTTTTGCAAGAAGTAAAAGAAAGTTGTCCAAAACCCCTAAAATTCGAATTGTACTGGGAAAGGAAAATGCAGGAGAGTGCAGGGGTAGTGTTTTCTATCAGTTTGCAAACTGTGCCACAATGCAAGTGTTGTGCAGCCTTTACCTTTGCACTGCACTGTAGCAAGTGCCTCTAGCCACCTACATCTAAGCAAATACCTTTTTCACTGTATCTCCAAAGGAGAATCTTTGCCTGTTGAGAAAACAGCTCCCATGGTTTTTAAAAGGGTACAAGAAGGTCTGCAGAGTGTTTTGCAAGAAGTAAAAGAAAGTTGTCCAAAACCCCTAAAATTCGAATTGTACTGGGAAAGGAAAATGCAGGAGAGTGGAAAGGTACTGTTTTCTCTCAGTTTGCAAGCTGCTTACAAAATGTCAGTGTTTTACAGCCTTTAGCTTTGCAGCGTCCTGTAGCAAGTGTCTCAAGTCACCTACATCTAAGCATATTCCTTTTTCACAATGTCTCGCAAGGAGAAACTCTGCCTGCTGAGAAAACATCTCCCATGGTGTTTTAGAAGGTACAAGAAGGTCTGCAGAGTGTTTTGCAAGAAGTAAAAGAAAGTTGTCCAAAACCCCTTCGATTCGAATTGTACTGGGAAAGGAAAATGCAGGAGAGTGGAAAGGTACTGTTTTCTCTCAGTTTGCAAGCTGCTTACAAAATACCAGTGTTGTGCAGCCTTTAGCTTTGCAGCGTCCTGTAGCAAGTGTCTCTAGTCACCTACATTTAACCATATTCCTTTTTCACAACATCTCGCAAGGAGAAACTCTGCCTGCTGAGAAAACATCTCCCATGGTGTTTTAGCAGGTACAAGAAGGTCAGCAGAGTGTTTAGCAAGAAGTAAAAGAAAGTTGTCCAAAACCCCTAAAATTCGAATTGTACTGGGAAAGGAAAATGCAGGAGAGTGGAAAGGTACTGTTTTCTATCAGTTTGCAAACTGTGCCACAATGCAAGTGTTGTGCAGCCATTACCTGAAGTTGGGCTGGCCGATGTTAGAGATGCCCGGCAAGCTTGCCAGCCCGCTTGCAGTCAGCAGAGACGTGGCCACAGTTCAGCTTCAGCCCGTGGGTGAAGTGAAGGAGAGACTCTCCAGTGTCAGGCGCAGTCAGGTCTATTGTGTTCCCACTGGAATCTGAAAAGTGGAGGGTCCCGAGGGCGGGACCCTAACAGGTTATAAAGAGAGTGGGAGGTATGGGGTGGCAACATTCAGGAACAAATGGGGGTCCAGGGAAGGGTGTTACAAAAATGATACACATGGAAGGAAAACTAAAGGGGAAGAACTTAGGGAGGGGCCCCGGCCCCCTAACCAATCACTCGACGACCTAGTGAGAGATTTCTAGAAAAAGAGGCAGAAGGGCCAAGTGACTGGCAGGAAGCCGGGGGTGGAGAATGGAGAGAATACATTAGTTGTCATGGTAACTAAGGAGAGGTCAGGCGATTGACACTTAACTGGAGAAAAACTTGGGCAGAAACATCGCCAAAACAACTGAGGGGGAGAAGAACAAACCACAACAATTACCTTTGCAGTGCACTGTAGCATAGGCCTCTAGTCACCTACATCTAAGCAAATACCTTTTTCACTGTATCTCCAAAGGAGAATCTTTGCCTGTTGAGAAAACAGCTCCCATGGTTTTTAAAAGGGTACAAGAAGGTCTGCAGAGTGTTTTGCAAGAAGTAAAAGAAAGTTGTCCAAAACCCCTAAAATTCGAATTGTACTGGGAAAGGAAAATGCAGGAGAGTGGAAAGGTACTGTTTTCTCTCAGTTTGCAAGCTGCTTACAAAATGTCAGTGTTTTGCAGCCTTTAGCTTTGCAGCGTCCTGTAGCAAGTGTCTCTAGTCACCTACATTTAAGCATAGTCCTTTTTCACAATGTCTCGCAAGGAGAAACTCTGCCTGCTGAGAAAACATCTCCCATGGTGTTTTAGAAGGTACAAGAAGGTCTGCAGAGTGTTTTGCAAGAAGTAAAAGAAAGTTGTCAAAAACCCCTAAAATTCGAATTGTTCTGGGAAAGGAAAATGCAGGAGAGTGGAAAGGTACTGTTTTCTATCAGTTTGCAAGCTGCTTACAAAATACCAGTGTTGTGCACCCTTTAGCTTTGCAGCGTCCTGTAGCAAGTGCCTATAGCCACCTACATCTAAGCAAATACCTTTTTCACTGTATCTCCAAAGGAGAATCTTTGCCTGTTGAGAAAACAGCTCCCATGGTGTTTTTAAAAGGGTACAAGAAGGTCTGCAGAGTGTTTTGCAAGAAGTAAAAGAAAGTTGTCCAAAACCCCTAAAATTCGAATTTTTCTGGCAAAGGAAAACGCAGGAGAGTGGAAAGGTACTGTTTTCTCTCAGTTTGAAAGATGCTTACAAAATGCCAGTGTTGTGCAGCCTTTAGCTTTGCAGCGTCCTGTAGCAAGTGTCTCAAGTCACCTACATCTAAGCATATTTCTTTTTCACAATGTCTCGCAAGGAGAAACTCTGCCTGCTGAGAAAACATCTCCCATGTTGTTTTAGAAGGTACAAGAAGGTCTGCAGAGTGTTTTGCAAGAAGTAAAAGAAAGTTGTCCAAAACCCCTAAAATTCGAATTGTACTGGGAAAGGAAAATGCAGGAGAGTGGAAAGGTACTGTTTTCTCTCAGTTTGCAAGCTGCTTACAAAATACCAGTGTTGTGCAGCCTTTAGCTTTGCAGCGTCCTGTAGCAAGTGTCTCTAGTCACCTACATCTAAGCATATTCCTTTTTCGCAATATCTCGCAACGAGAAACTCTGCCTGCTGAGAAAACATCTCCCATGGTGTTTTAGAAGGTACAAGAAGGTCTGCAGAGTGTTTTGCAAGAAGTACAAGAAAGTTGTCCAAAACCCCTTCGATTTGAATTTCGCTGGGTAAGGAAAATGCAGGAGAGTGCAGGGGTACTGTTTTCTATCAGTTTGCAAACTGTGCCACAATGCAAGTGTTGTGCAGCCTTTACCTTTGCAGTGCACTGTAGTAAGTGCCTTTAATCACCTACATCTAAGCCAATACCTTTTTCACTGTATCTCCAAAGGAGAATCTTTGCCTGTTGAGAAAACAGCTCCCATGGTTTTTAAAAGGGTACAAGAAGGTCTGCAGAGTGTTTTGCAAGAAGTACAAGAAAGTTGTCCAAAACCCCTAAAATTCGAATTGTACTGGGAAAGGAAAATGCAGGAGAGTGGAAAGGTACTGTTTTCTCTCAGTTTGCAAGCTGCTTACAAAATGCCAGTGTTGTGCAGCCTTTAGCTTTGCAGCGTCCTGTAGCAAGTGTCTCTAGTCACCTACATCTAAGCATATTCCTTTTTCACAATGTCTCGCAAGGAGAAACTCTGCCTGCTGAGAAAACATCTCCCATGGTGTTTTAGAAGGTACAAGAAGGTCTGCAGAGTGTTTTGCAAGAAGTAAAAGAAAGTTGTCCAAAACCCCTAAAATTCGAATTGTACTGGGAAAGGAAAATGCAGGAGAGTGGAAAGGTACTGTTTTCTCTCAGTTTGCAAGCTGCTTACAAAATGTCAGTGTTTTGCAGCCTTTAGCTTTGCAGCGTCCTGTAGCAAGTGTCTCTAGTCACCTACATTTAACCATATTCCTTTTTCACAATGTCTCGCAATGAGAAACTTTGCCTGCTAAGAAAACATCTCCCATGGTGTTTTAGAAGGTACAAGAAGGTCTGCAGAGTGTTTTGCAAGAAGTAAAAGAAAGTTGTCCAAAACCCATAAAATTCGAATTGTACTGGGAAAGGAAAATGCAGGAGAGTGGAAAGGTACTGTTTTCTATCAGTTTGCAAACTGTGCCACAATGCAAGTGTTGTGCAGCCTTTAGCTTTGCAGCGTCCTGTAGCAAGTGCCTCTAGCCACCTACATCTAAGCCAATACCTTTTTCACTGTATCTCCAAAGGAGAATCTTTGCCTGTTGAGAAAACAGCTCCCATGGTTTTTAGAAGGGTACAAAAAGGTCTGCAGAGTGTTTTCCAAGAAGTAGAAGAAAGTTGTCCAAAACCCCTAAAATTCGAATTGTTCTGGGAAAGAAAAAAGCAGGAGAGTGGAAAGGTACTGTTTTCTCTCAGTTTGCAAGCTGCTTACAAAATGTCAGTGTTTTGCAGCCTTTAGCTTTGCAGCGTCCTGTAGCAAGTGTCTCAAGTCACCTACATCTAAGCATATTACTTTTTCACAATGTCTCACAAGGAGAAACTCTGCCTGCTGAGAAAACATCTCCCATGGTGTTTTAGAAGGTACAAGAAGGTCTGCAGAGTGTTTTGCAAGAAGTACAAGAAAGTTGTCCAAAACCCCTAAAATTCGAATTGTACTGGGAAAGGAAAATGCAGGAGAGTGGAAAGGTACTGTTTTCTCTCAGTTTGCAAGCTGCTTACAAAATGTCAGTGTTTTGCAGCCTTTAGCTTTGCAGCGTCCTGTAGCAAGTGTCTCTAGTCACCTACATCTAAGCATATTCCTTTTTAACAATGTCTCGCAAGGAGAAACTCTGCCTGCTGAGAAAACATCTCCCATGGTGTTTTAGAAGGTACAAGAAGGTCTGCAGAGTGTTTTGCAAGAAGTAAAAGAAAGTTGGCCAAAACCCCTTCGATTTGAATTTCGCTGGGAAAGGAAAATGCAGGAGAGTGCAGGGGTACTGTTTTCTATCAGTTTGCAAACTGTGCCACAATGCAAGTGTTGTGCAGCCTTTACCTTTGCAGTGCACTGTAGCAAGTGCCTCTAGCCACCTACATCTAAGCCAATACCTTTTTCACTGTATCTCCAAAGGAGAATCTTTGCCTGTTGAGAAAACAGCTCCCATGGTTTTTAGAAGGGTACAAGAAGGCCTGCAGAGTGTTTTCCAAGAAGTACAAGAAAGTTGTCCAAAACCCCTAAAATTCGAATTGTTCTGGGAAAGAAAAAAGCAGGAGAGTGGAAAGGTACTGTTTTCTCTCAGTTTGCAAGCTGCTTACAAAATGTCAGTGTTTTGCAGCCTTTAGCTTTGCAGCGTCCTGTAGCAAGTGTCTCAAGTCACCTACATCTAAGCATATTCCTTTTTCACAATGTCTCACAAGGAGAAACTCTGCCTGCTGAGAAAACATCTCCCATGGTGTTTTAGAAGGTACAAGAAGGTCTGCAGAGTGTTTTGCAAGAAGTAAAAGAAAGTTGTCCAAAACCCCTAAAATTCGAATTGTACTGGGAAAGGAAAATGCAGGAGAGTGGAAAGGTAATGTTTTCTATCAGTTTGCAAGCTACTTACAAAATACCAGTGTTGTGCACCCTTTAGCTTTGCAGCGTCCTGTAGCAAGTGCCTATAGCCACCTACATCTAAGCAAATACCTTTTTCACTGTATCTCCAAATGAGAATCTTTGCCTGTTGAGAAAACAGCTCCCATGGTGTTTTTAAAAGGGTACAAGAAGGTCTGCAGAGTGTTTTGCAAGAAGTAAAAGAAAGTTGTCCAAAACCCCTAAAATTCGAATTCTTCTGGCAAAGGAAAACGCAGGAGAGTGGAAAGGTACTGTTTTCTCTCAGTTTGCAAGCTGCTTACAAAATGCCAGTGTTGTGCAGCCTTTAGCTTTGCAGCGTCCTGTAGCAAGTGTCTCAAGTCACCTACATCTAAGCATATTTCTTTTTCACAATGTCTCGCAAGGAGAAACTCTGCCTGCTGAGAAAACATCTCCCATGTTGTTTTAGAAGGTACAAGAAGGTCTGCAGAGTGTTTTGCAAGAAGTAAAAGAAAGTTGTCCAAAACCCCTAAAATTCGAATTGTACTGGGAAAGGAAAATGCAGGAGAGTGGAAAGGTACTGTTTTCTCTCAGTTTGCAAGCTGCTTACAAAATACCAGTGTTGTGCAGCCTTTAGCTTTGCAGCGTCCTGTAGCAAGTGTCTCTAGTCACCTACATCTAAGCATATTCCTTTTTCGCAATATCTCGCAACGAGAAACTCTGCCTGCTGAGAAAACATCTCCCATGGTGTTTTAGAAGGTACAAGAAGGTCTGCAGAGTGTTTTGCAAGAAGTACAAGAAAGTTGTCCAAAACCCCTTCGATTTGAATTTCGCTGGGTAAGGAAAATGCAGGAGAGTGCAGGGGTACTGTTTTCTATCAGTTTGCAAACTGTGCCACAATGCAAGTGTTGTGCAGCCTTTACCTTTGCAGTGCTCTGTAGTAAGTGCCTTTAATCTCCTACATCTAAGTCAATACCTTTTTCACTGTATCTCCAAAGGAGAATCTTTGCCTGTTGAGAAAACAGCTCCCATGGTTTTTAAAAGGGTACAAGAAGGTCTGCAGAGTGTTTTTCAAGAAGTACAAGAAAGTTGTCCAAAACCCCTAAAATTCGAATTGTACTGGGAAAGGAAAATGCAGGAGAGTGGAAAGGTACTGTTTTCTCTCAGTTTGCAAGCTGCTTACAAAATGCCAGTGTTGTGCAGCCTTTAGCTTTGCAGCGTCCTGTAGCAAGTGTCTCTAGTCACCTACATCTAAGCATATTCCTTTTTCACAATGTCTCGCAAGGAGAAACTCTGCCTGCTGAGAAAACATCTCCCATGGTGTTTTAGAAGGTACAAGAAGGTCTGCAGAGTGTTTTGCAAGAAGTACAAGAAAGTTGTCCAAAACCCCTAAAATTCGAATTGTACTGGGAAAGGAAAATGCAGGAGAGTGGAAAGGTACTGTTTTCTCTCAGTTTGCAAGCTGCTTACAAAATGTCAGTGTTTTGCAGCCTTTAGCTTTGCAGCGTCCTGTAGCAAGTGTCTCTAGTCACCTACATTTAACCATATTCCTTTTTCACAATGTCTCGCAATGAGAAACTTTGCCTGCTAAGAAAACATCTCCCATGGTGTTTTAGAAGGTACAAGAAGGTCTGCAGAGTGTTTTGCAAGAAGTAAAAGAAAGTTGTCCAAAACCCCTAAAATTCGAATTGTTCTGGGAAAGGAAAATGCAGGAGAGTGGAAAGGTACTGTTTTCTATCAGTTTGCAAACTGTGCCACAATGCAAGTGTTGTGCAGCCTTTAGCTTTGCAGCGTCCTGTAGCAAGTGCCTCTAGCCACCTACATCTAAGCCAATACCTTTTTCACTGTATCTCCAAAGGAGAATCTTTGCCTGTTGAGAAAACAGCTCCCATGGTGTTTTTAAAAGGGTACAAGAAGGTCTGCAGAGTGTTTTGCAAGAAGTAAAAGAAAGTTGTCCAAAACCCCTAAAATTCGAATTTTTCTGGCAAAGGAAAACGCAGGAGAGTGGAAAGGTACTGTTTTCTCTCAGTTTGCAAGCTGCTTACAAAATGCCAGTGTTGTGCAGCCTTTAGCTTTGCAGCGTCCTGTAGCAAGTGTCTCAAGTCACCTACATCTAAGCATATTTCTTTTTCACAATGTCTCGCAAGGAGATACTCTGCCTCTGAGAAAACATCTCCCATGTTGTTTTAGAAGGTACAAGAAGGTCTGCAGAGTGTTTTGCAAGAAGTAAAAGAAAGTTGTCCAAAACCCCTAAAATTCGAATTGTACTGGGAAAGGAAAATGCAGGAGAGTGGAAAGGTACTGTTTTCTCTCAGTTTGCAAGCTGCTTACAAAATACCAGTGTTGTGCAGCCTTTAGCTCTGCAGCGTCCTGTAGCAAGTGTCTCTAGTCACCTACATCTAAGCATATTCCTTTTTCGCAATATCTCGCAACGAGAAACTCTGCCTGCTGAGAAAACATCTCCCATGGTGTTTTAGAAGGTACAAGAAGGTCTGCAGAGTGTTTTGCAAGAAGTACAAGAAAGTTGTCCAAAACCCCTTCGATTTGAATTTCGCTGGGTAAGGAAAATGCAGGAGAGTGCAGGGGTACTGTTTTCTATCAGTTTGCAAACTGTGCCACAATGCAAGTGTTGTGCAGCCTTTACCTTTGCAGTGCACTGTAGTAAGTGCCTTTAATCACCTACATCTAAGTCAATACCTTTTTCATTGTATCTCCAAAGGAGAATCTTTGCCTGTTGAGAAAACAGCTCCCATGGTTTTTAAAAGGGTACAAGAAGGTCTGCAGAGTGTTTTTCAAGAAGTACAAGAAAGTTGTCCAAAACCCCTAAAATTCGAATTGTACTGGGAAAGGAAAATGCAGGAGAGTGGAAAGGTACTGTTTTCTCTCAGTTTGCAAGCTGCTTACAAAATGCCAGTGTTGTGCAGCCTTTAGCTTTGCAGCGTCCTGTAGCAAGTGTCTCTAGTCACCTACATCTAAGCATATTCCTTTTTCACAATGTCTCGCAAAGAGAAACTCTGCCTGCTGAGAAAACATCTCCCATGGTGTTTTAGAAGGTACAAGAAGGTCTGCAGAGTGTTTTGCAAGAAGTACAAGAAAGTTGTCCAAAACCCCTAAAATTCGAATTGTACTGGGAAAGGAAAATGCAGGAGAGTGGAAAGGTACTGTTTTCTCTCAGTTTGCAAGCTGCTTACAAAATGTCAGTGTTTTGCAGCCTTTAGCTTTGCAGCGTCCTGTAGCAAGTGTCTCTAGTCACCTACATTTAAACATATTCCTTTTTCACAATGTCTCGCAATGAGAAACTTTGCCTGCTAAGAAAACATCTCCCATGGTGTTTTAGAAGGTACAAGAAGGTCTGCAGAGTGTTTTGCAAGAAGTAAAAGAAAGTTGTCCAAAACCCATAAAATTCGAATTGTACTGGGAAAGGAAAATGCAGGAGAGTGGAAAGGTACTGTTTTCTATCAGTTTGCAAACTGTGCCACAATGCAAGTGTTGTGCAGCCTTTAGCTTTGCAGCGTCCTGTAGCAAGTGCCTCTAGCCACCTACATCTAAGCCAATACCTTTTTCACTGTATCTCCAAAGGAGAATCTTTGCCTGTTGAGAAAACAGCTCCCATGGTTTTTAGAAGGGTACAAGAAGGTCTGCAGAGTGTTTTCCAAGAAGTACAAGAAAGTTGTCCAAAACCCCTAAAATTCGAATTGTTCTGGGAAAGAAAAAAGCAGGAGAGTGGAAAGGTACTGTTTTCTCTCAGTTTCCAAGCTGCTTACAAAATGTCAGTGTTTTGCAGCCTTTAGCTTTGCAGCGTCCTGTAGCAAGTGTCTCAAGTCACCTACATCTAAGCATATTCCTTTTTCACAATGTCTCACAAGGAGAAACTCTGCCTGCTGAGAAAACATCTCCCATGGTGCTTTAGAAGGTACAAGAAGGTCTGCAGAGTGTTTTGCAAGAAGTAAAAGAAAGTTGTCCAAAACCCCTAAAATTCGAATTGTACTGGGAAAGGAAAATGCAGGAGAGTGGAAAGGTACTGTTTTCTCTCAGTTTGCAAGCTGCTTACAAAATACCAGTGTTGTGCACCCTTTAGCTTTGCAGCGTCCTGTAGCAAGTGTCTCTAGTCACCTACATCTAAGCATATTCCTTTTTCACAATGTCTCGCAAGGAGAAACTCTGCCTGCTGAGAAAACATCTCCCATGGTGTTTTAGAAGGTACAAGAAGGTCTGCAGAGTGTTTTGCAAGAAGTAAAAGAAAGTTGTCCAAAACCCCTAAAATTCGAATTGTACTGGGAAAGGAAAATGCAGGAGAGTGCAGGGGTAGTGTTTTCTATCAGTTTGCAAACTGTGCCACAATGCAAGTGTTGTGCAGCCTTTACCTTTGCACTGCACTGTAGCAAGTGCCTCTAGCCACCTACATCTAAGCAAATACCTTTTTCACTGTATCTCCAAAGGAGAATCTTTTCCTGTTGAGAAAACAGCTCCCATGGTTTTTAAAATTGTACAAGAAGGTCTGCAGAGTGTTTTGCAAGAAGTACAAGAAAGTTGTCCAAAACCCCTAAAATTCGAATTGTACTGGGAAAGGAAAATGCAGGAGAGTGGAAAGGTACTGTTTTCTCTCAGTGTGCAAGCTGCTTACAAAATGCCAGTGTTTTGCAGCCTTTAGCTTTGCAGCGTCCTGTAGCAAGTGTCTCTAGTCACATACATCTAAGCATATTCCTTTTTCACAATGTCTCGCAAGGAGAAACTTTGCCTGCTGAGAAAACATCTCCCATGGTGTTTTAGAAGGTACAAGAAGGTCTGCAGAGTGTTTTGCAAGAAGTAAAAGAAAGTTGTCCAAAACCCCTTCGATTTGAATTTCGCTGGGAAAGGAAAATGCAGGAGAGTGCAGGGGTACTGTTTTCTATCAGTTTGCAAACTGTGCCACAATGCAAGTGTTGTGCAGCCTTTACCTTTGCAGTGCACTATAGCAAGTGCCTCTAGCCACCTACATCTAAGCAAATACCTTTTTCACTGTATCTCCAAAGGAGAATCTTTGCCTGTTGAGAAAACAGCTCCCATGGTTTTTAAAAGGGTACAAGAAGGTCTGCAGAGTGTTTTGCAAGAAGTAAAAGAAAGTTGTCCAAAACCCCTAAAATTCGAATTGTACTGGGAAAGGAAAATGCAGGAGAGTGGAAAGGTACTGTTTTCTCTCAGTTTGCAAGCTGCTTACAAAATGCCAGTGTTGTGCAGCCTTTAGCTTTGCAGCGTCCTGTAGCAAGTGTCTCTAGTCACCTACATCTAAGCATATTCCTTTTTCACAATGTCTCGCAAGGAGAAACTCTGCCTGCTGAGAAAACATCTCCCATGGTGTTTTAGAAGGTACAAGAAGTTCTGCAGAGTGTTTTGCAAGAAGTACAAGAAAGTTGTCCAAAACCCCTAAAATTCGAATTGTACTGGGAAAGGAAAATGCAGGAGAGTGGAAAGGTACTGTTTTCTATCAGTTTGCAAACTGTGCCACAATGCAAGTGTTGTGCAGCCTTTACCTTTGCAGTGCACTGTAGCAAGTGCCTCTAGCCACCTACATCTAAGCAAATACCTTTTTCACTGTATCTCCAAAGGAGAATCTTTGCCTGTTGATAAAACAGCTCCCATGGTTTTTAAAAGGGTACAAGAAGGTCTGCAGAGTGTTTTGCAAGAAGTAAAAGAAAGTTGTCCAAAACCCCTAAAATTCGAATTGTACTGGGAAAGGAAAATGCAGGAGAGTGGAAAGGTACTGTTTTCTCTCAGTTTGCAAGCTGCTTACAAAATGTCAGTGTTTTGCAGCCTTTAGCTTTGCAGCGTCCTGTAGCAAGTGTCTCTAGTCACATACATCTAAGCATATTCCTTTTTCACAATGTCTCGCAAGGAGAAACTCTGCCTGCTGAGAAAACATCTCCCATGGTGTTTTAGAAGGTAGAAGAAGGTCTGCAGAGTGTTTTGCAAGAAGTACAAGAAAGTTGTCCAAAACCCCTAAAATTCGAATTGTACTGGGAAAGGAAAATGCAGGAGAGTGGAAAGGTACTGTTTTCTCTCAGTTTGCAAGCTGCTTACAAAATGTCAGTGTTTTGCAGCCTTTAGCTTTGCAGCGTCCTGTAGCAAGTGTCTCTAGTCACCTACATCTAAGCAAATTCCTTTTTCACAATGTCTCGCAAGGAGAAACTCTGCCTGCTGAGAAAATATCTCCCATGGTGTTTTAGAAGGTACAAGAAGGTCTGCAGAGTGTTTTGCAAGAAGTAAAAGAAAGTTTTCCAAAACCCCTAAAATTCGAATTGTACTGGGAAAGGAAAATGCAGGAGAGTGGAAAGGTACTGTTTTCTCTCAGTTTTCAAGCTGCTTACAAAATGTCAGTGTTTTGCAGCCTTTAGCTTTGCAGCGTCCTGTAGCAAGTGTCTCTAGTCACCTACATCTAAGCAAATACCTTTTTCACAATGTCTCGCAAGGAGAAACTCTGCCTGCTGAGAAAACATCTCCCATAGTGTTTTAGAAGGTACAAGAAGGTCTGCAGAGTGTTTTGCAAGAAGTAAAAGAAAGTTGTCCAAAACCCCTAAAATTCGAATTGTACTGGGAAAGGAAAATGCAGGAGAGTGGAAAGGTACTGTTTTCTATCAGTTTGCAAACTGTGCCACAATGCCAGTGTTGTGCAGCCTTTAGCTTTGCAGCGTCCTGTAGCAAGTGTCTCTAGTCACCTACATCTAAGCAAATTCCTTTTTCACAATGTCTCGCAAGGAGAAACTCTGCCTGCTGAGAAAACATCTCCCATAGTGTTTTAGAAGGTACAAGAAGGTCTGCAGAGTGTTTTGCAAGAAGTAAAAGAAAGTTGTCCAAAACCCCTAAAATTCGAATTGTACTGGGAAAGGAAAATGCAGGAGAGTGGAAAGGTACTGTTTTCTCTCAGTTTGCAAGCTGCTTACAAAATGTCAGTGTTTTGCAGCCTTTAGCTTTGCAGCGTCCTGTAGCAAGTGTCTCTAGTCACCTACATCTAAGCATATTCCTTTTTAACAATGTCTCGCAAGGAGAAACTCTGCCTGCTGAGAAAACATCTCCCATGGTGTTTTAGAAGGTACAAGAAGGTCTGCAGAGTGTTTTGCAAGAAGTAAAAGAAAGTTGTCCAAAACCCCTTCGATTTGAATTTCGCTGGGAAAGGAAAATGCAGGAGAGTGCAGGGGTACTGTTTTCTATCAGTTTGCAAACTGTGCCACAATGCAAGTGTTGTGCAGCCTTTACCTTTGCAGTGCACTGTAGCAAGTGCCTCTAGCCACCTACATCTAAGCAAATACCTTTTTCACTGTATCTCCAAAGGAGAATCTTTGCCTGTTGAGAAAACAGCTCCCATGGTTTTTAAAAGGGTACAAGAAGGTCTGCAGAGTGTTTTGCAAGAAGTAAAAGAAAGTTGTCCAAAACCCCTAAAATTCGAATTGTACTGGGAAAGGAAAATGCAGGAGAGTGGAAAGGTACTGTTTTCTCTCAGTTTGCAAGCTGCTTACAAAATGTCAGTGTTTTGCAGCCTTTAGCTTTGCAGCGTCCTGTAGCAAGTGTCTCAAGTCACCTACATCTAAGCATATTCCTTTTTCACAATGTCTCGCAAGGAGAAACTCTGCCTGCTGAGAAAACATCTCCCATGGTGTTTTAGAAGGTACAAGAAGGTCTGCAGAGTGTTTTGCAAGAAGTAAAAGAAAGTTGTCCAAAACCCCTAAAATTCGAATTGTTCTGGGAAAGGAAAATGCAGGAGAGTGGAAAGGTACTGTTTTCTATCAGTTTGCAAGATGCTTACAAAATACCAGTGTTGTGCACCCTTTAGCTTTGCAGCGTCCTGTAGCAAGTGCCTATAGCCACCTACATCTAAGCAAATACCTTTTTCACTGTATCTCCAAAGGAGAATCTTTGCCTGTTGAGAAAACAGCTCCCATGGTGTTTTTAAAAGGGTACAAGAAGGTCTGCAGAGTGTTTTGCAAGAAGTAAAAGAAAGTTGTCCAAAACCCCTAAAATTCGAATTGTACTGGGAAAGGAAAATGCAGGAGAGTGGAAAGGTACTGTTTTCTCTCAGTTTGCAAGCTGCTTACAAAATACCAGTGTTGTGCAGCCTTTAGCTTTGCAGCGTCCTGTAGCAAGTGTCTCTAGTCACCTACATCTAAGCATATTCCTTTTTCGCAATATCTCGCAACGAGAAACTCTGCCTGCTGAGAAAACATCTCCCATGGTGTTTTAGAACGTAGAAGAAGGTCTGCAGAGTGTTTTGCAAGAAGTACAAGAAAGTTGTCCAAAACCCCTTCGATTTGAATTTCGCTGGGTAAAGGAAAATGCAGGAGAGTGCAGGGGTACTGTTTTCTATCAGTTTGCAAACTGTGCCACAATGCAAGTGTTGTGCAGCCTTTACCTTTGCAGTGCACTGTAGTAAGTGCCTTTAATCACCTACATCTAAGCCAATACCTTTTTCACTGTATCTCCAAAGGAGAATCTTTGCCTGTTGAGAAAACAGCTCCCATGGTTTTTAAAAGGGTACAAGAAGGTCTGCAGAGTGTTTTTCAAGAAGTACAAGAAAGTTGTCCAAAACCCCTAAAATTCGAATTGTACTGGGAAAGGAAAATGCAGGAGAGTGGAAAGGTACTGTTTTCTCTCAGTTTGCAAGCTGCTTACAAAATGCCAGTGTTGTGCAGCCTTTAGCTTTGCAGCGTCCTGTAGCAAGTGTCTCTAGTCACCTACATCTAAGCATATTCCTTTTTCACAATGTCTCGCAAGGAGAAACTCTGCCTGCTGAGAAAACATCTCCCATGGTGTTTTAGAAGGTACAAGAAGGTCTGCAGAGTGTTTTGCAAGAAGTACAAGAAAGTTGTCCAAAACCCCTAAAATTCGAATTGTACTGGGAAAGGAAAATGCAGGAGAGTGGAAAGGTACTGTTTTCTCTCAGTTTGCAAGCTGCTTACAAAATGTCAGTGTTTTGCAGCCTTTAGCTTTGCAGCGTCCTGTAGCAAGTGTCTCTAGTCACCTACATTTAACCATATTCCTTTTTCACAATGTCTCGCAATGAGAAAATTGCCTGCTAAGAAAACATCTCCCATGGTGTTTTAGAAGGTACAAGAAGGTCTGCAGAGTGTTTTGCAAGAAGTAAAAGAAAGTTGTCCAAAACCCATAAAATTCGAATTGTACTGGGAAAGGAAAATGCAGGAGAGTGGAAAGGTACTGTTTTCTATCAGTTTGCAAACTGTGCCACAATGCAAGTGTTGTGCAGCCTTTAACTTTGCAGCGTCCTGTAGCAAGTGCCTCTAGCCACCTACATCTAAGCCAATACCTTTTTCACTGTATCTCCAAAGGAGAATCTTTGCCTGTTGAGAAAACAGCTCCCATGGTTTTTAGAAGGGTACAAGAAGGTCTGCAGAGTGTTTTGCAAGAAGTAAAAGAAAGTTGTCCAAAACCCCTAAAATTCGAATTGTTCTGGGAAAGAAAAAAGCAGGAGAGTGGAAAGGTACTGTTTTCTCTCAGTTTGCAAGCTGCTTACAAAATGTCAGTGTTTTGCAGCCTTTAGCTTTGCAGCGTCCTGTAGCAAGTGTCTCTAGTCACCTACATCTAAGCATATTCCTTTTTCACAATGTTTCGCAAGCAGAGACTCTGCCTGCTGAGAAAACATCTCCCATGGTGTTTTAGAAGGTACAAGAAGGTCTGCAGAGTGTTTTGCAAGAAGTAAAAGAAAGTTGTCCAAAACCCCTAAAATTCGAATTGTACTGGGAAAGGAAAATGCAGGAGAGTGGAAAGGTACTGTTTTCTCTCAGTTTGCAAGCTGCTTACAAAATACCAGTGTTGTGCAGCCTTTAGCTTTGCAGCGTCCTGTAGCAAGTGTCTCTAGTCACCTACATCTAAGCATATTCCTTTTTCACAATGTCTCGCAAGGAGAAACTCTGCCTGCTGAAAAAACATCTCCCATGGTGTTTTAGAAGGTACAAGAAGCTCTGCAGAGTGTTTTGCAAGAAGTACAAGAAAGTTGTCCAAAACCCCTAAAATTCGAATTGTTCTGGGAAAGAAAAAAGCAGGAGAGTGGAAAGGTACTGTTTTCTCTCAGTTTGCAAGCTGCTTACAAAATGTCAGTGTTTTGCAGCCTTTAGCTTTGCAGCGTCCTGTAGCAAGTGTCTCAAGTCACCTACATCTAAGCATATTCCTTTTTCACAATCTCTCACAAGGAGAAACTCTGCCTGCTGAGAAAACATCTCCCATGGTGTTTTAGAAAGTACAAGAAGGTCTGCAGAGTGTTTTGCAAGAAGTAAAAGAAAGTTGTCCAAAACCCCTAAAATTCGAATTGTTCTGGGAAAGGAAAATGCAGGAGAGTGGAAAGGTACTGTTTTCTATCAGTTTGCAAGATGCTTACAAAATACCAGTGTTGTGCACCCTTTAGCTTTGCAGCGTCCTGTAGCAAGTGCCTATAGCCACCTACATCTAAGCAAATACCTTTTTCACTGTATCTCCAAAGGAGAATCTTTGCCTGTTGAGAAAACAGCTCCCATGGTGTTTTTAAAAGGGTACAAGAAGGTCTGCAGAGTGTTTTGCAAGAAGTAAAAGAAAGTTGTCCAAAACCCCTAAAATTCGAATTGTACTGGGAAAGGAAAATGCAGGAGAGTGGAAAGGTACTGTTTTCTCTCAGTTTGCAAGCTGCTTACAAAATACCAGTGTTGTGCAGCCTTTAGCTTTGCAGCGTCCTGTAGCAAGTGTCTCTAGTCACCTACATCTAAGCATATTCCTTTTTCGCAATATCTCGCAACGAGAAACTCTGCCTGCTGAGAAAACATCTCCCATGGTGTTTTAGAACGTAGAAGAAGGTCTGCAGAGTGTTTTGCAAGAAGTACAAGAAAGTTGTCCAAAACCCCTTCGATTTGAATTTCGCTGGGTAAAGGAAAATGCAGGAGAGTGCAGGGGTACTGTTTTCTATCAGTTTGCAAACTGTGCCACAATGCAAGTGTTGTGCAGCCTTTACCTTTGCAGTGCACTGTAGTAAGTGCCTTTAATCACCTACATCTAAGCCAATACCTTTTTCACTGTATCTCCAAAGGAGAATCTTTGCCTGTTGAGAAAACAGCTCCCATGGTTTTTAAAAGGGTACAAGAAGGTCTGCAGAGTGTTTTTCAAGAAGTACAAGAAAGTTGTCCAAAACCCCTAAAATTCGAATTGTACTGGGAAAGGAAAATGCAGGAGAGTGGAAAGGTACTGTTTTCTCTCAGTTTGCAAGCTGCTTACAAAATGCCAGTGTTGTGCAGCCTTTAGCTTTGCAGCGTCCTGTAGCAAGTGTCTCTAGTCACCTACATCTAAGCATATTCCTTTTTCACAATGTCTCGCAAGGAGAAACTCTGCCTGCTGAGAAAACATCTCCCATGGTGTTTTAGAAGGTACAGGAAGGTCTGCAGAGTGTTTTGCAAGAAGTACAAGAAAGTTGTCCAAAACCCCTAAAATTCGAATTGTACTGGGAAAGGAAAATGCAGGAGAGTGGAAAGGTACTGTTTTCTCTCAGTTTGCAAGCTGCTTACAAAATGTCAGTGTTTTGCAGCCTTTAGCTTTGCAGCGTCCTGTAGCAAGTGTCTCTAGTCACCTACATTTAACCATATTCCTTTTTCACAATGTCTCGCAATGAGAAAATTGCCTGCTAAGAAAACATCTCCCATGGTGTTTTAGAAGGTACAAGAAGGTCTGCAGAGTGTTTTGCAAGAAGTAAAAGAAAGTTGTCCAAAACCCATAAAATTCGAATTGTACTGGGAAAGGAAAATGCAGGAGAGTGGAAAGGTACTGTTTTCTATCAGTTTGCAAACTGTGCCACAATGCAAGTGTTGTGCAGCCTTTAACTTTGCAGCGTCCTGTAGCAAGTGCCTCTAGCCACCTACATCTAAGCCAATACCTTTTTCACTGTATCTCCAAAGGAGAATCTTTGCCTGTTGAGAAAACAGCTCCCATGGTTTTTAGAAGGGTACAAGAAGGTCTGCAGAGTGTTTTGCAAGAAGTAAAAGAAAGTTGTCCAAAACCCCTAAAATTCGAATTGTTCTGGGAAAGAAAAAAGCAGGAGAGTGGAAAGGTACTGTTTTCTCTCAGTTTGCAAGCTGCTTACAAAATGTCAGTGTTTTGCAGCCTTTAGCTTTGCAGCGTCCTGTAGCAAGTGTCTCTAGTCACCTACATCTAAGCATATTCCTTTTTCACAATGTTTCGCAAGCAGAGACTCTGCCTGCTGAGAAAACATCTCCCATGGTGTTTTAGAAGGTACAAGAAGGTCTGCAGAGTGTTTTGCAAGAAGTAAAAGAAAGTTGTCCAAAACCCCTAAAATTCGAATTGTACTGGGAAAGGAAAATGCAGGAGAGTGGAAAGGTACTGTTTTCTCTCAGTTTGCAAGCTGCTTACAAAATACCAGTGTTGTGCAGCCTTTAGCTTTGCAGCGTCCTGTAGCAAGTGTCTCTAGTCACCTACATCTAAGCATATTCCTTTTTCACAATGTCTCGCAAGGAGAAACTCTGCCTGCTGAAAAAACATCTCCCATGGTGTTTTAGAAGGTACAAGAAGCTCTGCAGAGTGTTTTGCAAGAAGTACAAGAAAGTTGTCCAAAACCCCTAAAATTCGAATTGTTCTGGGAAAGAAAAAAGCAGGAGAGTGGAAAGGTACTGTTTTCTCTCAGTTTGCAAGCTGCTTACAAAATGTCAGTGTTTTGCAGCCTTTAGCTTTGCAGCGTCCTGTAGCAAGTGTCTCAAGTCACCTACATCTAAGCATATTCCTTTTTCACAATCTCTCACAAGGAGAAACTCTGCCTGCTGAGAAAACATCTCCCATGGTGTTTTAGAAGGTACAAGAAGGTCTGCAGAGTGTTTTGCAAGAAGTAAAAGAAAGTTGTCCAAAACCCCTAAAATTCGAATTGTACTGGGAAAGGAAAATGCAGGAGAGTGCAGGGGTACTGTTTTCTATCAGTTTGCAAACTGTGCCACAATGCAAGTGTTGTGCAGCCTTTACCTTTGCACTGCACTGTAGCAAGTGCCTCTAGCCACCTACATCTAAGCAAATACCTTTTTCACTGTATCTCCAAAGGAGAATCTTTGCCTGTTGAGAAAACAGCTCCCATGGTTTTTAAAATGGTACAAGAAGGTCTGCAGAGTGTTTTGCAAGAAGTACAAGAAAGTTGTCCAAAACCCCTAAAATTCGAATTGTACTGGGAAAGGAAAATGCAGGAGAGTGGAAAGGTACTGTTTTCTCTCAGTGTGCAAGCTGCTTACAAAATGCCAGTGTTTTGCAGCCTTTAGCTTTGCAGCGTCCTGTAGCAAGTGTCTCTAGTCACATACATCTAAGCATATTCCTTTTTCACAATGTCTCGCAAGGAGAAACTTTGCCTGCTGAGAAAACATCTCCCATGGTGTTTTAGAAGGTACAAGAAGGTCTGCAGAGTGTTTTGCAAGAAGTAAAAGAAAGTTGTCCAAAACCCCTTCGATTTGAATTTCGCTGGGAAAGGAAAATGCAGGAGAGTGCAGGGGTACTGTTTTCTATCAGTTTGCAAACTGTGCCACAATGCAAGTGTTGTGCAGCCTTTACCTTTGCAGTGCACTGTAGCAAGTGCCTCTAGCCACCTACATCTAAGCAAATACCTTTTTCACTGTATCTCCAAAGGAGAATCTTTGCCTGTTGAGAAAACAGCTCCCATGGTTTTTAAAAGGGTACAAGAAGGTCTGCAGAGTGTTTTGCAAGAAGTAAAAGAAAGTTGTCCAAAACCCCTAAAATTCGAATTGTACTGGGAAAGGAAAATGCAGGAGAGTGGAAAGGTACTGTTTTCTCTCAGTTTGCAAGCTGCTTACAAAATGTCAGTGTTTTGCAGCCTTTAGCTTTGCAGCGTCCTGTAGCAAGTGTCTCAAGTCACCTACATCTAAGCATATTCCTTTTTCACAATGTCTCGCAAGGAGAAACTCTGCCTGCTGAGAAAACATCTCCCATGGTGTTTTAGAAGGTACAAGAAGTTCTGCAGAGTGTTTTGCAAGAAGTACAAGAAAGTTGTCCAAAACCCCTAAAATTCGAATTGTACTGGGAAAGGAAAATGCAGGAGAGTGGAAAGGTACTGTTTTCTATCAGTTTGCAAACTGTGCCACAATGCAAGTGTTGTGCAGCCTTTACCTTTGCAGTGCACTGTAGCAAGTGCCTCTAGCCACCTACATCTAAGGAAATACCTTTTTCACTGTATCTCCAAAGGAGAATCTTTGCCTGTTGATAAAACAGCTCCCATGGTTTTTAAAAGGGTACAAGAAGGTCTGCAGAGTGTTTTGCAAGAAGTAAAAGAAAGTTGTCCAAAACCCCTAAAATTCGAATTGTACTGGGAAAGGAAAATGCAGGAGAGTGGAAAGGTACTGTTTTCTCTCAGTTTGCAAGCTGCTTACAAAATGTCAGTGTTTTGCAGCCTTTAGCTTTGCAGCGTCCTGTAGCAAGTGTCTCTAGTCACATACATCTAAGCATATTCCTTTTTCACAATGTCTCGCAAGGAGAAACTCTGCCTGCTGAGAAAACATCTCCCATGGTGTTTTAGAAGGTAGAAGAAGGTCTGCAGAGTGTTTTGCAAGAAGTACAAGAAAGTTGTCCAAAACCCCTAAAATTCGAATTGTACTGGGAAAGGAAAATGCAGGAGAGTGGAAAGGTACTGTTTTCTCTCAGTTTGCAAGCTGCTTACAAAATGTCAGTGTTTTGCAGCCTTTAGCTTTGCAGCGTCCTGTAGCAAGTGTCTCTAGTCACCTACATCTAAGCAAATTCCTTTTTCACAATGTCTCGCAAGGAGAAACTCTGCCTGCTGAGAAAATATCTCCCATGGTGTTTTAGAAGGTACAAGAAGGTCTGCAGAGTGTTTTGCAAGAAGTAAAAGAAAGTTGTCCAAAACCCCTAAAATTCGAATTGTACTGGGAAAGGAAAATGCAGGAGAGTGGAAAGGTACTGTTTTCTATCAGTTTGCAAGCTGCTTACAAAATGTCAGTGTTTTGCAGCCTTTAGCTTTGCAGCGTCCTGTAGCAAGTGTCTCTAGTCACCTACATCTAAGCAAATTCCTTTTTCACAATGTCTCGCAAGGAGAAACTCTGCCTGCTGAGAAAACATCTCCCATAGTGTTTTAGAAGGTACAAGAAGGTCTGCAGAGTGTTTTGCAAGAAGTAAAAGAAAGTTGTCCAAAACCCCTAAAATTCGAATTGTACTGGGAAAGGAAAATGCAGGAGAGTGGAAAGGTACTGTTTTCTATCAGTTTGCAAACTGTGCCACAATGCCAGTGTTGTGCAGCCTTTAGCTTTGCAGCGTCCTGTAGCAAGTGTCTCTAGTCACCTACATCTAAGCAAATTCCTTTTTCACAATGTCTCGCAAGGAGAAACTCTGCCTGCTGAGAAAACATCTCCCATGGTGTTTTAGAAGGTACAAGAAGGTCTGCAGAGTGTTTTGCAAGAAGTAAAAGAAAGTTGTCCAAAACCCCTAAAATTCGAATTGTACTGGGAAAGGAAAATGCAGGAGAGTGGAAAGGTACTGTTTTCTCTCAGTTTGCAAGCTGCTTACAAAATGTCAGTGTTTTGCAGCCTTTAGCTTTGCAGCGTCCTGTAGCAAGTGTCTCTAGTCACCTACATCTAAGCATATTCCTTTTTAACAATGTCTCGCAAGGAGAAACTCTGCCTGCTGAGAAAACATCTCCCATGGTGTTTTAGAACGTAGAAGAAGGTCTGCAGAGTGTTTTGCAAGAAGTAAAAGAAAGTTGTCCAAAACCCCTTCGATTTGAATTTCGCTGGGAAAGGAAAATGCAGGAGAGTGCAGGGGTACTGTTTTCTATCAGTTTGCAAACTGTGCCACAATGCAAGTGTTGTGCAGCCTTTACCTTTGCAGTGCACTGTAGCAAGTGCCTCTAGCCACCTACATCTAAGCAAATACCTTTTTCACTGTATCTCCAAAGGAGAATCTTTGCCTGTTGAGAAAACAGCTCCCATGGTTTTTAAAAGGGTACAAGAAGGTCTGCAGAGTGTTTTGCAAGAAGTAAAAGAAAGTTGTCCAAAACCCCTAAAATTCGAATTGTACTGGGAAAGGAAAATGCAGGAGAGTGGAAAGGTACTGTTTTCTCTCAGTTTGCAAGCTGCTTACAAAATGTCAGTGTTTTGCAGCCTTTAGCTTTGCAGCGTCCTGTAGCAAGTGTCTCAAGTCACCTACATCTAAGCATATTCCTTTTTCACAATGTCTCGCAAGGAGAAACTCTGCCTGCTGAGAAAACATCTCCCATGGTGTTTTAGAAGGTACAAGAAGGTCTGCAGAGTGTTTTGCAAGAAGTAAAAGAAAGTTGTCCAAAACCCCTAAAATTCGAATTGTTCTGGGCAAGGAAAATGCAGGAGAGTGGAAAGGTACTGTTTTCTATCAGTTTGCAAGCTGCTTACAAAATACCAGTGTTGTGCACCCTTTAGCTTTGCAGCGTCCTGTAGCAAGTGCCTATAGCCACCTACATCTAAGCAAATACCTTTTTCACTGTATCTCCAAAGGAGAATCTTTGCCTGTTGAGAAAACAGCTCCCATGGTGTTTTTAAAAGGGTACAAGAAGGTCTGCAGAGTGTTTTGCAAGAAGTAAAAGAAAGTTGTCCAAAACCCCTAAAATTCGAATTGTACTGGGAAAGGAAAATGCAGGAGAGTGGAAAGGTACTGTTTTCTCTCAGTTTGCAAGCTGCTTACAAAATACCAGTGTTGTGCAGCCTTTAGCTTTGCAGCGTCCTGTAGCAAGTGTCTCTAGTCACCTACATCTAAGCATATTCCTTTTTCGCAATATCTCGCAACGAGAAACTCTGCCTGCTGAGAAAACATCTCCCATGGTGTTTTAGAACGTAGAAGAAGGTCTGCAGAGTGTTTTGCAAGAAGTACAAGAAAGTTGTCCAAAACCCCTTCGATTTGAATTTCGCTGGGTAAAGGAAAATGCAGGAGAGTGCAGGGGTACTGTTTTCTATCAGTTTGCAAACTGTGCCACAATGCAAGTGTTGTGCAGCCTTTACCTTTGCAGTGCACTGTAGTAAGTGCCTTTAATCACCTACATCTAAGCCAATACCTTTTTCACTGTATCTCCAAAGGAGAATCTTTGCCTGTTGAGAAAACAGCTCCCATGGTTTTTAAAAGGGTACAAGAAGGTCTGCAGAGTGTTTTTCAAGAAGTACAAGAAAGTTGTCCAAAACCCCTAAAATTCGAATTGTACTGGGAAAGGAAAATGCAGGAGAGTGGAAAGGTACTGTTTTCTCTCAGTTTGCAAGCTGCTTACAAAATGCCAGTGTTGTGCAGCCTTTAGCTTTGCAGCGTCCTGTAGCAAGTGTCTCTAGTCACCTACATCTAAGCATATTCCTTTTTCACAATGTCTCGCAAGGAGAAACTCTGCCTGCTGAGAAAACATCTCCCATGGTGTTTTAGAAGGTACAAGAAGGTCTGCAGAGTGTTTTGCAAGAAGTACAAGAAAGTTGTCCAAAACCCCTAAAATTCGAATTGTACTGGGAAAGGAAAATGCAGGAGAGTGGAAAGGTACTGTTTTCTCTCAGTTTGCAAGCTGCTTACAAAATGTCAGTGTTTTGCAGCCTTTAGCTTTGCAGCGTCCTGTAGCAAGTGTCTCTAGTCACCTACATTTAACCATATTCCTTTTTCACAATGTCTCGCAATGAGAAACTTTGCCTGCTAAGAAAACATCTCCCATGGTGTTTTAGAAGGTACAAGAAGGTCTGCAGAGTGTTTTGCAAGAAGTAAAAGAAAGTTGTCCAAAACCCATAAAATTCGAATTGTACTGGGAAAGGAAAATGCAGGAGAGTGGAAAGGTACTGTTTTCTATCAGTTTGCAAACTGTGCCACAATGCAAGTGTTGTGCAGCCTTTAACTTTGCAGCGTCCTGTAGCAAGTGCCTCTAGCCACCTACATCTAAGCCAATACCTTTTTCACTGTATCTCCAAAGGAGAATCTTTGCCTGTTGAGAAAACAGCTCCCATGGTTTTTAGAAGGGTACAAGAAGGTCTGCAGAGTGTTTTGCAAGAAGTAAAAGAAAGTTGTCCAAAACCCCTAAAATTCGAATTGTTCTGGGAAAGAAAAAAGCAGGAGAGTGGAAAGGTACTGTTTTCTCTCAGTTTGCAAGCTGCTTACAAAATGTCAGTGTTTTGCAGCCTTTAGCTTTGCAGCGTCCTGTAGCAAGTGTCTCAAGTCACCTACATCTAAGCATATTCCTTTTCACAATGTCTCACAAGGAGAAACTCTGCCTGCTGAGAAAACATCTCCCATGGTGTTTTAGAAGGTACAAGAAGGTCTGCAGAGTGTTTTTCAAGAAGTACAAGAAAGTTGTCCAAAACCCCTAAAATTCGAATTGTACTGGGAAAGGAAAATGCAGGAGAGTGCAGGGGTAGTGTTTTCTATCAGTTTGCAAACTGTGCCACAATGCAAGTGTTGTGCAGCCTTTACCTTTGCACTGCACTGTAGCAAGTGCCTCTAGCCACCTACATCTAAGCAAATACCTTTTTCACTGTATCTCCAAAGGAGAATCTTTGCCTGTTGAGAAAACAGCTCCCATGGTTTTTAAAAGGGTACAAGAAGGTCTGCAGAGTGTTTTGCAAGAAGTAAAAGAAAGTTGTCCAAAACCCCTAAAATTCGAATTGTACTGGGAAAGGAAAATGCAGGAGAGTGGAAAGGTACTGTTTTCTCTCAGTTTGCAAGCTGCTTACAAAATGTCAGTGTTTTGCAGCCTTTAGCTTTGCAGCGTCCTGTAGCAAGTGTCTCTAGTCACCTACATTTAACCATATTCCTTTTTCACAATGTCTCGCAATGAGAAACTTTGCCTGCTAAGAAAACATCTCCCATGGTGTTTTAGAAGGTACAAGAAGGTCTGCAGAGTGTTTTGCAAGAAGTACAAGAAAGTTGTCCAAAACCCCTAAAATTCGAATTGTACTGGGAAAGGAAAATGCAGGAGAGTGCAGGGGTAGTGTTTTCTATCAGTTTGCAAACTGTGCCACAATGCAAGTGTTGTGCAGCCTTTACCTTTGCACTGCACTGTAGCAAGTGCCTCTAGCCACCTACATCTAAGCAAATACCTTTTTCACTGTATCTCCAAAGGAGAAACTCTGCCTGCTTAGAAAATATCTCCCATGGTGTTTTAGAAGGTACAAGAAGGTCTGCAGAGTGTTTTGCAAGAAATAAAAGAAAGTTGTCCAAAACCCCTAAAATTCGAATTGTTCTGGGAAAGGAAAATGCAGGAGAGTGGAAAGGTACTGTTTTCCCTCAGTTTGCAAGCTGCTTACAAAATGTCAGTGTTTTGCAGCCTTTAGCTTTGCAGCGTCCTGTAGCAAGTGTCTCTAGTCACCTACATTTAAGCATATTCCTTTTTCACAATGTCTCGCAAAGAAGAAACACTGCCTGCTGAGAAAACATCTCCCATGGTGTTTTAGAAGGTACAAGAAGGTCTGCAGAGTGTTTTGCAAGAAGTAAAAGAAAGTTGTCCAAAACCCCTAAAATTCGAATTGTACTGGGAAAGGAAAATGCAGGAGAGTGGAAAGGTACTGTTTTCTATCAGTTTGCAAACTGTGCCACAATGCAAGTGTTGTGCAGCCATTACCTGAAGTTGGGCTGGCCGATGTTAGAGATGCCTGGCAAGCTTGCCAGCCCGCTTGCAGTCAGCAGAGACGTGGCCACAGTTCAGCTTCAGCCCGTGGGTGAAGTGAAGGAGAGACTCTCCAGTGTCAGGCGCAGTCAGGTGTATTGTGTTCCCACTGGAATCTGAAAAGTGGAGGGTCCCGAGGGCGGGACCGTAACAGGTTATAAAGAGAGTGGGAGGTATGGGGTGGCAACATTCAGGAACAAATGGGGGTCCAGGGAAGGGTGTTACAAAAATGATACACATGGAAGGAAAACTAAAGGGGAAGAACTTAGGGAGGGGCCCCGGCCCCCTAACCAATCACTCGACGACCTAGTGAGAGATTTCTAGAAAAAGAGGCAGAAGGGCCAAGTGACTGGCAGGAAGCCGGGGGTGGAGAATGGAGAGAATACATTAGTTGTCATGGTAACTAAGGAGAGGTCAGGCGATTGACACTTAACTGGAGAAAAACTTGGGCAGAAACATCGCCAAAACAACTGAGGGGGAGAAGAACAAACCACAACAATTACCTTTGCAGTGCACTGTAGCATAGGCCTCTAGTCACCTACATCTAAGCAAATACCTTTTTCACTGTATCTCCAAAGGAGAATCTTTGCCTGTTGAGAAAACAGCTCCCATGGTTTTTAAAAGGGTACAAGAAGGTCTGCAGAGTGTTTTGCAAGAAGTAAAAGAAAGTTGTCCAAAACCCCTAAAATTCGAATTGTACTGGGAAAGGAAAATGCAGGAGAGTGGAAAGGTACTGTTTTCTCTCAGTTTGCAAGCTGCTTACAAAATGTCAGTGTTTTGCAGCCTTTAGCTTTGCAGCGTCCTGTAGCAAGTGTCTCTAGTCACCTACATTTAAGCATAGTCCTTTTTCACAATGTCTCGCAAGGAGAAACTCTGCCTGCTGAGAAAACATCTCCCATGGTGTTTTAGAAGGTACAAGAAGGTCTGCAGAGTGTTTTGCAAGAAGTAAAAGAAAGTTGTCAAAAACCCCTAAAATTCGAATTGTTCTGGGAAAGGAAAATGCAGGAGAGTGGAAAGGTACTGTTTTCTATCAGTTTGCAAGCTGCTTACAAAATACCAGTGTTGTGCACCCTTTAGCTTTGCAGCGTCCTGTAGCAAGTGCCTATAGCCACCTACATCTAAGCAAATACCTTTTTCACTGTATCTCCAAAGGAGAATCTTTGCCTGTTGAGAAAACAGCTCCCATGGTGTTTTTAAAAGGGTACAAGAAGGTCTGCAGAGTGTTTTGCAAGAAGTAAAAGAAAGTTGTCCAAAACCCCTAAAATTCGAATTTTTCTGGCAAAGGAAAACGCAGGAGAGTGGAAAGGTACTGTTTTCTCTCAGTTTGAAAGATGCTTACAAAATGCCAGTGTTGTGCAGCCTTTAGCTTTGCAGCGTCCTGTAGCAAGTGTCTCAAGTCACCTACATCTAAGCATATTTCTTTTTCACAATGTCTCGCAAGGAGAAACTCTGCCTGCTGAGAAAACATCTCCCATGTTGTTTTAGAAGGTACAAGAAGGTCTGCAGAGTGTTTTGCAAGAAGTAAAAGAAAGTTGTCCAAAACCCCTAAAATTCGAATTGTACTGGGAAAGGAAAATGCAGGAGAGTGGAAAGGTACTGTTTTCTCTCAGTTTGCAAGCTGCTTACAAAATACCAGTGTTGTGCAGCCTTTAGCTTTGCAGCGTCCTGTAGCAAGTGTCTCTAGTCACCTACATCTAAGCATATTCCTTTTTCGCAATATCTCGCAACGAGAAACTCTGCCTGCTGAGAAAACATCTCCCATGGTGTTTTAGAACGTAGAAGAAGGTCTGCAGAGTGTTTTGCAAGAAGTACAAGAAAGTTGTCCAAAACCCCTTCGATTTGAATTTCGCTGGGTAAGGAAAATGCAGGAGAGTGCAGGGGTACTGTTTTCTATCAGTTTGCAAACTGTGCCACAATGCAAGTGTTGTGCAGCCTTTACCTTTGCAGTGCACTGTAGTAAGTGCCTTTAATCACCTACATCTAAGCCAATACCTTTTTCACTGTATCTCCAAAGGAGAATCTTTGCCTGTTGAGAAAACAGCTCCCATGGTTTTTAAAAGGGTACAAGAAGGTCTGCAGAGTGTTTTGCAAGAAGTACAAGAAAGTTGTCCAAAACCCCTAAAATTCGAATTGTACTGGGAAAGGAAAATGCAGGAGAGTGGAAAAGTACTGTTTTCTCTCAGTTTGCAAGCTGCTTACAAAATGCCAGTGTTGTGCAGCCTTTAGCTTTGCAGCGTCCTGTAGCAAGTGTCTCTAGTCACCTACATCTAAGCATATTCCTTTTTCACAATGTCTCGCAAGGAGAAACTCTGCCTGCTGAGAAAACATCTCCCATGGTGTTTTAGAAGGTACAAGAAGGTCTGCAGAGTGTTTTGCAAGAAGTACAAGAAAGTTGTCCAAAACCCCTAAAATTCGAATTGTACTGGGAAAGGAAAATGCAGGAGAGTGGAAAGGTACTGTTTTCTCTCAGTTTGCAAGCTGCTTACAAAATGTCAGTGTTTTGCAGCCTTTAGCTTTGCAGCGTCCTGTAGCAAGTGTCTCTAGTCACCTACATCTAAGCATATTACTTTTTCACAATGTCTCACAAGGAGAAACTCTGCCTGCTGAGAAAACATCTCCCATGGTGTTTTAGAAGGTACAAGAAGGTCTGCAGAGTGTTTTGCAAGAAGTACAAGAAAGTTGTCCAAAACCCCTAAAATTCGAATTGTACTGGGAAAGGAAGATGCAGGAGAGTGGAAAGGTACTGTTTTCTCTCAGTTTGCAAGCTGCTTACAAAATGTCAGTGTTTTGCAGCCTTTAGCTTTGCAGCGTCCTGTAGCAAGTGTCTCTAGTCACCTACATCTAAGCATATTCCTTTTTCACAATGTCTCGCAATGAGAAACTTTGCCTGCTGAGAAAACATCTCCCATGGTGTTTTAGAAGGTACAAGAAGGTCTGCAGAGTGTTTTGCAAGAAGTAAAAGAAAGTTGTCCAAAACCCCTTCGATTTGAATTTCGCTGGGAAAGGAAAATGCAGGAGAGTGCAGGGGTACTGTTTTCTATCAGTTTGCAAACTGTGCCACAATGCAAGTGTTGTGCAGCCTTTACCTTTGCAGTGCACTGTAGCAAGTGCCTCTAGCCACCTACATCTAAGCCAATACCTTTTTCACTGTATCTCCAAAGGAGAATCTTTGCCTGTTGAGAAAACAGCTCCCATGGTTTTTAGAAGGGTACAAGAAGGCCTGCAGAGTGTTTTCCAAGAAGTACAAGAAAGTTGTCCAAAACCCCTAAAATTCGAATTGTTCTGGGAAAGAAAAAAGCAGGAGAGTGGAAAGGTACTGTTTTCTCTCAGTTTGCAAGCTGCTTACAAAATGTCAGTGTTTTGCAGCCTTTAGCTTTGCAGCGTCCTGTAGCAAGTGTCTCAAGTCACCTACATCTAAGCATATTCCTTTTTCACAATGTCTCACAAGGAGAAACTCTGCCTGCTGAGAAAACATCTCCCATGGTGTTTTAGAAGGTACAAGAAGGTCTGCAGAGTGTTTTGCAAGAAGTAAAAGAAAGTTGTCCAAAACCCCTAAAATTCGAATTGTACTGGGAAAGGAAAATGCAGGAGAGTGGAAAGGTACTGTTTTCTATCAGTTTGCAAGCTGCTTACAAAATACCAGTGTTGTGCACCCTTTAGCTTTGCAGCGTCCTGTAGCAAGTGCCTATAGCCACCTACATCTAAGCAAATACCTTTTTCACTGTATCTCCAAAGGAGAATCTTTGCCTGTTGAGAAAACAGCTCCCATGGTGTTTTTAAAAGGGTACAAGAAGGTCTGCAGAGTGTTTTGCAAGAAGTAAAAGAAAGTTGTCCAAAACCCCTAAAATTCGAATTTTTCTGGCAAAAGAAAACGCAGGAGAGTGGAAAGGTACTGTTTTCTCTCAGTTTGAAAGATGCTTACAAAATGCCAGTGTTGTGCAGCCTTTAGCTTTGCAGCGTCCTGTAGCAAGTGTCTCAAGTCACCTACATCTAAGCATATTTCTTTTTCACAATGTCTCGCAAGGAGAAACTCTGCCTGCTGAGAAAACATCTCCCATGTTGTTTTAGAAGGTACAAGAAGGTCTGCAGAGTGTTTTGCAAGAAGTAAAAGAAAGTTGTCCAAAACCCCTAAAATTCGAATTGTACTGGGAAAGGAAAATGCAGGAGAGTGGAAAGGTACTGTTTTCTCTCAGTTTGCAAGCTGCTTACAAAATACCAGTGTTGTGCAGCCTTTAGCTTTGCAGCGTCCTGTAGCAAGTGTCTCTAGTCACCTACATCTAAGCATATTCCTTTTTCGCAATATCTCGCAACGAGAAACTCTGCCTGCTGAGAAAACATCTCCCATGGTGTTTTAGAACGTAGAAGAAGGTCTGCAGAGTGTTTTGCAAGAAGTACAAGAAAGTTGTCCAAAACCCCTTCGATTTGAATTTCGCTGGGTAAGGAAAATGGAGGAGAGTGCAGGGGTACTGTTTTCTATCAGTTTGCAAACTGTGCCACAATGCAAGTGTTGTGCAGCCTTTACCTTTGCAGTGCTCTGTAGTAAGTGCCTTTAATCACCTACATCTAAGTCAATGCCTTTTTCACTGTATCTCCAAAGGAGAATCTTTGCCTGTTGAGAAAACAGCTCCCATGGTTTTTAAAAGGGTACAAGAAAGTCTGCAGAGTGTTTTTCAAGAAGTACAAGAAAGTTGTCCAAAACCCCTAAAATTCGAATTGTACTGGGAAAGGAAAATGCAGGAGAGTGGAAAGGTACTGTTTTCTCTCAGTTTGCAAGCTGCTTACAAAATGCCAGTGTTGTGCAGCCTTTAGCTTTGCAGCGTCCTGTAGCAAGTGTCTCTAGTCACCTACATCTAAGCATATTCCTTTTTCACAATGTCTCGCAAGGAGAAACTCTGCCTGCTGAGAAAACATCTCCCATGGTGTTTTAGAAGGTACAAGAAGGTCTGCAGAGTGTTTTGCAAGAAGTACAAGAAAGTTGTCCAAAACCCCTAAAATTCGAATTGTACTGGGAAAGGAAAATGCAGGAGAGTGGAAAGGTACTGTTTTCTCTCAGTTTGCAAGCTGCTTACAAAATGTCAGTGTTTTGCAGCCTTTAGCTTTGCAGCGTCCTGTAGCAAGTGTCTCTAGTCACCTACATTTAACCATATTCCTTTTTCACAATGTCTCGCAATGAGAAACTTTGCCTGCTAAGAAAACATCTCCCATGGTGTTTTAGAAGGTACAAGAAGGTCTGCAGAGTGTTTTGCAAGAAGTAAAAGAAAGTTGTCCAAAACCCATAAAATTCGAATTGTACTGGGAAAGGAAAATGCAGGAGAGTGGAAAGGTACTGTTTTCTATCAGTTTGCAAACTGTGCCACAATGCAAGTGTTGTGCAGCCTTTAGCTTTGCAGCGTCCTGTAGCAAGTGCCTCTAGCCACCTACATCTAAGCCAATACCTTTTTCACTGTATCTCCAAAGGAGAATCTTTGCCTGTTGAGAAAACAGCTCCCATGGTTTTTAGAAGGGTACAAGAAGGTCTGCAGAGTGTTTTCCAAGAAGTACAAGAAAGTTGTCCAAAACCCCTCAAATTCGAATTGTTCTGGGAAAGGAAAATGCAGGAGAGTGGAAAGGTACTGTTTTCTCTCAGTTTGCAAGCTGCTTACAAAATGTCAGTGTTTTGCAGCCTTTAGCTTTGCAGCGTCCTGTAGCAAGTGTCTCAAGTCACCTACATTTAACCATATTCCTTTTTCACAATGTCTCGCAATGAGAAACTCTGCCTGCTGAGAAAACATCTCCCATGGTGTTTTAGAAGGTACAAGAAGGTCTGCAGAGTGTTTTGCAAGAAGTAAAAGAAAGTTGTCCAAAACCCCTAAAATTCGAATTGTTCTGGGAAAGGAAAATGCAGGAGAGTGGAAAGGTACTGTTTTCTATCAGTTTGCAAGCTGCTTACAAAATACCAATGTTGTGCACCCTTTAGCTTTGCAGCGTCCTGTAGCAAGTGCCTATAGCCACCTACATCTAAGCAAATACCTTTTTCACTGTATCTCCAAAGGAGAATCTTTGCCTGTTGAGAAAACAGCTCCCATGGTGTTTTTAAAAGGGTACAAGAAGGTCTGCAGAGTGTTTTGCAAGAAGTAAAAGAAAGTTGTCCAAAACCCCTAAAATTCGAATTTTTCTGGCAAAGGAAAACGCAGGAGAGTGGAAAGGTACTGTTTTCTCTCAGTTTGCAAGCTGCTTACAAAATGCCAGTGTTGTGCAGCCTTTAGCTTTGCAGCGTCCTGTAGCAAGTGTCTCTAGTCACCTACATCTAAGCATATTCCTTTTTCGCAATATCTCGCAACGAGAAACTCTGCCTGCTGAGAAAACATCTCCCATGGTGTTTTAGAACGTAGAAGAAGGTCTGCAGAGTGTTTTGCAAGAAGTACAAGAAAGTTGTCCAAAACCCCTTCGATTTGAATTTCGCTGGGTAAGGAAAATGCAGGAGAGTGCAGGGGTACTGTTTTCTATCAGTTTGCAAACTGTGCCACAATGCAAGTGTTGTGCAGCCTTTACCTTTGCAGTGCACTGTAGTAAGTGCCTTTAATCACCTACATCTAAGCCAATACCTTTTTCACTGTATCTCCAAAGGAGAATCTTTGCCTGTTGAGAAAACAGCTCCCATGGTTTTTAAAAGGGTACAAGAAGGTCTGCAGAGTGTTTTGCAAGAAGTACAAGAAAGTTGTCCAAAACCCCTAAAATTCGAATTGTACTGGGAAAGGAAAATGCAGGAGAGTGGAAAAGTACTGTTTTCTCTCAGTTTGCAAGCTGCTTACAAAATGCCAGTGTTGTGCAGCCTTTAGCTTTGCAGCGTCCTGTAGCAAGTGTCTCTAGTCACCTACATCTAAGCATATTCCTTTTTCACAATGTCTCGCAAGGAGAAACTCTGCCTGCTGAGAAAACATCTCCCATGGTGTTTTAGAAGGTACAAGAAGGTCTGCAGAGTGTTTTGCAAGAAGTACAAGAAAGTTGTCCAAAACCCCTAAAATTCGAATTGTACTGGGAAAGGAAAATGCAGGAGAGTGGAAAGGTACTGTTTTCTCTCAGTTTGCAAGCTGCTTACAAAATGTCAGTGTTTTGCAGCCTTTAGCTTTGCAGCGTCCTGTAGCAAGTGTCTCTAGTCACCTACATTTAACCATATTCCTTTTTCACAATGTCTCGCAATGAGAAACTTTGCCTGCTAAGAAAACATCTCCCATGGTGTTTTAGAAGGTACAAGAAGGTCTGCAGAGTGTTTTGCAAGAAGTAAAAGAAAGTTGTCCAAAACCCATAAAATTCGAATTGTACTGGGAAAGGAAAATGCAGGAGAGTGGAAAGGTACTGTTTTCTATCAGTTTGCAAACTGTGCCACAATGCAAGTGTTGTGCAGCCTTTAGCTTTGCAGCGTCCTGTAGCAAGTGCCTCTAGCCACCTACATCTAAGCCAATACCTTTTTCACTGTATCTCCAAAGGAGAATCTTTGCCTGTTGAGAAAACAGCTCCCATGGTTTTTAGAAGGGTACAAGAAGGCCTGCAGAGTGTTTTCCAAGAAGTACAAGAAAGTTGTCCAAAACCCCTAAAATTCGAATTGTTCTGGGAAAGAAAAAAGCAGGAGAGTGGAAAGGTACTGTTTTCTCTCAGTTTGCAAGCTGCTTACAAAATGTCAGTGTTTTGCAGCCTTTAGCTTTGCAGCGTCCTGTAGCAAGTGTCTCAAGTCACCTACATCTAAGCATATTCCTTTTTCACAATGTCTCACAAGGAGAAACTCTGCCTGCTGAGAAAACATCTCCCATGGTGTTTTAGAAGGTACAAGAAGGTCTGCAGAGTGTTTTGCAAGAAGTAAAAGAAAGTTGTCCAAAACCCCTAAAATTCGAATTGTACTGGGAAAGGAAAATGCAGGAGAGTGGAAAGGTACTGTTTTCTATCAGTTTGCAAGCTGCTTACAAAATACCAGTGTTGTGCACCCTTTAGCTTTGCAGCGTCCTGTAGCAAGTGCCTATAGCCACCTACATCTAAGCAAATACCTTTTTCACTGTATCTCCAAAGGAGAATCTTTGCCTGTTGAGAAAACAGCTCCCATGGTGTTTTTAAAAGGGTACAAGAAGGTCTGCAGAGTGTTTTGCAAGAAGTAAAAGAAAGTTGTCCAAAACCCCTAAAATTCGAATTTTTCTGGCAAAAGAAAACGCAGGAGAGTGGAAAGGTACTGTTTTCTCTCAGTTTGAAAGATGCTTACAAAATGCCAGTGTTGTGCAGCCTTTAGCTTTGCAGCGTCCTGTAGCAAGTGTCTCAAGTCACCTACATCTAAGCATATTTCTTTTTCACAATGTCTCGCAAGGAGAAACTCTGCCTGCTGAGAAAACATCTCCCATGTTGTTTTAGAAGGTACAAGAAGGTCTGCAGAGTGTTTTGCAAGAAGTAAAAGAAAGTTGTCCAAAACCCCTAAAATTCGAATTGTACTGGGAAAGGAAAATGCAGGAGAGTGGAAAGGTACTGTTTTCTCTCAGTTTGCAAGCTGCTTACAAAATACCAGTGTTGTGCAGCCTTTAGCTTTGCAGCGTCCTGTAGCAAGTGTCTCTAGTCACCTACATCTAAGCATATTCCTTTTTCGCAATATCTCGCAACGAGAAACTCTGCCTGCTGAGAAAACATCTCCCATGGTGTTTTAGAAGGTACAAGAAGGTCTGCAGAGTGTTTTGCAAGAAGTACAAGAAAGTTGTCCAAAACCCCTTCGATTTGAATTTCGCTGGGTAAGGAAAATGGAGGAGAGTGCAGGGGTACTGTTTTCTATCAGTTTGCAAACTGTGCCACAATGCAAGTGTTGTGCAGCCTTTACCTTTGCAGTGCTCTGTAGTAAGTGCCTTTAATCACCTACATCTAAGTCAATACCTTTTTCACTGTATCTCCAAAGGAGAATCTTTGCCTGTTGAGAAAACAGCTCCCATGGTTTTTAAAAGGGTACAAGAAAGTCTGCAGAGTGTTTTTCAAGAAGTACAAGAAAGTTGTCCAAAACCCCTAAAATTCGAATTGTACTGGGAAAGGAAAATGCAGGAGAGTGGAAAGGTACTGTTTTCTCTCAGTTTGCAAGCTGCTTACAAAATGCCAGTGTTGTGCAGCCTTTAGCTTTGCAGCGTCCTGTAGCAAGTGTCTCTAGTCACCTACATCTAAGCATATTCCTTTTTCACAATGTCTCGCAAGGAGAAACTCTGCCTGCTGAGAAAACATCTCCCATGGTGTTTTAGAAGGTACAAGAAGGTCTGCAGAGTGTTTTGCAAGAAGTACAAGAAAGTTGTCCAAAACCCCTAAAATTCGAATTGTACTGGGAAAGGAAAATGCAGGAGAGTGGAAAGGTACTGTTTTCTCTCAGTTTGCAAGCTGCTTACAAAATGTCAGTGTTTTGCAGCCTTTAGCTTTGCAGCGTCCTGTAGCAAGTGTCTCTAGTCACCTACATTTAACCATATTCCTTTTTCACAATGTCTCGCAATGAGAAACTTTGCCTGCTAAGAAAACATCTCCCATGGTGTTTTAGAAGGTACAAGAAGGTCTGCAGAGTGTTTTGCAAGAAGTAAAAGAAAGTTGTCCAAAACCCATAAAATTCGAATTGTACTGGGAAAGGAAAATGCAGGAGAGTGGAAAGGTACTGTTTTCTATCAGTTTGCAAACTGTGCCACAATGCAAGTGTTGTGCAGCCTTTAGCTTTGCAGCGTCCTGTAGCAAGTGCCTCTAGCCACCTACATCTAAGCCAATACCTTTTTCACTGTATCTCCAAAGGAGAATCTTTGCCTGTTGAGAAAACAGCTCCCATGGTTTTTAGAAGGGTACAAGAAGGTCTGCAGAGTGTTTTCCAAGAAGTACAAGAAAGTTGTCCAAAACCCCTAAAATTCGAATTGTTCTGGGAAAGAAAAAAGCAGGAGAGTGGAAAGGTACTGTTTTCTCTCAGTTTGCAAGCTGCTTACAAAATGTCAGTGTTTTGCAGCCTTTAGCTTTGCAGCGTCCTGTAGCAAGTGTCTCTAGTCACCTACATCTAAGCATATTACTTTTTCACAATGTCTCACAAGGAGAAACTCTGCCTGCTGAGAAAACATCTCCCATGGTGTTTTAGAAGGTACAAGAAGGTCTGCAGAGTGTTTTGCAAGAAGTACAAGAAAGTTGTCCAAAACCCCTAAAATTCGAATTGTACTGGGAAAGGAAAATGCAGGAGAGTGGAAAGGTACTGTTTTCTCTCAGTTTGCAAGCTGCTTACAAAATGTCAGTGTTTTGCAGCCTTTAGCTTTGCAGCGTCCTGTAGCAAGTGTCTCTAGTCACCTACATCTAAGCATATTCCTTTTTCACAATGTCTCGCAATGAGAAACTTTGCCTGCTGAGAAAACATCTCCCATGGTGTTTTAGAAGGTACAAGAAGGTCTGCAGAGTGTTTTGCAAGAAGTAAAAGAAAGTTGTCCAAAACCCCTTCGATTTGAATTTCGCTGGGAAAGGAAAATGCAGGAGAGTGCAGGGGTACTGTTTTCTATCAGTTTGCAAACTGTGCCACAATGCAAGTGTTGTGCAGCCTTTACCTTTGCAGTGCACTGTAGCAAGTGCCTCTAGCCACCTACATCTAAGCCAATACCTTTTTCACTGTATCTCCAAAGGAGAATCTTTGCCTGTTGAGAAAACAGCTCCCATGGTTTTTAGAAGGGTACAAGAAGGCCTGCAGAGTGTTTTCCAAGAAGTACAAGAAAGTTGTCCAAAACCCCTAAAATTCGAATTGTTCTGGGAAAGAAAAAAGCAGGAGAGTGGAAAGGTACTGTTTTCTCTCAGTTTGCAAGCTGCTTACAAAATGTCAGTGTTTTGCAGCCTTTAGCTTTGCAGCGTCCTGTAGCAAGTGTCTCAAGTCACCTACATCTAAGCATATTCCTTTTTCACAATGTCTCACAAGGAGAAACTCTGCCTGCTGAGAAAACATCTCCCATGGTGTTTTAGAAGGTACAAGAAGGTCTGCAGAGTGTTTTGCAAGAAGTAAAAGAAAGTTGTCCAAAACCCCTAAAATTCGAATTGTACTGGGAAAGGAAAATGCAGGAGAGTGGAAAGGTACTGTTTTCTATCAGTTTGCAAGCTGCTTACAAAATACCAGTGTTGTGCACCCTTTAGCTTTGCAGCGTCCTGTAGCAAGTGCCTATAGCCACCTACATCTAAGCAAATACCTTTTTCACTGTATCTCCAAAGGAGAATCTTTGCCTGTTGAGAAAACAGCTCCCATGGTGTTTTTAAAAGGGTACAAGAAGGTCTGCAGAGTGTTTTGCAAGAAGTAAAAGAAAGTTGTCCAAAACCCCTAAAATTCGAATTTTTCTGGCAAAAGAAAACGCAGGAGAGTGGAAAGGTACTGTTTTCTCTCAGTTTGAAAGATGCTTACAAAATGCCAGTGTTGTGCAGCCTTTAGCTTTGCAGCGTCCTGTAGCAAGTGTCTCAAGTCACCTACATCTAAGCATATTTCTTTTTCACAATGTCTCGCAAGGAGAAACTCTGCCTGCTGAGAAAACATCTCCCATGTTGTTTTAGAAGGTACAAGAAGGTCTGCAGAGTGTTTTGCAAGAAGTAAAAGAAAGTTGTCCAAAACCCCTAAAATTCGAATTGTACTGGGAAAGGAAAATGCAGGAGAGTGGAAAGGTACTGTTTTCTCTCAGTTTGCAAGCTGCTTACAAAATACCAGTGTTGTGCAGCCTTTAGCTTTGCAGCGTCCTGTAGCAAGTGTCTCTAGTCACCTACATCTAAGCATATTCCTTTTTCGCAATATCTCGCAACGAGAAACTCTGCCTGCTGAGAAAACATCTCCCATGGTGTTTTAGAAGGTACAAGAAGGTCTGCAGAGTGTTTTGCAAGAAGTACAAGAAAGTTGTCCAAAACCCCTTCGATTTGAATTTCGCTGGGTAAGGAAAATGGAGGAGAGTGCAGGGGTACTGTTTTCTATCAGTTTGCAAACTGTGCCACAATGCAAGTGTTGTGCAGCCTTTACCTTTGCAGTGCTCTGTAGTAAGTGCCTTTAATCACCTACATCTAAGTCAATACCTTTTTCACTGTATCTCCAAAGGAGAATCTTTGCCTGTTGAGAAAACAGCTCCCATGGTTTTTAAAAGGGTACAAGAAAGTCTGCAGAGTGTTTTTCAAGAAGTACAAGAAAGTTGTCCAAAACCCCTAAAATTCGAATTGTACTGGGAAAGGAAAATGCAGGAGAGTGGAAAGGTACTGTTTTCTCTCAGTTTGCAAGCTGCTTACAAAATGTCAGTGTTTTGCAGCCTTTAGCTTTGCAGCGTCCTGTAGCAAGTGTCTCTAGTCACCTACATTTAACCATATTCCTTTTTCACAATGTCTCGCAATGAGAAACTTTGCCTGCTAAGAAAACATCTCCCATGGTGTTTTAGAAGGTACAAGAAGGTCTGCAGAGTGTTTTGCAAGAAGTAAAAGAAAGTTGTCCAAAACCCATAAAATTCGAATTGTACTGGGAAAGGAAAATGCAGGAGAGTGGAAAGGTACTGTTTTCTATCAGTTTGCAAACTGTGCCACAATGCAAGTGTTGTGCAGCCTTTAGCTTTGCAGCGTCCTGTAGCAAGTGCCTCTAGCCACCTACATCTAAGCCAATACCTTTTTCACTGTATCTCCAAAGGAGAATCTTTGCCTGTTGAGAAAACAGCTCCCATGGTTTTTAGAAGGGTACAAGAAGGTCTGCAGAGTGTTTTGCAAGAAGTAAAAGAAAGTTGTCCAAAACCCCTAAAATTCGAATTGTTCTGGGAAAGGAAAATGCAGGAGAGTGGAAAGGTACTGTTTTCTCTCAGTTTGCAAGCTGCTTACAAAATACCAGTGTTGTGCAGCCTTTAGCTTTGCAGCGTCCTGTAGCAAGTGTCTCAAGTCACCTACATCTAAGCATATTCCTTTTTCACAATCTCTCACAAGGAGAAACTCTGCCTGCTGAGAAAACATCTCCCATGGTGTTTTAGAAGGTACAAGAAGGTCTGCAGAGTGTTTTGCAAGAAGTAAAAGAAAGTTGTCCAAAACCCCTAAAATTCGAATTGTTCTGGGAAAGAAAAAAGCAGGAGAGTGGAAAGGTACTGTTTTCTCTCAGTTTGCAAGCTGCTTACAAAATGTCAGTGTTTTGCAGCCTTTAGCTTTGCAGCGTCCTGTAGCAAGTGTCTCAAGTCACCTACATCTAAGCATATTCCTTTTTCACAATGTCTCGCAAGGAGAAACTCTGCCTGCTGAAAAAACATCTCCCATGGTGTTTTAGAAGGTACAAGAAGCTCTGCAGAGTGTTTTGCAAGAAGTACAAGAAAGTTGTCCAAAACCCCTAAAATTCGAATTGTTCTGGGAAAGAAAAAAGCAGGAGAGTGGAAAGGTACTGTTTTCTCTCAGTTTGCAAGCTGCTTACAAAATGTCAGTGTTTTGCAGCCTTTAGCTTTGCAGCGTCCTGTAGCAAGTGTCTCAAGTCACCTACATCTAAGCATATTCCTTTTTCACAATCTCTCACAAGGAGAAACTCTGCCTGCTGAGAAAACATCTCCCATGGTGTTTTAGAAGGTACAAGAAGGTCTGCAGAGTGTTTTGCAAGAAGTAAAAGAAAGTTGTCCAAAACCCCTAAAATTCGAATTGTACTGGGAAAGGAAAATGCAGGAGAGTGCAGGGGTAGTGTTTTCTATCAGTTTGCAAACTGTGCCACAATGCAAGTGTTGTGCAGCCTTTACCTTTGCACTGCACTGTAGCAAGTGCCTCTAGCCACCTACATCTAAGCAAATACCTTTTTCACTGTATCTCCAAAGGAGAATCTTTTCCTGTTGAGAAAACAGCTCCCATGGTTTTTAAAATGGTACAAGAAGGTCTGCAGAGTGTTTTGCAAGAAGTACAAGAAAGTTGTCCAAAAGCCCTAAAATTCGAATTGTACTGGGAAAGGAAAATGCAGGAGAGTGGAAAGGTACTGTTTTCTCTCAGTGTGCAAGCTGCTTACAAAATGCCAGTGTTTTGCAGCCTTTAGCTTTGCAGCGTCCTGTAGCAAGTGTCTCTAGTCACCTACATCTAAGCATATTTCTTTTTCACAATGTCTCGCAAGTAGAAACTTTGCCTGCTGAGAAAACATCTCCCATGGTGTTTTAGAAGGTACAAGAAGGTCTGCAGAGTGTTTTGCAAGAAGTAAAAGAAAGTTGTCCAAAACCCCTTCGATTTGAATTTCGCTGGGAAAGGAAAATGCAGGAGAGTGCAGGGGTACTGTTTTCTATCAGTTTGCAAACTGTGCCACAATGCAAGTGTTGTGCAGCCTTTACCTTTGCAGTGCACTGTAGCAAGTGCCTCTAGCCACCTACATCTAAGCAAATACCTTTTTCACTGTATCTCCAAAGGAGAATCTTTGCCTGTTGAGAAAACAGCTCCCATGGTTTTTAAAAGGGTACAAGAAGGTCTGCAGAGTGTTTTGCAAGAAGTAAAAGAAAGTTGTCCAAAACCCCTAAAATTCGAATTGTACTGGGAAAGGAAAATGCAGGAGAGTGGAAAGGTACTGTTTTCTCTCAGTTTGCAAGCTGCTTACAAAATGTCAGTGTTTTGCAGCCTTTAGCTTTGCAGCGTCCTGTAGCAAGTGTCTCAAGTCACCTACATCTAAGCATATTCCTTTTTCACAATGTCTCGCAAGGAGAAACTCTGCCTGCTGAGAAAACATCTCCCATGGTGTTTTAGAAGGTACAAGAAGTTCTGCAGAGTGTTTTGCAAGAAGTACAAGAAAGTTGTCCAAAACCCCTAAAATTCGAATTGTACTGGGAAAGGAAAATGCAGGAGAGTGGAAAGGTACTGTTTTCTATCAGTTTGCAAACTGTGCCACAATGCAAGTGTTGTGCAGCCTTTACCTTTGCAGTGCACTGTAGCAAGTGCCTCTAGCCACCTACATCTAAGCAAATACCTTTTTCACTGTATCTCCAAAGGAGAATCTTTGCCTGTTAATAAAACAGCTCCCATGGTTTTTAAAAGGGTACAAGAAGGTCTGCAGAGTGTTTTGCAAGAAGTACAAGAAAGTTGTCCAAAACCCCTAAAATTCGAATTGTACTGGGAAAGGAAAATGCAGGAGAGTGGAAAGGTACTGTTTTCTCTCAGTTTGCAAGCTGCTTACAAAATGTCAGTGTTTTGCAGCCTTTAGCTTTGCAGCGTCCTGTAGCAAGTGTCTCTAGTCACATACATCTAAGCATATTCCTTTTTCACAATGTCTCGCAAGGAGAAACTCTGCCTGCTGAGAAAACATCTCCCATGGTGTTTTAGAAGGTAGAAGAAGGTCTGCAGAGTGTTTTGCAAGAAGTACAAGAAAGTTGTCCAAAACCCCTAAAATTCGAATTGTACTGGGAAAGGAAAATGCAGGAGAGTGGAAAGGTACTGTTTTCTCTCAGTTTGCAAGCTGCTTACAAAATGTCAGTGTTTTGCAGGCTTTAGCTTTGCAGCGTCCTGTAGCAAGTGTCTCTAGTCACCTACATCTAAGCAAATTCCTTTTTCACAATGTCTCGCAAGGAGAAACTCTGCCTGCTGAGAAAATATCTCCCATGGTGTTTTAGAAGGTACAAGAAGGTCTGCAGAGTGTTTTGCAAGAAGTAAAAGAAAGTTTTCCAAAACCCCTAAAATTCGAATTGTACTGGGAAAGGAAAATGCAGGAGAGTGGAAAGGTACTGTTTTCTATCAGTTTGCAAGCTGCTTACAAAATGTCAGTGTTTTGCAGCCTTTAGCTTTGCAGCGTCCTGTAGCAAGTGTCTCTAGTCACCTACATCTAAGCAAATTCCTTTTTCACAATGTCTCGCAAGGAGAAACTCTGCCTGCTGAGAAAACATCTCCCATAGTGTTTTAGAAGGTACAAGAAGGTCTGCAGAGTGTTTTGCAAGAAGTAAAAGAAAGTTGTCCAAAACCCCTAAAATTCGAATTGTACTGGGAAAGGAAAATGCAGGAGAGTGGAAAGGTACTGTTTTCTATCAGTTTGCAAACTGTGCCACAATGCCAGTGTTGTGCAGCCTTTAGCTTTGCAGCGTCCTGTAGCAAGTGTCTCTAGTCACCTACATCTAAGCAAATTCCTTTTTCACAATGTCTCGCAAGGAGAAACTCTGCCTGCTGAGAAAACATCTCCCATAGTGTTTTAGAAGGTACAAGAAGGTCTGCAGAGTGTTTTGCAAGAAGTAAAAGAAAGTTGTCCAAAACCCCTAAAATTCGAATTGTACTGGGAAAGGAAAATGCAGGAGAGTGGAAAGGTACTGTTTTCTCTCAGTTTGCAAGCTGCTTACAAAATGTCAGTGTTTTGCAGCCTTTAGCTTTGCAGCGTCCTGTAGCAAGTGTCTCTAGTCACCTACATCTAAGCATATTCCTTTTTAACAATGTCTCGCAAGGAGAAACTCTGCCTGCTGAGAAAACATCTCCCATGGTGTTTTAGAAGGTACAAGAAGGTCTGCAGAGTGTTTTGCAAGAAGTAAAAGAAAGTTGTCCAAAACCCCTTCGATTTGAATTTCGCTGGGAAAGGAAAATGCAGGAGAGTGCAGGGGTACTGTTTTCTATCAGTTTGCAAACTGTGCCACAATGCAAGTGTTGTGCAGCCTTTACCTTTGCAGTGCACTGTAGCAAGTGCCTCTAGCCACCTACATCTAAGCAAATACCTTTTTCACTGTATCTCCAAAGGAGAATCTTTGCCTGTTGAGAAAACAGCTCCCATGGTTTTTAAAAGGGTACAAGAAGGTCTGCAGAGTGTTTTGCAAGAAGTAAAAGAAAGTTGTCCAAAACCCCTAAAATTCGAATTGTACTGGGAAAGGAAAATGCAGGAGAGTGGAAAGGTACTGTTTTCTCTCAGTTTGCAAGCTGCTTACAAAATGTCAGTGTTTTGCAGCCTTTAGCTTTGCAGCGTCCTGTAGCAAGTGTCTCAAGTCACCTACATCTAAGCATATTCCTTTTTCACAATGTCTCGCAAGGAGAAACTCTGCCTGCTGAGAAAACATCTCCCATGGTGTTTTAGAAGGTACAAGAAGGTCTGCAGAGTGTTTTGCAAGAAGTAAAAGAAAGTTGTCCAAAACCCCTAAAATTCGAATTGTTCTGGGAAAGGAAAATGCAGGAGAGTGGAAAGGTACTGTTTTCTCTCAGTTTGCAAGCTGCTTACAAAATACCAGTGTTGTGCAGCCTTTAGCTTTGCAGCGTCCTGTAGCAAGTGTCTCTAGTCACCTACATCTAAGCATATTCCTTTTTCGCAATATCTCGCAACGAGAAACTCTGCCTGCTGAGAAAACATCTCCCATGGTGTTTTAGAACGTAGAAGAAGGTCTGCAGAGTGTTTTGCAAGAAGTACAAGAAAGTTGTCCAAAACCCCTTCGATTTGAATTTCGCTGGGTAAAGGAAAATGCAGGAGAGTGCAGGGGTACTGTTTTCTATCAGTTTGCAAACTGTGCCACAATGCAAGTGTTGTGCAGCCTTTACCTTTGCAGTGCACTGTAGTAAGTGCCTTTAATCACCTACATCTAAGCCAATACCTTTTTCACTGTATCTCCAAAGGAGAATCTTTGCCTGTTGAGAAAACAGCTCCCATGGTTTTTAAAAGGGTACAAGAAGGTCTGCAGAGTGTTTTTCAAGAAGTACAAGAAAGTTGTCCAAAACCCCTAAAATTCGAATTGTACTGGGAAAGGAAAATGCAGGAGAGTGGAAAGGTACTGTTTTCTCTCAGTTTGCAAGCTGCTTACAAAATGCCAGTGTTGTGCAGCCTTTAGCTTTGCAGCGTCCTGTAGCAAGTGTCTCTAGTCACCTACATCTAAGCATATTCCTTTTTCACAATGTCTCGCAAGGAGAAACTCTGCCTGCTGAGAAAACATCTCCCATGGTGTTTTAGAAGGTACAAGAAGGTCTGCAGAGTGTTTTGCAAGAAGTACAAGAAAGTTGTCCAAAACCCCTAAAATTCGAATTGTACTGGGAAAGGAAAATGCAGGAGAGTGGAAAGGTACTGTTTTCTCTCAGTTTGCAAGCTGCTTACAAAATGTCAGTGTTTTGCAGCCTTTAGCTTTGCAGCGTCCTGTAGCAAGTGTCTCTAGTCACCTACATCTAACCATATTCCTTTTTCACAATGTCTCGCAATGAGAAACTTTGCCTGCTAAGAAAACATCTCCCATGGTGTTTTGGAAGGTACAAGAAGGTCTGCAGAGTGTTTTGCAAGAAGTAAAAGAAAGTTGTCCAAAACCCATAAAATTCGAATTGTACTGGGAAAGGAAAATGCAGGAGAGTGGAAAGGTACTGTTTTCTATCAGTTTGCAAACTGTGCCACAATGCAAGTGTTGTGCAGCCTTTAACTTTGCAGCGTCCTGTAGCAAGTGCCTCTAGCCACCTACATCTAAGCCAATACCTTTTTCACTGTATCTCCAAAGGAGAATCTTTGCCTGTTGAGAAAACAGCTCCCATGGTTTTTAGAAGGGTACAAGAAGGTCTGCAGAGTGTTTTCCAAGAAGTACAAGAAAGTTGTCCAAAACCCCTAAAATTCGAATTGTTCTGGGAAAGAAAAAAGCAGGAGAGTGGAAAGGTACTGTTTTCTCTCAGTTTGCAAGCTGCTTACAAAATGTCAGTGTTTTGCAGCCTTTAGCTTTGCAGCGTCCTGTAGCAAGTGTCTCAAGTCACCTACATCTAAGCATATTCCTTTTCACAATGTCTCACAAGGAGAAACTCTGCCTGCTGAGAAAACATCTCCCATGGTGTTTTAGAAGGTACAAGAAGGTCTGCAGAGTGTTTTGCAAGAAGTACAAGAAAGTTGTCCAAAACCCCTAAAATTCGAATTGTACTGGGAAAGGAAAATGCAGGAGAGTGCAGGGGTACTGTTTTCTATCAGTTTGCAAACTGTGCCACAATGCAAGTGTTGTGCAGCCTTTACCTTTGCACTGCACTGTAGCAAGTGCCTCTAGCCACCTACATCTAAGCAAATACCTTTTTCACTGTATCTCCAAAGGAGAATCTTTGCCTGTTGAGAAAACAGCTCCCATGGTTTTTAAAAGGGTACAAGAAGGTCTGCAGAGTGTTTTGCAAGAAGTAAAAGAAAGTTGTCCAAAACCCCTAAAATTCGAATTGTACTGGGAAAGGAAAATGCAGGAGAGTGGAAAGGTACTGTTTTCTCTCAGTTTGCAAGCTGCTTACAAAATGTCAGTGTTTTGCAGCCTTTAGCTTTGCAGCGTCCTGTAGCAAGTGTCTCTAGTCACCTACATCTAAGCAAATTCCTTTTTCACAATGTCTCGCAAGGAGAAACTCTGCCTGCTTAGAAAATATCTCCCATGGTGTTTTAGAAGGTACAAGAAGGTCTGCAGAGTGTTTTGCAAGAAGTACAAGAAAGTTGTCCAAAACCCCTAAAATTCGAATTGTTCTGGGAAAGGAAAATGCAGGAGAGTGGAAAGGTACTGTTTTCCCTCAGTTTGCAAGCTGCTTACAAAATGTCAGTGTTTTGCAGCCTTTAGCTTTGCAGCGTCCTGTAGCAAGTGTCTCTAGTCACCTACATTTAAGCATATTCCTTTTTCACAATGTCTCGCAAAGAAGAAACACTGCCTGCTGAGAAAACATCTCCCATGGTGTTTTAGAAGGTACAAGAAGGTCTGCAGAGTGTTTTGCAAGAAGTAAAAGAAAGTTGTCCAAAACCCCTAAAATTCGAATTGTACTGGGAAAGGAAAATGCAGGAGAGTGGAAAGGTACTGTTTTCTATCAGTTTGCAAACTGTGCCACAATGCCAGTGTTGTGCAGCCTTTAGCTTTGCAGCGTCCTGTAGCAAGTGTCTCTAGTCACCTACATCTAAGCAAATTCCTTTTTCACAATGTCTCGCAAGGAGAAACTCTGCCTGCTGAGAAAACATCTCCCATAGTGTTTTAGAAGGTACAAGAAGGTCTGCAGAGTGTTTTGCAAGAAGTAAAAGAAAGTTGTCCAAAACCCCTAAAATTCGAATTGTACTGGGAAAGGAAAATGCAGGAGAGTGGAAAGGTACTGTTTTCTCTCAGTTTGCAAGCTGCTTACAAAATGTCAGTGTTTTGCAGCCTTTAGCTTTGCAGCGTCCTGTAGCAAGTGTCTCTAGTCACCTACATCTAAGCATATTCCTTTTTAACAATGTCTCGCAAGGAGAAACTCTGCCTGCTGAGAAAACATCTCCCATGGTGTTTTAGAAGGTACAAGAAGGTCTGCAGAGTGTTTTGCAAGAAGTAAAAGAAAGTTGTCCAAAACCCCTTCGATTTGAATTTCGCTGGGAAAGGAAAATGCAGGAGAGTGCAGGGGTACTGTTTTCTATCAGTTTGCAAACTGTGCCACAATGCAAGTGTTGTGCAGCCTTTACCTTTGCACTGCACTGTAGCAAGTGCCTCTAGCCACCTACATCTAAGCAAATACCTTTTTCACTGTATCTCCAAAGGAGAATCTTTGCCTGTTGATAAAACAGCTCCCATGGTTTTTAAAAGGGTACAAGAAGGTCTGCAGAGTGTTTTGCAAGAAGTAAAAGAAAGTTGTCCAAAACCCCTAAAATTCGAATTGTACTGGTAAAGGAAACTGCAGGAGAGTGGAAAGGTACTGTTTTCTCTCAGTTTGCAAGCTGCTTACAAAATGTCAGTGTTTTGCAGCCTTTAGCTTTGCAGCGTCCTGTAGCAAGTGTCTCAAGTCACCTACATCTAAGCATATTCCTTTTTCACAATGTCTCGCAAGGAGAAACTCTGCCTGCTGAGAAAACATCTCCCATGGTGTTTTAGAAGGTACAAGAAGGTCTGCAGAGTGTTTTGCAAGAAGTAAAAGAAAGTTGTCCAAAACCCCTAAAATTCGAATTGTACTGGGAAAGGAAAATGCAGGAGAGTGGAAAGGTACTGTTTTCTCTCAGTTTGCAAGCTGCTTACAAAATGTCAGTGTTTTGCAGCCTTTAGCTTTGCAGCGTCCTGTAGCAAGTGTCTCTAGTCACCTACATTTAACCATATTCCTTTTTCACAATGTCTCGCAATGAGAAACTTTGCCTGCTAAGAAAACATCTCCCATGGTGTTTTAGAAGGTACAAGAAGGTCTGCAGAGTGTTTTGCAAGAAGTAAAAGAAAGTTGTCCAAAACCCATAAAATTCGAATTGTACTGGGAAAGGAAAATGCAGGAGAGTGGAAAGGTACTGTTTTCTATCAGTTTGCAAACTGTGCCACAATGCAAGTGTTGTGCAGCCTTTAGCTTTGCAGCGTCCTGTAGCAAGTGCCTCTAGCCACCTACATCTAAGCCAATACCTTTTTCACTGTATCTCCAAAGGAGAATCTTTGCCTGTTGAGAAAACTGCTCCCATGGTTTTTAGAAGGGTACAAGAAGGTCTGCAGAGTGTTTTCCAAGAAGTACAAGAAAGTTGTCCAAAACCCCTAAAATTCGAATTGTTCTGGGAAAGAAAAAAGCAGGAGAGTGGAAAGGTACTGTTTTCTCTCAGTTTGCAAGCTGCTTACAAAATGTCAGTGTTTTGCAGCCTTTAGCTTTGCAGCGTCCTGTAGCAAGTGTCTCAAGTCACCTACATCTAAGCATATTCCTTTTTCACAATGTCTCACAAGGAGAAACTCTGCCTGCTGAGAAAACATCTCCCATGGTGTTTTAGAAGGTACAAGAAGGTCTGCAGAGTGTTTTGCAAGAAGTAAAAGAAAGTTGTCCAAAACCCCTAAAATTCGAATTGTACTGGGAAAGGAAAATGCAGGAGAGTGGAAAGGTACTGTTTTCTCTCAGTTTGCAAGCTGCTTACAAAATACCAGTGTTGTGCAGCCTTTAGCTTTGCAGCGTCCTGTAGCAAGTGTCTCTAGTCACCTACATCTAAGCATATTCCTTTTTCACAATGTCTCGCAAGGAGAAACTCTGCCTGCTGAGAAAACATCTCCCATGGTGTTTTAGAAGGTACAAGAAGGTCTGCAGAGTGTTTTGCAAGAAGTACAAGAAAGTTGTCCAAAACCCCTAAAATTCGAATTGTTCTGGGAAAGAAAAAAGCAGGAGAGTGGAAAGGTACTGTTTTCTCTCAGTTTGCAAGCTGCTTACAAAATGTCAGTGTTTTGCAGCCTTTAGCTTTGCAGCGTCCTGTAGCAAGTGTCTCAAGTCACCTACATCTAAGCATATTCCTTTTTCACAATCTCTCACAAGGAGAAACTCTGCCTGCTGAGAAAACATCTCCCATGGTGTTTTAGAAGGTACAAGAAGGTCTGCAGAGTGTTTTGCAAGAAGTAAAAGAAAGTTGTCCAAAACCCCTAAAATTCGAATTGTACTGGGAAAGGAAAATGCAGGAGAGTGCAGGGGTAGTGTTTTCTATCAGTTTGCAAACTGTGCCACAATGCAAGTGTTGTGCAGCCTTTACCTTTGCACTGCACTGTAGCAAGTGCCTCTAGCCACCTACATCTAAGCAAATACCTTTTTCACTGTATCTCCAAAGGAGAATCTTTGCCTGTTGAGAAAACAGCTCCCATGGTTTTTAAAAGGGTACAAGAAGGTCTGCAGAGTGTTTTGCAAGAAGTACAAGAAAGTTGTCCAAAACCCCTAAAATTCGAATTGTACTGGGAAAGGAAAATGCAGGAGAGTGGAAAGGTACTGTTTTCTCTCAGTTTGCAAGCTGCTTACAAAATGCCAGTGTTGTGCAGCCTTTAGCTTTGCAGCGTCCTGTAGCAAGTGTCTCTAGTCACCTACATCTAAGCATATTCCTTTTTCACAATGTCTCGCAAGGAGAAACTCTGCCTGCTGAGAAAACATCTCCCATGGTGTTTTAGAAGGTACAAGAAGGTCTGCAGAGTGTTTTGCAAGAAGTACAAGAAAGTTGTCCAAAACCCCTAAAATTCGAATTGTACTGGGAAAGGAAAATGCAGGAGAGTGGAAAGGTACTGTTTTCTCTCAGTTTGCAAGCTGCTTACAAAATGCCAGTGTTGTGCAGCCTTTAGCTTTGCAGCGTCCTGTAGCAAGTGTCTCTAGTCACCTACATCTAATCATATTCCTTTTTAACAATGTCTCGCAAGGAGAAACTCTGCCTGCTGAGAAAACATCTCCCATGGTGTTTTAGAAGGTACAAGAAGGTCTGCAGAGTGTTTTGCAAGAAGTAAAAGAAAGTTGTCCAAAACCCATAAAATTCGAATTGTACTGGGAAAGGAAAATGCAGGAGAGTGGAAAGGTACTGTTTTCTATCAGTTTGCAAACTGTGCCACAATGCAAGTGTTGTGCAGCCTTTAGCTTTGCAGCGTCCTGTAGCAAGTGCCTCTAGCCACCTACATCTAAGCCAATACCTTTTTCACTGTATCTCCAAAGGAGAATCTTTGCCTGTTGAGAAAACAGCTCCCATGGTTTTTAGAAGGGTACAAGAAGGTCTGCAGAGTGTTTTCCAAGAAGTACAAGAAAGTTGTCCAAAACCCCTAAAATTCGAATTGTTCTGGGAAAGAAAAAAGCAGGAGAGTGGAAAGGTACTGTTTTCTCTCAATTTGCAAGCTGCTTACAAAATGTCAGTGTTTTGCAGCCTTTAGCTTTGCAGCGTCCTGTAGCAAGTGTCTCAAGTCACCTACATCTAAGCATATTCCTTTTTCACAATGTCTCACAAGGAGAAACTCTGCCTGCTGAGAAAACATCTCCCATGGTGCTTTAGAAGGTACAAGAAGGTCTGCAGAGTGTTTTGCAAGAAGTAAAAGAAAGTTGTCCAAAACCCCTAAAATTCGAATTGTACTGGGAAAGGAAAATGCAGGAGAGTGGAAAGGTACTGTTTTCTCTCAGTTTGCAAGCTGCTTACAAAATACCAGTGTTGTGCAGCCTTTAGCTTTGCAGCGTCCTGTAGCAAGTGTCTCTAGTCACCTACATCTAAGCATATTCCTTTTTCACAATGTCTCGCAAGGAGAAACTCTGCCTGCTGAGAAAACATCTCCCATGGTGTTTTAGAAGGTACAAGAAGGTCTGCAGAGTGTTTTGCAAGAAGTACAAGAAAGTTGTCCAAAACCCCTAAAATTCGAATTGTTCTGGGAAAGAAAAAAGCAGGAGAGTGGAAAGGTACTGTTTTCTATCAGTTTGCAAGCTGCTTACAAAATGTCAGTGTTTTGCAGCCTTTAGCTTTGCAGCGTCCTGTAGCAAGTGTCTCAAGTCACCTACATCTAAGCATATTCCTTTTTCACAATCTCTCACAAGGAGAAACTCTGCCTGCTGAGAAAACATCTCCCATGGTGTTTTAGAAGGTACAAGAAGGTCTGCAGAGTGTTTTGCAAGAAGTAAAAGAAAGTTGTCCAAAACCCCTAAAATTCGAATTGTACTGGGAAAGGAAAATGCAGGAGAGTGCAGGGGTAGTGTTTTCTATCAGTTTGCAAACTGTGCCACAATGCAAGTGTTGTGCAGCCTTTACCTTTGCACTGCACTGTAGCAAGTGCCTCTAGCCACCTACATCTAAGCAAATACCTTTTTCACTGTATCTCCAAAGGAGAATCTTTGCCTGTTGAGAAAACAGCTCCCATGGTTTTTAAAAGGGTACAAGAAGGTCTGCAGAGTGTTTTGCAAGAAGTACAAGAAAGTTGTCCAAAACCCCTAAAATTCGAATTGTACTGGGAAAGGAAAATGCAGGAGAGTGGAAAGGTACTGTTTTCTCTCAGTTTGCAAGCTGCTTACAAAATGCCAGTGTTGTGCAGCCTTTAGCTTTGCAGCGTCCTGTAGCAAGTGTCTCTAGTCACCTACATCTAAGCATATTCCTTTTTCACAATGTCTCGCAAGGAGAAACTCTGCCTGCTGAGAAAACATCTCCCATGGTGTTTTAGAAGGTACAAGAAGGTCTGCAGAGTGTTTTGCAAGAAGTACAAGAAAGTTGTCCAAAACCCCTAAAATTCGAATTGTTCTGGGAAAGGAAAATGCAGGAGAGTGGAAAGGTACTGTTTTCTCTCAGTTTGCAAGCTGCTTACAAAATGTCAGTGTTTTGCAGCCTTTAGCTTTGCAGCGTCCTGTAGCAAGTGTCTCTAGTCACCTACATTTAACCATATTCCTTTTTCACAATGTCTCGCAATGAGAAACTTTGCCTGCTAAGAAAACATCTCCCATGGTGTTTTAGAAGGTACAAGAAGGTCTGCAGAGTGTTTTGCAAGAAGTAAAAGAAAGTTGTCCAAAACCCATAAAATTCGAATTGTACTGGGAAAGGAAAATGCAGGAGAGTGGAAAGGTACTGTTTTCTATCAGTTTGCAAACTGTGCCACAATGCAAGTGTTGTGCAGCCTTTAGCTTTGCAGCGTCCTGTAGCAAGTGCCTCTAGCCACCTACATCTAAGCCAATACCTTTTTCACTGTATCTCCAAAGGAGAATCTTTGCCTGTTGAGAAAACAGCTCCCATGGTTTTTAGAAGGGTACAAGAAGGTCTGCAGAGTGTTTTCCAAGAAGTACAAGAAAGTTGTCCAAAACCCCTAAAATTCGAATTGTTCTGGGAAAGAAAAAAGCAGGAGAGTGGAAAGGTACTGTTTTCTCTCAGTTTGCAAGCTGCTTACAAAATGTCAGTGTTTTGCAGCCTTTAGCTTTGCAGCGTCCTGTAGCAAGTGTCTCAAGTCACCTACATCTAAGCATATTCCTTTTTCACAATGTCTCACAAGGAGAAACTCTGCCTGCTGAGAAAACATCTCCCATGGTGTTTTAGAAGGTACAAGAAGGTCTGCAGAGTGTTTTGCAAGAAGTACAAGAAAGTTGTCCAAAACCCCTAAAATTCGAATTGTACTGGGAAAGGAAAATGCAGGATAGTGCAGGGGTACTGTTTTCTATCAGTTTGCAAACTGTGCCACAATGCAAGTGTTGTGCAGCCTTTAGCTTTGCAGCGTCCTGTAGCAAGTGCCTCTAGCCACCTACATCTAAGCAAATACCTTTTTCACTGTATCTCCAAAGGAGAAACTCTGCCTGCTTAGAAAATATCTCCCATGGTGTTTTAGAAGGTACAAGAAGGTCTGCAGAGTGTTTTGCAAGAAATAAAAGAAAGTTGTCCAAAACCCCTAAAATTCGAATTGTTCTGGGAAAGGAAAATGCAGGAGAGTGGAAAGGTACTGTTTTCCCTCAGTTTGCAAGCTGCTTACAAAATGTCAGTGTTTTGCAGCCTTTAGCTTTGCAGCGTCCTGTAGCAAGTGTCTCTAGTCACCTACATTTAAGCATATTCCTTTTTCACAATGTCTCGCAAAGAAGAAACACTGCCTGCTGAGAAAACATCTCCCATGGTGTTTTAGAAGGTACAAGAAGGTCTGCAGAGTGTTTTGCAAGAAGTAAAAGAAAGTTGTCCAAAACCCCTAAAATTCGAATTGTACTGGGAAAGGAAAATGCAGGAGAGTGGAAAGGTACTGTTTTCTATCAGTTTGCAAACTGTGCCACAATGCCAGTGTTGTGCAGCCTTTAGCTTTGCAGCGTCCTGTAGCAAGTGTCTCTAGTCACCTACATCTAAGCATATTCCTTTTTCACAATGTCTCACAAGGAGAAACTCTGCCTGCTGAGAACACATCTCCCATGGTGTTTTAGAAGGTACAAGAAGGTCTGCAGAGTGTTTTGCAAGAAGTACAAGAAAGTTGTCCAAAACCCCTTCGATTTGAATTTCGCTGGGAAAGGAAAATGCAGGAGAGTGCAGGGGTACTGTTTTCTATCAGTTTGCAAACTGTGCCACAATGCAAGTGTTGTGCAGCCTTTACCTTTGCAGTGCACTGTAGCAAGTGCCTCTAGCCACCTACATCTAAGCAAATACCTTTTTCACTGTATCTCCAAAGGAGAATCTTTGCCTGTTGATAAAAGAGCTCCCATGGTTTTTAAAAGGGTACAAGAAGGTCTGCAGAGTGTTTTGCAAGAAGTAAAAGAAAGTTGTCCAAAACCCCTAAAATTCGAATTGTACTGGGAAAGGAAAATGCAGGAGAGTGGAAAGGTACTGTTTTCTCTCAGTTTGCAAGCTGCTTACAAAATGTCAGTGTTTTGCAGCCTTTAGCTTTGCAGCGTCCTGTAGCAAGTGTCTCTAGTCACCTACATCTAAGCATATTCCTTTTTCACAATGTCTCGCAAGGAGAAACTCTGCCTGCTGAGAAAACATCTCCCATGGTGTTTTAGAAGGTACAAGAAGGTCTGCAGAGTGTTTTGCAAGAAGTAAAAGAAAGTTGTCCAAAACCCCTAAAATTCGAATTGTACTGGGAAAGGAAAATGCAGGAGAGTGGAAAGGTACTGTTTTCTCTCAGTTTGCAAGCTGCTTACAAAATGTCAGTGTTTTGCAGCCTTTAGCTTTGCAGCGTCCTGTAGCAAGTGTCTCTAGTCACCTACATTTAACCATATTCCTTTTTCACAATGTCTCGCAATGAGAAACTTTGCCTGCTAAGAAAACATCTCCCATGGTGTTTTAGAAGGTACAAGAAGGTCTGCAGAGTGTTTTGCAAGAAGTAAAAGAAAGTTGTCCAAAACCCATAAAATTCGAATTGTACTGGGAAAGGAAAATGCAGGAGAGTGGAAAGGTACTGTTTTCTATCAGTTTGCAAACTGTGCCACAATGCAAGTGTTGTGCAGCCTTTAGCTTTGCAGCGTCCTGTAGCAAGTGCCTCTAGCCACCTACATCTAAGCCAATACCTTTTTCACTGTATCTCCAAAGGAGAATCTTTGCCTGTTGAGAAAACAGCTCCCATGGTTTTTAGAAGGGTACAAGAAGGTCTGCAGAGTGTTTTCCAAGAAGTACAAGAAAGTTGTCCAAAACCCCTAAAATTCGAATTGTTCTGGGAAAGAAAAAAGCAGGAGAGTGGAAAGGTACTGTTTTCTCTCAGTTTGCAAGCTGCTTACAAAATGTCAGTGTTTTGCAGCATTTAGCTTTGCAGCGCCCTGTAGCAAGTGTCTCAAGTCACCTACATCTAAGCATATTCCTTTTTCACAATGTCTCACAAGGAGAAACTCTGCCTGCTGAGAAAACATCTCCCATGGTGCTTTAGAAGGTACAAGAAGGTCTGCAGAGTGTTTTGCAAGAAGTAAAAGAAAGTTGTCCAAAACCCCTAAAATTCGAATTGTACTGGGAAAGGAAAATGCAGGAGAGTGGAAAGGTACTGTTTTCTATCAGTTTGCAAGCTGCTTACAAAATGCCAGTGTTGTGCAGCCTTTAGCTTTGCAGCGTCCTGTAGCAAGTGTCTCTAGTCACCTACATCTAAGCATATTCCTTTTTCACAATGTCTCGCAAGGAGAAACTCTGCCTGCTGAGAAAACATCTCCCATGGTGTTTTAGAAGGTACAAGAAGGTCTGCAGAGTGTTTTGCAAGAAGTAAAAGAAAGTTGTCCAAAACCCCTAAAATTCGAATTGTTCTGGGAAAGAAAAAAGCAGGAGAGTGGAAAGGTACTGTTTTCTCTCAGTTTGCAAGCTGCTTACAAAATGTCAGTGTTTTCCAGCCTTTAGCTTTGCAGCGTCCTGTAGCAAGTGTCTCAAGTCACCTACATCTAAGCATATTCCTTTTTCACAATCTCTCACAAGGAGAAACTCTGCCTGCTGAGAAAACATCTCCCATGGTGTTTTAGAAGGTACAAGAAGGTCTGCAGAGTGTTTTGCAAGAAGTAAAAGAAAGTTGTCCAAAACCCCTTCGATTTGAATTTCGCTGGGAAAGGAAAATGCAGGAGAGTGCAGGGGTACTGTTTTCTATCAGTTTGCAAACTGTGCCACAATGCAAGTGTTGTGCAGCCTTTACCTTTGCAGTGCACTGTAGCAAGTGCCTCTAGCCACCTACATCTAAGCAAATACCTTTTTCACTGTATCTCCAAAGGAGAATCTTTGCCTGTTGAGAAAACAGCTCCCATGGTTTTTAAAAGGGTACAAGAAGGTCTGCAGAGTGTTTTGCAAGAAGTAAAAGAAAGTTGTCCAAAACCCCTAAAATTCGAATTGTACTGGGAAAGGAAAATGCAGGAGAGTGGAAAGGTACTGTTTTCTCTCAGTGTGCAAGCTGCTTACAAAATGCCAGTGTTTTGCAGCCTTTAGCTTTGCAGCGTCCTGTAGCAAGTGTCTCTAGTCACCTACATCTAAGCATATTCCTTTTTCACAATGTCTCGCAAGGAGAAACTTTGCCTGCTGAGAAAACATCTCCCATGGTGTTTTAGAAGGTACAAGAAGGTCTGCAGAGTGTTTTGCAAGAAGTAAAAGAAAGTTGTCCAAAACCCCTTCGATTTGAATTTCGCTGGGAAAGGAAAATGCAGGAGAGTGCAGGGGTACTGTTTTCTATCAGTTTGCAAACTGTGCCACAATGCAAGTGTTGTGCAGCCTTTACCTTTGCAGTGCACTGTAGCAAGTGCCTCTAGCCACCTACATCTAAGCAAATACCTTTTTCACTGTATCTCCAAAGGAGAATCTTTGCCTGTTGAGAAAACAGCTCCCATGGTTTTTAAAAGGGTACAAGAAGGTCTGCAGAGTGTTTTGCAAGAAGTAAAAGAAAGTTGTCCAAAACCCCTAAAATTCGAATTGTACTGGGAAAGGAAAATGCAGGAGAGTGGAAAGGTACTGTTTTCTCTCAGTTTGCAAGCTGCTTACAAAATGTCAGTGTTTTGCAGCCTTTAGCTTTGCAGCGTCCTGTAGCAAGTGTCTCTAGTCACCTACATCTAAGCATATTCCTTTTTCACAATGTCTCGCAAGGAGAAACTCTGCCTGCTGAGAAAACATCTCCCATGGTGTTTTAGAAGGTACAAGAAGTTCTGCAGAGTGTTTTGCAAGAAGTACAAGAAAGTTGTCCAAAACCCCTAAAATTCGAATTGTACTGGGAAAGGAAAATGCAGGAGAGTGGAAAGGTACTGTTTTCTATCAGTTTGCAAACTGTGCCACAATGCAAGTGTTGTGCAGCCTTTAACTTTGCAGCGTCCTGTAGCAAGTGCCTCTAGCCACCTACATCTAAGCAAATACCTTTTTCACTGTATCTCCAAAGGAGAATTTTTGCCTGTTGATAAAACAGCTCCCATGGTTTTTAAAAGGGTACAAGAAGGTCTGCAGAGTGTTTTGCAAGAAGTAAAAGAAAGTTGTCCAAAACCCCTAAAATTCGAATTGTTCTGGGAAAGGAAAATGCAGGAGAGTGGAAAGGTACTGTTTTCTCTCAGTTTGCAAGCTGCTTACAAAATGTCAGTGTTTTGCAGCCTTTAGCTTTGCAGCGTCCTGTAGCAAGTGTCTCTAGTCACCTACATCTAAGCATATTCCTTTTTCACAATGTCTCGCAAGGAGAAACTCTGCCTGCTGAGAAAACATCTCCCATGGTGTTTTAGAAGGTAGAAGAAGGTCTGCAGAGTGTTTTGCAAGAAGTACAAGAAAGTTGTCCAAAACCCCTAAAATTCGAATTGTACTGTGAAAGGAAAATGCAGGAGAGTGGAAAGGTACTGTTTTCTCTCAGTTTGCAAGCTGCTTACAAAATGTCAGTGTTTTGCAGCCTTTAGCTTTGCAGCGTCCTGTAGCAAGTGTCTCTAGTCACCTACATCTAAGCAAATTCCTTTTTCACAATGTCTCGCAAGGAGAAACTCTGCCTGCTGAGAAAATATCTCCCATGGTGTTTTAGAAGGTACAACAAGGTCTGCAGAGTGTTTTGCAAGAAGTAAAAGAAAGTTTTCCAAAACCCCTAAAATTCGAATTGTACTGGGAAAGGAAAATGCAGGAGAGTGGAAAGGTACTGTTTTCTATCAGTTTGCAAGCTGCTTACAAAATGTCAGTGTTTTGCAGCCTTTAGCTTTGCAGCGTCCTGTAGCAAGTGTCTCTAGTCACCTACATCTAAGCAAATTCCTTTTTCACAATGTCTCGCAAGGAGAAACTCTGCCTGCTGAGAAAACATCTCCCATAGTGTTTTAGAAGGTACAAGAAGGTCTGCAGAGTGTTTTGCAAGAAGTAAAAGAAAGTTGTCCAAAACCCCTAAAATTCGAATTGTACTGGGAAAGGAAAATGCAGGAGAGTGGAAAGGTACTGTTTTCTATCAGTTTGCAAACTGTGCCACAATGCCAGTGTTGTGCAGCCTTTAGCTTTGCAGCGTCCTGTAGCAAGTGTCTCTAGTCACCTACATCTAAGCAAATTCCTTTTTCACAATGTCTCGCAAGGAGAAACTCTGCCTGCTGAAAAAACATCTCCCATAGTGTTTTAGAAGGTACAAGAAGGTCTGCAGAGTGTTTTGCAAGAAGTAAAAGAAAGTTGTCCAAAACCCCTAAAATTCGAATTGTACTGGGAAAGGAAAATGCAGGAGAGTGGAAAGGTACTGTTTTCTCTCAGTTTGCAAGCTGCTTACAAAATGTCAGTGTTTTGCAGCCTTTAGCTTTGCAGCGTCCTGTAGCAAGTGTCTCAAGTCACCTACATCTAAGCATATTCCTTTTTCACAATGTCTCGTAAGGAGAAACTCTGCCTGCTGAGAAAACATCTCCCATGGTGTTTTAGAAGGTACAAGAAGGTCTGCAGAGTGTTTTGCAAGAAGTAAAAGAAAGTTGTCCAAAAGCCCTAAAATTCGAATTGTTCTGGGAAAGGAAAATGCAGGAGAGTGGAAAGGTACTGTTTTCTCTCAGTTTGCAAGCTGGTTACAAAATACCAGTGTTGTGCAGCCTTTAGCTTTGCAGCGTCCTGTAGCAAGTGTCTCTAGTCACCTACATCTAAGCATATTCCTTTTTCGCAATATCTCGCAACGAGAAACTCTGCCTGCTGAGAAAACATCTCCCATGGTGTTTTAGAACGTAGAAGAAGGTCTGCAGAGTGTTTTGCAAGAAGTACAAGAAAGTTGTCCAAAACCCCTTCGATTTGAATTTCGCTGGGTAAAGGAAAATGCAGGAGAGTGCAGGGGTACTGTTTTCTATCAGTTTGCAAACTGTGCCACAATGCAAGTGTTGTGCAGCCTTTACCTTTGCAGTGCACTGTAGTAAGTGCCTTTAATCACCTACATCAGAGTCAATACCTTTTTCACTGTATCTCCAAAGGAGAATCTTTGCCTGTTGAGAAAACAGCTCCCATGGTTTTTAAAAGGGTACAAGAAGGTCTGCAGAGTGTTTTTCAAGAAGTACAAGAAAGTTGTCCAAAACCCCTAAAATTCGAATTGTACTGGGAAAGGAAAATGCAGGAGAGTGGAAAGGTACTGTTTTCTCTCAGTTTGCAAGCTGCTTACAAAATGCCAGTGTTGTGCAGCCTTTAGCTTTGCAGCGTCCTGTAGCAAGTGTCTCTAGTCACCTACATCTAAGCATATTCCTTTTTCACAATGTCTCGCAAGGAGAAACTCTGCCTGCTGAGAAAACATCTCCCATGGTGTTTTAGAAGGTACAAGAAGGTCTGCAGAGTGTTTTGCAAGAAGTACAAGAAAGTTGTCCAAAACCCCTAAAATTCGAATTGTACTGGGAAAGGAAAATGCAGGAGAGTGGAAAGGTACTGTTTTCTCTCAGTTTGCAAGCTGCTTACAAAATGTCAGTGTTTTGCAGCCTTTAGCTTTGCAGCGTCCTGTAGCAAGTGTCTCTAGTCACCTACATTTAACCATATTCCTTTTTCACAATGTCTCGCAATGAGAAACTTTGCCTGCTAAGAAAACATCTCCCATGGTGTTTTAGAAGGTACAAGAAGGTCTGCAGAGTGTTTTGCAACAAGTACAAGAAAGTTGTCCAAAACCCATAAAATTCGAATTGTACTGGGAAAGGAAAATGCAGGAGAGTGGAAAGGTACTGTTTTCTATCAGTTTGCAAACTGTGCCACAATGCAAGTGTTGTGCAGCCTTTAACTTTGCAGCGTCCTGTAGCAAGTGCCTCTAGCCACCTACATCTAAGCCAATACCTTTTTCACTGTATCTCCAAAGGAGAATCTTTGCCTGTTGAGAAAACAGCTCCCATGGTTTTTAGAAGGGTACAAGAACGTCTGCAGAGTGTTTTCCAAGAAGTACAAGAAAGTTGTCCAAAACCCCTAAAATTCGAATTGTTCTGGGAAAGAAAAAAGCAGGAGAGTGGAAAGGTACTGTTTTCTCTCAGTTTGCAAGCTGCTTACAAAATGTCAGTGTTTTGCAGCCTTTAGCTTTGCAGCGTCCTGTAGCAAGTGTCTCAAGTCACCTACATCTAAGCATATTCCTTTTTCACAATGTCTCACAAGGAGAAACTCTGCCTGCTGAGAAAACATCTCCCATGGTGTTTTAGAAGGTACAAGAAGGTCTGCAGAGTGTTTTGCAAGAAGTACAAGAAAGTTGTCCAAAACCCCTAAAATTCGAATTGTACTGGGAAAGGAAAATACAGGAGAGTGCAGGGGTACTGTTTTCTATCAGTTTGCAAACTGTGCCACAATGCAAGTGTTGTGCAGCCTTTACCTTTGCAGTGCACTGTAGCAAGTGCCTCTAGCCACCTACATCTAAGCAAATACCCTTTTCTCTCTATCTCCAAAGGAGAATCTTTGCCTGTTGAGAAGACAGCTCCCATGGTTTTTAAAAGGGTACAAGAAGGTCTGCAGAGTGTTTTGCAAGAAGTAAAAGAAAGTTGTCCAAAACCCCTAAAATTCGAATTGTACTGGGAAAGGAAAATGCAGGAGAGTGGAAAGGTACTGTTTTCTCTCAGTTTGCAAGCTGCTTACAAAATGTCAGTGTTTTGCAGCCTTTAGCTTTGCAGCGTCCTGTAGCAAGTGTCTCTAGTCACCTACATCTAAGCAAATTCCTTTTTCACAATGTCTCGCAAGGAGAAACTCTGCCTGCTTAGAAAATATCTCCCATGGTGTTTTAGAAGGTACAAGAAGGTCTGCAGAGTGTTTTGCAAGAAGTACAAGAAAGTTGTCCAAAACCCCTAAAATTCGAATTGTTCTGGGAAAGGAAAATGCACGAGAGTTGAAAGGTACTGTTTTCCCTCAGTTTGCAAGCTGCTTACAAAATGTCAGTGTTTTGCAGCCTTTAGCTTTGCAGCGTCCTGTAGCAAGTGTCTCTAGTCACCTACATTTAAGCATATTCCTTTTTCACAATGTCTCGCACAGAAGAAACACTGCCTGCTGAGAAAACATCTCCCATGGTGTTTTAGAAGGTACAAGAAGGTCTGCAGAGTGTTTTGCAAGAAGTACAAGAAAGTTGTCCAAAACCCCTAAAATTCGAATTGTACTCGGAAAGGAAAATGCAGGAGAGTGGAAAGGTACTGTTTTCTCTCAGTTTGCAAGCTGCTTACAAAATGTCAGTGTTTTGCAGCCTTTAGCTTTGCAGCGTCCTGTAGCAAGTGTCTCTAGTCACCTACATCTAAGCAAATTCCTTTTTCACAATGTCTCGCAAGGAGAAACTCTGCCTGCTGAGAAAACATCTCCCATGGTGTTTTAGAAGGTACAAGAAGGTCTGCAGAGTGTTTTGCAAGAAGTAAAAGAAAGTTTTCCAAAACCCCTAAAATTCGAATTGTACTGGGAAAGGAAAATGCAGGAGAGTGGAAAGGTACTGTTTTCTCTCAGTTTGCAAGCTGCTTACAAAATGCCAGTGTTGTGCAGCCTTTAGCTTTGCAGCGTCCTGTAGCAAGTGTCTCAAGTCACCTGCATCAAAGCATATTCCTTTTTAACAATGTCTCGCAAGGAGAAACTCTGCCTGCTGAGAAAACATCTCCCATGGTGTTTTAGAAGGTACAAGAAGGTCTGCAGAGTGTTTTGCAAGAAGTAAAAGAAAGTTGTCCAAAACCCCTAAAATTCGAATTGTACTGGGAAAGGAAAATGCAGGAGAGTGGAAAGGTACTGTTTTCTATCAGTTTGCAAGCTGCTTACAAAATGTCAGTGTTTTTCAGCCTTTAGCTTTGCAGCGTCCTGTAGCAAGTGTCTCTAGTCACCTACATCTAAGCAAATTCCTTTTTCACAATGTCTCGCAAGGAGAAACTCTGCCTGCTGAGAAAACATCTCCCATAGTGTTTTAGAAGGTACAAGAAGGTCTGCAGAGTGTTTTGCAAGAAGTAAAAGAAAGTTGTCCAAAACCCCTAAAATTCGAATTGTACTGGGAAAGGAAAATGCAGGAGAGTGGAAAGGTACTGTTTTCTATCAGTTTGCAAACTGTGCCACAATGCCAGTGTTGTGCAGCCTTTAGCTTTGCAGCGTCCTGTATCAAGTGTCTCTAGTCACCTACATCTAAGCAAATTCCTTTTTCACAATGTCTCGCAAGGAGAAACTCTGCCTGCTGAGAAAACATCTCCCATAGTGTTTTAGAAGGTACAAGAAGGTCTGCAGAGTGTTTTGCAAGAAGTAAAAGAAAGTTGTCCAAAACCCCTAAAATTCGAATTGTACTGGGAAAGGAAAATGCAGGAGAGTGGAAAGGTACTGTTTTCTCTCAGTTTGCAAGCTGCTTACAAAATGTCAGTGTTTTGCAGCCTTTAGCTTTCCAGCGTCCTGTAGCAAGTGTCTCTAGTCACCTACATCTAAGCATATTCCTTTTTAACAATGTCTCGCAAGGAGAAACTCTGCCTGCTGAGAAAACATCTCCCATGGTGTTTTAGAAGGTACAAGAAGGTCTGCAGAGTGTTTTGCAAGAAGTAAAAGAAAGTTGGCCAAAAACCCTTCGATTTGAATTTCGCTGGGAAAGGAAAATGCAGGAGAGTGCAGGGGTACTGTTTTCTATCAGTTTGCAAACTGTGCCACAATGCAAGTGTTGTGCAGCCTTTACCTTTGCAGTGCACTGTAGCAAGTGCCTCTAGCCACCTACATCTAAGCAAATACCTTTTTCACTGTATCTCCAAAGGAGAATCTTTGCCTGTTGAGAAAACAGCTCCCATGGTTTTTAAAAGGGTACAAGAAGGTCTGCAGAGTGTTTTGCAAGAAGTAAAAGAAAGTTGTCCAAAACCCCTAAAATTCGAATTGTACTGGGAAAGGAAAATGCAGGAGAGTGGAAAGGTACTGTTTTCTCTCAGTTTGCAAGCTGCTTACAAAATGTCAGTGTTTTGCAGCCTTTAGCTTTGCAGCGTCCTGTAGCAAGTGTCTCTAGTCACCTACATCTAAGCATATTCCTTTTTCACAATGTCTCGCAAGGAGAAACTCTGCCTGCTGAGAAAACATCTCCCATGGTGTTTTAGAAGGTACAAGAAGGTCTGCAGAGTGTTTTGCAAGAAGTAAAAGAAAGTTGTCCAAAACCCCTAAAATTCGAATTGTTCTGGGAAAGGAAAATGCAGGAGAGTGGAAAGGTACTGTTTTCTATCAGTTTGCAAGCTGCTTACAAAATACCAGTGTTGTGCACCCTTTAGCTTTGCAGCGTCCTGTAGCAAGTGCGTATAGCCACCTACATCTAAGCAAATACCTTTTTCACTGTATCTCCAAAGGAGAATCTTTGCCTGTTGAGAAAACAGCTCCCATGGTGTTTTTAAAAGGGTACAAGAAGGTCTGCAGAGTGTTTTGCAAGAAGTACAAGAAAGTTGTCCAAAACCCCTAAAATTCGAATTTTTCTGGCAAAGGAAAACGCAGGAGAGTGGAAAGGTACTGTTTTCTCTCAGTTTGAAAGATGCTTACAAAATGCCAGTGTTGTGCAGCCTTTAGCTTTGCAGCGTCCTGTAGCAAGTGTCTCAAGTCACCTACATCTAAGCATATTTCTTTTTCACAATGTCTCGCAAGGAGAAACTCTGCCTGCTGAGAAAACATCTCCCATGTTGTTTTAGAAGGTACAAGAAGGTCTGCAGAGTGTTTTGCAAGAAGTAAAAGAAAGTTGTCCAAAACCCCTAAAATTCGAATTGTACTGGGAAAGGAAAATGCAGGAGAGTGGAAAGGTACTGTTTTCTCTCAGTTTGCAAGCTGCTTACAAAATACCAGTGTTGTGCAGCCTTTAGCTTTGCAGCGTCCTGTAGCAAGTGTCTCTAGTCACCTACATCTAAGCATATTCCTTTTTCGCAATATCTCGCAACGAGAAACTCTGCCTGCTGAGAAAACATCTCCCATGGTGTTTTAGAACGTAGAAGAAGGTCTGCAGAGTGTTTTGCAAGAAGTACAAGAAAGTTGTCCAAAACCCCTTCGATTTGAATTTCGCTGGGTAAGGAAAATGCAGGAGAGTGCAGGGGTACTGTTTTCTATCAGTTTGCAAACTGTGCCACAATGCAAGTGTTGTGCAGCCTTTACCTTTGCACTGCACTGTAGTAAGTGCCTTTAATCACCTACATCTAAGTCAATACCTTTTTCACTGTATCTCCAAAGGAGAATCTTTGCCTGTTGAGAAAACAGCTCCCATGGTTTTTAAAAGGGTACAAGAAGGTCTGCAGAGTGTTTTTCAAGAAGTACAAGAAAGTTGTCCAAAACCCCTAAAATTCGAATTGTACTGGGAAAGGAAAATGCAGGAGAGTGGAAAGGTACTGTTTTCTCTCAGTTTGCAAGCTGCTTACAAAATGCCAGTGTTGTGCAGCCTTTAGCTTTGCAGCGTCCTGTAGCAAGTGTCTCTAGTCACCTACATCTAAGCATATTCCTTTTTCACAATGTCTCGCAAGGAGAAACTCTGCCTGCTGAGAAAACATCTCCCATGGTGTTTTAGAAGGTACAAGAAGCTCTGCAGAGTGTTTTGCAAGAAGTACAAGAAAGTTGTCCAAAACCCCTAAAATTCGAATTGTACTGGGAAAGGAAAATGCAGGAGAGTGGAAAGGTACTGTTTTCTCTCAGTTTGCAAGCTGCTTACAAAATGTCAGTGTTTTGCAGCCTTTAGCTTTGCAGCGTCCTGTAGCAAGTGTCTCTAGTCACCTACATTTAACCATATTCCTTTTTCACAATGTCTCGCAATGAGAAACTTTGCCTGCTAAGAAAACATCTCCCATGGTGTTTTAGAAGGTACAAGAAGGTCTGCAGAGTGTTTTGCAAGAAGTAAAAGAAAGTTGTCCAAAACCCATAAAATTCGAATTGTACTGGGAAAGGAAAATGCAGGAGAGTGGAAAGGTACTGTTTTCTATCAGTTTGCAAACTGTGCCACAATGCAAGTGTTGTGCAGACTTTACCTTTGCACTGCACTGTAGCAAGTGCCTCTAGCCACCTACATCTAAGCAAATACCTTTTTCACTGTATCTCCAAAGGAGAATCTTTGCCTGTTGAGAAAACAGCTCCCATGGTGTTTTTAAAAGGGTACAAGAAGGTCTGCAGAGTGTTTTGCAAGAAGTAAAAGAAAGTTGTCCAAAACCCCTAAAATTCGAATTTTTCTGGCAAAGGAAAACGCAGGAGAGTGGAAAGGTACTGTTTTCTCTCAGTTTGAAAGATGCTTACAAAATGCCAGTGTTGTGCATCCTTTACCTTTGCAGCGTCCTGTAGCAAGTGTCTCAAGTCACCTACATCTCAGCATATTTCTTTTTCACAATGTCTCGCAAGGAGAAACTCTGCCTGCTGAGAAAACATCTCCCATGTTGTTTTAGAAGGTACAAGAAGGTCTGCAGAGTGTTTTGCAAGAAGTAAAAGAAAGTTGTCCAAAACCCCTAAAATTCGAATTGTACTGGGAAAGGAAAATGCAGGAGAGTGGAAAGGTACTGTTTTCTCTCAGTTTGCAAGCTGCTTACAAAATACCAGTGTTGTGCAGCCTTTAGCTTTGCAGCGTCCTGTAGCAAGTGTCTCTAGTCACCTACATCTAAGCATATTCCTTTTTCGCAATATCTCGCAACGAGAAACTCTGCCTGCTGAGAAAACATCTCCCATGGTGTTTTAGAAGGTACAAGAAGGTCTGCAGAGTGTTTTGCAAGAAGTACAAGAAAGTTGTCCAAAACCCCTTCGATTTGAATTTCGCTGGGTAAGGAAAATGCAGGAGAGTGCAGGGGTACTGTTTTCTATCAGTTTGCAAACTGTGCCACAATGCAAGTGTTGTGCAGCCTTTACCTTAGCAGTGCACTGTAGTAAGTGCCTTTAATCACCTACATCTAAGTCAATACCTTTTTCACTGTATCTCCAAAGGAGAATCTTTGCCTGTTGAGAAAACATCTCCCATGGTGTTTTAGAAGGTACAAGAAGGTCTGCAGAGTGTTTTGCAAGAAGTACAAGAAAGTTGTCCAAAACCCATAAAATTCGAATTGTACTGGGAAAGGAAAATGCAGGAGAGTGGAAAGGTACTGTTTTCTATCAGTTTGCAAACTGTGCCACAATGCAAGTGTTGTGCAGCCTTTAACTTTGCAGCGTCCTGTAGCAAGTGCCTCTAGCCACCTACATCTAAGCCAATACCTTTTTCACTGTATCTCCAAAGGAGAATCTTTGCCTGTTGAGAAAACAGCTCCCATGGTTTTTAGAAGGGTACAAGAAGGTCTGCAGAGTGTTTTCCAAGAAGTACAAGAAAGTTGTCCAAAACCCCTAAAAATCGAATTGTTCTGGGAAAGAAAAAAGCAGGAGAGTGGAAAGGTACTGTTTTCTCTCAGTTTGCAAGCTGCTTACAAAATGTCAGTGTTTTGCAGCCTTTAGCTTTGCAGCGTCCTGTAGCAAGTGTCTCAAGTCACCTACATCTAACCATATTCCTTTTTCACAATGTCTCACAAGGAGAAACTCTGCCTGCTGAGAAAACATCTCCCATGGTGTTTTAGAAGGTACAAGAAGGTCTGCAGAGTGTTTTGCAAGAAGTACAAGAAAGTTGTCCAAAACCCCTAAAATTCGAATTGTACTCGGAAAGGAAAATGCAGGAGAGTGGAAAGGTACTGTTTTCTATCAGTTTGCAAGCTGCTTACAAAATACCAGTGTTCTGCACCCTTTAGCTTTGCAGCGTCCTGTAGCAAGTGTCTCAAGTCACCTACATCTAACCATATTCCTTTTTCACAATGTCTCACAAGGAGAAACTCTGCCTGCTGAGAAAACATCTCCCATGGTGTTTTTAAAAGGGTACAAGAAGGTCTGCAGAGTGTTTTGCAAGAAGTAAAAGAAAGTTGTCCAAAACCCCTAAAATTCGAATTTTTCTGGCAAAGGAAAACGCAGGAGAGTGGAAAGGTACTGTTTTCTCTCAGTTTGAAAGATGCTTACAAAATGCCAGTGTTGTGCATCCTTTAGCTTTGCAGCGTCCTGTAGCAAGTGTCTCAAGTCACCTACATCTAAGCATATTTCTTTTTCACAATGTCTCGCAAGGAGAAACTCTGCCTGCTGAGAAAACATCTCCCATGTTGTTTTAGAAGGTACAAGAAGGTCTGCAGAGTGTTTTGCAAGAAGTAAAAGAAAGTTGTCCAAAACCCCTAAAATTCGAATTGTACTGGGAAAGGAAAATGCAGGAGAGTGGAAAGGTACTGTTTTCTCTCAGTTTGCAAGCTGCTTACAAAATACCAGTGTTGTGCAGCCTTTAGCTTTGCAGCGTCCTGTAGCAAGTGTCTCTAGTCACATACATCTAAGCATATTCCTTTTTCGCAATATCTCGCAACGAGAAACTCTGCCTGCTGAGAAAACATCTCCCATGGTGTTTTAGAACGTAGAAGAAGGTCTGCAGAGTGTTTTGCAAGAAGTACAAGAAAGTTGTCCAAAACCCCTTCGATTTGAATTTCGCTGGGTAAGGAAAATGCAGGAGAGTGCAGGGGTACTGTTTTCTATCAGTTTGAAACTGTGCCACAATGCAAGTGTTGTGCAGCCTTTACCTTTGCAGTGCACTGTAGTAAGTGCCTTTAATCACCTACATCTAAGTCAATACCTTTTTCACTGTATCTCCAAAGGAGAATCTTTGCCTGTTGAGAAAACAGCTCCCATGGTTTTTAAAAGGGTACAAGAAGGTCTGCAGAGTGTTTTGCAAGAAGTACAAGAAAGTTGTCCAAAACCCCTAAAATTCGAATTGTACTGGGAAAGGAAAATGCAGGAGAGTGGAAAGGTACTGTTTTCTCTCAGTTTGCAAGCTGCTTACAAAATGCCAGTGTTGTGCAGCCTTTAGCTTTGCAGCGTCCTGTAGCAAGTGTCTCTAGTCACCTACATCTAAGCATATTCCTTTTTCACAATGTCTCGCAAGGAGAAACTCTGCCTGCTGAGAAAACATCTCCCATGGTGTTTTAGAAGGTACAAGAAGGTCTGCAGAGTGTTTTGCAAGAAGTAAAAGAAAGTTGTCCAAAACCCCTAAAATTCGAATTGTACTGGGAAAGGAAAATGCAGGAGAGTGGAAAGGTACTGTTTTCTCTCAGTTTGCAAGCTGCTTACAAAATGTCAGTGTTTTGCAGCCTTTAGCTTTGCAGCGTCCTGTAGCAAGTGTCTCTAGTCACCTACATTTAACCATATTCCTTTTTCACAATGTCTCGCAATGAGAAACTTTGCCTGCTAAGAAAACATCTCCCATGGTGTTTTAGAAGGTACAAGAAGGTCTGCAGAGTGTTTTGCAAGAAGTACAAGAAAGTTGTCCAAAACCCATAAAATTCGAATTGTACTGGGAAAGGAAAATGCAGGAGAGTGGAAAGGTACTGTTTTCTATCAGTTTGCAAACTGTGCCACAATGCAAGTGTTGTGCAGCCTTTAACTTTGCAGCGTCCTGTAGCAAGTGCCTCTAGCCACCTACATCTAAGCCAATACCTTTTTCACTGTATCTCCAAAGGAGAATCTTTGCCTGTTGAGAAAACAGCTCCCATGGTTTTTAGAAGGGTACAAGAAGGTCTGCAGAGTGTTTTCCAAGAAGTACAAGAAAGATGTCCAAAACCCCTAAAATTCGAATTGTTCTGGGAAAGAAAAAAGCAGGAGAGTGGAAAGGTACTGTTTTCTCTCAGTTTGCAAGCTGCTTACAAAATGTCAGTGTTTTGCAGCCTTTAGCTTTGCAGCGTCCTGTAGCAAGTGTCTCAAGTCACCTACATCTAAGCATATTCCTTTTTCACAATGTCTCACAAGGAGAAACTCTGCCTGCTGAGAAAACATCTCCCATGGTGTTTTAGAAGGTACAAGAAGGTCTGCAGAGTGTTTTGCAAGAAGTACAAGAAAGTTGTCCAAAACCCCTAAAATTCGAATTGTACTGGGAAAGGAAAATGCAGGAGAGTGGAAAGGTACTGTTTTCTCTCAGTTTGCAAGCTGCTTACAAAATACCAGTGTTGTGCAGCCTTTAGCTTTGCAGCGTCCTGTAGCAAGTGTCTCTAGTCACCTACATCTAAGCATATTCCTTTTTCACAATGTCTCGCAAGGAGAAACTCTGCCTGCTGAAAAAACATCTCCCATGGTGTTTTAGAAGGTACAAGAAGCTCTGCAGAGTGTTTTGCAAGAAGTAAAAGAAAGTTGTCCAAAACCCCTAAAATTCGAATTGTACTGGGAAAGGAAAATGCAGGAGAGTGGAAAGGTACTGTTTTCTCTCAGTTTGCAAGCTGCTTACAAAATACCAGTGTTGTGCAGCCTTTAGCTTTGCAGCGTCCTGTAGCAAGTGTCTCTAGTCACCTACATCTAAGCATATTCCTTTTTCGCAATATCTCGCAACGAGAAACTCTGCCTGCTGAGAAAACATCTCCCATGGTGTTTTAGAACGTAGAAGAAGGTCTGCAGAGTGTTTTGCAAGAAGTACAAGAAAGTTGTCCAAAACCCCTTCGATTTGAATTTCGCTGGGTAAGGAAAATGCAGGAGAGTGCAGGGGTACTGTTTTCTATCAGTTTGCAAACTGTGCCACAATGCAAGTGTTGTGCAGCCTTTACCTTAGCAGTGCACTGTAGTAAGTGCCTTTAATCACCTACATCTAAGTCAATACCTTTTTCACTGTATCTCCAAAGGAGAATCTTTGCCTGTTGAGAAAACAGCTCCCATGGTTTTTAAAAGGGTACAAGAAGGTCTGCAGAGTGTTTTGCAAGAAGTACAAGAAAGTTGTCCAAAACCCCTAAAATTCGAATTGTACTGGGAAAGGAAAATGCAGGAGAGTGGAAAGGTACTGTTTTCTCTCAGTTTGCAAGCTGCTTACAAAATGCCAGTGTTGTGCAGCCTTTAGCTTTGCAGCGTCCTGTAGCAAGTGTCTCTAGTCACCTACATCTAAGCATATTCCTTTTTCACAATGTCTCGCAAGGAGAAACTCTGCCTGCTGAGAAAACATCTCCCATGGTGTTTTAGAAGGTACAAGAAGGTCTGCAGAGTGTTTTGCAAGAAGTAAAAGAAAGTTGTCCAAAACCCCTAAAATTCGAATTGTACTGGGAAAGGAAAATGCAGGAGAGTGGAAAGGTACTGTTTTCTCTCAGTTTGCAAGCTGCTTACAAAATGTCAGTGTTTTGCAGCCTTTAGCTTTGCAGCGTCCTGTAGCAAGTGTCTCTAGTCACCTACATTTAACCATATTCCTTTTTCACAATGTCTCGCAATGAGAAACTTTGCCTGCTAAGAAAACATCTCCCATGGTGTTTTAGAAGGTACAAGAAGGTCTGCAGAGTGTTTTGCAAGAAGTACAAGAAAGTTGTCCAAAACCCATAAAATTCGAATTGTACTGGGAAAGGAAAATGCAGGAGAGTGGAAAGGTACTGTTTTCTATCAGTTTGCAAACTGTGCCACAATGCAAGTGTTGTGCAGCCTTTAACTTTGCAGCGTCCTGTAGCAAGTGCCTCTAGCCACCTACATCTAAGCCAATACCTTTTTCACTGTATCTCCAAAGGAGAATCTTTGCCTGTTGAGAAAACAGCTCCCATGGTTTTTAGAAGGGTACAAGAAGGTCTGCAGAGTGTTTTCCAAGAAGTACAAGAAAGATGTCCAAAACCCCTAAAATTCGAATTGTTCTGGGAAAGAAAAAAGCAGGAGAGTGGAAAGGTACTGTTTTCTCTCAGTTTGCAAGCTGCTTACAAAATGTCAGTGTTTTGCAGCCTTTAGCTTTGCAGCGTCCTGTAGCAAGTGTCTCAAGTCACCTACATCTAAGCATATTCCTTTTTCACAATGTCTCACAAGGAGAAACTCTGCCTGCTGAGAAAACATCTCCCATGGTGTTTTAGAAGGTACAAGAAGGTCTGCAGAGTGTTTTGCAAGAAGTACAAGAAAGTTGTCCAAAACCCCTAAAATTCGAATTGTACTGGGAAAGGAAAATGCAGGAGAGTGGAAAGGTACTGTTTTCTCTCAGTTTGCAAGCTGCTTACAAAATACCAGTGTTGTGCAGCCTTTAGCTTTGCAGCGTCCTGTAGCAAGTGTCTCTAGTCACCTACATCTAAGCATATTCCTTTTTCACAATGTCTCGCAAGGAGAAACTCTGCCTGCTGAAAAAACATCTCCCATGGTGTTTTAGAAGGTACAAGAAGCTCTGCAGAGTGTTTTGCAAGAAGTACAAGAAAGTTGTCCAAAACCCCTAAAATTCGAATTGTACTGGGAAAGAAAAAAGCAGGAGAGTGGAAAGGTACTGTTTTCTCTCAGTTTGCAAGCTGCTTACAAAATACCAGTGTTGTGCAGCCTTTAGCTTTGCAGCGTCCTGTAGCAAGTGTCTCTAGTCACATACATCTAAGCATATTCCTTTTTCGCAATATCTCGCAACGAGAAACTCTGCCTGCTGAGAAAACATCTCCCATGGTGTTTTAGAACGTAGAAGAAGGTCTGCAGAGTGTTTTGCAAGAAGTACAAGAAAGTTGTCCAAAACCCCTTCGATTTGAATTTCGCTGGGTAAGGAAAATGCAGGAGAGTGCAGGGGTACTGTTTTCTATCAGTTTGAAACTGTGCCACAATGCAAGTGTTGTGCAGCCTTTACCTTTGCAGTGCACTGTAGTAAGTGCCTTTAATCACCTACATCTAAGTCAATACCTTTTTCACTGTATCTCCAAAGGAGAATCTTTGCCTGTTGAGAAAACAGCTCCCATGGTTTTTAAAAGGGTACAAGAAGGTCTGCAGAGTGTTTTGCAAGAAGTACAAGAAAGTTGTCCAAAACCCCTAAAATTCGAATTGTACTGGGAAAGGAAAATGCAGGAGAGTGGAAAGGTACTGTTTTCTCTCAGTTTGCAAGCTGCTTACAAAATGCCAGTGTTGTGCAGCCTTTAGCTTTGCAGCGTCCTGTAGCAAGTGTCTCTAGTCACCTACATCTAAGCATATTCCTTTTTCACAATGTCTCGCAAGGAGAAACTCTGCCTGCTGAGAAAACATCTCCCATGGTGTTTTAGAAGGTACAAGAAGGTCTGCAGAGTGTTTTGCAAGAAGTAAAAGAAAGTTGTCCAAAACCCCTAAAATTCGAATTGTACTGGGAAAGGAAAATGCAGGAGAGTGGAAAGGTACTGTTTTCTCTCAGTTTGCAAGCTGCTTACAAAATGTCAGTGTTTTGCAGCCTTTAGCTTTGCAGCGTCCTGTAGCAAGTGTCTCTAGTCACCTACATTTAACCATATTCCTTTTTCACAATGTCTCGCAATGAGAAACTTTGCCTGCTAAGAAAACATCTCCCATGGTGTTTTAGAAGGTACAAGAAGGTCTGCAGAGTGTTTTGCAAGAAGTAAAAGAAAGTTGTCCAAAACCCCTAAAATTCGAATTGTACTGGGAAAGGAAAATGCAGGAGAGTGGAAAGGTACTGTTTTCTATCAGTTTGCAAACTGTGCCACAATGCAAGTGTTGTGCAGCCTTTAACTTTGCAGCGTCCTGTAGCAAGTGCCTCTAGCCACCTACATCTAAGCCAATACCTTTTTCACTGTATCTCCAAAGGAGAATCTTTGCCTGTTGAGAAAACTGCTCCCATGGTTTTTAGAAGGGTACAAGAAGGTCTGCAGAGTGTTTTCCAAGAAGTACAAGAAAGATGTCCAAAACCCCTAAAATTCGAATTGTTCTGGGAAAGAAAAAAGCAGGAGAGTGGAAAGGTACTGTTTTCTCTCAGTTTGCAAGCTGCTTACAAAATGTCAGTGTTTTGCAGCCTTTAGCTTTGCAGCGTCCTGTAGCAAGTGTCTCAAGTCACCTACATCTAAGCATATTCCTTTTTCACAATGTCTCACAAGGAGAAACTCTGCCTGCTGAGAAAACATCTCCCATGGTGTTTTAGAAGGTACAAGAAGGTCTGCAGAGTGTTTTGCAAGAAGTACAAGAAAGTTGTCCAAAACCCCTAAAATTCGAATTGTACTGGGAAAGGAAAATGCAGGAGAGTGGAAAGGTACTGTTTTCTCTCAGTTTGCAAGCTGCTTACAAAATACCAGTGTTGTGCAGCCTTTAGCTTTGCAGCGTCCTGTAGCAAGTGTCTCTAGTCACCTACATCTAAGCATATTCCTTTTTCGCAATATCTCGCAACGAGAAACTCTACCTGCTGAGAAAACATCTCCCATGGTGTTTTAGAACGTAGAAGAAGGTCTGCAGAGTGTTTTGCAAGAAGTACAAGAAAGTTGTCCAAAACCCCTTCGATTTGAATTTCGCTGGGTAAGGAAAATGCAGGAGAGTGCAGGGGTACTGTTTTCTATCAGTTTGCAAACTGTGCCACAATGCAAGTGTTGTGCAGCCTTTACCTTTGCAGTGCACTGTAGTAAGTGTCTTTAATCACCTACATCTAAGTCAATACCTTTTTCCCTGTATCTCCAAAGGAGAATCTTTGCCTGTTGAGAAAACAGCTCCCATGGTTTTTAAAAGGGTACAAGAAGGTCTGCAGAGTGTTTTTCAAGAAGTACAAGAAAGTTGTCCAAAACCCCTAAAATTCGAATTGTACTGGGAAAGGAAAATGCAGGAGAGTGGAAAGGTACTGTTTTCTCTCAGTTTGCAAGCTGCTTACAAAATGCCAGTGTTGTGCAGCCTTTAGCTTTGCAGCGTCCTGTAGCAAGTGTCTCTAGTCACCTACATCTAAGCATATTCCTTTTTCACAATGTCTCGCAAGGAGAAACTCTGCCTGCTGAGAAAACATCTCCCATGGTGTTTTAGAAGGTACAAGAAGGTCTGCAGAGTGTTTTGCAAGAAGTACAAGAAAGTTGTCCAAAACCCCTAAAATTCGAATTGTACTGGGAAAGGAAAATGCAGGAGAGTGGAAAGGTACTGTTTTCTCTCAGTTTGCAAGCTGCTTACAAAATGTCAGTGTTTTGCAGCCTTTAGCTTTGCAGCGTCCTGTAGCAAGTGTCTCTAGTCACCTACATTTAACCATATTCCTTTTTCACAATGTCTCGCAATGAGAAACTTTGCCTGCTAAGAAAACATCTCCCATGGTGTTTTAGAAGGTACAAGAAGGTCTGCAGAGTGTTTTGCAAGAAGTAAAAGAAAGTTGTCCAAAACCCATAAAATTCGAATTGTACTGGGAAAGGAAAATGCAGGAGAGTGGAAAGGTACTGTTTTCTATCAGTTTGCAAACTGTGCCACAATGCAAGTGTTGTGCAGCCTTTAACTTTGCAGCGTCCTGTAGCAAGTGCCTCTAGCCACCTACATCTAAGCCAATACCTTTTTCACTGTATCTCCAAAGGAGAATCTTTGCCTGTTGAGAAAACAGCTCCCATGGTTTTTAGAAGGGTACAAGAAGGTCTGCAGAGTGTTTTCCAAGAAGTACAAGAAAGTTGTCCAAAACCCCTAAAATTCGAATTGTTCTGGGAAAGAAAAAAGCAGGAGAGTGGAAAGGTACTGTTTTCTCTCAGTTTGCAAGCTGCTTACAAAATGTCAGTGTTTTGCAGCCTTTAGCTTTGCAGCGTCCTGTAGCAAGTGTCTCAAGTCACCTACATCTAAGCATATTCCTTTTTCACAATGTCTCACAAGGAGAAACTCTGCCTGCTGAGAAAACATCTCCCATGGTGTTTTAGAAGGTACAAGAAGCTCTGCAGAGTGTTTTGCAAGAAGTACAAGAAAGTTGTCCAAAACCCCTAAAATTCGAATTGTACTGGGAAAGGAAAATGCAGGAGAGTGGAAAGGTACTGTTTTCTCTCAGTTTGCAAGCTGCTTACAAAATACCAGTGTTGTGCAGCCTTTAGCTTTGCAGCGTCCTGTAGCAAGTGTCTCTAGTCACCTACATCTAAGCATATTCCTTTTTCACAATGTCTCGCAAGGAGAAACTCTGCCTGCTGAAAAAACATCTCCCATGGTGTTTTAGAAGGTACAAGAAGCTCTGCAGAGTGTTTTGCAAGAAGTACAAGAAAGTTGTCCAAAACCCCTAAAATTCGAATTGTACTGGGAAAGAAAAAAGCAGGAGAGTGGAAAGGTACTGTTTTCTCTCAGTTTGCAAGCTGCTTACAAATTGTCAGTGTTTTGCAGCCTTTAGCTTTGCAGCGTCCTGTAGCAAGTGTCTCAAGTCACCTACATCTAAGCATATTCCTTTTTCACAATGTCTCACAAGGAGAAACTCTGCCTGCTGAGAAAACATCTCCCATGGTGTTTTAGAAGGTACAAGAAGCTCTGCAGAGTGTTTTGCAAGAAGTACAAGAAAGTTGTCCAAAACCCCTAAAATTCGAATTGTACTGGGAAAGGAAAATGCAGGAGAGTGGAAAGGTACTGTTTTCTCTCAGTTTGCAAGCTGCTTACAAAATACCAGTGTTGTGCAGCCTTTAGCTTTGCAGCGTCCTGTAGCAAGTGTCTCTAGTCACCTACATCTAAGCATATTCCTTTTTCACAATGTCTCGCAAGGAGAAACTCTGCCTGCTGAAAAAACATTTCCCATGGTGTTTTAGAAGGTACAAGAAGCTCTGCAGAGTGTTTTGCAAGAAGTACAAGAAAGTAGTCCAAAACCCCTAAAATTCGAATTGTACTGGGAAAGAAAAAAGCAGGAGAGTGGAAAGGTACTGTTTTCTCTCAGTTTGCAAGCTGCTTACAAAATGTCAGTGTTTTGCAGCCTTTAGCTTTGCAGCGTCCTGTAGCAAGTGTCTCTAGTCACCTACATCTAAGCATATTCCTTTTTCGCAATATCTCGCAACGAGAAACTCTGCCTGCTGAGAAAACATCTCCCATGGTGTTTTAGAACGTAGAAGAAGGTCTGCAGAGTGTTTTGCAAGAAGTACAAGAAAGTTGTCCAAAACCCCTTCGATTTGAATTTCGCTGGGTAAGGAAAATGCAGGAGAGTGCAGGGGTACTGTTTTCTATCAGTTTGCAAACTGTGCCACAATGCAAGTGTTGTGCAGCCTTTACCTTAGCAGTGCACTGTAGTAAGTGCCTTTAATCACCTACATCTAAGTCAATACCTTTTTCACTGTATCTCCAAAGGAGAATCTTTGCCTGTTGAGAAAACATCTCCCATGGTGTTTTAGAAGGTACAAGAAGGTCTGCAGAGTGTTTTGCAAGAAGTACAAGAAAGTTGTCCAAAACCCATAAAATTCGAATTGTACTGGGAAAGGAAAATGCAGGAGAGTGGAAAGGTACTGTTTTCTATCAGTTTGCAAACTGTGCCACAATGCAAGTGTTGTGCAGCCTTTAACTTTGCAGCGTCCTGTAGCAAGTGCCTCTAGCCACCTACATCTAAGCCAATACCTTTTTCACTGTATCTCCAAAGGAGAATCTTTGCCTGTTGAGAAAACAGCTCCCATGGTTTTTAGAAGGGTACAAGAAGGTCTGCAGAGTGTTTTCCAAGAAGTACAAGAAAGTTGTCCAAAACCCCTAAAAATCGAATTGTACTGGGAAAGAAAAAAGCAGGAGAGTGGAAAGGTACTGATTTCCCTCAGTTTGCAAGCTGCTTACAAAATGTCAGTGTTTTGCAGCCTTTAGCTTTGCAGCGTCCTGTAGCAAGTGTCTCAAGTCACCTACATCTAAGCATATTCCTTTTTCACAATGTCTCACAAGGAGAAACTCTGCCTGCTGAGAAAACATCTCCCATGGTGTTTTAGAAGGTACAAGAAGGTCTGCAGAGTGTTTTGCAAGAAGTACAAGAAAGTTGTCCAAAACCCCTAAAATTCGAATTGTACTGGGAAAGGAAAATGCAGGAGAGTGGAAAGGTACTGTTTTCTATCAGTTTGCAAGCTGCTTACAAAATACCAGTGTTGTGCACCCTTTAGCTTTGCAGCGTCCTGTAGCAAGTGCCTATAGCCACCTACATCTAAGCAAATACCTTTTTCACTGTATCTCCAAAGGAGAATCTTTGCCTGTTGAGAAAACAGCTCCCATGGTGTTTTTAAAAGGGTACAAGAAGGTCTGCAGAGTGTTTTGCAAGAAGTAAAAGAAAGTTGTCCAAAACCCCTAAAATTCGAATTTTTCTGGCAAAGGAAAACGCAGGAGAGTGGAAAGGTACTGTTTTCTCTCAGTTTGAAAGATGCTTACAAAATGCCAGTGTTGTGCATCCTTTAGCTTTGCAGCGTCCTGTAGCAAGTGTCTCAAGTCACCTACATCTCAGCATATTTCTTTTTCACAATGTCTCGCAAGGAGAAACTCTGCCTGCTGAGAAAACATCTCCCATGTTGTTTTAGAAGGTACAAGAAGGTCTGCAGAGTGTTTTGCAAGAAGTAATAGAAAGTTGTCCAAAACCCCTAAAATTCGAATTGTACTGGGAAAGGAAAATGCAGGAGAGTGGAAAGGTACTGTTTTCTCTCAGTTTGCAAGCTGCTTACAAAATACCAGTGTTGTGCAGCCTTTAGCTTTGCAGCGTCCTGTAGCAAGTGTCTCTAGTCACCTACATCTAAGCATATTCCTTTTTCGCAATATCTCGCAACGAGAAACTCTGCCTGCTGAGAAAACATCTCCCATGGTGTTTTAGAACGTAGAAGAAGGTCTGCAGAGTGTTTTGCAAGAAGTACAAGAAAGTTGTCCAAAACCCCTTCGATTTGAATTTCGCTGGGTAAGGAAAATGCAGGAGAGTGCAGGGGTACTGTTTTCTATCAGTTTGCAAACTGTGCCACAATGCAAGTGTTGTGCAGCCTTTACATTTGCAGTGCACTGTAGTAAGTGCCTTTAATCACCTACATCTAAGTCAATACCTTTTTCACTGTATCTCCAAAGGAGAATCTTTGCCTGTTGAGAAAACAGCTCCCATGGTTTTTAAAAGGGTACAAGAAGGTCTGCAGAGTGTTTTTCAAGAAGTACAAGAAAGTTGTCCAAAACCCCTAAAATTCGAATTGTACTGGGAAAGGAAAATGCAGGAGAGTGGAAAGGTACTGTTTTCTCTCAGTTTGCAAGCTGCTTACAAAATGCCAGTGTTGTGCAGCCTTTAGCTTTGCAGCGTCCTGTAGCAAGTGTCTCTAGTCACCTACATCTAAGCATATTCCTTTTTCACAATGTCTCGCAAGGAGAAACTCTGCCTGCTGAGAAAACATCTCCCATGGTGTTTTAGAAGGTACAAGAAGGTCTGCAGAGTGTTTTGCAAGAAGTACAAGAAAGTTGTCCAAAACCCCTAAAATTCGAATTGTACTGGGAAAGGAAAATGCAGGAGAGTGGAAAGGTACTGTTTTCTCTCAGTTTGCAAGCTGCTTACAAAATGTCAGTGTTTTGCAGCCTTTAGCTTTGCAGCGTCCTGTAGCAAGTGTCTCTAGTCACCTACATTTAACCATATTCCTTTTTCACAATGTCTCGCAATGAGAAACTTTGCCTGCTAAGAAAACATCTCCCATGGTGTTTTAGAAGGTACAAGAAGGTCTGCAGAGTGTTTTGCAAGAAGTAAAAGAAAGTTGTCCAAAACCCATAAAATTCGAATTGTACTGGGAAAGGAAAATGCAGGAGAGTGGAAAGGTACTGTTTTCTATCAGTTTGCAAACTGTGCCACAATGCAAGTGTTGTGCAGCCTTTAACTTTGCAGCGTCCTGTAGCAAGTGCCTCTAGCCACCTACATCTAAGCCAATACCTTTTTCACTGTATCTCCAAAGGAGAATCTTTGCCTGTTGAGAAAACAGCTCCCATGGTTTTTAGAAGGGTACAAGAAGGTCTGCAGAGTGTTTTCCAAGAAGTACAAGAAAGTTGTCCAAAACCCCTAAAATTCGAATTGTTCTGGGAAAGAAAAAAGCAGGAGAGTGGAAAGGTACTGTTTTCTCTCAGTTTGCAAGCTGCTTACAAAATGTCAGTGTTTTGCAGCCTTTAGCTTTGCAGCGTCCTGTAGCAAGTGTCTCAAGTCACCTACATCTAAGCATATTCCTTTTTCACAATGTCTCACAAGGAGAAACTCTGCCTGATGAGAAAACATCTCCCATGGTGTTTTAGAAGGTACAAGAAGGTCTGCAGAGTGTTTTGCAAGAAGTAAAAGAAAGTTTTCCAAAACCCCTAAAATTCAAATTGTACTGGGAAAGGAAAATGCAGGAGAGTGGAAAGGTACTGTTTTCTCTCAGTTTGCAAGCTGCTTACAAAATACCAGTGTTGTGCAGCCTTTAGCTTTGCAGCGTCCTGTAGCAAGTGTCTCTAGTCACCTACATCTAAGCATATTCCTTTTTCACAATGTCTCGCAAGGAGAAACTCTGCCTGCTGAAAAAACATCTCCCATGGTGTTTTAGAAGGTACAAGAAGCTCTGCAGAGTGTTTTGCAAGAAGTACAAGAAAGTTGTCCAAAACCCCTAAAATTCGAATTGTACTGGGAAAGAAAAAAGCAGGAGAGTGGAAAGGTACTGTTTTCTCTCAGTTTGCAAGCTGCTTACAAAATGTCAGTGTTTTGCAGCCTTTAGCTTTGCAGCGTCCTGTAGCAAGTGTCTCAAGTCACCTACATCTAAGCATATTCCTTTTTCACAATGTCTCACAAGGAGAAACTCTGCCTGCTGAGAAAACATCTCCCATGGTGTTTTAGAAGGTACAAGAAGGTCTGCAGAGTGTTTTGCAAGAAGTACAAGAAAGTTGTCCAAAACCCCTAAAATTCGAATTGTACTGGGAAAGGAAAATGCAGGAGAGTGGAAAGGTACTGTTTTCTCTCAGTTTGCAAGCTGCTTACAAAATACCAGTGTTGTGCAGCCTTTAGCTTTGCAGCGTCCTGTAGCAAGTGTCTCTAGTCACCTACATCTAAGCATATTCCTTTTTCGCAATATCTCGCAACGAGAAACTCTGCCTGCTGAGAAAACATCTCCCATGGTGTTTTAGAACGTAGAAGAAGGTCTGCAGAGTGTTTTGCAAGAAGTACAAGAAAGTTGTCCAAAACCCCTTCGATTTGAATTTCGCTGGGTAAGGAAAATGCAGGAGAGTGCAGGGGTACTGTTTTCTATCAGTTTGCAAACTGTGCCACAATGCAAGTGTTGTGCAGCCTTTACCTTTGCAGTGCACTGTAGTAAGTGCCTTTAATCACCTACATCTAAGTCAATACCTTTTTCACTGTATCTCCAAAGGAGAATCTTTGCCTGTTGAGAAAACAGCTCCCATGGTTTTTAAAAGGGTACAAGAAGGTCTGCAGAGTGTTTTTCAAGAAGTACAAGAAAGTTGTCCAAAACCCCTAAAATTCGAATTGTACTGGGAAAGGAAAATGCAGGAGAGTGGAAAGGTACTGTTTTCTCTCAGTTTGCAAGCTGCTTACAAAATGCCAGTGTTGTGCAGCCTTTAGCTTTGCAGCGTCCTGTAGCAAGTGTCTCTAGTCACCTACATCTAAGCATATTCCTTTTTCACAATGTCTCGCAAGGAGAAACTCTGCCTGCTGAGAAAACATCTCCCATGGTGTTTTAGAAGGTACAAGAAGGTCTGCAGAGTGTTTTGCAAGAAGTACAAGAAAGTTGTCCAAAACCCCTAAAATTCGAATTGTACTGGGAAAGGAAAATGCAGGAGAGTGGAAAGGTACTGTTTTCTCTCAGTTTGCAAGCTGCTTACAAAATGTCAGTGTTTTGCAGCCTTTAGCTTTGCAGCGTCCTGTAGCAAGTGTCTCTAGTCACCTACATTTAACCATATTCCTTTTTCACAATGTCTCGCAATGAGAAACTTTGCCTGCTAAGAAAACATCTCCCATGGTGTTTTAGAAGGTACAAGAAGGTCTGCAGAGTGTTTTGCAAGAAGTAAAAGAAAGTTGTCCAAAACCCATAAAATTCGAATTGTACTGGGAAAGGAAAATGCAGGAGAGTGGAAAGGTACTGTTTTCTATCAGTTTGCAAACTGTGCCACAATGCAAGTGTTGTGCAGCCTTTAACTTTGCAGCGTCCTGTAGCAAGTGCCTCTAGCCACCTACATCTAAGCCAATACCTTTTTCACTGTATCTCCAAAGGAGAATCTTTGCCTGTTGAGAAAACAGCTCCCATGGTTTTTAGAAGGGTACAAGAAGGTCTGCAGAGTGTTTTCCAAGAAGTACAAGAAAGTTGTCCAAAACCCCTAAAATTCGAATTGTTCTGGGAAAGAAAAAAGCAGGAGAGTGGAAAGGTACTGTTTTCTCTCAGTTTGCAAGCTGCTTACAAAATGTCAGTGTTTTGCAGCCTTTAGCTTTGCAGCGTCCTGTAGCAAGTGTCTCAAGTCACCTACATCTAAGCATATTCCTTTTTCACAATGTCTCACAAGGAGAAACTCTGCCTGCTGAGAAAACATCTCCCATGGTGTTTTAGAAGGTACAAGAAGCTCTGCAGAGTGTTTTGCAAGAAGTACAAGAAAGTTGTCCAAAACCCCTAAAATTCGAATTGTACTGGGAAAGGAAAATGCAGGAGAGTGGAAAGGTACTGTTTTCTCTCAGTTTGCAAGCTGCTTACAAAATACCAGTGTTGTGCAGCCTTTAGCTTTGCAGCGTCCTGTAGCAAGTGTCTCTAGTCACCTACATCTAAGCATATTCCTTTTTCACAATGTCTCGCAAGGAGAAACTCTGCCTGCTGAAAAAACATCTCCCATGGTGTTTTAGAAGGTACAAGAAGCTCTGCAGAGTGTTTTGCAAGAAGTACAAGAAAGTTGTCCAAAACCCCTAAAATTCGAATTGTACTGGGAAAGAAAAAAGCAGGAGAGTGGAAAGGTACTGTTTTCTCTCAGTTTGCAAGCTGCTTACAAATTGTCAGTGTTTTGCAGCCTTTAGCTTTGCAGCGTCCTGTAGCAAGTGTCTCAAGTCACCTACATCTAAGCATATTCCTTTTTCACAATGTCTCACAAGGAGAAACTCTGCCTGCTGAGAAAACATCTCCCATGGTGTTTTAGAAGGTACAAGAAGGTCTGCAGAGTGTTTTGCAAGAAGTACAAGAAAGTTGTCCAAAACCCCTAAAATTCGAATTGTACTGGGAAAGGAAAATGCAGGAGAGTGCAGGGGTAGTGTTTTCTATCAGTTTGCAAACTGTGCCACAATGCAAGTGTTGTGCAGACTTTACCTTTGCACTGCACTGTAGCAAGTGCCTCTAGCCACCTACATCTAAGCAAATACCTTTTTCACTGTATCTCCAAAGGAGAATCTTTGCCTGTTGAGAAAACAGCTCCCATGGTTTTTAAAAGGGTACAAGAAGGTCTGCAGAGTGTTTTGCAAGAAGTAAAAGAAAGTTGTCCAAAACCCCTAAAATTCGAATTGTACTGGGAAAGGAAAATGCAGGAGAGTGGAAAGGTACTGTTTTCTCTCAGTTTGCAAGCTGCTTACAAAATGTCAGTGTTTTGCAGCCTTTAGCTTTGCAGCGTCTTGTAGCAAGTGTCTCTAGTCACCTACATCTAAGCAAATTCCTTTTTCACAATGTCTCGCAAGGAGAAACTCTGCCTGCTTAGAAAATATCTCCCATGGTGTTTTAGAAGGTACAAGAAGGTCTGCAGAGTGTTTTGCAAGAAGTACAAGAAAGTTGTCCAAAACCCCTAAAATTCGAATTGTTCTGGGAAAGGAAAATGCAGGAGAGTGGAAAGGTACTGTTTTCCCTCAGTTTGCAAGCTGCTTACAAAATGTCAGTGTTTTGCAGCCTTTAGCTTTGCAGCGTCCTGTAGCAAGTGTCTCTAGTCACCTACATTTAAGCATATTCCTTTTTCACAATGTCTCGCAAAGAAGAAACACTGCCTGCTGAGAAAACATCTCCCATGGTGTTTTAGAAGGTACAAGAAGGTCTGCAGAGTGTTTTGCAAGAAGTACAAGAAAGTTGTCCAAAACCCCTAAAATTCGAATTGTACTCGGAAAGGAAAATGCAGGAGAGTGGAAAGGTACTGTTTTCTCTCAGTTTGCAAGCTGCTTACAAAATGTCAGTGTTTTGCAGCCTTTAGCTTTGCAGCGTCCTGTAGCAAGTGTCTCTAGTCACCTACATCTAAGCAAATTCCTTTTTCACAATGTCTCGCAAGGAGAAACTCTGCCTGCTGAGAAAATATCTCCCATGGTGTTTTAGAAGGTACAAGAAGGTCTGCAGAGTGTTTTGCAAGAAGTACAAGAAAGTTGTCCAAAACCCCTAAAATTCGAATTGTACTGGGAAAGGAAAATGCAGGAGAGTGGAAAGGTACTGTTTTCTCTCAGTTTGCAAGCTGCTTACAAAATGCCAGTGTTGTGCAGCCTTTAGCTTTGCAGCGTCCTGAAGCAAGTGTCTCAAGTCACCTACATCTAAGCATATTCCTTTTTAACAATGTCTCGCAAGGAGAAACTCTGCCTGCTGAGAAAACATCTCCCATGGTGTTTTAGAAGGTACAAGAAGGTCTGCAGAGTGTTTTGCAAGAAGTAAAAGAAAGTTGTCCAAAACCCCTAAAATTCGAATTGTACTGGGAAAGGAAAATGCAGGAGAGTGGAAAGGTACTGTTTTCTATCAGTTTGCAAGCTGCTTACAAAATGTCAGTGTTTTGCAGCCTTTAGCTTTGCAGCGTCCTGTAGCAAGTGTCTCTAGTCACCTACATCTAAGCATATTCCTTTTTCACAATGTCTCGCAAGGAGAAACTCTGCCTGCTGAAAAAACATCTCCCATGGTGTTTTAGAAGGTACAAGAAGCTCTGCAGAGTGTTTTGCAAGAAGTACAAGAAAGTTGTCCAAAACCCCTAAAATTCGAATTGTACTGGGAAAGAAAAAAGCAGGAGAGTGGAAAGGTACTGTTTTCTCTCAGTTTGCAAGCTGCTTACAAAATGTCAGTGTTTTGCAGCCTTTAGCTTTGCAGCGTCCTGTAGCAAGTGTCTCAAGTCACCTACATCTAAGCATATTCCTTTTTCACAATGTCTCACAAGGAGAAACTCTGCCTGCTGAGAAAACATCTCCCATGGTGTTTTAGAAGGTACAAGAAGGTCTGCAGAGTGTTTTGCAAGAAGTAAAAGAAAGTTGTCCAAAACCCCTAAAATTCGAATTGTACTGGGAAAGGAAAATGCAGGAGAGTGGAAAGGTACTGTTTTCTCTCAGTTTGCAAGCTGCTTACAAAATACCAGTGTTGTGCAGCCTTTAGCTTTGCAGCGTCCTGTAGCAAGTGTCTCTAGTCACCTACATCTAAGCATATTCCTTTTTCACAATGTCTCGCAAGGAGAAACTCTGCCTGCTGAAAAAACATCTCCCATGGTGTTTTAGAAGGTACAAGAAGCTCTGCAGAGTGTTTTGCAAGAAGTACAAGAAAGTTGTCCAAAACCCCTAAAATTCGAATTGTACTGGGAAAGAAAAAAGCAGGAGAGTGGAAAGGTACTGTTTTCTCTCAGTTTGCAAGCTGCTTACAAAATGTCAGTGTTTTGCAGCCTTTAGCTTTGCAGCGTCCTGTAGCAAGTGTCTCAAGTCACCTACATCTAAGCATATTCCTTTTTCACAATGTCTCACAAGGAGAAACTCTGCCTGCTGAGAAAACATCTCCCATGGTGTTTTAGAAGGTACAAGAAGGTCTGCAGAGTGTTTTGCAAGAAGTACAAGAAAGTTGTCCAAAACCCCTAAAATTCGAATTGTACTGGGAAAGGAAAATGCAGGAGAGTGGAAAGGTACTGTTTTCTCTCAGTTTGCAAGCTGCTTACAAAATACCAGTGTTGTGCAGCCTTTAGCTTTGCAGCGTCCTGTAGCAAGTGTCTCTAGTCACCTACATCTAAGCATATTCCTTTTTCGCAATATCTCGCAACGAGAAACTCTGCCTGCTGAGAAAACATCTCCCATGGTGTTTTAGAACGTAGAAGAAGGTCTGCAGAGTGTTTTGCAAGAAGTAAAAGAAAGTTGTCCAAAACCCCTTCGATTTGAATTTCGCTGGGTAAGGAAAATGCAGGAGAGTGCAGGGGTACTGTTTTCTATCAGTTTGCAAACTGTGCCACAATGCAAGTGTTGTGCAGCCTTTACCTTTGCAGTGCACTGTAGTAAGTGCCTTTAATCACCTACATCTAAGTCAATACCTTTTTCACTGTATCTCCAAAGGAGAATCTTTGCCTGTTGAGAAAACAGCTCCCATGGTTTTTAAAAGGGTACAAGAAGGTCTGCAGAGTGTTTTTCAAGAAGTACAAGAAAGTTGTCCAAAACCCCTAAAATTCGAATTGTACTGGGAAAGGAAAATGCAGGAGAGTGGAAAGGTACTGTTTTCTCTCAGTTTGCAAGCTGCTTACAAAATGCCAGTGTTGTGCAGCCTTTAGCTTTGCAGCGTCCTGTAGCAAGTGTCTCTAGTCACCTACATCTAAGCATATTCCTTTTTCACAATGTCTCGCAAGGAGAAACTCTGCCTGCTGAGAAAACATCTCCCATGGTGTTTTAGAAGGTACAAGAAGGTCTGCAGAGTGTTTTGCAAGAAGTACAAGAAAGTTGTCCAAAACCCCTAAAATTCGAATTGTACTGGGAAAGGAAAATGCAGGAGAGTGGAAAGGTACTGTTTTCTCTCAGTTTGCAAGCTGCTTACAAAATGTCAGTGTTTTGCAGCCTTTAGCTTTGCAGCGTCCTGTAGCAAGTGTCTCTAGTCACCTACATTTAACCATATTCCTTTTTCACAATGTCTCGCAATGAGAAACTTTGCCTGCTAAGAAAACATCTCCCATGGTGTTTTAGAAGGTACAAGAAGGTCTGCAGAGTGTTTTGCAAGAAGTACAAGAAAGTTGTCCAAAACCCATAAAATTCGAATTGTACTGGGAAAGGAAAATGCAGGAGAGTGGAAAGGTACTGTTTTCTATCAGTTTGCAAACTGTGCCACAATGCAAGTGTTGTGCAGCCTTTAACTTTGCAGCGTCCTGTAGCAAGTGCCTCTAGCCACCTACATCTAAGCCAATACCTTTTTCACTGTATCTCCAAAGGAGAATCTTTGCCTGTTGAGAAAACAGCTCCCATGGTTTTTAGAAGGGTACAAGAAGGTCTGCAGAGTGTTTTCCAAGAAGTACAAGAAAGTTGTCCAAAACCCCTAAAATTCGAATTGTTCTGGGAAAGAAAAAAGCAGGAGAGTGGAAAGGTACTGTTTTCTCTCAGTTTGCAAGCTGCTTACAAAATGTCAGTGTTTTGCAGCCTTTAGCTTTGCAGTGTCCTGTAGCAAGTGTCTCAAGTCACCTACATCTAAGCATATTCCTTTTTCACAATGTCTCACAAGGAGAAACTCTGCCTGCTGAGAAAACATCTCCCATGGTGTTTTAGAAGGTACAAGAAGGTCTGCAGAGTGTTTTGCAAGAAGTAAAAGAAAGTTGTCCAAAACCCCTAAAATTCGAATTGTACTGGGAAAGGAAAATGCAGGAGAGTGGAAAGGTACTGTTTTCTCTCAGTTTGCAAGCTGCTTACAAAATACCAGTGTTGTGCAGCCTTTAGCTTTGCAGCGTCCTGTAGCAAGTGTCTCTAGTCACCTACATCTAAGCATATTCCTTTTTCACAATGTCTCGCAAGGAGAAACTCTGCCTGCTGAAAAAACATCTCCCATGGTGTTTTAGAAGGTACAAGAAGGTCTGCAGAGTGTTTTGCAAGAAGTACAAGAAAGTTGTCCAAAACCCCTAAAATTCGAATTGTACTGGGAAAGGAAAATGCAGGAGAGTGCAGGGGTAGTGTTTTCTATCAGTTTGCAAACTGTGCCACAATGCAAGTGTTGTGCAGACTTTACCTTTGCACTGCACTGTAGCAAGTGCCTCTAGCCACCTACATCTAAGCAAATACCTTTTTCACTGTATCTCCAAAGGAGAATCTTTGCCTGTTGAGAAAACAGCTCCCATGGTTTTTAAAAGGGTACAAGAAGGTCTGCAGAGTGTTTTGCAAGAAGTAAAAGAAAGTTGTCCAAAACCCCTAAAATTCGAATTGTACTGGGAAAGGAAAATGCAGGAGAGTGGAAAGGTACTGTTTTCTCTCAGTTTGCAAGCTGCTTACAAAATGTCAGTGTTTTGCAGCCTTTAGCTTTGCAGCGTCCTGTAGCAAGTGTCTCTAGTCACCTACATCTAAGCAAATTCCTTTTTCACAATGTCTCGCAAGGAGAAACTCTGCCTGCTTAGAAAATATCTCCCATGGTGTTTTAGAAGGTACAAGAAGGTCTGCAGAGTGTTTTGCAAGAAGTACAAGAAAGTTGTCCAAAACCCCTAAAATTCGAATTGTTCTGGAAAAGGAAAATGCAGGAGAGTGGAAAGGTACTGTTTTCTATCAGTTTGCAAGCTGCTTACAAAATGTCAGTGTTTTGCAGCCTTTAGCTTTGCAGCGTCCTGTAGCAAGTGTCTCTAGTCACCTACATTTAAGCATATTCCTTTTTCACAATGTCTCGCAAAGAAGAAACTCTGCCTGCTTAGAAAACATCTCCCATGGTGTTTTAGAAGGTACAAGAAGGTCTGCAGAGTGTTTTGCAAGAAGTACAAGAAAGTTGTCCAAAACCCCTAAAATTCGAATTGTACTCGGAAAGGAAAATGCAGGAGAGTGGAAAGGTACTGTTTTCTCTCAGTTTGCAAGCTGCTTACAAAATGTCAGTGTTTTGCAGCCTTTAGCTTTGCAGCGTCCTGTAGCAAGTGTCTCTAGTCACCTACATCTAAGCAAATTCCTTTTTCACAATGTCTCGCAAGGAGAAACTCTGCCTGCTGAGAAAATATCTCCCATGGTGTTTTAGAAGGTACAAGAAGGTCTGCAGAGTGTTTTCCAAGAAGTACAAGAAAGTTGTCCAAAACCCCTAAAATTCGAATTGTACTGGGAAAGGAAAATGCAGGAGAGTGGAAAGGTACTGTTTTCTATCAGTTTGCAAGCTGCTTACAAAATGTCAGTGTTTTGCAGCCTTTAGCTTTGCAGCGTCCTGTAGCAAGTGTCTCAAGTCACCTACATCTAAGCATATTCCTTTTTAACAATGTCTCGCAAGGAGAAACTCTGCCTGCTGAGAAAATATCTCCCATGGTGTTTTAGAAGGTACAAGAAGGTCTGCAGAGTGTTTTGCAAGAAGTAAAAGAAAGTTTTCCAAAACCCCTAAAATTCGAATTGTATTGGGAAAGGAAAATGCAGGAGAGTGGAAAGGTACTGTTTTCTCTCAGTTTGCAAGCTGCTTACAAAATGCCAGTGTTGTGCAGCCTTTAGCTTTGCAGCGTCCTGTAGCAAGTGTCTCAAGTCACCTACATCTAAGCATATTCCTTTTTAACAATGTCTCGCAAGGAGAAACTCTGCCTGCTGAGAAAACATCTCCCATGGTGTTTTAGAAGGTACAAGAAGGTCTGCAGAGTGTTTTGCAAGAAGTAAAAGAAAGTTGTCCAAAACCCCTAAAATTCGAATTGTACTGGGAAAGGAAAATGCAGGAGAGTGGAAAGGTACTGTTTTCTCTCAGTTTGCAAGCTGCTTACAAAATGTCAGTGTTTTGCAGCCTTTAGCTTTGCAGCGTCCTGTAGCAAGTGTCTCTAGTCACCTACATCTAAGCATATTCCTTTTTCATAATGTCTCGCAAGGAGAAACTCTGCCTGCTGAGAAAACATCTCCCATGGTGTTTTAGAAGGTACAAGAAGGTCTGCAGAGTGTTTTGCAAGAAGTAAAAGAAAGTTTTCCAAAACCCCTAAAATTCGAATTGTACTGGGAAAGGAAAATGCAGGAGAGTGGAAAGGTACTGTTTTCTCTCAGTTTGCAAGCTGCTTACAAAATACCAGTGTTGTGCAGCCTTTAGCTTTGCAGCGTCCTGTAGCAAGTGTCTCTAGTCACATACATCTAAGCATATTCCTTTTTCGCAATATCTCGCAACGAGAAACTCTGCCTGCTGAGAAAACATCTCCCATGGTGTTTTAGAACGTAGAAGAAGGTCTGCAGAGTGTTTTGCAAGAAGTACAAGAAAGTTGTCCAAAACCCCTTCGATTTGAATTTCGCTGGGTAAGGAAAATGCAGGAGAGTGCAGGGGTACTGTTTTCTATCAGTTTGCAAACTGTGCCACAATGCAAGTGTTGTGCAGCCTTTACCTTTGCAGTGCACTGTAGTAAGTGCCTTTAATCACCTACATCTAAGTCAATACCTTTTTCACTGTATCTCCAAAGGAGAATCTTTGCCTGTTGAGAAAACAGCTCCCATGGTTTTTAAAAGGGTACAAGAAGGTCTGCAGAGTGTTTTTCAAGAAGTACAAGAAAGTTGTCCAAAACCCCTAAAATTCGAATTGTACTGGGAAAGGAAAATGCAGGAGAGTGGAAAGGTACTGTTTTCTCTCAGTTTGCAAGCTGCTTACAAAATGCCAGTGTTGTGCAGCCTTTAGCTTTGCAGCGTCCTGTAGCAAGTGTCTCTAGTCACCTACATCTAAGCATATTCCTTTTTCACAATGTCTCGCAAGGAGAAACTCTGCCTGCTGAGAAAACATCTCCCATGGTGTTTTAGAAGGTACAAGAAGGTCTGCAGAGTGTTTTGCAAGAAGTACAAGAAAGTTGTCCAAAACCCCTAAAATTCGAATTATACTGGGAAAGGAAAATGCAGGAGAGTGGAAAGGTACTGTTTTCTCTCAGTTTGCAAGCTGCTTACAAAATGTCAGTGTTTTGCAGCCTTTAGCTTTGCAGCGTCCTGTAGCAAGTGTCTCTAGTCACCTACATTTAACCATATTCCTTTTTCACAATGTCTCGCAATGAGAAACTTTGCCTGCTAAGAAAACATCTCCCATGGTGTTTTAGAAGGTACAAGAAGGTCTGCAGAGTGTTTTGCAAGAAGTAAAAGAAAGTTGTCCAAAACCCATAAAATTCGAATTGTACTGGGAAAGGAAAATGCAGGAGAGTGGAAAGGTACTGTTTTCTATCAGTTTGCAAACTGTGCCACAATGCAAGTGTTGTGCAGCCTTTAACTTTGCAGCGTCCTGTAGCAAGTGCCTCTAGCCACCTACATCTAAGCCAATACCTTTTTCACTGTATCTCCAAAGGAGAATCTTTGCCTGTTGAGAAAACAGCTCCCATGGTTTTTAGAAGGGTACAAGAAGGTCTGCAGAGTGTTTTCCAAGAAGTACAAGAAAGTTGTCCAAAACCCCTAAAATTCGAATTGTTCTGGGAAAGAAAAAAGCAGGAGAGTGGAAAGGTACTGTTTTCTCTCAGTTTGCAAGCTGCTTACAAAATGTCAGTGTTTTGCAGCCTTTAGCTTTGCAGCGTCCTGTAGCAAGTGTCTCAAGTCACCTACATCTAAGCATATTCCTTTTTCACAATGTCTCACAAGGAGAAACTCTGCCTGCTGAGAAAACATCTCCCATGGTGTTTTAGAAGGTACAAGAAGGTCTGCAGAGTGTTTTGCAAGAAGTAAAAGAAAGTTGTCCAAAACCCCTAAAATTCGAATTGTACTGGGAAAGGAAAATGCAGGAGAGTGGAAAGGTACTGTTTTCTCTCAGTTTGCAAGCTGCTTACAAAATACCAGTGTTGTGCAGCCTTTAGCTTTGCAGCGTCCTGTAGCAAGTGTCTCTAGTAACCTACATCTAAGCATATTCCTTTTTCACAATGTCTCGCAAGGAGAAAATCTGCCTGCTGAGAAAACATCTCCCATGGTGTTTTAGAAGGTACAAGAAGGTCTGCAGAGTGTTTTGCAAGAAGTACAAGAAAGTTGTCCAAAACCCCTAAAATTCGAATTGTACTGGGAAAGAAAAAAGCAGGAGAGTGGAAAGGTACTGTTTTCTCTCAGTTTGCAAGCTGCTTACAAAATGTCAGTGTTTTGCAGCCTTTAGCTTTGCAGCGTCCTGTAGCAAGTGTCTCAAGTCACCTACATCTAAGCATATTCCTTTTTCACAATGTCTCACAAGGAGAAACTCTGCCTGCTGAGAAAACATCTCCCATGGTGTTTTAGAAGGTACAAGAAGGTCTGCAGAGTGTTTTGCAAGAAGTACAAGAAAGTTGTCCAAAACCCCTAAAATTCGAATTGTACTGGGAAAGGAAAATGCAGGAGAGTGGAAAGGTACTGTTTTCTCTCAGTTTGCAAGCTGCTTACAAAATGTCAGTGTTGTGCAGCCTTTAGCTTTGCAGCGTCCTGTAGCAAGTGTCTCTAGTCACCTACATCTAAGCATATTCCTTTTTCGCAATATCTCGCAACGAGAAACTCTGCCTGCTGAGAAAACATCTCCCATGGTGTTTTAGAACGTAGAAGAAGGTCTGCAGAGTGTTTTGCAAGAAGTACAAGAAAGTTGTCCAAAACCCCTTCGATTTGAATTTCGCTGGGTAAGGAAAACGCAGGAGAGTGCAGGGGTACTGTTTTCTATCAGTTTGCAAACTGTGCCACAATGCAAGTGTTGTGCAGCCTTTACCTTTGCAGTGCACTGTAGTAAGTGCCTTTAATCACCTACATCTAAGTCAATACCTTTTTCACTGTATCTCCAAAGGAGAATCTTTGCCTGTTGAGAAAACAGCTCCCATGGTTTTTAAAAGGGTACAAGAAGGTCTGCAGAGTGTTTTTCAAGAAGTACAAGAAAGTTGTCCAAAACCCCTAAAATTCGAATTGTACTGGGAAAGGAAAATGCAGGAGAGTGGAAAGGTACTGTTTTCCCTCAGTTTGCAAGCTGCTTACAAAATGCCAGTGTTGTGCAGCCTTTAGCTTTGCAGCGTCCTGTAGCAAGTGTCTCTAGTCACCTACATCTAAGCATATTCCTTTTTCACAATGTCTCGCAAGGAGAAACTCTGCCTGCTGAGAAAACATCTCCCATGGTGTTTTAGAAGGTACAAGAAGGTCTGCAGAGTGTTTTGCAAGAAGTACAAGAAAGTTGTCCAAAACCCCTAAAATTCGAATTGTACTGGGAAAGGAAAATGCAGGAGAGTGGAAAGGTACTGTTTTCTCTCAGTTTGCAAGCTGCTTACAAAATGTCAGTGTTTTGCAGCCTTTAGCTTTGCAGCGTCCTGTAGCAAGTGTCTCTAGTCACCTACATTTAACCATATTCCTTTTTCACAATGTCTCGCAATGAGAAACTTTGCCTGCTAAGAAAACATCTCCCATGGTGTTTTAGAAGGTACAAGAAGGTCTGCAGAGTGTTTTGCAAGAAGTAAAAGAAAGTTGTCCAAAACCCATAAAATTCGAATTGTACTGGGAAAGGAAAATGCAGGAGAGTGGAAAGGTACTGTTTTCTATCAGTTTGCAAACTGTGCCACAATGCAAGTGTTGTGCAGCCTTTAACTTTGCAGCGTCCTGTAGCAAGTGCCTCTAGCCACCTACATCTAAGCCAATACCTTTTTCACTGTATCTCCAAAGGAGAATCTTTGCCTGTTGAGAAAACAGCTCCCATGGTTTTTAGAAGGGTACAAGAAGGTCTGCAGAGTGTTTTCCAAGAAGTACAAGAAAGTTGTCCAAAACCCCTAAAATTCGAATTGTTCTGGGAAAGAAAAAAGCAGGAGAGTGGAAAGGTACTGTTTTCTCTCAGTTTGCAAGCTGCTTACAAAATGTCAGTGTTTTGCAGCCTTTAGCTTTGCAGCGTCCTGTAGCAAGTGTCTCTAGTCACCTACATCTAAGCATATTCCTTTTTCACAATGTCTCACAAGGAGAAACTCTGCCTGCTGAGAAAACATCTCCCATGGTGTTTTAGAAGGTACAAGAAGGTCTGCAGAGTGTTTTGCAAGAAGTAAAAGAAAGTTGTCCAAAACCCCTAAAATTCGAATTGTAATGGGAAAGGAAAATGCAGGAGAGTGGAAAGGTACTGTTTTCTCTCAGTTTGCAAGCTGCTTACAAAATACCAGTGTTGTGCAGCCTTTAGCTTTGCAGCGTCCTGTAGCAAGTGTCTCTAGTCACCTACATCTAAGCATATTCCTTTTTCACAATGTCTCGCAAGGAGAAACTCTGCCTGCTGAAAAAACATCTCCCATGGTGTTTTAGAAGGTACAAGAAGCTCTGCAGAGTGTTTTGCAAGAAGTACAAGAAAGTTGTCCAAAACCCCTAAAATTCGAATTGTACTGGGAAAGAAAAAAGCAGGAGAGTGGAAAGGTACTGTTTTCTCTCAGTTTGCAAGCTGCTTACAAAATGTCAGTGTTTTGCAGCCTTTAGCTTTGCAGCGTCCTGTAGCAAGTGTCTCAAGTCACCTACATCTAAGCATATTCCTTTTTCACAATGTCTCACAAGGAGAAACTCTGCCTGCTGAGAAAACATCTCCCATGGTGTTTTAGAAGGTACAAGAAGGTCTGCAGAGTGTTTTGCAAGAAGTACAAGAAAGTTGTCCAAAACCCCTAAAATTCGAATTGTACTGGGAAAGGAAAATGCAGGAGAGTGGAAAGGTACTGTTTTCTCTCAGTTTGCACGCTGCTTACAAAATACCAGTGTTGTGCAGCCTTTAGCTTTGCAGCGTCCTGTAGCAAGTGTCTCTAGTCACCTACATCTAAGCATATTCCTTTTTCGCAATATCTCGCAACGAGAAACTCTGCCTGCTGAGAAAACATCTCCCATGGTGTTTTAGAACGTAGAAGAAGGTCTGCAGAGTGTTTTGCAAGAAGTACAAGAAAGTTGTCCAAAACCCCTAAAATTCGAATTGTACTGGGAAAGAAAAAAGCAGGAGAGTGGAAAGGTACTGTTTTCTCTCAGTTTGCAAGCTGCTTACAAAATGTCAGTGTTTTGCAGCCTTTAGCTTTGCAGCGTCCTGTAGCAAGTGTCTCAAGTCACCTACATCTAAGCATATTCCTTTTTCACAATGTCTCACAAGGAGAAACTCTGCCTGCTGAGAAAACATCTCCCATGGTGTTTTAGAAGGTACAAGAAGGTCTGCAGAGTGTTTTGCAAGAAGTACAAGAAAGTTGTCCAAAACTCATAAAATTCGAATTGTACTGGGAAAGGAAAATGCAGGAGAGTGGAAAGGTACTGTTTTCTATCAGTTTGCAAACTGTGCCACAATGCAAGTGTTGTGCAGCCTTTAACTTTGCAGCGTCCTGTAGCAAGTGCCTCTAGCCACCTACATCTAAGCCAATACCTTTTTCACTGTATCTCCAAAGGAGAATCTTTGCCTGTTGAGAAAACAGCTCCCATGGTTTTTAGAAGGGTACAAGAAGGTCTGCAGAGTGTTTTCCAAGAAGTACAAGAAAGTTGTCCAAAACCCCTAAAATTCGAATTGTTCTGGGAAAGAAAAAAGCAGGAGAGTGGAAAGGTACTGTTTTCTCTCAGTTTGCAAGCTGCTTACAAAATGTCAGTGTTTTGCAGCCTTTAGCTTTGCAGCGTCCTGTAGCAAGTGTCTCAAGTCACCTACATCTAAGCATATTCCTTTTTCACAATGTCTCACAAGGAGAAACTCTGCCTGCTGAGAAAACATCTCCCATGGTGTTTTAGAAGGTACAAGAAGGTCTGCAGAGTGTTTTGCAAGAAGTAAAAGAAAGTTGTCCAAAACCCCTAAAATTCGAATTGTACTGGGAAAGGAAAATGCAGGAGAGTGGAAAGGTACTGTTTTCTCTCAGTTTGCAAGCTGCTTAAAAAATACCAGTGTTGTGCAGCCTTTAGCTTTGCAGCGTCCTGTAGCAAGTGTCTCTAGTCACCTACATCTAAGCATATTCCTTTTTCACAATGTCTCGCAAGCAGAAACTCTGCCTGCTGAAAAAACATCTCCCATGGTGTTTTAGAAGGTACAAGAAGCTCTGCAGAGTGTTTTGCAAGAAGTACAAGAAAGTTGTCCAAAACCCCTAAAATTCGAATTGTACTGGGAAAGAAAAAAGCAGGAGAGTGGAAAGGTACTGTTTTCTCTCAGTTTGCAAGCTGCTTACAAAATGTCAGTGTTTTGCAGCCTTTAGCTTTGCAGCGTCCTGTAGCAAGTGTCTCAAGTCACCTACATCTAAGCATATTCCTTTTTCACAATGTCTCACAAGGAGAAACTCTGCCTGCTGAGAAAACATCTCCCATGGTGTTTTAGAAGGTACAAGAAGGTCTGCAGAGTGTTTTGCAAGAAGTACAAGAAAGTTGTCCAAAACCCCTAAAATTCGAATTGTACTGGGAAAGGAAAATGCAGGAGAGTGCAGGGGTAGTGTTTTCTATCAGTTTGCAAACTGTGCCACAATGCAAGTGTTGTGCAGACTTTACCTTTGCACTGCACTGCAGCAAGTGCCTCTAGCCACCTACATCTAAGCAAATACCTTTTTCACTGTATCTCCAAAGGAGAATCTTTGCCTGTTGAGAAAACAGCTCCCATGGTTTTTAAAAGGGTACAAGAAGGTCTGCAGAGTGTTTTGCAAGAAGTAAAAGAAAGTTGTCCAAAACCCCTAAAATTCGAATTGTACTGGGAAAGGAAAATGCAGGAGAGTGGAAAGGTACTGTTTTCTCTCAGTTTGCAAGCTGCTTACAAAATGTCAGTGTTTTGCAGCCTTTAGCTTTGCAGCGTCCTGTAGCAAGTGTCTCTAGTCACCTACATCTAAGCAAATTCCTTTTTCACAATGTCTCGCAAGGAGAAACTCTGCCTGCTTAGAAAATATCTCCCATGGTGTTTTAGAAGGTACAAGAAGGTCTGCAGAGTGTTTTGCAAGAAGTACAAGAAAGTTGTCCAAAACCCCTAAAATTCGAATTGTTCTGGAAAAGGAAAATGCAGGAGAGTGGAAAGGTACTGTTTTCCCTCAGTTTGCAAGCTGCTTACAAAATGTCAGTGTTTTGCAGCCTTTAGCTTTGCAGCGTCCTGTAGCAAGTGTCTCTAGTCACCTACATTTAAGCATATTCCTTTTTCACAATGTCTCGCAAAGAAGAAACACTGCCTGCTGAGAAAACATCTCCCATGGTGTTTTAGAAGGTACAAGAAGGTCTGCAGAGTGTTTTGCAAGAAGTACAAGAAAGTTGTCCAAAACCCCTAAAATTCGAATTGTACTGGGAAAGGAAAATGCAGGAGAGTGGAAAGGTACTGTTTTCTCTCAGTTTGCAAGCTGCTTACAAAATGTCAGTGTTTTGCAGCCTTTAGCTTTGCAGCGTCCTGTAGCAAGTGTCTCAAGTCACCTACATCTAAGCATATTCCTTTTTAACAATGTCTCGCAAGGAGAAACTCTGCCTGCTGAGAAAACATCTCCCATGGTGTTTTAGAAGGTACAAGAAGGTCTGCAGAGTGTTTTGCAAGAAGTAAAAGAAAGTTTTCCAAAACCCCTAAAATTCGAATTGTACTGGGAAAGGAAAATGCAGGAGAGTGGAAAGGTACTGTTTTCTCTCAGTTTGCAAGCTGCTTACAAAATGCCAGTGTTGTGCAGCCTTTAGCTTTGCAGCGTCCTGTAGCAAGTGTCTCTAGTCACCTACATCTAAGCATATTCCTTTTTAACAATGTCTCGCAAGGAGAAACTCTGCCTGCTGAGAAAACATCTCCCATGGTGTTTTAGAAGGTACAAGAAGGTCTGCAGAGTGTTTTGCAAGAAGTAAAAGAAAGTTGTCCAAAACCCCTAAAATTCGAATTGTACTGGGAAAGGAAAATGCAGGAGAGTGGAAAGGTACTGTTTTCTCTCAGTTTGCAAGCTGCTTACAAAATGCCAGTGTTGTGCAGCCTTTAGCTTTGCAGCGTCCTGTAGCAAGTGTCTCTAGTCACCTACATCTAAGCATATTCCTTTTTCATAATGTCTCGCAAGGAGAAACTCTGCCTGCTGAGAAAACATCTCCCATGGTGTTTTAGAAGGTACAAGAAGGTCTGCAGAGTGTTTTGCAAGAAGTAAAAGAAAGTTGTCCAAAACCCCTAAAATTCGAATTGTACTGGGAAAGGAAAATGCAGGAGAGTGGAAAGGTACTGTTTTCTCTCAGTTTGCAAGCTGCTTACAAAATACCAGTGTTGTGCAGCCTTTAGCTTTGCAGCGTCCTGTAGCAAGTGTCTCTAGTCACATACATCTAAGCATATTCCTTTTTCGCAATATCTCGCAACGAGAAACTCTGCCTGCTGAGAAAACATCTCCCATGGTGTTTTAGAACGTAGAAGAAGGTCTGCAGAGTGTTTTGCAAGAAGTACAAGAAAGTTGTCCAAAACCACTTCGATTTGAATTTCGCTGGGTAAGGAAAATGCAGGAGAGTGCAGGGGTACTGTTTTCTATCAGTTTGCAAACTGTGCCACAATGCAAGTGTTGTGCAGCCTTTACCTTTGCAGTGCACTGTAGTAAGTGCCTTTAATCACCTACATCTAAGTCAATACCTTTTTCACTGTATCTCCAAAGGAGAATCTTTGCCTGTTGAGAAAACAGCTCCCATGGTTTTTAAAAGGGTACAAGAAGGTCTGCAGAGTGTTTTTCAAGAAGTACAAGAAAGTTGTCCAAAACCCCTAAAATTCGAATTGTACTGGGAAAGGAAAATGCAGGAGAGTGGAAAGGTACTGTTTTCTCTCAGTTTGCAAGCTGCTTACAAAATGCCAGTGTTGTGCAGCCTTTAGCTTTGCAGCGTCCTGTAGCAAGTGTCTCTAGTCACCTACATCTAAGCATATTCCTTTTTCACAATGTCTCGCAAGGAGAAACTCTGCCTGCTGAGAAAACATCTCCCATGGTGTTTTAGAAGGTACAAGAAGGTCTGCAGAGTGTTTTGCAAGAAGTACAAGAAAGTTGTCCAAAACCCCTAAAATTCGAATTGTACTGGGAAAGGAAAATGCAGGAGAGTGGAAAGGTACTGTTTTCTCTCAGTTTGCAAGCTGCTTACAAAATGTCAGTGTTTTGCAGCCTTTAGCTTTGCAGCGTCCTGTAGCAAGTGTCTCTAGTCACCTACATTTAACCATATTCCTTTTTCACAATGTCTCGCAATGAGAAACTTTGCCTGCTAAGAAAACATCTCCCATGGTGTTTTAGAAGGTACAAGAAGGTCTGCAGAGTGTTTTGCAAGAAGTAAAAGAAAGTTGTCCAAAACCCATAAAATTCGAATTGTACTGGGAAAGGAAAATGCAGGAGAGTGGAAAGGTACTCTTTTCTATCAGTTTGCAAACTGTGCCACAATGCAAGTGTTGTGCAGCCTTTAACTTTGCAGCGCCCTGTAGCAAGTGCCTCTAGCCACCTACATCTAAGCCAATACCTTTTTCACTGTATCTCCAAAGGAGAATCTTTGCCTGTTGACAAAACAGTTCCCATGGTTTTTAGAAGGGTACAAGAAGGTCTGCAGAGTGTTTTCCAAGAAGTACAAGAAAGTTGTCCAAAACCCCTAAAATTCGAATTGTTCTGGGAAAGAAAAAAGCAGGAGAGTGGAAAGGTACTGTTTTCTCTCAGTTTGCAAGCTGCTTACAAAATGTCAGTGTTTTGCAGCCTTTAGCTTTGCAGCGTCCTGTAGCAAGTGTCTCAAGTCACCTACATCTAAGCATATTCCTTTTTCACAATGTCTCACAAGGAGAAACTCTGCCTGCTGAGAAAACATCTCCCATGGTGTTTTAGAAGGTACAAGAAGGTCTGCAGAGTGTTTTGCAAGAAGTACAAGAAAGTTGTCCAAATCCCCTAAAATTCGAATTGTACTGGGAAAGAAAAAAGCAGGAGAGTGGAAAGGTACTGTTTTCTCTCAGTTTGCAAGCTGCTTACAAAATGTCAGTGTTTTGCAGCCTTTAGCTTTGCAGCGTCCTGTAGCAAGTGTCTCAAGTCACCAACATCTAAGCATATTCCTTTTTCACAATGTCTCACAAAGAGAAACTCTGCCTGCTGAGAAAACATCTCCCATGGTGTTTTAGAAGGTACAAGAAGGTCTGCAGAGTGTTTTGCAAGAAGTACAAGAAAGTTGTCCAAAACCCCTAAAATTCGAATTGTACTGGGAAAGGAAAATGCAGGAGAGTGGAAAGGTACTGTTTTCTCTCAGTTTGCAAGCTGCTTACAAAATACCAGTGTTGTGCAGCCTTTAGCTTTGCAGCGTCCTGTAGCAAGTGTCTCTAGTCACCTACATCTAAGCATATTCCTTTTTCGCAATATCTCGCAACGAGAAACTCTGCCTGCTGAGAAAACATCTCCCATGGTGTTTTAGAACGTAGAAGAAGGTCTGCAGAGTGTTTTGCAAGAAGTACAAGAAAGTTGTCCAAAACCCCTTCGATTTGAATTTCGCTGGGTAAGGAAAATGCAGGAGAGTGCAGGGGTACTGTTTTCTATCAGTTTGCAAACTGTGCCACAATGCAAGTGTTGTGCAGCCTTTACCTTTGCAGTGCACTGTAGTAAGTGCCTTTAATCACCTACATCTAAGTCAATACCTTTTTCACTGTATCTCCAAAGGAGAATCTTTGCCTGTTGAGAAAACAGCTCCCATGGTTTTTAAAAGGGTACAAGAAGGTCTGCAGAGTGTTTTTCAAGAAGTACAAGAAAGTTGTCCAAAACCCCTAAAATTCGAATTGTACTGGGAAAGGAAAATGCAGGAGAGTGGAAAGGTACTGTTTTCTCTCAGTTTGCAAGCTGCTTACAAAATGCCAGTGTTGTGCAGCCTTTAGCTTTGCAGCGTCCTGTAGCAAGTGTCTCTAGTCACCTACATCTAAGCATATTCCTTTTTCACAATGTCTCGCAAGGAGAAACTGTGCCTGCTGAGAAAACATCTCCCATGGTGTTTTAGAAGGTACAAGAAGGTCTGCAGAGTGTTTTGCAAGAAGTACAAGAAAGTTGTCCAAAACCCCTAAAATTCGAATTGTACTGGGAAAGGAAAATGCAGGAGAGTGGAAAGGTACTGTTTTCTCTCAGTTTGCAAGCTGCTTACAAAATGTCAGTGTTTTGCAGCCTTTAGCTTTGCAGCGTCCTGTAGCAAGTGTCTCTAGTCACCTACATTTAACCATATTCCTTTTTCACAATGTCTCGCAATGAGAAACTTTGCCTGCTAAGAAAACATCTCCCATGGTGTTTTAGAAGGTACAAGAAGGTCTGCAGAGTGTTTTGCAAGAAGTAAAAGAAAGTTGTCCAAAACCCATAAAATTCGAATTGTACTGGGAAAGGAAAATGCAGGAGAGTGGAAAGGTACTGTTTTCTATCAGTTTGCAAACTGTGCCACAATGCAAGTGTTGTGCAGCCTTTAACTTTGCAGCGTCCTGTAGCAAGTGCCTCTAGCCACCTACATCTAAGCCAATACCTTTTTCACTGTATCTCCAAAGGAGAATCTTTGCCTGTTGAGAAAACAGCTCCCATGGTTTTTAGAAGGGTACAAGAAGGTCTGCAGAGTGTTTTCCAAGAAGTACAAGAAAGTTGTCCAAAACCCCTAAAATTCGAATTGTTCTGGGAAAGAAAAAAGCAGGAGAGTGGAAAGGTACTGTTTTCTCTCAGTTTGCAAGCTGCTTACAAAATGTCAGTGTTTTGCAGCCTTTAGCTTTGCAGCGTCCTGTAGCAAGTGTCTCAAGTCACCTACATCTAAGCATATTCCTTTTTCACAATGTCTCACAAGGAGAAACTCTGCCTGCTGAGAAAACATCTCCCATGGTGTTTTAGAAGGTACAAGAAGGTCTGCAGAGTGTTTTGCAAGAAGTAAAAGAAAGTTGTCCAAAACCCCTAAAATTCGAATTGTACTGGGAAAGGAAAATGCAGGAGAGTGGAAAGGTACTGTTTTCTCTCAGTTTGCAAGCTGCTTACAAAATACCAGTGTTGTGCAGCCTTTAGCTTTGCAGCGTCCTGTAGCAAGTGTCTCTAGTAACCTACATCTAAGCATATTCCTTTTTCACAATGTCTCGCAAGGAGAAAATCTGCCTGCTGAGAAAACATCTCCCATGGTGTTTTAGAAGGTACAAGAAGGTCTGCAGAGTGTTTTGCAAGAAGTACAAGAAAGTTGTCCAAAACCCCTAAAATTCGAATTGTACTGGGAAAGAAAAAAGCAGGAGAGTGGAAAGGTACTGTTTTCTCTCAGTTTGCAAGCTGCTTACAAAATGTCAGTGTTTTGCAGCCTTTAGCTTTGCAGCGTCCTGTAGCAAGTGTCTCAAGTCACCTACATCTAAGCATATTCCTTTTTCACAATGTCTCACAAGGAGAAACTCTGCCTGCTGAGAAAACATCTCCCATGGTGTTTTAGAAGGTACAAGAAGGTCTGCAGAGTGTTTTGCAAGAAGTACAAGAAAGTTGTCCAAAACCCCTAAAATTCGAATTGTACTGGGAAAGGAAAATGCAGGAGAGTGGAAAGGTACTGTTTTCTCTCAGTTTGCAAGCTGCTTACAAAATGTCAGTGTTGTGCAGCCTTTAGCTTTGCAGCGTCCTGTAGCAAGTGTCTCTAGTCAGCTACATCTAAGCATATTCCTTTTTCGCAATATCTCGCAACGAGAAACTCTGCCTGCTGAGAAAACATCTCCCATGGTGTTTTAGAACGTAGAAGAAGGTCTGCAGAGTGTTTTGCAAGAAGTACAAGAAAGTTGTCCAAAACCCCTTCGATTTGAATTTCGCTGGGTAAGGAAAACGCAGGAGAGTGCAGGGGTACTGTTTTCTATCAGTTTGCAAACTGTGCCACAATGCAAGTGTTGTGCAGCCTTTACCTTTGCAGTGCACTGTAGTAAGTGCCTTTAATCACCTACATCTAAGTCAATACCTTTTTCACTGTATCTCCAAAGGAGAATCTTTGCCTGTTGAGAAAACAGCTCCCATGGTTTTTAAAAGGGTACAAGAAGGTCTGCAGAGTGTTTTTCAAGAAGTACAAGAAAGTTGTCCAAAACCCCTAAAATTCGAATTGTACTGGGAAAGGAAAATGCAGGAGAGTGGAAAGGTACTGTTTTCTCTCAGTTTGCAAGCTGCTTACAAAATGCCAGTGTTGTGCAGCCTTTAGCTTTGCAGCGTCCTGTAGCAAGTGTCTCTAGTCACCTACATCTAAGCATATTCCTTTTTCACAATGTCTCGCAAGGAGAAACTCTGCCTGCTGAGAAAACATCTCCCATGGTGTTTTAGAAGGTACAAGAAGGTCTGCAGAGTGTTTTGCAAGAAGTACAAGAAAGTTGTCCAAAACCCCTAAAATTCGAATTGTACTGGGAAAGGAAAATGCAGGAGAGTGGAAAGGTACTGTTTTCTCTCAGTTTGCAAGCTGCTTACAAAATGTCAGTGTTTTGCAGCCTTTAGCTTTGCAGCGTCCTGTAGCAAGTGTCTCTAGTCACCTACATTTAACCATATTCCTTTTTCACAATGTCTCGCAATGAGAAACTTTGCCTGCTAAGAAAACATCTCCCATGGTGTTTTAGAAGGTACAAGAAGGTCTGCAGAGTGTTTTGCAAGAAGTAAAAGAAAGTTGTCCAAAACCCATAAAATTCGAATTGTACTGGGAAAGGAAAATGCAGGAGAGTGGAAAGGTACTGTTTTCTATCAGTTTGCAAACTGTGCCACAATGCAAGTGTTGTGCAGCCTTTAACTTTGCAGCGTCCTGTAGCAAGTGCCTCTAGCCACCTACATCTAAGCCAATACCTTTTTCACTGTATCTCCAAAGGAGAATCTTTGCCTGTTGAGAAAACAGCTCCCATGGTTTTTAGAAGGGTACAAGAAGGTCTGCAGAGTGTTTTCCAAGAAGTACAAGAAAGTTGTCCAAAACCCCTAAAATTCGAATTGTTCTGGGAAAGAAAAAAGCAGGAGAGTGGAAAGGTACTGTTTTCTCTCAGTTTGCAAGCTGCTTACAAAATGTCAGTGTTTTGCAGCCTTTAGCTTTGCAGCGTCCTGTAGCAAGTGTCTCTAGTCACCTACATCTAAGCATATTCCTTTTTCACAATGTCTCACAAGGAGAAACTCTGCCTGCTGAGAAAACATCTCCCATGGTGTTTTAGAAGGTACAAGAAGGTCTGCAGAGTGTTTTGCAAGAAGTAAAAGAAAGTTGTCCAAAACCCCTAAAATTCGAATTGTAATGGGAAAGGAAAATGCAGGAGAGTGGAAAGGTACTGTTTTCTCTCAGTTTGCAAGCTGCTTACAAAATACCAGTGTTGTGCAGCCTTTAGCTTTGCAGCGTCCTGTAGCAAGTGTCTCTAGTCACCTACATCTAAGCATATTCCTTTTTCACAATGTCTCGCAAGGAGAAACTCTGCCTGCTGAAAAAACATCTCCCATGGTGTTTTAGAAGGTACAAGAAGCTCTGCAGAGTGTTTTGCAAGAAGTACAAGAAAGTTGTCCAAAACCCCTAAAATTCGAATTGTACTGGGAAAGAAAAAAGCAGGAGAGTGGAAAGGTACTGTTTTCTCTCAGTTTGCAAGCTGCTTACAAAATGTCAGTGTTTTGCAGCCTTTAGCTTTGCAGCGTCCTGTAGCAAGTGTCTCAAGTCACCTACATCTAAGCATATTCCTTTTTCACAATGTCTCACAAGGAGAAACTCTGCCTGCTGAGAAAACATCTCCCATGGTGTTTTAGAAGGTACAAGAAGGTCTGCAGAGTGTTTTGCAAGAAGTACAAGAAAGTTGTCCAAAACCCCTAAAATTCGAATTGTACTGGGAAAGGAAAATGCAGGAGAGTGGAAAGGTACTGTTTTCTCTCAGTTTGCACGCTGCTTACAAAATACCAGTGTTGTGCAGCCTTTAGCTTTGCAGCGTCCTGTAGCAAGTGTCTCTAGTCACCTACATCTAAGCATATTCCTTTTTCGCAATATCTCGCAACGAGAAACTCTGCCTGCTGAGAAAACATCTCCCATGGTGTTTTAGAACGTAGAAGAAGGTCTGCAGAGTGTTTTGCAAGAAGTACAAGAAAGTTGTCCAAAACCCCTAAAATTCGAATTGTACTGGGAAAGAAAAAAGCAGGAGAGTGGAAAGGTACTGTTTTCTCTCAGTTTGCAAGCTGCTTACAAAATGTCAGTGTTTTGCAGCCTTTAGCTTTGCAGCGTCCTGTAGCAAGTGTCTCAAGTCACCTACATCTAAGCATATTCCTTTTTCACAATGTCTCACAAGGAGAAACTCTGCCTGCTGAGAAAACATCTCCCATGGTGTTTTAGAAGGTACAAGAAGGTCTGCAGAGTGTTTTGCAAGAAGTACAAGAAAGTTGTCCAAAACTCATAAAATTCGAATTGTACTGGGAAAGGAAAATGCAGGAGAGTGGAAAGGTACTGTTTTCTATCAGTTTGCAAACTGTGCCACAATGCAAGTGTTGTGCAGCCTTTAACTTTGCAGCGTCCTGTAGCAAGTGCCTCTAGCCACCTACATCTAAGCCAATACCTTTTTCACTGTATCTCCAAAGGAGAATCTTTGCCTGTTGAGAAAACAGCTCCCATGGTTTTTAGAAGGGTACAAGAAGGTCTGCAGAGTGTTTTCCAAGAAGTACAAGAAAGTTGTCCAAAACCCCTAAAATTCGAATTGTTCTGGGAAAGAAAAAAGCAGGAGAGTGGAAAGGTACTGTTTTCTCTCAGTTTGCAAGCTGCTTACAAAATGTCAGTGTTTTGCAGCCTTTAGCTTTGCAGCGTCCTGTAGCAAGTGTCTCAAGTCACCTACATCTAAGCATATTCCTTTTTCACAATGTCTCACAAGGAGAAACTCTGCCTGCTGAGAAAACATCTCCCATGGTGTTTTAGAAGGTACAAGAAGGTCTGCAGAGTGTTTTGCAAGAAGTAAAAGAAAGTTGTCCAAAACCCCTAAAATTCGAATTGTACTGGGAAAGGAAAATGCAGGAGAGTGGAAAGGTACTGTTTTCTCTCAGTTTGCAAGCTGCTTAAAAAATACCAGTGTTGTGCAGCCTTTAGCTTTGCAGCGTCCTGTAGCAAGTGTCTCTAGTCACCTACATCTAAGCATATTCCTTTTTCACAATGTCTCGCAAGCAGAAACTCTGCCTGCTGAAAAAACATCTCCCATGGTGTTTTAGAAGGTACAAGAAGCTCTGCAGAGTGTTTTGCAAGAAGTACAAGAAAGTTGTCCAAAACCCCTAAAATTCGAATTGTACTGGGAAAGAAAAAAGCAGGAGAGTGGAAAGGTACTGTTTTCTCTCAGTTTGCAAGCTGCTTACAAAATGTCAGTGTTTTGCAGCCTTTAGCTTTGCAGCGTCCTGTAGCAAGTGTCTCAAGTCACCTACATCTAAGCATATTCCTTTTTCACAATGTCTCACAAGGAGAAACTCTGCCTGCTGAGAAAACATCTCCCATGGTGTTTTAGAAGGTACAAGAAGGTCTGCAGAGTGTTTTGCAAGAAGTACAAGAAAGTTGTCCAAAACCCCTAAAATTCGAATTGTACTGGGAAAGGAAAATGCAGGAGAGTGCAGGGGTAGTGTTTTCTATCAGTTTGCAAACTGTGCCACAATGCAAGTGTTGTGCAGACTTTACCTTTGCACTGCACTGCAGCAAGTGCCTCTAGCCACCTACATCTAAGCAAATACCTTTTTCACTGTATCTCCAAAGGAGAATCTTTGCCTGTTGAGAAAACAGCTCCCATGGTTTTTAAAAGGGTACAAGAAGGTCTGCAGAGTGTTTTGCAAGAAGTAAAAGAAAGTTGTCCAAAACCCCTAAAATTCGAATTGTACTGGGAAAGGAAAATGCAGGAGAGTGGAAAGGTACTGTTTTCTCTCAGTTTGCAAGCTGCTTACAAAATGTCAGTGTTTTGCAGCCTTTAGCTTTGCAGCGTCCTGTAGCAAGTGTCTCTAGTCACCTACATCTAAGCAAATTCCTTTTTCACAATGTCTCGCAAGGAGAAACTCTGCCTGCTTAGAAAATATCTCCCATGGTGTTTTAGAAGGTACAAGAAGGTCTGCAGAGTGTTTTGCAAGAAGTACAAGAAAGTTGTCCAAAACCCCTAAAATTCGAATTGTTCTGGAAAAGGAAAATGCAGGAGAGTGGAAAGGTACTGTTTTCCCTCAGTTTGCAAGCTGCTTACAAAATGTCAGTGTTTTGCAGCCTTTAGCTTTGCAGCGTCCTGTAGCAAGTGTCTCTAGTCACCTACATTTAAGCATATTCCTTTTTCACAATGTCTCGCAAAGAAGAAACACTGCCTGCTGAGAAAACATCTCCCATGGTGTTTTAGAAGGTACAAGAAGGTCTGCAGAGTGTTTTGCAAGAAGTACAAGAAAGTTGTCCAAAACCCCTAAAATTCGAATTGTACTGGGAAAGGAAAATGCAGGAGAGTGGAAAGGTACTGTTTTCTCTCAGTTTGCAAGCTGCTTACAAAATGTCAGTGTTTTGCAGCCTTTAGCTTTGCAGCGTCCTGTAGCAAGTGTCTCAAGTCACCTACATCTAAGCATATTCCTTTTTAACAATGTCTCGCAAGGAGAAACTCTGCCTGCTGAGAAAACATCTCCCATGGTGTTTTAGAAGGTACAAGAAGGTCTGCAGAGTGTTTTGCAAGAAGTAAAAGAAAGTTTTCCAAAACCCCTAAAATTCGAATTGTACTGGGAAAGGAAAATGCAGGAGAGTGGAAAGGTACTGTTTTCTCTCAGTTTGCAAGCTGCTTACAAAATGCCAGTGTTGTGCAGCCTTTAGCTTTGCAGCGTCCTGTAGCAAGTGTCTCTAGTCACCTACATCTAAGCATATTCCTTTTTAACAATGTCTCGCAAGGAGAAACTCTGCCTGCTGAGAAAACATCTCCCATGGTGTTTTAGAAGGTACAAGAAGGTCTGCAGAGTGTTTTGCAAGAAGTAAAAGAAAGTTGTCCAAAACCCCTAAAATTCGAATTGTACTGGGAAAGGAAAATGCAGGAGAGTGGAAAGGTACTGTTTTCTCTCAGTTTGCAAGCTGCTTACAAAATGCCAGTGTTGTGCAGCCTTTAGCTTTGCAGCGTCCTGTAGCAAGTGTCTCTAGTCACCTACATCTAAGCATATTCCTTTTTCATAATGTCTCGCAAGGAGAAACTCTGCCTGCTGAGAAAACATCTCCCATGGTGTTTTAGAAGGTACAAGAAGGTCTGCAGAGTGTTTTGCAAGAAGTAAAAGAAAGTTGTCCAAAACCCCTAAAATTCGAATTGTACTGGGAAAGGAAAATGCAGGAGAGTGGAAAGGTACTGTTTTCTCTCAGTTTGCAAGCTGCTTACAAAATACCAGTGTTGTGCAGCCTTTAGCTTTGCAGCGTCCTGTAGCAAGTGTCTCTAGTCACATACATCTAAGCATATTCCTTTTTCGCAATATCTCGCAACGAGAAACTCTGCCTGCTGAGAAAACATCTCCCATGGTGTTTTAGAACGTAGAAGAAGGTCTGCAGAGTGTTTTGCAAGAAGTACAAGAAAGTTGTCCAAAACCCCTTCGATTTGAATTTCGCTGGGTAAGGAAAATGCAGGAGAGTGCAGGGGTACTGTTTTCTATCAGTTTGCAAACTGTGCCACAATGCAAGTGTTGTGCAGCCTTTACCTTTGCAGTGCACTGTAGTAAGTGCCTTTAATCACCTACATCTAAGTCAATACCTTTTTCACTGTATCTCCAAAGGAGAATCTTTGCCTGTTGAGAAAACAGCTCCCATGGTTTTTAAAAGGGTACAAGAAGGTCTGCAGAGTGTTTTTCAAGAAGTACAAGAAAGTTGTCCAAAACCCCTAAAATTCGAATTGTACTGGGAAAGGAAAATGCAGGAGAGTGGAAAGGTACTGTTTTCTCTCAGTTTGCAAGCTGCTTACAAAATGCCAGTGTTGTGCAGCCTTTAGCTTTGCAGCGTCCTGTAGCAAGTGTCTCTAGTCACCTACATCTAAGCATATTCCTTTTTCACAATGTCTCGCAAGGAGAAACTCTGCCTGCTGAGAAAACATCTCCCATGGTGTTTTAGAAGGTACAAGAAGGTCTGCAGAGTGTTTTGCAAGAAGTACAAGAAAGTTGTCCAAAACCCCTAAAATTCGAATTGTACTGGGAAAGGAAAATGCAGGAGAGTGGAAAGGTACTGTTTTCTCTCAGTTTGCAAGCTGCTTACAAAATGTCAGTGTTTTGCAGCCTTTAGCTTTGCAGCGTCCTGTAGCAAGTGTCTCTAGTCACCTACATTTAACCATATTCCTTTTTCACAATGTCTCGCAATGAGAAACTTTGCCTGCTAAGAAAACATCTCCCATGGTGTTTTAGAAGGTACAAGAAGGTCTGCAGAGTGTTTTGCAAGAAGTAAAAGAAAGTTGTCCAAAACCCATAAAATTCGAATTGTACTGGGAAAGGAAAATGCAGGAGAGTGGAAAGGTACTGTTTTCTATCAGTTTGCAAACTGTGCCACAATGCAAGTGTTGTGCAGCCTTTAACTTTGCAGCGCCCTGTAGCAAGTGCCTCTAGCCACCTACATCTAAGCCAATACCTTTTTCACTGTATCTCCAAAGGAGAATCTTTGCCTGTTGAGAAAACAGCTCCCATGGTTTTTAGAAGGGTACAAGAAGGTCTGCAGAGTGTTTTCCAAGAAGTACAAGAAAGTTGTCCAAAACCCCTAAAATTCGAATTGTTCTGGGAAAGAAAAAAGCAGGAGAGTGGAAAGGTACTGTTTTCTCTCAGTTTGCAAGCTGCTTACAAAATGTCAGTGTTTTGCAGCCTTTAGCTTTGCAGCGTCCTGTAGCAAGTGTCTCAAGTCACCTACATCTAAGCATATTCCTTTTTCACAATGTCTCACAAGGAGAAACTCTGCCTGCTGAGAAAACATCTCCCATGGTGTTTTAGAAGGTACAAGAAGGTCTGCAGAGTGTTTTGCAAGAAGTACAAGAAAGTTGTCCAAAACCCCTAAAATTCGAATTGTACTGGGAAAGAAAAAAGCAGGAGAGTGGAAAGGTACTGTTTTCTCTCAGTTTGCAAGCTGCTTACAAAATGTCAGTGTTTTGCAGCCTTTAGCTTTGCAGCGTCCTGTAGCAAGTGTCTCAAGTCACCAACATCTAAGCATATTCCTTTTTCACAATGTCTCACAAAGAGAAACTCTGCCTGCTGAGAAAACATCTCCCATGGTGTTTTAGAAGGTACAAGAAGGTCTGCAGAGTGTTTTGCAAGAAGTACAAGAAAGTTGTCCAAAACCCCTAAAATTCGAATTGTACTGGGAAAGGAAAATGCAGGAGAGTGGAAAGGTACTGTTTTCTCTCAGTTTGCAAGCTGCTTACAAAATACCAGTGTTGTGCAGCCTTTAGCTTTGCAGCGTCCTGTAGCAAGTGTCTCTAGTCACCTACATCTAAGCATATTCCTTTTTCGCAATATCTCGCAACGAGAAACTCTGCCTGCTGAGAAAACATCTCCCATGGTGTTTTAGAACGTAGAAGAAGGTCTGCAGAGTGTTTTGCAAGAAGTACAAGAAAGTTGTCCAAAACCCCTTCGATTTGAATTTCGCTGGGTAAGGAAAATGCAGGAGAGTGCAGGGGTACTGTTTTCTATCAGTTTGCAAACTGTGCCACAATGCAAGTGTTGTGCAGCCTTTACCTTTGCAGTGCACTGTAGTAAGTGCCTTTAATCACCTACATCTAAGTCAATACCTTTTTCACTGTATCTCCAAAGGAGAATCTTTGCCTGTTGAGAAAACAGCTCCCATGGTTTTTAAAAGGGTACAAGAAGGTCTGCAGAGTGTTTTTCAAGAAGTACAAGAAAGTTGTCCAAAACCCCTAAAATTCGAATTGTACTGGGAAAGGAAAATGCAGGAGAGTGGAAAGGTACTGTTTTCTCTCAGTTTGCAAGCTGCTTACAAAATGCCAGTGTTGTGCAGCCTTTAGCTTTGCAGCGTCCTGTAGCAAGTGTCTCTAGTCACCTACATCTAAGCATATTCCTTTTTCACAATGTCTCGCAAGGAGAAACTCTGCCTGCTGAGAAAACATCTCCCATGGTGTTTTAGAAGGTACAAGAAGGTCTGCAGAGTGTTTTGCAAGAAGTACAAGAAAGTTGTCCAAAACCCCTAAAATTCGAATTGTACTGGGAAAGGAAAATGCAGGAGAGTGGAAAGGTACTGTTTTCTCTCAGTTTGCAAGCTGCTTACAAAATGTCAGTGTTTTGCAGCCTTTAGCTTTGCAGCGTCCTGTAGCACGTGTCTCTAGTCACCTACATTTAACCATATTCCTTTTTCACAATGTCTCGCAATGAGAAACTTTGCCTGCTAAGAAAACATCTCCCATGGTGTTTTAGAAGGTACAAGAAGGTCTGCAGAGTGTTTTGCAAGAAGTAAAAGAAAGTTGTCCAAAACCCCTAAAATTCGAATTGTACTGGGAAAGGAAAATGCAGGAGAGTGGAAAGGTACTGTTTTCTATCAGTTTGCAAACTGTGCCACAATGCAAGTGTTGTGCAGCCTTTAACTTTGCAGCGTCCTGTAGCAAGTGCCTCTAGCCACCTACATCTAAGCCAATACCTTTTTCACTGTATCTCCAAAGGAGAATCTTTGCCTGTTGAGAAAACAGCGCCCATGGTTTTTAGAAGGGTACAAGAAGGTCTGCAGAGTGTTTTCCAAGAAGTACAAGAAAGTTGTCCAAAACCCCTAAAATTCGAATTGTTCTGGGAAAGAAAAAAGCAGGAGAGTGGAAAGGTACTGTTTTCTCTCAGTTTGCAGGCTGCTTACAAAATGTTAGTGTTTTGCAGCCTTTAGCTTTGCAGCGTCCTGTAGCAAGTGTCTCAAGTCACCTACATCTAAGCATATTCCTTTTTCACAATGTCTCGCAAGGAGAAACTCTGCCTGCTGAGAAAACATCTCCCATGGTGTTTTAGAAGGTACAAGAAGGTCTGCAGAGTGTTTTGCAAGAAGTACAAGAAAGTTGTCCAAAACCCCTAAAATTCGAATTGTACTGGGAAAGGAAAATGCAGGAGAGTGGAAAGGTACTGTTTTCTCTCAGTTTGCAAGCTGCTTACAAAATGTCAGTGTTTTGCAGCCTTTAGCTTTGCAGCGTCCTGTAGCAAGTGTCTCAAGTCACCTACATCTAAGCATATTCCTTTTTCACAATGTCTCACAAGGAGAAACTCTGCCTGCTGAGAAAACATCTCCCATGGTGTTTTAGAAGGTACAAGAAGGTCTGCAGAGTGTTTTGCAAGAAGTACAAGAAAGTTGTCCAAAACCCCTAAAATTCGAATTGTACTGGGAAAGGAAAATGCAGGAGAGTGCAGGGGTAGTGTTTTCTATCAGTTTGCAAACTGTGCCACAATGCAAGTGTTGTGCAGACTTTACCTTTGCACTGCACTGTAGCAAGTGCCTCTAGCCACCTACATCTAAGCAAATACCTTTTTCACTGTATCTCCAAAGGAGAATCTTTGCCTGTTGAGAAAACAGCTCCCATGGTTTTTAAAAGGGTACAAGAAGGTCTGCAGAGTGTTTTGCAAGAAGTAAAAGAAAGTTGTCCAAAACCCCTAAAATTCGAATTGTACTGGGAAAGGAAAATGCAGGAGAGTGGAAAGGTACTGTTTTCTATCAGTTTGCAAGCTGCTTACAAAATGTCAGTGTTTTGCAGCCTTTAGCTTTGCAGCGTCCTGTAGCAAGTGTCTCTAGTCACCTACATCTAAGCATATTCCTTTTTCACAATGTCTCGCAAGGAGAAACTCTGCCTGCTGAGAAAACATCTCCCATGGTGTTTTAGAAGGTACAAGAAGGTCTGCAGAGTGTTTTGCAAGAAGTACAAGAAAGTTGTCCAAAACCCCTAAAATTCGAATTGTACTGGGAAAGGAAAATGCAGGAGAGTGGAAAGGTACTGTTTTCTCTCAGTTTGCAAGCTGCTTACAAAATACCAGTGTTGTGCAGCCTTTAGCTTTGCAGCGTCCTGTAGCAAGTGTCTCTAGTCACATACATCTAAGCATATTCCTTTTTCGCAATATCTCGCAACGAGAAACTCTGCCTGCTGAGAAAACATCTCCCATGGTGTTTTAGAACGTAGAAGAAGGTCTGCAGAGTGTTTTGCAAGAAGTACAAGAAAGTTGTCCAAAACCCCTTCGATTTGAATTTCGCTGGGTAAGGAAAATGCAGGAGAGTGCAGGGGTACTGTTTTCTATCAGTTTGCAAACTGTGCCACAATGCAAGTGTTGTGCAGCCTTTACCTTTGCAGTGCACTGTAGTAAGTGCCTTTAATCACCTACATCTAAGTCAATACCTTTTTCACTGTATCTCCAAAGGAGAATCTTTGCCTGTTGAGAAAACAGCTCCCATGGTTTTTAAAAGGGTACAAGAAGGTCTGCAGAGTGTTTTTCAAGAAGTACAAGAAAGTTGTCCAAAACCCCTAAAATTCGAATTGTACTGGGAAAGGAAAATGCAGGAGAGTGGAAAGGTACTGTTTTCTCTCAGTTTGCAAGCTGCTTACAAAATGCCAGTGTTGTGCAGCCTTTAGCTTTGCAGCGTCCTGTAGCAAGTGTCTCAAGTCACCTACATCTAAGCATATTCCTTTTTCACAATGTCTCGCAATGAGAAACTTTGCCTGCTAAGAAAACATCTCCCATGGTGTTTTAGAAGGTACAAGAAGGTCTGCAGAGTGTTTTGCAAGAAGTACAAGAAAGTTGTCCAAAACCCATAAAATTCGAATTGTACTGGGAAAGGAAAATGCAGGAGAGTGGAAAGGTACTGTTTTCTATCAGTTTGCAAAATGTGCCACAATGCAAGTGTTGTGCAGCCTTTAACTTTGCAGCGTCCTGTAGCAAGTGCCTCTAGCCACCTACATCTAAGCCAATACCTTTTTCACTGTATCTCCAAAGGAGAATCTTTGCCTGTTGAGAAAACAGCTCCCATGGTTTTTAGAAGGGTACAAGAAGGTCTGCAGAGTGTTTTCCAAGAAGTACAAGAAAGTTGTCCAAAACCCCTAAAATTCGAATTGTTCTGGGAAAGAAAAAAGCAGGAGAGTGGAAAGGTACTGTTTTCTCTCAGTTTGCAAGCTGCTTACAAAATGTCAGTGTTTTGCAGCCTTTAGCTTTGCAGCGTCCTGTAGCAAGTGTCTCAAGTCACCTACATCTAAGCATATTCCTTTTTCACAATGTCTCACAAGGAGAAACTCTGCCTGCTGAGAAAACATCTCCCATGGTGTTTTAGAAGGTACAAGAAGGTCTGCAGAGTGTTTTGCAAGAAGTAAAAGAAAGTTGTCCAAAACCCCTAAAATTCGAATTGTACTGGGAAAGGAAAATGCAGGAGAGTGGAAAGGTACTGTTTTCTCTCAGTTTGCAAGCTGCTTACAAAATACCAGTGTTGTGCAGCCTTTAGCTTTGCAGCGTCCTGTAGCAAGTGTCTCTAGTCACCTACATCTAAGCATATTCCTTTTTCACAATGTCTCGCAAGGAGAAACTCTGCCTGCTGAAAAAACATCTCCCATGGTGTTTTAGAAGGTACAAGAAGCTCTGCAGAGTGTTTTGCAAGAAGTACAAGAAAGTTGTCCAAAACCCCTAAAATTCGAATTGTACTGGGAAAGAAAAAAGCAGGAGAGTGGAAAGGTACTGTTTTCTCTCAGTTTGCAAGCTGCTTACAAAATGTCAGTGTTTTGCAGCCTTTAGCTTTGCAGCGTCCTGTAGCAAGTGTCTCTAGTCACCTACATCTAAGCAAATTCCTTTTTCACAATGTCTCGCAAGGAGAAACTCTGCCTGCTTAGAAAATATCTCCCATGGTGTTTTAGAAGGTACAAGAAGGTCTGCAGAGTGTTTTGCAAGAAGTACAAGAAAGTTGTCCAAAACCCCTAAAATTCGAATTGTTCTGGAAAAGGAAAATGCAGGAGAGTGGAAAGGTACTGTTTTCCCTCAGTTTGCAAGCTGCTTACAAAATGTCAGTGTTTTGCAGCCTTTAGCTTTGCAGCGTCCTGTAGCAAGTGTCTCTAGTCACCTACATTTAAGCATATTCCTTTTTCACAATGTCTCGCAAAGAAGAAACACTGCCTGCTGAGAAAACATCTCCCATGGTGTTTTAGAAGGTACAAGAAGGTCTGCAGAGTGTTTTGCAAGAAGTACAAGAAAGTTGTCCAAAACCCCTAAAATTCGAATTGTACTCGGAAAGGAAAATGCAGGAGAGTGGAAAGGTACTGTTTTCTCTCAGTTTGCAAGCTGCTTACAAAATGTCAGTGTTTTGCAGCCTTTAGCTTTGCAGCGTCCTGTAGCAAGTGTCTCTAGTCACCTACATCTAAGCAAATTCCTTTTTCACAATGTCTCGCAAGGAGAAACTCTGCCTGCTGAGAAAATATCTCCCATGGTGTTTTAGAAGGTACAAGAAGGTCTGCAGAGTGTTTTGCAAGAAGTAAAAGAAAGTTTTCCAAAACCCCTAAAATTCGAATTGTACTGGGAAAGGAAAATGCAGGAGAGTGGAAAGGTACTGTTTTCTCTCAGTTTGCAAGCTGCTTACAAAATGCCAGTGTTGTGCAGCCTTTAGCTTTGCAGCGTCCTGTAGCAAGTGTCTCAAGTCACCTACATCTAAGCATATTCCTTTTTAACAATGTCTCGCAAGGAGAAACTCTGCCTGCTGAGAAAACATCTCCCATGGTGTTTTAGAAGGTACAAGAAGGTCTGCAGAGTGTTTTGCAAGAAGTAAAAGAAAGTTGTCCAAAACCCCTAAAATTCGAATTGTACTGGGAAAGGAAAATGCAGGAGAGTGGAAAGGTACTGTTTTCTATCAGTTTGCAAGCTGCTTACAAAATGTCAGTGTTTTGCAGCCTTTAGCTTTGCAGCGTCCTGTAGCAAGTGTCTCTAGTCACCTACATCTAAGCATATTCCTTTTTCACAATGTCTCGCAAGGAGAAACTCTGCCTGCTGAGAAAACATCTCCCATGGTGTTTTAGAAGGTACAAGAAGGTCTGCAGAGTGTTTTGCAAGAAGTAAAAGAAAGTTGTCCAAAACCCCTAAAATTCGAATTGTACTGGGAAAGGAAAATGCAGGAGAGTGGAAAGGTACTGTTTTCTCTCAGTTTGCAAGCTGCTTACAAAATACCAGTGTTGTGCAGCCTTTAGCTTTGCAGCGTCCTGTAGCAAGTGTCTCTAGTCACATACATCTAAGCATATTCCTTTTTCGCAATATCTCGCAACGAGAAACTCTGCCTGCTGAGAAAACATCTCCCATGGTGTTTTAGAACGTAGAAGAAGGTCTGCAGAGTGTTTTGCAAGAAGTAAAAGAAAGTTGTCCAAAACCCCTTCGATTTGAATTTCGCTGGGTAAGGAAAATGCAGGAGAGTGCAGGGGTACTGTTTTCTATCAGTTTGCAAACTGTGCCACAATGCAAGTGTTGTGCAGCCTTTACCTTTGCAGTGCACTGTAGTAAGTTCCTTTAATCACCTACATCTAAGTCAATACCTTTTTCACTGTATCTCCAAAGGAGAATCTTTGCCTGTTGAGAAAACAGCTCCCATGGTTTTTAAAAGGGTACAAGAAGGTCTGCAGAGTGTTTTGCAAGAAGTACAAGAAAGTTGTCCAAAACCCCTAAAATTCGAATTGTACTGGGAAAGGAAAATGCAGGAGAGTGGAAAGGTACTGTTTTCTCTCAGTTTGCAAGCTGCTTACAAAATACCAGTGTTGTGCAGCCTTTAGCTTTGCAGCGTCCTGTAGCAAGTGTCTCTAGTCACCTACATCTAAGCATATTCCTTTTTCACAATGTCTCGCAAGGAGAAACTCTGCCTGCTGAAAAAACATCTCCCATGGTGTTTTAGAAGGTACAAGAAGCTCTGCAGAGTGTTTTGCAAGAAGTACAAGAAAGTTGTCCAAAACCCCTAAAATTCGAATTGTACTGGGAAAGAAAAAAGCAGGAGAGTGGAAAGGTACTGTTTTCTCTCAGTTTGCAAGCTGCTTACAAAATGTCAGTGTTTTGCAGCCTTTAGCTTTGCAGCGTCCTGTAGCAAGTGTCTCTAGTCACCTACATCTAAGCAAATTCCTTTTTCACAATGTCTCGCAAGGAGAAACTCTGCCTGCTTAGAAAATATCTCCCATGGTGTTTTAGAAGGTACAAGAAGGTCTGCAGAGTGTTTTGCAAGAAGTACAAGAAAGTTGTCCAAAACCCCTAAAATTCGAATTGTTCTGGAAAAGGAAAATGCAGGAGAGTGGAAAGGTACTGTTTTCCCTCAGTTTGCAAGCTGCTTACAAAATGTCAGTGTTTTGCAGCCTTTAGCTTTGCAGCGTCCTGTAGCAAGTGTCTCTAGTCACCTACATTTAAGCATATTCCTTTTTCACAATGTCTCGCAAAGAAGAAACACTGCCTGCTGAGAAAACATCTCCCATGGTGTTTTAGAAGGTACAAGAAGGTCTGCAGAGTGTTTTGCAAGAAGTACAAGAAAGTTGTCCAAAACCCCTAAAATTCGAATTGTACTCGGAAAGGAAAATGCAGGAGAGTGGAAAGGTACTGTTTTCTCTCAGTTTGCAAGCTGCTTACAAAATGTCAGTGTTTTGCAGCCTTTAGCTTTGCAGCGTCCTGTAGCAAGTGTCTCTAGTCACCTACATCTAAGCAAATTCCTTTTTCACAATGTCTCGCAAGGAGAAACTCTGCCTGCTGAGAAAATATCTCCCATGGTGTTTTAGAAGGTACAAGAAGGTCTGCAGAGTGTTTTGCAAGAAGTAAAAGAAAGTTTTCCAAAACCCCTAAAATTCGAATTGTACTGGGAAAGGAAAATGCAGGAGAGTGGAAAGGTACTGTTTTCTCTCAGTTTGCAAGCTGCTTACAAAATGCCAGAGTTGTGCAGCCTTTAGCTTTGCAGCGTCCTGTAGCAAGTGTCTCAAGTCACCTACATCTAAGCATATTCCTTTTTAACAATGTCTCGCAAGGAGAAACTCTGCCTGCTGAGAAAACATCTCCCATGGTGTTTTAGAAGGTACAAGAAGGTCTGCAGAGTGTTTTGCAAGAAGTAAAAGAAAGTTGTCCAAAACCCCTAAAATTCGAATTGTACTGGGAAAGGAAAATGCAGGAGAGTGGAAAGGTACTGTTTTCTATCAGTTTGCAAGCTGCTTACAAAATGTCAGTGTTTTGCAGCCTTTAGCTTTGCAGCGTCCTGTAGCAAGTGTCTCTAGTCACCTACATCTAAGCATATTCCTTTTTCACAATGTCTCGCAAGGAGAAACTCTGCCTGCTGAGAAAACATCTCCCATGGTGTTTTAGAAGGTACAAGAAGGTCTGCAGAGTGTTTTGCAAGAAGTAAAAGAAAGTTGTCCAAAACCCCTAAAATTCGAATTGTACTGGGAAAGGAAAATGCAGGAGAGTGGAAAGGTACTGTTTTCTCTCAGTTTGCAAGCTGCTTACAAAATACCAGTGTTGTGCAGCCTTTAGCTTTGCAGCGTCCTGTAGCAAGTGTCTCTAGTCACATACATCTAAGCATATTCCTTTTTCGCAATATCTCGCAACGAGAAACTCTGCCTGCTGAGAAAACATCTCCCATGGTGTTTTAGAACGTAGAAGAAGGTCTGCAGAGTGTTTTGCAAGAAGTAAAAGAAAGTTGTCCAAAACCCCTTCGATTTGAATTTCGCTGGGTAAGGAAAATGCAGGAGAGTGCAGGGGTACTGTTTTCTATCAGTTTGCAAACTGTGCCACAATGCAAGTGTTGTGCAGCCTTTACCTTTGCAGTGCACTGTAGTAAGTGCCTTTAATCACCTACATCTAAGTCAATACCTTTTTCACTGTATCTCCAAAGGAGAATCTTTGCCTGTTGAGAAAACAGCTCCCATGGTTTTTAAAAGGGTACAAGAAGGTCTGCAGAGTGTTTTTCAAGAAGTACAAGAAAGTTGTCCAAAACCCCTAAAATTCGAATTGTACTGGGAAAGGAAAATGCAGGAGAGTGGAAAGGTACTGTTTTCTCTCAGTTTGCAAGCTGCTTACAAAATGCCAGTGTTGTGCAGCCTTGAGCTTTGCAGCGTCCTGTAGCAAGTGTCTCTAGTCACCTACATCTAAGCATATTCCTTTTTCACAATGTCTCACAAGGAGAAACTCTGCCTGCTGAGAAAACATCTCCCATGGTGTTTTAGAAGGTACAAGAAGGTCTGCAGAGTGTTTTGCAAGAAGTACAAGAAAGTTGTCCAAAACCCCTAAAATTCGAATTGTACTGGGAAAGGAAAATGCAGGAGAGTGGAAAGGTACTGTTTTCTCTCAGTTTGCAAGCTGCTTACAAAATGTCAGTGTTTTGCAGCCTTTAGCTTTGCAGCGTCCTGTAGCAAGTGTCTCTAGTCACCTACATTTAACCGTATTCCTTTTTCACAATGTCTCGCAATGAGAAACTTTGCCTGCTGAGAAAACATCTCCCATGGTGTTTTAGAAGGTACAAGAAGGTCTGCAGAGTGTTTTGCAAGAAGTAAAAGAAAGTTGTCCAAAACCCATAAAATTCGAATTGTACTGGGAAAGGAAAATGCAGGAGAGTGGAAAGGTACTGTTTTCTATCAGTTTGCAAACTGTGCCACAATGCAAGTGTTGTGCAGCCTTTAACTTTGCAGCGTCCTGTAGCAAGTGCCTCTAGCCACCTACATCTAAGCCAATACCTTTTTCACTGTATCTCCAAAGGAGAATCTTTGCCTGTTGAGAAAACAGCTCCCATGGTTTTTAGAAGGGTACAAGAACGTCTGCAGAGTGTTTTCCAAGAAGTACAAGAAAGTTGTCCAAAACCCCTAAAATTCGAATTGTTCTGGGAAAGAAAAAAGCAGGAGAGAGGAAAGGTACTGTTTTCTCTCAGTTTGCAAGCTGCTTACAAAATGTCAGTGTTTTGCAGCCTTTAGCTTTGCAGCGTCCTGTAGCAAGTGTCTCAAGTCACCTACATCTAAGCATATTCCTTTTTCACAATGTCTCACAAGGAGAAACTCTGCCTGCTGAGAAAACATCTCCCATGGTGTTTTAGAAGGTACAAGAAGGTCTGCAGAGTGTTTTGCAAGAAGTAAAAGAAAGTTGTCCAAAACCCCTAAAATTCGAATTGTACTGGGAAAGGAAAATGCAGGAGAGTGGAAAGGTACTGTTTTCTCTCAGTTTGCAAGCTGCTTACAAAATACCAGTGTTGTGCAGCCTTTAGCTTTGCAGCGTCCTGTAGCAAGTGTCTCTAGTCACCTACATCTAAGCATATTCCTTTTTCACAATGTCTCGCAAGGAGAAACTCTGCCTGCTGAAAAAACATCTCCCATGGTGTTTTAGAAGGTACAAGAAGCTCTGCAGAGTGTTTTGCAAGTACAAGAAAGTTGTCCAAAACCCCTAAAATTCGAATTGTACTGGGAAAGAAAAAAGCAGGAGAGTGGAAAGGTACTGTTTTCTCTCAGTTTGCAAGCTGCTTACAAAATGTCAGTGTTTTGCAGCCTTTAGCTTTGCAGCGTCCTGTAGCAAGTGTCTCAAGTCACCTACATCTAAGCATATTCCTTTTTCACAATGTCTCACAAGGAGAAACTCTGCCTGCTGAGAAAACATCTCCCATGGTGTTTTAGAAGGTACAAGAAGGTCTGCAGAGTGTTTTGCAAGAAGTACAAGAAAGTTGTCCAAAACCCCTAAAATTCGAATTGTACTGGGAAAGGAAAATGCAGGAGAGTGGAAAGGTACTGTTTTCTCTCAGTTTGCAAGCTGCTTACAAAATACCAGTGTTGTGCAGCCTTTAGCTTTGCAGCGTCCTGTAGCAAGTGTCTCTAGTCACCTACATCTAAGCATATTCCTTTTTCGCAATATCTCGCAACGAGAAACTCTGCCTGCTGAGAAAACATCTCCCATGGTGTTTTAGAACGTAGAAGAAGGTCTGCAGAGTGTTTTGCAAGAAGTACAAGAAAGTTGTCCAAAACCCCTTCGATTTGAATTTCGCTGGGTAAGGAAAATGCAGGAGAGTGCAGGGGTACTGTTTTCTATCAGTTTGCAAACTGTGCCAAAATGCAAGTGTTGTGCAGCCTTTACCTTTGCAGTGCACTGTAGTAAGTGCCTTTAATCACCTACATCTAAGTCAATACCTTTTTCACTGTATCTCCAAAGGAGAATCTTTGCCTGTTGAGAAAACAGCTCCCATGGTTTTTAAAAGGGTACAAGAAGGTCTGCAGAGTGTTTTTCAAGAAGTACAAGAAAGTTGTCCAAAACCCCTAAAATTCGAATTGTACTGGGAAAGGAAAATGCAGGAGAGTGGAAAGGTACTGTTTTCTCTCAGTTTGCAAGCTGCTTACAAAATGCCAGTGTTGTGCAGCCTTTAGCTTTGCAGCGTCCTGTAGCAAGTGTCTCAAGTCACCTACATCTAAGCATATTCCTTTTTCACAATGTCTCGCAAGGAGAAACTCTGCCTGCTGAGAAAACATCTCCCATGGTGTTTTAGAAGGTACAAGAAGGTCTGCAGAGTGTTTTGCAAGAAGTACAAGAAAGTTGTCCAAAACCCCTAAAATTCGAATTGTACTGGGAAAGGAAAATGCAGGAGAGTGGAAAGGTACTGTTTTCTCTCAGTTTGCAAGCTGCTTACAAAATGTCAGTGTTTTGCAGCCTTTAGCTTTGCAGCGTCCTGTAGCAAGTGTCTCTAGTCACCTACATTTAACCATATTCCTTTTTCACAATGTCTCGCAATGAGAAACTTTGCCTGCTAAGAAAACATCTCCCATGGTGTTTTAGAAGGTACAAGAAGGTCTGCAGAGTGTTTTGCAAGAAGTAAAAGAAAGTTGTCCAAAACCCCTAAAATTCGAATTGTACTGGGAAAGGAAAATGCAGGAGAGTGGAAAGGTACTGTTTTCTATCAGTTTGCAAACTGTGCCACAATGCAAGTGTTGTGCAGCCTTTAACTTTGCAGCGTCCTGTAGCAAGTGCCTCTAGCCACCTACATCTAAGCCAATACCTTTTTCACTGTATCTCCAAAGGAGAATCTTTGCCTGTTGAGAAAACAGCTCCCATGGTTTTTAGAAGGGTACAAGAAGGTCTGCAGAGTGTTTTCCAAGAAGTACAAGAAAGTTGTCCAAAACCCCTAAAATTCGAATTGTTCTGGGAAAGAAAAAAGCAGGAGAGTGGAAAGGTACTGTTTTCTCTCAGTTTCCAAGCTGCTTACAAAATGTCAGTGTTTTGCAGCCTTTAGCTTTGCAGCGTCCTGTAGCAAGTGTCTCAAGTCACCTACATCTAAGCATATTCCTTTTTCACAATGTCTCACAAGGAGAAACTCTGCCTGCTGAGAAAACATCTCCCATGGTGTTTTAGAAGGTACAAGAAGGTCTGCAGAGTGTTTTGCAAGAAGTAAAAGAAAGTTGTCCAAAACCCCTAAAATTCGAATTGTACTGGGAAAGGAAAATGCAGGAGAGTGGAAAGGTACTGTTTTCTCTCAGTTTGCAAGCTGCTTACAAAATACCAGTGTTGTGCAGCCTTTAGCTTTGCAGCGTCCTGTAGCAAGTGTCTCTAGTCACCTACATCTAAGCATATTCCTTTTTCACAATGTCTCGCAAGCAGAAACTCTGCCTGCTGAAAAAACATCTCCCATGGTGTTTTAGAAGGTACAAGAAGCTCTGCAGAGTGTTTTGCAAGAAGTACAAGAAAGTTGTCCAAAACCCCTAAAATTCGAATTGTACTGGGAAAGAAAAAAGCAGGAGAGTGGAAAGGTACTGTTTTCTCTCAGTTTGCAAGCTGCTTACAAAATGTCAGTGTTTTGCAGCCTTTAGCTTTGCAGCGTCCTGTAGCAAGTGTCTCAAGTCACCTACATCTAAGCATATTCCTTTTTCACAATGTCTCACAAGGAGAAACTCTGCCTGCTGAGAAAACATCTCCCATGGTGTTTTAGAAGGTACAAGAAGGTCTGCAGAGTGTTTTGCAAGAAGTACAAGAAAGTTGTCCAAAACCCCTAAAATTCGAATTGTACTGGGAAAGGAAAATGCAGGAGAGTGCAGGGGTAGTGTTTTCTATCAGTTTGCAAACTGTGCCACAATGCAAGTGTTGTGCAGACTTTACCTTTGCACTGCACTGTAGCAAGTGCCTCTAGCCACCTACATCTAAGCAAATACCTTTTTCACTGTATCTCCAAAGGAGAATCTTTGCCTGTTGAGAAAACAGCTCCCATGGTTTTTAAAAGGGTACAAGAAGGTCTGCAGAGTGTTTTGCAAGAAGTAAAAGAAAGTTGTCCAAAACCCCTAAAATTCGAATTGTACTGGGAAAGGAAAATGCAGGAGAGTGGAAAGGTACTGTTTTCTCTCAGTTTGCAAGCTGCTTACAAAATGTCAGTGTTTTGCAGCCTTTAGCTTTGCAGCGTCCTGTAGCAAGTGTCTCTAGTCACCTACATCTAAGCAAATTCCTTTTTCACAATGTCTCGCAAGGAGAAACTCTGCCTCCTTAGAAAATATCTCCCATGGTGTTTCAGAAGGTACAAGAAGGTCTGCAGAGTGTTTTGCAAGAAGTACAAGAAAGTTGTCCAAAACCCCTAAAATTCGAATTGTACTGGGAAAGGAAAATGCAGGAGAGTGGAAAGGTACTGTTTTCCCTCAGTTTGCAAGCTGCTTACAAAATGTCAGTGTTTTGCAGCCTTTAGCTTTGCAGCGTCCTGCAGCAAGTGTCTCTAGTCACCTACATCTAAGCATATTCCTTTTTCACAATGTCTCGCAAAGAAGAAACACTGCCTGCTGAGAAAACATCTCCCATGGTGTTTTAGAAGGTACAAGAAGGTCTGCAGAGTGTTTTGCAAGAAGTACAAGAAAGTTGTCCAAAACCCCTAAAATTCGAATTGTACTGGGAAAGGAAAATGCAGGAGAGTGGAAAGGTACTGTTTTCTCTCAGTTTGCAAGCTGCTTACAAAATGCCAGTGTTGTGCAGCCTTTAGCTTTGCAGCGTCCTGTAGCAAGTGTCTCAAGTCACCTACATCTAAGCATATTCCTTTTTAACAATGTCTCGCAAGGAGAAACTCTGCCTGCTGAGAAAACATCTCCCATGGTGTTTTAGAAGGTACAAGAAGGTCTGCAGAGTGTTTTGCAAGAAGTAAAAGAAAGTTGTCCAAAACCCCTAAAATTCGAATTGTACTGGGAAAGGAAAATGCAGGAGAGTGGAAAGGTACTGTTTTCTATCAGTTTGCAAGCTGCTTACAAAATGTCAGTGTTTTGCAGCCTTTAGCTTTGCAGCGTCCTGTAGCAAGTGTCTCTAGTCACCTACATCTAAGCATATTCCTTTTTCACAATGTCTCGCAAGGAGAAACTCTGCCTGCTGAGAAAACATCTCCCATGGTGTTTTAGAAGGTACAAGAAGGTCTGCAGAGTGTTTTGCAAGAAGTAAAAGAAAGTTGTCCAAAACCCCTAAAATTCGAAATGTACTGGGAAAGGAAGATGCAGGAGAGTGGAAAGGTACTGTTTTCTATCAGTTTGCAAACTGTGCCACAATGCCAGTGTTGTGCAGCCTTTAGCTTTGCAGCGTCCTGTAGCAAGTGTCTCTAGTCACCTACATCTAAGCAAATTCCTTTTTCACAATGTCTCGCAAGGAGAAACTCTGCCTGCTGAGAAAACATCTCCCATAGTGTTTTAGAAGGTACAAGAAGGTCTGCAGAGTGTTTTGCAAGAAGTAAAAGAAAGTTGTCCAAAACCCCTAAAATTCGAATTGTACTGGGAAAGGAAAATGCAGGAGAGTGGAAAGGTACTGTTTTCTCTCAGTTTGCAAGCTGCTTACAAAATGTCAGTGTTTTGCAGCCTTTAGCTTTGCAGCGTCCTGTAGCAAGTGTCTCTAGTCACCTACATTTAAGCATATTCCTTTTTCACAATGTCTCGCAAGTAGAAAGTCTGCCTGCTGAGAAAACATCTCCCATGGTGTTTTAGAAGGTACAAGAAGGTCTGCAGAGTGTTTTGCAAGAAGTACAAGAAAGTTGTCCAAAACCCCTTCGATTCGAATTGTACTGGGAAAGGAAAATGCAGGAGAGTGGAAAGGTAATGTTTTCTATCAGTTTGCAAACTGTGCCACAATGCAAGTGTTGTGCAGCCTTTAGCTTTGCAGCGTCCTGTAGCAAGTGTCTCTAGTCACCTACATCTAAGCATATTCCTTTTTCACAATGTCTCGCAAGGAGAAACACTGCCTGCTGAGAAAACATCTCCATGGTGTTTTAGAAGGTACAAGAAGGTCTGCAGAGTGTTTTGCAAGAAGTAAAAGAAAGTTGTCCAAAACCCCTAAAATTCGAATTGTTCTGGGAAAGGAAAATGCAGGAGAGTGGAAAGGTACTGTTTTCTCTCAGTTTGCAAGCTGCTTACAAAATGTCAGTGTTTTGCAGCCTTTAGCTTTGCAGCGTCCTGTAGCAAGTGTCTCTAGTCACCTACATCTAAGCATATTCCTTTTTCACAATGTCTCGCAAGGAGAAACTCTGCCTGCTGAGAAAACATCTCCCACGGTGTTTTAGAAGGTAGAAGAAGGTCTGCAGAGTGTTTTGCAAGAAGTACAAGAAAGTTGTCCAAAACCCCTAAAATTCGAATTGTACTGGGAAAGGAAAATGCAGGAGAGTGGAAAGGTACTGTTTTCCCTCAGTTTGCAAGCTGCTTACAAAATGTCAGTGTTTTGCAGCCTTTAGCTTTGCCGCGTCCTGTAGCAAGTGTCTCTAGTCACCTACATCTAAGCAAATTCCTTTTTCACAATGTCTCGCAAGGAGAAACTCTGCCTGCTGAGAAAACATCTCCCATAGTGTTTTAGAAGGTACAAGAAGGTCTGCAGAGTGTTTTGCAAGAAGTACAAGAAAGTTGTCCAAAACCCCTAAAATTCGAATTGTACTGGGAAAGGAAAATGCAGGAGAGTGGAAAGGTACTGTTTTCTATCAGTTTGCAAGCTGCTTACAAAATGTCAGTGTTTTGCAGCCTTTAGCTTTGCAGCGTCCTGTAGCAAGTGTCTCTAGTCACCTACATCTAAGCATATTCCTTTTTAACAATGTCTCGCAAGGAGAAACTCTGCCTGCTGAGAAAACATCTCCCATGGTGTTTTAGAAGGTACAAGAAGGTCTGCAGAGTGTTTTGCAAGAAGTAAAAGAAAGTTTTCCAAAACCCCTAAAATTCGAATTGTACTGGGAAAGGAAAATGCAGGAGAGTGGAAAGGTACTGTTTTCTCTCAGTTTGCAAGCTGCTTACAAAATGTCAGTGTTTTGCAGCCTTTAGCTTTGCAGCGTCCTGTAGCAAGTGTCTCTAGTCACCTACATTTAACCATATTCCTTTTCCACAAAGTCTCGCAAGGAGAAACTTTGCCTGCTGAGAAAACATCTCCCATGGTGTTTTAGAAGGTACAAGAAGGTCTGCAGAGTGTTTTGCAAGAAGTAAAAGAAAGTTGTCCAAAACCCCTAAAATTCGAATTGTACTGGGAAAGGAAAATGCAGGAGAGTGGAAAGGTACTGTTTTCTATGAGTTTGCAAACTGTACCACAATGCAAGTGTTGTGCAGCCTTTAGCTTTGCAGCGTCCTGTAGCAAGTGCCTCTACCCACCTACATCTAAGCAAATACCTTTTTCACTGTATCTCCAAAGGAGAATCTTTGCCTGTTGAGAAAACAGCTCCCATGGTTTTTAAAAGAGTACAAGAAGGCCTGCAGAGTGTTTTGCAAGAAGTACAAGAAAGTTGTCCAAAACCCCTCAAATTCGAATTGTACTGGGAAAGGAAAATGCAGGAGAGTGGAAAGGTACTGTTTTCTCTCAGTTTGCAAGCTGCTTACAAAATGTCAGTGTTTTGCAGCCTTTAGCTTTGCAGCGTCCTGTAGCAAGTGTCTCTAGTCACCTACATCTAAGCATATTCCTTTTTCACAATGTCTCGCAAGGAGAAACTCTGCCTGCTGAGAAAATATCTCCCATGGTGTTTTAGAAGGTACAAGAAGGTCTGCAGAGTGTTTTGCAAGAAGTACAAGAAAGTTGTCCAAAACCCCTAAAATTCGAATTGTACTGGGAAAGGAAAATGCAGGAGAGTGGAAAGGTACTGTTTTCTCTCAGTTTGCAAGCTGCTTACAAAATGCCAGTGTTGTGCAGCCTTTAGCTTTGCACCGTCCTGTAGCAAGTGTCTCTAGTCTCCTGCATCTAAGCATATTCCTTTTTAACAATGTTTCGCAAGCAGAGACTCTGCCTGCTGAGAAAGCATCTCCCATGGTGTTTTAGAAGGTACAAGAAGGTCTGCAGAGTGTTTTGCAAGAAGTACAAGAAAGTTGTCAAAAACCCCTAAAATTCGAATTGTACTGGGAAAGGAAAATGCAGGAGAGTGGAAAGGTACTGTATTCTATCAGTTTGCAAACTGTGCCACAATGCAAGTGTTGTGCAGCCTTTACCTTTGCAGTGCACTGTAGCAAGTGCCTCTAGCCACCTACATCTAAGCAAATACCTTTTTCACAGTATCTCCAAAGGAGAATCTTTGCCTGTTGAAAAAACAGCTCCCATGGTTTTTAAAAGGGTACAAGAAGGTCTGCAGAGTGTTTTGCAAGAAGTACAAGAAAGTTGTCCAAAACCCCTAAAATTCGAATTGTACTGGGAAAGGAAAATGCAGGAGCGTGGAAAGGTACTGTTTTCTCTCAGTTTGCAAGCTGCTTACAAAATGTCAGTGTTTTGCAGCCTTTAGCTTTGCAGCGTCCTGTAGCAAGTGTCTCAAGTCACCTACATCTAAGCATATTCCTTTTTCACAATGTCTCACAAGGAGAAACTCTGCCTGCTGAGAAAACATCTCCCATGGTGTTTTAGAAGGTACAAGAAGGTCTGCAGAGTGTTTTGCAAGAAGTACAAGAAAGTTGTCCAAAACCCCTTCGATTCGAATTGTACTGGGAAAGGAAAATGCAGGAGAGTGGAAAGGTACTGTTTTCTCTCAGTTTGCAAACTGAGCCACAATGCAAGTTTTGTGCAGCCTTTACCTTTGCAGTGCACTGTAGCAAGTGCCTCTAGCCACCTACATCTAAGCAAATACCTTTTTCACTGTATCTCCAAAGGAGAATCTTTGCCTGTTGAGAAAACAGCTCCCATGGTTTTTAAAAGGGTACAAGAAGGTCTGCAGAGTGTTTTGCAAGAAGTACAAGAAAGTTGTCCAAAACCCCTAAAATTCGAATTGTACTGGGAAAGGAAAATGCAGGAGAGTGGAAAGGTACTGTTTTCTATCAGTTTGCAAGCTGCTTACAAAATGTCAGTGTTTTGCAGCCTTTAGCTTTGCAGCGTCCTGTAACAAGTGTCTCTAGTCACCTACATCTAAGCAAATTCCTTTTTCACAATGTCTCGCAAGGAGAAACTCTGCCTGCTGAGAAAACATCTCCCATGGTGTTTTAGAAGGTACAAGAAGGTCTGCAGAGTGTTTTGCAAGAAGTACAAGAAAGTTGTCCAAAACCCCTAAAATTCGAATTGTACTGGGAAAGGAAAATGCAGGAGAGTGGAAAGGTACTGTTTTCACTCAGTTTGCAAGCTGCTTACAAAATGCCAGTGTTGTGCAGCCTTTAGCTTTGCAGCGTCCTGTAGCAAGTGTCTCTAGTCACCTACATCTAAGCATATTACTTTTTCACAATGTCTCGCAAGGAGAAACTCTGCCTGCTGAGGAAACATCTCCCATGGTGTTTTAGAAGGTACAAGAAGGTCTGCAGAGTGTTTTGCAAGAAGTACAAGAAAGTTGTCCAAAACCCCTAAAATTCGAATTGTACTGGGAAAGGAAAATGCAGGAGAGTGGAAAGGTACTGTTTTCTATCAGTTTGCAAACTGTGCCACAATGCAAGTGTTGTGCAGCCTTTACCTTTGCAGTGCACTGTAGCAAGTGCCTCTAGCCGCCTACATCTAAGCAAATACCTTTTTCACTGTATCTCCAAAGGAGAATCTTTGCCTGTTGAGAAAACATCTCCCATGGTGTTTTAGAAGGTACAAGAAGGTCTGCAGAGTGTTTTGCAAGAAGTAAAAGAAAGTTGTCCAAAACCCCTAAAATTCGAATTGTACTGGGAAAGGAAAATGCAGGAGAGTGGAAAGGTACTGTTTTCTCTCAGTTTGCAAGCTGCTTACAAAATGTCAGTGTTTTGCAGCCTTTAGCTTTGCAGCGTCCTGTAGCAAGTGTCTCTAGTCACCTACATCTAAGCAAATTCCTTTTTCACAATGTCTCGCAAGGAGAAACTCTGCCTGCTGAGAAAATATCTCCCATGGTGTTTTAGAAGGTACAAGAAGGTCTGCAGAGTGTTTTGCAAGAAGTACAAGAAAGTTGTCCAAAACCCCTAAAATTCGAATTGTACTGGGAAAGGAAAATGCAGGAGAGTGGAAAGGTACTGTTTTCTCTCAGTTTGCAAGCTGCTTACAAAATGCCAGTGTTGTGCAGCCTTTAGCATTGCAGCGTCCTGTAGCAAGTGTCTCTAGTCACCTACATCTAAGCATATCCCTTTTTAACAATGTCTCGCAAGCAGAGACTCTGCCTGCTGAGAAAACATCTCCCATGGTGTTTTAGAAGGTACAAGAAGGTCTGCAGAGTGTTTTGCAAGAAGTAAAAGAAAGTTGTCCAAAACCCCTTCGATTTGAATTTCGCTGGGAAAGGAAAATGCAGGAGAGTGCAGGGGTACTGTTTTCTATCAGTTTGCAAACTGTGCCACAATGCAAGTGTTGTGCAGCCTTTACCTTTGCAGTGCACTGTAGTAAGTGCCTTTAATCACCTACATCTTAGCAAATACCTTTTTCACAGTATCTCCAAAGGAGAATCTTTGCCTGTTGAGAAAACAGCTCCCATGGTTTTTAAAAGGGTACAAGAAGGTCTGCAGAGTGTTTTGCAAGAAGTAAAAGAAAGTTGTCCAAAACCCCTAAAATTCGAATTGTACTCGGAAAGGAAAATGCAGGAGAGTGGAAAGGTACTGTTTTCTCTCAGTTTGCAAGTTGCTTACAAAATGTCAGTGTTTTGCAGCCTTTAGCTTTGCAGCGTCCTGTAGCAAGTGTCTCTAGTCACCTACATTTAAGCATATTCCTTTTTCACAATGTCTCGCAAGGAGAAACTCTGCCTGCTGAGAAAACATCTCCCATGGTGTTTTAGAAGGTACAAGAAGGTCTGCAGAGTGTTTTGCAAGAAGTAAAAGAAAGTTGTCCAAAACCCCTAAAATTCGAATTGTACTGGGAAAGGAAAATGCAGGAGAGTGGAAAGGTACTGTTTTCTCTCAGTTTGCAAGCTGCTTACAAAATGTCAGTGTTTTGCAGCCTTTAGCTTTGCAGCGACCTCTAGCAAGTGTCTCTAGTCACCTACATCTAAGCATATTCCTTTTTAACAATGTCTAGCAAGGAGAAACTCTGCCTGCTGAGAAAACATCTCCCATGGTGTTTTAGAAGGTACAAGAAGGTCTGCAGAGTGTTTTGCAAGAAGTACAAGAAAGTTGTCCAAAATCCCTAAAATTCGAATTGTACTGGGAAAGGAAAATGCAGGAGAGTGGAAAGGTACTGTTTTCTCTCAGTTTGCAAGCTGCTTACAAAATGCCAGTGTTGTGCAGCCTTTAGCTTTGCAGCGTCCTGTAGCAAGTGTCTCTAGTCACCTACATCTAAGCAAATACCTTTTTCACTGTATCTCCAAAGGAGAATCTTTGCCTGTTGAGAAAACAGCTCCCATGGTTTTTAAAAGGGTACAAGAAGGTCTGCAGAGTGTTTTGCAAGAAGTACAAGAAAGTTGTCCAAAACCCCTAAAATTCGAATTGTACTGGGAAAGGAAAATGCAGGAGAGTGGAAAGGTACTGTTTTCTCTCAGTTTGCAAGCTGCTTACAAAATGTCAGTGTTTTCAGCCTTTAGCTTTGCAGCGTCCTGTAGCAAGTGTCTCTAGTCACCTACATCTAAGCATATTCCTTTTTAACAATGTCTCGCAAGGAGAAACTCTGCCTGCTGAGAAAACATCTCCCATGGTGTTTTAGAAGGTACAAGAAGCTCTGCAGAGTGTTTTGCAAGAAGTACAAGAAAGTTGTCCAAAACCCCTAAAATTCGAATTGTACTGGGAAAGGAAAATGCAGGAGAGTGGAAAGGTACTGTTTTCTCTCAGTTTGCAAGCTGCTTACAAAATGCCAGTGTTGTGCAGCCTTTAGCATTGCAGCGTCCTGTAGCAAGTGTCTCTAGTCACCTACATCTAAGCATATTCCTTTTTAACAATGTTTCGCAAGCAGAGACTCTGCCTGCTGAGAAAACATCTCCCATGGTGTTTTAGAAGGTACAAGAAGGTCTGCAGAGTGTTTTGCAAGAAGTAAAAGAAAGTTGTCCAAAACCCCTTCGATTTGAATTTCGCTGGGAAAGGAAAATGCAGGAGAGTGCAGGGGTACTGTTTTCTATCAGTTTGCAAACTGTGCCACAATGCAAGTGTTGTGCAGCCTTTACCTTTGCAGTGCACTGTAGCAAGTGCCTCTAGCCACCTACATCTAAGCAAATACCTTTTTCACTGTATCTCCAAAGGAGAATCTTTGCCTGTTGAGAAAACAGCTCCCATGGTTTTTAAAAGGGTACAAGAAGGTCTGCAGAGTGTTTTGCAAGAAGTAAAAGAAAGTTGTCCAAAACCCCTAAAATTCGAATTGTACTGGGAAAGGAAAATGCAGGAGAGTGGAAAGGTACTGTTTTCTCTCAGTTTGCAAGCTGCTTACAAAATGTCAGTGTTTTGCAGCCTTTAGCTTTGCAGCGTCCTGTAGCAAGTGTCTCTAGTCACCTACATCTAAGCATATTCCTTTTTCACAATGTCTCACAAGGAGAAACTCTGCCTGCTGAGAACACATCTCCCATGGTGTTTTAGAAGGTACAAGAAGGTCTGCAGAGTGTTTTGCAAGAAGTACAAGAAAGTTGTCCAAAACCCCTAAAATTCGAATTGTACTGGGAAAGGAAAATGCAGGAGAGTGGAAAGGTACTGTTTTCCCTCAGTTTGCAAGCTGCTTACAAAATGTCAGTGTTTTGCAGCCTTTAGCTTTGCAGCGTCCTGTAGCAAGTGTCTCTAGTCACCTACATCTAAGCAAATTCCTTTTTCACAATGTCTCGCAAGGAGAAACTCTGCCTGCTGAGAAAACATCTCCCATGGTGTTTTAGAAGGTACAAGAAGGTCTGCAGAGTGTTTTGCAAGAAGTAAAAGAAAGTTGTCCAAAACCCCTAAAATTCGAATTGTACTGGGAAAGGAAAATGCAGGAGAGTGGAAAGGTACTGTTTTCTCTCAGTTTGCAAGCTGCTTACAAAATGTCAGTGTTTTGCAGCCTTTAGATTTGCAGCGTCCTGTAGCAAGTGTCTCTAGTCACCTACATCTAAGCATATTCCTTTTTAACAATGTCTCGCAAGGAGAAACTCTGCCTGCTGAGAAAACATCTCCCATGGTGTTTTAGAAGGTACAAGAAGGTCTGCAGAGTGTTTTGCAAGAAGTAAAAGAAAGTTTTCCAAAACCCCTAAAATTCGAATTGTACTGGGAAAGGAAAATGCAGGAGAGTGGAAAGGTACTGTTTTCTATCAGTTTGCAAGCTGCTTACAAAATGTCAGTGTTTTGCAGCCTAAGGCTTTGCAGCGTCCTGTAGCAAGTGTCTCTAGTCACCTACATTTAACCATATTCCTTTTTCACAAAGTCTCGCAAGGAGAAACTTTGCCTGCTGAGAAAACATCTCCCATGGTGTTTTAGAAGGTACAAGAAGGTCTGCAGAGTGTTTTGCAAGAAGTAAAAGAAAGTTGTCCAAAACCCCTAAAGTTCGAATTGTACTGGGAAAGGAAAATGCAGGAGAGTGGAAAGGTACTGTTTTCTATCAGTTTGCAAACTGTGCCAAAATGCAAGTGTTGTGCAGCCTTTAGCTTTGCAGCGTCCTGTAGCAAGTGCCTCTAGCCACCTACATCTAAGCAAATACCTTTTTCACTGTATCTCCAAAGGAGAATCTTTGCCTGTTGAGAAAACAGCTCCCATGGTTTTTAGAAGGGTACAAGAAGGCCTGCAGAGTGTTTTGCAAGAAGTACAAGAAAGTTGTCCAAAACCCCTAAAATTCGAATTGTTCTGGGAAAGAAAAAAGCAGGAGAGTGGAAAGGTACTGTTTTCTCTCAGTTTGCAAGCTGCTTACAAAATGTCAGTGTTTTGCAGCCTTTAGCTTTGCAGCGTCCTGTAGCAAGTGTCTCTAGTCACCTACATCTAAGCAAATTCCTTTTTCACAATGTCTCGCAAGGAGAAACTCTGCCTGCTGAGAAAATATCTCCCATGGTGTTTTAGAAGGTACAAGAAGGTCTGCAGAGTGTTTTACAAGAAGTAAAAGAAAGTTTTCCAAAACCCCTAAAATTCGAATTGTACTGGGAAAGGAAAATGCAGGAGAGTGGAAAGGTACTGTTTTCTCTCAGTTTGCAAGCTGCTTACAAAATGCCAGTGTTGTGCAGCCTTTAGCTTTACAGCGTCCTGTAGCAAGTGTCTCAAGTCACCTACATCTAAGCATATTCCTTTTTAACAATGTCTCGCAAGGAGAAACTCTGCCTGCTGAGAAAACATCTCCCATGGTGTTTTAGAAGGTACAAGAAGGTCTGCAGAGTGTTTTGCAAGAAGTAAAAGAAAGTTGTCCAAAACCCCTAAAATTCGAATTGTACTGGGAAAGGAAAATGCAGGAGAGTGGAAAGGTACTGTTATCTATCAGTTTGCAAACTGTGCCACAATGCAAGTGTTGTGCAGCCTTTAGCTTTGCAGCGTCCTGTAGCAAGTGCCTCTAGCCACCTACATCTAAGCAAATACCTTTTTCACAGTATCTCCAAAGGAGAATCTTTGCCTGTTGAGAAAACAGCTCCCATGGTTTTTAGAAGGGTACAAGAAGGCCTGCAGAGTGTTTTGCAAGAAGTACAAGAAAGTTGTCCAAAACCCCTAAAATTCGAATTGTTCTGGGAAAGAAAAAAGCAAGAGAGTGGAAAGGTACTGTTTTCTCTCAGTTTGCAAGCTGCTTACAAAATGTCAGTGTTTTGCAGCCTTTAGCTTTGCAGCGTCCTGTAGCAAGTGTCTCTAGTCACCTACATCTAAGCATAGTCCTTTTTCACAATGTCTCACAAGGAGAAACTCTGCCTGCTGAGAAAACATCTCCCATGGTGTTTTAGAAGGTACAAGAAGGTCTGCAGAGTGTTTTGCAAGAAGTAAAAGAAAGTTGTCCAAAACCCCTAAAATTCAAATTGTACTGGGAAAGAAAAATGCAGGAGAGTGGAAAGGTACTGTTTTCTATCAGTTTGCAAACTGTGCCACAATGCAAGTGTTGTGCAGCCTTTAGCTTTGCAGCGTCCTGTAGCAAGTGCCTCTAGCCACCTACATCTAAGCAAATACCTTTTTCACTGTATCTCCAAAGGAGAATCTTTGCCTGTTGAGAAAACAGCTCCCATGGTTTTTAGAAGGGTACAAGAAGGCCTGCAGAGTGTTTTGCAAGAAGTACAAGAAAGTTGTCCAAAACCCCTAAAATTCGAATTGTTCTGGGAAAGAAAAAAGCAGGAGAGTGGAAAGGTACTGTTTTCTCTCAGTTTGCAAGCTGCTTACAAAATGTCAGTGTTTTGCAGCCTTTAGCTTTGCAGCGTCCTGTAGCAAGTGTCTCTAGTCACCTACATCTAAGCATATTCCTTTTTCACAATGTCTCACAAGGAGAAACTCTGCCTGCTGAGAAAACATCTCCCATGGTGTTTTAGAAGGTACAAGAAGGTCTGCAGAGTGTTTTGCAAGAAGTACAAGAAAGTTGTCCAAAACCCCTAAAATTCAAATTGTACTGGGAAAGGAAAATGCAGGAGAGCGCAGGGGTACTGTTTTCTATCAGTTTGCAAACTGTGCCACAATGCAAGTGTTGTGCAGCCTTAATCTTTGCAGTGCGCTGTAGCAAGTGCCTCTAGCCAGCTACATCTAAGCAAATACATTTTCACTGTATCTCCAAAGGAGAATCTTTGCCTGTTGAGAAAACAGCTCCCATGGTTTTTAAAAGGGTACAAGAAGGTCTGCAGAGTGTTTTGCAAGAAGTACAAGAAAGTTGTCCAAAACCCCTAAAATTCGAATTGTACTGGGAAAGGAAAATGCAGGAGAGTGGAAAGGTACTGTTTTCTCTCAGTTTGCAAGCTGCTTACAAAATGCCAGTGTTGTGCAGCCTTTAGCTTTGCAGCGTCCTGTAGCAAGTGTCTCAAGTCACCTACATCTAAGCATATTCCTTTTTAACAATGTCTCGCAAGGAGAAACTCTGCCTGCTGAGAAAACATCTCCCATGGTGTTTTAGAAGGTACAAGAAGGTCTGCAGAGTGTTTTGCAAGAAGTAAAAGAAAGTTGTCCAAAACCCCTAAAATTCGAATTGTACTGGGAAAGGAAAATGCAGGAGAGTGGAAAGGTACTGTTTTCCCTCAGTTTGCAAGCTGCTTACAAAATGTCAGTGTTTTGCAGCCTTTAGCTTTGCAGCGTCCTGTAGCAAGTGTCTCTAGTCACCTACATCTAAGCAAATTCCTTTTTCACAATGTCTCGCAAGGAGAAACTCTGCCTGCTGAGAAAACATCTCCCATGGTGTTTTAGAAGGTACAAGAAGGTCTGCAGAGTGTTTTGCAAGAAGTAAAAGAAAGTTGTCCAAAACCCCTAAAATTCGAATTGTACTGGGAAAGGAAAATGCAGGAGAGTGGAAAGGTACTGTTTTCTCTCAGTTTGCAAGCTGCTTACAAAATGTCAGTGTTTTGCAGCCTTTAGATTTGCAGCGTCCTGTAGCAAGTGTCTCTAGTCACCTACATCTAAGCATATTCCTTTTTCACAATGTCTCGCAAGGAGAAACTCTGCCTGCTGAGAAAACATCTCCCATGGTGTTTTAGAAGGTACAAGAAGGTCTGCAGAGTGTTTTGCAAGAAGTAAAAGAAAGTTGTCCAAAACCCCTAAAATTCGAATTGTACTGGGAAAGGAAAATGCAGGAGAGTGGAAAGGTACTGTTTTCTATCAGTTTGCAAACTGTGCCACAATGCAAGTGTTGTGCAGCCTTTACCTTTGCAGCGTCCTGTAGCAAGTGCCTCTAGCCACCTACATCTAAGCAAATACCTTTTTCACTGTATCTCCAAAGGAGAATCTTTGCCTGTTGAGAAAACAGCTCCCATGGTTTTTAGAAGGGTACAAGAAGGCCTGCAGAGTGTTTTGCAAGAAGTACAAGAAAGTTGTCCAAAACCCCTAAAATTCGAATTGTTCTGGGAAAGAAAAAAGCAGGAGAGTGGAAAGGTACTGTTTTCTCTCAGTTTGCAAGCTGCTTAAAAAATGTCAGTGTTTTGCAGCCTTTAGCTTTGCAGCGTCCTGTAGCAAGTGTCTCTAGTCACCTACATCTAAGCATATTCCTTTTTCACAATGTCTCACAAGGAGAAACTCTGCCTGCTGAGAAAACATCTCCCATGGTGTTTTAGAAGGTACAAGAAGGTCTGCAGAGTGTTTTGCAAGAAGTAAAAGAAAGTTGTCCAAAACCCCTAAAATTCGAATTGTACTGGGAAAGGAAAATGCAGGAGAGCGCAGGGGTACTGTTTTCTATCACTTTGCAAACTGTGCCACAATGCAAGTGTTGTGCAGCCTTAACCTTTGCAGTGCGCTGTAGCAAGTGCCTCTAGCCACCTACATCTAAGCAAATACATTTTCACTGTATCTCCAAAGGAGAATCTTTGCCTGTTGAGAAAACAGCTCCCATGGTTTTTAAAAGGGTACAAGAAGGTCTGCAGAGTGTTTTGCAAGAAGTAAAAGAAAGTTGTCCAAAACCCCTAAAATTCGAATTGTACTCGGAAAGGAAAATGCAGGAGAGTGGAAAGGTACTGTTTTCCCTCAGTTTGCAAGCTGCTTAAAAAATGTCAGTGTTTTGCAGTCTTTAGCTTTGCAGCGTCCTGTAGCAAGTGTCTCTAGTCACCTACATCTAAGCATATTCCTTTTTAACAATGTCTCGCAAGGAGAAACTCTGCCTGCTGAGAAAACATCTCCCATGGTGTTTTAGAAGGTACAAGAAGGTCTGCAGAGTGTTTTGCAAGAAGTACAAGAAAGTTGTCCAAAACCCCTAAAATTCGAATTGTACTGGGAAAGGAAAATGCAGGAGAGTGGAAAGGTACTGTTTTCACTCAGTTTGCAAGCTGCTTACAAAATGCCAGTGTTGTGCAGCCTTTAGCTTTGCAGCGTCCTGTAGCAAGTGTCTCTAGTCACCTACATCTAAGCATATTACTTTTTCACAATGTCTCGCAAGGAGAAACTCTGCCTGCTGAGGAAACATCTCCCATGGTGTTTTAGAAGGTACAAGAAGGTCTGCAGAGTGTTTTGCAAGAAGTACAAGAAAGTTGTCCAAAACCCCTAAAATTCGAATTGTACTGGGAAAGGAAAATGCAGGAGAGTGGAAAGGTACTGTTTTCTGTCAGTTTGCAAACTGTGCCACAATGCAAGTGTTGTGCAGCCTTTACCTTTGCAGTGCACTGTAGCAAGTGCCTCTAGCCGCCTACATCTAAGCAAATACCTTTTTCACTGTATCTCCAAAGGAGAATCTTTGCCTGTTGAGAAAACATCTCCCATGGTGTTTTAGAAGGTACAAGAAGGTCTGCAGAGTGTTTTGCAAGAAGTAAAAGAAAGTTGTCCAAAACCCCTAAAATTCAAATTGTACTGGGAAAGGAAAATGCAGGAGAGTGGAAAGGTACTGTTTTCTCTCAGTTTGCAAGCTGCTTACAAAATGTCAGTGTTTTGCAGCCTTTAGCTTTGCAGCGTCCTGTAGCAAGTGTCTCTAGTCACCTACATCTAAGCAAATTCCTTTTTCACAATGTCTCGCAAGGAGAAACTCTGCCTGCTGAGAAAACATCTCCCATGGTGTTTTAGAAGGTACAAGAAGGTCTGCAGAGTGTTTTGCAAGAAGTAAAAGAAAGTTGTCCAAAACCCCTAAAATTCGAATTGTACTGGGAAAGGAAAATGCAGGAGAGTGGAAAGGTACTGTTTTCTCTCAGTTTGCAAGCTGCTTACAAAATGTCAGTGTTTTGCAGCCTTTAGATTTGCAGCGTCCTGTAGCAAGTGTCTCTAGTCACCTACATCTAAGCATATTCCTTTTTCACAATGTCTCGCAAGGAGAAACTCTGCCTGCTGAGAAAACATCTCCCATGGTGTTTTAGAAGGTACAAGAAGGTCTGCAGAGTGTTTTGCAAGAAGTAAAAGAAAGTTGTCCAAAACCCCTTCGATTTGAATTTCGCTGGGAAAGGAAAATGCAGGAGAGTGCAGGGGTACTGTTTTCTATCAGTTTGCAAACTGTGCCACAATGCAAGTGTTGTGCAGCCTTTACCTTTGCAGTGCACTGTAGTAAGTGCCTTTAATCACCTACATCTTAGCAAATACCTTTTTCACAGTATCTCCAAAGGAGAATCTTTGCCTGTTGAGAAAACAGCTCCCATGGTTTTTAAAAGGGTACAAGAAGGTCTGCAGAGTGTTTTGCAAGAAGTAAAAAAAAGTTGTCCAAAACCCCTAAAATTCGAATTGTACTCGGAAAGGAAAATGCAGGAGAGTGGAAAGGTACTGTTTTCTCTCAGTTTGCAAGTTGCTTACAAAATGTCAGTGTTTTGCAGCCTTTAGCTTTGCAGCGTCCTGTAGCAAGTGTCTCTAGTCACCTACATTTAAGCATATTCCTTTTTCACAATGTCTCGCAAGGAGAAACTCTGCCTGCTGAGAAAACATCTCCCATGGTGTTTTAGAAGGTACAAGAAGGTCTGCAGAGTGTTTTGCAAGAAGTAAAAGAAAGTTGTCCAAAACCCCTAAAATTCGAATTGTACTGGGAAAGGAAAATGCAGGAGAGTGGAAAGGTACTGTTTTCTCTCAGTTTGCAAGCTGCTTACAAAATGTCAGTGTTTTGCAGCCTTTAGCTTTGCAGCGTCCTGTAGCAAGTGTCTCTAGTCACCTACATCTAAGCATATTCCTTTTTAACAATGTCTAGCAAGGAGAAACTCTGCCTGCTGAGAAAACATCTCCCATGGTGTTTTAGAAGGTACAAGAAGGTCTGCAGAGTGTTTTGCAAGAAGTACAAGAAAGTTGTCCAAAATCCCTAAAATTCGAATTGTACTGGGAAAGGAAAATGCAGGAGAGTGGAAAGGTACTGTTTTCTCTCAGTTTGCAAGCTGCTTACAAAATGCCAGTGTTGTGCAGCCTTTAGCTTTGCAGCGTCCTGTAGCAAGTGTCTCTAGTCACCTACATCTAAGCAAATACCTTTTTCACTGTATCTCCAAAGGAGAATCTTTGCCTGTTGAGAAAACAGCTCCCATGGTTTTTAAAAGGGTACAAGAAGGTCTGCAGAGTGTTTTGCAAGAAGTAAAAGAAAGTTGTCCAAAACCCCTAAAATTCGAATTGTACTGGGAAAGGAAAATGCAGGAGAGTGGAAAGGTACTGTTTTCTCTCAGTTTGCAAGCTGCTTACAAAATGTCAGTGTTTTCCAGCCTTTAGCTTTGCAGCGTCCTGTAGCAAGTGTCTCTAGTCACCTACATCTAAGCATATTCCTTTTTAACAATGTCTCGCAAGGAGAAACTCTGCCTGCTGAGAAAACATCTCCCATGTTGTTTTAGAAGGTACAAGAAGCTCTGCAGAGTGTTTTGCAAGAAGTACAAGAAAGTTGTCCAAAACCCCTAAAATTCGAATTGTACTGGGAAAGGAAAATGCAGGAGAGTGGAAAGGTACTGTTTTCTCTCAGTTTGCAAGCTGCTTACAAAATGCCAGTGTTGTGCAGCCTTTAGCATTGCAGCGTCCTGTAGCAAGTGTCTCTAGTCACCTACATCTAAGCATATTCCTTTTTAACAATGTTTCGCAAGCAGAGACTCTGCCTGCTGAGAAAACATCTCCCATGGTGTTTTAGAAGGTACAAGAAGGTCTGCAGAGTGTTTTGCAAGAAGTAAAAGAAAGTTGTCCAAAACCCCTTCGATTTGAATTTCGCTGGGAAAGGAAAATGCAGGAGAGTGCAGGGGTACTGTTTTCTATCAGTTTGCAAACTGTGCCACAATGCAAGTGTTGTGCAGCCTTTACCTTTGCAGTGCACTGTAGCAAGTGCCTCTAGCCACCTACATCTAAGCAAATACCTTTTTCACTGTATCTCCAAAGGAGAATCTTTGCCTGTTGAGAAAACAGCTCCCATGGTTTTTAAAAGGGTACAAGAAGGTCTGCAGAGTGTTTTGCAAGAAGTAAAAGAAAGTTGTCCAAAACCCCTAAAATTCGAATTGTACTGGGAAAGGAAAATGCAGGAGAGTGGAAAGGTACTGTTTTCTCTCAGTTTGCAAGCTGCTTACAAAATGTCAGTGTTTTGCAGCCTTTAGCTTTGCAGCGTCCTGTAGCAAGTGTCTCTAGTCACCTACATCTAAGCATATTCCTTTTTCACAATGTCTCACAAGGAGAAACTCTGCCTGCTGAGAACACATCTCCCATGGTGTTTTAGAAGGTACAAGAAGGTCTGCAGAGTGTTTTGCAAGAAGTACAAGAAAGTTGTCCAAAACCCCTAAAATTCGAATTGTACTGGGAAAGGAAAATGCAGGAGAGTGGAAAGGTACTGTTTTCCCTCAGTTTGCAAGCTGCTTACAAAATGTCAGTGTTTTGCAGCCTAAGGCTTTGCAGCGTCCTGTAGCAAGTGTCTCTAGTCACCTACATCTAAGCATATTCCTTTTTCACAATGTCTCGCAAGGAGAAACTCTGCCTGCTGAGAAAATATCTCCCATGGTGTTTTAGAAGGTACAAGAAGGTCTGCAGAGTGTTTTACAAGAAGTAAAAGAAAGTTTTCCAAAACCCCTAAAATTCGAATTGTACTGGGAAAGGAAAATGCAGGAGAGTGGAAAGGTACTGTTTTCTCTCAGTTTGCAAGCTGCTTACAAAATGCCAGTGTTGTGCAGCCTTTAGCTTTGCAGCGTCCTGTAGCAAGTGTCTCAAGTCACCTACATCTAAGCATATTCCTTTTTCACAATGTCTCGCAAGGAGAAACTTTGCCTGCTGAGAAAACATCTCCCATGGTGTTTTAGAAGGTACAAGAAGGTCTGCAGAGTGTTTTGCAAGAAGTAAAAGAAAGTTGTCCAAAACCCCTAAAATTCGAATTGTACTGGGAAAGGAAAATGCAGGAGAGTGGAAAGGTACTGTTTTCTATCAGTTTGCAAACTGTGCCACAATGCAAGTGTTGTGCAGCCTTTAGCTTTGCAGCGTCCTGTAGCAAGTGCCTCTAGCCACCTACATCTAAGCAAATACCTTTTTCACTGTATCTCCAAAGGAGAATCTTTGCCTGTTGAGAAAACAGCTCCCATGGTTTTTAGAAGGGTACAAGAAGGCCTGCAGAGTGTTTTGCAAGAAGTACAAGAAAGTTGTCCAAAACCCCTAAAATTCGAATTGTTCTGGGAAAGGAAAATGCAGGAGAGTGGAAAGGTACTGTTTTCTCTCAGTTTGCAAGCTGCTTACAAAATGTCAGTGTTTTGCAGCCTTTAGCTTTGCAGCGTCCTGTAGCAAGTGTCTCTAGTCACCTACATCTAAGCATAGTCCTTTTTCACAATGTCTCACAAGGAGAAACTCTGCCTGCTGAGAAAACATCTCCCATGGTGTTTTAGAAGGTACAAGAAGGTCTGCAGAGTGTTTTGCAAGAAGTAAAAGAAAGTTGTCCAAAACCCCTAAAATTCAAATTGTACTGGGAAAGGAAAATGCAGGAGAGTGGAAAGGTACTGTTTTCTATCAGTTTGCAAACTGTGCCACAATGCAAGTGTTGTGCAGCCTTTAGCTTTGCAGCGTCCTGTAGCAAGTGCCTCTAGCCACCTACATCTAAGCAAATACCTTTTTCACTGTATCTCCAAAGGAGAATCTTTGCCTGTTGAGAAAACAGCTCCCATGGTTTTTAGAAGGGTACAAGAAGGCCTGCAGAGTGTTTTGCAAGAAGTACAAGAAAGTTGTCCAAAACCCCTAAAATTCGAATTGTTCTGGGAAAGAAAAAAGCAGGAGAGTGGAAAGGTACTGTTTTCTCTCAGTTTGCAAGCTGCTTACAAAATGTCAGTGTTTTGCAGCCTTTAGCTTTGCAGCGTCCTGTAGCAAGTGTCTCTAGTCACCTACATCTAAGCATATTCCTTTTTCACAATGTCTCACAAGGAGAAACTCTGCCTGCTGAGAAAACATCTCCCATGGTGTTTTAGAAGGTACAAGAAGGTCTGCAGAGTGTTTTGCAAGAAGTAAAAGAAAGTTGTCCAAAACCCCTAAAATTCAAATTGTACTGGGAAAGGAAAATGCAGGAGAGCGCAGGGGTACTGTTTTCTATCAGTTTGCAAACTGTGCCACAATGCAAGTGTTGTGCAGCCTTAACCTTTGCAGTGCGCTGTAGCAAGTGCCTCTAGCCAGCTACATCTAAGCAAATACATTTTCACTGTATCTCCAAAGGAGAATCCTTGCCTGTTGAGAAAACAGCTCCCATGGTTTTTAAAAGGGTACAAGAAGGTCTGCAGAGTGTTTTGCAAGAAGTACAAGAAAGTTGTCCAAAACCCCTAAAATTCGAATTGTACTGGGAAAGGAAAATGCAGGAGAGTGGAAAGGTACTGTTTTCTATCAGTTTGCAAGCTGCTTACAAAATGCCAGTGTTGTGCAGCCTTTAGCTTTGCAGCGTCCTGTAGCAAGTGTCTCAAGTCACCTACATCTAAGCATATTCCTTTTTAACAATGTCTCGCAAGGAGAAACTCTGCCTGCTGAGAAAACATCTCCCATGGTGTTTTAGAAGGTACAAGAAGGTCTGCAGAGTGTTTTGCAAGAAGTAAAAGAAAGTTGTCCAAAACCCCTAAAATTCGAATTGTACTGGGAAAGGAAAATGCAGGAGAGTGGAAAGGTACTGTTTTCCCTCAGTTTGCAAGCTGCTTACAAAATGTCAGTGTTTTGCAGCCTTTAGCTTTGCAGCGTCCTGTAGCAAGTGTCTCTAGTCACCTACATCTAAGCAAATTCCTTTTTCACAATGTCTCGCAAGGAGAAACTCTGCCTGCTGAGAAAACATCTCCCATGGTGTTTTAGAAGGTACAAGAAGGTCTGCAGAGTGTTTTGCAAGAAGTAAAAGAAAGTTGTCCAAAACCCCTAAAATTCGAATTGTACTGGGAAAGGAAAATGCAGGAGAGTGGAAAGGTACTGTTTTCTCTCAGTTTGCAAGCTGCTTACAAAATGTCAGTGTTTTGCAGCCTTTAGATTTGCAGCGTCCTGTAGCAAGTGTCTCTAGTCACCTACATCTAAGCATATTCCTTTTTCACAATGTCTCACAAGGAGAAACTCTGCCTGCTGAGAAAACATCTCCCATGGTGTTTTAGAAGGTACAAGAAGGTCTGCAGAGTGTTTTGCAAGAAGTAAAAGAAAGTTGTCCAAAACCCCTAAAATTCGAATTGTACTGGGAAAGGAAAATGCAGGAGAGCGCAGGGGTACTGTTTTCTATTTACTTTGCAAACTGTGCCACAATGCAAGTGTTGTGCAGCCTTAACCTTTGCAGTGCGCTGTAGCAAGTGCCTCTAGCCACCTACATCTAAGCAAATACATTTTCACTGTATCTCCAAAGGAGAATCTTTGCCTGTTGAGAAAACAGCTCCCATGGTTTTTAAAAGGGTACAAGAAGGTCTGCAGAGTGTTTTGCAAGAAGTAAAAGAAAGTTGTCCAAAACCCCTAAAATTCGAATTGTACTCGGAAAGGAAAATGCAGGAGAGTGGAAAGGTACTGTTTTCCCTCAGTTTGCAAGCTGCTTACAAAATGTCAGTGTTTTGCAGTCTTTAGCTTTGCAGCGTCCTGTAGCAATTGTCTCTAGTCACCTACATCTAAGCATATTCCTTTTTAACAATGTCTCGCAAGGAGAAACTCTGCCTGCTGAGAAAACATCTCCCATGGTGTTTTAGAAGGTACAAGAAGGTCTGCAGAGTGTTTTGCAAGAAGTACAAGAAAGTTGTCCAAAACCCCTAAAATTCGAATTGTACTGGGAAAGGAAAATGCAGGAGAGTGGAAAGGTACTGTTTTCACTCAGTTTGCAAGCTGCTTACAAAATGCCAGTGTTGTGCAGCCTTTAGCTTTGCAGCGTCCTGTAGCAAGTGTCTCTAGTCACCTACATCTAAGCATATTACTTTTTCACAATGTCTCGCAAGGAGAAACTCTGCCTGCTGAGGAAACATCTCCCATGGTGTTTTAGAAGGTACAAGAAGGTCTGCAGAGTGTTTTGCAAGAAGTACAAGAAAGTTGTCCAAAACCCCTAAAATTCGAATTGTACTGGGAAAGGAAAATGCAGGAGAGTGGAAAGGTACTGTTTTCTCTCAGTTTGCAAGCTGCTTACAAAATGTCAGTGTTTTGCAGCCTTTAGCTTTGCAGCGTCCTGTAGCAAGTGTCTCTAGTCACCTACATCTAAGCAAATTCCTTTTTCACAATGTCTCGCAAGGAGAAACTCTGCCTGCTGAGAAAATATCTCCCATGGTGTTTTAGAAGGTACAAGAAGGTCTGCAGAGTGTTTTGCAAGAAGTACAAGAAAGTTGTCCAAAACCCCTAAAATTCGAATTGTACTGGGAAAGGAAAATGCAGGAGAGTGGAAAGGTACTGTTTTCTCTCAGTTTGCAAGCTGCTTACAAAATGCCAGTGTTGTGCAGCCTTTAGCTTTGCAGCGTCCTGTAGCAAGTGTCTCTAGTCACCTACATCTAAGCATATTCCTTTTTAACAATGTTTCGCAAGCAGAGACTCTGCCTGCTGAGAAAACATCTCCCATGGTGTTTTAGAAGGTACAAGAAGGTCTGCAGAGTGTTTTGCAAGAAGTAAAAGAAAGTTGTCCAAAACCCCTTCGATTTGAATTTCGCTGGGAAAGGAAAATGCAGGAGAGTGCAGGGGTACTGTTTTCTATGAGTTTGCAAACTGTGCCACAATGCAAGTGTTGTGCAGCCTTTACCTTTGCAGTGCACTGTAGTAAGTGCCTTTAATCACCTACATCTTAGCAAATACCTTTTTCACAGTATCTCCAAAGGAGAATCTTTGCCTGTTGAAAAAACAGCTCCCATGGTTTTTAAAAGGGTACAAGAAGGTCTGCAGCGTGTTTTGCAAGAAGTAAAAGAAAGTTGTCCAAAACCCCTAAAATTCGAATTGTACTGGGAAAGGAAAATGCAGGAGAGTGGAAAGGTACTGTTTTCTCTCAGTTTGCAAGCTGCTTACAAAATGCCAGTGTTGTGCAGCCTTTAGCATTGCAGCGTCCTGTAGCAAGTGTCTCTAGTCACCTACATCTAAGCATATTCCTTTTTAACAATGTCTCGCAAGCAGAGACTCTGCCTGCTGAGAAAACATCTCCCATGGTGTTTTAGAAGGTACAAGAAGGTCTGCAGAGTGTTTTGCAAGAAGTAAAAGAAAGTTGTCCAAAACCCCTTCGATTTGAATTTCGCTGGGAAAGGAAAATGCAGGAGAGTGCAGGGGTACTGTTTTCTATCAGTTTGCAAACTGTGCCACAATGCAAGTGTTGTGCAGCCTTTACCTTTGCAGTGCACTGTAGTAAGTGCCTTTAATCACCTACATCTTAGCAAATACCTTTTTCACAGTATCTCCAAAGGAGAATCTTTGCCTGTTGAGAAAACAGCTCCCATGGTTTTTAAAAGGGTACAAGAAGGTCTGCAGAGTGTTTTGCAAGAAGTAAAAGAAAGTTGTCCAAAACCCCTAAAATTCGAATTGTACTCGGAAAGGAAAATGCAGGAGAGTGGAAAGGTACTGTTTTCTCTCAGTTTGCAAGTTGCTTACAAAATGTCAGTGTTTTGCAGCCTTTAGCTTTGCAGCGTCCTGTAGCAAGTGTCTCTAGTCACCTACATTTAAGCATATTCCTTTTTCACAATGTCTCGCAAGGAGAAACTCTGCCTGCTGAGAAAACATCTCCCATGGTGTTTTAGAAGGTACAAGAAGGTCTGCAGAGTGTTTTGCAAGAAGTAAAAGAAAGTTGTCCAAAACCCCAAAAATTCGAATTGTACTGGGAAAGGAAAATGCAGGAGAGTGGAAAGGTACTGTTTTCTCTCAGTTTGCAAGCTGCTTACAAAATGTCAGTGTTTTGCAGCCTTTAGCTTTGCAGCGTCCTGTAGCAAGTGTCTCTAGTCACCTACATCTAAGCATATTCCTTTTTAACAATGTCTAGCAAGGAGAAACTCTGCCTGCTGAGAAAACATCTCCCATGGTGTTTTAGAAGGTACAAGAAGGTCTGCAGAGTGTTTTGCAAGAAGTACAAGAAAGTTGTCCAAAATCCCTAAAATTCGAATTGTACTGGGAAAGGAAAATGCAGGAGAGTGGAAAGGTACTGTTTTCTCTCAGTTTGCAAGCTGCTTACAAAATGCCAGTGTTGTGCAGCCTTTAGCTTTGCAGCGTCCTGTAGCAAGTGTCTCTAGTCACCTACATCTAAGCAAATACCTTTTTCACTGTATCTCCAAAGGAGAATCTTTGCCTGTTGAGAAAACAGCTCCCATGGTTTTTAAAAGGGTACAAGAAGCTCTGCAGAGTGTTTTGCAAGAAGTACAAGAAAGTTGTCCAAAACCCCTAAAATTCGAATTGTACTGGGAAAGGAAAATGCAGGAGAGTGGAAAGGTACTGTTTTCTCTCAGTTTGCAAGCTGCTTACAAAATGCCAGTGTTGTGCAGCCTTTAGCATTGCAGCGTCCTGTAGCAAGTGTCTCTAGTCACCTACATCTAAGCATATTCCTTTTTAACAATGTTTCGCAAGCAGAGACTCTGCCTGCTGAGAAAACATCTCCCATGGTGTTTTAGAAGGTACAAGAAGGTCTGCAGAGTGTTTTGCAAGAAGTAAAAGAAAGTTGTCAAAAACCCCTTCGATTTGAATTTCGCTGGGAAAGGAAAATGCAGGAGAGTGCAGGGGTACTGTTTTCTATCAGTTTGCAAACTGTGCCACAATGCAAGTGTTGTGCAGCCTTTACCTTTGCAGTGCACTGTAGCAAGTGCCTCTAGCCACCTACATCTAAGCAAATACCTTTTTCACTGTATCTCCAAAGGAGAATCTTTGCCTGTTGAGAAAACAGCTCCCATGGTTTTTAAAAGGGTACAAGAAGGTCTGCAGAGTGTTTTGCAAGAAGTAAAAGAAAGTTGTCCAAAACCCCTAAAATTCGAATTGTACTGGGAAAGGAAAATGCAGGAGAGTGGAAAGGTACTGTTTTCTCTCAGTTTGCAAGCTGCTTACAAAATGTCAGTGTTTTGCAGCCTTTAGCTTTGCAGCGTCCTGTAGCAAGTGTCTCTAGTCACCTACATCTAAGCATATTCCTTTTTCACAATGTCTCACAAGGAGAAACTCTGCCTGCTGAGAACACATCTCCCATGGTGTTTTAGAAGGTACAAGAAGGTCTGCAGAGTGTTTTGCAAGAAGTACAAGAAAGTTGTCCAAAACCCCTAAAATTCGAATTGTACTGGGAAAGGAAAATGCAGGAGAGTGGAAAGGTACTGTTTTCCCTCAGTTTGCAAGCTGCTTACAAAATGTCAGTGTTTTGCAGCCTTTAGCTTTGCAGCGTCCTGTAGCAAGTGTCTCTAGTCACCTACATCTAAGCAAATTCCTTTTTCACAATGTCTCGCAAGGAGAAACTCTGCCTGCTGAGAAAACATCTCCCATGGTGTTTTAGAAGGTACAAGAAGGTCTGCAGAGTGTTTTGCAAGAAGTAAAAGAAAGTTGTCCAAAACCCCTAAAATTCGAATTGTACTGGGAAAGGAAAATGCAGGAGAGTGGAAAGGTACTGTTTTCTCTCAGTTTGCAAGCTGCTTACAAAATGTCAGTGTTTTGCAGCCTTTAGATTTGCAGCGTCCTGTAGCAAGTGTCTCTAGTCACCTACATCTAAGCATATTCCTTTTTAACAATGTCTCGCAAGGAGAAACTCTGCCTGCTGAGAAAACATCTCCCATGGTGTTTTAGAAGGTACAAGAAGGTCTGCAGAGTGTTTTGCAAGAAGTAAAAGAAAGTTTTCCAAAACCCCTAAAATTCGAATTGTACTGGGAAAGGAAAATGCAGGAGAGTGGAAAGGTACTGTTTTCTATCAGTTTGCAAGCTGCTTACAAAATGTCAGTGTTTTGCAGCCTAAGGCTTTGCAGCGTCCTGTAGCAAGTGTCTCTAGTACCTACATTTAACCATATTCCTTTTTCACAAAGTCTCGCAAGGAGAAACTTTGCCTGCTGAGAAAACATCTCCCATGGTGTTTTAGAAGGTACAAGAAGGTCTGCAGAGTGTTTTGCAAGAAGTAAAAGAAAGTTGTCCAAAACCCCTAAAATTCGAATTGTACTGGGAAAGGAAAATGCAGGAGAGTGGAAAGGTACTGTTTTCTATCAGTTTGCAAACTGTGCCAAAATGCAAGTGTTGTGCAGCCTTTAGCTTTGCAGCGTCCTGTAGCAAGTGCCTCTAGCCACCTACATCTAAGCAAATACCTTTTTCACTGTATCTCCAAAGGAGAATCTTTGCCTGTTGAGAAAACAGCTCCCATGGTTTTTAGAAGGGTACAAGAAGGCCTGCAGAGTGTTTTGCAAGAAGTACAAGAAAGTTGTCCAAAACCCCTAAAATTCGAATTGTTCTGGGAAAGAAAAAAGCAGGAGAGTGGAAAGGTACTGTTTTCTCTCAGTTTGCAAGCTGCTTACAAAATGTCAGTGTTTTGCAGCCTTTAGCTTTGCAGCGTCCTGTAGCAAGTGTCTCTAGTCACCTACATCTAAGCAAATTCCTTTTTCACAATGTCTCGCAAGGAGAAACTCTGCCTGCTGAGAAAATATCTCCCATGGTGTTTTAGAAGGTACAAGAAGGTCTGCAGAGTGTTTTACAAGAAGTAAAAGAAAGTTTTCCAAAACCCCTAAAATTCGAATTGTACTGGGAAAGGAAAATGCAGGAGAGTGGAAAGGTACTGTTTTCTCTCAGTTTGCAAGCTGCTTACAAAATGCCAGTGTTGTGCAGCCTTTAGCTTTGCAGCGTCCTGTAGCAAGTGTCTCAAGTCACCTACATCTAAGCATATTCCTTTTTAACAATGTCTCGCAAGGAGAAACTTTGCCTGCTGAGAAAACATCTTCCATGGTGTTTTAGAAGGTACAAGAAGGTCTGCAGAGTGTTTTGCAAGAAGTACAAGAAAGTTGTCCAAAACCCCTAAAATTCGAATTGTACTGGGAAAGGAAAATGCAGGAGAGTGGAAAGGTACTGTTTTCTATCAGTTTGCAAACTGTGCCACAATGCAAGTGTTGTGCAGCCTTTAGCTTTGCAGCGTCCTGTAGCAAGTGCCTCTAGCCACCTACATCTAAGCAAATACCTTTTTCACTGTATCTCCAAAGGAGAATCTTTGCCTGTTGAGAAAACAGCTCCCATGGTTTTTAGAAGGGTACAAGAAGGCCTGCAGAGTGTTTTGCAAGAAGTAAAAGAAAGTTGTCCAAAACCCCTAAAATTCAAATTGTACTGGGAAAGGAAAATGCAGGAGAGCGCAGGGGTACTGTTTTCTATCAGTTTGCAAACTGTGCCACAATGCAAGTGTTGTGCAGCCTTAACCTTTGCAGTGCGCTGTAGCAAGTGCCTCTAGCCAGCTACATCTAAGCAAATACATTTTCACTGTATCTCCAAAGGAGAATCTTTGCCTGTTGAGAAAACAGCTCCCATGGTTTTTAAAAGGGTACAAGAAGGTCTGCAGAGTGTTTTGCAAGAAGTACAAGAAAGTTGTCCAAAACCCCTAAAATTCGAATTGTACTGGGAAAGGAAAATGCAGGAGAGTGGAAAGGTACTGTTTTCTCTCAGTTTGCAAGCTGCTTACAAAATGCCAGTGTTGTGCAGCCTTTAGCTTTGCAGCGTCCTGTAGCAAGTGTCTCAAGTCACCTACATCTAAGCATATTCCTTTTTAACAATGTCTCGCAAGGAGAAACTCTGCCTGCTGAGAAAACATCTCCCATGGTGTTTTAGAAGGTACAAGAAGGTCTGCAGAGTGTTTTGCAAGAAGTAAAAGAAAGTTGTCCAAAACCCCTAAAATTCGAATTGTACTGGGAAAGGAAAATGCAGGAGAGTGGAAAGGTACTGTTTTCTCTCAGTTTGCAAGCTGCTTACAAAATGTCAGTGTTTTGCAGCCTTTAGATTTGCAGCGTCCTGTAGCAAGTGTCTCTAGTCACCTACATCTAAGCATATTCCTTTTTCACAATGTCTCGCAAGGAGAAACTCTGCCTGCTGAGAAAACATCTCCCATGGTGTTTTAGAAGGTACAAGAAGGTCTGCAGAGTGTTTTGCAAGAAGTAAAAGAAAGTTGTCCAAAACCCCTAAAATTCGAATTGTACTGGGAAAGGAAAATGCAGGAGAGTGGAAAGGTACTGTTTTCTCTCAGTTTGCAAGCTGCTTACAAAATGTCAGTGTTTTGCAGCCTTTAGATTTGCAGCGTCCTGTAGCAAGTGTCTCTAGTCACCTACATCTAAGCATATTCCTTTTTCACAATGTCTCGCAAGGAGAAACTCTGCCTGCTGAGAAAACATCTCCCATGGTGTTTTAGAAGGTACAAGAAGGTCTGCAGAGTGTTTTGCAAGAAGTAAAAGAAAGTTGTCCAAAACCCCTAAAATTCGAATTGTACTGGGAAAGGAAAATGCAGGAGAGCGCAGGGGTACTGTTTTCTATCACTTTGCAAACTGTGCCAAAATGCAAGTGTTGTGCAGCCTTTAGCTTTGCAGCGTCCTGTAGCAAGTGCCTCTAGCCACCTACATCTAAGCAAATACCTTTTTCACTGTATCTCCAAAGGAGAATCTTTGCCTGTTGAGAAAACAGCTCCCATGGTTTTTAGAAGGGTACAAGAAGGCCTGCAGAGTGTTTTGCAAGAAGTACAAGAAAGTTGTCCAAAACCCCTAAAATTCGAATTGTTCTGGGAAAGAAAAAAGCAGGAGAGTGGAAAGGTACTGTTTTCTCTCAGTTTGCAAGCTGCTTACAAAATGTCAGTGTTTTGCAGCCTTTAGCTTTGCAGCGTCCTGTAGCAAGTGTCTCTAGTCACCTACATCTAAGCAAATTCCTTTTTCACAATGTCTCGCAAGGAGAAACTCTGCCTGCTGAGAAAATATCTCCCATGGTGTTTTAGAAGGTACAAGAAGGTCTGCAGAGTGTTTTACAAGAAGTAAAAGAAAGTTTTCCAAAACCCCTAAAATTCGAATTGTACTGGGAAAGGAAAATGCAGGAGAGTGGAAAGGTACTGTTTTCTCTCAGTTTGCAAGCTGCTTACAAAATGCCAGTGTTGTGCAGCCTTTAGCTTTGCAGCGTCCTGTAGCAAGTGTCTCAAGTCACCTACATCTAAGCATATTCCTTTTTAACAATGTCTCGCAAGGAGAAACTTTGCCTGCTGAGAAAACATCTTCCATGGTGTTTTAGAAGGTACAAGAAGGTCTGCAGAGTGTTTTGCAAGAAGTAAAAGAAAGTTGTCCAAAACCCCTAAAATTCGAATTGTACTGGGAAAGGAAAATGCAGGAGAGTGGAAAGGTACTGTTTTCTATCAGTTTGCAAACTGTGCCACAATGCAAGTGTTGTGCAGCCTTTAGCTTTGCAGCGTCCTGTAGCAAGTGCCTCTAGCCACCTACATCTAAGCAAATACCTTTTTCACTGTATCTCCAAAGGAGAATCTTTGCCTGTTGAGAAAACAGCTCCCATGGTTTTTAGAAGGGTACAAGAAGGCCTGCAGAGTGTTTTGCAAGAAGTACAAGAAAGTTGTCCAAAACCCCTAAAATTCGAATTGTTCTGGGAAAGGAAAATGCAGGAGAGTGGAAAGGTACTGTTTTCTCTCAGTTTGCAAGCTGCTTACAAAATGTCAGTGTTTTGCAGCCTTTAGCTTTGCAGCGTCCTGTAGCAAGTGTCTCTAGTCACCTACATCTAAGCATAGTCCTTTTTCACAATGTCTCACAAGGAGAAACTCTGCCTGCTGAGAAAACATCTCCCATGGTGTTTTAGAAGGTACAAGAAGGTCTGCAGAGTGTTTTGCAAGAAGTAAAACAAAGTTGTCCAAAACCCCTAAAATTCAAATTGTACTGGGAAAGGAAAATGCAGGAGAGTGGAAAGGTACTGTTTTCTATCAGTTTGCAAACTGTGCCACAATGCAAGTGTTGTGCAGCCTTTAGCTTTGCAGCGTCCTGTAGCAAGTGCCTCTAGCCACCTACATCTAAGCAAATACCTTTTTCACTGTATCTCCAAAGGAGAATCTTTGCCTGTTGAGAAAACAGCTCCCATGGTTTTTAGAAGGGTACAAGAAGGCCTGCAGAGTGTTTTGCAAGAAGTACAAGAAAGTTGTCCAAAACCCCTAAAATTCGAATTGTTCTGGGAAAGAAAAAAGCAGGAGAGTGGAAAGGTACTGTTTTCTCTCAGTTTGCAAGCTGCTTACAAAATGTCAGTGTTTTGCAGCCTTTAGCTTTGCAGCGTCCTGTAGCAAGTGTCTCTAGTCACCTACATCTAAGCATATTCCTTTTTCACAATGTCTCACAAGGAGAAACTCTGCCTGCTGAGAAAACATCTCCCATGGTGTTTTAGAAGGTACAAGAAGGTCTGCAGAGTGTTTTGCAAGAAGTAAAAGAAAGTTGTCCAAAACCCCTAAAATTCAAATTGTACTGGGAAAGGAAAATGCAGGAGAGCGCAGGGGTACTGTTTTCTATCAGTTTGCAAACTGTGCCACAATGCAAGTGTTGTGCAGCCTTAACCTTTGCAGTGCGCTGTAGCAAGTGCCTCTAGCCAGCTACATCTAAGCAAATACATTTTCACTGTATCTCCAAAGGAGAATCTTTGCCTGTTGAGAAAACAGCTCCCATGGTTTTTAAAAGGGTACAAGAAGGTCTGCAGAGTGTTTTGCAAGAAGTACAAGAAAGTTGTCCAAAACCCCTAAAATTCGAATTGTACTGGGAAAGGAAAATGCAGGAGAGTGGAAAGGTACTGTTTTCTCTCAGTTTGCAAGCTGCTTACAAAATGCCAGTGTTGTGCAGCCTTTAGCTTTGCAGCGTCCTGTAGCAAGTGTCTCAAGTCACCTACATCTAAGCATATTCCTTTTTAACAATGTCTCGCAAGGAGAAACTCTGCCTGCTGAGAAAACATCTCCCATGGTGTTTTAGAAGGTACAAGAAGGTCTGCAGAGTGTTTTGCAAGAAGTAAAAGAAAGTTGTCCAAAACCCCTAAAATTCGAATTGTACTGGGAAAGGAAAATGCAGGAGAGTGGAAAGGTACTGTTTTCCCTCAGTTTGCAAGCTGCTTACAAAATGTCAGTGTTTTGCAGCCTTTAGCTTTGCAGCGTCCTGTAGCAAGTGTCTCTAGTCACCTACATCTAAGCAAATTCCTTTTTCACAATGTCTCGCAAGGAGAAACTCTGCCTGCTGAGAAAACATCTCCCATGGTGTTTTAGAAGGTACAAGAAGGTCTGCAGAGTGTTTTGCAAGAAGTAAAAGAAAGTTGTCCAAAACCCCTAAAATTCGAATTGTACTGGGAAAGGAAAATGCAGGAGAGTGGAAAGGTACTGTTTTCTCTCAGTTTGCAAGCTGCTTACAAAATGTCAGTGTTTTGCAGCCTTTAGATTTGCAGCGTCCTGTAGCAAGTGTCTCTAGTCACCTACATCTAAGCATATTCCTTTTTCACAATGTCTCACAAGGAGAAACTCTGCCTGCTGAGAAAACATCTCCCATGGTGTTTTAGAAGGTACAAGAAGGTCTGCAGAGTGTTTTGCAAGAAGTAAAAGAAAGTTGTCCAAAACCCCTAAAATTCGAATTGTACTGGGAAAGGAAAATGCAGGAGAGCGCAGGGGTACTGTTTTCTATTTACTTTGCAAACTGTGCCACAATGCAAGTGTTGTGCAGCCTTAACCTTTGCAGTGCGCTGTAGCAAGTGCCTCTAGCCACCTACATCTAAGCAAATACATTTTCACTGTATCTCCAAAGGAGAATCTTTGCCTGTTGAGAAAACAGCTCCCATGGTTTTTAAAAGGGTACAAGAAGGTCTGCAGAGTGTTTTGCAAGAAGTAAAAGAAAGTTGTCCAAAACCCCTAAAATTCGAATTGTACTCGGAAAGGAAAATGCAGGAGAGTGGAAAGGTACTGTTTTCCCTCAGTTTGCAAGCTGCTTACAAAATGTCAGTGTTTTGCAGTCTTTAGCTTTGCAGCGTCCTGTAGCAATTGTCTCTAGTCACCTACATCTAAGCATATTCCTTTTTAACAATGTCTCGCAAGGAGAAACTCTGCCTGCTGAGAAAACATCTCCCATGGTGTTTTAGAAGGTACAAGAAGGTCTGCAGAGTGTTTTGCAAGAAGTACAAGAAAGTTGTCCAAAACCCCTAAAATTCGAATTGTACTGGGAAAGGAAAATGCAGGAGAGTGGAAAGGTACTGTTTTCACTCAGTTTGCAAGCTGCTTACAAAATGCCAGTGTTGTGCAGCCTTTAGCTTTGCAGCGTCCTGTAGCAAGTGTCTCTAGTCACCTACATCTAAGCATATTACTTTTTCACAATGTCTCGCAAGGAGAAACTCTGCCTGCTGAGGAAACATCTCCCATGGTGTTTTAGAAGGTACAAGAAGGTCTGCAGAGTGTTTTGCAAGAAGTACAAGAAAGTTGTCCAAAACCCCTAAAATTCGAATTGTACTGGGAAAGGAAAATGCAGGAGAGTGGAAAGGTACTGTTTTCTCTCAGTTTGCAAGCTGCTTACAAAATGTCAGTGTTTTGCAGCCTTTAGCTTTGCAGCGTCCTGTAGCAAGTGTCTCTAGTCACCTACATCTAAGCAAATTCCTTTTTCACAATGTCTCGCAAGGAGAAACTCTGCCTGCTGAGAAAATATCTCCCATGGTGTTTTAGAAGGTACAAGAAGGTCTGCAGAGTGTTTTGCAAGAAGTACAAGAAAGTTGTCCAAAACCCCTAAAATTCGAATTGTACTGGGAAAGGAAAATGCAGGAGAGTGGAAAGGTACTGTTTTCTCTCAGTTTGCAAGCTGCTTACAAAATGCCAGTGTTGTGCAGCCTTTAGCTTTGCAGCGTCCTGTAGCAAGTGTCTCTAGTCACCTACATCTAAGCATATTCCTTTTTAACAATGTTTCGCAAGCAGAGACTCTGCCTGCTGAGAAAACATCTCCCATGGTGTTTTAGAAGGTACAAGAAGGTCTGCAGAGTGTTTTGCAAGAAGTAAAAGAAAGTTGTCCAAAACCCCTTCGATTTGAATTTCGCTGGGAAAGGAAAATGCAGGAGAGTGCAGGGGTACTGTTTTCTATGAGTTTGCAAACTGTGCCACAATGCAAGTGTTGTGCAGCCTTTACCTTTGCAGTGCACTGTAGTAAGTGCCTTTAATCACCTACATCTTAGCAAATACCTTTTTCACAGTATCTCCAAAGGAGAATCTTTGCCTGTTGAAAAAACAGCTCCCATGGTTTTTAAAAGGGTACAAGAAGGTCTGCAGCGTGTTTTGCAAGAAGTAAAAGAAAGTTGTCCAAAACCCCTAAAATTCGAATTGTACTGGGAAAGGAAAATGCAGGAGAGTGGAAAGGTACTGTTTTCTCTCAGTTTGCAAGCTGCTTACAAAATGCCAGTGTTGTGCAGCCTTTAGCATTGCAGCGTCCTGTAGCAAGTGTCTCTAGTCACCTACATCTAAGCATATTCCTTTTTAACAATGTCTCGCAAGCAGAGACTCTGCCTGCTGAGAAAACATCTCCCATGGTGTTTTAGAAGGTACAAGAAGGTCTGCAGAGTGTTTTGCAAGAAGTAAAAGAAAGTTGTCCAAAACCCCTTCGATTTGAATTTCGCTGGGAAAGGAAAATGCAGGAGAGTGCAGGGGTACTGTTTTCTATCACTTTGCAAACTGTGCCACAATGCAAGTGTTGTGCAGCCTTTACCTTTGCAGTGCACTGTAGTAAGTGCCTTTAATCACCTACATCTTAGCAAATACCTTTTTCACAGTATCTCCAAAGGAGAATCTTTGCCTGTTGAGAAAACAGCTCCCATGGTTTTTAAAAGGGTACAAGAAGGTCTGCAGAGTGTTTTGCAAGAAGTAAAAGAAAGTTGTCCAAAACCCCTAAAATTCGAATTGTACTCGGAAAGGAAAATGCAGGAGAGTGGAAAGGTACTGTTTTCTCTCAGTTTGCAAGTTGCTTACAAAATGTCAGTGTTTTGCAGCCTTTAGCTTTGCAGCGTCCTGTAGCAAGTGTCTCTAGTCACCTACATTTAAGCATATTCCTTTTTCACAATGTCTCGCAAGGAGAAACTCTGCCTGCTGAGAAAACATCTCCCATGGTGTTTTAGAAGGTACAAGAAGGTCTGCAGAGTGTTTTGCAAGAAGTAAAAGAAAGTTGTCCAAAACCCCAAAAATTCGAATTGTACTGGGAAAGGAAAATGCAGGAGAGTGGAAAGGTACTGTTTTCTCTCAGTTTGCAAGCTGCTTACAAAATGTCAGTGTTTTGCAGCCTTTAGCTTTGCAGCGTCCTGTAGCAAGTGTCTCTAGTCACCTACATCTAAGCATATTCCTTTTTAACAATGTCTAGCAAGGAGAAACTCTGCCTGCTGAGAAAACATCTCCCATGGTGTTTTAGAAGGTACAAGAAGGTCTGCAGAGTGTTTTGCAAGAAGTACAAGAAAGTTGTCCAAAATCCCTAAAATTCGAATTGTACTGGGAAAGGAAAATGCAGGAGAGTGGAAAGGTACTGTTTTCTCTCAGTTTGCAAGCTGCTTACAAAATGCCAGTGTTGTGCAGCCTTTAGCTTTGCAGCGTCCTGTAGCAAGTGTCTCTAGTCACCTACATCTAAGCAAATACCTTTTTCACTGTATCTCCAAAGGAGAATCTTTGCCTGTTGAGAAAACAGCTCCCATGGTTTTTAAAAGGGTACAAGAAGCTCTGCAGAGTGTTTTGCAAGAAGTACAAGAAAGTTGTCCAAAACCCCTAAAATTCGAATTGTACTGGGAAAGGAAAATGCAGGAGAGTGGAAAGGTACTGTTTTCTCTCAGTTTGCAAGCTGCTTACAAAATGCCAGTGTTGTGCAGCCTTTAGCATTGCAGCGTCCTGTAGCAAGTGTCTCTAGTCACCTACATCTAAGCATATTCCTTTTTAACAATGTTTCGCAAGCAGAGACTCTGCCTGCTGAGAAAACATCTCCCATGGTGTTTTAGAAGGTACAAGAAGGTCTGCAGAGTGTTTTGCAAGAAGTAAAAGAAAGTTGTCAAAAACCCCTTCGATTTGAATTTCGCTGGGAAAGGAAAATGCAGGAGAGTGCAGGGGTACTGTTTTCTATCAGTTTGCAAACTGTGCCACAATGCAAGTGTTGTGCAGCCTTTACCTTTGCAGTGCACTGTAGCAAGTGCCTCTAGCCACCTACATCTAAGCAAATACCTTTTTCACTGTATCTCCAAAGGAGAATCTTTGCCTGTTGAGAAAACAGCTCCCATGGTTTTTAAAAGGGTACAAGAAGGTCTGCAGAGTGTTTTGCAAGAAGTAAAAGAAAGTTGTCCAAAACCCCTAAAATTCGAATTGTACTGGGAAAGGAAAATGCAGGAGAGTGGAAAGGTACTGTTTTCTCTCAGTTTGCAAGCTGCTTACAAAATGTCAGTGTTTTGCAGCCTTTAGCTTTGCAGCGTCCTGTAGCAAGTGTCTCTAGTCACCTACATCTAAGCATATTCCTTTTTCACAATGTCTCACAAGGAGAAACTCTGCCTGCTGAGAACACATCTCCCATGGTGTTTTAGAAGGTACAAGAAGGTCTGCAGAGTGTTTTGCAAGAAGTACAAGAAAGTTGTCCAAAACCCCTAAAATTCGAATTGTACTGGGAAAGGAAAATGCAGGAGAGTGGAAAGGTACTGTTTTCCCTCAGTTTGCAAGCTGCTTACAAAATGTCAGTGTTTTGCAGCCTTTAGCTTTGCAGCGTCCTGTAGCAAGTGTCTCTAGTCACCTACATCTAAGCAAATTCCTTTTTCACAATGTCTCGCAAGGAGAAACTCTGCCTGCTGAGAAAACATCTCCCATGGTGTTTTAGAAGGTACAAGAAGGTCTGCAGAGTGTTTTGCAAGAAGTAAAAGAAAGTTGTCCAAAACCCCTAAAATTCGAATTGTACTGGGAAAGGAAAATGCAGGAGAGTGGAAAGGTACTGTTTTCTCTCAGTTTGCAAGCTGCTTACAAAATGTCAGTGTTTTGCAGCCTTTAGATTTGCAGCGTCCTGTAGCAAGTGTCTCTAGTCACCTACATCTAAGCATATTCCTTTTTAACAATGTCTCGCAAGGAGAAACTCTGCCTGCTGAGAAAACATCTCCCATGGTGTTTTAGAAGGTACAAGAAGGTCTGCAGAGTGTTTTGCAAGAAGTAAAAGAAAGTTTTCCAAAACCCCTAAAATTCGAATTGTACTGGGAAAGGAAAATGCAGGAGAGTGGAAAGGTACTGTTTTCTATCAGTTTGCAAGCTGCTTACAAAATGTCAGTGTTTTGCAGCCTAAGGCTTTGCAGCGTCCTGTAGCAAGTGTCTCTAGTACCTACATTTAACCATATTCCTTTTTCACAAAGTCTCGCAAGGAGAAACTTTGCCTGCTGAGAAAACATCTCCCATGGTGTTTTAGAAGGTACAAGAAGGTCTGCAGAGTGTTTTGCAAGAAGTAAAAGAAAGTTGTCCAAAACCCCTAAAATTCGAATTGTACTGGGAAAGGAAAATGCAGGAGAGTGGAAAGGTACTGTTTTCTATCAGTTTGCAAACTGTGCCAAAATGCAAGTGTTGTGCAGCCTTTAGCTTTGCAGCGTCCTGTAGCAAGTGCCTCTAGCCACCTACATCTAAGCAAATACCTTTTTCACTGTATCTCCAAAGGAGAATCTTTGCCTGTTGAGAAAACAGCTCCCATGGTTTTTAGAAGGGTACAAGAAGGCCTGCAGAGTGTTTTGCAAGAAGTACAAGAAAGTTGTCCAAAACCCCTAAAATTCGAATTGTTCTGGGAAAGAAAAAAGCAGGAGAGTGGAAAGGTACTGTTTTCTCTCAGTTTGCAAGCTGCTTACAAAATGTCAGTGTTTTGCAGCCTTTAGCTTTGCAGCGTCCTGTAGCAAGTGTCTCTAGTCACCTACATCTAAGCAAATTCCTTTTTCACAATGTCTCGCAAGGAGAAACTCTGCCTGCTGAGAAAATATCTCCCATGGTGTTTTAGAAGGTACAAGAAGGTCTGCAGAGTGTTTTACAAGAAGTAAAAGAAAGTTTTCCAAAACCCCTAAAATTCGAATTGTACTGGGAAAGGAAAATGCAGGAGAGTGGAAAGGTACTGTTTTCTCTCAGTTTGCAAGCTGCTTACAAAATGCCAGTGTTGTGCAGCCTTTAGCTTTGCAGCGTCCTGTAGCAAGTGTCTCAAGTCACCTACATCTAAGCATATTCCTTTTTAACAATGTCTCGCAAGGAGAAACTTTGCCTGCTGAGAAAACATCTTCCATGGTGTTTTAGAAGGTACAAGAAGGTCTGCAGAGTGTTTTGCAAGAAGTAAAAGAAAGTTGTCCAAAACCCCTAAAATTCGAATTGTACTGGGAAAGGAAAATGCAGGAGAGTGGAAAGGTACTGTTTTCTATCAGTTTGCAAACTGTGCCACAATGCAAGTGTTGTGCAGCCTTTAGCTTTGCAGCGTCCTGTAGCAAGTGCCTCTAGCCACCTACATCTAAGCAAATACCTTTTTCACTGTATCTCCAAAGGAGAATCTTTGCCTGTTGAGAAAACAGCTCCCATGGTTTTTAGAAGGGTACAAGAAGGCCTGCAGAGTGTTTTGCAAGAAGTAAAAGAAAGTTGTCCAAAACCCCTAAAATTCAAATTGTACTGGGAAAGGAAAATGCAGGAGAGCGCAGGGGTACTGTTTTCTATCAGTTTGCAAACTGTGCCACAATGCAAGTGTTGTGCAGCCTTAACCTTTGCAGTGCGCTGTAGCAAGTGCCTCTAGCCAGCTACATCTAAGCAAATACATTTTCACTGTATCTCCAAAGGAGAATCTTTGCCTGTTGAGAAAACAGCTCCCATGGTTTTTAAAAGGGTACAAGAAGGTCTGCAGAGTGTTTTGCAAGAAGTACAAGAAAGTTGTCCAAAACCCCTAAAATTCGAATTGTACTGGGAAAGGAAAATGCAGGAGAGTGGAAAGGTACTGTTTTCTCTCAGTTTGCAAGCTGCTTACAAAATGCCAGTGTTGTGCAGCCTTTAGCTTTGCAGCGTCCTGTAGCAAGTGTCTCAAGTCACCTACATCTAAGCATATTCCTTTTTAACAATGTCTCGCAAGGAGAAACTCTGCCTGCTGAGAAAACATCTCCCATGGTGTTTTAGAAGGTACAAGAAGGTCTGCAGAGTGTTTTGCAAGAAGTAAAAGAAAGTTGTCCAAAACCCCTAAAATTCGAATTGTACTGGGAAAGGAAAATGCAGGAGAGTGGAAAGGTACTGTTTTCCCTCAGTTTGCAAGCTGCTTACAAAATGTCAGTGTTTTGCAGCCTTTAGCTTTGCAGCGTCCTGTAGCAAGTGTCTCTAGTCACCTACATCTAAGCAAATTCCTTTTTCACAATGTCTCGCAAGGAGAAACTCTGCCTGCTGAGAAAACATCTCCCATGGTGTTTTAGAAGGTACAAGAAGGTCTGCAGAGTGTTTTGCAAGAAGTAAAAGAAAGTTGTCCAAAACCCCTAAAATTCGAATTGTACTGGGAAAGGAAAATGCAGGAGAGTGGAAAGGTACTGTTTTCTCTCAGTTTGCAAGCTGCTTACAAAATGTCAGTGTTTTGCAGCCTTTAGATTTGCAGCGTCCTGTAGCAAGTGTCTCTAGTCACCTACATCTAAGCATATTCCTTTTTCACAATGTCTCACAAGGAGAAACTCTGCCTGCTGAGAAAACATCTCCCATGGTGTTTTAGAAGGTACAAGAAGGTCTGCAGAGTGTTTTGCAAGAAGTAAAAGAAAGTTGTCCAAAACCCCTAAAATTCGAATTGTACTGGGAAAGGAAAATGCAGGAGAGCGCAGGGGTACTGTTTTCTATTTACTTTGCAAACTGTGCCACAATGCAAGTGTTGTGCAGCCTTAACCTTTGCAGTGCGCTGTAGCAAGTGCCTCTAGCCACCTACATCTAAGCAAATACATTTTCACTGTATCTCCAAAGGAGAATCTTTGCCTGTTGAGAAAACAGCTCCCATGGTTTTTAAAAGGGTACAAGAAGGTCTGCAGAGTGTTTTGCAAGAAGTAAAAGAAAGTTGTCCAAAACCCCTAAAATTCGAATTGTACTCGGAAAGGAAAATGCAGGAGAGTGGAAAGGTACTGTTTTCCCTCAGTTTGCAAGCTGCTTACAAAATGTCAGTGTTTTGCAGTCTTTAGCTTTGCAGCGTCCTGTAGCAATTGTCTCTAGTCACCTACATCTAAGCATATTCCTTTTTAACAATGTCTCGCAAGGAGAAACTCTGCCTGCTGAGAAAACATCTCCCATGGTGTTTTAGAAGGTACAAGAAGGTCTGCAGAGTGTTTTGCAAGAAGTACAAGAAAGTTGTCCAAAACCCCTAAAATTCGAATTGTACTGGGAAAGGAAAATGCAGGAGAGTGGAAAGGTACTGTTTTCACTCAGTTTGCAAGCTGCTTACAAAATGCCAGTGTTGTGCAGCCTTTAGCTTTGCAGCGTCCTGTAGCAAGTGTCTCTAGTCACCTACATCTAAGCATATTACTTTTTCACAATGTCTCGCAAGGAGAAACTCTGCCTGCTGAGGAAACATCTCCCATGGTGTTTTAGAAGGTACAAGAAGGTCTGCAGAGTGTTTTGCAAGAAGTACAAGAAAGTTGTCCAAAACCCCTAAAATTCGAATTGTACTGGGAAAGGAAAATGCAGGAGAGTGGAAAGGTACTGTTTTCTCTCAGTTTGCAAGCTGCTTACAAAATGTCAGTGTTTTGCAGCCTTTAGCTTTGCAGCGTCCTGTAGCAAGTGTCTCTAGTCACCTACATCTAAGCAAATTCCTTTTTCACAATGTCTCGCAAGGAGAAACTCTGCCTGCTGAGAAAATATCTCCCATGGTGTTTTAGAAGGTACAAGAAGGTCTGCAGAGTGTTTTGCAAGAAGTACAAGAAAGTTGTCCAAAACCCCTAAAATTCGAATTGTACTGGGAAAGGAAAATGCAGGAGAGTGGAAAGGTACTGTTTTCTCTCAGTTTGCAAGCTGCTTACAAAATGCCAGTGTTGTGCAGCCTTTAGCTTTGCAGCGTCCTGTAGCAAGTGTCTCTAGTCACCTACATCTAAGCATATTCCTTTTTAACAATGTTTCGCAAGCAGAGACTCTGCCTGCTGAGAAAACATCTCCCATGGTGTTTTAGAAGGTACAAGAAGGTCTGCAGAGTGTTTTGCAAGAAGTAAAAGAAAGTTGTCCAAAACCCCTTCGATTTGAATTTCGCTGGGAAAGGAAAATGCAGGAGAGTGCAGGGGTACTGTTTTCTATGAGTTTGCAAACTGTGCCACAATGCAAGTGTTGTGCAGCCTTTACCTTTGCAGTGCACTGTAGTAAGTGCCTTTAATCACCTACATCTTAGCAAATACCTTTTTCACAGTATCTCCAAAGGAGAATCTTTGCCTGTTGAAAAAACAGCTCCCATGGTTTTTAAAAGGGTACAAGAAGGTCTGCAGCGTGTTTTGCAAGAAGTAAAAGAAAGTTGTCCAAAACCCCTAAAATTCGAATTGTACTGGGAAAGGAAAATGCAGGAGAGTGGAAAGGTACTGTTTTCTCTCAGTTTGCAAGCTGCTTACAAAATGCCAGTGTTGTGCAGCCTTTAGCATTGCAGCGTCCTGTAGCAAGTGTCTCTAGTCACCTACATCTAAGCATATTCCTTTTTAACAATGTCTCGCAAGCAGAGACTCTGCCTGCTGAGAAAACATCTCCCATGGTGTTTTAGAAGGTACAAGAAGGTCTGCAGAGTGTTTTGCAAGAAGTAAAAGAAAGTTGTCCAAAACCCCTTCGATTTGAATTTCGCTGGGAAAGGAAAATGCAGGAGAGTGCAGGGGTACTGTTTTCTATCACTTTGCAAACTGTGCCACAATGCAAGTGTTGTGCAGCCTTTACCTTTGCAGTGCACTGTAGTAAGTGCCTTTAATCACCTACATCTTAGCAAATACCTTTTTCACAGTATCTCCAAAGGAGAATCTTTGCCTGTTGAGAAAACAGCTCCCATGGTTTTTAAAAGGGTACAAGAAGGTCTGCAGAGTGTTTTGCAAGAAGTAAAAGAAAGTTGTCCAAAACCCCTAAAATTCGAATTGTACTCGGAAAGGAAAATGCAGGAGAGTGGAAAGGTACTGTTTTCTCTCAGTTTGCAAGTTGCTTACAAAATGTCAGTGTTTTGCAGCCTTTAGCTTTGCAGCGTCCTGTAGCAAGTGTCTCTAGTCACCTACATTTAAGCATATTCCTTTTTCACAATGTCTCGCAAGGAGAAACTCTGCCTGCTGAGAAAACATCTCCCATGGTGTTTTAGAAGGTACAAGAAGGTCTGCAGAGTGTTTTGCAAGAAGTAAAAGAAAGTTGTCCAAAACCCCAAAAATTCGAATTGTACTGGGAAAGGAAAATGCAGGAGAGTGGAAAGGTACTGTTTTCTCTCAGTTTGCAAGCTGCTTACAAAATGTCAGTGTTTTGCAGCCTTTAGCTTTGCAGCGTCCTGTAGCAAGTGTCTCTAGTCACCTACATCTAAGCATATTCCTTTTTAACAATGTCTAGCAAGGAGAAACTCTGCCTGCTGAGAAAACATCTCCCATGGTGTTTTAGAAGGTACAAGAAGGTCTGCAGAGTGTTTTGCAAGAAGTACAAGAAAGTTGTCCAAAATCCCTAAAATTCGAATTGTACTGGGAAAGGAAAATGCAGGAGAGTGGAAAGGTACTGTTTTCTCTCAGTTTGCAAGCTGCTTACAAAATGCCAGTGTTGTGCAGCCTTTAGCTTTGCAGCGTCCTGTAGCAAGTGTCTCTAGTCACCTACATCTAAGCAAATACCTTTTTCACTGTATCTCCAAAGGAGAATCTTTGCCTGTTGAGAAAACAGCTCCCATGGTTTTTAAAAGGGTACAAGAAGCTCTGCAGAGTGTTTTGCAAGAAGTACAAGAAAGTTGTCCAAAACCCCTAAAATTCGAATTGTACTGGGAAAGGAAAATGCAGGAGAGTGGAAAGGTACTGTTTTCTCTCAGTTTGCAAGCTGCTTACAAAATGCCAGTGTTGTGCAGCCTTTAGCATTGCAGCGTCCTGTAGCAAGTGTCTCTAGTCACCTACATCTAAGCATATTCCTTTTTAACAATGTTTCGCAAGCAGAGACTCTGCCTGCTGAGAAAACATCTCCCATGGTGTTTTAGAAGGTACAAGAAGGTCTGCAGAGTGTTTTGCAAGAAGTAAAAGAAAGTTGTCAAAAACCCCTTCGATTTGAATTTCGCTGGGAAAGGAAAATGCAGGAGAGTGCAGGGGTACTGTTTTCTATCAGTTTGCAAACTGTGCCACAATGCAAGTGTTGTGCAGCCTTTACCTTTGCAGTGCACTGTAGCAAGTGCCTCTAGCCACCTACATCTAAGCAAATACCTTTTTCACTGTATCTCCAAAGGAGAATCTTTGCCTGTTGAGAAAACAGCTCCCATGGTTTTTAAAAGGGTACAAGAAGGTCTGCAGAGTGTTTTGCAAGAAGTAAAAGAAAGTTGTCCAAAACCCCTAAAATTCGAATTGTACTGGGAAAGGAAAATGCAGGAGAGTGGAAAGGTACTGTTTTCTCTCAGTTTGCAAGCTGCTTACAAAATGTCAGTGTTTTGCAGCCTTTAGCTTTGCAGCGTCCTGTAGCAAGTGTCTCTAGTCACCTACATCTAAGCATATTCCTTTTTCACAATGTCTCACAAGGAGAAACTCTGCCTGCTGAGAACACATCTCCCATGGTGTTTTAGAAGGTACAAGAAGGTCTGCAGAGTGTTTTGCAAGAAGTACAAGAAAGTTGTCCAAAACCCCTAAAATTCGAATTGTACTGGGAAAGGAAAATGCAGGAGAGTGGAAAGGTACTGTTTTCCCTCAGTTTGCAAGCTGCTTACAAAATGTCAGTGTTTTGCAGCCTTTAGCTTTGCAGCGTCCTGTAGCAAGTGTCTCTAGTCACCTACATCTAAGCAAATTCCTTTTTCACAATGTCTCGCAAGGAGAAACTCTGCCTGCTGAGAAAACATCTCCCATGGTGTTTTAGAAGGTACAAGAAGGTCTGCAGAGTGTTTTGCAAGAAGTAAAAGAAAGTTGTCCAAAACCCCTAAAATTCGAATTGTACTGGGAAAGGAAAATGCAGGAGAGTGGAAAGGTACTGTTTTCTCTCAGTTTGCAAGCTGCTTACAAAATGTCAGTGTTTTGCAGCCTTTAGATTTGCAGCGTCCTGTAGCAAGTGTCTCTAGTCACCTACATCTAAGCATATTCCTTTTTAACAATGTCTCGCAAGGAGAAACTCTGCCTGCTGAGAAAACATCTCCCATGGTGTTTTAGAAGGTACAAGAAGGTCTGCAGAGTGTTTTGCAAGAAGTAAAAGAAAGTTTTCCAAAACCCCTAAAATTCGAATTGTACTGGGAAAGGAAAATGCAGGAGAGTGGAAAGGTACTGTTTTCTATCAGTTTGCAAGCTGCTTACAAAATGTCAGTGTTTTGCAGCCTAAGGCTTTGCAGCGTCCTGTAGCAAGTGTCTCTAGTACCTACATTTAACCATATTCCTTTTTCACAAAGTCTCGCAAGGAGAAACTTTGCCTGCTGAGAAAACATCTCCCATGGTGTTTTAGAAGGTACAAGAAGGTCTGCAGAGTGTTTTGCAAGAAGTAAAAGAAAGTTGTCCAAAACCCCTAAAATTCGAATTGTACTGGGAAAGGAAAATGCAGGAGAGTGGAAAGGTACTGTTTTCTATCAGTTTGCAAACTGTGCCAAAATGCAAGTGTTGTGCAGCCTTTAGCTTTGCAGCGTCCTGTAGCAAGTGCCTCTAGCCACCTACATCTAAGCAAATACCTTTTTCACTGTATCTCCAAAGGAGAATCTTTGCCTGTTGAGAAAACAGCTCCCATGGTTTTTAGAAGGGTACAAGAAGGCCTGCAGAGTGTTTTGCAAGAAGTACAAGAAAGTTGTCCAAAACCCCTAAAATTCGAATTGTTCTGGGAAAGAAAAAAGCAGGAGAGTGGAAAGGTACTGTTTTCTCTCAGTTTGCAAGCTGCTTACAAAATGTCAGTGTTTTGCAGCCTTTAGCTTTGCAGCGTCCTGTAGCAAGTGTCTCTAGTCACCTACATCTAAGCAAATTCCTTTTTCACAATGTCTCGCAAGGAGAAACTCTGCCTGCTGAGAAAATATCTCCCATGGTGTTTTAGAAGGTACAAGAAGGTCTGCAGAGTGTTTTACAAGAAGTAAAAGAAAGTTTTCCAAAACCCCTAAAATTCGAATTGTACTGGGAAAGGAAAATGCAGGAGAGTGGAAAGGTACTGTTTTCTCTCAGTTTGCAAGCTGCTTACAAAATGCCAGTGTTGTGCAGCCTTTAGCTTTGCAGCGTCCTGTAGCAAGTGTCTCAAGTCACCTACATCTAAGCATATTCCTTTTTAACAATGTCTCGCAAGGAGAAACTTTGCCTGCTGAGAAAACATCTTCCATGGTGTTTTAGAAGGTACAAGAAGGTCTGCAGAGTGTTTTGCAAGAAGTAAAAGAAAGTTGTCCAAAACCCCTAAAATTCGAATTGTACTGGGAAAGGAAAATGCAGGAGAGTGGAAAGGTACTGTTTTCTATCAGTTTGCAAACTGTGCCACAATGCAAGTGTTGTGCAGCCTTTAGCTTTGCAGCGTCCTGTAGCAAGTGCCTCTAGCCACCTACATCTAAGCAAATACCTTTTTCACTGTATCTCCAAAGGAGAATCTTTGCCTGTTGAGAAAACAGCTCCCATGGTTTTTAGAAGGGTACAAGAAGGCCTGCAGAGTGTTTTGCAAGAAGTAAAAGAAAGTTGTCCAAAACCCCTAAAATTCAAATTGTACTGGGAAAGGAAAATGCAGGAGAGCGCAGGGGTACTGTTTTCTATCAGTTTGCAAACTGTGCCACAATGCAAGTGTTGTGCAGCCTTAACCTTTGCAGTGCGCTGTAGCAAGTGCCTCTAGCCAGCTACATCTAAGCAAATACATTTTCACTGTATCTCCAAAGGAGAATCTTTGCCTGTTGAGAAAACAGCTCCCATGGTTTTTAAAAGGGTACAAGAAGGTCTGCAGAGTGTTTTGCAAGAAGTACAAGAAAGTTGTCCAAAACCCCTAAAATTCGAATTGTACTGGGAAAGGAAAATGCAGGAGAGTGGAAAGGTACTGTTTTCTCTCAGTTTGCAAGCTGCTTACAAAATGCCAGTGTTGTGCAGCCTTTAGCTTTGCAGCGTCCTGTAGCAAGTGTCTCAAGTCACCTACATCTAAGCATATTCCTTTTTAACAATGTCTCGCAAGGAGAAACTCTGCCTGCTGAGAAAACATCTCCCATGGTGTTTTAGAAGGTACAAGAAGGTCTGCAGAGTGTTTTGCAAGAAGTAAAAGAAAGTTGTCCAAAACCCCTAAAATTCGAATTGTACTGGGAAAGGAAAATGCAGGAGAGTGGAAAGGTACTGTTTTCCCTCAGTTTGCAAGCTGCTTACAAAATGTCAGTGTTTTGCAGCCTTTAGCTTTGCAGCGTCCTGTAGCAAGTGTCTCTAGTCACCTACATCTAAGCAAATTCCTTTTTCACAATGTCTCGCAAGGAGAAACTCTGCCTGCTGAGAAAACATCTCCCATGGTGTTTTAGAAGGTACAAGAAGGTCTGCAGAGTGTTTTGCAAGAAGTAAAAGAAAGTTGTCCAAAACCCCTAAAATTCGAATTGTACTGGGAAAGGAAAATGCAGGAGAGTGGAAAGGTACTGTTTTCTCTCAGTTTGCAAGCTGCTTACAAAATGTCAGTGTTTTGCAGCCTTTAGATTTGCAGCGTCCTGTAGCAAGTGTCTCTAGTCACCTACATCTAAGCATATTCCTTTTTCACAATGTCTCGCAAGGAGAAACTCTGCCTGCTGAGAAAACATCTCCCATGGTGTTTTAGAAGGTACAAGAAGGTCTGCAGAGTGTTTTGCAAGAAGTAAAAGAAAGTTGTCCAAAACCCCTAAAATTCGAATTGTACTGGGAAAGGAAAATGCAGGAGAGTGGAAAGGTACTGTTTTCTCTCAGTTTGCAAGCTGCTTACAAAATGTCAGTGTTTTGCAGCCTTTAGATTTGCAGCGTCCTGTAGCAAGTGTCTCTAGTCACCTACATCTAAGCATATTCCTTTTTCACAATGTCTCGCAAGGAGAAACTCTGCCTGCTGAGAAAACATCTCCCATGGTGTTTTAGAAGGTACAAGAAGGTCTGCAGAGTGTTTTGCAAGAAGTAAAAGAAAGTTGTCCAAAACCCCTAAAATTCGAATTGTACTGGGAAAGGAAAATGCAGGAGAGCGCAGGGGTACTGTTTTCTATCACTTTGCAAACTGTGCCACAATGCAAGTGTTGTGCAGCCTTAACCTTTGCAGTGCGCTGTAGCAAGTGCCTCTAGCCACCTACATCTAAGCAAATACATTTTCACTGTATCTCCAAAGGAGAATCTTTGCCTGTTGAGAAAACAGCTCCCATGGTTTTTAAAAGGGTACAAGAAGGTCTGCAGAGTGTTTTGCAAGAAGTAAAAGAAAGTTGTCCAAAACCCCTAAAATTCGAATTGTACTCGGAAAGGAAAATGCAGGAGAGTGGAAAGGTAATGTTTTCCCTCAGTTTGCAAGCTGCTTACAAAATGTCAGTGTTTTGCAGCCTTTAGCTTTGCAGCGTCCTGTAGCAATTGTCTCTAGTCACCTACATCTAAGCATATTCCTTTTTAACAATGTCTCGCAAGGAGAAACTCTGCCTGCTGAGAAAACATCTCCCATGGTGTTTTAGAAGGTACAAGAAGGTCTGCAGAGTGTTTTGCAAGAAGTAAAAGAAAGTTTTCCAAAACCCCTAAAATTCGAATTGTACTGGGAAAGGAAAATGCAGGAGAGTGGAAAGGTACTGTTTTCTATCAGTTTGCAAGCTGCTTACAAAATGTCAGTGTTTTGCAGCCTAAGGCTTTGCAGCGTCCTGTAGCAAGTGTCTCTAGTACCTACATTTAACCATATTCCTTTTTCACAAAGTCTCGCAAGGAGAAACTTTGCCTGCTGAGAAAACATCTCCCATGGTGTTTTAGAAGGTACAAGAAGGTCTGCAGAGTGTTTTGCAAGAAGTAAAAGAAAGTTGTCCAAAACCCCTAAAATTCGAATTGTACTGGGAAAGGAAAATGCAGGAGAGTGGAAAGGTACTGTTTTCTATCAGTTTGCAAACTGTGCCAAAATGCAAGTGTTGTGCAGCCTTTAGCTTTGCAGCGTCCTGTAGCAAGTGCCTCTAGCCACCTACATCTAAGCAAATACCTTTTTCACTGTATCTCCAAAGGAGAATCTTTGCCTGTTGAGAAAACAGCTCCCATGGTTTTTAGAAGGGTACAAGAAGGCCTGCAGAGTGTTTTGCAAGAAGTACAAGAAAGTTGTCCAAAACCCCTAAAATTCGAATTGTTCTGGGAAAGAAAAAAGCAGGAGAGTGGAAAGGTACTGTTTTCTCTCAGTTTGCAAGCTGCTTACAAAATGTCAGTGTTTTGCAGCCTTTAGCTTTGCAGCGTCCTGTAGCAAGTGTCTCTAGTCACCTACATCTAAGCAAATTCCTTTTTCACAATGTCTCGCAAGGAGAAACTCTGCCTGCTGAGAAAATATCTCCCATGGTGTTTTAGAAGGTACAAGAAGGTCTGCAGAGTGTTTTACAAGAAGTAAAAGAAAGTTTTCCAAAACCCCTAAAATTCGAATTGTACTGGGAAAGGAAAATGCAGGAGAGTGGAAAGGTACTGTTTTCTCTCAGTTTGCAAGCTGCTTACAAAATGCCAGTGTTGTGCAGCCTTTAGCTTTGCAGCGTCCTGTAGCAAGTGTCTCAAGTCACCTACATCTAAGCATATTCCTTTTTAACAATGTCTCGCTAGGAGAAACTTTGCCTGCTGAGAAAACATCTTCCATGGTGTTTTAGAAGGTACAAGAAGGTCTGCAGAGTGTTTTGCAAGAAGTAAAAGAAAGTTGTCCAAAACCCCTAAAATTCGAATTGTACTGGGAAAGGAAAATGCAGGAGAGTGGAAAGGTACTGTTTTCTATCAGTTTGCAAACTGTGCCACAATGCAAGTGTTGTGCAGCCTTTAGCTTTGCAGCGTCCTGTAGCAAGTGCCTCTAGCCACCTACATCTAAGCAAATACCTTTTTCACTGTATCTCCAAAGGAGAATCTTTGCCTGTTGAGAAAACAGCTCCCATGGTTTTTAGAAGGGTACAAGAAGGCCTGCAGAGTGTTTTGCAAGAAGTAAAAGAAAGTTGTCCAAAACCCCTAAAATTCAAATTGTACTGGGAAAGGAAAATGCAGGAGAGCGCAGGGGTACTGTTTTCTATCAGTTTGCAAACTGTGCCACAATGCAAGTGTTGTGCAGCCTTAACCTTTGCAGTGCGCTGTAGCAAGTGCCTCTAGCCAGCTACATCTAAGCAAATACATTTTCACTGTATCTCCAAAGGAGAATCGTTGCCTGTTGAGAAAACAGCTCCCATGGTTTTTAAAAGGGTACAAGAAGGTCTGCAGAGTGTTTTGCAAGAAGTACAAGAAAGTTGTCCAAAACCCCTAAAATTCGAATTGTACTGGGAAAGGAAAATGCAGGAGAGTGGAAAGGTACTGTTTTCTCTCAGTTTGCAAGCTGCTTACAAAATGCCAGTGTTGTGCAGCCTTTAGCTTTGCAGCGTCCTGTAGCAAGTGTCTCAAGTCACCTACATCTAAGCATATTCCTTTTTAACAATGTCTCGCAAGGAGAAACTCTGCCTGCTGAGAAAACATCTCCCATGGTGTTTTAGAAGGTACAAGAAGGTCTGCAGAGTGTTTTGCAAGAAGTAAAAGAAAGTTGTCCAAAACCCCTAAAATTCGAATTGTACTGGGAAAGGAAAATGCAGGAGAGTGGAAAGGTACTGTTTTCCCTCAGTTTGCAAGCTGCTTACAAAATGTCAGTGTTTTGCAGCCTTTAGCTTTGCAGCGTCCTGTAGCAAGTGTCTCTAGTCACCTACATCTAAGCAAATTCCTTTTTCACAATGTCTCGCAAGGAGAAACTCTGCCTGCTGAGAAAACATCTCCCATGGTGTTTTAGAAGGTACAAGAAGGTCTGCAGAGTGTTTTGCAAGAAGTAAAAGAAAGTTGTCCAAAACCCCTAAAATTCGAATTGTACTGGGAAAGGAAAATGCAGGAGAGTGGAAAGGTACTGTTTTCTCTCAGTTTGCAAGCTGCTTACAAAATGTCAGTGTTTTGCAGCCTTTAGATTTGCAGCGTCCTGTAGCAAGTGTCTCTAGTCACCTACATCTAAGCATATTCCTTTTTCACAATGTCTCGCAAGGAGAAACTCTGCCTGCTGAGAAAACATCTCCCATGGTGTTTTAGAAGGTACAAGAAGGTCTGCAGAGTGTTTTGCAAGAAGTAAAAGAAAGTTGTCCAAAACCCCTAAAATTCGAATTGTACTGGGAAAGGAAAATGCAGGAGAGTGGAAAGGTACTGTTTTCTCTCAGTTTGCAAGCTGCTTACAAAATGTCAGTGTTTTGCAGCCTTTAGATTTGCAGCGTCCTGTAGCAAGTGTCTCTAGTCACCTACATCTAAGCATATTCCTTTTTCACAATGTCTCGCAAGGAGAAACTCTGCCTGCTGAGAAAACATCTCCCATGGTGTTTTAGAAGGTACAAGAAGGTCTGCAGAGTGTTTTGCAAGAAGTAAAAGAAAGTTGTCCAAAACCCCTAAAATTCGAATTGTACTGGGAAAGGAAAATGCAGGAGAGCGCAGGGGTACTGTTTTCTATCACTTTGCAAACTGTGCCACAATGCAAGTGTTGTGCAGCCTTAACCTTTGCAGTGCGCTGTAGCAAGTGCCTCTAGCCACCTACATCTAAGCAAATACATTTTCACTGTATCTCCAAAGGAGAATCTTTGCCTGTTGAGAAAACAGCTCCCATGGTTTTTAAAAGGGTACAAGAAGGTCTGCAGAGTGTTTTGCAAGAAGTAAAAGAAAGTTGTCCAAAACCCCTAAAATTCGAATTGTACTCGGAAAGGAAAATGCAGGAGAGTGGAAAGGTACTGTTTTCCCTCAGTTTGCAAGCTGCTTACAAAATGTCAGTGTTTTGCAGTCTTTAGCTTTGCAGCGTCCTGTAGCAATTGTCTCTAGTCACCTACATCTAAGCATATTCCTTTTTAACAATGTCTCGCAAGGAGAAACTCTGCCTGCTGAGAAAACATCTCCCATGGTGTTTTAGAAGGTACAAGAAGGTCTGCAGAGTGTTTTGCAAGAAGTACAAGAAAGTTGTCCAAAACCCCTAAAATTCGAATTGTACTGGGAAAGGAAAATGCAGGAGAGTGGAAAGGTACTGTTTTCACTCAGTTTGCAAGCTGCTTACAAAATGCCAGTGTTGTGCAGCCTTTAGCTTTGCAGCGTCCTGTAGCAAGTGTCTCTAGTCACCTACATCTAAGCATATTACTTTTTCACAATGTCTCGCAAGGAGAAACTCTGCCTGCTGAGGAAACATCTCCCATGGTGTTTTAGAAGGTACAAGAAGGTCTGCAGAGTGTTTTGCAAGAAGTACAAGAAAGTTGTCCAAAACCCCTAAAATTCGAATTGTACTGGGAAAGGAAAATGCAGGAGAGTGCAGGGGTAGTGTTTTCTATCAGTTTGCAAACTGTGCCACAATGCAAGTGTTGTGCAGCCTTTACCTTTGCAGTGCACTGTAGCAAGTGCCTCTAGCCACCTACATCTAAGCAAATACCTTTTTCACTGTATCTCCAAAGGAGAATCTTTGCCTGTTGAGAAAACAGCTCCCATGGTGTTTTAGAAGGTACAAGAAGGTCTGCAGAGTGTTTTGCAAGAAGTAAAAGAAAGTTGTCCAAAACCCCTAAAATTCGAATTGTACTGGGAAAGGAAAATGCAGGAGAGTGGAAAGGTACTGTTTTCTCTCAGTTTGCAAGCTGCTTACAAAATGTCAGTGTTTTGCAGCCTTTAGCTTTGCAGCGTCCTGTAGCAAGTGTCTCTAGTCACCTACATCTAAGCAAATTCCTTTTTCACAATGTCTCGCAAGGAGAAACTCTGCCTGCTGAGAAAATATCTCCCATGGTGTTTTAGAAGGTACAAGAAGGTCTGCAGAGTGTTTTGCAAGAAGTACAAGAAAGTTGTCCAAAACCCCTAAAATTCGAATTGTACTGGGAAAGGAAAATGCAGGAGAGTGGAAAGGTACTGTTTTCTCTCAGTTTGCAAGCTGCTTACAAAATGCCAGTGTTGTGCAGCCTTTAGCATTGCAGCGTCCTGTAGCAAGTGTCTCTAGTCACCTACATCTAAGCATATTCCTTTTTAACAATGTCTCGCAAGCAGAGACTCTGCCTGCTGAGAAAACATCTCCCATGGTGTTTTAGAAGGTACAAGAAGGTCTGCAGAGTGTTTTGCAAGAAGTAAAAGAAAGTTGTCCAAAACCCCTTCGATTTGAATTTCGCTGGGAAAGGAAAATGCAGGAGAGTGCAGGGGTACTGTTTTCTATCAGTTTGCAAACTGTGCCACAATGCAAGTGTTGTGCAGCCTTTACCTTTGCAGTGCACTGTAGTAAGTGCCTTTAATCACCTACATCTTAGCAAATACCTTTTTCACAGTATCTCCAAAGGAGAATCTTTGCCTGTTGAGAAAACAGCTCCCATGGTTTTTAAAAGGGTACAAGAAGGTCTGCAGAGTGTTTTGCAAGAAGTAAAAGAAAGTTGTCCAAAACCCCTAAAATTCGAATTGTACTCGGAAAGGAAAATGCAGGAGAGTGGAAAGGTACTGTTTTCTCTCAGTTTGCAAGTTGCTTACAAAATGTCAGTGTTTTGCAGCCTTTAGCTTTGCAGCGTCCTGTAGCAAGTGTCTCTAGTCACCTACATTTAAGCATATTCCTTTTTCACAATGTCTCGCAAGGAGAAACTCTGCCTGCTGAGAAAACATCTCCCATGGTGTTTTAGAAGGTACAAGAAGGTCTGCAGAGTGTTTTGCAAGAAGTAAAAGAAAGTTGTCCAAAACCCCAAAAATTCGAATTGTACTGGGAAAGGAAAATGCAGGAGAGTGGAAAGGTACTGTTTTCTCTCAGTTTGCAAGCTGCTTACAAAATGTCAGTGTTTTGCAGCCTTTAGCTTTGCAGCGTCCTGTAGCAAGTGTCTCTAGTCACCTACATCTAAGCATATTCCTTTTTAACAATGTCTAGCAAGGAGAAACTCTGCCTGCTGAGAAAACATCTCCCATGGTGTTTTAGAAGGTACAAGAAGGTCTGCAGAGTGTTTTGCAAGAAGTACAAGAAAGTTGTCCAAAATCCCTAAAATTCGAATTGTACTGGGAAAGGAAAATGCAGGAGAGTGGAAAGGTACTGTTTTCTCTCAGTTTGCAAGCTGCTTACAAAATGCCAGTGTTGTGCAGCCTTTAGCTTTGCAGCGTCCTGTAGCAAGTGTCTCTAGTCACCTACATCTAAGCAAATACCTTTTTCACTGTATCTCCAAAGGAGAATCTTTGCCTGTTGAGAAAACAGCTCCCATGGTTTTTAAAAGGGTACAAGAAGCTCTGCAGAGTGTTTTGCAAGAAGTACAAGAAAGTTGTCCAAAACCCCTAAAATTCGAATTGTACTGGGAAAGGAAAATGCAGGAGAGTGGAAAGGTACTGTTTTCTCTCAGTTTGCAAGCTGCTTACAAAATGCCAGTGTTGTGCAGCCTTTAGCATTGCAGCGTCCTGTAGCAAGTGTCTCTAGTCACCTACATCTAAGCATATTCCTTTTTAACAATGTTTCGCAAGCAGAGACTCTGCCTGCTGAGAAAACATCTCCCATGGTGTTTTAGAAGGTACAAGAAGGTCTGCAGAGTGTTTTGCAAGAAGTAAAAGAAAGTTGTCCAAAACCCCTTCGATTTGAATTTCGCTGGGAAAGGAAAATGCAGGAGAGTGCAGGGGTACTGTTTTCTATCAGTTTGCAAACTGTGCCACAATGCAAGTGTTGTGCAGCCTTTACCTTTGCAGTGCACTGTAGCAAGTGCCTCTAGCCACCTACATCTAAGCAAATACCTTTTTCACTGTATCTCCAAAGGAGAATCTTTGCCTGTTGAGAAAACAGCTCCCATGGTTTTTAAAAGGGTACAAGAAGGTCTGCAGAGTGTTTTGCAAGAAGTAAAAGAAAGTTGTCCAAAACCCCTAAAATTCGAATTGTACTGGGAAAGGAAAATGCAGGAGAGTGGAAAGGTACTGTTTTCTCTCAGTTTGCAAGCTGCTTACAAAATGTCAGTGTTTTGCAGCCTTTAGCTTTGCAGCGTCCTGTAGCAAGTGTCTCTAGTCACCTACATCTAAGCATATTCCTTTTTCACAATGTCTCACAAGGAGAAACTCTGCCTGCTGAGAACACATCTCCCATGGTGTTTTACAAGGTACAAGAAGGTCTGCAGAGTGTTTTGCAAGAAGTACAAGAAAGTTGTCGAAAACCCCTAAAATTCGAATTGTACTGGGAAAGGAAAATGCAGGAGAGTGGAAAGGTACTGTTTTCCCTCAGTTTGCAAGCTGCTTACAAAATGTCAGTGTTTTGCAGCCTTTAGCTTTGCAGCGTCCTGTAGCAAGTGTCTCTAGTCACCTACATCTAAGCAAATTCCTTTTTCACAATGTCTCGCAAGGAGAAACTCTGCCTGCTGAGAAAACATCTCCCATGGTGTTTTAGAAGGTACAAGAAGGTCTGCAGAGTGTTTTGCAAGAAGTAAAAGAAAGTTGTCCAAAACCCCTAAAATTCGAATTGTACTGGGAAAGGAAAATGCAGGAGAGTGGAAAGGTACTGTTTTCTCTCAGTTTGCAAGCTGCTTACAAAATGTCAGTGTTTTGCAGCCTTTAGATTTGCAGCGTCCTGTAGCAAGTGTCTCTAGTCACCTACATCTAAGCATATTCCTTTTTAACAATGTCTCGCAAGGAGAAACTCTGCCTGCTGAGAAAACATCTCCCATGGTGTTTTAGAAGGTACAAGAAGGTCTGCAGAGTGTTTTGCAAGAAGTAAAAGAAAGTTTTCCAAAACCCCTAAAATTCGAATTGTACTGGGAAAGGAAAATGCAGGAGAGTGGAAAGGTACTGTTTTCTATCAGTTTGCAAGCTGCTTACAAAATGTCAGTGTTTTGCAGCCTAAGGCTTTGCAGCGTCCTGTAGCAAGTGTCTCTAGTCACCTACATTTAACCATATTCCTTTTTCACAAAGTCTCGCAAGGAGAAACTTTGCCTGCTGAGAAAACATCTCCCATGGTGTTTTAGAAGGTACAAGAAGGTCTGCAGAGTGTTTTGCAAGAAGTAAAAGAAAGTTGTCCAAAACCCCTAAAATTCGAATTGTACTGGGAAAGGAAAATGCAGGAGAGTGGAAAGGTACTGTTTTCTATCAGTTTGCAAACTGTGCCAAAATGCAAGTGTTGTGCAGCCTTTAGCTTTGCAGCGTCCTGTAGCAAGTGCCTCTAGCCACCTACATCTAAGCAAATACCTTTTTCACTGTATCTCCAAAGGAGAATCTTTGCCTGTTGAGAAAACAGCTCCCATGGTTTTTAGAAGGGTACAAGAAGGCCTGCAGAGTGTTTTGCAAGAAGTACAAGAAAGTTGTCCAAAACCCCTAAAATTCGAATTGTTCTGGGAAAGAAAAAAGCAGGAGAGTGGAAAGGTACTGTTTTCTCTCAGTTTGCAAGCTGCTTACAAAATGTCAGTGTTTTGCAGCCTTTAGCTTTGCAGCGTCCTGTAGCAAGTGTCTCTAGTCACCTACATCTAAGCAAATTCCTTTTTCACAATGTCTCGCAAGGAGAAACTCTGCCTGCTGAGAAAATATCTCCCATGGTGTTTTAGAAGGTACAAGAAGGTCTGCAGAGTGTTTTACAAGAAGTAAAAGAAAGTTTTCCAAAACCCCTAAAATTCGAATTGTACTGGGAAAGGAAAATGCAGGAGAGTGGAAAGGTACTGTTTTCTCTCAGTTTGCAAGCTGCTTACAAAATGCCAGTGTTGTGCAGCCTTTAGCTTTGCAGCGTCCTGTAGCAAGTGTCTCAAGTCACCTACATCTAAGCATATTCCTTTTTAACAATGTCTCGCAAGGAGAAACTTTGCCTGCTGAGAAAACATCTCCCATGGTGTTTTAGAAGGTACAAGAAGGTCTGCAGAGTGTTTTGCAAGAAGTAAAAGAAAGTTGTCCAAAACCCCTAAAATTCGAATTGTACTGGGAAAGGAAAATGCAGGAGAGTGGAAAGGTACTGTTTTCTATCAGTTTGCAAACTGTGCCACAATGCAAGTGTTGTGCAGCCTTTAGCTTTGCAGCGTCCTGTAGCAAGTGCCTCTAGCCACCTACATCTAAGCAAATACCTTTTTCACTGTATCTACAAAGGAGAATCTTTGCCTGTTGAGAAAACAGCTCCCATGGTTTTTAGAAGGGTACAAGAAGGCCTGCAGAGTGTTTTGCAAGAAGTACAAGAAAGTTGTCCAAAACCCCTAAAATTCGAATTGTTCTGGGAAAGAAAAAAGCAAGAGAGTGGAAAGGTACTGTTTTCTCTCAGTTTGCAAGCTGCTTACAAAATGTCAGTGTTTTGCAGCCTTTAGCTTTGCAGCGTCCTGTAGCAAGTGTCTCTAGTCACCTACATCTAAGCATAGTCCTTTTTCACAATGTCTCACAAGGAGAAACTCTGCCTGCTGAGAAAACATCTCCCATGGTGTTTTAGAAGGTACAAGAAGGTCTGCAGAGTGTTTTGCAAGAAGTAAAAGAAAGTTGTCCAAAACCCCTAAAATTCAAATTGTACTGGGAAAGGAAAATGCAGGAGAGTGGAAAGGTACTGTTTTCTATCAGTTTGCAAACTGTCCCACAATGCAAGTGTTGTGCAGCCTTTAGCTTTGCAGCGTCCTGTAGCAAGTGCCTCTAGCCACCTACATCTAAGCAAATACCTTTTTCACTGTATCTCCAAAGGAGAATCTTTGCCTGTTGAGAAAACAGCTCCCATGGTTTTTAGAAGGGTACAAGAAGGCCTGCAGAGTGTTTTGCAAGAAGTACAAGAAAGTTGTCCAAAACCCCTAAAATTCGAATTGTTCTGGGAAAGAAAAAAGCAGGAGAGTGGAAAGGTACTGTTTTCTCTCAGTTTGCAAGCTGCTTACAAAATGTCAGTGTTTTGCAGCCTTTAGCTTTGCAGCGTCCTGTAGCAAGTGTCTCTAGTCACCTACATCTAAGCATATTCCTTTTTCACAATGTCTCGCAAGGAGAAACTCTGCCTGCTGAGAAAACATCTCCCATGGTGTTTTAGAAGGTACAAGAAGGTCTGCAGAGTGTTTTGCAAGAAGTACAAGAAAGTTGTCCAAAACCCCTAAAATTCGAATTGTACTGGGAAAGGAAAATGCAGGAGAGTGGAAAGGTACTGTTTTCTCTCAGTTTGCAAGCTGCTTACAAAATGCCAGTGTTGTGCAGCCTTTAGCTTTGCAGCGTCCTGTAGCAAGTGTCTCAAGTCACCTACATCTAAGCATATTCCTTTTTAACAATGTCTCGCAAGGAGAAACTCTGCCTGCTGAGAAAACATCTCCCATGGTGTTTTAGAAGGTAGAAGAAGGTCTGCAGAGTGTTTTGCAAGAAGTAAGAGAAAGTTGTCCAAAACCCCTAAAATTCGAATTGTACTGGGAAAGGAAAATGCAGGAGAGTGGAAAGGTACTGTTTTCCCTCAGTTTGCAAGCTGCTTACAAAATGTCAGTGTTTTGCAGCCTTTAGCTTTGCAGCGTCCTGTAGCAAGTGTCTCTAGTCACCTACATCTAAGCAAATTCCTTTTTCACAATGTCTCGCAAGGAGAAACTCTGCCTGCTGAGAAAACATCTCCCATGGTGTTTTAGAAGGTACAAGAAGGTCTGCAGAGTGTTTTGCAAGAAGTAAAAGAAAGTTTTCCAAAACCCCTAAAATTCGAATTGTACTGGGAAAGGAAAATGCAGGAGAGTGGAAAGGTACTGTTTTCTATCAGTTTGCAAGCTGCTTACAAAATGTCAGTGTTTTGCAGCCTAAGGCTTTGCAGCGTCCTGTAGCAAGTGTCTCTAGTCACCTACATTTAACCATATTCCTTTTTCACAAAGTCTCGCAAGGAGAAACTTTGCCTGCTGAGAAAACATCTCCCATGGTGTTTTAGAAGGTACAAGAAGGTCTGCAGAGTGTTTTGCAAGAAGTAAAAGAAAGTTGTCCAAAACCCCTAAAATTCGAATTGTACTGGGAAAGGAAAATGCAGGAGAGTGGAAAGGTACTGTTTTCTATCAGTTTGCAAACTGTGCCAAAATGCAAGTGTTGTGCAGCCTTTAGCTTTGCAGCGTCCTGTAGCAAGTGCCTCTAGCCACCTACATCTAAGCAAATACCTTTTTCACTGTATCTCCAAAGGAGAATCTTTGCCTGTTGAGAAAACATCTCCCATGGTGTTTTAGAAGGTACAAGAAGGACTGCAGAGTGTTTTGCAAGAAGTAAAAGAAAGTTGTCCAAAACCCCTAAAATTCGAATTGTACTGGGAAAGGAAAATGCAGGAGAGTGCAGGGGTACTGTTTTCTATCAGTTTGCAAACTGTGCCACAATGCAAGTGTTGTGCAGCCTTTACCTTTGCAGTGCACTGTAGTAAGTGCCTTTAATCACCTACATCTTAGCAAATACCTTTTTCACAGTATCTCCAAAGGAGAATCTTTGCCTGTTGAGAAAACAGCTCCCATGGTTTTTAAAAGGGTACAAGAAGGTCTGCAGAGTGTTTTGCAAGAAGTAAAAGAAAGTTGTCCAAAACCCCTAAAATTCGAATTGTACTCGGAAAGGAAAATGCAGGAGAGTGGAAAGGTACTGTTTTCTCTCAGTTTGCAAGTTGCTTACAAAATGTCAGTGTTTTGCAGCCTTTAGCTTTGCAGCGTCCTGTAGCAAGTGTCTCTAGTCACCTACATTTAAGCATATTCCTTTTTCACAATGTCTCGCAAGGAGAAACTCTGCCTGCTGAGAAAACATCTCCCATGGTGTTTTAGAAGGTACAAGAAGGTCTGCAGAGTGTTTTGCAAGAAGTAAAAGAAAGTTGTCCAAAACCCCAAAAATTCGAATTGTACTGGGAAAGGAAAATGCAGGAGAGTGGAAAGGTACTGTTTTCTCTCAGTTTGCAAGCTGCTTACAAAATGTCAGTGTTTTGCAGCCTTTAGCTTTGCAGCGTCCTGTAGCAAGTGTCTCTAGTCACCTACATCTAAGCATATTCCTTTTTAACAATGTCTAGCAAGGAGAAACTCTGCCTGCTGAGAAAACATCTCCCATGGTGTTTTAGAAGGTACAAGAAGGTCTGCAGAGTGTTTTGCAAGAAGTACAAGAAAGTTGTCCAAAATCCCTAAAATTCGAATTGTACTGGGAAAGGAAAATGCAGGAGAGTGGAAAGGTACTGTTTTCTCTCAGTTTGCAAGCTGCTTACAAAATGCCAGTGTTGTGCAGCCTTTAGCTTTGCAGCGTCCTGTAGCAAGTGTCTCTAGTCACCTACATCTAAGCAAATACCTTTTTCACTGTATCTCCAAAGGAGAATCTTTGCCTGTTGAGAAAACAGCTCCCATGGTTTTTAAAAGGGTACAAGAAGCTCTGCAGAGTGTTTTGCAAGAAGTACAAGAAAGTTGTCCAAAACCCCTAAAATTCGAATTGTACTGGGAAAGGAAAATGCAGGAGAGTGGAAAGGTACTGTTTTCTCTCAGTTTGCAAGCTGCTTACAAAATGCCAGTGTTGTGCAGCCTTTAGCATTGCAGCGTCCTGTAGCAAGTGTCTCTAGTCACCTACATCTAAGCATATTCCTTTTTAACAATGTTTCGCAAGCAGAGACTCTGCCTGCTGAGAAAACATCTCCCATGGTGTTTTAGAAGGTACAAGAAGGTCTGCAGAGTGTTTTGCAAGAAGTAAAAGAAAGTTGTCCAAAACCCCTTCGATTTGAATTTCGCTGGGAAAGGAAAATGCAGGAGAGTGCAGGGGTACTGTTTTCTATCAGTTTGCAAACTGTGCCACAATGCAAGTGTTGTGCAGCCTTTACCTTTGCAGTGCACTGTAGCAAGTGCCTCTAGCCACCTACATCTAAGCAAATACCTTTTTCACTGTATCTCCAAAGGAGAATCTTTGCCTGTTGAGAAAACAGCTCCCATGGTTTTTAAAAGGGTACAAGAAGGTCTGCAGAGTGTTTTGCAAGAAGTAAAAGAAAGTTGTCCAAAACCCCTAAAATTCGAATTGTACTGGGAAAGGAAAATGCAGGAGAGTGGAAAGGTACTGTTTTCTCTCAGTTTGCAAGCTGCTTACAAAATGTCAGTGTTTTGCAGCCTTTAGCTTTGCAGCGTCCTGTAGCAAGTGTCTCTAGTCACCTACATCTAAGCATATTCCTTTTTCACAATGTCTCACAAGGAGAAACTCTGCCTGCTGAGAACACATCTCCCATGGTGTTTTAGAAGGTACAAGAAGGTCTGCAGAGTGTTTTGCAAGAAGTACAAGAAAGTTGTCGAAAACCCCTAAAATTCGAATTGTACTGGGAAAGGAAAATGCAGGAGAGTGGAAAGGTACTGTTTTCCCTCAGTTTGCAAGCTGCTTACAAAATGTCAGTGTTTTGCAGCCTTTAGCTTTGCAGCGTCCTGTAGCAAGTGTCTCTAGTCACCTACATCTAAGCAAATTCCTTTTTCACAATGTCTCGCAAGGACAAACTCTGCCTGCTGAGAAAACATCTCCCATGGTGTTTTAGAAGGTACAAGAAGGTCTGCAGAGTGTTTTGCAAGAAGTAAAAGAAAGTTGTCCAAAACCCCTAAAATTCGAATTGTACTGGGAAAGGAAAATGCAGGAGAGTGGAAAGGTACTGTTTTCTCTCAGTTTGCAAGCTGCTTACAAAATGTCAGTGTTTTGCAGCCTTTAGATTTGCAGCGTCCTGTAGCAAGTGTCTCTAGTCACCTACATCTAAGCATATTCCTTTTTAACAATGTCTCGCAAGGAGAAACTCTGCCTGCTGAGAAAACATCTCCCATGGTGTTTTAGAAGGTACAAGAAGGTCTGCAGAGTGTTTTGCAAGAAGTAAAAGAAAGTTTTCCAAAACCCCTAAAATTCGAATTGTACTGGGAAAGGAAAATGCAGGAGAGTGGAAAGGTACTGTTTTCTATCAGTTTGCAAGCTGCTTACAAAATGTCAGTGTTTTGCAGCCTAAGGCTTTGCAGCGTCCTGTAGCAAGTGTCTCTAGTCACCTACATTTAACCATATTCCTTTTTCACAAAGTCTCGCAAGGAGAAACTTTGCCTGCTGAGAAAACATCTCCCATGGTGTTTTAGAAGGTACAAGAAGGTCTGCAGAGTGTTTTGCAAGAAGTAAAAGAAAGTTGTCCAAAACCCCTAAAATTCGAATTGTACTGGGAAAGGAAAATGCAGGAGAGTGGAAAGGTACTGTTTTCTATCAGTTTGCAAACTGTGCCAAAATGCAAGTGTTGTGCAGCCTTTAGCTTTGCAGCGTCCTGTAGCAAGTGCCTCTAGCCACCTACATCTAAGCAAATACCTTTTTCACTGTATCTCCAAAGGAGAATCTTTGCCTGTTGAGAAAACAGCTCCCATGGTTTTTAGAAGGGTACAAGAAGGCCTGCAGAGTGTTTTGCAAGAAGTACAAGAAAGTTGTCCAAAACCCCTAAAATTCGAATTGTTCTGGGAAAGAAAAAAGCAGGAGAGTGGAAAGGTACTGTTTTCTCTCAGTTTGCAAGCTGCTTACAAAATGTCAGTGTTTTGCAGCCTTTAGCTTTGCAGCGTCCTGTAGCAAGTGTCTCTAGTCACCTACATCTAAGCAAATTCCTTTTTCACAATGTCTCGCAAGGAGAAACTCTGCCTGCTGAGAAAATATCTCCCATGGTGTTTTAGAAGGTACAAGAAGGTCTGCAGAGTGTTTTACAAGAAGTAAAAGAAAGTTTTCCAAAACCCCTAAAATTCGAATTGTACTGGGAAAGGAAAATGCAGGAGAGTGGAAAGGTACTGTTTTCTCTCAGTTTGCAAGCTGCTTACAAAATGCCAGTGTTGTGCAGCCTTTAGCTTTGCAGCGTCCTGTAGCAAGTGTCTCAAGTCACCTACATCTAAGCATATTCCTTTTTAACAATGTCTCGCAAGGAGAAACTTTGCCTGCTGAGAAAACATCTCCCATGGTGTTTTAGAAGGTACAAGAAGGTCTGCAGAGTGTTTTGCAAGAAGTAAAAGAAAGTTGTCCAAAACCCCTAAAATTCGAATTGTACTGGGAAAGGAAAATGCAGGAGAGTGGAAAGGTACTGTTTTCTATCAGTTTGCAAACTGTGCCACAATGCAAGTGTTGTGCAGCCTTTAGCTTTGCAGCGTCCTGTAGCAAGTGCCTCTAGCCACCTACATCTAAGCAAATACCTTTTTCACTGTATCTCCAAAGGAGAATCTTTGCCTGTTGAGAAAACAGCTCCCATGGTTTTTAGAAGGGTACAAGAAGGCCTGCAGAGTGTTTTGCAAGAAGTACAAGAAAGTTGTCCAAAACCCCTAAAATTCGAATTGTTCTGGGAAAGAAAAAAGCAAGAGAGTGGAAAGGTACTGTTTTCTCTCAGTTTGCAAGCTGCTTACAAAATGTCAGTGTTTTGCAGCCTTTAGCTTTGCAGCGTCCTGTAGCAAGTGTCTCTAGTCACCTACATCTAAGCATATTCCTTTTTCACAATGTCTCACAAGGAGAAACTCTGCCTGCTGAGAAAACATCTCCCATGATGTTTTAGAAGGTACAAGAAGGTCTGCAGAGTGTTTTGCAAGAAGTACAAGAAAGTTGTCCAAAACCCCTAAAATTCGAATTGTACTGGGAAAGGAAAATGCAGGAGAGTGGAAAGGTACTGTTTTCTCTCAGTTTGCAAGCTGCTTACAAAATGCCAGTGTTGTGCAGCCTTTAGCTTTGCAGCGTCCTGTAGCAAGTGTCTCAAGTCACCTACATCTAAGCATATTCCTTTTTAACAATGTCTCGCAAGGAGAAACTCTGCCTGCTGAGAAAACATCTCCCATGGTGTTTTAGAAGGTAGAAGAAGGTCTGCAGAGTGTTTTGCAAGAAGTAAGAGAAAGTTGTCCAAAACCCCTAAAATTCGAATTGTACTGGGAAAGGAAAATGCAGGAGAGTGGAAAGGTACTGTTTTCCCTCAGTTTGCAAGCTGCTTACAAAATGTCAGTGTTTTGCAGCCTTTAGCTTTGCAGCGTCCTGTAGCAAGTTTCTCTAGTCACCTACATCTAAGCAAATTCCTTTTTCACAATGTCTCGCAAGGAGAAACTCTGCCTGCTGAGAAAACATCTCCCATGGTGTTTTAGAAGGTACAAGAAGGTCTGCAGAGTGTTTTGCAAGAAGTAAAAGAAAGTTGTCCAAAACCCCTAAAATTCGAATTGTACTGGGAAAGGAAAATGCAGGAGAGTGGAAAGGTACTGTTTTCTCTCAGTTTGCAAGCTGCTTACAAAATGTCAGTGTTTTGCAGCCTTTAGATTTGCAGCGTCCTGTAGCAAGTGTCTCTAGTCACCTACATCTAAGCATATTCCTTTTTCACAATGTCTCGCAAGGAGAAACTCTGCCTGCTGAGAAAACATCTCCCATGGTGTTTTAGAAGGTACAAGAAGGTCTGCAGAGTGTTTTGCAAGAAGTAAAAGAAAGTTGTCCAAAACCCCTAAAATTCGAATTGTACTGGGAAAGGAAAATGCAGGAGAGTGGAAAGGTACTGTTTTCTCTCAGTTTGCAAGCTGCTTACAAAATGTCAGTGTTTTGCAGCCTTTAGATTTGCAGCGTCCTGTAGCAAGTGTCTCTAGTCACCTACATCTAAGCATATTCCTTTTTCACAATGTCTCACAAGGAGAAACTCTGCCTGCTGAGAAAACATCTCCCATGGTGTTTTAGAAGGTACAAGAAGGTCTGCAGAGTGTTTTGCAAGAAGTAAAAGAAAGTTGTCCAAAACCCCTAAAATTCGAATTGTACTGGGAAAGGAAAATGCAGGAGAGCGCAGGGGTACTGTTTTCTATCACTTTGCAAACTGTGCCACAATGCAAGTGTTATGCAGCCTTAACCTTTGCAGTGCGCTGTAGCAAGTGCCTCTAGCCACCTACATCTAAGCAAATACATTTTCACTGTATCTCCAAAGGAGAATCTTTGCCTGTTGAGAAAACAGCTCCCATGGTTTTTAAAAGGGTACAAGAAGGTCTGCAGAGTGTTTTGCAAGAAGTAAAAGAAAGTTGTCCAAAACCCCTAAAATTCGAATTGTACTCGGAAAGGAAAATGCAGGAGAGTGGAAAGGTACTGTTTTCCCTCAGTTTGCAAGCTGCTTACAAAATGTCAGTGTTTTGCAGTCTTTAGCTTTGCAGCGTCCTGTAGCAATTGTCTCTAGTCACCTACATCTAAGCATATTCCTTTTTAACAATGTCTCGCAAGGAGAAACTCTGCCTGCTGAGAAAACATCTCCCATGGTGTTTTAGAAGGTACAAGAAGGTCTGCAGAGTGTTTTGCAAGAAGTACAAGAAAGTTGTCCAAAACCCCTAAAATTCGAATTGTACTGGGAAAGGAAAATGCAGGAGAGTGGAAAGGTACTGTTTTCACTCAGTTTGCAAGCTGCTTACAAAATGCCAGTGTTGTGCAGCCTTTAGCTTTGCAGCGTCCTGTAGCAAGTGTCTCTAGTCACCTACATCTAAGCATATTACTTTTTCACAATGTCTCGCAAGGAGAAACTCTGCCTGCTGAGGAAACATCTCCCATGGTGTTTTAGAAGGTACAAGAAGGTCTGCAGAGTGTTTTGCAAGAAGTACAAGAAAGTTGTCCAAAACCCCTAAAATTCGAATTGTACTGGGAAAGGAAAATGCAGGAGAGTGGAAAGGTACTGTTTTCTATCAGTTTGCAAACTGTGCCACAATGCAAGTGTTGTGCAGCCTTTACCTTTGCAGTGCACTGTAGCAAGTGCCTCTAGCCGCCTACATCTAAGCAAATACCTTTTTCACTGTATCTCCAAAGGAGAATCTTTGCCTGTTGAGAAAACATCTCCCATGGTGTTTTAGAAGGTACAAGAAGGTCTGCAGAGTGTTTTGCAAGAAGTAAAAGAAAGTTGTCCAAAACCCCTAAAATTCGAATTGTACTGGGAAAGGAAAATGCAGGAGAGTGGAAAGGTACTGTTTTCTCTCAGTTTGCAAGCTGCTTACAAAATGTCAGTGTTTTGCAGCCTTTAGCTTTGCAGCGTCCTGTAGCAAGTGTCTCTAGTCACCTACATCTAAGCAAATTCCTTTTTCACAATGTCTCGCAAGGAGAAACTCTGCCTGCTGAGAAAATATCTCCCATGGTGTTTTAGAAGGTACAAGAAGGTCTGCAGAGTGTTTTGCAAGAAGTAAAAGAAAGTTGTCCAAAACCCCTAAAATTCGAATTGTACTGGGAAAGGAAAATGCAGGAGAGTGGAAAGGTACTGTTTTCTCTCAGTTTGCAAGCTGCTTACAAAATGTCAGTGTTTTGCAGCCTTTAGCTTTGCAGCGTCCTGTAGCAAGTGTCTCTAGTCACCTACATCTAAGCAAATTCCTTTTTCACAATGTCTCGCAAGGAGAAACTCTGCCTGCTGAGAAAATATCTCCCATGGTGTTTTAGAAGGTACAAGAAGGTCTGCAGAGTGTTTTGCAAGAAGTACAAGAAAGTTGTCCAAAACCCCTAAAATTCGAATTGTACTGGGAAAGGAAAATGCAGGAGAGTGGAAAGGTACTGTTTTCTCTCAGTTTGCAAGCTGCTTACAAAATGCCAGTGTTGTGCAGCCTTTAGCATTGCAGCGTCCTGTAGCAAGTGTCTCTAGTCACCTACATCTAAGCATATTCCTTTTTAACAATGTCTCGCAAGCAGAGACTCTGCCTGCTGAGAAAACATCTCCCATGGTGTTTTAGAAGGTACAAGAAGGTCTGCAGAGTGTTTTGCAAGAAGTAAAAGAAAGTTGTCCAAAACCCCTAAAATTCGAATTGTACTGGGAAAGGAAAATGCAGGAGAGTGCAGGGGTACTGTTTTCTATCAGTTTGCAAACTGTGCCACAATGCAAGTGTTGTGCAGCCTTTACCTTTGCAGTGCACTGTAGTAAGTGCCTTTAATCACCTACATCTTAGCAAATACCTTTTTCACAGTATCTCCAAAGGAGAATCTTTGCCTGTTGAGAAAACAGCTCCCATGGTTTTTAAAAGGGTACAAGAAGGTCTGCAGAGTGTTTTGCAAGAAGTACAAGAAAGTTGTCCAAAACCCCTAAAATTCGAATTGTACTCGGAAAGGAAAATGCAGGAGAGTGGAAAGGTACTGTTTTCTCTCAGTTTGCAAGTTGCTTACAAAATGTCAGTGTTTTGCAGCCTTTAGCTTTGCAGCGTCCTGTAGCAAGTGTCTCTAGTCACCTACATTTAAGCATATTCCTTTTTCACAATGTCTCGCAAGGAGAAACTCTGCCTGCTGAGAAAACATCTCCCATGGTGTTTTAGAAGGTACAAGAAGGTCTGCAGAGTGTTTTGCAAGAAGTAAAAGAAAGTTGTCCAAAACCCCAAAAATTCGAATTGTACTGGGAAAGGAAAATGCAGGAGAGTGGAAAGGTACTGTTTTCTCTCAGTTTGCAAGCTGCTTACAAAATGTCAGTGTTTTGCAGCCTTTAGCTTTGCAGCGTCCTGTAGCAAGTGTCTCTGGTCACCTACATCTAAGCATATTCCTTTTTAACAATGTCTAGCAAGGAGAAACTCTGCCTGCTGAGAAAACATCTCCCATGGTGTTTTAGAAGGTACAAGAAGGTCTGCAGAGTGTTTTGCAAGAAGTACAAGAAAGTTGTCCAAAATCCCTAAAATTCGAATTGTACTGGGAAAGGAAAATGCAGGAGAGTGGAAAGGTACTGTTTTCTCTCAGTTTGCAAGCTGCTTACAAAATGCCAGTGTTGTGCAGCCTTTAGCTTTGCAGCGTCCTGTAGCAAGTGTCTCTAGTCACCTACATCTAAGCAAATACCTTTTTCACTGTATCTCCAAAGGAGAATCTTTGCCTGTTGAGAAAACAGCTCCCATGGTTTTTAAAAGGGTACAAGAAGCTCTGCAGAGTGTTTTGCAAGAAGTACAAGAAAGTTGTCCAAAACCCCTAAAATTCGAATTGTACTGGGAAAGGAAAATGCAGGAGAGTGGAAAGGTACTGTTTTCTCTCAGTTTGCAAGCTGCTTACAAAATGCCAGTGTTGTGCAGCCTTTAGCATTGCAGCGTCCTGTAGCAAGTGTCTCTAGTCACCTACATCTAAGCATATTCCTTTTTAACAATGTTTCGCAAGCAGAGACTCTGCCTGCTGAGAAAACATCTCCCATGGTGTTTTAGAAGGTACAAGAAGGTCTGCAGAGTGTTTTGCAAGAAGTAAAAGAAAGTTGTCCAAAACCCCTTCGATTTGAATTTCGCTGGGAAAGGAAAATGCAGGAGAGTGCAGGGGTACTGTTTTCTATCAGTTTGCAAACTGTGCCACAATGCAAGTGTTGTGCAGCCTTTACCTTTGCAGTGCACTGTAGCAAGTGCCTCTAGCCACCTACATCTAAGCAAATACCTTTTTCACTGTATCTCCAAAGGAGAATCTTTGCCTGTTGAGAAAACAGCTCCCATGGTTTTTAAAAGGGTACAAGAAGGTCTGCAGAGTGTTTTGCAAGAAGTAAAAGAAAGTTGTCCAAAACCCCTAAAATTCGAATTGTACTGGGAAAGGAAAATGCAGGAGAGTGGAAAGGTACTGTTTTCTCTCAGTTTGCAAGCTGCTTACAAAATGTCAGTGTTTTGCAGCCTTTAGCTTTGCAGCGTCCTGTAGCAAGTGTCTCTAGTCACCTACATCTAAGCATATTCCTTTTTCACAATGTCTCACAAGGAGAAACTCTGCCTGCTGAGAACACATCTCCCATGGTGTTTTAGAAGGTACAAGAAGGTCTGCAGAGTGTTTTGCAAGAAGTACAAGAAAGTTGTCGAAAACCCCTAAAATTCGAATTGTACTGGGAAAGGAAAATGCAGGAGAGTGGAAAGGTACTGTTTTCCCTCAGTTTGCAAGCTGCTTACAAAATGTCAGTGTTTTGCAGCCTTTAGCTTTGCAGCGTCCTGTAGCAAGTGTCTCTAGTCACCTACATCTAAGCAAATTCCTTTTTCACAATGTCTCGCAAGGACAAACTCTGCCTGCTGAGAAAACATCTCCCATGGTGTTTTAGAAGGTACAAGAAGGTCTGCAGAGTGTTTTGCAAGAAGTAAAAGAAAGTTGTCCAAAACCCCTAAAATTCGAATTGTACTGGGAAAGGAAAATGCAGGAGAGTGGAAAGGTACTGTTTTCTCTCAGTTTGCAAGCTGCTTACAAAATGTCAGTGTTTTGCAGCCTTTAGATTTGCAGCGTCCTGTAGCAAGTGTCTCTAGTCACCTACATCTAAGCATATTCCTTTTTAACAATGTCTCGCAAGGAGAAACTCTGCCTGCTGAGAAAACATCTCCCATGGTGTTTTAGAAGGTACAAGAAGGTCTGCAGAGTGTTTTGCAAGAAGTAAAAGAAAGTTTTCCAAAACCCCTAAAATTCGAATTGTACTGGGAAAGGAAAATGCAGGAGAGTGGAAAGGTACTGTTTTCTATCAGTTTGCAAGCTGCTTACAAAATGTCAGTGTTTTGCAGCCTAAGGCTTTGCAGCGTCCTGTAGCAAGTGTCTCTAGTCACCTACATTTAACCATATTCCTTTTTCACAAAGTCTCGCAAGGAGAAACTTTGCCTGCTGAGAAAACATCTCCCATGGTGTTTTAGAAGGTACAAGAAGGTCTGCAGAGTGTTTTGCAAGAAGTAAAAGAAAGTTGTCCAAAACCCCTAAAATTCGAATTGTACTGGGAAAGGAAAATGCAGGAGAGTGGAAAGGTACTGTTTTCTATCAGTTTGCAAACTGTGCCAAAATGCAAGTGTTGTGCAGCCTTTAGCTTTGCAGCGTCCTGTAGCAAGTGCCTCTAGCCACCTACATCTAAGCAAATACCTTTTTCACTGTATCTCCAAAGGAGAATCTTTGCCTGTTGAGAAAACAGCTCCCATGGTTTTTAGAAGGGTACAAGAAGGCCTGCAGAGTGTTTTGCAAGAAGTACAAGAAAGTTGTCCAAAACCCCTAAAATTCGAATTGTTCTGGGAAAGAAAAAAGCAGGAGAGTGGAAAGGTACTGTTTTCTCTCAGTTTGCAAGCTGCTTACAAAATGTCAGTGTTTTGCAGCCTTTAGCTTTGCAGCGTCCTGTAGCAAGTGTCTCTAGTCACCTACATCTAAGCAAATTCCTTTTTCACAATGTCTCGCAAGGAGAAACTCTGCCTGCTGAGAAAATATCTCCCATGGTGTTTTAGAAGGTACAAGAAGGTCTGCAGAGTGTTTTACAAGAAGTAAAAGAAAGTTTTCCAAAACCCCTAAAATTCGAATTGTACTGGGAAAGGAAAATGCAGGAGAGTGGAAAGGTACTGTTTTCTCTCAGTTTGCAAGCTGCTTACAAAATGCCAGTGTTGTGCAGCCTTTAGCTTTGCAGCGTCCTGTAGCAAGTGTCTCAAGTCACCTACATCTAAGCATATTCCTTTTTAACAATGTCTCGCAAGGAGAAACTTTGCCTGCTGAGAAAACATCTCCCATGGTGTTTTAGAAGGTACAAGAAGGTCTGCAGAGTGTTTTGCAAGAAGTAAAAGAAAGTTGTCCAAAACCCCTAAAATTCGAATTGTACTGGGAAAGGAAAATGCAGGAGAGTGGAAAGGTACTGTTTTCTATCAGTTTGCAAACTGTGCCACAATGCAAGTGTTGTGCAGCCTTTAGCTTTGCAGCGTCCTGTAGCAAGTGCCTCTAGCCACCTACATCTAAGCAAATACCTTTTTCACTGTATCTCCAAAGGAGAATCTTTGCCTGTTGAGAAAACAGCTCCCATGGTTTTTAGAAGGGTACAAGAAGGCCTGCAGAGTGTTTTGCAAGAAGTACAAGAAAGTTGTCCAAAACCCCTAAAATTCGAATTGTTCTGGGAAAGAAAAAAGCAAGAGAGTGGAAAGGTACTGTTTTCTCTCAGTTTGCAAGCTGCTTACAAAATGTCAGTGTTTTGCAGCCTTTAGCTTTGCAGCGTCCTGTAGCAAGTGTCTCTAGTCACCTACATCTAAGCATATTCCTTTTTCACAATGTCTCACAAGGAGAAACTCTGCCTGCTGAGAAAACATCTCCCATGATGTTTTAGAAGGTACAAGAAGGTCTGCAGAGTGTTTTGCAAGAAGTACAAGAAAGTTGTCCAAAACCCCTAAAATTCGAATTGTACTGGGAAAGGAAAATGCAGGAGAGTGGAAAGGTACTGTTTTCTCTCAGTTTGCAAGCTGCTTACAAAATGCCAGTGTTGTGCAGCCTTTAGCTTTGCAGCGTCCTGTAGCAAGTGTCTCAAGTCACCTACATCTAAGCATATTCCTTTTTAACAATGTCTCGCAAGGAGAAACTCTGCCTGCTGAGAAAACATCTCCCATGGTGTTTTAGAAGGTAGAAGAAGGTCTGCAGAGTGTTTTGCAAGAAGTAAGAGAAAGTTGTCCAAAACCCCTAAAATTCGAATTGTACTGGGAAAGGAAAATGCAGGAGAGTGGAAAGGTACTGTTTTCCCTCAGTTTGCAAGCTGCTTACAAAATGTCAGTGTTTTGCAGCCTTTAGCTTTGCAGCGTCCTGTAGCAAGTTTCTCTAGTCACCTACATCTAAGCAAATTCCTTTTTCACAATGTCTCGCAAGGAGAAACTCTGCCTGCTGAGAAAACATCTCCCATGGTGTTTTAGAAGGTACAAGAAGGTCTGCAGAGTGTTTTGCAAGAAGTAAAAGAAAGTTGTCCAAAACCCCTAAAATTCGAATTGTACTGGGAAAGGAAAATGCAGGAGAGTGGAAAGGTACTGTTTTCTCTCAGTTTGCAAGCTGCTTACAAAATGTCAGTGTTTTGCAGCCTTTAGATTTGCAGCGTCCTGTAGCAAGTGTCTCTAGTCACCTACATCTAAGCATATTCCTTTTTCACAATGTCTCGCAAGGAGAAACTCTGCCTGCTGAGAAAACATCTCCCATGGTGTTTTAGAAGGTACAAGAAGGTCTGCAGAGTGTTTTGCAAGAAGTAAAAGAAAGTTGTCCAAAACCCCTAAAATTCGAATTGTACTGGGAAAGGAAAATGCAGGAGAGTGGAAAGGTACTGTTTTCTCTCAGTTTGCAAGCTGCTTACAAAATGTCAGTGTTTTGCAGCCTTTAGATTTGCAGCGTCCTGTAGCAAGTGTCTCTAGTCACCTACATCTAAGCATATTCCTTTTTCACAATGTCTCACAAGGAGAAACTCTGCCTGCTGAGAAAACATCTCCCATGGTGTTTTAGAAGGTACAAGAAGGTCTGCAGAGTGTTTTGCAAGAAGTAAAAGAAAGTTGTCCAAAACCCCTAAAATTCGAATTGTACTGGGAAAGGAAAATGCAGGAGAGCGCAGGGGTACTGTTTTCTATCACTTTGCAAACTGTGCCACAATGCAAGTGTTATGCAGCCTTAACCTTTGCAGTGCGCTGTAGCAAGTGCCTCTAGCCACCTACATCTAAGCAAATACATTTTCACTGTATCTCCAAAGGAGAATCTTTGCCTGTTGAGAAAACAGCTCCCATGGTTTTTAAAAGGGTACAAGAAGGTCTGCAGAGTGTTTTGCAAGAAGTAAAAGAAAGTTGTCCAAAACCCCTAAAATTCGAATTGTACTCGGAAAGGAAAATGCAGGAGAGTGGAAAGGTACTGTTTTCCCTCAGTTTGCAAGCTGCTTACAAAATGTCAGTGTTTTGCAGTCTTTAGCTTTGCAGCGTCCTGTAGCAATTGTCTCTAGTCACCTACATCTAAGCATATTCCTTTTTAACAATGTCTCGCAAGGAGAAACTCTGCCTGCTGAGAAAACATCTCCCATGGTGTTTTAGAAGGTACAAGAAGGTCTGCAGAGTGTTTTGCAAGAAGTACAAGAAAGTTGTCTAAAACCCCTAAAATTCGAATTGTACTGGGAAAGGAAAATGCAGGAGAGTGGAAAGGTACTGTTTTCACTCAGTTTGCAAGCTGCTTACAAAATGCCAGTGTTGTGCAGCCTTTAGCTTTGCAGCGTCCTGTAGCAAGTGTCTCTAGTCACCTACATCTAAGCATATTACTTTTTCACAATGTCTCGCAAGGAGAAACTCTGCCTGCTGAGGAAACATCTCCCATGGTGTTTTAGAAGGTACAAGAAGGTCTGCAGAGTGTTTTGCAAGAAGTACAAGAAAGTTGTCCAAAACCCCTAAAATTCGAATTGTACTGGGAAAGGAAAATGCAGGAGAGTGGAAAGGTACTGTTTTCTATCAGTTTGCAAACTGTGCCACAATGCAAGTGTTGTGCAGCCTTTACCTTTGCAGTGCACTGTAGCAAGTGCCTCTAGCCGCCTACATCTAAGCAAATACCTTTTTCACTGTATCTCCAAAGGAGAATCTTTGCCTGTTGAGAAAACATCTCCCATGGTGTTTTAGAAGGTACAAGAAGGTCTGCAGAGTGTTTTGCAAGAAGTAAAAGAAAGTTGTCCAAAACCCCTAAAATTCGAATTGTACTGGGAAAGGAAAATGCAGGAGAGTGGAAAGGTACTGTTTTCTCTCAGTTTGCAAGCTGCTTACAAAATGTCAGTGTTTTGCAGCCTTTAGCTTTGCAGCGTCCTGTAGCAAGTGTCTCTAGTCACCTACATCTAAGCAAATTCCTTTTTCACAATGTCTCGCAAGGAGAAACTCTGCCTGCTGAGAAAATATCTCCCATGGTGTTTTAGAAGGTACAAGAAGGTCTGCAGAGTGTTTTGCAAGAAGTACAAGAAAGTTGTCCAAAACCCCTAAAATTCGAATTGTACTGGGAAAGGAAAATGCAGGAGAGTGGAAAGGTACTGTTTTCTCTCAGTTTGCAAGCTGCTTACAAAATGCCAGTGTTGTGCAGCCTTTAGCTTTGCAGCGTCCTGTAGCAAGTGTCTCTAGTCACCTACATCTAAGCATATTCCTTTTTAACAATGTTTCGCAAGCAGAGACTCTGCCTGCTGAGAAAACATCTCCCATGGTGTTTTAGAAGGTACAAGAAGGTCTGCAGAGTGTTTTGCAAGAAGTAAAAGAAAGTTGTCCAAAACCCCTTCGATTTGAATTTCGCTGGGAAAGGAAAATGCAGGAGAGTGCAGGGGTACTGTTTTCTATGAGTTTGCAAACTGTGCCACAATGCAAGTGTTGTGCAGCCTTTACCTTTGCAGTGCACTGTAGTAAGTGCCTTTAATCACCTACATCTTAGCAAATACCTTTTTCACAGTATCTCCAAAGGAGAATCTTTGCCTGTTGAAAAAACAGCTCCCATGGTTTTTAAAAGGGTACAAGAAGGTCTGCAGAGTGTTTTGCAAGAAGTAAAAGAAAGTTGTCCAAAACCCCTAAAATTCGAATTGTACTGGGAAAGGAAAATGCAGGAGAGTGGAAAGGTACTGTTTTCTCTCAGTTTGCAAGCTGCTTACAAAATGCCAGTGTTGTGCAGCCTTTAGCATTGCAGCGTCCTGTAGCAAGTGTCTCTAGTCACCTACATCTAAGCATATTCCTTTTTAACAATGTCTCGCAAGCAGAGACTCTGCCTGCTGAGAAAACATCTCCCATGGTGTTTTAGAAGGTACAAGAAGGTCTGCAGAGTGTTTTGCAAGAAGTAAAAGAAAGTTGTCCAAAACCCCTAAAATTCGAATTGTACTGGGAAAGGAAAATGCAGGAGAGTGCAGGGGTACTGTTTTCTATCAGTTTGCAAACTGTGCCACAATGCAAGTGTTGTGCAGCCTTTACCTTTGCAGTGCACTGTAGTAAGTGCCTTTAATCACCTACATCTTAGCAAATACCTTTTTCACAGTATCTCCAAAGGAGAATCTTTGCCTGTTGAGAAAACAGCTCCCATGGTTTTTAAAAGGGTACAAGAAGGTCTGCAGAGTGTTTTGCAAGAAGTAAAAGAAAGTTGTCCAAAACCCCTAAAATTCGAATTGTACTCGGAAAGGAAAATGCAGGAGAGTGGAAAGGTACTGTTTTCTCTCAGTTTGCAAGTTGCTTACAAAATGTCAGTGTTTTGCAGCCTTTAGCTTTGCAGCGTCCTGTAGCAAGTGTCTCTAGTCACCTACATTTAAGCATATTCCTTTTTCACAATGTCTCGCAAGGAGAAACTCTGCCTGCTGAGAAAACATCTCCCATGGTGTTTTAGAAGGTACAAGAAGGTCTGCAGAGTGTTTTGCAAGAAGTAAAAGAAAGTTGTCCAAAACCCCAAAAATTCGAATTGTACTGGGAAAGGAAAATGCAGGAGAGTGGAAAGGTACTGTTTTCTCTCAGTTTGCAAGCTGCTTACAAAATGTCAGTGTTTTGCAGCCTTTAGCTTTGCAGCGTCCTGTAGCAAGTGTCTCTAGTCACCTACATCTAAGCATATTCCTTTTTAACAATGTCTAGCAAGGAGAAACTCTGCCTGCTGAGAAAACATCTCCCATGGTGTTTTAGAAGGTACAAGAAGGTCTGCAGAGTGTTTTGCAAGAAGTACAAGAAAGTTGTCCAAAATCCCTAAAATTCGAATTGTACTGGGAAAGGAAAATGCAGGAGAGTGGAAAGGTACTGTTTTCTCTCAGTTTGCAAGCTGCTTACAAAATGCCAGTGTTGTGCAGCCTTTAGCTTTGCAGCGTCCTGTAGCAAGTGTCTCTAGTCACCTACATCTAAGCAAATACCTTTTTCACTGTATCTCCAAAGGAGAATCTTTGCCTGTTGAGAAAACAGCTCCCATGGTTTTTAAAAGGGTACAAGAAGGTCTGCAGAGTGTTTTGCAAGAAGTACAAGAAAGTTGTCCAAAACCCCTAAAATTCGAATTGTACTGGGAAAGGAAAATGCAGGAGAGTGGAAAGGTACTGTTTTCTCTCAGTTTGCAAGCTGCTTACAAAATGCCAGTGTTGTGCAGCCTTTAGCATTGCAGCGTCCTGTAGCAAGTGTCTCTAGTCACCTACATCTAAGCATATTCCTTTTTAACAATGTTTCGCAAGCAGAGACTCTGCCTGCTGAGAAAACATCTCCCATGGTGTTTTAGAAGGTACAAGAAGGTCTGCAGAGTGTTTTGCAAGAAGTAAAAGAAAGTTGTCCAAAACCCCTTCGATTTGAATTTCGCTGGGAAAGGAAAATGCAGGAGAGTGCAGGGGTACTGTTTTCTATCAGTTTGCAAACTGTGCCACAATGCAAGTGTTGTGCAGCCTTTACCTTTGCAGTGCACTGTAGCAAGTGCCTCTAGCCACCTACATCTAAGCAAATACCTTTTTCACTGTATCTCCAAAGGAGAATCTTTGCCTGTTGAGAAAACAGCTCCCATGGTTTTTAAAAGGGTACAAGAAGGTCTGCAGAGTGTTTTGCAAGAAGTAAAAGAAAGTTGTCCAAAACCCCTAAAATTCGAATTGTACTGGGAAAGGAAAATGCAGGAGAGTGGAAAGGTACTGTTTTCTCTCAGTTTGCAAGCTGCTTACAAAATGTCAGTGTTTTGCAGCCTTTAGCTTTGCAGCGTCCTGTAGCAAGTGTCTCTAGTCACCTACATCTAAGCATATTCCTTTTTCACAATGTCTCACAAGGAGAAACTCTGCCTGCTGAGAACACATCTCCCATGGTGTTTTAGAAGGTACAAGAAGGTCTGCAGAGTGTTTTGCAAGAAGTACAAGAAAGTTGTCCAAAACCCCTAAAATTCGAATTGTACTGGGAAAGGAAAATGCAGGAGAGTGGAAAGGTACTGTTTTCCCTCAGTTTGCAAGCTGCTTACAAAATGTCAGTGTTTTGCAGCCTTTAGCTTTGCAGCGTCCTGTAGCAAGTGTCTCTAGTCACCTACATCTAAGCAAATTCCTTTTTCACAATGTCTCGCAAGGAGAAACTCTGCCTGCTGAGAAAACATCTCCCATGGTGTTTTAGAAGGTACAAGAAGGTCTGCAGAGTGTTTTGCAAGAAGTAAAAGAAAGTTGTCCAAAACCCCTAAAATTCGAATTGTACTGGGAAAGGAAAATGCAGGAGAGTGGAAAGGTAATGTTTTCTCTCAGTTTGCAAGCTGCTTACAAAATGTCAGTGTTTTGCAGCCTTTAGATTTGCAGCGTCCTGTAGCAAGTGTCTCTAGTCACCTACATCTAAGCATATTCCTTTTTAACAATGTCTCGCAAGGAGAAACTCTGCCTGCTGAGAAAACATCTCCCATGGTGTTTTAGAAGGTACAAGAAGGTCTGCAGAGTGTTTTGCAAGAAGTAAAAGAAGGTTTTCCAAAACCCCTAAAATTCGAATTGTACTGGGAAAGGAAAATGCAGGAGAGTGGAAAGGTACTGTTTTCTATCAGTTTGCAAGCTGCTTACAAAATGTCAGTGTTTTGCAGCCTAAGGCTTTGCAGCGTCCTGTAGCAAGTGTCTCTAGTCACCTACATTTAACCATATTCCTTTTTCACAAAGTCTCGCAAGGAGAAACTTTGCCTGCTGAGAAAACATCTCCCATGGTGTTTTAGAAGGTACAAGAAGGTCTGCAGAGTGTTTTGCAAGAAGTAAAAGAAAGTTGTCCAAAACCCCTAAAATTCGAATTGTACTGGGAAAGGAAAATGCAGGAGAGTGGAAAGGTACTGTTTTCTATCAGTTTGCAAACTGTGCCAAAATGCAAGTGTTGTGCAGCCTTTAGCTTTGCAGCGTCCTGTAGCAAGTGCCTCTAGCCACCTACATCTAAGCAAATACCTTTTTCACTGTATCTCCAAAGGAGAATCTTTGCCTGTTGAGAAAACAGCTCCCATGGTTTTTAGAAGGGTACAAGAAGGCCTGCAGAGTGTTTTGCAAGAAGTACAAGAAAGTTGTCCAAAACCCCTAAAATTCGAATTGTTCTGGGAAAGAAAAAAGCAGGAGAGTGGAAAGGTACTGTTTTCTATCAGTTTGCAAGCTGCTTACAAAATGTCAGTGTTTTGCAGCCTTTAGCTTTGCAGCGTCCTGTAGCAAGTGTCTCTAGTCACCTACATCTAAGCAAATTCCTTTTTCACAATGTCTCGCAAGGAGAAACTCTGCCTGCTGAGAAAATATCTCCCATGGTGTTTTAGAAGGTACAAGAAGGTCTGCAGAGTGTTTTACAAGAAGTAAAAGAAAGTTTTCCAAAACCCCTAAAATTCGAATTGTACTGGGAAAGGAAAATGCAGGAGAGTGGAAAGGTACTGTTTTCTCTCAGTTTGCAAGCTGCTTACAAAATGCCAGTGTTGTGCAGCCTTTAGCTTTGCAGCGTCCTGTAGCAAGTGTCTCAAGTCACCTACATCTAAGCATATTCCTTTTTAACAATGTCTCGCAAGGAGAAACTTTGCCTGCTGAGAAAACATCTCCCATGGTGTTTTAGAAGGTACAAGAAGGTCTGCAGAGTGTTTTGCAAGAAGTAAAAGAAAGTTGTCCAAAACCCCTAAAATTCGAATTGTACTGGGAAAGGAAAATGCAGGAGAGTGGAAAGGTACTGTTTTCTATCAGTTTGCAAACTGTGCCACAATGCAAGTGTTGTGCAGCCTTTAGCTTTGCAGCGTCCTGTAGCAAGTGCCTCTAGCCACCTACATCTAAGCAAATACCTTTTTCACTGTATCTCCAAAGGAGAATCTTTGCCTGTTGAGAAAACAGCTCCCATGGTTTTTAGAAGGGTACAAGAAGGCCTGCAGAATGTTTTGCAAGAAGTACAAGAAAGTTGTCCAAAACCCCTAAAATTCAAATTGTTCTGGGAAAGAAAAAAGCAAGAGAGTGGAAAGGTACTGTTTTCTCTCAGTTTGCAAGCTGCTTACAAAATGTCAGTGTTTTGCAGCCTTTAGCTTTGCAGCGTCCTGTAGCAAGTGTCTCTAGTCACCTACATCTAAGCATAGTCCTTTTTCACAATGTCTCGCAAGGAGAAACTCTGCCTGCTGAGAAAACATCTCCCATGGTGTTTTAGAAGGTACAAGAAGGTCTGCAGAGTGTTTTGCAAGAAGTAAAAGAAAGTTGTCCAAAACCCCTAAAATTCAAATTGTACTGGGAAAGGAAAATGCAGGAGAGTGGAAAGGTACTGTTTTCTATCAGTTTGCAAACTGTGCCACAATGCAAGTGTTGTGCAGCCTTTAGCTTTGCAGCGTCCTGTAGCAAGTGCCTCTAGCCACCTACATCTAAGCAAATACCTTTTTCACTGTATCTCCAAAGGAGAATCTTTGCCTGTTGAGAAAACAGCTCCCATGGTTTTTAGAAGGGTACAAGAAGGCCTGCAGAGTGTTTTGCAAGAAGTACAAGAAAGTTGTCCAAAACCCCTAAAATTCGAATTCTTCTGGGAAAGAAAAAAGCAGGAGAGTGGAAAGGTACTGTTTTCTCTCAGTTTGCAAGCTGCTTACAAAATGTCAGTGTTTTGCAGCCTTTAGCTTTGCAGCGTCCTGTAGCAAGTGTCTCTAGTCACCTACATCTAAGCATATTCCTTTTTCACAATGTCTCACAAGGAGAAACTCTGCCTGCTGAGAAAACATCTCCCATGGTGTTTTAGAAGGTACAAGAAGGTCTGCAGAGTGTTTTGCAAGAAGTAAAAGAAAGTTGTCCAAAACCCCTAAAATTCAAATTGTACTGGGAAAGGAAAATGCAGGAGAGCGCAGGGGTACTGTTTTCTATCAGTTTGCAAACTGTGCCACAATGCAAGTGTTGTGCAGCCTTAACCTTTGCAGTGCGCTGTAGCAAGTGCCTCTAGCCAGCTACATCTAAGCAAATACATTTTCACTGTATCTCCAAAGGAGAATCTTTGCCTGTTGAGAAAACAGCTCCCATGGTTTTTAAAAGGGTACAAGAAGGTCTGCAGAGTGTTTTGCAAGAAGTACAAGAAAGTTGTCCAAAACCCCTAAAATTCGAATTGTACTGGGAAAGGAAAATGCAGGAGAGTGGAAAGGTACTGTTTTCTCTCAGTTTGCAAGCTGCTTACAAAATACCAGTGTTGTGCAGCCTTTAGCTTTGCAGCGTCCTGTAGCAAGTGTCTCAAGTCACCTACATCTAAGCATATTCCTTTTTCACAATGTCTCGCAAGGAGAAACTCTGCCTGCTGAGAAAACATCTCCCATGGTGTTTTAGAAGGTACAAGAAGGTCTGCAGAGTGTTTTGCAAGAAGTAAAAGAAAGTTGTCCAAAACCCCTAAAATTCGAATTGTACTGGGAAAGGAAAATGCAGGAGAGTGGAAAGGTACTGTTTTCCCTCAGTTTGCAAGCTGCTTACAAAATGTCAGTGTTTTGCAGCCTTTAGCTTTGCAGCGTCCTGTAGCAAGTGTCTCTAGTCACCTACATCTAAGCAAATTCCTTTTTCACAATGTCTCGCAAGGAGAAACTCTGCCTGCTGAGAAAACATCTCCCATGGTGTTTTAGAAGGTACAAGAAGGTCTGCAGAGTGTTTTGCAAGAAGTAAAAGAAAGTTGTCCAAAACCCCTAAAATTCGAATTGTACTGGGAAAGGAAAATGCAGGAGAGTGGAAAGGTACTGTTTTCTCTCAGTTTGCAAGCTGCTTACAAAATGTCAGTGTTTTGCAGCCTTTAGATTTGCAGCGTCCTGTAGCAAGTGTCTCTAGTCACCTACATCTAAGCATATTCCTTTTTAACAATGTCTCGCAAGGAGAAACACTGCCTGCTGAGAAAACATCTCCCATGGTGTTTTAGAAGGTACAAGAAGGTCTGCAGAGTGTTTTGCAAGAAGTAAAAGAAAGTTGTCCAAAACCCCTAAAATTCGAATTGTACTGGGAAAGGAAAATGCAGGAGAGTGGAAAGGTACTGTTTTCTATCAGTTTGCAAACTGTGCCACAATGCAAGTGTTGTGCAGCCTTTACCTTTGCAGCGTCCTGTAGCAAGTGCCTCTAGCCACCTACATCTAAGCAAATACCTTTTTCACTGTATCTCCAAAGGAGAATCTTTGCCTGTTGAGAAAACAGCTCCCATGGTTTTTAGAAGGGTACAAGAAGGCCTGCAGAGTGTTTTGCAAGAAGTACAAGAAAGTTGTCCAAAACCCCTAAAATTCGAATTGTTCTGGGAAAGAAAAAAGCAGGAGAGTGGAAAGGTACTGTTTTCTCTCAGTTTGCAAGCTGCTTACAAAATGTCAGTGTTTTGCAGCCTTTAGCTTTGCAGCGTCCTGTAGCAAGTGTCTCTAGTCACCTACATCTAAGCATATTCCTTTTTCACAATGTCTCACAAGGAGAAACTCTGCCTGCTGAGAAAACATCTCCCATGGTGTTTTAGAAGGTACAAGAAGGTCTGCAGAGTGTTTTGCAAGAAGTAAAAGAAAGTTGTCCAAAACCCCTAAAATTCGAATTGTACTGGGAAAGGAAAATGCAGGAGAGCGCAGGGGTACTGTTTTCTATCACTTTGCAAACTGTGCCACAATGCAAGTGTTGTGCAGCCTTAACCTTTGCAGTGCGCTGTAGCAAGTGCCTCTAGCCACCTACATCTAAGCAAATACATTTTCACTGTATCTCCAAAGGAGAATCTTTGCCTGTTGAGAAAACAGCTCCCATGGTTTTTAAAAGGGTACAAGAAGGTCTGCAGAGTGTTTTGCAAGAAGTAAAAGAAAGTTGTCCAAAACCCCTAAAATTCGAATTGTACTCGGAAAGGAAAATGCAGGAGAGTGGAAAGGTACTGTTTTCCCTCAGTTTGCAAGCTGCTTACAAAATGTCAGTGTTTTGCAGTCTTTAGCTTTGCAGCGTCCTGTAGCAAGTGTCTCTAGTCACCTACATCTAAGCATATTCCTTTTTAACAATGTCTCGCAAGGAGAAACTCTGCCTGCTGAGAAAACATCTCCCATGGTGTTTTAGAAGGTACAAGAAGGTCTGCAGAGTGTTTTGCAAGAAGTAAAAGAAAGTTGTCCAAAACCCCTAAAATTCGAATTGTACTGGGAAAGGAAAATGCAGGAGAGTGCAGGGGTAGTGTTTTCTATCAGTTTGCAAACTGTGCCACAATGCAAGTGTTGTGCAGCCTTTACCTTTGCAGTGCACTGTAGCAAGTGCCTCTAGCCACCTACATCTAAGCAAATACCTTTTTCACTGTATCTCCAAAGGAGAATCTTTGCCTGTTGAGAAAACAGCTCCCATGGTTTTTAAAAGGGTACAAGAAGGTCTGCAGAGTGTTTTGCAAGAAGTAAAAGAAAGTTGTCCAAAACCCCTAAAATTCGAATTGTACTGGGAAAGGAAAATGCAGGAGAGTGGAAAGGTACTGTTTTCTCTCAGTTTGCAAGCTGCTTACAAAATGTCAGTGTTTTGCAGCCTTTAGCTTTGCAGCGTCCTGTAGCAAGTGTCTCTAGTCACCTACATCTAAGCAAATTCCTTTTTCACAATGTCTCGCAAGGAGAAACTCTGCCTGCTTAGAAAATATCTCCCATGGTGTTTTAGAAGGTACAAGAAGGTCTGCAGAGTGTTTTGCAAGAAGTAAAAGAAAGTTGTCCAAAACCCCTAAAATTCGAATTGTACTGGGAAAGGAAAATGCAGGAGAGTGGAAAGGTACTGTTTTCTCTCAGTTTGCAAGCTGCTTACAAAATGCCAGTGTTGTGCAGCCTTTAGCTTTGCAGCGTCCTGTAGCAAGTGTCTCTAGTCACCTACATCTAAGCATATTCCTTTTTAACAATGTTTCGCAAGCAGAGACTCTGCCTGCTGAGAAAACATCTCCCATGGTGTTTTAGAAGGTACAAGAAGGTCTGCAGAGTGTTTTGCAAGAAGTAAAAGAAAGTTGTCCAAAACCCCTTCGATTTGAATTGTACTGGGAAAGGAAAATGCAGGAGAGTGCAGGGGTACTGTTTTCTATCAGTTTGCAAACTGTGCCACAATGCAAGTGTTGTGCAGCCTTTACCTTTGCAGTGCACTGTAGTAAGTGCCTCTAGCCACCTACATCTAAGCAAATACCTTTTTCACTGTATCTCCAAAGGAGAATCTTTGCCTGTTGAGAAAACAGCTCCCATGGTTTTTAAAAGGGTACAAGAAGGTCTGCAGAGTGTTTTGCAAGAAGTAAAAGAAAGTTGTCCAAAACCCCTAAAATTCGAATTGTACTGGGAAAGGAAAATGCAGGAGAGTGGAAAGGTACTGTTTTCTCTCAGTTTGCAAGCTGCTTACAAAATGTCAGTGTTTTGCAGCCTTTAGCTTTGCAGCGTCCTGTAGCAAGTGTCTCTAGTCACCTACATCTAAGCATATTCCTTTTTCACAATGTCTCGCAAGGAGAAACTCTGCCTGCTGAGAAAACATCTCCCATGGTGTTTTAGAAGGTACAAGAAGGTCTGCAGAGTGTTTTGCAAGAAGTACAAGAAAGTTGTCCAAAACCCCTTCGATTCGAATTGTACTGGGAAAGGAAAATGCAGGAGAGTGGAAAGGTAATGTTTTCTATCAGTTTGCAAACTGTGCCACAATGCAAGTGTTGTGCAGCCTTTAACTTTGCAGCGTCCTGTAGCAAGTGCCTATAGCCACCTACACCTAAGCAAATACATTTTTCACTGTATCTCCAAAGGAGAATCTTTGCCTGTTGAGAAAACAGCTCCCATGGTTTTTAAAAGGGTACAAGAAGGTCTGCAAAGCGTTTTGCAAGAAGTAAAAGAAAGTTGTCCAAAACCCCTAAAATTCGAATTGTACTGGGAAAGGAAAATGCAGGAGAGTGGAAAGGTACTGTTTTCTCTCAGTTTGCAAGCTGCTTACAAAATGTCAGTGTTTTGCAGCCTTTAGCTTTGCAGCGTCCTGTAGCAAGTGTCTCTAGTCACCTACATCTAAGCATATTCCTTTTTAACAATGTCTCGCAAGGAGAAACACTGCCTGCTGAGAAAACAACTCCATGGTGTTTTAGAAGGTACAAGAAGGTCTGCAGAGTGTTTTGCAAGAAGTAAAAGAAAGTTGTCCAAAACCCCTAAAATTCGAATTGTTCTGGGAAAGGAAAATGCAGGAGAGTGGAAAGGTACTGTTTTCTCTCAGTTTGCAAGCTGCTTATAAAATGTCAGTGTTTTGCAGCCTTTAGCTTTGCAGCGTCCTGTAGCAAGTGTCTCTAGTCACCTACATCTAAGCATATTCCTTTTTCACAATGTCTCGCAAGGAGAAACTCTGCCTGCTGAGAAAACATCTCCCATGGTGTTTTAGAAGGTAGAAGAAGGTCTGCAGAGTGTTTTGCATGAAGTACAAGAAAGTTGTCCAAAACCCCTAAAATTCGAATTGTACTGGGAAAGGAAAATGCAGGAGAGTGGAAAGGTACTGTTTTCCCTCAGTTTGCAAGCTGCTTACAAAATGTCAGTGTTTTGCAGCCTTTAGCTTTGCAGCGTCCTGTAGCAAGTGTCTCTAGTCACCTACATCTAAGCAAATTCCTTTTTCACAATGTCTCGCAAGGAGAAACTCTGCCTGCTGAGAAAACATCTCCCATGGTGTTTTAGAAGGTACAAGAAGGTCTGCAGAGTGTTTTGCAAGAAGTACAAGAAAGTTGTCCAAAACCCCTAAAATTCGAATTGTACTGGGAAAGGAAAATGCAGGAGAGTGGAAAGGTACTGTTTTCTATCAGTTTGCAAACTGTGCCACAATGCCAGTGTTGTGCAGCCTTTAGCTTTGCAGCGTCCTGTAGCAAGTGTCTCTAGTCACCTACATCTAAACATATTCCTTTTTAACAATGTCTCGCAAGGAGAAACTCTGCCTGCTGAGAAAACATCTCCCATGGTGTTTTAGAAGGTACAAGAAGGTCTGCAGAGTGTTTTGCAAGAAGTAAAAGAAAGTTGTCCAAAACCCTTTCGATTTGAATTTCGCTGGGTAAGGAAAATGCAGGAGTGTGCAGGGGTACTGTTTTCTATCAGTTTGCAAACTGTGCCACAATGCAAGTGTTGTGCAGCCTTTACCTTTGCAGTGCACTGTATCAAGTGCCTCTAATCACCTACATCTAAGTAAATACCTTTTTCACTGTATCTCCAAAGGAGAATCTTTGCCTGATGAGAAAACAGCTCCCATGGTTTTTAAAAGGGTACAAGAATGCTTGCAGAGTGTTTTGCAAGAAGTACAAGAAAGTTGTCCAAAACCCCTAAAATTCGAATTGTTCTGGGAAAGGAAAACGCAGGAGAGTGGAAAGGTACTGTTTTCTCTCAGTTTGCAAGCTGCTTACAAAATGTCAGTGTTTTGCAGCCTTTAACTTTGCAGTGCACTGTAGTAAGTGCCTTTAATCACCTACATCTTAGCAAATACCTTTTTCACAGTATCTCCAAAGGAGAATCTTTGCCTGCTGAGAAAACATCTCCCATGGTGTTTTAGAAGGTACAAGAAGGTCTGCAGAGTGTTTTGCAAGAAGTACAAGAAAGTTGTCCAAAACCCCTTCGATTCGAATTATACTGGGAAAGGAAAATGCAGGAGAGTGGAAAGGTACTGGTTTCTCTCAGTTTGCAAGCTGCTTACAAAATACCAGTGTTGTGCAGCCTTTAGCTTTGCAGCGTCCTGTAGCAAGTGTCTCTAGTCACCTACATCTAAGCATATTCCTTTTTCACAATGTCTCGCAAGGAGAAACTCTGCCTTGCTGAGAAAACATCTCCCATGTTGTTTTAGAAGGTACAAGAAGGTCTGCAGAGTGTTTTGCAAGAAGTACAAGAAAGTTGTCCAAAACCCCTTCGATTCGAATTGTACTGGGAAAGGAAAATGCAGGAGAGTGGAAAGGTACTGTTTTCTCTCAGTTTGCAAGCTGCTTACAAAATGCCAGTGTTGTGCAGCCTTTAGCTTTGCAGCGTCCTGTAGCAAGTGTCTCTAGTCACCTACATCTAAGCATATTCCTTTTTCACAATGTTTCACAAGCAGAGACTCTGCCTGCTGAGAAAACATCTCCCATGGTGTTTTAGAAGGTACAAGAAGGTCTGCAGAGTGTTTTGCAAGAAGTAAAAGAAAGTTGTCCAAAACCCCTAAAATTCGAATTGTACTGGGAAAGGAAAATGCAGGAGAGTGGAAAGGTACTGTTTTCTATCAGTTTGCAAACTGTGCCACAATGCAAGTGTTGTGCAGCCATTACCTGAAGTTGGGCTGGCCGATGTTAGAGATGCCCGGCAAGCTTGCCAGCCCGCTTGCAGTCAGCAGAGACGTGGCCACAGTTCAGCTTCAGCCCGTGGGTGAAGTGAAGGAGAGACTCTCCAGTGTCAGGCGCAGTCAGGTCTATTGTGTTCCCACTGGAATCTGAAAAGTGGAGGGTCCCGAGGGCGGGACCGTAACAGGTTATAAAGAGAGTGGGAGGTATGGGGTGGCAACATTCAGGAACAAATGGGGGTCCAGGGAAGGGTGTTACAAAAATGATACACATGGAAGGAAAACTAAAGGGGAAGAACTTAGGGAGGGGCCCCGGCCCCCTAACCAATCACTCGACGACCTAGTGAGAGATTTCTAGAAAAAGAGGCAGAAGGGCCAAGTGACTGGCAGGAAGCCGGGGGTGGAGAATGGAGAGAATACATTAGTTGTCATGGTAACTAAGGAGAGGTCAGGCGATTGACACTTAACTGGAGAAAAACTTGGGCAGAAACATAGCCAAAACAACTGAGGGGGAGCAGAACAAACCACAACAATTACCTTTGCAGTGCACTATAGCATAGGCCTCTAGTCACCTACATCCAAGCAAATACCTTTTTCACTGTATCTCCAAAGGAGAATCTTGGCCTGTTGAGAAAACAGCTCCCATGATTTTTAAAAGGGTACAAGAAGGTCTGCAGAGTGTTTTGCAAGAAGTACAAGAAAGTTGTCCAAAACCCCTAAAATTCGAATTGTACTGGGAAAGGAAAATGCAGGAGAGTGGAAAGGTACTGTTTTCTCTCAGTTTGCAAGCTGCTTACAAAATGTCAGTGTTGTGCAGCCTTTAGCTTTGCAGCGTCCTGTAGCAAGTGTCTCTAGTCACCTACATTTAAGCATAGTCCTTTTTCACAATGTCTCGCAAGGAGAAACTCTGCCTGCTGAGAAAACATCTCCCATGGTGTTTTAGAAGGTACAAGAAGGTCTGCAGAGTGTTTTGCAAGAAGTAAAAGAAAGTTGTCCAAAACCCCTAAAATTCGAATTGTACTGGGAAAGGAAAATGCAGGAGAGTGCAGGGGTAGTGTTTTCTATCAGTTTGCAAACTGTGCCACAATGCAAGTGTTGTGTAGCCTTTACCTTTGCAGTGCACTGTAGCAAGTGCCTCTAGCCACCTACATCTAAGCAAATACCTTTTTCACTGTATCTCCAAAGGAGAATCTTTGCCTGTTGAGAAAACAGCTCCCATGGTTTTTAAAAGGGTACAAGAAGGTCTGCAGAGTGTTTTGCAAGAAGTAAAAGAAAGTTGTCCAAAACCCCTAAAATTCGAATTGTACTGGGAAAGGAAAATGCAGGAGAGTGGAAAGGTACTGTTTTCTATCAGTTTGCAAACTGTGCCACAATGCAAGTGTTGTGCAGCCATTACCTTTGCAGTGCACTGTAGCAAGTGCCTCTAGCCACCTACATCTAAGCAAATACCTTTTTCACAGTATCTCCTAAGGAGAAACTTTGCCTTTTGAGAAAACAGCCCCCATGGTTTTTAAAAGGGTACAAGAAGGTCTGCAGAGCGTTTTGCAAGAAGTACAAGAAAGTTGTCCAAAACCCCTAAAATTCGAACTGTTCTGGGAAAGGAAAACGCAGGAGAGTGGAAAGGTACTGTTTTCTCTCAGTTTGCAAGCTGCTTACAAAATGTCAGTGTTTTACAGCCTTTAGCTTTGCAGCGTCCTGTAGCAAGTGTCTCTAGTCACCTACATCTAAGCATATTCCTTTTTAACAATGTCTCGCAAGGAGAAACTCTGCCTGCTGAAAAAACATCTCCCATGGTGTTTTAGAAGGTACAAGAAGCTCTGCAGAGTGTTTTGCAAGAAGTAAAAGAAAGTTGTCCAAAATCCCTAAAATTCGAATTGTACTGGGAAAGGAAAATGCAGGAGAGTGGAAAGGTACGGTTTTCTCTCAGTTTGCAAGCTGCTTACAAAATGTCAGTGTTTTGCAGCCTTTAGCTTTGCAGCGTCCTGTAGCAAGTGTCTCTAGTCACCTACATCTAAGCATATTCCTTTTTCACAATGTCTCGCAAGGAGAAACTCTGCCTGCTGAGAAAATATCTCCCATGGTGTTTTAGAAGGTACAAGAAGGTCTGCAGAGTGTTTTGCAAGAAGTACAAGAAAGTTGTCCAAAACCCCTAAAATTCGAATCGTACTGGGAAAGGAAAATGCAGGAGAGTGGAAAGGTACTGTTTTCCCTCAGTTTGCAAGCTGCTTACAAAATGTCAGTGTTTTGCAGCCTTTAGCTTTGCAGCGTGCTGTAGCAAGTGCCTCTAGCCACCTACATCTAAGCCAATACCTTTTTCACTGTATCTCCAAAGGAGAATCTTTGCCTGTTGAGAAAACAGCTCCCATGGTTTTTAGAAGGGTACAAGAAGGCCTGCAGAGTGTTTTCCAAGAAGTACAAGAAAGTTGTCCAAAACCCCTAAAATTCGAATTGTTCTGGGAAAGAAAAAAGCAGGAGAGTGGAAAGGTACTGTTTTCTCTCAGTTTGCAAGCTGCTTACAAAATGTCAGTGTTTTGCAGCCTTTAGCTTTGCAGCGTCCTGTAGCAAGTGTCTCAAGTCACCTACATCTAAGCAAATTCCTTTTTCACAATGTCTCGCAAGGAGAAACTCTGCCTGCTGAGAAAATATCTCCCATGGTGTTTTAGAAGGTAGAAGAAGGTCTGCAGAGTGTTTTGCAAGAAGTAAAAGAAAGTTGTCCAAAACCCCTAAAATTCGAATTGTACTGGGAAAGGAAAATGCAGGAGAGTGGAAAGGTACTGTTTTCTCTCAGTTTGCAAGCTGCTTACAAAATGTCAGTGTTTTGCAGCCTTTAGATTTGCAGCGTCCTGTAGCAAGTGTCTCTAGTCACCTACATCTAAGCATATTCCTTTTTAACAATGTTTCGCAAGCAGAGACTCTGCCTGCTGAGAAAACATCTCCCATGGTGTTTTAGAAGGTACAAGAAGGTCTGCAGAGTGTTTTGCAAGAAGTAAAAGAAAGTTGTCCAAAACCCCTAAAATTCGAATTGTACTGGGAAAGGAAAATGCAGGAGAGTGGAAAGGTACTGTTTTCTATCAGTTTGCAAACTGTGCCACAATGCAAGTGTTGTGCAGCCTTTAGCTTTGCAGCGTCCTGTAGCAAGTGCCTCTAGCCACCTACATCTAAGCAAATACCTTTTTCACTGTATCTCCAAAGGAGAATCTTTGCCTGTTGAGAAAACAGCTCCCATGGTTTTTAGAAGGGTACAAGAAGGCCTGCAGAGTGTTTTGCAAGAAGTACAAGAAAGTTGTCCAAAACCCCTAAAATTCGAATTGTTCTGGGAAAGAAAAAAGCAGGAGAGTGGAAAGGTACTGTTTTCTCTCAGTTTGCAAGCTGCTTACAAAATGTCAGTGTTTTGCAGCCTTTAGCTTTGCAGCGTCCTGTAGCAAGTGTCTCTAGTCACCTACATCTAAGCATATTCCTTTTTCACAATGTCTCACAAGGAGAAACTCTGCCTGCTGAGAAAACATCTCCCATGGTGTTTTAGAAGGTACAAGAAGGTCTGCAGAGTGTTTTGCAAGAAGTAAAAGAAAGTTGTCCAAAACCCCTAAAATTCGAATTGTACTGGGAAAGGAAAATGCAGGAGAGCGCAGGGGTACTGTTTTCTATCACTTTGCAAACTGTGCCACAATGCAAGTGTTGTGCAGCCTTAACCTTTGCAGTGCGCTGTAGCAAGTGCCTCTAGCCACCTACATCTAAGCAAATACATTTTCACTGTATCTCCAAAGGAGAATCTTTGCCTGTTGAGAAAACAGCTCCCATGGTTTTTAAAAGGGTACAAGAAGGTCTGCAGAGTGTTTTGCAAGAAGTAAAAGAAAGTTGTCCAAAACCCCTAAAATTCGAATTGTACTCGGAAAGGAAAATGCAGGAGAGTGGAAAGGTACTGTTTTCCCTCAGTTTGCAAGCTGCTTACAAAATGTCATTGTTTTGCAGTCTTTAGCTTTGCAGCGTCCTGTAGCAAGTGTCTCTAGTCACCTACATCTAAGCATATTCCTTTTTAACAATGTCTCGCAAGGAGAAACTCTGCCTGCTGAGAAAACATCTCCCATGGTGTTTTAGAAGGTACAAGAAGGTCTGCAGAGTGTTTTGCAAGAAGTACAAGAAAGTTGTCCAAAACCCCTAAAATTCGAATTGTACTGGGAAAGGAAAATGCAGGAGAGTGCAGGGGTAGTGTTTTCTATCAGTTTGCAAACTGTGCCACAATGCAAGTGTTGTGCAGCCTTTACCTTTGCAGTGCACTGTAGCAAGTGCCTCTAGCCACCTACATCTAAGCAAATACCTTTTTCACTGTATCTCCAAAGGAGAATCTTTGCCTGTTGAGAAAACAGCTCCCATGGTGTTTTAGAAGGTACAAGAAGGTCTGCAGAGTGTTTTGCAAGAAGTACAAGAAAGTTGTCCAAAACCCCTAAAATTCGAATTGTACTGGGAAAGGAAAATGCAGGAGAGTGGAAAGGTACTGTTTTCTCTCAGTTTGCAAGCTGCTTACAAAATGTCAGTGTTTTGCAGCCTTTAGCTTTGCAGCGTCCTGTAGCAAGTGTCTCTAGTCACCTACATCTAAGCAAATTCCTTTTTCACAATGTCTCGCAAGGAGAAACTCTGCCTGCTTAGAAAATATCTCCCATGGTGTTTTAGAAGGTACAAGAAGGTCTGCAGAGTGTTTTGCAAGAAGTAAAAGAAAGTTGTCCAAAACCCCTAAAATTCGAATTGTACTGGGAAAGGAAAATGCAGGAGAGTGGAAAGGTACTGTTTTCTCTCAGTTTGCAAGCTGCTTACAAAATGCCAGTGTTGTGCAGCCTTTAGCTTTGCAGCGTCCTGTAGCAAGTGTCTCTAGTCACCTACATCTAAGCATATTCCTTTTTAACAATGTTTCGCAAGCAGAGACTCTGCCTGCTGAGAAAACATCTCCCATGGTGTTTTAGAAGGTACAAGAAGGTCTGCAGAGTGTTTTGCAAGAAGTAAAAGAAAGTTGTCCAAAACCCCTTCGATTTGAATTGTACTGGGAAAGGAAAATGCAGGAGAGTGCAGGGGTACTGTTTTCTATCAGTTTGCAAACTGTGCCACAATGCAAGTGTTGTGCAGCCTTTAGCTTTGCAGTGCACTGTAGCAAGTGCCTCTAGCCACCTACATCTAAGCAAATACCTTTTTCACTGTATCTCCAAAGGAGAATCTTTGCCTGTTGAGAAAACAGCTCCCATGGTTTTTAAAAGGGTACAAGAAGGTCTGCAGAGTGTTTTGCAAGAAGTAAAAGAAAGTTGTCCAAAACCCCTAAAATTCGAATTGTACTGGGAAAGGAAAATGCAGGAGAGTGGAAAGGTACTGTTTTCTATCAGTTTGCAAACTGTGCCACAATGCAAGTGTTGTGCAGCCATTACCTGAAGTTGGGCTGGCCGATGTTAGAGATGCCCGGCAAGCTTGCCAGCCCGCTTGCAGTCAGCAGAGACGTGGCCACAGTTCAGCTTCAGCCCGTGGGTGAAGTGAAGGAGAGACTCTCCAGTGTCAGGCGCAGTCAGGTCTATTGTGTTCCCACTGGAATCTGAAAAGTGGAGGGTCCCGAGGGCGGGACCGTAACAGGTTATAAAGAGAGTGGGAGGTATGGGGTGGCAACATTCAGGAACAAATGGGGGTCCAGGGAAGGGTGTTACAAAAATGATACACATGGAAGGAAAACTAAAGGGGAAGAACTTAGGGAGGGGCCCCGGCCCCCTAACCAATCACTCGACGACCTAGTGAGAGATTTCTAGAAAAAGAGGCAGAAGGGCCAAGTGACTGGCAGGAAGCCGGGGGTGGAGAATGGAGAGAATACATTAGTTGTCATGGTAACTAAGGAGAGGTCAGGCGATTGACACTTAACTGGAGAAAAACTTGGGCAGAAACATAGCCAAAACAACTGAGGGGGAGCAGAACAAACCACAACAATTACCTTTGCAGTGCACTATAGCATAGGCCTCTAGTCACCTACATCCAAGCAAATACCTTTTTCACTGTATCTCCAAAGGAGAATCTTGGCCTGTTGAGAAAACAGCTCCCATGATTTTTAAAAGGGTACAAGAAGGTCTGCAGAGTGTTTTGCAAGAAGTACAAGAAAGTTGTCCAAAACCCCTAAAATTCGAATTGTACTGGGAAAGGAAAATGCAGGAGAGTGGAAAGGTACTGTTTTCTCTCAGTTTGCAAGCTGCTTACAAAATGTCAGTGTTGTGCAGCCTTTAGCTTTGCAGCGTCCTGTAGCAAGTGTCTCTAGTCACCTACATTTAAGCATAGTCCTTTTTCACAATGTCTCGCAAGGAGAAACTCTGCCTGCTGAGAAAACATCTCCCATGGTGTTTTAGAAGGTACAAGAAGGTCTGCAGAGTGTTTTGCAAGAAGTAAAAGAAAGTTGTCCAAAACCCCTAAAATTCGAATTGTACTGGGAAAGGAAAATGCAGGAGAGTGCAGGGGTAGTGTTTTCTATCAGTTTGCAAACTGTGCCACAATGCAAGTGTTGTGTAGCCTTTACCTTTGCAGTGCACTGTAGCAAGTGCCTCTAGCCACCTACATCTAAGCAAATACCTTTTTCACTGTATCTCCAAAGGAGAATCTTTGCCTGTTGAGAAAACAGCTCCCATGGTTTTTAAAAGGGTACAAGAAGGTCTGCAGAGTGTTTTGCAAGAAGTAAAAGAAAGTTGTCCAAAACCCCTAAAATTCGAATTGTACTGGGAAAGGAAAATGCAGGAGAGTGGAAAGGTACTGTTTTCTATCAGTTTGCAAACTGTGCCACAATGCAAGTGTTGTGCAGCCATTACCTTTGCAGTGCACTGTAGCAAGTGCCTCTAGCCACCTACATCTAAGCAAATACCTTTTTCACAGTATCTCCTAAGGAGAAACTTTGCCTTTTGAGAAAACAGCCCCCATGGTTTTTAAAAGGGTACAAGAAGGTCTGCAGAGCGTTTTGCAAGAAGTACAAGAAAGTTGTCCAAAACCCCTAAAATTCGAACTGTTCTGGGAAAGGAAAACGCAGGAGAGTGGAAAGGTACTGTTTTCTCTCAGTTTGCAAGCTGCTTACAAAATGTCAGTGTTTTACAGCCTTTAGCTTTGCAGCGTCCTGTAGCAAGTGTCTCTAGTCACCTACATCTAAGCATATTCCTTTTTAACAATGTCTCGCAAGGAGAAACTCTGCCTGCTGAAAAAACATCTCCCATGGTGTTTTAGAAGGTACAAGAAGCTCTGCAGAGTGTTTTGCAAGAAGTAAAAGAAAGTTGTCCAAAATCCCTAAAATTCGAATTGTACTGGGAAAGGAAAATGCAGGAGAGTGGAAAGGTACGGTTTTCTCTCAGTTTGCAAGCTGCTTACAAAATGTCAGTGTTTTGCAGCCTTTAGCTTTGCAGCGTCCTGTAGCAAGTGTCTCTAGTCACCTACATCTAAGCATATTCCTTTTTCACAATGTCTCGCAAGGAGAAACTCTGCCTGCTGAGAAAATATCTCCCATGGTGTTTTAGAAGGTACAAGAAGGTCTGCAGAGTGTTTTGCAAGAAGTACAAGAAAGTTGTCCAAAACCCCTAAAATTCGAATCGTACTGGGAAAGGAAAATGCAGGAGAGTGGAAAGGTACTGTTTTCCCTCAGTTTGCAAGCTGCTTACAAAATGTCAGTGTTTTGCAGCCTTTAGCTTTGCAGCGTGCTGTAGCAAGTGCCTCTAGCCACCTACATCTAAGCCAATACCTTTTTCACTGTATCTCCAAAGGAGAATCTTTGCCTGTTGAGAAAACAGCTCCCATGGTTTTTAGAAGGGTACAAGAAGGCCTGCAGAGTGTTTTCCAAGAAGTACAAGAAAGTTGTCCAAAACCCCTAAAATTCGAATTGTTCTGGGAAAGAAAAAAGCAGGAGAGTGGAAAGGTACTGTTTTCTCTCAGTTTGCAAGCTGCTTACAAAATGTCAGTGTTTTGCAGCCTTTAGCTTTGCAGCGTCCTGTAGCAAGTGTCTCAAGTCACCTACATCTAAGCAAATTCCTTTTTCACAATGTCTCGCAAGGAGAAACTCTGCCTGCTGAGAAAATATCTCCCATGGTGTTTTAGAAGGTAGAAGAAGGTCTGCAGAGTGTTTTGCAAGAAGTAAAAGAAAGTTGTCCAAAACCCCTAAAATTCGAATTGTACTGGGAAAGGAAAATGCAGGAGAGTGGAAAGGTACTGTTTTCTCTCAGTTTGCAAGCTGCTTACAAAATGCCAGTGTTGTGCAGCCTTTAGCTTTGCAGCGTCCTGTAGCAAGTGTCTCTAGTCACCTACATCTAAGCATATTCCTTTTTAACAATGTTTCGCAAGCAGAGACTCTGCCTGCTGAGAAAACATCTCCCATGGTGTTTTAGAAGGTACAAGAAGGTCTGCAGAGTGTTTTGCAAGAAGTACAAGAAAGTTGTCCAAAACCCCTTCGATTTGAATTTCGCTGGGAAAGGAAAATGCAGGAGAGTGCAGGGGTACTGTTTTCTATCAGTTTGCAAACTGTGCCACAATGCAAGTGTTGTGCAGCCTTTACCTTTGCAGTGCACTGTAGTAAGTGCCTTTAATCACCTACATCTTAGCAAATACCTTTTTCACAGTATCTCCAAAGGAGAATCTTTGCCTGTTGAGAAAACAGCTCCCATGGTTTTTAAAAGGGTACAAGAAGGTCTGCAGAGTGTTTTGCAAGAAGTACAAGAAAGTTGTCCAAAACCCCTAAAATTCGAATTGTACTGGGAAAGGAAAATGCAGGAGAGTGGAAAGGTACTGTTTTCTCTCAGTTTGCAAGCTGCTTACAAAATGCCAGTGTTGTGCAGCCTTTAGCTTTGCAGCGTCCTGTAGCAAGTGTCTCAAGTCACCTACATCTAAGCATATTCCTTTTTAACAATGTCTCGCAAGGAGAAACTCTGCCTGCTGAGAAAACATCTCCCATGGTGTTTTAGAAGGTACAAGAAGGTCTGCAGAGTGTTTTGCAAGAAGTAAAAGAAAGTTGTCCAAAACCCCTAAAATTCGAATTGTACTGGGAAAGGAAAATGCAGGAGAGTGGAAAGGTACTGTTTTCCCTCAGTTTGCAAGCTGCTTACAAAATGTCAGTGTTTTGCAGCCTTTAGCTTTGCAGCGTCCTGTAGCAAGTGTCTCTAGTCACCTACATCTAAGCAAATTCCTTTTTCACAATGTCTCGCAAGGAGAAACTCTGCCTGCTGAGAAAACATCTCCCATGGTGTTTTAGAAGGTACAAGAAGGTCTGCAGAGTGTTTTGCAAGAAGTAAAAGAAAGTTGTCCAAAACCCCTAAAATTCGAATTGTACTGGGAAAGGAAAATGCAGGAGAGTGGAAAGGTACTGTTTTCTCTCAGTTTGCAAGCTGCTTACAAAATGTCAGTGTTTTGCAGCCTTTAGATTTGCAGCGTCCTGTAGCAAGTGTCTCTAGTCACCTACATCTAAGCATATTCCTTTTTCACAATGTCTCGCAAGGAGAAACTCTGCCTGCTGAGAAAACATCTCCCATGGTGTTTTAGAAGGTACAAGAAGGTCTGCAGAGTGTTTTGCAAGAAGTAAAAGAAAGTTGTCCAAAACCCCTAAAATTCGAATTGTACTGGGAAAGGAAAATGCAGGAGAGTGGAAAGGTACTGTTTTCTATCAGTTTGCAAACTGTGCCACAATGCAAGTGTTGTGCAGCCTTTAGCTTTGCAGCGTCCTGTAGCAAGTGCCTCTAGCCACCTACATCTAAGCAAATACCTTTTTCACTGTATCTCCAAAGGAGAATCTTTGCCTGTTGAGAAAACAGCTCCCATGGTTTTTAGAAGGGTACAAGAAGGCCTGCAGAGTGTTTTGCAAGAAGTACAAGAAAGTTGTCCAAAACCCCTAAAATTCGAATTGTTCTGGGAAAGAAAAAAGCAGGAGAGTGGAAAGGTACTGTTTTCTCTCAGTTTGCAAGCTGCTTACAAAATGTCAGTGTTTTGCAGCCTTTAGCTTTGCAGCGTCCTGTAGCAAGTGTCTCTAGTCACCTACATCTAAGCATATTCCTTTTTCACAATGTCTCACAAGGAGAAACTCTGCCTGCTGAGAAAACATCTCCCATGGTGTTTTAGAAGGTACAAGAAGGTCTGCAGAGTGTTTTGCAAGAAGTAAAAGAAAGTTGTCCAAAACCCCTAAAATTCGAATTGTACTGGGAAAGGAAAATGCAGGAGAGCGCAGGGGTACTGTTTTCTATCACTTTGCAAACTGTGCCACAATGCAAGTGTTGTGCAGCCTTAACCTTTGCAGTGCGCTGTAGCAAGTGCCTCTAGCCACCTACATCTAAGCAAATACATTTTCACTGTATCTCCAAAGGAGAATCTTTGCCTGTTGAGAAAACAGCTCCCATGGTTTTTAAAAGGGTACAAGAAGGTCTGCAGAGTGTTTTGCAAGAAGTAAAAGAAAGTTGTCCAAAACCCCTAAAATTCGAATTGTACTCGGAAAGGAAAATGCAGGAGAGTGGAAAGGTACTGTTTTCCCTCAGTTTGCAAGCTGCTTACAAAATGTCATTGTTTTGCAGTCTTTAGCTTTGCAGCGTCCTGTAGCAAGTGTCTCTAGTCACCTACATCTAAGCATATTCCTTTTTAACAATGTCTCGCAAGGAGAAACTCTGCCTGCTGAGAAAACATCTCCCATGGTGTTTTAGAAGGTACAAGAAGGTCTGCAGAGTGTTTTGCAAGAAGTACAAGAAAGTTGTCCAAAACCCCTAAAATTCGAATTGTACTGGGAAAGGAAAATGCAGGAGAGTGCAGGGGTAGTGTTTTCTATCAGTTTGCAAACTGTGCCACAATGCAAGTGTTGTGCAGCCTTTACCTTTGCAGTGCACTGTAGCAAGTGCCTCTAGCCACCTACATCTAAGCAAATACCTTTTTCACTGTATCTCCAAAGGAGAATCTTTGCCTGTTGAGAAAACAGCTCCCATGGTGTTTTAGAAGGTACAAGAAGGTCTGCAGAGTGTTTTGCAAGAAGTACAAGAAAGTTGTCCAAAACCCCTAAAATTCGAATTGTACTGGGAAAGGAAAATGCAGGAGAGTGGAAAGGTACTGTTTTCTCTCAGTTTGCAAGCTGCTTACAAAATGTCAGTGTTTTGCAGCCTTTAGCTTTGCAGCGTCCTGTAGCAAGTGTCTCTAGTCACCTACATCTAAGCAAATTCCTTTTTCACAATGTCTCGCAAGGAGAAACTCTGCCTGCTTAGAAAATATCTCCCATGGTGTTTTAGAAGGTACAAGAAGGTCTGCAGAGTGTTTTGCAAGAAGTAAAAGAAAGTTGTCCAAAACCCCTAAAATTCGAATTGTACTGGGAAAGGAAAATGCAGGAGAGTGGAAAGGTACTGTTTTCTCTCAGTTTGCAAGCTGCTTACAAAATGCCAGTGTTGTGCAGCCTTTAGCTTTGCAGCGTCCTGTAGCAAGTGTCTCTAGTCACCTACATCTAAGCATATTCCTTTTTAACAATGTTTCGCAAGCAGAGACTCTGCCTGCTGAGAAAACATCTCCCATGGTGTTTTAGAAGGTACAAGAAGGTCTGCAGAGTGTTTTGCAAGAAGTAAAAGAAAGTTGTCCAAAACCCCTTCGATTTGAATTGTACTGGGAAAGGAAAATGCAGGAGAGTGCAGGGGTACTGTTTTCTATCAGTTTGCAAACTGTGCCACAATGCAAGTGTTGTGCAGCCTTTAGCTTTGCAGTGCACTGTAGCAAGTGCCTCTAGCCACCTACATCTAAGCAAATACCTTTTTCACTGTATCTCCAAAGGAGAATCTTTGCCTGTTGAGAAAACAGCTCCCATGGTTTTTAAAAGGGTACAAGAAGGTCTGCAGAGTGTTTTGCAAGAAGTAAAAGAAAGTTGTCCAAAACCCCTAAAATTCGAATTGTACTGGGAAAGGAAAATGCAGGAGAGTGGAAAGGTACTGTTTTCTATCAGTTTGCAAACTGTGCCACAATGCAAGTGTTGTGCAGCCATTACCTGAAGTTGGGCTGGCCGATGTTAGAGATGCCCGGCAAGCTTGCCAGCCCGCTTGCAGTCAGCAGAGACGTGGCCACAGTTCAGCTTCAGCCCGTGGGTGAAGTGAAGGAGAGACTCTCCAGTGTCAGGCGCAGTCAGGTCTATTGTGTTCCCACTGGAATCTGAAAAGTGGAGGGTCCCGAGGGCGGGACCGTAACAGGTTATAAAGAGAGTGGGAGGTATGGGGTGGCAACATTCAGGAACAAATGGGGGTCCAGGGAAGGGTGTTACAAAAATGATACACATGGAAGGAAAACTAAAGGGGAAGAACTTAGGGAGGGGCCCCGGCCCCCTAACCAATCACTCGACGACCTAGTGAGAGATTTCTAGAAAAAGAGGCAGAAGGGCCAAGTGACTGGCAGGAAGCCGGGGGTGGAGAATGGAGAGAATACATTAGTTGTCATGGTAACTAAGGAGAGGTCAGGCGATTGACACTTAACTGGAGAAAAACTTGGGCAGAAACATAGCCAAAACAACTGAGGGGGAGCAGAACAAACCACAACAATTACCTTTGCAGTGCACTGTAGCATAGGCCTCTAGTCACCTACATCCAAGCAAATACCTTTTTCACTGTATCTCCAAAGGAGAATCTTGGCCTGTTGAGAAAACAGCTCCCATGATTTTTAAAAGGGTACAAGAAGGTCTGCAGAGTGTTTTGCAAGAAGTACAAGAAAGTTGTCCAAAACCCCTAAAATTCGAATTGTACTGGGAAAGGAAAATGCAGGAGAGTGGAAAGGTACTGTTTTCTCTCAGTTTGCAAGCTGCTTACAAAATGTCAGTGTTGTGCAGCCTTTAGCTTTGCAGCGTCCTGTAGCAAGTGTCTCTAGTCACCTACATTTAAGCATAGTCCTTTTTCACAATGTCTCGCAAGGAGAAACTCTGCCTGCTGAGAAAACATCTCCCATGGTGTTTTAGAAGGTACAAGAAGGTCTGCAGAGTGTTTTGCAAGAAGTAAAAGAAAGTTGTCCAAAACCCCTAAAATTCGAATTGTACTGGGAAAGGAAAATGCAGGAGAGTGCAGGGGTAGTGTTTTCTATCAGTTTGCAAACTGTGCCACAATGCAAGTGTTGTGCAGCCTTTACCTTTGCAGTGCACTGTAGCAAGTGCCTCTAGCCACCTACATCTAAGCAAATACCTTTTTCACTGTATCTCCAAAGGAGAATCTTTGCCTGTTGAGAAAACAGCTCCCATGGTTTTTAAAAGGGTACAAGAAGGTCTGCAGAGTGTTTTGCAAGAAGTAAAAGAAAGTTGTCCAAAACCCCTAAAATTCGAATTGTACTGGGAAAGGAAAATGCAGGAGAGTGGAAAGGTACTGTTTTCTATCAGTTTGCAAACTGTGCCACAATGCAAGTGTTGTGCAGCCATTACCTTTGCAGTGCACTGTAGCAAGTGCCTCTAGCCACCTACATCTAAGCAAATACCTTTTTCACAGTATCTCCTAAGGAGAAACTTTGCCTTTTGAGAAAACAGCCCCCATGGTTTTTAAAAGGGTACAAGAAGGTCTGCAGAGCGTTTTGCAAGAAGTACAAGAAAGTTGTCCAAAACCCCTAAAATTCGAACTGTTCTGGGAAAGGAAAACGCAGGAGAGTGGAAAGGTACTGTTTTCTCTCAGTTTGCAAGCTGCTTACAAAATGTCAGTGTTTTACAGCCTTTAGCTTTGCAGCGTCCTGTAGCAAGTGTCTCTAGTCACCTACATCTAAGCATATTCCTTTTTAACAATGTCTCGCAAGGAGAAACTCTGCCTGCTGAAAAAACATCTCCCATGGTGTTTTAGAAGGTACAAGAAGCTCTGCAGAGTGTTTTGCAAGAAGTAAAAGAAAGTTGTCCAAAATCCCTAAAATTCGAATTGTACTGGGAAAGGAAAATGCAGGAGAGTGGAAAGGTACGGTTTTCTCTCAGTTTGCAAGCTGCTTACAAAATGTCAGTGTTTTGCAGCCTTTAGCTTTGCAGCGTCCTGTAGCAAGTGTCTCTAGTCACCTACATCTAAGCATATTCCTTTTTCACAATGTCTCGCAAGGAGAAACTCTGCCTGCTGAGAAAATATCTCCCATGGTGTTTTAGAAGGTACAAGAAGGTCTGCAGAGTGTTTTGCAAGAAGTACAAGAAAGTTGTCCAAAACCCCTAAAATTCGAATTGTACTGGGAAAGGAAAATGCAGGAGAGTGGAAAGGTACTGTTTTCCCTCAGTTTGCAAGCTGCTTACAAAATGTCAGTGTTTTGCAGCCTTTAGCTTTGCAGCGTGCTGTAGCAAGTGCCTCTAGCCACCTACATCTAAGCCAATACCTTTTTCACTGTATCTCCAAAGGAGAATCTTTGCCTGTTGAGAAAACAGCTCCCATGGTTTTTAGAAGGGTACAAGAAGGCCTGCAGAGTGTTTTCCAAGAAGTACAAGAAAGTTGTCCAAAACCCCTAAAATTCGAATTGTTCTGGGAAAGAAAAAAGCAGGAGAGTGGAAAGGTACTGTTTTCTCTCAGTTTGCAAGCTGCTTACAAAATGTCAGTGTTTTGCAGCCTTTAGCTTTGCAGCGTCCTGTAGCAAGTGTCTCAAGTCACCTACATCTAAGCAAATTCCTTTTTCACAATGTCTCGCAAGGAGAAACTCTGCCTGCTGAGAAAATATCTCCCATGGTGTTTTAGAAGGTAGAAGAAGGTCTGCAGAGTGTTTTGCAAGAAGTAAAAGAAAGTTGTCCAAAACCCCTAAAATTCGAATTGTACTGGGAAAGGAAAATGCAGGAGAGTGGAAAGGTACTGTTTTCTCTCAGTTTGCAAGCTGCTTACAAAATGCCAGTGTTGTGCAGCCTTTAGCTTTGCAGCGTCCTGTAGCAAGTGTCTCTAGTCACCTACATCTAAGCATATTCCTTTTTAACAATGTTTCGCAAGCAGAGACTCTGCCTGCTGAGAAAACATCTCCCATGGTGTTTTAGAAGGTACAAGAAGGTCTGCAGAGTGTTTTGCAAGAAGTACAAGAAAGTTGTCCAAAACCCCTTCGATTTGAATTTCGCTGGGAAAGGAAAATGCAGGAGAGTGCAGGGGTACTGTTTTCTATCAGTTTGCAAACTGTGCCACAATGCAAGTGTTGTGCAGCCTTTACCTTTGCAGTGCACTGTAGTAAGTGCCTTTAATCACCTACATCTTAGCAAATACCTTTTTCACAGTATCTCCAAAGGAGAATCTTTGCCTGTTGAGAAAACAGCTCCCATGGTTTTTAAAAGGGTACAAGAAGGTCTGCAGAGTGTTTTGCAAGAAGTAAAAGAAAGTTGTCCAAAACCCCTAAAATTCGAATTGTACTGGGAAAGGAAAATGCAGGAGAGTGGAAAGGTACTGTTTTCTCTCAGTTTGCAAGCTGCTTACAAAATGTCAGTGTTTTGCAGCCTTTAGATTTGCAGCGTCCTGTAGCAAGTGTCTCTAGTCACCTACATCTAAGCATATTCCTTTTTCACAATGTCTCGCAAGGAGAAACTCTGCCTGCTGAGAAAACATCTCCCATGGTGTTTTAGAAGGTACAAGAAGGTCTGCAGAGTGTTTTGCAAGAAGTAAAAGAAAGTTATCCAAAACCCCTAAAATTCGAATTGTACTGGGAAAGGAAAATGCAGGAGAGTGGAAAGGTACTGTTTTCTATCAGTTTGCAAACTGTGCCACAATGCAAGTGTTGTGCAGCCTTTAGCTTTGCAGCGTCCTGTAGCAAGTGCCTCTAGCCACCTACATCTAAGCAAATACCTTTTTCACTGTATCTCCAAAGGAGAATCTTTGCCTGTTGAGAAAACAGCTCCCATGGTTTTTAGAAGGGTACAAGAAGGCCTGCAGAGTGTTTTGCAAGAAGTACAAGAAAGTTGTCCAAAACCCCTAAAATTCGAATTGTTCTGGGAAAGAAAAAAGCAGGAGAGTGGAAAGGTACTGTTTTCTCTCAGTTTGCAAGCTGCTTACAAAATGTCAGTGTTTTGCAGCCTTTAGCTTTGCAGCGTCCTGTAGCAAGTGTCTCTAGTCACCTACATCTAAGCATATTCCTTTTTCACAATGTCTCACAAGGAGAAACTCTGCCTGCTGAGAAAACATCTCCCATGGTGTTTTAGAAGGTACAAGAAGGTCTGCAGAGTGTTTTGCAAGAAGTAAAAGAAAGTTGTCCAAAACCCCTAAAATTCGAATTGTACTGGGAAAGGAAAATGCAGGAGAGCGCAGGGGTACTGTTTTCTATCACTTTGCAAACTGTGCCACAATGCAAGTGTTGTGCAGCCTTAACCTTTGCAGTGCGCTGTAGCAAGTGCCTCTAGCCACCTACATCTAAGCAAATACATTTTCACTGTATCTCCAAAGGAGAATCTTTGCCTGTTGAGAAAACAGCTCCCATGGTTTTTAAAAGGGTACAAGAAGGTCTGCAGAGTGTTTTGCAAGAAGTAAAAGAAAGTTGTCCAAAACCCCTAAAATTCGAATTGTACTCGGAAAGGAAAATGCAGGAGAGTGGAAAGGTACTGTTTTCCCTCAGTTTGCAAGCTGCTTACAAAATGTCATTGTTTTGCAGTCTTTAGCTTTGCAGCGTCCTGTAGCAAGTGTCTCTAGTCACCTACATCTAAGCATATTCCTTTTTAACAATGTCTCGCAAGGAGAAACTCTGCCTGCTGAGAAAACATCTCCCATGGTGTTTTAGAAGGTACAAGAAGGTCTGCAGAGTGTTTTGCAAGAAGTACAAGAAAGTTGTCCAAAACCCCTAAAATTCGAATTGTACTGGGAAAGGAAAATGCAGGAGAGTGCAGGGGTAGTGTTTTCTATCAGTTTGCAAACTGTGCCACAATGCAAGTGTTGTGCAGCCTTTACCTTTGCAGTGCACTGTAGCAAGTGCCTCTAGCCACCTACATCTAAGCAAATACCTTTTTCACTGTATCTCCAAAGGAGAATCTTTGCCTGTTGAGAAAACAGCTCCCATGGTGTTTTAGAAGGTACAAGAAGGTCTGCAGAGTGTTTTGCAAGAAGTACAAGAAAGTTGTCCAAAACCCCTAAAATTCGAATTGTACTGGGAAAGGAAAATGCAGGAGAGTGGAAAGGTACTGTTTTCTCTCAGTTTGCAAGCTGCTTACAAAATGTCAGTGTTTTGCAGCCTTTAGCTTTGCAGCGTCCTGTAGCAAGTGTCTCTAGTCACCTACATCTAAGCAAATTCCTTTTTCACAATGTCTCGCAAGGAGAAACTCTGCCTGCTTAGAAAATATCTCCCATGGTGTTTTAGAAGGTACAAGAAGGTCTGCAGAGTGTTTTGCAAGAAGTAAAAGAAAGTTGTCCAAAACCCCTAAAATTCGAATTGTACTGGGAAAGGAAAATGCAGGAGAGTGGAAAGGTACTGTTTTCTCTCAGTTTGCAAGCTGCTTACAAAATGCCAGTGTTGTGCAGCCTTTAGCTTTGCAGCGTCCTGTAGCAAGTGTCTCTAGTCACCTACATCTAAGCATATTCCTTTTTAACAATGTTTCGCAAGCAGAGACTCTGCCTGCTGAGAAAACATCTCCCATGGTGTTTTAGAAGGTACAAGAAGGTCTGCAGAGTGTTTTGCAAGAAGTAAAAGAAAGTTGTCCAAAACCCCTTCGATTTGAATTGTACTGGGAAAGGAAAATGCAGGAGAGTGCAGGGGTACTGTTTTCTATCAGTTTGCAAACTGTGCCACAATGCAAGTGTTGTGCAGCCTTTAGCTTTGCAGTGCACTGTAGCAAGTGCCTCTAGCCACCTACATCTAAGCAAATACCTTTTTCACTGTATCTCCAAAGGAGAATCTTTGCCTGTTGAGAAAACAGCTCCCATGGTTTTTAAAAGGGTACAAGAAGGTCTGCAGAGTGTTTTGCAAGAAGTAAAAGAAAGTTGTCCAAAACCCCTAAAATTCGAATTGTACTGGGAAAGGAAAATGCAGGAGAGTGGAAAGGTACTGTTTTCTATCAGTTTGCAAACTGTGCCACAATGCAAGTGTTGTGCAGCCATTACCTGAAGTTGGGCTGGCCGATGTTAGAGATGCCCGGCAAGCTTGCCAGCCCGCTTGCAGTCAGCAGAGACGTGGCCACAGTTCAGCTTCAGCCCGTGGGTGAAGTGAAGGAGAGACTCTCCAGTGTCAGGCGCAGTCAGGTCTATTGTGTTCCCACTGGAATCTGAAAAGTGGAGGGTCCCGAGGGCGGGACCGTAACAGGTTATAAAGAGAGTGGGAGGTATGGGGTGGCAACATTCAGGAACAAATGGGGGTCCAGGGAAGGGTGTTACAAAAATGATACACATGGAAGGAAAACTAAAGGGGAAGAACTTAGGGAGGGGCCCCGGCCCCCTAACCAATCACTCGACGACCTAGTGAGAGATTTCTAGAAAAAGAGGCAGAAGGGCCAAGTGACTGGCAGGAAGCCGGGGGTGGAGAATGGAGAGAATACATTAGTTGTCATGGTAACTAAGGAGAGGTCAGGCGATTGACACTTAACTGGAGAAAAACTTGGGCAGAAACATAGCCAAAACAACTGAGGGGGAGCAGAACAAACCACAACAATTACCTTTGCAGTGCACTATAGCATAGGCCTCTAGTCACCTACATCCAAGCAAATACCTTTTTCACTGTATCTCCAAAGGAGAATCTTGGCCTGCTGAGAAAACAGCTCCCATGATTTTTAAAAGGGTACAAGAAGGTCTGCAGAGTGTTTTGCAAGAAGTACAAGAAAGTTGTCCAAAACCCCTAAAATTCGAATTGTACTGGGAAAGGAAAATGCAGGAGAGTGGAAAGGTACTGTTTTCTCTCAGTTTGAAAGCTGCTTACAAAATGTCAGTGTTGTGCAGCCTTTAGCTTTGCAGCGTCCTGTAGCAAGTGTCTCTAGTCACCTACATTTAAGCATAGTCCTTTTTCACAATGTCTCGCAAGGAGAAACTCTGCCTGCTGAGAAAACATCTCCCATGGTGTTTTAGAAGGTACAAGAAGGTCTGCAGAGTGTTTTGCAAGAAGTAAAAGAAAGTTGTCCAAAACCCCTAAAATTCGAATTGTACTGGGAAAGGAAAATGCAGGAGAGTGCAGGGGTAGTGTTTTCTATCAGTTTGCAAACTGTGCCACAATGCAAGTGTTGTGCAGCCTTTACCTTTGCAGTGCACTGTAGCAAGTGCCTCTAGCCACCTACATCTAAGCAAATACCTTTTTCACTGTATCTCCAAAGGAGAATCTTTGCCTGTTGAGAAAACAGCTCCCATGGTTTTTAAAAGGGTACAAGAAGGTCTGCAGAGTGTTTTGCAAGAAGTAAAAGAAAGTTGTCCAAAACCCCTAAAATTCGAATTGTACTGGGAAAGGAAAATGCAGGAGAGTGGAAAGGTACTGTTTTCTATCAGTTTGCAAACTGTGCCACAATGCAAGTGTTGTGCAGCCATTACCTTTGCAGTGCACTGTAGCAAGTGCCTCTAGCCACCTACATCTAAGCAAATACCTTTTTCACAGTATCTCCTAAGGAAAAACTTTGCCTTTTGAGAAAACAGCCCCCATGGTTTTTAAAAGGGTACAAGGAGGTCTGCAGAGCGTTTTGCAAGAAGTACAAGAAAGTTGTCCAAAACCCCTAAAATTCGAACTGTTCTGGGAAAGGAAAACGCAGGAGAGTGGAAAGGTACTGTTTTCTCTCAGTTTGCAAGCTGCTTACAAAATGTCAGTGTTTTACAGCCTTTAGCTTTGCAGCGTCCTGTAGCAAGTGTCTCTAGTCACCTACATCTAAGCATATTCCTTTTTAACAATGTCTCGCAAGGAGAAACTCTGCCTGCTGAAAAAACATCTCCCATGGTGTTTTAGAAGGTACAAGAAGCTCTGCAGAGTGTTTTGCAAGAAGTAAAAGAAAGTTGTCCAAAATCCCTAAAATTCGAATTGTACTGGGAAAGGAAAATGCAGGAGAGTGGAAAGGTACGGTTTTCTCTCAGTTTGCAAGCTGCTTACAAAATGTCAGTGTTTTGCAGCCTTTAGCTTTGCAGCGTCCTGTAGCAAGTGTCTCTAGTCACCTACATCTAAGCATATTCCTTTTTCACAATGTCTCGCAAGGAGAAACTCTGCCTGCTGAGAAAATATCTCCCATGGTGTTTTAGAAGGTACAAGAAGGTCTGCAGAGTGTTTTGCAAGAAGTACAAGAAAGTTGTCCAAAACCCCTAAAATTCGAATTGTACTGGGAAAGGAAAATGCAGGAGAGTGGAAAGGTACTGTTTTCTATCAGTTTGCAAACTGTGCCACAATGCAAGTGTTGTGCAGCCTTTACCTTTGCAGTGCACTGTAGCAAGTGCCTCTAGCCACCTACATCTAAGCAAATACCTTTTTCACTGTATCTCCAAAGGAGAATCTTTGCCTGTTGAGAAAACAGCTCCCATGGTTTTTAAAAGGGTACAAGAAGGTCTGCAGAGTGTTTTGCAAGAAGTACAAGAAAGTTGTCCAAAACCCCTAAAATTCGAATTGTACTGGGAAAGGAAAATGCAGGAGAGTGGAAAGGTACTGTTTTCTCTCAGTTTGCAAGCTGCTTACAAAATGTCAGTGTTTTGCAGCCTTTAGCTTTGCAGCGTCCTGTAGCAAGTGTCTCTAGTCACCTACATCTAAGCAAATTCCTTTTTCACAATGTCTCGCAAGGAGAAACTCTGCCTGCTGAGAAAATATCTCCCATGGTGTTTTAGAAGGTAGAAGAAGGTCTGCAGAGTGTTTTGCAAGAAGTAAAAGAAAGTTGTCCAAAATCCCTAAAATTCGAATTGTACTGGGAAAGGAAAATGCAGGAGAGTGGAAAGGTACGGTTTTCTCTCAGTTTGCAAGCTGCTTACAAAATGTCAGTGTTTTGCAGCCTTTAGCTTTGCAGCGTCCTGTAGCAAGTGTCTCTAGTCACCTACATCTAAGCATATTCCTTTTTCACAATGTCTCGCAAGGAGAAACTCTGCCTGCTGAGAAAATATCTCCCATGGTGTTTTAGAAGGTACAAGAAGGTCTGCAGAGTGTTTTGCAAGAAGTACAAGAAAGTTGTCCAAAACCCCTAAAATTCGAATTGTACTGGGAAAGGAAAATGCAGGAGAGTGGAAAGGTACTGTTTTCTGTCAGTTTGCAAACTGTGCCACAATGCAAGTGTTGTGCAGCCTTTACCTTTGCAGTGCACTGTAGCAAGTGCCTCTAGCCACCTACATCTAAGCAAATACCTTTTTCACTGTATCTCCAAAGGAGAATCTTTGCCTGTTGAGAAAACAGCTCCCATGGTTTTTAAAAGGGTACAAGAAGGTCTGCAGAGTGTTTTGCAAGAAGTACAAGAAAGTTGTCCAAAACCCCTAAAATTCGAATTGTACTGGGAAAGGAAAATGCAGGAGAGTGGAAAGGTACTGTTTTCTCTCAGTTTGCAAGCTGCTTACAAAATGTCAGTGTTTTGCAGCCTTTAGCTTTGCAGCGTCCTGTAGCAAGTGTCTCTAGTCACCTACATCTAAGCAAATTCCTTTTTCACAATGTCTCGCAAGGAGAAACTCTGCCTGCTGAGAAAATATCTCCCATGGTGTTTTAGAAGGTAGAAGAAGGTCTGCAGAGTGTTTTGCAAGAAGTAAAAGAAAGTTGTCCAAAACCCCTAAAATTCGAATTGTACTGGGAAAGGAAAATGCAGGAGAGTGGAAAGGTACTGTTTTCTCTCAGTTTGCAAGCTGCTTACAAAATGCCAGTGTTGTGCAGCCTTTAGCTTTGCAGCGTCCTGTAGCAAGTGTCTCTAGTCACCTACATCTAAGCATATTCCTTTTTAACAATGTTTCGCAAGCAGAGACTCTGCCTGCTGAGAAAACATCTCCCATGGTGTTTTAGAAGGTACAAGAAGGTCTGCAGAGTGTTTTGCAAGAAGTACAAGAAAGTTGTCCAAAACCCCTTCGATTTGAATTTCGCTGGGAAAGGAAAATGCAGGAGAGTGCAGGGGTACTGTTTTCTATCAGTTTGCAAACTGTGCCACAATGCAAGTGTTGTGCAGCCTTTACCTTTGCAGTGCACTGTAGTAAGTGCCTTTAATCACCTACATCTTAGCAAATACCTTTTTCACAGTATCTCCAAAGGAGAATCTTTGCCTGTTGAGAAAACAGCTCCCATGGTTTTTAAAAGGGTACAAGAAGGTCTGCAGAGTGTTTTGCAAGAAGTAAAAGAAAGTTGTCCAAAACCCCTAAAATTCGAATTGTACTGGGAAAGGAAAATGCAGGAGAGTGGAAAGGTACTGTTTTCTCTCAGTTTGCAAGCTGCTTACAAAATGTCAGTGTTTTGCAGCCTTTAGCTTTGCAGCGTCCTGTAGCAAGTGTCTCAAGTCACCTACATCTAAGCATATTCCTTTTTCACAATGTCTCGCAAGGAGAAACTCTGCCTGCTGAGAAAACATCTCCCATGGTGTTTTAGAAGGTACAAGAAGGTCTGCAGAGTGTTTTACAAGAAGTAAAAGAAAGTTGTCCAAAACCCCTAAAATTCGAATTGTCCTAGGAAAGGAAAATGCAGGAGAGTGGAAAGGTACTGTTTTCTATCAGTTTGCAAACTGTGCCACAATGCCAGTGTTGTGCAGCCTTTACCTTTGCAGCGTCCTCTAGCAAGTGTCTCTAGTCACCTACATCTAAGCATATTCCTTTTTAATAATGTTTCGCAAGCAGAGACTCTGCCTGCTGAGAAAACATCTCCATGGTGTTTTAGAAGGTAAAAGAAGGTCTGCAGAGTGTTTTGCAAGAAGTAAAAGAAAGTTGTCGAAAACCCCTTCGATTTGAATTTCGCTGGGTAAGGAAAATGCTGGAGAGTGCAGGGGTACTGTTTTCTATCAGTTTGCAAACTGTGCCACAATGCAAGTGTTGTGCAGCCTTTACCTTTGCAGTGCACTGTAGCAAGTGCCTCTAGCCACCTACATCTAAGCAAATACCTTTTTCACTGTATCTCCAAAGGAGAATCTTTGCCTGTTGAGAAAACATCTCCCATGGTGTTTTAGTAGGTACAAGAAGGTCTGCAGAGTGTTTTGCAAGAAGTACAAGAAAGTTGTCCAAAACCCCTAAAATTCGAATTGTACTGGGAAAGGAAAATGCAGGAGAGTGGAAAGGTACTGTTTTCTCTCAGGTTGCAAGCTGCTTACAAAATGCCAGTGTTGTGCAGCCTTTAGCTTTGCAGCGTCCTGTAGCAAGTGTCTCTAGTCACCTACATCTAAGCATATTCCTTTTTCACAATATCTCGCAAGGAGAAACTCTGCCTGCTGAGAAAACATCTCCCATGGTGTTTTAGAAGGTACAAGAAGGTCTGCAGAGTGTTTTGCAAGAAGTAAAAGAAAGTTGTCCAAAACCCCTTCGATTTGAATTTCGCTGGGAAAGGAAAATGCAGGAGAGTGCAGGGGTACTGTTTTCTATCAGTTTGCAAACTGTGCCACAATGCAAGTGTTGTGCAGCCTTTACCTTTGCAGTGCACTGTAGTAAGTGCCTTTAATCACCTACATCTTAGCAAATACCTTTTTCACAGTATCTCCAAAGGAGAATCTTTGCCTGTTGAGAAAACAGCTCCCATGGTTTTTAAAAGGATACAAGAAGGTCTGCAGAGTGTTTTGCAAGAAGTACAAGAAAGTTGTCCAAAACCCCTAAAATTCGAATTGTACTGGGAAAGGAAAATGCAGGAGAGTGGAAAGGTACTGTTTTCTCTCAGTTTGCAAGCTGCTTACAAAATGTCAGTATTTTGCAGCCTTTAGCTTTGCAGCGTCCTGTAGCAAGTGTCTCTAGTCACCTACATCTAAGCATATTCCTTTTTCACAATGTCTCGCAAGGAGAAACTCTGCCTGCTGAGAAAACATCTCCCATGTTGTTTTAGAAGGTACAAGAAGGTCTGCAGAGTGTCTTGCAAGAAGTAAAAGAAAGTTGTCCAAAACCCCTAAAATTCGAATTGTACTGGGAAAGGAAAATGCAGGAGAGTGGAAAGGTACTGTTTTCTATCAGTTTGCAAACTGTGCCACAATGCAAGTGTTGTGCAGCCATTACCTTTGCAGTGCACTGTAGCAAGTGCCTCTAGCCACCTACATCTAAGCAAATACCTTTTTCACAGTATCTCCTAAGGAAAAACTTTGCCTTTTGAGAAAACAGCCCCCATGGTTTTTAAAAGGGTACAAGGAGGTCTGCAGAGCGTTTTGCAAGAAGTACAAGAAAGTTGTCCAAAACCCCTAAAATTCGAACTGTTCTGGGAAAGGAAAACGCAGGAGAGTGGAAAGGTACTGTTTTCTCTCAGTTTGCAAGCTGCTTACAAAATGTCAGTGTTTTACAGCCTTTAGCTTTGCAGCGTCCTGTAGCAAGTGTCTCTAGTCACCTACATCTAAGCATATTCCTTTTTAACAATGTCTCGCAAGGAGAAACTCTGCCTGCTGAAAAAACATCTCCCATGGTGTTTTAGAAGGTACAAGAAGCTCTGCAGAGTGTTTTGCAAGAAGTAAAAGAAAGTTGTCCAAAATCCCTAAAATTCGAATTGTACTGGGAAAGGAAAATGCAGGAGAGTGGAAAGGTACGGTTTTCTCTCAGTTTGCAAGCTGCTTACAAAATGTCAGTGTTTTGCAGCCTTTAGCTTTGCAGCGTCCTGTAGCAAGTGTCTCTAGTCACCTACATCTAAGCATATTCCTTTTTCACAATGTCTCGCAAGGAGAAACTCTGCCTGCTGAGAAAATATCTCCCATGGTGTTTTAGAAGGTACAAGAAGGTCTGCAGAGTGTTTTGCAAGAAGTACAAGAAAGTTGTCCAAAACCCCTAAAATTCGAATTGTACTGGGAAAGGAAAATGCAGGAGAGTGGAAAGGTACTGTTTTCTATCAGTTTGCAAACTGTGCCACAATGCAAGTGTTGTGCAGCCTTTACCTTTGCAGTGCACTGTAGCAAGTGCCTCTAGCCACCTACATCTAAGCAAATACCTTTTTCACTGTATCTCCAAAGGAGAATCTTTGCCTGTTGAGAAAACAGCTCCCATGGTTTTTAAAAGGGTACAAGAAGGTCTGCAGAGTGTTTTGCAAGAAGTACAAGAAAGTTGTCCAAAACCCCTAAAATTCGAATTGTACTGGGAAAGGAAAATGCAGGAGAGTGGAAAGGTACTGTTTTCTCTCAGTTTGCAAGCTGCTTACAAAATGTCAGTGTTTTGCAGCCTTTAGCTTTGCAGCGTCCTGTAGCAAGTGTCTCTAGTCACCTACATCTAAGCAAATTCCTTTTTCACAATGTCTCGCAAGGAGAAACTCTGCCTGCTGAGAAAATATCTCCCATGGTGTTTTAGAAGGTAGAAGAAGGTCTGCAGAGTGTTTTGCAAGAAGTAAAAGAAAGTTGTCCAAAACCCCTAAAATTCGAATTGTACTGGGAAAGGAAAATGCAGGAGAGTGGAAAGGTACTGTTTTCTCTCAGTTTGCAAGCTGCTTACAAAATGCCAGTGTTGTGCAGCCTTTAGCTTTGCAGCGTCCTGTAGCAAGTGTCTCTAGTCACCTACATCTAAGCATATTCCTTTTTAACAATGTTTCGCAAGCAGAGACTCTGCCTGCTGAGAAAACATCTCCCATGGTGTTTTAGAAGGTACAAGAAGGTCTGCAGAGTGTTTTGCAAGAAGTACAAGAAAGTTGTCCAAAACCCCTTCGATTTGAATTTCGCTGGGAAAGGAAAATGCAGGAGAGTGCAGGGGTACTGTTTTCTATCAGTTTGCAAACTGTGCCACAATGCAAGTGTTGTGCAGCCTTTACCTTTGCAGTGCACTGTAGTAAGTGCCTTTAATCACCTACATCTTAGCAAATACCTTTTTCACAGTATCTCCAAAGGAGAATCTTTGCCTGTTGAGAAAACAGCTCCCATGGTTTTTAAAAGGGTACAAGAAGGTCTGCAGAGTGTTTTGCAAGAAGTAAAAGAAAGTTGTCCAAAACCCCTAAAATTCGAATTGTACTGGGAAAGGAAAATGCAGGAGAGTGGAAAGGTACTGTTTTCTCTCAGTTTGCAAGCTGCTTACAAAATGTCAGTGTTTTGCAGCCTTTAGCTTTGCAGCGTCCTGTAGCAAGTGTCTCAAGTCACCTACATCTAAGCATATTCCTTTTTCACAATGTCTCGCAAGGAGAAACTCTGCCTGCTGAGAAAACATCTCCCATGGTGTTTTAGAAGGTACAAGAAGGTCTGCAGAGTGTTTTACAAGAAGTAAAAGAAAGTTGTCCAAAACCCCTAAAATTCGAATTGTCCTAGGAAAGGAAAATGCAGGAGAGTGGAAAGGTACTGTTTTCTATCAGTTTGCAAACTGTGCCACAATGCCAGTGTTGTGCAGCCTTTACCTTTGCAGCGTCCTCTAGCAAGTGTCTCTAGTCACCTACATCTAAGCATATTCCTTTTTAATAATGTTTCGCAAGCAGAGACTCTGCCTGCTGAGAAAACATCTCCATGGTGTTTTAGAAGGTAAAAGAAGGTCTGCAGAGTGTTTTGCAAGAAGTAAAAGAAAGTTGTCGAAAACCCCTTCGATTTGAATTTCGCTGGGTAAGGAAAATGCTGGAGAGTGCAGGGGTACTGTTTTCTATCAGTTTGCAAACTGTGCCACAATGCAAGTGTTGTGCAGCCTTTACCTTTGCAGTGCACTGTAGCAAGTGCCTCTAGCCACCTACATCTAAGCAAATACCTTTTTCACTGTATCTCCAAAGGAGAATCTTTGCCTGTTGAGAAAACATCTCCCATGGTGTTTTAGAAGGTACAAGAAGGTCTGCAGAGTGTTTTGCAAGAAGTACAAGAAAGTTGTCCAAAACCCCTAAAATTCGAATTGTACTGGGAAAGGAAAATGCAGGAGAGTGGAAAGGTACTGTTTTCTCTCAGGTTGCAAGCTGCTTACAAAATGCCAGTGTTGTGCAGCCTTTAGCTTTGCAGCGTCCTGTAGCAAGTGTCTCTAGTCACCTACATCTAAGCATATTCCTTTTTCACAATATCTCGCAAGGAGAAACTCTGCCTGCTGAGAAAACATCTCCCATGGTGTTTTAGAAGGTACAAGAAGGTCTGCAGAGTGTTTTGCAAGAAGTAAAAGAAAGTTGTCCAAAACCCCTTCGATTTGAATTTCGCTGGGAAAGGAAAATGCAGGAGAGTGCAGGGGTACTGTTTTCTATCAGTTTGCAAACTGTGCCACAATGCAAGTGTTGTGCAGCCTTTACCTTTGCAGTGCACTGTAGTAAGTGCCTTTAATCACCTACATCTTAGCAAATACCTTTTTCACAGTATCTCCAAAGGAGAATCTTTGCCTGTTGAGAAAACAGCTCCCATGGTTTTTAAAAGGATACAAGAAGGTCTGCAGAGTGTTTTGCAAGAAGTACAAGAAAGTTGTCCAAAACCCCTAAAATTCGAATTGTACTGGGAAAGGAAAATGCAGGAGAGTGGAAAGGTACTGTTTTCTCTCAGTTTGCAAGCTGCTTACAAAATGTCAGTATTTTGCAGCCTTTAGCTTTGCAGCGTCCTGTAGCAAGTGTCTCTAGTCACCTACATCTAAGCATATTCCTTTTTCACAATGTCTCGCAAGGAGAAACTCTGCCTGCTGAGAAAACATCTCCCATGTTGTTTTAGAAGGTACAAGAAGGTCTGCAGAGTGTCTTGCAAGAAGTAAAAGAAAGTTGTCCAAAACCCCTAAAATTCGAATTGTACTGGGAAAGGAAAATGCAGGAGAGTGGAAAGGTACTGTTTTCTATCAGTTTGCAAACTGTGCCACAATGCAAGTGTTGTGCAGCCTTTACCTTTGCAGTGCACTGTAGGAAGTGCCTCTAGCCACCTACATCTAAGCAAATACCTTTTTCACTGTATCTCCAAAGGAGAATCTTTGCCTGTTGAGAAAACAGCTCCCATGGTTTTTAAAAGGGTACAAGAAGGTCTGCAGAGTGTTTTGCAAGAAGTACAAGAAAGTTGTCCAAAACCCCTAAAATTCGAATTGTCCTGGGAAAGGAAAATGCAGGAGAGTGGAAAGGTACTGTTTTCTATCAGTTTGCAAACTGTGCCACAATGCCAGTGTTGTGCAGCCTTTACCTTTGCAGCGTCCTGTAGCAAGTGTCTCTAGTCACCTACATCTAAACATATACCTTTTTAATAATGTTTCGCAAGCAGAGACTCTGCCTGCTGAGAAAACATCTCCCATGGTGTTTTAGAAGGTACAAGAAGGTCTGCAGAGTGTTTTGCAAGAAGTAAAAGAAAGTTGTCGAAAACCCCTTCGATTTGAATTTCGCTGGGTAAGGAAAATGCTGGAGAGTGCAGGGGTACTGTTTTCTATCAGTTTGCAAACTGTGCCACAATGCAAGTGTTGTGCAGCCTTTACCTTTGCAGTGCACTGTAGTAAGTGCCTTTAATCACCTACATCTTAGAAAATACCTTTTTCACTGTATCTCCAAAGGAGAATCTTTGCCTGTTGAGAAAACATCTCCCATGGTGTTTTAGAAGGTACAAGAAGGTCTGCAGAGTGTTTTGCAAGAAGTACAAGAAAGTTGTCCAAAACCCCTAAAATTCGAATTGTACTGGGAAAGGAAAATGCAGGAGAGTGGAAAGGTACTGTTTTCTCTCAGTTTGCAAGCTGCTTACAAAATGTCAGTGTTTTGCAGCCTTTAGCTTTGCAGCGTCCTGTAACAAGTGTCTCTAGTCTCCTACATCTAAGCATATTCCTTTTTAACAATGTCTCGCAAGGAGAAACACTGCCTGCTGAGAAAACATCTCCATGGTGTTTTAGAAGGTACAAGAAGGTCTGCAGAGTGTTTGCAAGAAGTACAAGAAAGTTGTCCAAAACCCCTAAAATTCGAATTGTCCTGGGAAAGGAAAATGCAGGAGAGTGGAAAGGTACTGTTTTCTCTCAGTTTGCAAGCTGCTTACAAAATGTCAGTGTTTTGCAGCCTTTAGCTTTGCAGCGTCCTGTAGCATGTGTCTCTAGTCACCTACATCTAAGCAAATTCCTTTTTCACAATGTCTCGCAAGGAGAAACTCTGCCTGCTGAGAAAATATCTCCCATGGTGTTTTAGAAGGTACAAGAAGGTCTGCAGAGTGTTTTGCAAGAAGTAAAAGAAAGTTGTCCAAAACCCCTAAAATTCGAATTGTTCTGGGAAAGGAAAATGCAGGAGAGTGGAAAGGTACTGTTTTCTATCAGTTTGCAAACTGTGCCACAATGCAAGTGTTGTGCAGCCTTTAGCTTTGCAGTGCACTGTAGCAAGTGCCTATAGCCACCTACATCTTTGCAAATACCTTTTTCACTGTATCTCCAAAGGAGAATCTTTGCCTGTTCAGAAAACAGCTCCCATGGTTTTTAAAAGGGTACAAGAAGGTCTGCAGAGTGTTTTGCAAGAAGTAAAAGAAAGTTGTCCAAAACCCCTAAAATTCGAATTGTACTGGGAAAGGAAAATGCAGGAGAGTGGAAAGGTACTGTTTTCTCTCAGTTTGCAAGCTGCTTACAAAATGTCAGTGTTTTGCAGCCTTTAGCTTTGCAGCGTCCTGTAGCAAGTGTCTCTAGTCACCTACATCTAAGCATATTCCTTTTTCGCAATATCTCGCAACGAGAAACTCTGCCTGCTGAGAAAACATCTCCCATGGTGTTTTAGAACGTAGAAGAAGGTCTGCAGAGTGTTTTGCAAGAAGTACAAGAAAGTTGTCCAAAACCCCTTCGATTTCAATTTCGCTGGGAAAGGAAAATGCAGGAGAGTGCAGGGGTACTCTTTTCTATCAGTTTGCAAACTGTGCCACAATGCAAGTGTTGTGCAGCCTTTACCTTTGCAGTGCACTGCAGCAAGTGCCTCTAGCCACCTACATCTAAGCAAATACCTTTTTCACTGAATCTCCAAAGGAGAATCTTTGCCTGTTTAGAAAACAGCTCCCATGGTTTTTAAAAGGGTACGGGAAGGTCTGCAGAGTGTTTTTCAAGAAGTACAAGAAAGTTGTCCAAAACCCCTAAAATTCGAATTGTACTGGGAAAGGAAAATGCAGGAGAGTGGAAAGGTACTGTTTTCTATCAGTTTGCAAACTGTGCCACAATGCCAGTGTTGTGCAGCCTTTAGCTTTGCACCGTCCTGTAGCAAGTGTCTCTAGTCACCTACATCTAAGCATATTCCTTTTTAACAATGTTTCACAAGCACAGACTCTGCCTGCTGAGAAAACATCTCCCATGGTGTTTTAGAAGGTACAAGAAGGTCTGCAGAGTTTTTTGCAAGAAGTACAAGACAGTTGTCCAAAACCCCTTCGATTCGAATTGTACTGGGAAAGGAAAATGCAGGAGAGTGGAAAGGTACTGGTTTCTCTCAGTTTGCAAGCTGCTTACAAAATGTCAGTGTTGTGCAGCCTTTAGCTTTGCAGCGTCCTGTAGCAAGTGTCTCTACTCACCTACATCTAAGCATATTCCTTTTTCACAATATCTTGCAAGGAGAAACTCTGCCTGCTGAGAAAACATCTCCCATGGTGTTTTAGAAGGTACAAGAAGGCCTGCAGAGTGTTTTGCAAGAAGTAAAAGAAAGTTGTCCAAAACCCCTAAAATTCAAATTGTACTGGGAAAGGAAAATGCAGGAGAGCGCAGGGGTACTGTTTTCTATCAGTTTGCAAACTGTGCCACAATGCAAGTGTTGTGCAGCAGCCTTTACCTTTGCAGTGCGCTGTAGCAAGTGCCTCTAGCCACCTACATCTAAGCAAATACCTTTTTCACTGTATCTCCAAAGGAGAATCTTTGCCTGTTGAGAAAACAGCTCCCATGGTTTTTAAAAGGGTACAAGAAGGTCTGCAGAGTGTTTTGCAAGAAGTAAAAGAAAGTTGTCCAAAACCCCTAAAATTCGAATTGTACTGGGAAAGAAAAATGCAGGAGAGTGGAAAGGTACTGTTTTCCCTCTGTTTGCAAGCTGCTTACAAAATGTCAGTGTTTTGCAGCCTTTAGCTTTGCAGCGTCCTGTAGCAAGTGTCTCTAGTCACCTACATCTAAGCATATTCCTTTTTCACAATGTCTCGCAAGGAGAAACTCGGCCTGCTGAAAAAATATCTCCCATGGTGTTTTAGAAGGTACAAGAAGGTCTGCAGAGTGTTTTGCAAGAAGTACAAGAAAGTTGTCCAAAACCCCTAAAATTCGAATTGTACTGGGAAAGGAAAATGCAGGAGAGTGGAAAGGTACTGTTTTCTCTCAGTTTGCAAGCTGCTTACAAAATGCCAGTGTTGTGCAGCCTTTAGCTTTGCAGCGTCCTGTAGCAAGTGTCTCTAGTCACCTACATCTAAGCATATTCCTTTTTCACAATGTTTCACAAGCAGAGACTCTGCCTGCTGAGAAAACATCTCCCATGGTGTTTTAGAAGGTACAAGAAGGTCTGCAGAGTGTTTTGCAAGAAGTACAAGAAAGTTGTCCAAAACCCCTAAAATTCGAATTGTACTGGGAAAGGAAAATGCAGGAGAGTGGAAAGGTACTGTTTTCTCTCAGTTTGCAAGCTGCTTACAAAATGCCAGTGTTGTGCAGCCTTTAGCTTTGCAGCGTCCTGTAGCAAGTGTCTCTAGTCACCTACATCTAAGCATATTCCTTTTTCACAATGTTTCACAAGCAGAGACTCTGCCTGCTGAGAAAACATCTCCCATGGTGTTTTAGAAGGTACAAGAAGGTCTGCAGAGTGTTTTGCAAGAAGTAAAAGAAAGTTGTCCAAAACCCCTAAAATTCGAATTGTACTGGGAAAGGAAAATGCAGGAGAGTGGAAAGGTACTGTTTTCTATCAGTTTGCAAACTGTGCCACAATGCAAGTGTTGTGCAGCCATTACCTGAAGTTGGGCTGGCCGATGTTAGAGATGCCCGGCAAGCTTGCCAGCCCGCTTGCAGTCAGCAGAGACGTGGCCACAGTTCAGCTTCAGCCCGTGGGTGAAGTGAAGGAGAGACTCTCCAGTGTCAGGCGCAGTCAGGTCTATTGTGTTCCCACTGGAATCTGAAAAGTGGAGGGTCCCGAGGGCGGGACCGTAACAGGTTATAAAGAGAGTGGGAGGTATGGGGTGGCAACATTCAGGAACAAATGGGGGTCCAGGGAAGGGTGTTACAAAAATGATACACATGGAAGGAAAACTAAAGGGGAAGAACTTAGGGAGGGGCCCCGGCCCCCTAACCAATCACTCGACGACCTAGTGAGAGATTTCTAGAAAAACAGGCAGAAGGGCCAAGTGACTGGCAGGAAGCCGGGGGTGGAGAATGGAGAGAATACATTAGTTGTCATGGTAACTAAGGAGAGGTCAGGCGATTGACACTTAACTGGAGAAAAACTTGGGCAGAAACATAGCCAAAACAACTGAGGGGGAGCAGAACAAACCACAACAATTACCTTTGCAGTGCACTATAGCATAGGCCTCTAGTCACCTACATCCAAGCAAATACCTTTTTCACTGTATCTCCAAAGGAGAATCTTTGCCTGTTGAGAAAACAGCTCCCATGATTTTTAAAAGGGTACAAGAAGGTCTGCAGAGTGTTTTGCAAGAAGTACAAGAAAGTTGTCCAAAACCCCTAAAATTCGAACTGTTCTGGGAAAGGAAAACGCAGGAGAGTGGAAAGGTACTGTTTTCTCTCAGTTTGCAAGCTGCTTACAAAATGTCAGTGTTGTGCAGCCTTTAGCTTTGCAGCGTCCTGTAGCAAGTGTCTCTAGTCACCTACATTTAAGCATAGTCCTTTTTCACAATGTCTCGCAAGGAGAAACTCTGCCTGCTGAGAAAACATCTCCCATGGTGTTTTAGAAGGTACAAGAAGGTCTGCAGAGTGTTTTGCAAGAAGTAAAAGAAAGTTGTCCAAAACCCCTAAAATTCGAATTGTACTGGGAAAGGAAAATGCAGGAGAGTGCAGGGGTAGTGTTTTCTATCAGTTTGCAAACTGTGCCACAATGCAAGTGTTGTGCAGCCTTTACCTTTGCAGTGCACTGTAGGAAGTGCCTCTAGCCACCTACATCTAAGCAAATACCTTTTTCACTGTATCTCCAAAGGAGAATCTTTGCCTGTTGAGAAAACAGCTCCCATGGTTTTTAAAAGGGTACAAGAAGGTCTGCAGAGTGTTTTGCAAGAAGTAAAAGAAAGTTGTCCAAAACCCCTAAAATTCGAATTGTACTGGGAAAGGAAAATGCAGGAGAGTGGAAAGGTACTGTTTTCTATCAGTTTGCAAACTGTGCCACAATGCAAGTGTTGTGCAGCCATTACCTTTGCAGTGCACTGTAGCAAGTGCCTCTAGCCACCTACATCTAAGCAAATACCTTTTTCACAGTATCTCCTAAGGAGAAACTTTGCCTTTTGAGAAAACAGCCCCCATGGTTTTTAAAAGGGTACAAGAAGGTCTGCAGAGCGTTTTGCAAGAAGTACAAGAAAGTTGTCCAAAACCCCTAAAATTCGAACTGTTCTGGGAAAGGAAAACGCAGGAGAGTGGAAAGGTACTGTTTTCTCTAGGTTTGCAAGCTGCTTACAAAATGTCAGTGTTTTACAGCCTTTAGCTTTGCAGCGTCCTGTAGCAAGTGTCTCTAGTCACCTACACCTAAGCATATTCCTTTTTAACAATGTCTCGCAAGGAGAAACTCTGCCTGCTGAAAAAACATCTCCCATGGTGTTTTAGAAGGTACAAGAAGCTCTGCAGAGTGTTTTGCAAGAAGTAAAAGAAAGTTGTCCAAAATCCCTAAAATTCGAATTGTACTGGGAAAGGAAAATGCAGGAGAGTGGAAAGGTACGGTTTTCTCTCAGTTTGCAAGCTGCTTACAAAATGTCAGTGTTTTGCAGCCTTTAGCTTTGCAGCGTCCTGTAGCAAGTGTCTCTAGTCACCTACATCTAAGCATATTCCTTTTTCACAATGTCTCGCAAGGAGAAACTCTGCCTGCTGAGAAAATATCTCCCATGGTGTTTTAGAAGGTACAAGAAGGTCTGCAGAGTGTTTTGCAAGAAGTACAAGAAAGTTGTCCAAAACCCCTAAAATTCGAATTGTACTGGGAAAGGAAAATGCAGGAGAGTGGAAAGGTACTGTTTTCCCTCAGTTTGCAAGCTGCTTACAAAATGTCAGTGTTTTGCAGCCTTTAGCTTTGCAGCGTGCTGTAGCAAGTGCCTCTAGCCACCTACATCTAAGCCAATACCTTTTTCACTGTATCTCCAAAGGAGAATCTTTGCCTGTTGAGAAAACAGCTCCCATGGTTTTTAGAAGGGTACAAGAAGGCCTGCAGAGTGTTTTCCAAGAAGTACAAGAAAGTTGTCCAAAACCCCTAAAATTCGAATTGTTCTGGGAAAGAAAAAAGCAGGAGAGTGGAAAGGTACTGTTTTCTCTCAGTTTGCAAGCTGCTTACAAAATGTCAGTGTTTTGCAGCCTTTAGCTTTGCAGCGTCCTGTAGCAAGTGTCTCTAGTCACCTACATCTAAGCATATTCCTTTTTCACAATGTCTCACAAGGAGAAACTCTGCCTGCTGAGAAAACATCTCCCATGGTGTTTTAGAAGGTACAAGAAGGTCTGCAGAGTGTTTTGCAAGAAGTACAAGAAAGTTGTCCAAAACCCCTAAAATTCGAATTGTACTGGGAAAGGAAAATGCAGGAGAGTGGAAAGGTACTGTTTTCTATCAGTTTGCAAACTGTGCCACAATGCAAGTGTTGTGCAGCCTTTACCTTTGCAGTGCACTGTAGCAAGTGCCTCTAGCCACCTACATCTAAGCAAATACCTTTTTCACTGTATCTCCAAAGGAGAATCTTTGCCTGTTGAGAAAACAGCTCCCATGGTTTTTAAAAGGGTACAAGAAGGTCTGCAGAGTGTTTTGCAAGAAGTACAAGAAAGTTGTCCAAAACCCCTAAAATTCGAATTGTACTGGGAAAGGAAAATGCAGGAGAGTGGAAAGGTACTGTTTTCTCTCAGTTTGCAAGCTGCTTACAAAATGTCAGTGTTTTGCAGCCTTTAGCTTTGCAGCGTCCTGTAGCAAGTGTCTCTAATCACCTACATCTAAGCAAATTCCTTTTTCACAATGTCTCGCAAGGAGAAACTCTGCCTGCTGAGAAAATATCTCATATGGTGTTTTAGAAGGTAGAAGAAGGTCTGCAGAGTGTTTTGCAAGAAGTAAAAGAAAGTTGTCCAAAACCCCTAAAATTCGAATTGTACTGGGAAAGGAAAATGCAGGAGAGTGGAAAGGTACTGTTTTCTCTCAGTTTGCAAGCTGCTTACAAAATGCCAGTGTTGTGCAGCCTTTAGCTTTGCAGCGTCCTGTAGCAAGTGTCTCTAGTCACCTACATCTAAGCATATTCCTTTTTAACAATGTTTCGCAAGCAGAGACTCTGCCTGCTGAGAAAACATCTCCCATGGTGTTTTAGAAGGTACAAGAAGGTCTGCAGAGTGTTTTGCAAGAAGTACAAGAAAGTTGTCCAAAACCCCTTCGATTTGAATTTCGCTGGGAAAGGAAAATGCAGGAGAGTGCAGGGGTACTGTTTTCTATCAGTTTGCAAACTGTGCCACAATGCAAGTGTTGTGCAGCCTTTACCTTTGCAGTGCACTGTAGTAAGTGCCTTTAATCACCTACATCTTAGCAAATACCTTTTTCACAGTATCTCCAAAGGAGAATCTTTGCCTGTTGAGAAAACAGCTCCCATGGTTTTTAAAAGGGTACAAGAAGGTCTGCAGAGTGTTTTGCAAGAAGTACAAGAAAGTTGTCCAAAACCCCTAAAATTCGAATTGTACTGGGAAAGGAAAATGCAGGAGAGTGGAAAGGTACTGTTTTCTCTCAGTTTGCAAGCTGCTTACAAAATGCCAGTGTTGTGCAGCCTTTAGCTTTGCAGCGTCCTGTAGCAAGTGTCTCAAGTCACCTACATCTAAGCATATTCCTTTTTAACAATGTCTCGCAAGGAGAAACTCTGCCTGCTGAGAAAACATCTCCCATGGTGTTTTAGAAGGTACAAGAAGGTCTGCAGAGTGTTTTGCAAGAAGTACAAGAAAGTTGTCCAAAACCCCTAAAATTCGAATTGTACTGGGAAAGGAAAATGCAGGAGAGTGGAAAGGTACTGTTTTCTCTCAGTTTGCAAGCTGCTTACAAAATGTCAGTGTTTTGCAGCCTTTAGCTTTGCAGCGTCCTGTAGCAAGTGTCTCTAGTCACCTACATCTAAGCAAATTCCTTTTTCACAATGTCTCGCAAGGAGAAACTCTGCCTGCTGAGAAAACATCTCCCATGGTGTTTTAGAAGGTACAAGAAGGTCTGCAGAGTGTTTTGCAAGAAGTAAAAGAAAGTTGTCCAAAACCCCTAAAATTCGAATTGTACTGGGAAAGGAAAATGCAGGAGAGTGGAAAGGTACTGTTTTCTCTCAGTTTGCAAGCTGCTTACAAAATGTCAGTGTTTTACAGCCTTTAGCTTTGCAGCGTCCTGTAGCAAGTGTCTCTAGTCACCTACATCTAAGCATATTCCTTTTTAACAATGTCTCGCAAGGAGAAACTCTGCCTGCTGAAAAAACATCTCCCATGGTGTTTTAGAAGGTACAAGAAGCTCTGCAGAGTGTTTTGCAAGAAGTACAAGAAAGTTGTCCAAAACCCCTAAAATTCGAATTGTACTGGGAAAGGAAAATGCAGGAGAGTGGAAAGGTACGGTTTTCTCTCAGTTTGCAAGCTGCTTACAAAATGTCAGTGTTTTGCAGCCTTTAGCTTTGCAGCGTCCTGTAGCAAGTGTCTCTAGTCACCTACATCTAAGCATATTCCTTTTTCACAATGTCTCGCAAGGAGAAACTCTGCCTGCTGAGAAAATATCTCCCATGGTGTTTTAGAAGGTACAAGAAGGTCTGCAGAGTGTTTTGCAAGAAGTACAAGAAAGTTGTCCAAAACCCCTAAAATTCGAATTGTACTGGGAAAGGAAAATGCAGGAGAGTGGAAAGGTACTGTTTTCCCTCAGTTTGCAAGCTGCTTACAAAATGTCAGTGTTTTGCAGCCTTTAGCTTTGCAGCGTGCTGTAGCAAGTGCCTCTTGCCACCTACATCTAAGCCAATACCTTTTTCACTGTATCTCCAAAGGAGAATCTTTGCCTGTTGAGAAAACAGCTCCCATGGTTTTTAGAAGGGTACAAGAAGGCCTGCAGAGTGTTTTCCAAGAAGTACAAGAAAGTTGTCCAAAACCCCTAAAATTCGAATTGTTCTGGGAAAGAAAAAAGCAGGAGAGTGGAAAGGTACTGTTTTCTCTCAGTTTGCAAGCTGCTTACAAAATGTCAGTGTTTTGCAGCCTTTAGCTTTGCAGCGTCCTGTAGCAAGTGTCTCAAGTCACCTACATCTAAGCATATTCCTTTTTCACAATGTCTCACAAGGAGAAACTCTGCCTGCTGAGAAAACATCTCCCATGGTGTTTTAGAAGGTACAAGAAGGTCTGCAGAGTGTTTTGCAAGAAGTACAAGAAAGTTGTCCAAAACCCCTAAAATTCGAATTGTACTGGGAAAGGAAAATGCAGGAGAGTGGAAAGGTACTGTTTTCTATCAGTTTGCAAACTGTGCCACAATGCAAGTGTTGTGCAGCCTTTACCTTTGCAGTGCACTGTAGCAAGTGCCTCTAGCCACCTACATCTAAGCAAATACCTTTTTCACTGTATCTCCAAAGGAGAATCTTTGCCTGTTGAGAAAACAGCTCCCATGGTTTTTAAAAGGGTACAAGAAGGTCTGCAGAGTGTTTTGCAAGAAGTACAAGAAAGTTGTCCAAAACCCCTAAAATTCGAATTGTACTGGGAAAGGAAAATGCAGGAGAGTGGAAAGGTACTGTTTTCTCTCAGTTTGCAAGCTGCTTACAAAATGTCAGTGTTTTGCAGCCTTTAGCTTTGCAGCGTCCTGTAGCAAGTGTCTCTAGTCACCTACATCTAAGCAAATTCCTTTTTCACAATGTCTCGCAAGGAGAAACTCTGCCTGCTGAGAAAATATCTCCCATGGTGTTTTAGAAGGTAGAAGAAGGTCTGCAGAGTGTTTTGCAAGAAGTAAAAGAAAGTTGTCCAAAACCCCTAAAATTCGAATTGTACTGGGAAAGGAAAATGCAGGAGAGTGGAACGGTACTGTTTTCTCTCAGTTTGCAAGCTGCTTACAAAATGCCAGTGTTGTGCAGCCTTTAGCTTTGCAGCGTCCTGTAGCAAGTGTCTCTAGTCACCTACATCTAAGCATATTCCTTTTTAACAATGTTTCGCAAGCAGAGACTCTGCCTGCTGAGAAAACATCTCCCATGGTGTTTTAGAAGGTACAAGAAGGTCTGCAGAGTGTTTTGCAAGAAGTACAAGAAAGTTGTCCAAAACCCCTTCGATTTGAATTTCGCTGGGAAAGGAAAATGCAGGAGAGTGCAGGGGTACTGTTTTCTATCAGTTTGCAAACTGTGCCACAATGCAAGTGTTGTGCAGCCTTTACCTTTGCAGTGCACTGTAGTAAGTGCCTTTAATCACCTACATCTTAGCAAATACCTTTTTCACAGTATCTCCAAAGGAGAATCTTTGCCTGTTGAGAAAACAGCTCCCATGGTTTTTAAAAGGGTACAAGAAGGTCTGCAGAGTGTTTTGCAAGAAGTACAAGAAAGTTGTCCAAAACCCCTAAAATTCGAATTGTACTGGGAAAGGAAAATGCAGGAGAGTGGAAAGGTACTGTTTTCTCTCAGTTTGCAAGCTGCTTACAAAATGCCAGTGTTGTGCAGCCTTTAGCTTTGCAGCGTCCTGTAGCAAGTGTCTCAAGTCACCTACATCTAAGCATATTCCTTTTTAACAATGTCTCGCAAGGAGAAACTCTGCCTGCTGAGAAAACATCTCCCATGGTGTTTTAGAAGGTACAAGAAGGTCTGCAGAGTGTTTTGCAAGAAGTAAAAGAAAGTTGTCCAAAACCCCTAAAATTCGAATTGTACTGGGAAAGGAAAATGCAGGAGAGTGGAAAGGTACTGTTTTCTCTCAGTTTGCAAGCTGCTTACAAAATGTCAGTGTTTTGCAGCCTTTAGCTTTGCAGCGTCCTGTAGCAAGTGTCTCTAGTCACCTACATCTAAGCAAATTCCTTTTTCACAATGTCTCGCAAGGAGAAACTCTGCCTGCTGAGAAAACATCTCCCATGGTGTTTTAGAAAGTACAAGAAGGTCTGCAGAGTGTTTTGCAAGAAGTAAAAGAAAGTTGTCCAAAACCCCTAAAATTCGAATTGTACTGGGAAAGGAAAATGCAGGAGAGTGGAAAGGTACTGTTTTCTCTCAGTTTGCAAGCTGCTTACAAAATGTCAGTGTTTTGCAGCCTTTAGATTTGCAGCGTCCTGTAGCAAGTGCCTCTAGTCACCTACATCTAAGCATATTCCTTTTTCACAATGTCTCGCAAGGAGAAACTCTGCCTGCTGAGAAAACATCTCCCATGGTGTTTTAGAAGGTACAAGAAGGTCTGCAGAGTGTTTTGCAAGAAGTAAAAGAAAGTTGTCCAAAACCCCTAAAATTCGAATTGTACTGGGAAAGGAAAATGCAGGAGAGTGGAAAGGTACTGTTTTCTATCAGTTTGCAAACTGTGCCACAATGCAAGTGTTGTGCAGCCTTTAGCTTTGCAGCGTCCTGTAGCAAGTGCCTCTAGCCACCTACATCTAAGCAAATACCTTTTTCACTGTATCTCCAAAGGAGAATCTTTGCCTGTTGAGAAAACAGCTCCCATGGTTTTTAGAAGGGTACAAGAAGGCCTGCAGAGTGTTTTGCAAGAAGTACAAGAAAGTTGTCCAAAACCCCTAAAATTCGAATTGTTCTGGGAAAGAAAAAAGCAGGAGAGTGGAAAGGTACTGTTTTCTCTCAGTTTGCAAGCTGCTTACAAAATGTCAGTGTTTTGCAGCCTTTAGCTTTGCAGCGTCCTGTAGCAAGTGTCTCTAGTCACCTACATCTAAGCATATTCCTTTTTCACAATGTCTCACAAGGAGAAACTCTGCCTGCTGAGAAAACATCTCCCATGGTGTTTTAGAAGGTACAAGAAGGTCTGCAGAGTGTTTTGCAAGAAGTAAAAGAAAGTTGTCCAAAACCCCTAAAATTCGAATTGTACTGGGAAAGGAAAATGCAGGAGAGCGCAGGGGTACTGTTTTCTATCACTTTGCAAACTGTGCCACAATGCAAGTGTTGTGCAGCCTTAACCTTTGCAGTGCGCTGTAGCAAGTGCCTCTAGCCACCTACATCTAAGCAAATACATTTTCACTGTATCTCCAAAGGAGAATCTTTGCCTGTTGAGAAAACAGCTCCCATGGTTTTTAAAAGGGTACAAGAAGGTCTGCAGAGTGTTTTGCAAGAAGTAAAAGAAAGTTGTCCAAAACCCCTAAAATTCGAATTGTACTCGGAAAGGAAAATGCAGGAGAGTGGAAAGGTACTCTTTTCCCTCAGTTTGCAAGCTGCTTACAAAATGTCAGTGTTTTGCAGTCTTTAGCTTTGCAGCGTCCTGTAGCAAGTGTCTCTAGTCACCTACATCTAAGCATATTCCTTTTTAACAATGTCTCGCAAGGAGAAACTCTGCCTGCTGAGAAAACATCTCCCATGGTGTTTTAGAAGGTACAAGAAGGTCTGCAGAGTGTTTTGCAAGAAGTACAAGAAAGTTGTCCAAAACCCCTAAAATTCGAATTGTACTGGGAAAGGAAAATGCAGGAGAGTGCAGGGGTAGTGTTTTCTATCAGTTTGCAAACTGTGCCACAATGCAAGTGTTGTGCAGCCTTTACCTTTGCAGTGCACTGTAGCAAGTGCCTCTAGCCACCTACATCTAAGCAAATACCTTTTTCACTGAATCTCCAAAGGAGAATCTTTGCCTGTTGAGAAAACAGCTCCCATGGTTTTTAAAAGGGTACAAGAAGGTCTGCAGAGTGTTTTGCAAGAAGTACAAGAAAGTTGTCCAAAACCCCTAAAATTCGAATTGTACTGGGAAAGGAAAATGCAGGAGAGTGGAAAGGTACTGTTTTCTCTCAGTTTGCAAGCTGCTTACAAAATGTCAGTGTTTTGCAGCCTTTAGCTTTGCAGCGTCCTGTAGCAAGTGTCTCTAGTCACCTACATCTAAGCAAATTCCTTTTTCACAATGTCTCGCAAGGAGAAACTCTGCCTGCTTAGAAAATATCTCCCATGGTGTTTTAGAAGGTACAAGAAGGTCTGCAGAGTGTTTTGCAAGAAGTAAAAGAAAGTTGTCCAAAACCCCTAAAATTCGAATTGTACTGGGAAAGGAAAATGCAGGAGAGTGGAAAGGTACTGTTTTCTCTCAGTTTGCAAGCTGCTTACAAAATGCCAGTGTTGTGCAGCCTTTAGCTTTGCAGCGTCCTGTAGCAAGTGTCTCTAGTCACCTACATCTAAGCATATTCCTTTTTAACAATGTTTCGCAAGCAGAGACTCTGCCTGCTGAGAAAACATCTCCCATGGTGTTTTAGAAGGTACAAGAAGGTCTGCAGAGTGTTTTGCAAGAAGTAAAAGAAAGTTGTCCAAAACCCCTTCGATTTGAATTGTACTGGGAAAGGAAAATGCAGGAGAGTGCAGGGGTACTGTTTTCTATCAGTTTGCAAACTGTGCCACAATGCAAGTGTTGTGCAGCCTTTAGCTTTGCAGTGCACTGTAGCAAGTGCCTCTAGCCACCTACATCTAAGCAAATACCTTTTTCACTGTATCTCCAAAGGAGAATCTTTGCCTGTTGAGAAAACAGCTCCCATGGTTTTTAAAAGGGTACAAGAAGGTCTGCAGAGTGTTTTGCAAGAAGTAAAAGAAAGTTGTCCAAAACCCCTAAAATTCGAATTGTACTGGGAAAGGAAAATGCAGGAGAGTGGAAAGGTACTGTTTTCTATCAGTTTGCAAACTGTGCCACAATGCAAGTGTTGTGCAGCCATTACCTGAAGTTGGGCTGGCCGATGTTAGAGATGCCCGGCAAGCTTGCCAGCCCGCTTGCAGTCAGCAGAGACGTGGCCACAGTTCAGCTTCAGCCCGTGGGTGAAGTGAAGGAGAGACTCTCCAGTGTCAGGCGCAGTCAGGTCTATTGTGTTCCCACTGGAATCTGAAAAGTGGAGGGTCCCGAGGGCGGGACCGTAACAGGTTATAAAGAGAGTGGGAGGTATGGGGTGGCAACATTCAGGAACAAATGGGGGTCCAGGGAAGGGTGTTACAAAAATGATACACATGGAAGGAAAACTAAAGGGGAAGAACTTAGGGAGGGGCCCCGGCCCCCTAACCAATCACTCGACGACCTAGTGAGAGATTTCTAGAAAAACAGGCAGAAGGGCCAAGTGACTGGCAGGAAGCCGGGGGTGGAGAATGGAGAGAATACATTAGTTGTCATGGTAACTAAGGAGAGGTCAGGCGATTGACACTTAACTGGAGAAAAACTTGGGCAGAAACATAGCCAAAACAACTGAGGGGGAGCAGAACAAACCACAACAATTACCTTTGCAGTGCACTATAGCATAGGCCTCTAGTCACCTACATCCAAGCAAATACCTTTTTCACTGTATCTCCAAAGGAGAATCTTGGCCTGCTGAGAAAACAGCTCCCATGATTTTTAAAAGGGTACAAGAAGGTCTGCAGAGTGTTTTGCAAGAAGTACAAGAAAGTTGTCCAAAACCCCTAAAATTCGAATTGTACTGGGAAAGGAAAATGCAGGAGAGTGGAAAGGTACTGTTTTCTCTCAGTTTGCAAGCTGCTTACAAAATGTCAGTGTTGTGCAGCCTTTAGCTTTGCAGCGTCCTGTAGCAAGTGTCTCTAGTCACCTACATTTAAGCATAGTCCTTTTTCACAATGTCTCGCAAGGAGAAACTCTGCCTGCTGAGAAAACATCTCCCATGGTGTTTTAGAAGGTACAAGAAGGTCTGCAGAGTGTTTTGCAAGAAGTAAAAGAAAGTTGTCCAAAACCCCTAAAATTCGAATTGTACTGGGAAAGGAAAATGCAGGAGAGTGCAGGGGTAGTGTTTTCTATCAGTTTGCAAACTGTGCCACAATGCAAGTGTTGTGCAGCCTTTACCTTTGCAGTGCACTGTAGCAAGTGCCTCTAGCCACCTACATCTAAGCAAATACCTTTTTCACTGTATCTCCAAAGGAGAATCTTTGCCTGTTGAGAAAACAGCTCCCATGGTTTTTAAAAGGGTACAAGAAGGTCTGCAGAGTGTTTTGCAAGAAGTAAAAGAAAGTTGTCCAAAACCCCTAAAATTCGAATTGTACTGGGAAAGGAAAATGCAGGAGAGTGGAAAGGTACTGTTTTCTCTCAGTTTGCAAGCTGCTTACAAAATGTCAGTGTTTTGCAGCCTTTAGCTTTGCAGCGTCCTGTAGCAAGTGTCTCTAGTCACCTACATCTAAGCAAATTCCTTTTTCACAATGTCTCGCAAGGAGAAACTCTGCCTGCTGAGAAAATATCTCCCATGGTGTTTTAGAAGGTAGAAGAAGGTCTGCAGAGTGTTTTGCAAGAAGTAAAAGAAAGTTGTCCAAAACCCCTAAAATTCGAATTGTCCTAGGAAAGGAAAATGCAGGAGAGTGGAAAGGTACTGTTTTCTATCAGTTTGCAAACTGTGCCACAATGCCAGTGTTGTGCAGCCTTTACCTTTCCAGCGTCCTCTAGCAAGTGTCTCTAGTCACCTACATCTAAGCATATTCCTTTTTAATAATGTTTCGCAAGCAGAGACTCTGCCTGCTGAGAAAACATCTCCATGGTGTTTTAGAAGGTAAAAGAAGGTCTGCAGAGTGTTTTGCAAGAAGTAAAAGAAAGTTGTCGAAAACCCCTTCGATTTGAATTTCGCTGGGTTAGGAAAATGCTGGAGAGTGCAGGGGTACTGTTTTCTATCAGTTTGCAAACTGTGCCACAATGCAAGTGTTGTGCAGCCTTTACCTTTGCAGTGCACTGTAGCAAGTGCCTCTAGCCACCTACATCTAAGCAAATACCTTTTTCACTGTATCTCCAAAGGAGAATCTTTGCCTGTTGAGAAAACATCTCCCATGGTGTTTTAGAAGGTACAAGAAGGTCTGCAGAGTGTTTTGCAAGAAGTACAAGAAAGTTGTCCAAAACCCCTAAAATTCGAATTGTACTGGGAAAGGAAAATGCAGGAGAGTGGAAAGGTACTGTTTTCTCTCAGGTTGCAAGCTGCTTACAAAATGCCAGTGTTGTGCAGCCTTTAGCTTTGCAGCGTCCTGTAGCAAGTGTCTCTAGTCACCTACATCTAAGCATATTCCTTTTTCACAATATCTCGCAAGGAGAAACTCTGCCTGCTGAGAAAACATCTCCCATGGTGTTTTAGAAGGTACAAGAAGGTCTGCAGAGTGTTTTGCAAGAAGTAAAAGAAAGTTGTCCAAAACCCCTTCGATTTGAATTTCGCTGGGAAAGGAAAATGCAGGAGAGTGCAGGGGTACTGTTTTCTATCAGTTTGCAAACTGTGCCACAATGCAAGTGTTGTGCAGCCTTTACCTTTGCAGTGCACTGTAGTAAGTGCCTTTAATCACCTACATCTTAGCAAATACCTTTTTCACAGTATCTCCAAAGGAGAATCTTTGCCTGTTGAGAAAACAGCTCCCATGGTTTTTAAAAGGATACAAGAAGGTCTGCAGAGTGTTTTGCAAGAAGTACAAGAAAGTTGTCCAAAACCCCTAAAATTCGAATTGTACTGGGAAAGGAAAATGCAGGAGAGTGGAAAGGTACTGTTTTCTCTCAGTTTGCAAGCTGCTTACAAAATGTCAGTGTTTTGCAGCCTTTAGCTTTGCAGCGTCCTGTAGCAAGTGTCTCTAGTCACCTACATCTAAGCATATTCCTTTTTCACAATGTCTCGCAAGGAGAAACTCTGCCTGCTGAGAAAACATCTCCCATGTTGTTTTAGAAGGTACAAGAAGGTCTGCAGAGTGTCTTGCAAGAAGTAAAAGAAAGTTGTCCAAAACCCCTAAAATTCGAATTGTACTGGGAAAGGAAAATGCAGGAGAGTGGAAAGGTACTGTTTTCTCTCAGTTTGCAAGCTGCTTACAAAATGCCAGTGTTGTGCAGCCTTTAGCTTTGCAGAGTCCTGTAGCAAGTGTCTCTAGTCACCTACATCTAAGCATATTCCTTTTTCACAATGTTTCACAAGCAGAGACTCTGCCTGCTGAGAAAACATCTCCCATGGTGTTTTAGAAGGTACAAGAAGGTCTGCAGAGTGTTTTGCAAGAAGTACAAGAAAGTTGTCCAAAACCCCTAAAATTCGAATTGTACTGGGAAAGGAAAATGCAGGAGAGTGGAAAGGTACTGTTTTCTCTCAGTTTGCAAGCTGCTTACAAAATGCCAGTGTTGTGCAGCCTTTAGCTTTGCAGCGTCCTGTAGCAAGTGTCTCTAGTCACCTACATCTAAGCATATTCCTTTTTCACAATGTTTCACAAGCAGAGACTCTGCCTGCTGAGAAAACATCTCCCATGGTGTTTTAGAAGGTACAAGAAGGTCTGCAGAGTGTTTTGCAAGAAGTAAAAGAAAGTTGTCCAAAACCCCTAAAATTCGAATTGTACTGGGAAAGGAAAATGCAGGAGAGTGGAAAGGTACTGTTTTCTATCAGTTTGCAAACTGTGCCACAATGCAAGTGTTGTGCAGCCATTACCTGAAGTTGGGCTGGCCGATGTTAGAGATGCCCGGCAAGCTTGCCAGCCCGCTTGCAGTCAGCAGAGACGTGGCCACAGTTCAGCTTCAGCCCGTGGGTGAAGTGAAGGAGAGACTCTCCAGTGTCAGGCGCAGTCAGGTCTATTGTGTTCCCACTGGAATCTGAAAAGTGGAGGGTCCCGAGGGCGGGACCGTAACAGGTTATAAAGAGAGTGGGAGGTATGGGGTGGCAACAGTCAGGAACAAATGGGGGTCCAGGGAAGGGTGTTACAAAAATGATACACATGGAAGGAAAACTAAAGGGGAAGAACTTAGGGAGGGGCCCCGGCCCCCTAACCAATCACTCGACGACCTAGTGAGAGATTTCTAGAAAAAGAGGCAGAAGGGCCAAGTGACTGGCAGGAAGCCGGGGGTGGAGAATGGAGAGAACACATTAGTTGTCATGGTAACTAAGGAGAGGTCAGGCGATTGACACTTAACTGGAGAAAAACTTGGGCAGAAACATAGCCAAAACAACTGAGGGGGAGCAGAACAAACCACAACAATTACCTTTGCAGTGCACTATAGCATAGGCCTCTAGTCACCTACATCCAAGCAAATACCTTTTTCACTGTATCTCCAAAGGAGAATCTTTGCCTGTTGAGAAAACAGCTCCCATGATTTTTAAAAGGGTACAAGAAGGTCTGCAGAGTGTTTTGCAAGAAGTACAAGAAAGTTGTCCAAAACCCCTAAAATTCGAATTGTACTGGGAAAGGAAAATGCAGGAGAGTGGAAAGGTACTGTTTTCTCTCAGTTTGCAAGCTGCTTACAAAATGTCAGTGTTGTGCAGCCTTTAGCTTTGCAGCGTCCTGTAGCAAGTGTCTCTAGTCACCTACATTTAAGCATAGTCCTTTTTCACAATGTCTCGCAAGGAGAAACTCTGCCTGCTGAGAAAACATCTCCCATGGTGTTTTAGAAGGTACAAGAAGGTCTGCAGAGTGTTTTGCAAGAAGTAAAAGAAAGTTGTCCAAAACCCCTAAAATTCGAATTGTACTGGGAAAGGAAAATGCAGGAGAGTGCAGGGGTAGTGTTTTCTATCAGTTTGCAAACTGTGCCACAATGCAAGTGTTGTGCAGCCTTTACCTTTGCAGTGCACTGTAGCAAGTGCCTCTAGCCACCTACATCTAAGCAAATACCTTTTTCACTGTATCTCCAAAGGAGAATCTTTGCCTGTTGAGAAAACAGCTCCCATGGTTTTTAAAAGGGTACAAGAAGGTCTGCAGAGTGTTTTGCAAGAAGTAAAAGAAAGTTGTCCAAAACCCCTAAAATTCGAATTGTACTGGGAAAGGAAAATGCAGGAGAGTGGAAAGGTACTGTTTTCTATCAGTTTGCAAACTGTGCCACAATGCAAGTGTTGTGCAGCCATTACCTTTGCAGTGCACTGTAGCAAGTGCCTCTAGCCACCTACATCTAAGCAAATACCTTTTTCACAGTATCTCCTAAGGAGAAACTTTGCCTTTTGAGAAAACAGCCCCCATGGTTTTTAAAAGGGTACAAGAAGGTCTGCAGAGCGTTTTGCAAGAAGTACAAGAAAGTTGTCCAAAACCCCTAAAATTCGAACTGTTCTGGGAAAGGAAAACGCAGGAGAGTGGAAAGGTACTGTTTTCTCTAGGTTTGCAAGCTGCTTACAAAATGTCAGTGTTTTACAGCCTTTAGCTTTGCAGCGTCCTGTAGCAAGTGTCTCTAGTCACCTACATCTAAGCATATTCCTTTTTAACAATGTCTCGCAAGGAGAAACTCTGCCTGCTGAAAAAACATCTCCCATGGTGTTTTAGAAGGTACAAGAAGCTCTGCAGAGTGTTTTGCAAGAAGTAAAAGAAAGTTGTCCAAAATCCCTAAAATTCGAATTGTACTGGGAAAGGAAAATGCAGGAGAGTGGAAAGGTACGGTTTTCTCTCAGTTTGCAAGCTGCTTACAAAATGTCAGTGTTTTGCAGCCTTTAGCTTTGCACCGTCCTGTAGCAAGTGTCTCTAGTCACCTACATCTAAGCATATTCCTTTTTCACAATGTCTCGCAAGGAGAAACTCTGCCTGCTGAGAAAATATCTCCCATGGTGTTTTAGAAGGTACAAGAAGGTCTGCAGAGTGTTTTGCAAGAAGTACAAGAAAGTTGTCCAAAACCCCTAAAATTCGAATTGTACTGGGAAAGGAAAATGCAGGAGAGTGGAAAGGTACTGTTTTCCCTCAGTTTGCAAGCTGCTTACAAAATGTCAGTGTTTTGCAGCCTTTAGCTTTGCAGCGTGCTGTAGCAAGTGCCTCTAGCCACCTACATCTAAGCCAATACCTTTTTCACTGTATCTCCAAAGGAGAATCTTTGCCTGTTGAGAAAACAGCTCCCATGGTTTTTAGAAGGGTACAAGAAGCCCTGCAGAGTGTTTTCCAAGAAGTACAAGAAAGTTGTCCAAAACCCCTAAAATTCGAATTATTCTGGGAAAGAAAAAAGCAGGAGAGTGGAAAGGTACTGTTTTCTCTCAGTTTGCAAGCTGCTTACAAAATGTCAGTGTTTTGCAGCCTTTAGCTTTGCAGCGTCCTGTAGCAAGTGTCTCAAGTCACCTACATCTAAGCATATTCCTTTTTCACAATGTCTCACAAGGAGAAACTCTGCCTGCTGAGAAAACATCTCCCATGGTGTTTTAGAAGGTACAAGAAGGTCTGCAGAGTGTTTTGCAAGAAGTACAAGAAAGTTGTCCAAAACCCCTAAAATTCGAATTGTACTGGGAAAGGAAAATGCAGGAGAGTGGAAAGGTACTGTTTTCTATCAGTTTGCAAACTGTGCCACAATGCAAGTGTTGTGCAGCCTTTACCTTTGCAGTGCACTGTAGCAAGTGCCTCTAGCCACCTACATCTAAGCAAATACCTTTTTCACTGTATCTCCAAAGGAGAATCTTTGCCTGTTGAGAAAACAGCTCCCATGGTTTTTAAAAGGGTACAAGAAGGTCTGCAGAGTGTTTTGCAAGAAGTACAAGAAAGTTGTCCAAAACCCCTAAAATTCGAATTGTACTGGGAAAGGAAAATGCAGGAGAGTGGAAAGGTACTGTTTTCTCTCAGTTTGCAAGCTGCTTACAAAATGTCAGTGTTTTGCAGCCTTTAGCTTTGCAGCGTCCTGTAGCAAGTGTCTCTAGTCACCTACATCTAAGCAAATTCCTTTTTCACAATGTCTCGCAAGGAGAAACTCTGCCTGCTGAGAAAATATCTCCCATGGTGTTTTAGAAGGTAGAAGAAGGTCTGCAGAGTGTTTTGCAAGAAGTAAAAGAAAGTTGTCCAAAACCCCTAAAATTCGAATTGTACTGGGAAAGGAAAATGCAGGAGAGTGGAAAGGTACTGTTTTCTCTCAGTTTGCAAGCTGCTTACAAAATGCCAGTGTTGTGCAGCCTTTAGCTTTGCAGCGTCCTGTAGCAAGTGTCTCTAGTCACCTACATCTAAGCATATTCCTTTTTAACAATGTTTCGCAAGCAGAGACTCTGCCTGCTGAGAAAACATCTCCCATGGTGTTTTAGAAGGTACAAGAAGGTCTGCAGAGTGTTTTGCAAGAAGTACAAGAAAGTTGTCCAAAACCCCTTCGATTTGAATTTCGCTGGGAAAGGAAAATGCAGGAGAGTGCAGGGGTACTGTTTTCTATCAGTTTGCAAACTGTGCCACAATGCAAGTGTTGTGCAGCCTTTACCTTTGCAGTGCACTGTAGTAAGTGCCTTTAATCACCTACATCTTAGCAAATACCTTTTTCACAGTATCTCCAAAGGAGAATCTTTGCCTGTTGAGAAAACAGCTCCCATGGTTTTTAAAAGGGTACAAGAAGGTCTGCAGAGTGTTTTGCAAGAAGTACAAGAAAGTTGTCCAAAACCCCTAAAATTCGAATTGTACTGGGAAAGGAAAATGCAGGAGAGTGGAAAGGTACTGTTTTCTCTCAGTTTGCAAGCTGCTTACAAAATGCCAGTGTTGTGCAGCCTTTAGCTTTGCAGCGTCCTGTAGCAAGTGTCTCAAGTCACCTACATCTAAGCAAATTCCTTTTTCACAATGTCTCGCAAGGAGAAACTCTGCCTGCTGAGAAAACATCTCCCATGGTGTTTTAGAAGGTACAAGAAGGTCTGCAGAGTGTTTTGCAAGAAGTAAAAGAAAGTTGTCCAAAACCCCTAAAATTCGAATTGTACTGGGAAAGGAAAATGCAGGAGAGTGGAAAGGTACTGTTTTCTCTCAGTTTGCAAGCTGCTTACAAAATGTCAGTGTTTTGCAGCCTTTAGCTTTGCAGCGTCCTGTAGCAAGTGTCTCTAGTCACCTACATCTAAGCAAATTCCTTTTTCACAATGTCTCGCAAGGAGAAACTCTGCCTGCTGAGAAAACATCTCCCATGGTGTTTTAGAAGGTACAAGAAGGTCTGCAGAGTGTTTTGCAAGAAGTAAAAGAAAGTTGTCCAAAACCCCTAAAATTCGAATTGTACTGGGAAAGGAAAATGCAGGAGAGTGGAAAGGTACTGTTTTCTCTCAGTTTGCAAGCTGCTTACAAAATGTCAGTGTTTTGCAGCCTTTAGATTTGCAGCGTCCTGTAGCAAGTGTCTCTAGTCACCTACATCTAAGCATATTCCTTTTTCACAATGTCTCGCAAGGAGAAACTCTGCCTGCTGAGAAAACATCTCCCATGGTGTTTTAGAAGGTACAAGAAGGTCTGCAGAGTGTTTTGCAAGAAGTAAAAGAAAGTTGTCCAAAACCCCTAAAATTCGAATTGTACTGGGAAAGGAAAATGCAGGAGAGTGGAAAGGTACTGTTTTCTATCAGTTTGCAAACTGTGCCACAATGCAAGTGTTGTGCAGCCTTTAGCTTTGCAGCGTCCTGTAGCAAGTGCCTCTAGCCACCTACATCTAAGCAAATACCTTTTTCACTGTATCTCCAAAGGAGAATCTTTGCCTGTTGAGAAAACAGCTCCCATGGTTTTTAGAAGGGTACAAGAAGGCCTGCAGAGTGTTTTGCAAGAAGTACAAGAAAGTTGTCCAAAACCCCTAAAATTCGAATTGTTCTGGGAAAGAAAAAAGCAGGAGAGTGGAAAGGTACTGTTTTCTCTCAGTTTGCAAGCTGCTTACAAAATGTCAGTGTTTTGCAGCCTTTAGCTTTGCAGCGTCCTGTAGCAAGTGTCTCTAGTCACCTACATCTAAGCATATTCCTTTTTAACAATGTCTCGCAAGGAGAAACTCTGCCTGCTGAGAAAACATCTCCCATGGTGTTTTAGAAGGTACAAGAAGGTCTGCAGAGTGTTTTGCAAGAAGTACAAGAAAGTTGTCCAAAACCCCTAAAATTCGAATTGTACTGGGAAAGGAAAATGCAGGAGAGTGCAGGGGTAGTGTTTTCTATCAGTTTGCAAACTGTGCCACAATGCAAGTGTTGTGCAGCCTTTACCTTTGCAGTGCACTGTAGCAAGTGCCTCTAGCCACCTACATCTAAGCAAATACCTTTTTCACTGTATCTCCAAAGGAGAATCTTTGCCTGTTGAGAAAACAGCTCCCATGGTTTTTAAAAGGGTACAAGAAGGTCTGCAGAGTGTTTTGCAAGAAGTACAAGAAAGTTGTCCAAAACCCCTAAAATTCGAATTGTACTGGGAAAGGAAAATGCAGGAGAGTGGAAAGGTACTGTTTTCTCTCAGTTTGCAAGCTGCTTACAAAATGTCAGTGTTTTGCAGCCTTTAGCTTTGCAGCGTCCTGTAGCAAGTGTCTCTAGTCACCTACATCTAAGCAAATTCCTTTTTCACAATGTCTCGCAAGGAGAAACTCTGCCTGCTTAGAAAATATCTCCCATGGTGTTTTAGAAGGTACAAGAAGGTCTGCAGAGTGTTTTGCAAGAAGTAAAAGAAAGTTGTCCAAAACCCCTAAAATTCGAATTGTACTGGGAAAGGAAAATGCAGGAGAGTGGAAAGGTACTGTTTTCTCTCAGTTTGCAAGCTGCTTACAAAATGCCAGTGTTGTGCAGCCTTTAGCTTTGCAGCGTCCTGTAGCAAGTGTCTCTAGTCACCTACATCTAAGCATATTCCGTTTTAACAATGTTTCGCAAGCAGAGACTCTGCCTGCTGAGAAAACATCTCCCATGGTGTTTTAGAAGGTACAAGAAGGTCTGCAGAGTGTTTTGCAAGAAGTAAAAGAAAGTTGTCCAAAACCCCTTCGATTTGAATTGTACTGGGAAAGGAAAATGCAGGAGAGTGCAGGGGTACTGTTTTCTATCAGTTTGCAAACTGTGCCACAATGCAAGTGTTGTGCAGCCTTTAGCTTTGCAGTGCACTGTAGCAAGTGCCTCTAGCCACCTACATCTAAGCAAATACCTTTTTCACTGTATCTCCAAAGGAGAATCTTTGCCTGTTGAGAAAACAGCTCCCATGTTTTTTGAAAGGGTACAAGAAGGTCTGCAGAGTGTTTTGCAAGAAGTAAAAGAAAGTTGTCCAAAACCCCTAAAATTCGAATTGTACTGGGAAAGGAAAATGCAGGAGAGTGGAAAGGTACTGTTTTCTATCAGTTTGCAAACTGTGCCACAATGCAAGTGTTGTGCAGCCATTACCTTTGCAGTGCACTGTAGCAAGTGCCTCTAGCCACCAACATCTAAGCAAATACCTTTTTCACAGTATCTCCTAAGGAGAAACTTTGCCTTTTGAGAAAACAGCTCCCATGGTTTTTAAAAGGGTACAAGAAGGTCTGCAGAGCGTTTTGCAAGAAGTACAAGAAAGTTGTCCAAAACCCCTAAAATTCGAACTGTTCTGGGAAAGGAAAACGCAGGAGAGTGGAAAGGTACTGTTTTCTCTCAGTTTGCAAGCTGCTTACAAAATGTCAGTGTTTTACAGCCTTTAGCTTTGCAGCGTCCTGTAGCAAGTGTCTCTAGTCACCTACATCTAAGCATATTCCTTTTTAACAATGTCTCGCAAGGAGAAACTCTGCCTGCTGAAAAAACATCTCCCATGGTGTTTTAGAAGGTACAAGAAGCTCTGCAGAGTGTTTTGCAAGAAGTAAAAGAAAGTTGTCCAAAATCCCTAAAATTCGAATTGTACTGGGAAAGGAAAATGCAGGAGAGTGGAAAGGTACGGTTTTCTCTCAGTTTGCAAGCTGCTTACAAAATGTCAGTGTTTTGCAGCCTTTAGCTTTGCAGCGTCCTGTAGCAAGTGTCTCTAGTCACCTACATCTAAGCATATTCCTTTTTAACAATGTCTCGCAAGGAGAAACTCTGCCTGCTGAGAAAACATCTCCCATGGTGTTTTAGAAGGTACAAGAAGGTCTGCAGAGTGTTTTGCAAGAAGTACAAGAAAGTTGTCCAAAACCCCTAAAATTCGAATTGTACTGGGAAAGGAAAATGCAGGAGAGTGGAAAGGTACTGTTTTCTATCAGTTTGCAAACTGTGCCACAATGCAAGTGTTGTGCAGCCTTTACCTTTGCAGTGCACTGTAGCAAGTGCCTCTAGCCACCTACATCTAAGCAAATACCTTTTTCACTGTATCTCCAAAGGAGAATCTTTGCCTGTTGAGAAAACAGCTCCCATGGTTTTTAAAAGGGTACAAGAAGGTCTGCAGAGTGTTTTGCAAGAAGTACAAGAAAGTTGTCCAAAACCCCTAAAATTCGAATTGTACTGGGAAAGGAAAATGCAGGAGAGTGGAAAGGTACTGTTTTCTCTCAGTTTGCAAGCTGCTTACAAAATGTCAGTGTTTTGCAGCCTTTAGCTTTGCAGCGTCCTGTAGCAAGTGTCTCTAGTCACCTACATCTAAGCAAATTCCTTTTTCACAATGTCTCGCAAGGAGAAACTCTGCCTGCTGAGAAAATATCTCCCATGGTGTTTTAGAAGGTAGAAGAAGGTCTGCAGAGTGTTTTGCAAGAAGTAAAAGAAAGTTGTCCAAAACCCCTAAAATTCGAATTGTACTGGGAAAGGAAAATGCAGGAGAGTGGAAAGGTACTGTTTTCTCTCAGTTTGCAAGCTGCTTACAAAATGCCAGTGTTGTGCAGCCTTTAGCTTTGCAGCGTCCTGTAGCAAGTGTCTCTAGTCACCTACATCTAAGCATATTCCTTTTTAACAATGTTTCGCAAGCAGAGACTCTGCCTGCTGAGAAAACATCTCCCATGGTGTTTTAGAAGGTACAAGAAGGTCTGCAGAGTGTTTTGCAAGAAGTAAAAGAAAGTTGTCCAAAACCCCTAAAATTCGAATTGTACTGGGAAAGGAAAATGCAGGAGAGTGGAAAGGTACTGTTTTCTATCAGTTTGCAAACTGTGCCACAATGCAAGTGTTGTGCAGCCTTTACCTTTGCAGTGCACTGTAGTAAGTGCCTTTAATCACCTACATCTTAGCAAATACCTTTTTCACAGTATCTCCAAAGGAGAATCTTTGCCTGTTGAGAAAACAGCTCCCATGGTTTTTAAAAGGGTACAAGAAGGTCTGCAGAGTGTTTTGCAAGAAGTAAAAGAAAGTTGTCCAAAACCCCTAAAATTCGAATTGTACTGGGAAAGGAAAATGCAGGAGAGTGGAAAGGTACTGTTTTCTCTCAGTTTGCAAGCTGCTTACAAAATGTCAGTGTTTTGCAGCCTTTAGCTTTGCAGCGTCCTGTAGCAAGTGTCTCTAGTCACCTACATCTAAGCATATTCCTTTTTCACAATGTCTCGCAAGGAGAAACTCTGCCTGCTGAGAAAACATCTCCCATGGTGTTTTAGAAGGTACAAGAAGGTCTGCAGAGTGTTTTACAAGAAGTAAAAGAAAGTTGTCCAAAACCCCTAAAATTCGAATTGTCCTAGGAAAGGAAAATGCAGGAGAGTGGAAAGGTACTGTTTTCTATCAGTTTGCAAACTGTGCCACAATGCCAGTGTTGTGCAGCCTTTACCTTTGCAGCGTCCTCTAGCAAGTGTCTCTAGTCACCTACATCTAAGCATATTCCTTTTTAATAATGTTTCGCAAGCAGAGACTCTGCCTGCTGAGAAAACATCTCCATGGTGTTTTAGAAGGTAAAAGAAGGTCTGCAGAGTGTTTTGCAAGAAGTAAAAGAAAGTTGTCGAAAACCCCTTCGATTTGAATTTCGCTGGGTAAGGAAAATGCTGGAGAGTGCAGGGGTACTGTTTTCTATCAGTTTGCAAACTGTGCCACAATGCAAGTGTTGTGCAGCCTTTACCTTTGCAGTGCACTGTAGCAAGTGCCTCTAGCCACCTACATCTAAGCAAATACCTTTTTCACTGTATCTCCAAAGGAGAATCTTTGCCTGTTGAGAAAACATCTCCCATGGTGTTTTAGAAGGTACAAGAAGGTCTGCAGAGTGTTTTGCAAGAAGTACAAGAAAGTTGTCCAAAACCCCTAAAATTCGAATTGTACTGGGAAAGGAAAATGCAGGAGAGTGGAAAGGTACTGTTTTCTCTCAGGTTGCAAGCTGCTTACAAAATGCCAGTGTTGTGCAGCCTTTAGCTTTGCAGCGTCCTGTAGCAAGTGTCTCTAGTCACCTACATCTAAGCATATTCCTTTTTCACAATATCTCGCAAGGAGAAACTCTGCCTGCTGAGAAAACATCTCCCATGGTGTTTTAGAAGGTACAAGAAGGTCTGCAGAGTGTTTTGCAAGAAGTAAAAGAAAGTTGTCCAAAACCCCTAAAATTCAAATTGTACTGGGAAAGGAAAATGCAGGAGAGCGCAGGGGTACTGTTTTCTATCAGTTTGCAAACTGTGCCACAATGCAAGTGTTGTGCAGCCTTTACATTTGCAGTGCGCTGTAGCAAGTGCCTCTAGCCACCTACGTCTAAGCAAATACCTTTTTCACTGTATCTCCAAAGGAGAATCTTTGCCTGTTGAGAAAACAGCTCCCATGGTTTTTAAAAGGGTACAAGAAGGTCTGCAGAGTGTTTTGCAAGAAGTACAAGAAAGTTGTCCAAAACCCCTAAAATTCGAATTGTACTGGGAAAGGAAAATGCAGGAGAGTGGAAAGGTACTGTTTTCTATCAGTTTGCAAGCTGCTTACAAAATGCCAGTGTTGTGCAGCCTTTACCTTTGCAGCGTCCTGTAGCAAGTGTCTCTAGTCACCTACATCTAAGCATATTCCTTTTTCACAATGTTTCGCAAGCAGAGACTCTGCCTGCTGAGAAAACATCTCCCATGGTGTTTTAGAAGGTACAAGAAGGTCTGCAGAGTGTTTTGCAAGAAGTAAAAGAAAGTTGTCCAAAACCCCTAAAATTCGAATTGTACTGGGAAAGGAAAATGCAGGAGAGTGGAAAGGTACTGTTTTCTATCAGTTTGCAAACTGTGCCACAATGCAAGTGTTGTGCAGCCTTTACCTTTGCAGTGCACTGTAGTAAGTGCCTTTAATCATCTACATCTTAGCAAATACCTTTTTCACAGTATCTCCAAAGGAGAATCTTTGCCTGTTGAGAAAACAGCTCCCATGGTTTTAAAAAGGGTACAAGAAGGTCTGCAGAGTGTTTTGCAAGAAGTACAAGAAAGTTGTCCAAAACCCCTAAAATTCGAATTGTACTGGGAAAGGAAAATGCAGGAGAGTGGAAAGGTACTGTTTTCTATCAGTTTGCAAACTTTGCCACAATGCCAGTGTTGTGCAGCCTTTAGCTTTGCAGCGTCCTGTAGCAAGTGTCTCTAGTCACCTACATCTAAGCATATTCCTTTTTAACAATGTTTCACAAGCACAGACTCTGCCTGCTGAGAAAACATCTTCCATGGTGTTTTAGAAGGTACAAGAAGGTCTGCAGAGTGTTTTGCAAGAAGTAAAAGAAAGTTGTCCAAAACCCTTTCGATTTGAATTTCGCTGGGTAAGGAAAATGCAGGAGAGTGCAGGGGTACTGTTTTCTATCAGTTTGCAAACTGTGCCACAATGCAAGTGTTGTGCAGCCTTTCCCTTTGCAGTGCGCTGTAGCAAGTGCCTCTAGCCACCTACATCTAAGCAAATACCTTTTTCACTGTATCTCCAAAGGAGAATCTTTGCCTGTTGAGAAAACAGCTCCCATGGTTTTTAAAAGGGTACAAGAAGGTCTGCAGAGTGTTTTGCAAGAAGTACAAGAAAGTTGTCCAAAACCCCTAAAATTCGAATTGTACTGGGAAAGGAAAATGCAGGAGAGTGGAAAGGTACTGTTTTCCCTCAGTTTGCAAGCTGCTTACAAAATGTCAGTGTTTTGCAGCCTTTAGCTTTGCAGCGTCCTGTAGCAAGTGTCTCTAGTCACCTACATCTAAGCATATTCCTTTTTCACAATGTCTCGCAAGGAGAAACTCTGCCTGCTGAAAAAACATCTCCCATGGTGTTTTAGAAGGTACAAGAAGGTCTGCAGAGTGTTTTGCAAGAAGTAAAAGAAAGTTGTCCAAAACCCCTAAAATTCGAATTGTACTGGGAAAGGAAAATGCAGGAGAGTGGAAAGGTACTCTTTTCTCTCAGTTTGCAAGCTGCTTACAAAATGCCAGTGTTGTGCAGCCTTTAGCTTTGCAGCGTCCTGTAGCAAGTGCCTCTAGTCACCTACATCTAAGCATATTCCTTTTTCACAATGTTTCACAAGCAGAGACTCTGCCTGTTGAGAAAACATCTCCCATGGTGTTTTAGAAGGTACAAGAAGGTCTGCAGAGTGTTTTGCAAGAAGTAAAAGAAAGTTGTCCAAAACCCCTAAAATTCGAATTGTCCTGGGAAAGGAAAATGCAGGAGAGTGGAAAGGTACTGTTTTCTATCAGTTTGCAAACTGTGCCACAATGCAAGTGTTGTGCAGCCATTACCTGAAGTTGGGCTGGCCGATGTTAGAGATGCCCGGCAAGCTTGCCAGCCCGCTTGCAGTCAGCAGAGACGTGGCCACAGTTCAGCTTCAGCCCGTGGGTGAAGTGAAGGAGAGACTCTCCAGTGTCAGGCGCAGTCAGGTCTATTGTGTTCCCACTGGAATCTGAAAAGTGGAGGGTCCCGAGGGCGGGACCGTAACAGGTTATAAAGAGAGTGGGAGGTATGGGGTGGCAACATTCAGGAACAAATGGGGGTCCAGGGAAGGGTGTTACAAAAATGATACACATGGAAGGAAAACTAAAGGGGAAGAACTTAGGGAGGGGCCCCGGCCCCCTAACCAATCACTCGACGACCTAGTGAGAGATTTCTAGAAAAAGAGGCAGAAGGGCCAAGTGACTGGCAGGAAGCCGGGGGTGGAGAATGGAGAGAATACATTAGTTGTCATGGTAACTAAGGAGAGGTCAGGCGATTGACACTTAACTGGAGAAAAACTTGGGCAGAAACATAGCCAAAACAACTGAGGGGGAGCAGAACAAACCACAACAATTACCTTTGCAGTGCACTGTAGCATAGGCCTCTAGTCACCTACATCTAAGCAAATACCTTTTTCACTGTATCTCCAAAGGAGAATCTTTGCCTGTTGAGAAAACAGCTCCCATGGTTTTTAAAAGGGTACAAGAAGGTCTGCAGAGTGTTTTGCAAGAAGTACAAGAAAGTTGTCCAAAACCCCTAAAATTCGAATTGTACTTGGAAAGGAAAATGCAGGAGAGTGGAAAGGTACTGTTTTCTATCAGTTTGCAAACTGTGCCACAATGCAAGTGTTGTGCAGCCATTACCTTTGCAGTGCACTGTAGCAAGTGCCTCTAGCCACCTACATCTAAGCAAATACCTTTTTCACAGTATCTCCTAAGGAGAAACTTTGCCTTTTGAGAAAAGAGCCCCCATGGTTTTTAAAAGGGTACAAGAAGGTCTGCAGAGTGTTTTGCAAGAAGTACAAGAAAGTTGTCCAAAACCCCTAAAATTTGAACTGTTCTGGGAAAGGAAAACGCAGGAGAGTGGAAAGGTACTGTTTTCTCTCAGTTTGCAAGCTGCTTACAAAATGTCAGTGTTTTGCAGCCTTTAGCTTTGCAGGGTCCTGTAGCAAGTGTCTCTAGTCACCTACATTTAAGCATATTCTTTTTTAACAATGTCTCGCAAGGGGAAACTCTGCCTGCTGAGAAAACATCTCCCATGGTGTTTTTGAAGGTACAAGAAGGTCTGCAGAGTGTTTTGCAAGAAGTACAAGAAAGTTGTCCAAAACCCCTAAAATTCGAATTGTACTGGGAAAGGAAAATGCAGGAGAGTGGAAAGGTACTGTTTTCTCTCAGTTTGCAAGCTGCTTACAAAATGCCAGTGTTGTGCAGCCTTTACAATTGCAGTGCACTGTAGCAAGTGTCTCTAGTCACCTACATCTAAGCATATTCCTTTTTCACAATGTCTAACAAGGAGAAACTCTGCCTGCTGAGAAAACATCTCCTATGTTGTTTTAGAAGGTACAAGAAGGTCTGCAGAGTGTTTTGCAAGAAGTACAAGAAAGTTGTCCAAAACCCCTAAAATTCGAATTGTACTGGGAAAGGAAAATGCAGGAGAGTGGAAAGGTACTGTTTTCTCTCAGTTTGCAAGCTGCTTACAAAATGCCAGTTTTGTGAAGTCTTTAGCTTTGCAGCGTCCTGTAGCAAGTGTCTCTAGTCACCTACATCTAAGCATATTCCTTTTTCGCAATATCTCGCAACGAGAAACTCTGCCTGCTGAGAAAACATCTCCCATGGTGTTTTAGAAGGTAGAAGAAGGTCTGCAGAGTGTTTTGCAAGAAGTAAGAGAAAGTTGTCCAAAACCCCTAAAATTCGAATTGTACTGGGAAAGGAAAATGCAAGAGAGTTGAAAGGAACTGTTTTCTATCAGTTTGCAAACTGTGCCACAATGCAAGTGTTGTGCAGCCTTTACCTTTGCAGTGCACTGTAGCAAGTGCCTCTAACCACGTACATCTAAGCAAATACCTTTTTCACTGTATCTCCAAAGGAGAATCTTTGCCTGTTGAGAAAACAGCTCCCATGGTTTTTAAAAGAGTACAAGAAGGTCTGCAGAGTGTTTTGCAAGAAGTACAAGAAAGTTGTCCAAAACCCCTAAAATTCGAATTGTACTGGGAAAGGAAAATGCAGGAGAGTGGAAAGGTACTGTTTTCCCTCAGTTTGCAAGCTGCTTACAAAATGTCAGTGTTTTGCAGCCTTTAGCTTTGCAGCGTCCTGTAGCAAGTGTCTCTAGTCACCTACATCTAAGCATATTCCTTTTTCACAATGTTTCGCAAGCAGAGACTCTGCCTGCTGAGAAAACATCTCCCATGGTGTTTTAGAAGGTACAAGAAGGTCTGCAGAGTGTTTTGCAAGAAGTAAAAGAAAGTTGTCCAAAACCCCTAAAATTCGAATTGTACTGGGAAAGGAAAATGCGGGAGAGTGGAAAGGTACTGTTTTCCCTCAGTTTGCAAGCTGCTTACAAAATGTCAGTGTTTTGCAGCCTTTAGCTTTGCAGCGTCCTGTAGCAAGTGTCTCTAGTCACCTACATCTAAGGAAATCCCTTTTTCACAATGTCTCGCAAGGAGAAACTCTGCCTGCTGAGAAAACATCTCCCATGGTGTTTTAGAAGGTACAAGAAGGTCTGCAGAGTGTTTTGCAAGAAGTAAAAGAAAGTTGTCCAAAACCCCTAAAATTCGAATTGTACTGGGAAAGGAAAATGCAGGAGAGTGGAAAGGTACTGTTTTCTCTCAGTTTGCAAGCTGCTTACAAAATGCCAGTGTTGTGCAGCCTTTAGCTTTGCAGCGTCCTGTAGCAAGTGTCTCTAGTCACCTACATCTAAGCATATTCCTTTTTCACAATGTTTCGCAAGCAGAGACTCTGCCTGCTGAGAAAACATCTCCCATGGTGTTTTAGAAGGTACAAGAAGGTCTGCAGAGTGTTTTGCAAGAAGTAAAAGAAAGTTGTCCAAAACCCCTTCGATTTGAATTTCGCTGGGAAAGGAAAATTCAGGAGAGTGCAGGGGTACTATTTTCTATCAGTTTGCAAACTGTGCCACAATGCCAGTGTTGTGCAGCCTTTACCTTTGCAGCGCACTGTAGTAAGTGCCTTCAATTACCTACATCTTAGCAAATACCTTTTTCACAGTATCTCCAAAGGAGAATCTTTGCCTGTTGAGAAAACAGCTCCCATGGTCTTTAAAAGGGTACAAGAAGGTCTGCAGAGTGTTTTGCAAGAAGTAAAAGAAAGTTGTCCAAAACCCCTAAAATTCGAATTGTACTGGGAAAGGAAAATGCAGGAGAGTGGAAAGGTACTGTTTTCTCTCAGTTTGCAAGCTGCTTACAAAATGCCAGTGTTGTGCAGCCTTTAGCTTTGCAGCGTCCTGTAGCAAGTGTCTCTAGTCACCTACATCTAAGCATATACCTTTTTAACAATGTCTCGCAAGGAGAAACACTGCCTGCTGAGAAAACATCTCCCATGGTGTTTTAGAAGGTACAAGAAGGTCTGCAGAGTGTTTTGCAAGAAGTACAAGAAAGTTGTCCAAAACCCCTTCGATTCGAATTGTACTGGGAAAGGAAAATGCAGGAGAGTGGAAAGGTACTGTTTTCTATCAGTTTGCAAGCTGCTTACAAAATGCCAGTGTTGTGCAGCATTTAGCTTTGCAGCGTCCTGTAGCAAGTGTCTCTAGTCACCTACATCTAAGCATATTCCTTTTTCACAATGTCTCGCAAGGAGAAACTCTGCCTGCTGAAAAACCATCTCCCATGGTGTTTTAGAAGGTAGAAGAAGGTCTGCAGAGTGTTTTGCAAGAAGTAAAAGAAAGTTGTCCAAAACCCCTAAAATTCGAATTGTACTGGGAAAGGAAAATGCAGGAGAGTGGAAAGGTACTGTTTTCTATCAGTTTGCAAACTGTGCCACAATGCAAGTGTTGTGCAGCCTTTACCTTTGCAGTGCACTGTAGCAAGTGCCTCTAGCCACCTACATCTAAGCCAATACCTTTTTCACTGTATCTCCAAAGGAGAATCTTTGCCTTTTGAGAAAACAGCTCCCATGGTTTTTAAAAGGGTACAAGAAGGTCTGCAGAGTGTTTTGCAAGAAGTACAAGAAAGTTGTCCAAAACCCCTAAAATTCGAATTGTCCTGGGAAAGTAAAATGCAGGAGAGTGGAAAGGTACTGTTTTCTATCAGTTTGCAAACTGTGCCACAATGCCAGTGTTGTGCAGCCTTTAGCTTTGCAGCGTCCTGTAGCAAGTGTCTCTAGTCACCTACATCTAAGCATATTCCTTTTTAACAATGTTTCGCAAGCAGAGACTCTGCCTGCTGAGAAAACATCTCCCATGGTGTTTTAGAAGGTACAAGAAGGTCTGCAGAGTATTTTGAAAGAAGTAAAAGAAAGTTGTCCAAAACCCTTTCGATTTGAATTTCGCTGGGTGAGGAAAATGCAGGAGAGTGCAGGGGTATTGTTTTCTATCAGTTTGCAAACTGTGCCACAATGCAAGTGTTGTGCAGCCTTTACCTTTGCAGTGCACTGTAGCAAGTGCCTCTAATTACCTACATCTAAGCAAATACCTTTTTCACTGAATCTCCAAAGGAGAAACTTTGCCTTTTGAGAAAACAGCCCCCATGGTTTTTAAAAGGGTACAAGAGGGTCTGCAGAGTGTTTTGCAAGAAGTACAAGAAAGTTGTCCAAAACCCCTAAAATTCGAATTGTACTGGGAAAGGAAAATGCAGGAGAGTGGAAAGGTACTGTTTTCTCTCAGTTTGCAAGCTGCTTACAAAATGTCAGTGTTTTGCAGCCTTTAGCTTTGCAGCGTCCTGTAGTAAGTGTCTCTAGTCACCTACATTTAAGCATATTCTTTTTTAACAATGTCTCGCAAGGGGAAACACTGCCTGCTGAGAAAACATCTCCCATGGTGTTTTAGAAGGTACAAGAAGGTCTGCAGAGTGTTTTGCAAGAAGTACAAGAAAGTTGTCCAAAACCCCTAAAATTCGAATTGTACTGGGAAAGGAAAATGCAGGAGAGTGGAAAGGTACTGTTTTCTCTCAGTTTGCAAGCTGCTTACAAAATGCCAGTGTTGTGCAGCCTTTACAATTGCAGTGCACTGTAGCAAGTGTCTCTAGTCACCTACATCTAAGCATATTCCTTTTTCACAATGTCTCGCAAGGAGAAACTCTGCCTGCTGAGAAAACATCTCCTATGTTGTTTTAGAAGGTACAAGAAGGTCTGCAGAGTGTTTTGCAAGAAGTACAAGAAAGTTGTCCAAAACCCCTAAAATTCGAATTGTACTGGGTAAGGAAAATGCAGGAGAGTGGAAAGGTACTGTTTTCTCTCAGTTTGCAAGCTGCTTACAAAATGCCAGTTTTGTGAAGTCTTTAGCTTTGCAGCGTCCTGTAGCAAGTGTCTCTAGTCACCTACATCTAAGCATATTCCTTTTTCGCAATATCTCGCAACGAGAAACTCTGCCTGCTGAGAAAACATCTCCCATGGTGTTTTAGAAGGTAGAAGAAGGTCTGCAGAGTGTTTTGCAAGAAGTAAGAGAAAGTTGTCCAAAACCCCTAAAATTCGAATTGTACTGGGAAAGGAAAATGCAAGAGAGTTGAAAGGAACTGTTTTCTATCAGTTTGCAAACTGTGCCACAATGCAAGTGTTGTGCAGCCTTTACCTTTGCAGTGCACTGTAGCAAGTGCCTCTAACCACGTACATCTAAGCAAATACCTTTTTCACTGTATCTCCAAAGGAGAATCTTTGCCTGTTGAGAAAACAGCTCCCATGGTTTTTAAAAGAGTACAAGAAGGTCTGCAGAGTGTTTTGCAAGAAGTACAAGAAAGTTGTCCAAAACCCCTAAAATTCGAATTGTACTGGGAAAGGAAAATGCAGGAGAGTGGAAAGGTACTGTTTTCCCTCAGTTTGCAAGCTGCTTACAAAATGTCAGTGTTTTGCAGCCTTTAGCTTTGCAGCGTCCTGTAGCAAGTGTCTCTAGTCACCTACATCTAAGGAAATCCCTTTTTCACAATGTCTCGCAAGGAGAAACTCTGCCTGCTGAGAAAACATCTCCCATGGTGTTTTAGAAGGTACAAGAAGGTCTGCAGAGTGTTTTGCAAGAAGTAAAAGAAAGTTGTCCAAAACCCCTAAAATTCGAATTGTACTGGGAAAGGAAAATGCAGGAGAGTGGAAAGGTACTGTTTTCTCTCAGTTTGCAAGCTGCTTGCAAAATGCCAGTGTTGTGCAGCCTTTAGCTTTGCAGCGTCCTGTAGCAAGTGTCTCTAGTCACCTACATCTAAGCATATTCCTTTTTCACAATGTTTCGCAAGCAGAGACTCTGCCTGCTGAGAAAACATCTCCCATGGTGTTTTAGAAGGTTGAAGAAGGTCTGCAGAGTGTTTTGCAAGAAGTAAAAGAAAGTTGTCCAAAACCCCTTCGATTTGAATTTCGCTGGGAAAGGAAAATTCAGGAGAGTGCAGGGGTACTATTTTCTATCAGTTTGCAAACTGTGCCACAATGCCAGTGTTGTGCAGCCTTTACCTTTGCAGCGCACTGTAGTAAGTGCCTTCAATTACCTACATCTTAGCAAATACCTTTTTCACAGTATCTCCAAAGGAGAATCTTTGCCTGTTGAGAAAACAGCTCCCATGGTCTTTAAAATGGTACAAGAAGGTCTGCAGAGTGTTTTGCAAGAAGTAAAAGAAAGTTGTCCAAAACCCCTAAAATTCGAATTGTACTGGGAAAGGAAAATGCAGGAGAGTGGAAAGGTACTGTTTTCTCTCAGTTTGCAAGCTGCTTACAAAATGCCAGTGTTGTGCAGCCTTTAGCTTTGCAGCGTCCTGTAGCAAGTGTCTCTAGTCACCTACATCTAAGCATATTCCTTTTTAACAATGTCTCGCAAGGAGAAACACTGCCTGCTGAGAAAACATCTCCCATGGTGTTTTAGAAGGTACAAGAAGGTCTGCAGAGTGTTTTGCAAGAAGTACAAGAAAGTTGTCCAAAACCCCTTCGATTCGAATTGTACTGGGAAAGGAAAATGCAGGAGAGTGGAAAGGTACTGTTTTCTATCAGTTTGCAAGCTGCTTACAAAATGCCAGTGTTGTGCAGCATTTAGCTTTGCAGCGTCCTGTAGCAAGTGTCTCTAGTCACCTACATCTAAGCATATTCCTTTTTCACAATGTCTCGCAAGGAGAAACTCTGCCTGCTGAAAAACCATCTCCCATGGTGTTTTAGAAGGTAGAAGAAGGTCTGCAGAGTGTTTTGCAAGAAGTAAAAGAAAGTTGTCCAAAACCCCTAAAATTCGAATTGTACTGGGAAAGGAAAATGCAGGAGAGTGGAAAGGTACTGTTTTCTATCAGTTTGCAAACTGTGCCACAATGCAAGTGTTGTGCAGCCTTTACCTTTGCAGTGCACTGTAGCAAGTGCCTCTAGCCACCTACATCTAAGCAAATACCTTTTTCACTGAATCTCCAAAGGAGAATCTTTGCCTTTTGAGAAAACAGCTCCCATGGTTTTTAAAAGGGTACAAGAAGGTCTGCAGAGTGTTTTGCAAGAAGTACAAGAAAGTTGTCCAAAACCCCTAAAATTCGAATTGTCCTGGGAAAGTAAAATGCAGGAGAGTGGAAAGGTACTGTTTTCTATCAGTTTGCAAACTGTGCCACAATGCCAGTGTTGTGCAGCCTTTAGCTTTGCAGCGTCCTGTAGCAAGTGTCTCTAGTCACCTACATCTAAGCATATTCCTTTTTAACAATGTTTCGCAAGCAGAGACTCTGCCTGCTGAGAAAACATCTCCCATGGTGTTTTAGAAGGTACAAGAAGGTCTGCAGAGTGTTTTGAAAGAAGTAAAAGAAAGTTGTCCAAAACCCTTTCGATTTGAATTTCGCTGGGTGAGGAAAATGCAGGAGAGTGCAGGGGTATTGTTTTCTATCAGTTTGCAAACTGTGCCACAATGCAAGTGTTGTGCAGCCTTTACCTTTGCAGTGCACTGTAGCAAGTGCCTCTAATTACCTACATCTAAGCAAATACCTTTTTCACTGTATCTCCAAAGGAGAAACTTTGCCTTTTGAGAAAACACCCCCCATGGTTTTTAAAAGGGTACAAGAAGGTCTGCAGAGTGTTTTGCAAGAAGTACAAGAAAGTTGTCCAAAACCCCTAAAATTCGAATTGTACTGGGAAAGGAAAATGCAGGAGAGTGGAAAGGTACTGTTTTCTCTCAGTTTGCAAGCTGCTTACAAAATGTCAGTGTTTTGCAGCCTTTAGCTTTGCAGCGCCCTGTAGTAAGTGTCTCTAGTCACCTACATGTAAGCAAATTCCTTTTTCACAATGTCTCGCAAGTAGAAACTCTGCCTGCTGAGAAAACATCTCCCATGGTGTTTTTGAAGGTACAAGAAGGTCTGCAGAGTGTTTTGCAAGAAGTAAAAGAAAGTTGTCCAAAACCCCTAAAATTCGAATTGTACTGGGAAAGGAAAATGCAGGAGAGTGGAAAGGTACTGTTTTCTCTCAGTTTGCCAACTGCTTACAAAATGTCAGTGTTTTGCAGCCTTTAGCTTTGTTTTTTGCAGCCTTTAGCTTTGTGTCTTGTAGCAAGTGTCTCTAGTCACCTACATCTAAGGAAATCCCTTTTTCACAATGTCTCGCAAGGAGAAACTCTGCCTGCTGAGAAAACATCTCCCATGGTGTTTTAGAAGGTACAAGAAGCTCTGCAGAGTGTTTTGCAAGAAGTAAAAGAAAGTTGTCCAAAACCCCTAAAATTCAAATTGTACTGGGAAAGGAAAATGCAGGAGAGTGGAAAGGTACTGTTTTCTCTCAGTTTGCAAACTGTGCCACAATGCAAGTGTTGTGCAGCCTTTACCTTTACAGTGCGCTGTAGCAAGTGCCTCTAGCCACCTACATCTAAGCATATTCCTTTTTCACTGTATCTTCAAAGGAGAATCTTTGCCTGTTGAGAAAACAGCTCCCATCGTTTTTAAAAGGGTACAAGGTCTGCAGAGTGTTTTGCAAGAAGTACAAGAAAGTTGTCCAAAACCCCTAAAATTCGAATTGTACTGGGAAAGGAAAATGCAGGAGAGTGGAAAGGTACTGTTTTCCCTCAGTTTGCAAGCTGCTTACAAAATGTCAGTGTTTTGCAGCCTTTAGCTTTGCAGTGTCCTGTAGCAAGTGTCTCTAGTCACCTACATCTAAGCATATTCCTTTTTCACAATGTCTCGCAAGGAGAAACTCTGCCTGCTGAGAAAACATCTCCCATGGTGTTTTAGAAGGTACAAGAAGGTCTGCAGAGTGTTTTGCAAGAAGTACAAGAAAGTTGTCCAAAACTCCTAAAATTCGAATTGTACTGGGAAAGGAAAATGCAGGAGAGTGGAAAGGTACTGTTTTCTCTCAGTTTGCAAGCTGCTTACAAAATGCCAGTGTTGTGCAGCCTTTAGCTTTGCAGCGTCCTGTAGCAAGTGTCTCTAGTCAGCTACATCTAAGCATATTCCTTTTTCACAATGTTTCACAAGCAGAGACTCTGCCTGCTGAGAAAACATCTCCCATGGTGTTTTAGAAGGTACACGAAGGTCTGCAGAGTGTTTTGCAAGAAGTACAAGAAAGTTGTCCAAAACCCCTTCGATTCGAATTGTACTGGGAAAGGAAAATGCAGGAGAGTGGAAAGGTACTGTTTTCCCTCATTTTGCAAGCTGCTTACAAAATGCCAGTGTTGTGCAGCCTTTAGCTTTGCAGCGTCCTGTAGCAAGTGTCTCTAGTCACCTACATCTAAGCATATTCCTTTTTAACAATGTTTCGCAAGCAGAGACTCTGCCTGCTGAGAAAACATCTCCCATGGTGTTTTAGAAGGTAGAAGAAGGTCTGCAGAGTGTCTTGTAAGAAGTAAAAGAAAGTTGTCCAAAACCCCTTCGATTTGAATTTCGCTGGGTAAGGAAAATGCAGCAGAGTGCAGGGGTATTTTTTTCTATCAGTTTGCAAACTGTGCCACAATGCAAGTGTTGTGCAGCCTTTACCTTTGCAGTGCGCTGTAGCAAGTGCCTCTAGCCACCTACATCTAAGCAAATACCTTTTTCACTGTATCTCCAAAGGAGAATCTTTGCCTGTTGAGAAAACAGCTCCCATGGTTTTTAAAAGGGTACAAGAAGGTCTGCAGAGTGTTTTGCAAGAAGTACAAGAAAGTTGTCCAAAACCACTAAAATTCGAATTGTACTGGGAAAGGAAAATGCAGGAGAGTGGAAAGGTACTCTTTTCTCTCAGTTTGCAAGCTGCTTACAAAATGCCAGTGTTGTGCAGCCTTTAGCTTTGCAGCGTCCTGTAGCAAGTGTCTCTAGTCACCTACATCTAAGCATATTCCTTTTTCACAATGTTTCGCAAGCAGAGACTCTGCCTGCTGAGAAAACATCTCCCATGGTGTTTTAGAAGGTACAAGAAGGTCTGCAGAGTGTTTTGCAAGAAGTAAAAGAAAGTTGTCCAAAACCCCTAAAATTCGAATTGTACTGGGAAAGGAAAATGCAGGAGAGTGGAAAGGTACTGTTTTCTATCAGTTTGCAAACTGTGCCACAATGCAAGTGTTGTGCAGCCATTACCTGAAGTTGGGCTGGCCGATGTTAGAGATGCCCGGCAAGCTTGCCAGCCCGCTTGCAGTCAGCAGAGACGTGGCCACAGTTCAGCTTCAGCCCGTGGGTGAAGTGAAGGAGAGACTCTCCAGTGTCAGGCGCAGTCAGGTCTATTGTGTTCCCACTGGAATCTGAAAAGTGGAGGGTCCCGAGGGCGGGACCGTAACAGGTTATAAAGAGAGTGGGAGGTATGGGGTGGCAACATTCAGGAACAAATGGGGGTCCAGGGAAGGGTGTTACAAAAATGATACACATGGAAGGAAAACTAAAGGGGAAGAACTTAGGGAGGGGCCCCGGCCCCCTAACCAATCACTCGACGACCTAGTGAGAGATTTCTAGAAAAAGAGGCAGAAGGGCCAAGTGACTGGCAGGAAGCTGGGGGTGGAGAATGGAGAGAATACATTAGTTGTCATGGTAACTAAGGAGAGGTCAGGCGATTGACACTTAACTGGAGAAAAACTTGGGCAGAAACATAGCCAAAACAACTGAGGGGGAGCAGAACAAACCACAACAATTACCTTTGCAGTGCACTGTAGCATAGGCCTCTAGTCACCTACATCTAAGCAAATACCTTTTTCACTGTATCTCCAAAGGAGAATCTTTGCCTGTTGAGAAAACAGCTCCCATGGTTTTTAAAAGGGTACAAGAAGGTCTGCAGAGTGTTTTGCAAGAAGTACAAGAAAGTTGTCCAAAACCCCTAAAATTCGAATTGTACTGGGAAAGGAAAATGCAGGAGAGTGGAAAGGTACTGTTTTCTATCAGTTTGCAAACTGTGCCACAATGCAAGTGTTGTGCAGCCATTACCTTTGCAGTGCACTGTAGCAAGTGCCTCTAGCCACCTACATCTAAGCAAATACCTTTTTCACAGTATCTCCTAAGGAGAAACTTTGCCTTTTGAGAAAACAGCCCCCATGGTTTTTAAAAGGGTACAAGAAGGTCTGCAGAGTGTTTTGCAAGAAGTAAAAGAAAGTTGTCCAAAACCCCTAAAATTCGAACTGTTCTGGGAAAGGAAAACGCAGGAGAGTGGAAAGGTACTGTTTTCTCTCAGTTTGCAAGCTGCTTACAAAATGTCAGTGTTTTGCAGCCTTTAGCTTTGCAGGGTCCTGTAGCAAGTGTCTCTAGTCACCTACATTTAAGCATATTCTTTTTTAACAATGTCTCGCAAGGAGAAACTCTGCCTGCTGAGAAAAGATCTCCCATGGTGTTTTAGAAGGTACAAGAAGGTCTGCAGAGTGTTTTGCAAGAAGTACAAGAAAGTTGTCCAAAACCCCTAAAATTCGAATTGTACTGGGAAAGGAAAATGCAGGAGAGTGGAAAGGTACTGTTTTCTCTCAGTTTGCAAGCTGCTTACAAAATGCCAGTGTTGTGCAGCCTTTAGCTTTGCAGCGTCCTGTAGCAAGTGTCTCTAGTCACCTACATCTAAGCATATTCCTTTTTCGCAATATCTCGCAACGAGAAACTCTGCCTGCTGAGAAAACATCTCCCATGGTGTTTTAGAAGGTACAAGAAGGTCTGCAGAGTGTTTTGCAAGAAGTACAAGAAAGTTGTCCAAAACCCCTAAAATTCGAATTGTACTGGGAAAGGAAAATGCAGGAGAGTGGAAAGGTACTGTTTTCTCTCAGTTTGCAAGGTGCTTACAAAATGCCAGTGTTGTGCAGCCTTTAGCTTTGCAGCGTCCTGTAGCAAGTGTCTCTAGTCACCTACATCTAAGCATATTCCTTTTTAACAATGTTTCGCAAGCAGAGACTCTGCCTGCTGAGAAAACGTCTCCCATGGTGTTTTAGAAGGTACAAGAAGGTCTGCAGAGTGTTTTGCAAGAAGTAAAAGAAAGTTGTCCAAAACCCCTTCGATTTGAATTTCGCTGGGAAAGGAAAATGCAGGAGAGTGGAAAGGTACTGTTTTCTATCAGTTTGCAAACTGTGCCACAATGCAAGTGTTGTGCAGCCTTTACCTTTGCAGCGCACTGTAGTAAGTGCCTTCAATCACCTACATCTTAGCAAATACCTTTTTCACAGTATCTCCAAAGGAGAATCTTTGCTTGTTGAGAAAACAGCTCCCATGGTTTTTAAAATGGTACAAGAAGGTCTGCAGAGTGTTTTGCAAGAAGTACAAGAAAGTTGTCCAAAACCCCTAAAATTCGAATTGTACTGGGAAAGGAAAATGCAGGAGAGTGGAAAGGTACTGTTTTCTCTCAGTTTGCAAGCTGCTTACAAAATGTCAGTGTTTTGCAGCCTTTAGCTTTGCAGCGTCCTGTAGCAAGTGTCTCTAGTCACCTACATCTAAGCATATTCCTTTTTAACAATGTCTCGCAAGGAGAAACACTGCCTGCTGAGAAAACATCTCCCATGGTGTTTTAGAAGGTGCAAGAAGGTCTGCAGAGTGTTTTGCAAGAAGTACAAGAAAGTTGTCCAAAACCCCTTCGATTCGAATTGTACTGGGAAAGGAAAATGCAGGAGAGTGGAAAGGTACTGTTTTCTCTCAGTTTGCAAGCTGCTTACAAAATGCCAGTGTTGTGCAGCATTTAGCTTTGCAGCGTCCTGTAGCAAGTGTCTCTAGTCACCTACATCTAAGCATATTCCTTTTTCACAATGTCTCGCAAGGAGAAACTCTGCCTGCTGAAAAAACATCTCCCATGGTGTTTTAGAAGGTACAAGAAGGTCTGCAGAGTGTTTTGCAAGAAGTAAAAGAAAGTTGTCCAAAACCCCTAAAATTCGAATTGTACTGGGAAAGGAAAATGCAGGAGAGTGGAAAGGTACTGTTTTCTATCAGTTTGCAAACTGTGCCACAATGCAAGTGTTGTGCAGCCTTTCCCTTTGCAGTGCACTGTAGCAAGTGCCTCTAGCCACCTTCATGTAAGCAAATACCTTTTTCACTGAATCTCCAAAGGAGAATCTTTGCCTTTTGAGAAAACAGCTCCCATGGTTTTTAAAAGGGTACAAGAAGGTCTGCAGAGTGTTTTGCAAGAAGTAAAAGAAAGTTGTCCAAAACCCCTAAAATTCGAATTGTTCTGGGAAAGGAAAATGCAGGAGAGTGGAAAGGTACTGTTTTCTCTCAGTTTGCAAGCTGCTTACAAAATGTCAGTGTTTTGCAGCCTTTAGCTTTGCAGCGTCCTGTAGCAAGTGTCTCTAGTCACCTACATCTAAGCAAATTCCTTTTTCACAATGTCTCGCAAGGAGAAACTCTGCCTGCTGAGAAAATATCTCCCATGGTGTTTTAGAAGGTACAAGAAGGTCTGCAGAGTGTTTTGCAAGAAGTAAAAGAAAGTTGTCCAAAACCCCTAAAATTCGAATTGTACTGGGAAAGGAAAATGCAGGAGAGTGGAAAGGTACTGTTTTCTATCAGTTTGCAAGCTGCTTAGAAAATGCCAGTGTTGTGCAGCCTTTAGCTTTGCAGCGTCCTGTAGCAAGTGTCTCTAGTCACCTACATCTAAGCATATTCATTTTAACAATGTTTCGCAAGCAGAGACTCTGCCTGCTGAGAAAACATCTCCCATGGTGTTTTAGAAGGTACAAGAAGGTCTGCAGAGTGTTTTGCAAGAAGTACAAGAAAGTTGTCCAAAACCCCTAAAATTCGAATTGTACTGGGAAAGGAAAATGCAGGAGAGTGGAAAGGTACTGTTTTCTATCAGTTTGCAAACTGTGCCACAATGCAAGTGTTGTGCAGCCTTTACATTTGCAGTGCACTGTAGCAAGTGCCTCTAGCCACCTACATCTAAGCAAATACCTTTTTCACTGTATCTCCAAAGGAGAATCTTTGCCTGTTGAGAAAACAGCTCCCATGGTTTTTAAAAGGGTACAAGAAGGTCTGCAGAGTGTTTTGCAAGAAGTACAAGAAAGTTGTCCAAAACCCCTAAAATTCGAATTGTCCTGGGAAAGGAAAATGCAGGAGAGTGCAGGGGTACTGTTTTCTATCAGTTTGCAAACTGTGCCACAATGCCAGTGTTGTGCAGCCTTTAGCTTTGCAGCGTCCTGTAGCAAGTGTCTCTAGTCACCTACATCTAAGCATATTCCTTTTTAACAATGTTTCGCAAGCAGAGACTCTGCCTGCTGAGAAAACATCTCCCATGGTGTTTTAGAAGGTACAAGAAGGTCTGCAGAGTGTTTTGCAAGAAGTAAAAGAAAGTTGTCCAAAACCCCTAAAATTCGAATTGTACTGGGAAAGGAAAATGCAGGAGAGTGGAAAGGTACTGTTTTCTATCAGTTTGCAAACTGTGCCACAATGCAAGTGTTGTGCAGCCATTACCTGAAGTTGGGCTGGCCGATGTTAGAGATGCCCGGCAAGCTTGCCAGCCCGCTTGCAGTCAGCAGAGACGTGGCCACAGTTCAGCTTCAGCCCGTGGGTGAAGTGAAGGAGAGACTCTCCAGTGTCCGGCGCAGTCAGGTCTATTGTGTTCCCACTGGAATCTGAAAAGTGGAGGGTCCCGAGGGCGGGACCGTAACAGGTTATAAAGAGAGTGGGAGGTATGGGGTGGCAACATTCAGGAACAAATGGGGGTCCAGGGAAGGGTGTTACAAAAATGATACACATGGAAGGAAAACTAAAGGGGAAGAACTTAGGGAGGGGCCCCGGCCCCCTAACCAATCACTCGACGACCTAGTGAGAGATTTCTAGAAAAAGAGGCAGAAGGGCCAAGTGACTGGCAGGAAGCCGGGGGTGGAGAATGGAGAGAATACATTAGTTGTCATGGTAACTAAGGAGCGGTCAGGCGATTGACACTTAACTGGAGAAAAACTTGGGCAGAAACATAGCCAAAACAACTGAGGGGGAGCAGAACAAACCACAACAATTACCTTTGCAGTGCACTGTAGCATAGGCCACTAGTCACCTACATCTAAGCAAATACCTTTTTCACTGTATCTCCAAAGGAGAATCTTTGCCTGTTGAGAAAACAGCTCCCATGGTTTTGAAAAGGGTACAAGAAGGTCTGCAGAGTGTTTTGCAAGAAGTACAAGAAAGTTGTCCAAAACCCCTAAAATTCAAATTGTACTGGGAAAGGAAAATGCAGGAGAGTGGAAAGGTACTGTTTTCTATCAGTTTGCAAACTGTGCCACAATGCAAGTGTTGTGCAGCCATTACCTTTGCAGTGCACTGTAGCAAGTGCCTCTAGCCACCTACATCTAAGCAAATACCTTTTTCACAGTATCTCCTAAGGAGAAACTTTGCCTTTTGAGAAAAGAGCCCCCATGGTTTTTAAAAGGGTACAAGAAGGTCTGCAGAGTGTTTTGCAAGAAGTACAAGAAAGTTGTCCAAAACCCCTAAAATTCGAACTGTTCTGGGAAAGGAAAACGCAGGAGAGTGGAAAAGTACTGTTTTCTCTCAGTTTGCAAGCTGCCTACAAAATGCCAGTGTTTTGCAGCCTTTAGCTTTGCAGGGTCGTGTAGCAAGTGTCTCTAGTCACCTACATTTAAGCATATTCTTTTTTAACAATGTCTCGCAAGGGGAAACTCTGCCTGCTGAGAAAACATCTCCCATGGTGTTTTAGAAGGTACAAGAAGGTCTGCAGAGTGTTTTGCAAGAAGTACAAGAAAGTTGTCCAAAACCCCTAAAATTCGAATTGTACTGGGAAAGGAAAATGCAGGAGAGTGGAAAGGTACTGTTTTCTCTCAGTTTGCAAGCTGCTTACAAAATGCCAGTGTTGTGCAGCCTTTACAATTGCAGCGTCCTGTAGCAAGTGTCTCTGGTCACCTACATCTAAGCATATTCCTCTTTAACAATGTCTCGCAAGGAGAAACTCTGCCTGCTGAGAAAACATCTCCTATGTTGTTTTAGAAGGTACAAGAAGGTCTGCAGAGTGTTTTGCAAGAAGTACAAGAAAGTTGTCCAAAACCCCTAAAATTCGAATTGTACTGGGAAAGGAAAATGCAGGAGAGTGGAAAGGTACTGTTTTCTCTCAGTTTGCAAGCTGCTTACAAAATGCCAGTTTTGTGAAGTCTTTAGCTTTGCAGCGTCCTGTAGCAAGTGTCTCTAGTCACCTACATCTAAGCATATTCCTTTTTCGCAATATCTCGCAACGAGAAACTCTGCCTGCTGAGAAAACATCTCCCATGGTGTTTTAGAAGGTAGAAGAAGGTCTGCAGAGTGTTTTGCAAGAAGTACAAGAAAGTTGTCCAAAACCCCTAAAATTCGAATTGTACTGGGAAAGGAAAATGCAAGAGAGTGGAAAGGTACTGTTTTCTATCAGTTTGCAAACTGTGCCACAATGCAAGTGTTGTACAGCCATTACCTTTGCAGTGCACTGTAGCAAGTGCCTCTAGCCACCTACATCTAAGCAAATACCTTTTTCACTGTACCTGCAAAGGAGAATCTTTGCCTGTTGAGAAAACAGCTCCCATGGTTTTTAAAAGAGTACAAGAAGGTCTGCAGAGTGTTTTGCAAGAAGTACAAGAAAGTTGTCCAAAACCCCTAAAATTCGAATTGTACTGGGAAAGGAAAATGCAGGAGAGTGGAAAGGTACTGTTTTCCCTCAGTTTGCAAGCTGCTTACAAAATGTCAGTGTTTTGCAGCCTTTAGCTTTGCAGCGTCCTGTAGCAAGTGTCTCTAGTCACCTACATCTAAGCAAATCCCTTTTTCACAATGTCTCGCAAGGAGAAACTCTGCCTGCTGAGAAAACATCTCCCATGGTGTTTTAGAAGGTACAAGAAGGTCTGCAGAGTGTTTTGCAAGAAGTACAAGAAAGTTGTCCAAAACCCCTAAAATTCGAATTGTACTGGGAAAGGAAAATGCAGGAGAGTGGAAAGGTACTGTTTTCTCTCAGTTCGCAAGCTGCTTACAAAATGCCAGTGTTGTGCAGCCTTTAGCTTTGCAGCGTCCTGTAGCAAGTGTCTCTAGTCACCTACATCTAAGCATATTCCTTTTTAACAATGTTTCGCAAGCAGAGACTCTGCCTGCTGAGAAAACATCTCCCATGGTGTTTTAGAAGGTACAAGAAGGTCTGCAGAGTGTTTTGCAAGAAGTAAAAGAAAGTTGTCCAAAACCCCTTCGATTTGAATTTCGCTGGGAAAGGAAAATGCAGGAGAGTGGAAAGGTACTGTTTTCTATCAGTTTGCAAACTGTGCCACAATGCAAGTGTTGTGCAGCCTTTACCTTTGCAGTGCACTGTAGCAAGTGCCTCTAGCCACCTACATCTAAGCAAATACCTTTTTCACTGTATCTCCAAAGGAGAATCTTTGCCTGTTGAGAAAACAGCTCCCATGGTTTTTAAAAGGGTACAAGAAGGTCTGCAGAGTGTTTTGAAAGAAGTACAAGAAAGTTGTCCAAAACCCCTAAAATTCGAATTGTACTGGGAAAGGAAAATGCAGGAGAGTGGAAAGGTACTGTTTTCTCTCAGTTTGCAAGCTGCTTACAAAATGCCAGTTTTGTGAAGTCTTTAGCTTTGCAGCGTCCTGTAGCAAGTGTCTCTAGTCACCTACATCTAAGCATATTCCTTTTTAACAATGTCTCGCAAGGAGAAACACTGCCTGCTGAGAAAACATCTCCCATGGTGTTTTAGAAGGTACAAGAAGGTCTGCAGAGTGTTTTGCAAGAAGTACAAGAAAGTTGTCCAAAACCCCTTCGATTCGAATTGTACTGGGAAAGGAAAATGCAGGAGAGTGGAAAGGTACTGTTTTCTCTCAGTTTGCAAGCTGCTTACAAAATGCCAGTGTTGTGCAGCATTTAGCTTTGCAGCGTCCTGTAGCAAGTGTCTCTAGTCACCTACATCTAAGCATATTCCTTTTTCACAATGTCTCGCAAGGAGAAACTCTGCCTGCTGAAAAAACCTCTCCCATGGTGTTTTAGAAGGTACAAGAAGGTCTGCAGAGTGTTTTGCAAGAAGTAAAAGAAAGTTGTCCAAAACCCCTAAAATTCGAATTGTACTGGGAAAGGAAAATGCAGGAGAGTGGAAAGGTACTGTTTTCTATCAGTTTGCAAACTGTGCCACAATGCAAGTGTTGTGCAGCCTTTCCCTTTGCAGTGCACTGTAGCAAGTGCCTCTAGCCACCTTCATGTAAGCAAATACCTTTTTCACTGAATCTCCAAAGGAGAATCTTTGCCTTTTGAGAAAACAGCTCCCATGGTTTTTAAAAGGGTACAAGAAGGTCTGCAGAGTGTTTTGCAAGAAGTAAAAGAAAGTTGTCCAAAACCCCTAAAATTCGAATTGTTCTGGGAAAGGAAAATGCAGGAGAGTGGAAAGGTACTGTTTTCTCTCAGTTTGCAAGCTGCTTACAAAATGTCAGTGTTTTGCAGCCTTTAGCTTTGCAGCGTCCTGTAGCAAGTGTCTCTAGTCACCTACATCTAAGCAAATTCCTTTTTCACAATGTCTCGCAAGGAGAAACTCTGCCTGCTGAGAAAATATCTCCCATGGTGTTTTAGAAGGTACAAGAAGGTCTGCAGAGTGTTTTGCAAGAAGTAAAAGAAAGTTGTCCAAAACCCCTAAAATTCGAATTGTACTGGGAAAGGAAAATGCAGGAGAGTGGAAAGGTACTGTTTTCTCTCAGTTTGCAAGCTGCTTACAAAATGCCAGTGTTGTGCAGCCTTTAGCTTTGCAGCGTCCTGTAGCAAGTGTCTCTAGTCACCTACATCTAAGCATATTCCTTTTTCACAATGTTTCGCAAGCAGAGACTCTGCCTGCTGAGAAAACATCTCCCATGGTGTTTTAGAAGGTACAAGAAGGTCTGCAGAGTGTTTTGAAAGAAGTAAAAGAAAGTTGTCCAAAACCCCTAAAATTCGAATTGTACTGGGAAAGGAAAATGCAGGAGAGTGGAAAGGTACTGTTTTCTATCAGTTTGCAAACTGTGCCACAATGCAAGTGTTGTGCAGCCTTTACATTTGCAGTGCACTGTAGCAAGTGCCTCTAGCCACCTACATCTAAGCAAATACCTTTTTCACTGTATCTCCAAAGGAGAATCTTTGCCTGTTGAGAAAACAGCTCCCATGGTTTTTAAAAGGGTACAAGAAGGTCTGCAGAGTGTTTTGCAAGAAGTACAAGAAAGTTGTCCAAAACCCCTAAAATTCGAATTGTCCTGGGAAAGGAAAATGCAGGAGAGTGCAGGGGTACTGTTTTCTATCAGTTTGCAAACTGTGCCACAATGCCAGTGTTGTGCAGCCTTTAGCTTTGCAGCGTCCTGTAGCAAGTGTCTCTAGTCACCTACATCTAAGCATATTCCTTTTTAACAATGTTTCGCAAGCAGAGACTCTGCCTGCTGAGAAAACATCTCCCATGGTGTTTTAGAAGGTACAAGAAGGTCTGCAGAGTGTTTTGCAAGAAGTAAAAGAAAGTTGTCCAAAACCCCTAAAATTCGAATTGTACTGGGAAAGGAAAATGCAGGAGAGTGGAAAGGTACTGTTTTCTATCAGTTTGCAAACTGTGCCACAATGCAAGTGTTGTGCAGCCATTACCTGAAGTTGGGCTGGCCGATGTTAGAGATGCCCGGCAAGCTTGCCAGCCCGCTTGCAGTCAGCAGAGACGTGGCCACAGTTCAGCTTCAGCCCGTGGGTGAAGTGAAGGAGAGACTCTCCAGTGTCCGGCGCAGTCAGGTCTATTGTGTTCCCACTGGAATCTGAAAAGTGGAGGGTCCCGAGGGCGGGACCGTAACAGGTTATAAAGAGAGTGGGAGGTATGGGGTGGCAACATTCAGGAACAAATGGGGGTCCAGGGAAGGGTGTTACAAAAATGATACACATGGAAGGAAAACTAAAGGGGAAGAACTTAGGGAGGGGCCCCGGCCCCCTAACCAATCACTCGACGACCTAGTGAGAGATTTCTAGAAAAAGAGGCAGAAGGGCCAAGTGACTGGCAGGAAGCCGGGGGTGGAGAATGGAGAGAATACATTAGTTGTCATGGTAACTAAGGAGCGGTCAGGCGATTGACACTTAACTGGAGAAAAACTTGGGCAGAAACATAGCCAAAACAACTGAGGGGGAGCAGAACAAACCACAACAATTACCTTTGCAGTGCACTGTAGCATAGGCCACTAGTCACCTACATCTAAGCAAATACCTTTTTCACTGTATCTCCAAAGGAGAATCTTTGCCTGTTGAGAAAACAGCTCCCATGGTTTTGAAAAGGGTACAAGAAGGTCTGCAGAGTGTTTTGCAAGAAGTACAAGAAAGTTGTCCAAAACCCCTAAAATTCAAATTGTACTGGGAAAGGAAAATGCAGGAGAGTGGAAAGGTACTGTTTTCTATCAGTTTGCAAACTGTGCCACAATGCAAGTGTTGTGCAGCCATTACCTTTGCAGTGCACTGTAGCAAGTGCCTCTAGCCACCTACATCTAAGCAAATACCTTTTTCACAGTATCTCCTAAGGAGAAACTTTGCCTTTTGAGAAAAGAGCCCCCATGGTTTTTAAAAGGGTACAAGAAGGTCTGCAGAGTGTTTTGCAAGAAGTACAAGAAAGTTGTCCAAAACCCCTAAAATTCGAACTGTTCTGGGAAAGGAAAACGCAGGAGAGTGGAAAAGTACTGTTTTCTCTCAGTTTGCAAGCTGCCTACAAAATGCCAGTGTTTTGCAGCCTTTAGCTTTGCAGGGTCGTGTAGCAAGTGTCTCTAGTCACCTACATTTAAGCATATTCTTTTTTAACAATGTCTCGCAAGGGGAAACTCTGCCTGCTGAGAAAACATCTCCCATGGTGTTTTTGAAGGTACAAGAAGGTCTGCAGAGTGTTTTGCAAGAAGTACAAGAAAGTTGTCCAAAACCCCTAAAATTCGAATTGTACTGGGAAAGGAAAATGCAGGAGAGTGGAAAGGTACTGTTTTCTCTCAGTTTGCAAGCTGCTTACAAAATGCCAGTGTTGTGCAGCCTTTACAATTGCAGCGTCCTGTAGCAAGTGTCTCTGGTCACCTACATCTAAGCATATTCCTCTTTAACAATGTCTCGCAAGGAGAAACTCTGCCTGCTGAGAAAACATCTCCTATGTTGTTTTAGAAGGTACAAGAAGGTCTGCAGAGTGTTTTGCAAGAAGTACAAGAAAGTTGTCCAAAACCCCTAAAATTCGAATTGTACTGGGAAAGGAAAATGCAGGAGAGTGGAAAGGTACTGTTTTCTCTCAGTTTGCAAGCTGCTTACAAAATGCCAGTTTTGTGAAGTCTTTAGCTTTGCAGCGTCCTGTAGCAAGTGTCTCTAGTCACCTACATCTAAGCATATTCCTTTTTCGCAATATCTCGCAACGAGAAACTCTGCCTGCTGAGAAAACATCTCCCATGGTGTTTTAGAAGGTAGAAGAAGGTCTGCAGAGTGTTTTGCAAGAAGTACAAGAAAGTTGTCCAAAACCCCTAAAATGCGAATTGTACTGGGAAAGGAAAATGCAAGAGAGTGGAAAGGTACTGTTTTCTATCAGTTTGCAAACTGTGCCACAATGCAAGTGTTGTACAGCCATTACCTTTGCAGTGCACTGTAGCAAGTGCCTCTAGCCACCTACATCTAAGCATATTCCTTTTTCACTGTACCTGCAAAGGAGAATCTTTGCCTGTTGAGAAAACAGCTCCCATGGTTTTTAAAAGAGTACAAGAAGGTCTGCAGAGTGTTTTGCAAGAAGTACAAGAAAGTTGTCCAAAACCCCTAAAATTCGAATTGTACTGGGAAAGGAAAATGCAGGAGAGTGGAAAGGTACTGTTTTCCCTCAGTTTGCAAGCTGCTTACAAAATGTCAGTGTTTTGCAGCCTTTAGCTTTGCAGCGTCCTGTAGCAAGTGTCTCTAGTCACCTACATCTAAGCAAATTCCTTTTTCACAATGTCTCGCAAGGAGAAACTCTGCCTGCTGAGAAAACATCTCCCATGGTGTTTTAGAAGGTACAAGAAGGTCTGCAGAGTGTTTTGCAAGAAGTACAAGAAAGTTGTCCAAAACCCCTAAAATTCGAATTGTACTGGGAAAGGAAAATGCAGGAGAGTGGAAAGGTACTGTTTTCTCTCAGTTCGCAAGCTGCTTACAAAATGCCAGTGTTGTGCAGCCTTTAGCTTTGCAGCGTCCTGTAGCAAGTGTCTCTAGTCACCTACATCTAAGCATATTCCTTTTTAACAATGTTTCGCAAGCAGAGACTCTGCCTGCTGAGAAAACATCTCCCATGGTGTTTTAGAAGGTACAAGAAGGTCTGCAGAGTGTTTTGCAAGAAGTAAAAGAAAGTTGTCCAAAACCCCTTCGATTTGAATTTCGCTGGGAAAGGAAAATGCAGGAGAGTGGAAAGGTACTGTTTTCTATCAGTTTGCAAACTGTGCCACAATGCAAGTGTTGTGCAGCCTTTACCTTTGCAGTGCACTGTAGCAAGTGCCTCTAGCCACCTACATCTAAGCAAATACCTTTTTCACTGTATCTCCAAAGGAGAATCTTTGCCTGTTGAGAAAACAGCTCCCATGGTTTTTAAAAGGGTACAAGAAGGTCTGCAGAGTGTTTTGCAAGAAGTACAAGAAAGTTGTCCAAAACCCCTAAAATTCGAATTGTACTGGGAAAGAAAAATGCAGGAGAGTGGAAAGGTACTGTTTTCTCTCAGTTTGCAAGCTGCTTACAAAATGCCAGTTTTGTGAAGTCTTTAGCTTTGCAGCGTCCTGTAGCAAGTGTCTCTAGTCACCTACATCTAAGCATATTCCTTTTTCGCAATATCTCGCAACGAGAAACTCTGCCTGCTGAGAAAACATCTCCCATGGTGTTTTAGAAGGTAGAAGAAGGTCTGCAGAGTGTTTTGCAAGAAGTACAAGAAAGTTGTCCAAAACCCCTAAAATTCGAATTGTACTGGGAAAGGAAAATGCAGGAGAGTGGAAAGGTACTGTTTTCTCTCAGTTTGCAAGCTGCTTACAAAATGTCAGTGTTTTGCAGCCTTTAGCTTTGCAGGGTCCTGTAGCAAGTGTCTCTAGTCACCTACATCTAAGCATATTCCTTTTTAACAATGTCTCGCAAGGAGAAACACTGCCTGCTGAGAAAACATCTCCCATGGTGTTTTAGAAGGTACAAGAAGGTCTGCAGAGTGTTTTGCAAGAAGTACAAGAAAGTTGTCCAAAACCCCTTCGATTCGAATTGTACTGGGAAAGGAAAATGCAGGAGAGTGGAAAGGTACTGTTTTCTCTCAGTTTGCAAGCTGCTTACAAAATGCCAGTGTTGTGCAGCATTTAGCTTTGCAGCGTCCTGTAGCAAGTGTCTCTAGTCACCTACATCTAAGCATATTCCTTTTTCACAATGTCTCGCCAGGAGAAACTCTGCCTGCTGAAAAAACATCTCCCATGGTGTTTTAGAAGGTACAAGAAGGTCTGCAGAGTGTTTTGCAAGAAGTAAAAGAAAGTTGTCCAAAACCCCTAAAATTCGAATTGTACTGGGAAAGGAAAATGCAGGAGAGTGGAAAGGTACTGTTTTCTATCAGTTTGCAAACTGTGCCACAATGCAAGTGTTGTGCAGCCTTTACATTTGCAGTGCACTGTAGCAAGTGCCTCTAGCCACCTACATGTAAGCAAATACCTTTTTCACTGAATCTCCAAAGGAGAATCTTTGCCTTTTGAGAAAACAGCTCCCATGGTTTTCAAAAGGGTACAAGAAGGTCTGCAGAGTGTTTTGCAAGAAGTACAAGAAAGTTGTCCAAAACCCCTAAAATTCGAATTGTACTGGGAAAGGAAAATGCAGGAGAGTGGAAAGGTACTGTTTTCTCTCAGTTTGCAAGCTGCTTACAAAATGTCAGTGTTTTGCAGCCTTTAGCTTTGCAGCGTCCTGTAGCAAGTGTCTCTAGTCACCTACATCTAAGCAAATTCCTTTTTCACAATGTCTCGCAAGGAGAAACTCTGCCTGCTGAGAAAATATCTCCCATGGTGTTTTAGAAGGTACAAGAAGGTCTGCAGAGTGTTTTGCAAGAAGTAAAAGAAAGTTGTCCAAAACCCCTAAAATTCGAATTGTACTGGGAAAGGAAAATGCAGGAGAGTGGAAAGGTACTGTTTTCTATCAGTTTGCAAGCTGCTTACAAAATGCCAGTGTTGTGCAGCCTTTAGCTTTGCAGCGTCCTGTAGCAAGTGTCTCTAGTCACCTACATCTAAGCATATTCCTTTTTAACAATGTTTCGCAAGCAGAGACTCTGCCTGCTGAGAAAACATCTCCCATGGTGTTTTAGAAGGTACAAGAAGGTCTGCAGAGTGTTTTGAAAGAAGTAAAAGAAAGTTGTCCAAAACCCCTAAAATTCGAATTGTCCTGGGAAAGGAAAATGCAGGAGAGTGGAAAGGTACTGTTTTCTATCAGTTTGCAAACTGTGCCACAATGCAAGTGTTGTGCAGCCTTTACATTTGCAGTGCACTGTAGCAAGTGCCTCTAGCCACCTACATCTAAGCAAATACCTTTTTCACTGTATCTCCAAAGGAGAATCTTTGCCTGTTGAGAAAACAGCTCCCATGGTTTTTAAAAGGGTACAAGAAGGTCTGCAGAGTGTTTTGCAAGAAGTACAAGAAAGTTGTCCAAAACCCCTAAAATTCGAATTGTCCTGGGAAAGGAAAATGCAGGAGAGTGCAGGGGTACTGTTTTCTATCAGTTTGCAAACTGTGCCACAATGCAAGTGTTGTGCAGCCTTTACCTTTGCAGTGCACTGTAGTAAGTGCCTTTAATCACCTACATCTTAGCAAATACCTTTTTCACAGTATCTCCAAAGGAGAATCTTTGCCTGTTGAGAAAACAGCTCCCATGGTTTTTAAAAGGATACAAGAAGGTCTGCAGAGTGTTTTGCAAGAAGTACAAGAAAGTTGTCCAAAACCCCTAAAATTCGAATTGTACTGGGAAAGGAAAATGCAGGAGAGTGGAAAGGTACTGTTTTCTCTCAGTTTGCAAGCTGCTTACAAAATGTCAGTGTTTTGCAGCCTTTAGCTTTGCAGCGTCCTGTAGCAAGTGTCTCTAGTCACCTACATTTAACCATATTCCTTTTTCACAATGTTTCACAAGCAGAGACTCTGCCTGCTGAGAAAACATCTCCCATGGTGTTTTAGAAGGTAGAAGAAGGTCTGCAGAGTGTTTTGCAGGAAGTAAAAGAAAGTTGTCGAAAACCCCTTTGATTTGAATTTCGCTGGGTAAGGAAAATGCTGGAGAGTGCAGGGGTACTGTTTTCTATCAGTTTGCAAACTGTGCCACAATGCAAGTGTTGTGCAGCCATTACCTGAAGTTGGGCTGGCCGATGTTAGAGATGCCCGGCAAGCTTGCCAGCCCGCTTGCAGTCAGCAGAGACGTGGCCACAGTTCAGCTTCAGCCCGTGGGTGAAGTGAAGGAGAGACTCTCCAGTGTCAGGCGCAGTCAGGTCTATTGTGTTCCCACTGGAATCTGAAAAGTGGAGGGTCCCGAGGGCGGGACCGTAACAGGTTATAAAGAGAGTGGGAGGTATGGGGTGGCAACATTCAGGAACAAATGGGGGTCCAGGGAAGGGTGTTACGAAAATGATACACATGGAAGGAAAACTAAAGGGGAAGAACTTAGGGAGGGGCCCCGGCCCCCTAACCAATCACTCGACGACCTAGTGAGAGATTTCTAGAAAAAGAGGCAGAAGGGCCAAGTGACTGGCAGGAAGCCGGGGGTGGAGAATGGAGAGAATACATTAGTTGTCATGGTAACTAAGGAGAGGTCAGGCGATTGACACTTAACTGGAGAAAAACTTGGGCAGAAACATAGCCAAAACAACTGAGGGGGAGCAGAACAAACCACAACAATTACCTTTGCAGTGCACTGTAGCATAGGCCTCTAGTCACCTACATCTAAGCAAATACATTTTCACTGTATCTCCAAAGGAGAATCTTTGCCTGTTGAGAAAACAGCTCCCATGGTGTTTTAGAAGGTACAAGAAGGTCTGCAGAGTGTTTTGCAAGAAGTAAAAGAAAGTTGTCCAAAACCCCTAAAATTCGAATTGTACTGGGAAAGGAAAATGCAGGAGAGTGGAAAGGTACTGTTTTCTATCAGTTTGCAAACTGTGCCACAATGCAAGTGTTGTGCAGCCTTTACCTTTGCAGCGCACTGTAGTAAGTGCCTTCAATCACCTACATCTTAGCAAATACCTTTTTCACAGTATCTCCAAAGGAGAATCTTTGCCTGTTGAGAAAACAGCTCCCATGGTTTTTAAAATGGTACAAGAAGGTCTGCAGAGTGTTTTGCAAGAAGTACAAGAAAGTTGTCCAAAACCCCTAAAATTCGAATTGTACTGGGAAAGGAAAATGCAGGAGAGTGGAAAGGTACTGTTTTCTCTCAGTTTGCAAGCTGCTTACAAAATGTCAGTGTTTTGCAGCCTTTAGCTTTGCAGCGTCCTGTAGCAAGTGTCTCTAGTCACCTACATCTAAGCATATTCCTTTTTAACAATGTCTCGCAAGGAGAAACACTGCCTGCTGAGAAAACATCTCCCATGGTGTTTTAGAAGGTACAAGAAGGTCTGCAGAGTGTTTTGCAAGAAGTACAAGAAAGTTGTCCAAAACCCCTAAAATTCGAATTGTACTGGGAAAGGAAAATGCAGGAGAGTGGAAAGGTACTGTTTTCTATCACTTTGCAAACTGTGCCACAATGCAAGTGTTGTGCAGCCTTTCCCTTTGCAGTGCACTGTAGCAAGTGCCTCTAGCCACCTTCATGTAAGCAAATACCTTTTTCACTGAATCTCCAAAGGAGAATCTTTGCCTTTTGAGAAAACAGCTCCCATGGTTTTTAAAAGGGTACAAGAAGGTCTGCAGAGTGTTTTGCAAGAAGTAAAAGAAAGTTGTCCAAAACCCCTAAAATTCGAATTTTTCTGGGAAAGGAAAATGCAGGAGAGTGGAAAGGTACTGTTTTCTCTCAGTTTGCAAGCTGCTTACAAAATGTCAGTGTTTTGCAGCCTTTAGCTTTGCAGCGTCCTGTAGCAAGTGTCTCTAGTCACCTACATCTAAGCAAATTCCTTTTTCACAATGTCTCGCAAGGAGAAACTCTGCCTGCTGAGAAAATATCTCCCATGGTGTTTTAGAAGGTACAAGAAGGTCTGCAGAGTGTTTTGCAAGAAGTAAAAGAAAGTTGTCCAAAACCCCTAAAATTCGAATTGTACTGGGAAAGGAAAATGCAGGAGAGTGGAAAGGTACTGTTTTCTATCAGTTTGCAAGCTGCTTAGAAAATGCCAGTGTTGTGCAGCCTTTAGCTTTGCAGCGTCCTGTAGCAAGTGTCTCTAGTCACCTACATCTAAGCATATTCATTTTAACAATGTTTCGCAAGCAGAGACTCTGCCTGCTGAGAAAACATCTCCCATGGTGTTTTAGAAGGTACAAGAAGGTCTGCAGAGTGTTTTGAAAGAAGTAAAAGAAAGTTGTCCAAAACCCCTAAAATTCGAATTGTACTGGGAAAGGAAAATGCAGGAGAGTGGAAAGGTACTGTTTTCTATCAGTTTGCAAACTGTGCCACAATGCAAGTGTTGTGCAGCCTTTACATTTGCAGTGCACTGTAGCAAGTGCCTCTAGCCACCTACATCTAAGCAAATACCTTTTTCACTGTATCTCCAAAGGAGAATCTTTGCCTGTTGAGAAAACAGCTCCCATGGTTTTTAAAAGGGTACAAGAAGGTCTGCAGAGTGTTTTGCAAGAAGTACAAGAAAGTTGTCCAAAACCCCTAAAATTCGAATTGTCCTGGGAAAGGAAAATGCAGGAGAGTGCAGGGGTACTGTTTTCTATCAGTTTGCAAACTGTGCCACAATGCCAGTGTTGTGCAGCCTTTAGCTTTGCAGCGTCCTGTAGCAAGTGTCTCTAGTCACCTACATCTAAGCATATTCCTTTTTAACAATGTTTCGCAAGCAGAGACTCTGCCTGCTGAGAAAACATCTCCCATGGTGTTTTAGAAGGTACAAGAAGGTCTGCAGAGTGTTTTGCAAGAAGTAAAAGAAAGTTGTCCAAAACCCCTAAAATTCGAATTGTACTGGGAAAGGAAAATGCAGGAGAGTGGAAAGGTACTGTTTTCTATCAGTTTGCAAACTGCGCCACAATGCAAGTGTAGTGCAGCCATTACCTGAAGTTGGGCTGGCCGATGTTAGAGATGCCCGGCAAGCTTGCCAGCCCGCTTGCAGTCAGCAGAGACGTGGCCACAGCTCAGCTTCAGCCCGTGGGTGAAGTGAAGGAGAGACTCTCCAGTGTCCGGCGCAGTCAGGTCTATTGTGTTCCCACTGGAATCTGAAAAGTGGAGGGTCCCGAGGGCGGGACCGTAACAGGTTATAAAGAGAGTGGGAGGTATGGGGTGGCAACATTCAGGAACAAATGGGGGTCCAGGGAAGGGTGTTACAAAAATGATACACATGGAAGGAAAACTAAAGGGGAAGAACTTAGGGAGGGGCCCCGGCCCCCTAACCAATCACTCGACGACCTAGTGAGAGATTTCTAGAAAAAGAGGCAGAAGGGCCAAGTGACTGGCAGGAAGCCGGGGGTGGAGAATGGAGAGAATACATTAGTTGTCATGGTAACTAAGGAGCGGTCAGGCGATTGACACTTAACTGGAGAAAAACTTGGGCAGAAACATAGCCAAAACAACTGAGGGGGAGCAGAACAAACCACAACAATTACCTTTGCAGTGCACTGTAGCATAGGCCTCTAGTCACCTACATCTAAGCAAATACCTTTTTCACTGTATCTCCAAAGGAGAATCTTTGCCTGTTGAGAAAACAGCTCCCATGGTTTTTAAAAGGGTACAAGAAGGTCTGCAGAGTGTTTTGCAAGAAGTAAAAGAAAGTTGTCCAAAACCCCTAAAATTCGAATTGTACTGGGAAAGGAAAATGCAGGAGAGTGGAAAGGTACTGTTTTCTATCAGTTTGCAAACTGTGCCACAATGCAAGTGTTGTGCAGCCTTTACCTTTGCAGCGCACTGTAGTAAGTGCCTTCAATCACCTACATCTTAGCAAATACCTTTTTCACAGTATCTCCAAAGGAGAATCTTTGCCTGTTGAGAAAACAGCTCCCATGGTTTTTAAAATGGTACAAGAAGGTCTGCAGAGTGTTTTGCAAGAAGTACAAGAAAGTTGTCCAAAACCCCTAAAATTCGAATTGTACTGGGAAAGGAAAATGCAGGAGAGTGGAAAGGTACTGTTTTCTCTCAGTTTGCAAGCTGCTTACAAAATGTCAGTGTTTTGCAGCCTTTAGCTTTGCAGCGTCCTGTAGCAAGTGTCTCTAGTCACCTACATCTAAGCATATTCCTTTTTAACAATGTCTCGCAAGGAGAAACACTGCCTGCTGAGAAAACATCTCCCATGGTGTTTTAGAAGGTACAAGAAGGTCTGCAGAGTGTTTTGCAAGAAGTACAAGAAAGTTGTCCAAAACCCCTAAAATTCGAATTGTACTGGGAAAGGAAAATGCAGGAGAGTGGAAAGGTACTGTTTTCTATCAGTTTGCAAACTGTGCCACAATGCAAGTGTTGTGCAGCCTTTCCCTTTGCAGTGCACTGTAGCAAGTGCCTCTAGCCACCTTCATGTAAGCAAATACCTTTTTCACTGAATCTCCAAAGGAGAATCTTTGCCTTTTGAGAAAACAGCTCCCATGGTTTTTAAAAGGGTACAAGAAGGTCTGCAGAGTGTTTTGCAAGAAGTAAAAGAAAGTTGTCCAAAACCCCTAAAATTCGAATTTTTCTGGGAAAGGAAAATGCAGGAGAGTGGAAAGGTACTGTTTTCTCTCAGTTTGCAAGCTGCTTACAAAATGTCAGTGTTTTGCAGCCTTTAGCTTTGCAGCGTCCTGTAGCAAGTGTCTCTAGTCACCTACATCTAAGCAAATTCCTTTTTCACAATGTCTCGCAAGGAGAAACTCTGCCTGCTGAGAAAATATCTCCCATGGTGTTTTAGAAGGTACAAGAAGGTCTGCAGAGTGTTTTGCAAGAAGTAAAAGAAAGTTGTCCAAAACCCCTAAAATTCGAATTGTACTGGGAAAGGAAAATGCAGGAGAGTGGAAAGGTACTGTTTTCTATCAGTTTGCAAGCTGCTTAGAAAATGCCAGTGTTGTGCAGCCTTTAGCTTTGCAGCGTCCTGTAGCAAGTGTCTCTAGTCACCTACATCTAAGCATATTCATTTTAACAATGTTTCGCAAGCAGAGACTCTGCCTGCTGAGAAAACATCTCCCATGGTGTTTTAGAAGGTACAAGAAGGTCTGCAGAGTGTTTTGAAAGAAGTAAAAGAAAGTTGTCCAAAACCCCTAAAATTCGAATTGTACTGGGAAAGGAAAATGCAGGAGAGTGGAAAGGTACTGTTTTCTATCAGTTTGCAAACTGTGCCACAATGCAAGTGTTGTGCAGCCTTTACATTTGCAGTGCACTGTAGCAAGTGCCTCTAGCCACCTACATCTAAGCAAATACCTTTTTCACTGTATCTCCAAAGGAGAATCTTTGCCTGTTGAGAAAACAGCTCCCATGGTTTTTAAAAGGGTACAAGAAGGTCTGCAGAGTGTTTTGCAAGAAGTACAAGAAAGTTGTCCAAAACCCCTAAAATTCGAATTGTCCTGGGAAAGGAAAATGCAGGAGAGTGCAGGGGTACTGTTTTCTATCAGTTTGCAAACTGTGCCACAATGCCAGTGTTGTGCAGCCTTTAGCTTTGCAGCGTCCTGTAGCAAGTGTCTCTAGTCACCTACATCTAAGCATATTCCTTTTTAACAATGTTTCGCAAGCAGAGACTCTGCCTGCTGAGAAAACATCTCCCATGGTGTTTTAGAAGGTACAAGAAGGTCTGCAGAGTGTTTTGCAAGAAGTAAAAGAAAGTTGTCCAAAACCCCTAAAATTCGAATTGTACTGGGAAAGGAAAATGCAGGAGAGTGGAAAGGTACTGTTTTCTATCAGTTTGCAAACTGCGCCACAATGCAAGTGTAGTGCAGCCATTACCTGAAGTTGGGCTGGCCGATGTTAGAGATGCCCGGCAAGCTTGCCAGCCCGCTTGCAGTCAGCAGAGACGTGGCCACAGCTCAGCTTCAGCCCGTGGGTGAAGTGAAGGAGAGACTCTCCAGTGTCCGGCGCAGTCAGGTCTATTGTGTTCCCACTGGAATCTGAAAAGTGGAGGGTCCCGAGGGCGGGACCGTAACAGGTTATAAAGAGAGTGGGAGGTATGGGGTGGCAACATTCAGGAACAAATGGGGGTCCAGGGAAGGGTGTTACAAAAATGATACACATGGAAGGAAAACTAAAGGGGAAGAACTTAGGGAGGGGCCCCGGCCCCCTAACCAATCACTCGACGACCTAGTGAGAGATTTCTAGAAAAAGAGGCAGAAGGGCCAAGTGACTGGCAGGAAGCCGGGGGTGGAGAATGGAGAGAATACATTAGTTGTCATGGTAACTAAGGAGCGGTCAGGCGATTGACACTTAACTGGAGAAAAACTTGGGCAGAAACATAGCCAAAACAACTGAGGGGGAGCAGAACAAACCACAACAATTACCTTTGCAGTGCACTGTAGCATAGGCCTCTAGTCACCTACATCTAAGCAAATACCTTTTTCACTGTATCTCCAAAGGAGAATCTTTGCCTGTTGAGAAAACAGCTCCCATGGTTTTTAAAAGGGTACAAGAAGGTCTGCAGAGTGTTTTGCAAGAAGTACAAGAAAGTTGTCCAAAACCCCTAAAATTCAAATTGTACTGGGAAAGGAAAATGCAGGAGAGTGGAAAGGTACTGTTTTCTATCAGTTTGCAAACTGTGCCACAATGCAAGTGTTGTGCAGCCATTACCTTTGCAGTGCACTGTAGCAAGTGCCTCTAGCCACCTACATCTAAGCAAATACCTTTTTCACAGTATCTCCTAAGGAGAAACTTTGCCTTTTGAGAAAAGAGCCCCCATGGTTTTTAAAAGGGTACAAGAAGGTCTGCAGAGTGTTTTGCAAGAAGTACAAGAAAGTTGTCCAAAACCCCTAAAATTCGAACTGTTCTGGGAAAGGAAAACGCAGGAGAGTGGAAAAGTACTGTTTTCTCTCAGTTTGCAAGCTGCTTACAAAATGCCAGTGTTTTGCAGCCTTTAGCTTTGCAGGGTCGTGTAGCAAGTGTCTCTAGTCACCTACATTTAAGCATATTCTTTTTTAACAATGTCTCGCAAGGGGAAACTCTGCCTGCTGAGAAAACATCTCCCATGGTGTTTTAGAAGGTACAAGAAGGTCTGCAGAGTATTTTGCAAGAAGTACAAGAAAGTTGTCCAAAACCCCTAAAATTCGAATTGTACTGGGAAAGGAAAATGCAGGAGAGTGGAAAGGTACTGTTTTCTCTCAGTTTGCAAGCTGCTTACAAAATGCCAGTGTTGTGCAGCCTTTACAATTGCAGCGTCCTGTAGCAAGTGTCTCTGGTCACCTACATCTAAGCATATTCCTCTTTAACAATGTCTCGCAAGGAGAAACTCTGCCTGCTGAGAAAACATCTCCTATGTTGTTTTAGAAGGTACAAGAAGGTCTGCAGAGTGTTTTGCAAGAAGTACAAGAAAGTTGTCCAAAACCCCTAAAATTCGAATTGTACTGGGAAAGGAAAATGCAGGAGAGTGGAAAGGTACTGTTTTCTCTCAGTTTGCAAGCTGCTTACAAAATGCCAGTTTTGTGAAGTCTTTAGCTTTGCAGCGTCCTGTAGCAAGTGTCTCTAGTCACCTACATCTAAGCATATTCCTTTTTCGCAATATCTCGCAACGAGAAACTCTGCCTGCTGAGAAAACATCTCCCATGGTGTTTTAGAAGGTAGAAGAAGGTCTGCAGAGTGTTTTGCAAGAAGTAGAAGAAAGTTGTCCAAAACCCCTAAAATTCGAATTGTACTGGGAAAGGAAAATGCAAGAGAGTGGAAAGGTACTGTTTTCTATCAGTTTGCAAACTGTGCCACAATGCAAGTGTTGTACAGCCATTACCTTTGCAGTGCACTGTAGCAAGTGCCTCTAGCCACCTACATCTAAGCAAATACCTTTTTCACTGTACCTGCAAAGGAGAATCTTTGCCTGTTGAGAAAACAGCTCCCATGGTTTTTAAAAGAGTACAAGAAGGTCTGCAGAGTGTTTTGCAAGAAGTACAAGAAAGTTGTCCAAAACCCCTAAAATTCGAATTGTACTGGGAAAGGAAAATGCAGGAGAGTGGAAAGGTACTGTTTTCCCTCAGTTTGCAAGCTGCTTACAAAATGTCAGTGTTTTGCAGCCTTTAGCTTTGCAGCGTCCTGTAGCAAGTGTCTCTAGTCACCTACATCTAAGCAAATCCCTTTTTCACAATGTCTCGCAAGGAGAAACTCTGCCTGCTGAAAAAACATCTCCCATGGTGTTTTAGAAGGTAGAAGAAGGTCTGCAGAGTGTTTTGCAAGAAGTACAAGAAAGTTGTCCAAAACCCCTAAAATTCGAATTGTACTGGGAAAGGAAAATGCAGGAGAGTGGAAAGGTACTGTTTTCTCTCAGTTCGCAAGCTGCTTACAAAATGCCAGTGTTGTGCAGCCTTTAGCTTTGCAGCGTCCTGTAGCAAGTGTCTCTAGTCACCTACATCTAAGCATATTCCTTTTTAACAATGTTTCGCAAGCAGAGACTCTGCCTGCTGAGAAAACATCTCCCATGGTGTTTTAGAAGGTACAAGAAGGTCTGCAGAGTGTTTTGCAAGAAGTAAAAGAAAGTTGTCCAAAACCCCTTCGATTTGAATTTCGCTGGGAAAGGAAAATGCAGGAGAGTGGAAAGGTACTGTTTTCTATCAGTTTGCAAACTGTGCCACAATGCAAGTGTTGTGCAGCCTTTACCTTTGCAGTGCACTGTAGCAAGTGCCTCTAGCCACCTACATCTAAGCAAATACCTTTTTCACTGTATCTCCAAAGGAGAATCTTTGCCTGTTGAGAAAACAGCTCCCATGGTTTTTAAAAGGGTACAAGAAGGTCTGCAGAGTGTTTTGCAAGAAGTACAAGAAAGTTGTCCAAAACCCCTAAAATTCGAATTGTACTGGGAAAGGAAAATGCAGGAGAGTGGAAAGGTACTGTTTTCTCTCAGTTTGCAAGCTGCTTACAAAATGCCAGTTTTGTGAAGTCTTTAGCTTTGCAGCGTCCTGTAGCAAGTGTCTCTAGTCACCTACATCTAAGCATATTCCTTTTTCGCAATATCTCGCAACGAGAAACTCTGCCTGCTGAGAAAACATCTCCCATGGTGTTTTAGAAGGTAGAAGAAGGTCTGCAGAGTGTTTTGCAAGAAGTAAGAGAAAGTTGTCCAAAACCCCTAAAATTCGAATTGTACTGGGAAAGGAAAATGCAGGAGAGTGGAAAGGTACTGTTTTCTCTCAGTTTGCAAGCTGCTTACAAAATGTCAGTGTTTTGCAGCCTTTAGCTTTGCAGGGTCCTGTAGCAAGTGTCTCTAGTCACCTACATCTAAGCATATTCCTTTTTAACAATGTCTCGCAAGGAGAAACACTGCCTGCTGAGAAAACATCTCCCATGGTGTTTTAGAAGGTACAAGAAGGTCTGCAGAGTGTTTTGCAAGAAGTACAAGAAAGTTGTCCAAAACCCCTTCGATTCGAATTGTTCTGGGAAAGGAAAATGCAGGAGAGTGGAAAGGTACTGTTTTCTCTCAGTTTGCAAGCTGCTTACAAAATGCCAGTGTTGTGCAGCATTTAGCTTTGCAGCGTCCTGTAGCAAGTGTCTCTAGTCACCTACATCTAAGCATATTCCTTTTTCACAATGTCTCGCAAGGAGAAACTCTGCCTGCTGAAAAAACATCTCCCATGGTGTTTTAGAAGGTACAAGAAGGTCTGCAGAGTGTTTTGAAAGAAGTAAAAGAAAGTTGTCCAAAACCCCTAAAATTCGAATTGTACTGGGAAAGGAAAATGCAGGAGAGTGGAAAGGTACTGTTTTCTATCAGTTTGCAAACTGTGCCACAATGCAAGTGTTGTGCAGCCTTTACATTTGCAGTGCACTGTAGCAAGTGCCTCTAGCCACCTACATGTAAGCAAATACCTTTTTCACTGAATCTCCAAAGGAGAATCTTTGCCTTTTGAGAAAACAGCTCCCATGGTTTTCAAAAGGGTACAAGAAGGTCTGCAGAGTGTTTTGCAAGAAGTACAAGAAAGTTGTCCAAAACCCCTAAAATTCGAATTGTACTGGGAAAGGAAAATGCAGGAGAGTGGAAAGGTACTGTTTTCTCTCAGTTTGCAAGCTGCTTACAAAATGTCAGTGTTTTGCAGCCTTTAGCTTTGCAGCGTCCTGTAGCAAGTGTCTCTAGTCACCTACATCTAAGCAAATTCCTTTTTCACAATGTCTCGCAAGGAGAAACTCTGCCTGCTGAGAAAATATCTCCCATGGTGTTTTTGAAGGTACAAGAAGGTCTGCAGAGTGTTTTGCAAGAAGTAAAAGAAAGTTGTCCAAAACCCCTAAAATTCGAATTGTACTGGGAAAGGAAAATGCAGGAGAGTGGAAAGGTACTGTTTTCTATCAGTTTGCAAGCTGCTTACAAAATGCCAGTGTTGTGCAGCCTTTAGCTTTGCAGCGTCCTGTAGCAAGTGTCTCTAGTCACCTACATCTAAGCATATTCCTTTTTAACAATGTTTCGCAAGCAGAGACTCTGCCTGCTGAGAAAACATCTCACATGGTGTTTTAGAAGGTACAAGAAGGTCTGCAGAGTGTTTTGAAAGAAGTAAAAGAAAGTTGTCCAAAACCCCTAAAATTCGAATTGTACTGGGAAAGGAAAATGCAGGAGAGTGGAAAGGTACTGTTTTCTATCAGTTTGCAAACTGTGCCACAATGCAAGTGTTGTGCAGCCTTTACATTTGCAGTGCGCTGTAGCAAGTGCCTCTAGCCACCTACGTCTAAGCAAATACCTTTTTCACTGTATCTCCAAAGGAGAATCTTTGCCTGTTGAGAAAACAGCTCCCATGGTTTTTAAAAGGGTACAAGAAGGTCTGCAGAGTGTTTTGCAAGAAGTACAAGAAAGTTGTCCAAAACCCCTAAAATTCGAATTGTCCTGGGAAAGGAAAATGCAGGAGAGTGCAGGGGTACTGTTTTCTATCAGTTTGCAAACTGTGCCACAATGCAAGTGTTGTGCAGCCTTTACCTTTGCAGTGCACTGTAGTAAGTGCCTTTAATCACCTACATCTTAGCAAATACCTTTTTCACAGTATCTCCAAAGGAGAATCTTTGCCTGTTGAGAAAACAGCTCCCATGGTTTTTAAAAGGATACAAGAAGGTCTGCAGAGTGTTTTGCAAGAAGTACAAGAAAGTTGTCCAAAACCCCTAAAATTCGAATTGTACTGGGAAAGGAAAATGCAGGAGAGTGGAAAGGTACTGTTTTCTCTCAGTTTGCAAGCTGCTTACAAAATGTCAGTGTTTTGCAGCCTTTAGCTTTGCAGCGTCCTGTAGCAAGTGTCTCTAGTCACCTACATTTAACCATATTCCTTTTTCACAATGTTTCACAAGCAGAGACTCTGCCTGCTGAGAAAACATCTCCCATGGTGTTTTAGAAGGTACAAGAAGGTCTGCAGAGTGTTTTGCAGGAAGTAAAAGAAAGTTGTCGAAAACCCCTTTGATTTGAATTTCGCTGGGTAAGGAAAATGCTGGAGAGTGCAGGGGTACTGTTTTCTATCAGTTTGCAAACTGTGCCACAATGCAAGTGTAGTGCAGCCATTACCTGAAGTTGGGCTGGCCGATGTTAGAGATGCCCGGCAAGCTTGCCAGCCCGCTTGCAGTCAGCAGAGACGTGGCCACAGTTCAGCTTCAGCCCGTGGGTGAAGTGAAGGAGAGACTCTCCAGTGTCAGGCGCAGTCAGGTCTATTGTGTTCCCACTGGAATCTGAAAAGTGGAGGGTCCCGAGGGCGGGACCGTAACAGGTTATAAAGAGAGTGGGAGGTATGGGGTGGCAACATTCAGGAACAAATGGGGGTCCAGGGAAGGGTGTTACGAAAATGATACACATGGAAGGAAAACTAAAGGGGAAGAACTTAGGGAGGGGCCCCGGCCCCCTAACCAATCACTCGACGACCTAGTGAGAGATTTCTAGAAAAAGAGGCAGAAGGGCCAAGTGACTGGCAGGAAGCCGGGGGTGGAGAATGGAGAGAATACATTAGTTGTCATGGTAACTAAGGAGAGGTCAGGCGATTGACACTTAACTGGAGAAAAACTTGGGCAGAAACATAGCCAAAACAACTGAGGGGGAGCAGAACAAACCACAACAATTACCTTTGCAGTGCACTGTAGCATAGGCCTCTAGTCACCTACATCTAAGCAAATACATTTTCACTGTATCTCCAAAGGAGAATCTTTGCCTGTTGAGAAAACAGCTCCCATGGTTTTTAAAAGGGTACAAGAAGGTCTGCAGAGTGTTTTGCAAGAAGTACAAGAAAGTTGTCCAAAACCCCTAAAATTCGAATTGTACTGGGAAAGGAAAATGCAGGAGAGTGGAAAGGTACTGTTTTCTCTCAGTTTGCAAGCTGCTTACAAAATGCCAGTGTTGTGCAGCCTTTACCTTTGCAGTGCACTGTAGCAAGTGCCTCTAGCCACCTACATCTAAGCAAATACCTTTTTCACTGTATCTCCAAAGGAGAATCTTTGCCTGTTGAGAAAACAGCTCCCATGGTTTTTAAAAGGGTACAAGAAGGTCTGCAGAGTGTTTTGCAAGAAGTACAAGAAAGTTGTCCAAAACCCCTAAAATTCGAATTGTCCTGGGAAAGGAAAATGCAGGAGAGTGGAATGGTACTGTTTTCTATCAGTTTGCAAACTGTGCAACAATGCCAGTGTGGTGCAGCCTTTAGCTTTGCAACGTCCTGTAGCAAGTGTCTCTAGTCACCTACATCTAAGCAAATTACTTTTTCACACTGTCTCGCGAGGAGAAACTCTGCCTGCTGACAAAATATCTCCCATGTTGTTTTAGAAGGTACAAGAAGGTCTGCAGAGTGTTTTGCAAGAAGTACAAGAAAGTTGTCCAAAACCCCTAAAATTCGAATTGTACTGGGAAAGGAAAATGCAGGAGAGTGGAAAGGTGCTGTTTTCTCTCAGTTTGCAAGCTGCTTACAAAATGCCAGTGTTCTGCAGCCTTTAGCTTTGCAGCGTCCTGTAGCAAGTGTCTCTAGTCACCTACATCTAAGCATATTCCTTTTTAACAATGTTTCGCAAGCAGAGACTCTGCCTGCTGAGAAAACATCTCCCATGGTGTTTTAGAAGGTAGAAGAAGGTCTGCAGAGTGTTTTGCAAGAAGTAAAAGAAAGTTGTCCAAAACCCTTTCGATTTGAATTTCGCTGGGTAAGGAAAATGCAGGAGAGTGTAGGGGTACTATTTTCTATCAGTTTGCAAACTGTGCCACAGTGCAAGTGTTGTGCAGCCTTTACCTTTGCAGTGCACTGTAGTAAGTGCCTTTAATCACCTACATCTAAGCAAATACCTTTTTCACTGTATCTCCAAAGGAGACTCTTTGCCTGTTGAGAAAACAGCTCCCATGGTTTTTAAAAGGGTACAGGAAGGCTTGCAGAGTGTTTTGCAAGAAGTAAAAGAAAGTTGTCCAAAACCCCTTCGATTCGAATTGTACTGGGAAAGGAAAATGCAGGAGAGTGGAAAGGTACTGTTTTCTCTCAGTTTGCAAGCTGCTTACAAAATACCAGTGTTGTGCAGCCTTTAGCTTTGCAGCGTCCTGTAGCAAGTGTCTCTAGTCACCTACATCTAAGCATATTCCTTTTTCACAATATCTCGCAAGGAGAAACTCTGCCTGCTGAGAAAACATCTCCCATGGTGTTTTAGAAGGTACAAGAAGGTCTGCAGAGTGTTTTGCAAGAAGTAAAAGAAAGTTGTCCAAAACCCCTAAAATTCAAATTGTACTGGGAAAGGAAAATGCAGGAGAGCGCAGGGGTACTGTTTTCTATCAGTTTGCAAACTGTGCCACAATGCAAGTGTTGTGCAGCCTTTACATTTGCAGTGCGCTGTAGCAAGTGCCTCTAGCCACCTACGTCTAAGCAAATACCTTTTTCACTGTATCTCCAAAGGAGAATCTTTGCCTGTTGAGAAAACAGCTCCCATGGTTTTTAAAAGGGTACAAGAAGGTCTGCAGAGTGTTTTGCAAGAAGTACAAGAAAGTTGTCCAAAACCCCTAAAATTCGAATTGTACTGGGAAAGGAAAATGCAGGAGAGTGGAAAGGTACTGTTTTCTATCAGTTTGCAAGCTGCTTACAAAATGCCAGTGTTGTGCAGCCTTTACCTTTGCAGCGTCCTGTAGCAAGTGTCTCTAGTCACCTACATCTAAGCATATTCCTTTTTCACAATGTTTCGCAAGCAGAGACTCTGCCTGCTGAGAAAACATCTCCCATGGTGTTTTAGAAGGTACAAGAAGGTCTGCAGAGTGTTTTGCAAGAAGTAAAAGAAAGTTGTCCAAAACCCCTAAAATTCGAATTGTACTGGGAAAGGAAAATGCAGGAGAGTGGAAAGGTACTGTTTTCTATCAGTTTGCAAACTGTGCCACAATGCAAGTGTTGTGCAGCCTTTACCTTTGCAGTGCACTTTAGCAAGTGCCACTAGCCACCTACATCTAAGCAAATATTTTTTTCACTGAATCTCCAAAGGAGAATCTTTGCCTGTTGAGAAAACAGCTCCCATGGTTTTTAAAAGGGTACAAGAAGGTCTGCAGAGTGTTTTGCAAGAAGTACAAGAAAGTTGTCCAAAACCCCTAAAATTCGAATTGTACTGGGAAAGGAAAATGCAGGAGAGTGGAAAGGTACTGTTTTCTATCAGTTTGCAAGCTGCTTACAAAATGCCAGTTTTGTGAAGTCTTTAGCTTTGCAGCGTCCTGTAGCAAGTGTCTCTAGTCACCTACATCTAAGCATATTCCTTTTTCGCAATATCTCGCAACGAGAAACTCTGCCTGCTGAGAAAACATCTCCCATGGTGTTTTAGAAGGTACAAGAAGGTCTGCAGAGTGTTTTGCAAGAAGTAAAAGAAAGTTGTCCAAAACCCCTAAAATTCGAATTGTACTGGGAAAGGAAAATGCAGGAGAGTGGAAAGGTACTGTTTTCTCTCAGTTTGCAAGCTGCTTACAAAATGTCAGTGTTTTGCAGCCTTTAGCTTTGCAGGGTCCTGTAGCAAGTGTCTCTAGTCACCTACATCTAAGCATATTCCTTTTTAACAATGTCTCGCAAGGAGAAACACTGCCTGCTGAGAAAACATCTCCCATGGTGTTTTAGAAGGTACAAGAAGGTCTGCAGAGTGTTTTGCAAGAAGTACAAGAAAGTTGTCCAAAACCCCTTCGATTCGAATTGTACTGGGAAAGGAAAATGCAGGAGAGTGGAAAGGTACTGTTTTCTCTCAGTTTGCAAGCTGCTTACAAAATGCCAGTGTTGTGCAGCATTTAGCTTTGCAGCGTCCTGTAGCAAGTGTCTCTGGTCACCTACATCTAAGCATATTCCTCTTTAACAATGTCTCGCAAGGAGAAACTCTGCCTGCTGAAAAAACATCTCCCATGGTGTTTTAGAAGGTACAAGAAGGTCTGCAGAGTGTTTTGCAAGAAGTAAAAGAAAGTTGTCCAAAACCCCTAAAATTCGAATTGTACTGGGAAAGGAAAATGCAGGAGAGTGGAAAGGTACTGTTTTCTATCAGTTTGCAAACTGTGCCACAATGCAAGTGTTGTGCAGCCTTTACATTTGCAGTGCACTGTAGCAAGTGCCTCTAGCCACCTACATGTAAGCAAATACCTTTTTCACTGAATCTCCAAAGGAGAATCTTTGCCTTTTGAGAAAACAGCTCCCATGGTTTTCAAAAGGGTACAAGAAGGTCTGCAGAGTGTTTTGCAAGAAGTACAAGAAAGTTGTCCAAAACCCCTAAAATTCGAATTGTACTGGGAAAGGAAAATGCAGGAGAGTGGAAAGGTACTGTTTTCTCTCAGTTTGCAAGCTGCTTACAAAATGTCAGTGTTTTGCAGCCTTTAGCTTTGCAGCGTCCTGTAGCAAGTGTCTCTAGTCACCTACATCTAAGCAAATTCCTTTTTCACAATGTCTCGCAAGGAGAAACTCTGCCTGCTTAGAAAATATCTCCCATGGTGTTTTTGAAGGTACAAGAAGGTCTGCAGAGTGTTTTGCAAGAAGTAAAAGAAAGTTGTCCAAAACCCCTAAAATTCGAATTGTACTGGGAAAGGAAAATGCAGGAGAGTGGAAAGGTACTGTTTTCTATCAGTTTGCAAGCTGCTTACAAAATGCCAGTGTTGTGCAGCCTTTAGCTTTGCAGCGTCCTGTAGCAAGTGTCTCTAGTCACCTACATCTAAGCATATTCCTTTTTAACAATGTTTCGCAAGCAGAGACTCTGCCTGCTGAGAAAACATCTCCCATGGTGTTTTAGAAGGTAGAAGAAGGTCTGCAGAGTGTTTTGCAAGAAGTAAAAGAAAGTTGTCCAAAACCCTTTCGATTTGAATTTCGCTGGGTAAGGAAAATGCAGGAGAGTGTAGGGGTACTATTTTCTATCAGTTTGCAAACTGTGCCACAGTGCAAGTGTTGTGCAGCCTTTACCTTTGCAGTGCACTGTAGTAAGTGCCTTTAATCACCTACATCTAAGCAAATACCTTTTTCACTGTATCTCCAAAGGAGACTCTTTGCCTGTTGAGAAAACAGCTCCCATGGTTTTTAAAAGGGTACAGGAAGGCTTGCAGAGTGTTTTGCAAGAAGTAAAAGAAAGTTGTCCAAAACCCCTTCGATTCGAATTGTACTGGGAAAGGAAAATGCAGGAGAGTGGAAAGGTACTGTTTTCTCTCAGTTTGCAAGCTGCTTACAAAATACCAGTGTTGTGCAGCCTTTAGCTTTGCAGCGTCCTGTAGCAAGTGTCTCTAGTCACCTACATCTAAGCATATTCCTTTTTCACAATATCTCGCAAGGAGAAACTCTGCCTGCTGAGAAAACATCTCCCATGGTGTTTTAGAAGGTACAAGAAGGTCTGCAGAGTGTTTTGCAAGAAGTAAAAGAAAGTTGTCCAAAACCCCTAAAATTCAAATTGTACTGGGAAAGGAAAATGCAGGAGAGCGCAGGGGTACTGTTTTCTATCAGTTTGCAAACTGTGCCACAATGCAAGTGTTGTGCAGCCTTTACATTTGCAGTGCGCTGTAGCAAGTGCCTCTAGCCACCTACGTCTAAGCAAATACCTTTTTCACTGTATCTCCAAAGGAGAATCTTTGCCTGTTGAGAAAACAGCTCCCATGGTTTTTAAAAGGGTACAAGAAGGTCTGCAGAGTGTTTTGCAAGAAGTACAAGCAAGTTGTCCAAAACCCCTAAAATTCGAATTGTACTGGGAAAGGAAAATGCAGGAGAGTGGAAAGGTACTGTTTTCTATCAGTTTGCAAGCTGCTTACAAAATGCCAGTGTTGTGCAGCCTTTACCTTTGCAGCGTCCTGTAGCAAGTGTCTCTAGTCACCTACATCTAAGCATATTCCTTTTTCACAATGTTTCGCAAGCAGAGACTCTGCCTGCTGAGAAAACATCTCCCATGGTGTTTTAGAAGGTACAAGAAGGTCTGCAGAGTGTTTTGCAAGAAGTAAAAGAAAGTTGTCCAAAACCCCTAAAATTCGAATTGTACTGGGAAAGGAAAATGCAGGAGAGTGGAAAGGTACTGTTTTCTATCAGTTTGCAAACTGTGCCACAATGCAAGTGTTGTGCAGCCTTTACCTTTGCAGTGCACTTTAGCAAGTGCCACTAGCCACCTACATCTAAGCAAATATTTTTTTCACTGAATCTCCAAAGGAGAATCTTTGCCTGTTGAGAAAACAGCTCCCATGGTTTTTAAAAGGGTACAAGAAGGTCTGCAGAGTGTTTTGCAAGAAGTACAAGAAAGTTGTCCAAAACCCCTAAAATTCGAATTGTACTGGGAAAGGAAAATGCAGGAGAGTGGAAAGGTACTGTTTTCTATCAGTTTGCAAACTTTGCCACAATGCCAGTGTTGCGCAGCCTTTAGCTTTGCAGCGTCCTGTAGCAAGTGTCTCTAGTCACCTACATCTAAGCATATTCCTTTTTCACAATGTCTCGCAAGGAGAAACTCTGCCTGCTGAAAAAACATCTCCCATGGTGTTTTAGAAGGTACAAGAAGGTCTGCAGAGTGTTTTGCAAGAAGTACAAGAAAGTTGTCCAAAACCCCTAAAATTCGAATTGTACTGGGAAAGGAAAATGCAGGAGAGTGGAAAGGTACTGTTTTCTCTCAGTTCGCAAGCTGCTTACAAAATGCCAGTGTTGTGCAGCCTTTAGCTTTGCAGCGTCCTGTAGCAAGTGTCTCTAGTCACCTACATCTAAGCATATTCCTTTTTAACAATGTTTCGCAAGGAGAGACTCTGCCTGCTGAGAAAACATCTCCCATGGTGTTTTAGAAGGTACAAGAAGGTCTGCAGAGTGTTTTGCAAGAAGTAAAAGAAAGTTGTCCAAAACCCCTTCGATTTGAATTTCGCTGGGAAAGGAAAATGCAGGAGAGTGGAAAGGTACTGTTTTCTATCAGTTTGCAAACTGTGCCACAATGCAAGTGTTGTGCAGCCTTTACCTTTGCAGTGCACTGTAGCAAGTGCCTCTAGCCACCTACATCTAAGCAAATACCTTTTTCACTGTATCTCCAAAGGAGAATCTTTGCCTGTTGAGAAAACAGCTCCCATGGTTTTTAAAAGGGTACAAGAAGGTCTGCAGAGTGTTTTGCAAGAAGTACAAGAAAGTTGTCCAAAACCCCTAAAATTCGAATTGTACTGGGAAAGGAAAATGCAGGAGAGTGGAAAGGTACTGTTTTCTCTCAGTTTGCAAGCTGCTTACAAAATGCCAGTTTTGTGAAGTCTTTAGCTTTGCAGCGTCCTGTAGCAAGTGTCTCTAGTCACCTACATCTAAGCATATTCCTTTTTCGCAATATCTCGCAACCAGAAACTCTGCCTGCTGAGAAAACATCTCCCATGGTGTTTTAGAAGGTAGAAGAAGGTCTGCAGAGTGTTTTGCAAGAAGTACAAGAAAGTTGTCCAAAACCCCTAAAATTCGAATTGTACTGGGAAAGGAAAATGCAGGAGAGTGGAAAGGTACTGTTTTCTCTCAGTTTGCAAGCTGCTTACAAAATGTCAGTGTTTTGCAGCCTTTAGCTTTGCAGGGTCCTGTAGCAAGTGTCTCTAGTCACCTACATCTAAGCATATTCCTTTTTAACAATGTCTCGCAAGGAGAAACACTGCCTGCTGAGAAAACATCTCCCATGGTGTTTTAGAAGGTACAAGAAGGTCTGCAGAGTGTTTTGCAAGAAGTACAAGAAAGTTGTCCAAAACCCCTTCGATTCGAATTGTACTGGGAAAGGAAAATGCAGGAGAGTGGAAAGGTACTGTTTTCTCTCAGTTTGCAAGCTGCTTACAAAATGCCAGTGTTGTGCAGCATTTAGCTTTGCAGCGTCCTGTAGCAAGTGTCTCTAGTCACCTACATCTAAGCATATTCCTTTTTCACAATGTCTCGCAAGGAGAAACTCTGCCTGCTGAAAAAACATCTCCCATGGTGTTTTAGAAGGTACAAGAAGGTCTGCAGAGTGTTTTGCAAGAAGTAAAAGAAAGTTGTCCAAAACCCCTAAAATTCGAATTGTACTGGGAAAGGAAAATGCAGGAGAGTGGAAAGGTACTGTTTTCTATCAGTTTGCAAACTGTGCCACAATGCAAGTGTTGTGCAGCCTTTACATTTGCAGTGCACTGTAGCAAGTGCCTCTAGCCACCTACATGTAAGCAAATACCTTTTTCACTGAATCTCCAAAGGAGAATCTTTGCCTTTTGAGAAAACAGCTCCCATGGTTTTCAAAAGGGTACAAGAAGGTCTGCAGAGTGTTTTGCAAGAAGTACAAGAAAGTTGTCCAAAACCCCTAAAATTCGAATTGTACTGGGAAAGGAAAATGCAGGAGAGTGGAAAGGTACTGTTTTCTCTCAGTTTGCAAGCTGCTTACAAAATGTCAGTGTTTTGCAGCCTTTAGCTTTGCAGCGTCCTGTAGCAAGTGTCTCTAGTCACCTACATCTAAGCAAATTCCTTTTTCACAATGTCTCGCAAGGAGAAACTCTGCCTGCTGAGAAAATATCTCCCATGGTGTTTTTGAAGGTACAAGAAGGTCTGCAGAGTGTTTTGCAAGAAGTAAAAGAAAGTTGTCCAAAACCCCTAAAATTCGAATTGTACTGGGAAAGGAAAATGCAGGAGAGTGGAAAGGTACTGTTTTCTATCAGTTTGCAAGCTGCTTACAAAATGCCAGTGTTGTGCAGCCTTTAGCTTTGCAGCGTCCTGTAGCAAGTGTCTCTAGTCACCTACATCTAAGCATATTCCTTTTTAACAATGTTTCGCAAGCAGAGACTCTGCCTGCTGAGAAAACATCTCCCATGGTGTTTTAGAAGGTACAAGAAGGTCTGCAGAGTGTTTTGAAAGAAGTAAAAGAAAGTTGTCCAAAACCCCTAAAATTCGAATTGTACTGGGAAAGGAAAATGCAGGAGAGTGGAAAGGTACTGTTTTCTATCAGTTTGCAAACTGTGCCACAATGCAAGTGTTGTGCAGCCTTTACATTTGCAGTCCACTGTAGCAAGTGCCTCTAGCCACCTACATCTAAGCAAATACCTTTTTCACTGTATCTCCAAAGGAGAATCTTTGCCTGTTGAGAAAACAGCTCCCATGGTTTTTAAAAGGGTACAAGAAGGTCTGCAGAGTGTTTTGCAAGAAGTACAAGAAAGTTGTCCAAAACCCCTAAAATTCGAATTGTCCTGGGAAAGGAAAATGCAGGAGAGTGCAGGGGTACTGTTTTCTATCAGTTTGCAAACTGTGCCACAATGCAAGTGTTGTGCAGCCTTTACCTTTGCAGTGCACTGTAGTAAGTGCCTTTAATCACCTACATCTTAGCAAATACCTTTTTCACAGTATCTCCAAAGGAGAATCTTTGCCTGTTGAGAAAACAGCTCCCATGGTTTTTAAAAGGATACAAGAAGGTCTGCAGAGTGTTTTGCAAGAAGTACAAGAAAGTTGTCCAAAACCCCTAAAATTCGAATTGTACTGGGAAAGGAAAATGCAGGAGAGTGGAAAGGTACTGTTTTCTCTCAGTTTGCAAGCTGCTTACAAAATGTCAGTGTTTTGCAGCCTTTAGCTTTGCAGCGTCCTGTAGCAAGTGTCTCTAGTCACCTACATTTAACCATATTCCTTTTTCACAATGTTTCACAAGCAGAGACTCTGCCTGCTGAGAAAACATCTCCCATGGTGTTTTAGAAGGTACAAGAAGGTCTGCAGAGTGTTTTGCAGGAAGTAAAAGAAAGTTGTCGAAAACCCCTTTGATTTGAATTTCGCTGGGTAAGGAAAATGCTGGAGAGTGCAGGGGTACTGTTTTCTATCAGTTTGCAAACTGTGCCACAATGCAAGTGTTGTGCAGCCATTACCTGAAGTTGGGCTGGCCGATGTTAGAGATGCCCGGCAAGCTTGCCAGCCCGCTTGCAGTCAGCAGAGACGTGGCCACAGTTCAGCTTCAGCCCGTGGGTGAAGTGAAGGAGAGACTCTCCAGTGTCAGGCGCAGTCAGGTCTATTGTGTTCCCACTGGAATCTGAAAAGTGGAGGGTCCCGAGGGCGGGACCGTAACAGGTTATAAAGAGAGTGGGAGGTATGGGGTGGCAACATTCAGGAACAAATGGGGGTCCAGGGAAGGGTGTTACGAAAATGATACACATGGAAGGAAAACTAAAGGGGAAGAACTTAGGGAGGGGCCCCGGCCCCCTAACCAATCACTCGACGACCTAGTGAGAGATTTCTAGAAAAAGAGGCAGAAGGGCCAAGTGACTGGCAGGAAGCCGGGGGTGGAGAATGGAGAGAATACATTAGTTGTCATGGTAACTAAGGAGAGGTCAGGCGATTGACACTTAACTGGAGAAAAACTTGGGCAGAAACATAGCCAAAACAACTGAGGGGGAGCAGAACAAACCACAACAATTACCTTTGCAGTGCACTGTAGCATAGGCCTCTAGTCACCTACATCTAAGCAAATACATTTTCACTGTATCTCCAAAGGAGAATCTTTGCCTGTTGAGAAAACAGCTCCCATGGTGTTTTAGAAGGTACAAGAAGGTCTGCAGAGTGTTTTGCAAGAAGTAAAAGAAAGTTGTCCAAAACCCCTAAAATTCGAATTGTACTGGGAAAGGAAAATGCAGGAGAGTGGAAAGGTACTGTTTTCTATCAGTTTGCAAACTGTGCCACAATGCAAGTGTTGTGCAGCCTTTACCTTTGCAGCGCACTGTAGTAAGTGCCTTCAATCACCTACATCTTAGCAAATACCTTTTTCACAGTATCTCCAAAGGAGAATCTTTGCCTGTTGAGAAAACAGCTCCCATGGTTTTTAAAATGGTACAAGAAGGTCTGCAGAGTGTTTTGCAAGAAGTACAAGAAAGTTGTCCAAAACCCCTAAAATTCGAATTGTACTGGGAAAGAAAAATGCAGGAGAGTGGAAAGGTACTGTTTTCTCTCAGTTTGCAAGCTGCTTACAAAATGTCAGTGTTTTGCAGCCTTTAGCTTTGCAGCGTCCTGTAGCAAGTGTCTCTAGTCACCTACATCTAAGCATATTCCTTTTTAACAATGTCTCGCAAGGAGAAACACTGCCTGCTGAGAAAACATCTCCCATGGTGTTTTAGAAGGTACAAGAAGGTCTGCAGAGTGTTTTGCAAGAAGTACAAGAAAGTTGTCCAAAACCCCTTCGATTCGAATTGTACTGGGAAAGGAAAATGCAGGAGAGTGGAAAGGTACTGTTTTCTCTCAGTTTGCAAGCTGCTTACAAAATGCCAGTGTTGTGCAGCATTTAGCTTTGCAGCGTCCTGTAGCAAGTGTCTCTAGTCACCTACATCTAAGCATATTCCTTTTTCACAATGTCTCGCAAGGAGAAACTCTGCCTGCTGAAAAAACATCTCCCATGGTGTTTTAGAAGGTACAAGAAGGTCTGCAGAGTGTTTTGCAAGAAGTAAAAGAAAGTTGTCCAAAACCCCTAAAATTCGAATTGTACTGGGAAAGGAAAATGCAGGAGAGTGGAAAGGTACTGTTTTCTATCAGTTTGCAAACTGTGCCACAATGCAAGTGTTGTGCAGCCTTTCCCTTTGCAGTGCACTGTAGCAAGTGCCTCTAGCCACCTTCATGTAAGCAAATACCTTTTTCACTGAATCTCCAAAGGAGAATCTTTGCCTTTTGAGAAAACAGCTCCCATGGTTTTTAAAAGGGTACAAGAAGGTCTGCAGAGTGTTTTGCAAGAAGTAAAAGAAAGTTGTCCAAAACCCCTAAAATTCGAATTGTTCTGGGAAAGGAAAATGCAGGAGAGTGGAAAGGTACTGTTTTCTCTCAGTTTGCAAGCTGCTTACAAAATGTCAGTGTTTTGCAGCCTTTAGCTTTGCAGCGTCCTGTAGCAAGTGTCTCTAGTCACCTACATCTAAGCAAATTCCTTTTTCACAATGTCTCGCAAGGAGAAACTCTGCCTGCTGAGAAAATATCTCCCATGGTGTTTTAGAAGGTACAAGAAGGTCTGCAGAGTGTTTTGCAAGAAGTAAAAGAAAGTTGTCCAAAACCCCTAAAATTCGAATTGTACTGGGAAAGGAAAATGCAGGAGAGTGGAAAGGTACTGTTTTCTATCAGTTTGCAAGCTGCTTAGAAAATGCCAGTGTTGTGCAGCCTTTAGCTTTGCAGCGTCCTGTAGCAAGTGTCTCTAGTCACCTACATCTAAGCATATTCCTTTTTAACAATGTTTCGCAAGCAGAGACTCTGCCTGCTGAGAAAACATCTCCCATGGTGTTTTAGAAGGTACAAGAAGGTCTGCAGAGTGTTTTGAAAGAAGTAAAAGAAAGTTGTCCAAAACCCCTAAAATTCGAATTGTACTGGGAAAGGAAAATGCAGGAGAGTGGAAAGGTACTGTTTTCTATCAGTTTGCAAACTGTGCCACAATGCAAGTGTTGTGCAGCCTTTACATTTGCAGTGCACTGTAGCAAGTGCCTCTAGCCACCTACATCTAAGCAAATACCTTTTTCACTGTATCTCCAAAGGAGAATCTTTGCCTGTTGAGAAAACAGCTCCCATGGTTTTTAAAAGGGTACAAGAAGGTCTGCAGAGTGTTTTGCAAGAAGTACAAGAAAGTTGTCCAAAACCCCTAAAATTCGAATTGTCCTGGGAAAGGAAAATGCAGGAGAGTGCAGGGGTACTGTTTTCTATCAGTTTGCAAACTGTGCCACAATGCCAGTGTTGTGCAGCCTTTAGCTTTGCAGCGTCCTGTAGCAAGTGTCTCTAGTCACCTACATCTAAGCATATTCCTTTTTAACAATGTTTCGCAAGCAGAGACTCTGCCTGCTGAGAAAACATCTCCCATGGTGTTTTAGAAGGTACAAGAAGGTCTGCAGAGTGTTTTGCAAGAAGTACAAGAAAGTTGTCCAAAACCCCTAAAATTCGAATTGTACTGGGAAAGGAAAATGCAGGAGAGTGGAAAGGTACTGTTTTCTATCAGTTTGCAAACTGTGCCACAATGCAAGTGTTGTGCAGCCATTACCTGAAGTTGGGCTGGCCGATGTTAGAGATGCCCGGCAAGCTTGCCAGCCCGCTTGCAGTCAGCAGAGACGTGGCCACAGTTCAGCTTCAGCCCGTGGGTGAAGTGAAGGAGAGACTCTCCAGTGTCCGGCGCAGTCAGGTCTATTGTGTTCCCACTGGAATCTGAAAAGTGGAGGGTCCCGAGGGCGGGACCGTAACAGGTTATAAAGAGAGTGGGAGGTATGGGGTGGCAACATTCAGGAACAAATGGGGGTCCAGGGAAGGGTGTTACAAAAATGATACACATGGAAGGAAAACTAAAGGGGAAGAACTTAGGGAGGGGCCCCGGCCCCCTAACCAATCACTCGACGACCTAGTGAGAGATTTCTAGAAAAAGAGGCAGAAGGGCCAAATGACTGGCAGGAAGCCGGGGGTGGAGAATGGAGAGAATACATTAGTTGTCATGGTAACTAAGGAGCGGTCAGGCGATTGACACTTAACTGGAGAAAAACTCGGGCAGAAACATAGCCAAAACAACTGAGGGGGAGCAGAACAAACCACAACAATTACCTTTGCAGTGCACTGTAGCATAGGCCTCTAGTCACCTACATCTAAGCAAATACCTTTTTCACTGTATCTCCAAAGGAGAATCTTTGCCTGTTGAGAAAACAGCTCCCATGGTTTTTAAAAGGGTACAAGAAGGTCTGCAGAGTGTTTTGCAAGAAGTACAAGAAAGTTGTCCAAAACCCCTAAAATTCAAATTGTACTGGGAAAGGAAAATGCAGGAGAGTGGAAAGGTACTGTTTTCTATCAGTTTGCAAACTGTGCCACAATGCAAGTGTTGTGCAGCCATTACCTTTGCAGTGCACTGTAGCAAGTGCCTCTAGCCACCTACATCTAAGCAAATACCTTTTTCACAGTATCTCCTAAGGAGAAACTTTGCCTTTTGAGAAAAGAGCCCCCATGGTTTTTAAAAGGGTACAAGAAGGTCTGCAGAGTGTTTTGCAAGAAGTACAAGAAAGTTGTCCAAAACCCCTAAAATTCGAACTGTTCTGGGAAAGGAAAACGCAGGAGAGTGGAAAAGTACTGTTTTCTCTCAGTTTGCAAGCTGCTTACAAAATGCCAGTGTTTTGCAGCCTTTAGCTTTGCAGGGTCGTGTAGCAAGTGTCTCTAGTCACCTACATTTAAGCATATTCTTTTTTAACAATGTCTCGCAAGGGGAAACTCTGCCTGCTGAGAAAACATCTCCCATGGTGTTTTAGAAGGTACAAGAAGGTCTGCAGAGTGTTTTGCAAGAAGTACAAGAAAGTTGTCCAAAACCCCTAAAATTCGAATTGTACTGGGAAAGGAAAATGCAGGAGAGTGGAAAGGTACTGTTTTCTCTCAGTTTGCAAGCTGCTTACAAAATGCCAGTGTTGTGCAGCCTTTACAATTGCAGCGTCCTGTAGCAAGTGTCTCTGGTCACCTACATCTAAGCATATTCCTCTTTAACAATGTCTCGCAAGGAGAAACTCTGCCTGCTGAGAAAACATCTCCTATGTTGTTTTAGAAGGTACAAGAAGGTCTGCAGAGTGTTTTGCAAGAAGTACAAGAAAGTTGTCCAAAACCCCTAAAATTCGAATTGTACTGGGAAAGGAAAATGCAGGAGAGTGGAAAGGTACTGTTTTCTCTCAGTTTGCAAGCTGCTTACAAAATGCCAGTTTTGTGAAGTCTTTAGCTTTGCAGCGTCCTGTAGCAAGTGTCTCTAGTCACCTACATCTAAGCATATTCCTTTTTCGCAATATCTCGCAACGAGAAACTCTGCCTGCTGAGAAAACATCTCCCATGGTGTTTTAGAAGGTAGAAGAAGGTCTGCAGAGTGTTTTGCAAGAAGTACAAGAAAGTTGTCCAAAACCCCTAAAATTCGAATTGTACTGGGAAAGGAAAATGCAAGAGAGTGGAAAGGTACTGTTTTCTATCAGTTTGCAAACTGTGCCACAATGCAAGTGTTGTACAGCCATTACCTTTGCAGTGCACTGTAGCAAGTGCCTCTAGCCACCTACATCTAAGCAAATACCTTTTTCACTGTACCTGCAAAGGAGAATCTTTGCCTGTTGAGAAAACAGCTCCCATGGTTTTTAAAAGAGTACAAGAAGGTCTGCAGAGTGTTTTGCAAGAAGTACAAGAAAGTTGTCCAAAACCCCTAAAATTCGAATTGTACTGGGAAAGGAAAATGCAGGAGAGTGGAAAGGTACTGTTTTCCCTCAGTTTGCAAGCTGCTTACAAAATGTCAGTGTTTTGCAGCCTTTAGCTTTGCAGCGTCCTGTAGCAAGTGTCTCTAGTCACCTACATCTAAGCAAATCCCTTTTTCACAATGTCTCGCAAGGAGAAACTCTGCCTGCTGAGAAAACATCTCCCATGGTGTTTTAGAAGGTACAAGAAGGTCTGCAGAGTGTTTTGCAAGAAGTACAAGAAAGTTGTCCAAAACCCCTAAAATTCGAATTGTACTGGGAAAGAAAAATGCAGGAGAGTGGAAAGGTACTGTTTTCTCTCAGTTCGCAAGCTGCTTACAAAATGCCAGTGTTGTGCAGCCTTTAGCTTTGCAGCGTCCTGTAGCAAGTGTCTCTAGTCACCTACATCTAAGCATATTCCTTTTTAACAATGTTTCGCAAGCAGAGACTCTGCCTGCTGAGAAAACATCTCCCATGGTGTTTTAGAAGGTACAAGAAGGTCTGCAGAGTGTTTTGCAAGAAGTAAAAGAAAGTTGTCCAAAACCCCTTCGATTTGAATTTCGCTGGGAAAGGAAAATGCAGGAGAGTGGAAAGGTACTGTTTTCTATCAGTTTGCAAACTGTGCCACAATGCAAGTGTTGTGCAGCCTTTACCTTTGCAGTGCACTGTAGCAAGTGCCTCTAGCCACCTACATCTAAGCAAATACCTTTTTCACTGTATCTCCAAAGGAGAATCTTTGCCTGTTGAGAAAACAGCTCCCATGGTTTTTAAAAGGGTACAAGAAGGTCTGCAGAGTGTTTTGCAAGAAGTACAAGAAAGTTGTCCAAAACCCCTAAAATTCGAATTGTACTGGGAAAGGAAAATGCAGGAGAGTGGAAAGGTACTGTTTTCTCTCAGTTTGCAAGCTGCTTACAAAATGCCAGTTTTGTGAAGTCTTTAGCTTTGCAGCGTCCTGTAGCAAGTGTCTCTAGTCACCTACATCTAAGCATATTCCTTTTTCGCAATATCTCGCAACGAGAAACTCTGCCTGCTGAGAAAACATCTCCCATGGTGTTTTAGAAGGTAGAAGAAGGTCTGCAGAGTGTTTTGCAAGAAGTAAGAGAAAGTTGTCCAAAACCCCTAAAATTCGAATTGTACTGGGAAAGGAAAATGCAGGAGAGTGGAAAGGTACTGTTTTCTCTCAGTTTGCAAGCTGCTTACAAAATGTCAGTGTTTTGCAGCCTTTAGCTTTGCAGGGTCCTGTAGCAAGTGTCTCTAGTCACCTACATCTAAGCATATTCCTTTTTAACAATGTCTCGCAAGGAGAAACACTGCCTGCTGAGAAAACATCTCCCATGGTGTTTTAGAAGGTACAAGAAGGTCTGCAGAGTGTTTTGCGAGAAGTACAAGAAAGTTGTCCAAAACCCCTTCGATTCGAATTGTACTGGGAAAGGAAAATGCAGGAGAGTGGAAAGGTACTGTTTTCTCTCAGTTTGCAAGCTGCTTACAAAATGCCAGTGTTGTGCAGCATTTAGCTTTGCAGCGTCCTGTAGCAAGTGTCTCTAGTCACCTACATCTAAGCATATTCCTTTTTCACAATGTCTCGCAAGGAGAAACTCTGCCTGCTGAAAAAACATCTCCCATGGTGTTTTAGAAGGTACAAGAAGGTCTGCAGAGTGTTTTGCAAGAAGTAAAAGAAAGTTGTCCAAAACCCCTAAAATTCGAATTGTACTGGGAAAGGAAAATGCAGGAGAGTGGAAAGGTACTGTTTTCTATCAGTTTGCAAACTGTGCCACAATGCAAGTGTTGTGCAGCCTTTACATTTGCAGTGCACTGTAGCAAGTGCCTCTAGCCACCTACATGTAAGCAAATACCTTTTTCACTGAATCTCCAAAGGAGAATCTTTGCCTTTTGAGAAAACAGCTCCCATGGTTTTTAAAAGGGTACAAGAAGGTCTGCAGAGTGTTTTGCAAGAAGTACAAGAAAGTTGTCCAAAACCCCTAAAATTCGAATTGTACTGGGAAAGGAAAATGCAGGAGAGTGGAAAGGTACTGTTTTCTCTCAGTTTGCAAGCTGCTTACAAAATGTCAGTGTTTTGCAGCCTTTAGCTTTGCAGCGTCCTGTAGCAAGTGCCTCTAGTCACCTACATCTAAGCATATTCCTTTTTCACAATGTTTCACAAGCAGAGACTCTGCCTGCTGAGAAAACATCTCCCATGGTGTTTTAGAAGGTACAAGAAGGTCTGCAGAGTGTTTTGCAAGAAGTAAAAGAAAGTTGTCCAAAACCCCTAAAATTCGAATTGTCCTGGGAAAGGAAAATGCAGGAGAGTGGAAAGGTACTGTTTTCTATTAGTTTGCAAACTGTGCCACAATGCAAGTGTTGTGCAGCCATTACCTGAAGTTGGGCTGGCCGATGTTAGAGATGCCTGGCAAGCTTGCCAGCCCGCTTGCAGTCAGCAGAGACGTGGCCACAGTTCAGCTTCAGCCCGTGGGTGAAGTGAAGGAGAGACTCTCCAGTGTCAGGCGCAGTCAGGTCTATTGTGTTCCCACTGGAATCTGAAAAGTGGAGGGTCCCGAGGGCGGGACCGTAACAGGTTATAAAGAGAGTGGGAGGTATGGGGTGGCAACATTCAGGAACAAATGGGGGTCCAGGGAAGGGTGTTACAAAAATGATACACATGGACGGAAAACTAAAGGGGAAGAACTTAGGGAGGGGCCCCGGCCCCCTAACCAATCACTCGACGACCTAGTGGGAGATTTCTAGAAAAAGAGGCAGAAGGGCCAAGTGACTGGCAGGAAGCCGGGGGTGGAGAATGGAGAGAATACATTAGTTGTCATGGTAACTAAGGAGAGGTCAGGCGATTGACACTTAACTGGAGAAAAACTTGGGCAGAAACATAGCCAAAACAACTGAGGGGGAGCAGAACAAACCACAACAATTACCTTTGCAGTGCACTGTAGCATAGGCCTCTAGTCACCTACATCTAAGCAAATACCTTTTTCACTGTATCTCCAAAGGAGAATCTTTGCCTGTTGAGAAAACAGCTCCCATGGTTTTTAAAAGGGTACAAGAAGGTCTGCAGAGTGTTTTGCAAGAAGTACAAGAAAGTTGTCCAAAACCCCTAAAATTCGAATTGTACTGGGAAAGGAAAATGCAGGAGAGTGGAAAGGTACTGTTTTCTATCAGTTTGCAAACTGTGCCACAATGCAAGTGTTGTGCAGCCATTACCTTTGCAGTGCACTGTAGCAAGTGCCTCTAGCCACCTACATCTAAGCAAATACCTTTTTCACAGTATCTCCTAAGGAGAAACTTTGCCTTTTGAGAAAAGAGCCCCCATGGTTTTTAAAAGGGTACAAGAAGGTCTGCAGAGTGTTTTGCAAGAAGTACAAGAAAGTTGTCCAAAACCCCTAAAATTCGAACTGTTCTGGGAAAGGAAAACGCAGGAGAGTGGAAAAGTACTGTTTTCTCTCAGTTTGCAAGCTGCTTACAAAATGCCAGTGTTTTGCAGCCTTTAGCTTTGCAGGGTCGTGTAGCAAGTGTCTCTAGTCACCTACATTTAAGCATATTCTTTTTTAACAATGTCTCGCAAGGGGAAACTCTGCCTGCTGAGAAAACATCTCCCATGGTGTTTTAGAAGGTACAAGAAGGTCTGCAGAGTGTTTTGCAAGAAGTACAAGAAAGTTGTCCAAAACCCCAAAAATTCGAATTGTACTGGGAAAGGAAAATGCAGGAGAGTGGAAAGGTACTGTTTTCTCTCAGTTTGCAAGCTGCTTACAAAATGCCAGTGTTGTGCAGCCTTTACAATTGCAGCGTCCTGTAGCAAGTGTCTCTGGTCACCTACATCTAAGCATATTCCTCTTTAACAATGTCTCGCAAGGAGAAACTCTGCCTGCTGAGAAAACATCTCCTATGTTGTTTTAGAAGGTACAAGAAGGTCTGCAGAGTGTTTTGCAAGAAGTACAAGAAAGTTGTCCAAAACCCCTAAAATTCGAATTGTACTGGGAAAGGAAAATGCAGGAGAGTGGAAAGGTACTGTTTTCTCTCAGTTTGCAAGCTGCTTACAAAATGCCAGTTTTGTGAAGTCTTTAGCTTTGCAGCGTCCTGTAGCAAGTGTCTCTAGTCACCTACATCTAAGCATATTCCTTTTTCGCAATATCTCGCAACGAGAAACTCTGCCTGCTGAGAAAACATCTCCCATGGTGTTTTAGAAGGTAGAAGAAGGTCTGCAGAGTGTTTTGCAAGAAGTAAGAGAAAGTTGTCCAAAACCCCTAAAATTCGAATTGTACTGGGAAAGGAAAATGCAAGAGAGTGGAAAGGTACTGTTTTCTATCAGTTTGCAAACTGTGCCACAATACAAGTGTTGTACAGCCATTACCTTTGCAGTGCACTGTAGCAAGTGCCTCTAGCCACCTACATCTAAGCAAATACCTTTTTCACTGTACCTGCAAAGGAGAATCTTTGCCTGTTGAGAAAACAGCTCCCATGGTTTTTAAAAGAGTACAAGAAGGTCTGCAGAGTGTTTTGCAAGAAGTACAAGAAAGTTGTCCAAAACCCCTAAAATTCGAATTGTACTGGGAAAGGAAAATGCAGGAGAGTGGAAAGGTACTGTTTTCTCTCAGTTCGCAAGCTGCTTACAAAATGCCAGTGTTGTGCAGCCTTTAGCTTTGCAGCGTCCTGTAGCAAGTGTCTCTAGTCACCTACATCTAAGCATATTCCTTTTTAACAATGTTTCGCAAGCAGAGACTCTGCCTGCTGAGAAAACATCTCCCATGGTGTTTTAGAAGGTACAAGAAGGTCTGCAGAGTGTTTTGCAAGAAGTAAAAGAAAGTTGTCCAAAACCCCTTCGATTTGAATTTCGCTGGGAAAGGAAAATGCAGGAGAGTGGAAAGGTACTGTTTTCTATCAGTTTGCAAACTGTGCCACAATGCAAGTGTTGTGCAGCCTTTACCTTTGCAGTGCACTGTAGCAAGTGCCTCTAGCCACCTACATCTAAGCAAATACCTTTTTCACTGTATCTCCAAAGGAGAATCTTTGCCTGTTGAGAAAACAGCTCCCATGGTTTTTAAAAGGGTACAAGAAGGTCTGCAGAGTGTTTTGCAAGAAGTACAAGAAAGTTGTCCAAAACCCCTAAAATTCGAATTGTACTGGGAAAGGAAAATGCAGGAGAGTGGAAAGGTACTGTTTTCTCTCAGTTTGCAAGCTGCTTACAAAATGCCAGTTTTGTGAAGTCTTTAGCTTTGCAGCGTCCTGTAGCAAGTGTCTCTAGTCACCTACATCTAAGCATATTCCTTTTTCGCAATATCTCGCAACGAGAAACTCTGCCTGCTGAGAAAACATCTCCCATGGTGTTTTAGAAGGTACAAGAAGGTCTGCAGAGTGTTTTGCAAGAAGTAAGAGAAAGTTGTCCAAAACCCCTAAAATTCGAATTGTACTGGGAAAGGAAAATGCAGGAGAGTGGAAAGGTACTGTTTTCTCTCAGTTTGCAAGCTGCTTACAAAATGTCCGTGTTTTGCAGCCTTTAGCTTTGCAGGGTCCTGTAGCAAGTGTCTCTAGTCACCTACATCTAAGCATATTCCTTTTTAACAATGTCTCGCAAGGAGAAACACTGCCTGCTGAGAAAACATCTCCCATGGTGTTTTAGAAGGTACAAGAAGGTCTGCAGAGTGTTTTGCAAGAAGTAAAAGAAAGTTGTCCAAAACCCCTTCGATTCGAATTGTACTGGGAAAGGAAAATGCAGGAGAGTGGAAAGGTACTGTTTTCTCTCAGTTTGCAAGCTGCTTACAAAATGCCAGTGTTGTGCAGCCTTTACAATTGCAGCGTCCTGTAGCAAGTGTCTCTGGTCACCTACATCTAAGCATATTCCTCTTTAACAATGTCTCGCAAGGAGAAACTCTGCCTGCTGAGAAAACATCTCCTATGTTGTTTTAGAAGGTACAAGAAGGTCTGCAGAGTGTTTTGCAAGAAGTACAAGAAAGTTGTCCAAAACCCCTAAAATTCGAATTGTACTGGGAAAGGAAAATGCAGGAGAGTGGAAAGGTACTGTTTTCTCTCAGTTTGCAAGCTGCTTACAAAATGCCAGTTTTGTGAAGTCTTTAGCTTTGCAGCGACCTGTAGCAAGTGTCTCTAGTCACCTACATCTAAGCATATTCCTTTTTCGCAATATCTCGCAACGAGAAACTCTGCCTGCTGAGAAAACATCTCCCATGGTGTTTTAGAAGGTAGAAGAAGGTCTGCAGAGTGTTTTGCAAGAAGTAAGAGAAAGTTGTCCAAAACCCCTAAAATTCGAATTGTACTGGGAAAGGAAAATGCAAGAGAGTGGAAAGGTACTGTTTTCTATCAGTTTGCAAACTGTGCCACAATACAAGTGTTGTACAGCCATTACCTTTGCAGTGCACTGTAGCAAGTGCCTCTAGCCACCTACATCTAAGCAAATACCTTTTTCACTGTACCTGCAAAGGAGAATCTTTGCCTGTTGAGAAAACAGCTCCCATGGTTTTTAAAAGAGTACAAGAAGGTCTGCAGAGTGTTTTGCAAGAAGTACAAGAAAGTTGTCCAAAACCCCTAAAATTCGAATTGTACTGGGAAAGGAAAATGCAGGAGAGTGGAAAGGTACTGTTTTCCCTCAGTTTGCAAGCTGCTTACAAAATGTCAGTGTTTTGCAGCCTTTAGCTTTGCAGCGTCCTGTAGCAAGTGTCTCTAGTCACCTACATCTAAGCAAATTCCTTTTTCACAATGTCTCGCAAGGAGAAACTCTGCCTGCTGAGAAAACATCTCCCATGGTGTTTTAGAAGGTACAAGAAGGTCTGCAGAGTGTTTTGCAAGAAGTACAAGAAAGTTGTCCAAAACCCCTAAAATTCGAATTGTACTGGGAAAGGAAAATGCAGGAGAGTGGAAAGGTACTGTTTTCTCTCAGTTCGCAAGCTGCTTACAAAATGCCAGTGTTGTGCAGCCTTTAGCTTTGCAGCGTCCTGTAGCAAGTGTCTCTAGTCACCTACATCTAAGCATATTCCTTTTTAACAATGTTTCGCAAGCAGAGACTCTGCCTGCTGAGAAAACATCTCCCATGGTGTTTTAGAAGGTACAAGAAGGTCTGCAGAGTGTTTTGCAAGAAGTAAAAGAAAGTTGTCCAAAACCCCTTCGATTCGAATTGTACTGGGAAAGGAAAATGCAGGAGAGTGGAAAGGTACTGTTTTCTCTCAGTTTGCAAGCTGCTTACAAAATGCCAGTGTTGTGCAGCCTTTACAATTGCAGCGTCCTGTAGCAAGTGTCTCTAGTCACCTACATCTAAGCATATTCCTTTTTCACAATGTCTCGCAAGGAGAAACTCTGCCTGCTGAAAAAACATCTCCCATGGTGTTTTAGAAGGTACAAGAAGGTCTGCAGAGTGTTTTGCAAGAAGTAAAAGAAAGTTGTCCAAAACCCCTAAAATTCGAATTGTACTGGGAAAGGAAAATGCAGGAGAGTGGAAAGGTACTGTTTTCTATCAGTTTGCAAACTGTGCCACAATGCAAGTGTTGTGCAGCCTTTACATTTGCAGTGCACTGTAGCAAGTGCCTCTAGCCACCTACATCTAAGCAAATACCTTTTTCACTGAATCTCCAAAGGAGAATCTTTGCCTTTTGAGAAAACAGCTCCCATGGTTTTTAAAAGGGTACAAGAAGGTCTGCAGAGTGTTTTGCAAGAAGTAAAAGAAAGTTGTCCAAAACCCCTAAAATTCGAATTGTACTGGGAAAGGAAAATGCAGGAGAGTGGAAAGGTACTGTTTTCTATCAGTTTGCAAGCTGCTTACAAAATGCCAGTGTTGTGCAGCCTTTAGCTTTGCAGCGTCCTGTAGCAAGTGTCTCTAGTCACCTACATTTAAGCATGTTCCTTTTTAACAATGTTTCGCAAGCAGAGACTCTGCCTGCTGAGAAAACATCTCCCATGGTGTTTTAGAATGTACAAGAAGGTCTGCAGAGTGTTTTGAAAGAAGTAAAAGAAAGTTGTCCAAAACCCCTAAAATTCGAATTGTACTGGGAATGGAAAATGCAGGAGAGTGGAAAGGTACTGTTTTCTCTCAGTTTGCAAGCTGCTTACAAAATGTCAGTGTTTTGCAGCCTTTAGCTTTGCAGCGTCCTGTAGCAAGTGTCTCTAGTCACCTACATCTAAGCAAATTCCTTTTTCACAATGTCTCGCAAGGAGAAACTCTGCCTGCTGAGAAAATATCTCCCATGGTGTTTTTGAAGGTACAAGAAGGTCTGCAGAGTGTTTTGCAAGAAGTAAAAGAAAGTTGTCCAAAACCCCTAAAATTCGAATTGTACTGGGAAAGGAAAATGCAGGAGAGTGGAAAGGTACTGTTTTCTATCAGTTTGCAAGCTGCTTACAAAATGCCAGTGTTGTGCAGCCTTTAGCTTTGCAGCGTCCTGTAGCAAGTGTCTCTAGTCACCTGCATCTAAGCATATTCCTTTTTAACAATGTTTCGCAAGCAGAGACTCTGCCTGCTGAGAAAACATCTCCCATGGTGTTTTAGAAGGTACAAGAAGGTCTGCAGAGTGTTTTGCAAGAAGTAAAAGAAAGTTGTCCAAAACCCCTAAAATTCGAATTGTACTGGGAAAGGAAAATGCAGGAGAGTGGAAAGGTACTGTTTTCTATCAGTTTGCAAACTGTGCCACAATGCAAGTGTTGTGCAGCCTTTACATTTGCAGTGCACTGTAGCAAGTGCCTCTAGCCACCTACATCTAAGCAAATACCTTTTTCACTGTATATCCAAAGGAGAATCTTTGCCTGTTGAGAAAACAGCTCCCATGGTTTTTAAAAGGGTACAAGAAGGTCTGCAGAGTGTTTTGCAAGAAGTACAAGAAAGTTGTCCAAAACCCCTAAAATTCGAATTGTCCTGGGAAAGGAAAATGCAGGAGAGTGCAGGGGTACTGTTTTCTATCAGTTTGCAAACTGTGCCACAATGCAAGTGTTGTGCAGCCTTTACCTTTGCAGTGCACTGTAGTAAGTGCCTTTAATAACCTACATCTTAGCAAATACCTTTTTCACAGTATCTCCAAAGGAGAATCTTTGCCTGTTGAGAAAACAGCTCCCATGGTTTTTAAAAGGATACAAGAAGGTCTGCAGAGTGTTTTGCAAGAAGTACAAGAAAGTTGTCCAAAACCCCTAAAATTCGAATTGTACTGGGAAAGGAAAATGCAGGAGAGTGGAAAGGTACTGTTTTCTCTCAGTTTGCAAGCTGCTTACAAAATGTCAGTGTTTTGCAGCCTTTAGCTTTGCAGCGTCCTGTAGCAAGTGTCTCTAGTCACCTACATTTAACCATATTCCTTTTTCACAATGTTTCACAAGCAGAGACTCTGCCTGCTGAGAAAACATCTCCCATGGTGTTTTAGAAGGTACAAGAAGGTCTGCAGAGTGTTTTGCAGGAAGTAAAAGAAAGTTGTCGAAAACCCCTTTGATTTGAATTTCGCTGGGTAAGGAAAATGCTGGAGAGTGCAGGGGTACTGTTTTCTATCAGTTTGCAAACTGTGCCACAATGCAAGTGTTGTGCAGCCATTACCTGAAGTTGGGCTGGCCGATGTTAGAGATGCCCGGCAAGCTTGCCAGCCCGCTTGCAGTCAGCAGAGACGTGGCCACAGTTCAGCTTCAGCCCGTGGGTGAAGTGAAGGAGAGACTCTCCAGTGTCAGGCGCAGTCAGGTCTATTGTGTTCCCACTGGAATCTGAAAAGTGGAGGGTCCCGAGGGCGGGACCGTAACAGGTTATAAAGAGAGTGGGAGGTATGGGGTGGCAACATTCAGGAACAAATGGGGGTCCAGGGAAGGGTGTTACGAAAATGATACACATGGAAGGAAAACTAAAGGGGAAGAACTTAGGGAGGGGCCCCGGCCCCCTAACCAATCACTCGACGACCTAGTGAGAGATTTCTAGAAAAAGAGGCAGAAGGGCCAAGTGACTGGCAGGAAGCCGGGGGTGGAGAATGGAGAGAATACATTAGTTGTCATGGTAACTAAGGAGAGGTCAGGCGATTGACACTTAACTGGAGAAAAACTTGGGCAGAAACATAGCCAAAACAACTGAGGGGGAGCAGAACAAACCACAACAATTACCTTTGCAGTGCACTGTAGCATAGGCCTCTAGTCACCTACATCTAAGCAAATACATTTTCACTGTATCTCCAAAGGAGAATCTTTGCCTGTTGAGAAAACAGCTCCCATGGTTTTTAAAAGGGTACAAGAAGGTCTGCAGAGTGTTTTGCAAGAAGTACAAGAAAGTTGTCCAAAACCCCTAAAATTCGAATTGTACTGGGAAAGGAAAATGAAGGAGAGTGGAAAGGTGCTGTTTTCTCTCAGTTTGCAAGCTGCTTACAAAATGTCACTGTTTTGCAGCCTTTAGCTTTGCAGCGTTCTGTAGCAAGTGTCTCTAGTCACCTACATCTAAGCATATTCCTTTTTAACAATGTCTCGCAAGGAGAAACTCTGCCTGCTGAGAAAACATCTCCCATGGTGTTTTAGAAGGTACAAGAAGGTCTGCAGAGTGTTTTGCAAGAAGTACAAGAAAGTTGTCCAAAACCCCTAAAATTCGAATTGTACTGGGAAAGGAAAATGCAGGAGAGTGGAAAGGTACTGTTTTCTCTCAGTTTGCAAGCTGCTTACAAAATGCCAGTGTTGTGCAGCCTTTACCTTTGCAGTGCACTGTAGCAAGTGCCTCTAGCCACCTACATCTAAGCAAATACCTTTTTCACTGTATCTCCAAAGGAGAATCTTTGCCTGTTGAGAAAACAGCTCCCATGGTTTTTAAAAGGGTACAAGAAGGTCTGCAGAGTGTTTTGCAAGAAGTACAAGAAAGTTGTCCAAAACCCCTAAAATTCGAATTGTCCTGGGAAAGGAAAATGCAGGAGAGTGGAAAGGTACTGTTTTCTATCAGTTTGCAAACTGTGCCACAATGCCAGTGTTGTGCAGCCTTTAGCTTTGCAACGTCCTGTAGCAAGTGTCTCTAGTCACCTACATCTAAGCAAATTACTTTTTCACACTGTCTCGCGAGGAGAAACTCTGCCTGCTGACAAAATATCTCCCATGTTGTTTTAGAAGGTACAAGAAGGTCTGCAGAGTGTTTTGCAAGAAGTACAAGAAAGTTGTCCAAAACCCCTAAAATTCGAATTGTACTGGGAAAGGAAAATGCAGGAGAGTGGAAAGGTGCTGTTTTCTCTCAGTTTGCAAGCTGCTTACAAAATGCCAGTGTTCTGCAGCCTTTAGCTTTGCAGCGTCCTGTAGCAAGTGTCTCTAGTCACCTACATCTAAGCATATTCCTTTTTAACAATGTTTCGCAAGCAGAGACTCTGCCTGCTGAGAAAACATCTCCCATGGTGTTTTAGAAGGTAGAAGAAGGTCTGCAGAGTGTTTTGCAAGAAGTAAAAGAAAGTTGTCCAAAACCCTTTCGATTTGAATTTCGCTGGGTAAGGAAAATGCAGGAGAGTGCAGGGGTACTATTTTCTATCAGTTTGCAAACTGTGCCACAGTGCAAGTGTTGTGCAGCCTTTACCTTTGCAGTGCACTGTAGTAAGTGCCTTTAATCACCTACATCTAAGCAAATACCTTTTTCACTGTATCTCCAAAGGAGACTCTTTGCCTGTTGAGAAAACAGCTCCCATGGTTTTTAAAAGGGTACAGGAAGGCTTGCAGAGTGTTTTGCAAGAAGTAAAAGAAAGTTGTCCAAAACCCCTTCGATTCGAATTGTACTGGGAAAGGAAAATGCAGGAGAGTGGAAAGGTACTGTTTTCTCTCAGTTTGCAAGCTGCTTACAAAATACCAGTGTTGTGCAGCCTTTAGCTTTGCAGCGTCCTGTAGCAAGTGTCTCTAGTCACCTACATCTAAGCATATTCCTTTTTCACAATATCTCGCAAGGAGAAACTCTGCCTGCTGAGAAAACATCTCCCATGGTGTTTTAGAAGGTACAAGAAGGTCTGCAGAGTGTTTTGCAAGAAGTAAAAGAAAGTTGTCCAAAACCCCTAAAATTCAAATTGTACTGGGAAAGGAAAATGCAGGAGAGCGCAGGGGTACTGTTTTCTATCAGTTTGCAAACTGTGCCACAATGCAAGTGTTGTGCAGCCTTTACCTTTGCAGTGCGCTGTAGCAAGTGCCTCTAGCCACCTACGTCTAAGCAAATACCTTTTTCACTGTATCTCCAAAGGAGAATCTTTGCCTGTTGAGAAAACAGCTCCCATGGTTTTTAAAAGGGTACAAGAAGGTCTGCAGAGTGTTTTGCAAGAAGTACAAGAAAGTTGTCCAAAACCCCTAAAATTCGAATTGTACTGGGAAAGGAAAATGCAGGAGAGTGGAAAGGTACTGTTTTCTATCAGTTTGCAAGCTGCTTACAAAATGCCAGTGTTGTGCAGCCTTTACCTTTGCAGCGTCCTGTAGCAAGTGTCTCTAGTCACCTACATCTAAGCATATTCCTTTTTCACAATGTTTCGCAAGCAGAGACTCTGCCTGCTGAGAAAACATCTCCCATGGTGTTTTAGAAGGTACAAGAAGGTCTGCAGAGTGTTTTGCAAGAAGTAAAAGAAAGTTGTCCAAAACCCCTAAAATTCGAATTGTACTGGGAAAGGAAAATGCAGGAGAGTGGAAAGGTACTGTTTTCTATCAGTTTGCAAACTGTGCCACAATGCAAGTGTTGTGCAGCCTTTACCTTTGCAGTGCACTGTAGCAAGTGCCACTAGCCACCTACATCTAAGCAAATATTTTTTTCACTGAATCTCCAAAGGAGAATCTTTGCCTGTTGAGAAAACAGCTCCCATGGTTTTTAAAAGGGTACAAGAAGGTCTGCAGAGTGTTTTGCAAGAAGTACAAGAAAGTTGTCCAAAACCCCTAAAATTCGAATTGTACTGGGAAAGGAAAATGCAGGAGAGTGGAAAGGTACTGTTTTCTATCAGTTTGCAAACTTTGCCACAATGCCAGTGTTGCGCAGCCTTTAGCTTTGCAGCGTCCTGTAGCAAGTGTCTCTAGTCACCTACATCTAAGCATATTCCTTTTTAACAATGTTTCACAAGCACAGACTCTGCCTGCTGAGAAAACATCTTCCATGGTGTTTTAGAAGGTACAAGAAGGTCTGCAGAGTGTTTTGCAAGAAGTAAAAGAAAGTTGTCCAAAACCCTTTCGATTTGAATTTCGCTGGGTAAGGAAAATGCAGGAGAGTGCAGGGGTACTGTTTTCTATCAGTTTGCAAACTGTGCCACAATGCAAGTGTTGTGCAGCCTTTCCCTTTGCAGTGCGCTGTAGCAAGTGCCTCTAGCCACCTACATCTAAGCAAATACCTTTTTCACTGTATCTCCAAAGGAGAATCTTTGCCTGTTGAGAAAACAGCTCCCATGGTTTTTAAAAGGGTACAAGAAGGTCTGCAGAGTGTTTTGCAAGAAGTACAAAAAGTTGTCCAAAACCCCTAACATTCGAATTGTACTGGGAAAGGAAAATGCAGGAGAGTGGAAAGGTACTGTTTTCCCTCAGTTTGCAAGCTGCTTACAAAATGTCAGTGTTTTGCAGCCTTTAGCTTTGCAGCGTCCTGTAGCAAGTGTCTCTAGTCACCTACATCTAAGCATATTCCTTTTTCACAATGTTTCGCAAGCAGAGACTCTGCCTGCTGAAAAAACATCTCCCATGGTGTTTTAGAAGGTACAAGAAGGTCTGCAGAGTGTTTTGCAAGAAGTAAAAGAAAGTTGTCCAAAACCCCTAAAATTCGAATTGTACTGGGAAAGGAAAATGCAGGAGAGTGGAAAGGTACTCTTTTCTCTCAGTTTGCAAGCTGCTTACAAAATGCCAGTGTTGTGCAGCGTTTAGCTTTGCAGCGTCCTGTAGCAAGTGCCTCTAGTCACCTACATCTAAGCATATTCCTTTTTCACAATGTTTCACAAGCAGAGACTCTGCCTGCTGAGAAAACATCTCCCATGGTGTTTTAGAAGGTACAAGAAGGTCTGCAGAGTGTTTTGCAAGAAGTAAAAGAAAGTTGTCCAAAACCCCTAAAATTCGAATTGTCCTGGGAAAGGAAAATGCAGGAGAGTGGAAAGGTACTGTTTTCTATCAGTTTGCAAACTGTGCCACAATGCAAGTGTTGTGCAGCCATTACCTGAAGTTGGGCTGGCCGATGTTAGAGATGCCCGGCAAGCTTGCCAGCCCGCTTGCAGTCAGCAGAGACGTGGCCACAGTTCAGCTTCAGCCCGTGGGTGAAGTGAAGGAGAGACTCTCCAGTGTCAGGCGCAGTCAGGTCTATTGTGTTCCCACTGGAATCTGAAAAGTGGAGGGTCCCGAGGGCGGGACCGTAACAGGTTATAAAGAGAGTGGGAGGTATGGGGTGGCAACATTCAGGAACAAATGGGGGTCCAGGGAAGGGTGTTACAAAAATGATACACATGGAAGGAAAACTAAAGGGGAAGAACTTAGGGAGGGGCCCTGGCCCCGTAACCAATCACTCGACGACCTAGTGGGAGATTTCTAGAAAAAGAGGCAGAAGGGCCAAGTGACTGGCAGGAAGCCGGGGGTGGAGAATGGAGAGAATACATTAGTTGTCATGGTAACTAAGGAGAGGTCAGGCGATTGACACTTAACTGGAGAAAAACTTGGGCAGAAACATAGCCAAAACAACTGAGGGGGAGCAGAACAAACCACAACAATTACCTTTGCAGTGCACTGTAGCATAGGCCTCTAGTCACCTACATCTAAGCAAATACCTTTTTCACTGTATCTCCAAAGGAGAATCTTTGCCTGTTGAGAAAACAGCTCCCATGGTTTTTAAAAGGGTACAAGAAGGTCTGCAGAGTGTTTTGCAAGAAGTACAAGAAAGTTGTCCAAAACCCCTAAAATTCGAGTTGTACTTGGAAAGGAAAATGCAGGAGAGTGGAAAGGTACTGTTTTCTATCAGTTTGCAAAGTGTGCCACAATGCAAGTGTTGTGCAGCCATTACCTTTGCAGTGCACTGTAGCAAGTGCCTCTAGCCACCTACATCTAAGCAAATACCTTTTTCACAGTATCTCCTAAGGAGAAACTTTGCCTTTTGAGAAAACAGCCCCCATGGTTTTTAAAAGGGTACAAGAAGGTCTGCAGAGTGTTTTGCAAGAAGTAAAAGAAAGTTGTCCAAAACCCCTAAAATTCGAACTGTTCTGGGAAAGGAAAACGCAGGAGAGTGGAAAGGTACTGTTTTCTATCAGTTTGCAAGCTGCTTACAAAATGTCAGTGTTTTGCAGCCTTTACCTTTGCAGGGTCCTGTAGCAAGTGTCTCTAGTCACCTACATTTAAGCATATTCTTTTTTAACAATGTCTCGCAAGGGGAAACTCTGCCTGCTGAGAAAACATCTCCCATGGTGTTTTAGAAGGTACAAGAAGGTCTGCAGAGTGTTTTGCAAGAAGTACAAGAAAGTTGTCCAAAACCCCTTCGATTCGAATTGTACTGGGAAAGGAAAATGCAGGAGAGTGGAAAGGTACTGTTTTCTCTCAGTTTGCAAGCTGCTTACAAAATGCCAGTGTTGTGCAGCCTTTACAATTGCAGTGCACTGTAGCAAGTGTCTCTAGTCACCTACATCTAAGCATATTCCTTTTTCACAATGTCTAACAAGGAGAAACTCTGCCTGCTGAGAAAACATCTCCTATGTTGTTTTAGAAGGTACAAGAAGGTCTGCAGAGTGTTTTGCAAGAAGTAGAAGAAAGTTGTCCAAAACCCCTTCGATTCGAATTGTACTGGGAAAGGAAAATGCAGGAGAGTGGAAAGGTACTGTTTTCTATCAGTTTGCAAGCTGCTTACAAAATGCCAGTTTTGTGAAGTCTTTAGCTTTGCAGCGTCCTGTAGCAAGTGTCTCTAGTCACCTACATCTAAGCATATTCCTTTTTCACAATGTCTCGCAAGGAGAAACTCTGCCTGCTGAGAAAACATCTCCCATGGTGTTTTAGAAGGTAGAAGAAGGTCTGCAGAGTGTTTTGCAAGAAGTAAGAGAAAGTTGTCCAAAACCCCTAAAATTCGAATTGTACTGGGAAAGGAAAATGCAAGAGAGTTGAAAGGAACTGTTTTCTATCAGTTTGCAAACTGTGCCACAATGCAAGTGTTGTGCAGCCTTTACCTTTGCAGTGCACTGTAGCAAGTGCCTCTAACCACGTACATCTAAGCAAATACCCTTTTCACTGTATCTCCAAAGGAGAATCTTTGCCTGTTGAGAAAACAGCTCCCATGGTTTTTAAAAGAGTACAAGAAGGTCTGCAGAGTGTTTTGCAAGAAGTACAAGAAAGTTGTCCAAAACCCCTAAAATTCGAATTGTACTGGGAAAGGAAAATGCGGGAGAGTGGAAAGGTACTGTTTTCCCTCAGTTTGCAAGCTGCTTACAAAATGTCAGTGTTTTGCAGCCTTTAGCTTTGCAGCGTCCTGTAGCAAGTGTCTCTAGTCACCTACATCTAAGGAAATCCCTTTTTCACAATGTTTCGCAAGCAGAGACTCTGCCTGCTGAGAAAACATCTCCCATGGTGTTTTAGAAGGTACAAGAAGGTCTGCAGAGTGTTTTGCAAGAAGTAAAAGAAAGTTGTCCAAAACCCCTAAAATTCGAATTGTACTGGGAAAGGAAAATGCAGGAGAGTGGAAAGGTACTGTTTTCTCTCAGTTTGCAAGCTACTTACAAAATGCCAGTGTTGTGCAGCCTTTAGCTTTGCAGCGTCCTGTAGCAAGTGTCTCTAGTCACCTACATCTAAGCATATTCCTTTTTCACAATGTTTCGCAAGCAGAGACTCTGCCTGCTGAGAAAACATCTCCCATGGTGTTTTAGAAGGTACAAGAAGGTCTGCAGAGTGTTTTGCAAGAAGTAAAAGAAAGTTGTCCAAAACCCCTTCGATTTGAATTTCGCTGGGAAAGGAAAATTCAGGAGAGTGCAGGGGTACTATTTTCTATCAGTTTGCAAACTGTGCCACAATGCCAGTGTTGTGCAGCCTTTACCTTTGCAGCGCACTGGAGTAAGTGCCTTCAAACACCTACATCTTAGCAAATACCTTTTTCACAGTATCTCCAAAGGAGAATCTTTGCCTGTTGAGAAAACAGCTCCCATGGTCTTTAAAAGGGTACAAGAAGGTCTGCAGAGTGTTTTGCAAGAAGTAAAAGAAAGTTGTCCAAAACCCCTAAAATTCGAATTGTACTGGGAAAGGAAAATGCAGGAGAGTGGAAAGGTACTGTTTTCTCTCAGTTTGCAAGCTGCTTACAAAATGTCAGTGTTTTGCAGCCTTTAGCTTTGCAGCGTCTTGTAGCAAGTGTCTCTAGTCACCTACATCTATGGAAATCCCTTTTTCACAATGTCTCGCAAGGAGAAACTCTGCCTGCTGAGAAAACATCTCCCATGGTGTTTTAGAAGGTACAAGAAGCTCTGCAGAGTGTTTTGCAAGAAGTAAAAGAAAGTTGTCCAAAACCCCTAAAATTCAAATTGTACTGGGAAAGGAAAATGCAGGAGAGTGGAAAGGTACTGTTTTCTCTCAGTTTGCAAACTGTGCCACAATGCAATTGTTGTGCAGCCTTTACCTTTGCAGTGCGCTGTAGCAAGTGCCTCTAGCCACCTACATCTAAGCATATTCCTTTTTCACTGTATCTTCAAAGGAGAATCTTTGCCTGTTGAGAAAACAGCTCCCATCGTTTTTAAAAGGGTACAAGAAGGTCTGCAGAGTGTTTTGCAAGAAGTACAAGAAAGTTGTCCAAAACCCCTAAAATTCGAATTGTACTGGGAAAGGAAAATGCAGGAGAGTGGAAAGGTACTGTTTTCCCTCAGTTTGCATGCTGCTTACAAAATGTCAGTGTTTTGCAGCCTTTAGCTTTGCAGTGTCCTGTAGCAAGTGTCTCTAGTCACCTACATCTAAGCATATTCCTTTTTCACAATGTCTCGCAAGGAGAAACTCTGCCTGCTGAGAAAACATCTCCCATGGTGTTTTAGAAGGTACAAGAAGGTCTGCAGAGTGTTTTGCAAGAAGTACAAGAAAGTTGTCCAAAACCCCTAAAATTCGAATTGTACTGGGAAAGGAAAAAGCAGGAGAGTGGAAAGGTACTGTTTTCTCTCAGTTTGCAAGCTGCTTACAAAATGCCAGTGTTGTGCAGCCTTTAGCTTTGCAGAGTCCAGTAGCAAGTGTCTCTAGTCAGCTACATCTAAGCATATTCCTTTTTCACAATGTTTCACAAGCAGAGACTCTGCCTGCTGAGAAAACATCTCCCATGGTGTTTTAGAAGGTACACGAAGGACTGCAGAGTGTTTTGCAAGAAGTACAAGAAAGTTGTCCAAAACCCCTAAAATTCGAATTGTACTGGGAAAGGAAAATGCAGGAGAGTGGAAAGGTACTGTTTTCCCTCAGTTTGCAAGCTGCTTACAAAATGCCAGTGTTGTGCAGCCTTTAGCTTTGCAGCGTCCTGTAGCAAGTGTCTCTAGTCACCTACATCTAAGCATATTCCTTTTTAACAATGTTTCGCAAGCAGAGACTCTGCCTGCTGAGAAAACATCTCCCATGGTGTTTTAGAAGGTAGAAGAAGGTCTGCAGAGTGTCTTGCAAGAAGTAAAAGAAAGTTGTCCAAAACCCCTAAAAGTCGAATTGTCCTGGGAAAGGAAAATGCAGGAGAGTGGAAAGGTACTGTTTTCTATCAGTTTGCAAACTGTGCCACAATGCAAGTGTTGTGCAGCCTTTACCTTTGCAGTGCGCTGTAGCAAGTGCCTCTAGCCACCTACATCTAAGCAAATACCTTTTTCACTGTATCTCCAAAGGAGAATCTTTGCCTGTTGAGAAAACAGCTCCCATGGTTTTTAAAAGGGTACAAGAAGGTCTGCAGAGTGTTTTGCAAGAAGTACAAGAAAGTTGTCCAAAACCCCTAAAATTCGAATTGTACTGGGAAAGGAAAATGCAGGAGAGTGGAAAGGTACTGTTTTCTATCAGTTTGCAAGCTGCTTACAAAATGCCAGTGTTGTGCAGCCTTTAGCTTTGCAGCGTCCTGTAGCAAGTGTCTCTAGTCACCTACATCTAAGCATATTCCTTTTTCACAATGTTTCGCAAGCAGAGACTCTGCCTGCTGAGAAAACATCTCCCATGGTGTTTTAGAAGGTACAAGAAGGTCTGCAGAGTGTTTTGCAAGAAGTAAAAGAAAGTTGTCCAAAACCCCTAAAATTCGAATTGTCCTGGGAAAGGAAAATGCAGGAGAGTGGAAAGGTACTGTTTTCTATCAGTTTGCAAACTGTGCCACAATGCAAGTGTTGTGCAGCCATTACCTGAAGTTGGGCTGGCCGATGTTAGAGATGCCCGGCAAGCTTGCCAGCCCGCTTGCAGTCAGCAGAGACGTGGCCACAGTTCAGCTTCAGCCCGTGGGTGAAGTGAAGGAGAGACTCTCCAGTGTCAGGCGCAGTCAGGTCTATTGTGTTCCCACTGGAATCTGAAAAGTGGAGGGTCCCGAGGGCGGGACCGTAACAGGTTATAAAGAGAGTGGGAGGTATGGGGTGGCAACATTCAGGAACAAATGGGGGTCCAGGGAAGGGTGTTACGAAAATGATACACATGGAAGGAAAACTAAAGGGGAAGAACTTAGGGAGGGGCCCCGGCCCCCTAACCAATCACTGGACGACCTAGTGAGAGATTTCTAGAAAAAGAGGCAGAAGGGCCAAGTGACTGGCAGGAAGCCGGGGGTGGAGAATGGAGAGAATACATTAGTTGTCATGGTAACTAAGGAGAGGTCAAGCGATTGACACTTAACTGGAGAAAAACTTGGGCAGAAACATAGCCAAAACAACTGAGGGGGAGCAGAACAAACCACAACAATTACCTTTGCAGTGCACTGTAGCATAGGCCTCTAGTCACCTACATCTAAGCAAATACCTTTTTCACTGTATCTCCAAAGGAGAATCTTTGCCTGTTGAGAAAACAGCTCCCATGGTTTTTAAAAGGGTACAAGAAGGTCTGCAGAGTGTTTTGCAAGAAGTACAAGAAAGTTGTCCAAAACCCCTAAAATTCGAATTGTACTGGGAAAGGAAAATGCAGGAGAGTGGAAAGGTACTGTTTTCTATCAGTTTGCAAACTGTGCCACAATGCAAGTGTTGTGCAGCCATTACCTTTGCAGTGCACTGTAGCAAGTGCCTCTAGCCACCTACATCTAAGCAAATACCTTTTTCACAGTATCTCCTAAGGAGAAACTTTGCCTTTTGAGAAAACAGCCCCCATGGTTTTTAAAAGGGTACAAGAAGGTCTGCAGAGTGTTTTGCAAGAAGTAAAAGAAAGTTGTCCAAAACCCCTAAAATTCGAACTGTTCTGGGAAAGGAAAACGCAGGAGAGTGGAAAGGTACTGTTTTCTCTCAGTTTGCAAGCTGCTTACAAAATGTCAGTGTTTTGCAGCCTTTAGCTTTGCAGGGTCCTGTAGCAAGTGTCTCTAGTCACCTACATTTAAGCATATTCTTTTTTAACAATGTCTCGCAAGGAGAAACTCTGCCTGCTGAGAAAACATCTCCCATGGTGTTTTAGAAGGTACAAGAAGGTCTGCAGAGTGTTTTGCAAGAAGTACAAGAAAGTTGTCCAAAACCCCTAAAATTCGAATTGTACTGGGAAAGGAAAATGCAGGAGAGTGGAAAGGTACTGTTTTCTCTCAGTTTGCAAGCTGCTTACAAAATGCAAGTGTTGTGCAGCCTTTAGCTTTGCAGCGTCCTGTAGCAAGTGTCTCTAGTCACCTACATCTAAGCATATTCATTTTAACAATGTTTCGCAAGCAGAGACTCTGCCTGCTGAGAAAACATCTCCCATGGTGTTTTAGAAGGTAGAAGAAGGTCTGCAGAGTGTTTTGCAAGAAGTAAAAGAAAGTTGTCCAAAACCCCTTCCATTTGAATTTCGCTGGGTAAGGAAAATGCAGGAGAATGCAGGGGTACTGTTTTCTATCAGTTTGCAAACTGTGCCACAATGCAAGTGTTGTGCAGCCTTTACCTTTGCAGTGCGCTGTAGCAAGTGCCTCTAGCCACCTACATCTAAGCAAATACCTTTTTCACTGTATCTCCAAAGGAGAATCTTTGCCTGTTGAGAAAACAGCTCCCATGGTTTTTAAAAGGGTACAAGAAGGTCTGCAGAGTGTTTTGCAAGAAGTAAAAGAAAGTTGTCCAAAACCCCTAAAATTCGAATTGTACTGGGAAAGGAAAATGCAGGAGAGTGGAAAGGTACTGTTTTCTCTCAGTTTGCAAGCTGCTTACAAAATGCCAGTGTTGTGCAGCCTTTAGCTTTGCAGCGTCCTGTAGCAAGTGTCTCTAGTCACGTACATCTAAGCATATTCCTTTTTCACAATGTTTCGCAAGGAGAAACTCTGCCTGCTGAGAAAACATCTCCCATGGTGTTTTAGAAGGTACAAGAAGGTCTGCAGAGTGTTTTGCAAGAAGTACAAGAAAGTTGTCCAAAACCCCTAAAATTCGAATTGTACTGGGAAAGGAAAATGCAGGAGAGTGGAAAGGTACTGTTTTCTATCAGTTTGCAAACTGTGCCACAATGCAAGTGTTGTGCAGCCTTTACCTTTGCAGTGCACTGTAGCAAGTGCCTCTAGCCACCTACATCTAAGCAAATACCTTTTTCACTGAATCTCCAAAGGAGAATCTTTGCCTGTTGAGAAAACAGCTCCCATGGTTTTTAAAAGGGTACAAGAAGGTCTGCAGAGTGTTTTGCAAGAAGTACAAGAAAGTTGTCCAAAACCCCTAAAATTCGAATTGTCCTGGGAAAGGAAAATGCAGGAGAGTGGAAAGGTACTGTTTTCTATCAGTTTGCAAACTGTGCCACAATGCCAGTGTTGTGCAGCCTTTAGCTTTGCACCGTCCTGTAGCAAGTGTCTCTAGTCACCTACATCTAAGCATATTCCTTTTTCACAATGTTTCGCAAGCAGAGACTCTGCCTGCTGAGAAAACATCTCCCATGGTGTTTTAGAAGGTAGAAGAAGGTCTGCAGAGTGTTTTGCAAGAAGTAAAAGAAAGTTGTCGAAAACCCCTTCGTTTTGAATTTCGCTGGGTAAGGAAAATGCTGGAGAGTGCAGGGGTACTGTTTTCTATCAGTTTGCAAACTGTGCCACAATGCAAGTGTTGTGCAGCCTTTACCTTTGCAGTGCACTGTAGCAAGTGCCTCTAATCACCTACATCTAAGCAAATACCTTTTTCACTGTATCTCCAAAGGAGAATCTTTGCCTGTTGAGAAAACAGCTCCCATGGTTTTTAAAAGGGTACAAGAAGGTCTGCAGAGTGTTTTGCAAGAAGTACAAGAAAGTTGTCCAAAACCCCTAAAATTCGAATTGTACTGGGAAAGGAAAATGCAGGAGAGTGGAAAGGTACTGTTTTCTCTCAGTTTGCAAGCTGCTTACAAAATACCGGTGTTGTGCAGCCTTTAGCTTTGCAGCGTCCTGTAGCAAGTGTCTCTAGTCACCTACATCTAAGCATATTCCTTTTTCACAATATCTCGCAAGGAGAAACTCTGCCTGCTGAGAAAACATCTCCCATGGTGTTTTAGAAGGTACAAGAAGGTCTGCAGAGTGTTTAGCAAGAAGTAAAAGAAAGTTGTCCAAAACCCCTAAAATTCGAATTGTACTGGGAAAGGAAAATGCAGGAGAGTGGAAATGTACTGTTTTCTATCAGTTTGCAAACTGTGCCACAATGCAAGTGTTGTGCAGCCTTTACCTTTGCAGTGCACTGTAGCAAGTGCCACTAGCCGCCTACATCTAAGCAAATATTTTTTTCACTGAATCTCCAAAGGAGAATCTTTGCCTGTTGAGAAAACATCTCCCATGGTTTTTAAAAGGGTACAAGAAGGTCTGCAGAGTGTTTTGCAAGAAGTAAAAGAAAGTTGTCCAAAACCCCTAAAATTCGAATTGTACTGGGAAAGGAAAATGCAGGAGAGTGGAAAGGTACTGTTTTCTCTCAGTTTGCAAGCTGCATACAAAATGTCAGTGTTTTGCAGCCTTTAGCTTTGCAGCGTCCTGTAGCAAGTGTCTCTAGTCACCTACATCTAAGCATATTCCTTTTTCACAATGTTTCGCAAGCAGAGACTCTGCCTGCTGAGAAAACATCTCCCATGGTGTTTTAGAAGGTAGAAGAAGGTCTGCAGAGTGTTTTGCAAGAAATAAAAGAAAGTTGTCCAAAACCCCTAAAATTCGAATTGTACTGGGAAAGGAAAATGCAGGAGAGTGGAAAGGTACTGTTTTCTCTCAGTTTGCAAGCTGCTTACAAAATGCCAGTGTTGTGCAGCCTTTAGCTTTGCAGCGTCCTGTAGCAAGTGTCTCTAGTCACCTACATCTAAGCATATTCCTTTTTAACAATGTTTCGCAAGCAGAGACTCTGCCTGCTGAGAAAACATCTCCCATGGTGTTTTAGAAGGTAGAAGAAGGTCTGCAGAGTGTTTTGCAAGAAGTAAAAGAAAGTTGTCCAAAACCCCTTCCATTTGAATTTCGCTGGGAAAGGAAAATGCAGGAGAGTGCAGGGGTATTGTTTTCTATCAGTTTGCAAACTGTGCCACAATGCAAGTGTTGTGCAGCCTTTACCTTTGCAGTGCACTGTAGTAAGTGCCTTTAATCACCTACATCTTAGCAAATACCTTTTTCACAGTATCTCCAAAGGAGAATCTTTGCCTGTTGAGAAAACAGCTCCCATGGTTTTTAAAAGGGTACAAGAAGGTCTGCAGAGTGTTTTGCAAGAAGTAAAAGAAAGTTGTCCAAAACCCCTAAAATTCGAATTGTACTGGGAAAGGAAAATGCAGGAGAGTGGAAAGGTACTGTTTTCTATCAGTTTGCAAACTTTGCCACAATGCCAGTGTTGTGCAGCCTTTAGCTTTGCAGCGTCCTGTAGCAAGTGTCTCTAGTCACCTACATCTAAGCATATTCCTTTTTAACAATGTTTCACAAGCACAGACTCTGCCTGCTGAGAAAACATCTCCCATGGTGTTTTAGAAGGTACAAGAAGGTCTGCAGAGTGTTTTGCAAGAAGTAAAAGAAAGTTGTCCAAAACCCTTTCGATTTGAATTTCGCTGGGTAAGGAAAATGCAGGAGAGTGCAGGGGTACTGTTTTCTATCAGTTTGCAAACTGTGCCACAATGCAAGTGTTGTGCAGCCTTTACCTTTGCAGTGCACTGTAGCAAGTGCCTCTAGCCACCTACATCTAAGCAAATACCTTTTTCACTGAATCTCCAAAGGAGAATCTTTGCCTGTTGAGAAAACAGCTCCCATGGTTTTTAAAAGGGTACAAGAAGGTCTGCAGAGTGTTTTGCAAGAAGTACAAGAAAGTTGTCCAAAACCCCTAAAATTCGAATTGTCCTGGGAAAGGAAAATGCAGGAGAGTGGAAAGGTACTGTTTTCTATCAGTTTGCAAACTGTGCCACAATGCCAGTGTTGTGCAGCCTTTAGCTTTGCAGCGTCCTGTAGCAAGTGTCTCTAGTCACCTACATCTAAGCATATTCCTTTTTAACAATGTTTCGCAAGCAGAGACTCTGCCTGCTGAGAAAACATCTCCCATGGTGTTTTAGAAGGTAGAAGAAGGTCTGCAGAGTGTTTTGCAAGAAGTAAAAGAAAGTTGTCAAAAACCCCTTCGATTTGAATTTCGCTGGGTAAGGAAAATGCTGGAGAGTGCAGGGGTACTGTTTTCTATCAGTTTGCAAACTGTGCCACAATGCAAGTGTTGTGCAGCCTTTACCTTTGCAGTGCACTGTAGCAAGTGCCTCTAATCACTTACATCTAGGCAAATACCTTTTTCACTGTATCTCCAAAGGAGAATCTTTGCCTGTTGAGAAAACAGCTCCCATGGTTTTTAAAAGGGTACAAGAAGGTCTGCAGAGTGTTTTGCAAGAAGTAAAAGAAAGTTGTCCAAAACCCCTAAAATTCGAATTGTACTGGGAAAGGAAAATGCAGGAGAGTGGAAAGGTACTGTTTTCTCTCAGTTTGCAAGCTGCTTACAAAATACCGGTGTTGTGCAGCCTGTAGCTTTGCAGGGTCCTGTAGCAAGTGTCTCTAGTCACCTACATCTAAGCATATTCCTTTTTCACAATATCTCGCAAGGAGAAACTCTGCCTGCTGAGAAAACATCTCCCATGGTGTTTTAGAAGGTACAAGAAGGTCTGCAGAGTGTTTAGCAAGAAGTAAAAGAAAGTTGTCCAAAACCCCTAAAATTCGAATTGTACTGGGAAAGGAAAATGCAGGAGAGTGGAAAGGTACTGTTTTCTATCAGTTTGCAAACTGTGCCACAATGCAAGTGTTGTGCAGCCTTTACCTTTGCAGTGCACTGTAGCAAGTGCCACTAGCCGCCTACATCTAAGCAAATATTTTTTTCACTGAATCTCCAAAGGAGAATCTTTGCCTGTTGAGAAAACATCTCCCATGGTTTTTAAAAGGGTACAAGAAGGTCTGCAGAGTGTTTTGCAAGAAGTAAAAGAAAGTTGTCCAAAACCCCTAAAATTCGAATTGTACTGGGAAAGGAAAATGCAGGAGAGTGGAAAGGTACTGTTTTCTCTCAGTTTTCAAGCTGCATACAAAATGTCAGTGTTTTGCAGCCTTTAGCTTTGCAGCGTCCTGTAGCAAGTGTCTCTAGTCACCTACATCTAAGCATATTCCTTTTTCACAATGTTTCGCAAGCAGAGACTCTGCCTGCTGAGAAAACATCTCCCATGGTGTTTTAGAAGGTAGAAGAAGGTCTGCAGAGTGTTTTGCAAGAAGTAAAAGAAAGTTGTCCAAAACCCCTAAAATTCGAATTGTACTGGGAAAGGAAAATGCAGGAGAGTGGAAAGGTACTGTTTTCTCTCAGTTTGCAAGCTGCTTACAAAATGCCAGTGTTGTGCAGCCTTTAGCTTTGCAGCGTCCTGTAGCAAGTGTCTCTAGTCACCTACATCTAAGCATATTCCTTTTTAACAATGTTTCGCAAGCAGAGACTCTGCCTGCTGAGAAAACATCTCCCATGGTGTTTTAGAAGGTAGAAGAAGGTCTGCAGAGTGTTTTGCAAGAAGTAAAAGAAAGTTGTCCAAAACCCCTTTCATTTGAATTTCGCTGGGAAAGGAAAATGCAGGAGAGTGCAGGGGTACTATTTTCTATCAGTTTGCAAACTGTGCCACAATGCAAGTGTTGTGCAGCCTTTACCTTTGCAGTGCACTGTAGCAAGTGCCTCTAGCCACCTACATCTAAGCAAATACCTTTTTCACTGAATCTCCAAAGGAGAATCTTTGCCTGTTGAGAAAACAGCTCCCATGGTTTTTAAAAGGGTACAAGAAGGTCTGCAGAGTGTTTTGCAAGAAGTACAAGAAAGTTGTCCAAAACCCCTAAAATTCGAATTGTCCTGGGAAAGGAAAATGCAGGAGAGTGGAAAGGTACTGTTTTCTATCAGTTTGCAAACTGTGCCACAATGCCAGTGTTGTGCAGCCTTTAGCTTTGCAGCGTCCTGTAGCAAGTGTCTCTAGTCACCTACATCTAAGCATATTCCTTTTTAACAATGTTTCGCAAGCAGAGACTCTGCCTGCTGAGAAAACATCTCCCATGGTGTTTTAGAAGGTAGAAGAAGGTCTGCAGAGTGTTTTGCAAGAAGTAAAAGAAAGTTGTCAAAAACCCCTTCGATTTGAATTTCGCTGGGTAAGGAAAATGCTGGAGAGTGCAGGGGTACTGTTTTCTATCAGTTTGCAAACTGTGCCACAATGCAAGTGTTGTGCAGCCTTTACCTTTGCAGTGCACTGTAGCAAGTGCCTCTAATCACTTACATCTAGGCAAATACCTTTTTCACTGTATCTCCAAAGGAGAATCTTTGCCTGTTGAGAAAACAGCTCCCATGGTTTTTAAAAGGGTACAAGAAGGTCTGCAGAGTGTTTTGCAAGAAGTAAAAGAAAGTTGTCCAAAACCCCTAAAATTCGAATTGTACTGGGAAAGGAAAATGCAGGAGAGTGGAAAGGTACTGTTTTCTCTCAGTTTGCAAGCTGCTTACAAAATGCCAGTGTTGTGCAGCCTTTAGCTTTGCAGCGTCCTGTAGCAAGTGTCTCTAGTCACCTACATCTAAGCATATTCCTTTTTAACAATGTTTCGCAAGCAGAGACTCTGCCTGCTGAGAAAACATCTCCCATGGTGTTTTAGAAGGTAGAAGAAGGTCTGCAGAGTGTTTTGCAAGAAGTAAAAGAAAGTTGTCCAAAACCCCTAAAATTCGAATTGTACTGGGAAAGGAAAATGCAGGAGAGTGGAAAGGTACTGTTTTCTCTCAGTTTGCAAGCTGCTTACAAAATGCCAGTGTTGTGCAGCCTTTAGCTTTGCAGCGTCCTGTAGCAAGTGTCTCTAGTCACCTACATCTAAGCATATTCCTTTTTAACAATGTTTCGCAAGCAGAGACTCTGCCTGCTGAGAAAACATCTCCCATGGTGTTTTAGAAGGTAGAAGAAGGTCTGCAGAGTGTTTTGCAAGAAGTAAAAGAAAGTTGTCCAAAACCCCTTTCATTTGAATTTCGCTGGGAAAGGAAAATGCAGGAGAGTGCAGGGGTACTATTTTCTATCAGTTTGCAAACTGTGCCACAATGCAAGTGTTGTGCAGCCTTTACCTTTGCAGTGCACTGTAGTAAGTGCCTTTAATCACCTACATCTTAGCAAATACCTTTTTCACAGTATCTCCAAAGGAGAATCTTTGCCTGTTGAGAAAACAGCTCCCATGGTTTTTAAAAGGGTACAAGAAGGTCTGCAGAGTGTTTTTCAAGAAGTACAAGAAAGTTGTCCAAAACCCCTAAAATTCGAATTGTACTGGGAAAGGAAAATGCAGGAGAGTGGAAAGGTACTGTTTTCTATCAGTTTGCAAACTTTGCCACAATGCCAGTGTTGTGCAGCCTTTAGCTTTGCAGCGTCCTGTAGCAAGTGTCTCTAGTCACCTACATCTAAGCATATTCCTTTTTAACAATGTTTCACAAGCACAGACTCTGCCTGCTGAGAAAACATCTCCCATGGTGTTTTAGAAGGTACAAGAAGGTCTGCAGAGTGTTTTGCAAGAAGTAAAAGAAAGTTGTCCAAAACCCTTTCGATTTGAATTTCGCTGGGTAAGGAAAATGCAGGAGAGTGCAGGGGTACTATTTTCTATCAGTTTGCAAACTGTGCCACAGTGCAAGTGTTGTGCAGCCTTTACCTTTGCAGTGCACTGTAGTAAGTGCCTTTAATCACCTACATCTAAGCAAATACCTTTTTCACTGTATCTCCAAAGGAGACTCTTTGCCTGTTGAGAAAACAGCTCCCATGGTTTTTAAAAGGGTACAGGAAGGCTTGCAGAGTGTTTTGCAAGAAGTAAAAGAAAGTTGTCCAAAACCCCTTCGATTCGAATTGTACTGGGAAAGGAAAATGCAGGAGAGTGGAAAGGTACTGTTTTCTCTCAGTTTGCAAGCTGCTTACAAAATACCAGTGTTGTGCAGCCTTTAGCTTTGCAGCGTCCTGTAGCAAGTGTCTCTAGTCACCTACATCTAAGCATATTCCTTTTTCACAATATCTCGCAAGGAGAAACTCTGCCTGCTGAGAAAACATCTCCCATGGTGTTTTAGAAGGTACAAGAAGGTCTGCAGAGTGTTTTGCAAGAAGTAAAAGAAAGTTGTCCAAAACCCCTAAAATTCAAATTGTACTGGGAAAGGAAAATGCAGGAGAGCGCAGGGGTACTGTTTTCTATCAGTTTGCAAACTGTGCCACAATGCAAGTGTTGTGCAGCCTTTACATTTGCAGTGCGCTGTAGCAAGTGCCTCTAGCCACCTACGTCTAAGCAAATACCTTTTTCACTGTATCTCCAAAGGAGAATCTTTGCCTGTTGAGAAAACAGCTCCCATGGTTTTTAAAAGGGTACAAGAAGGTCTGCAGAGTGTTTTGCAAGAAGTACAAGAAAGTTGTCCAAAACCCCTAAAATTCGAATTGTACTGGGAAAGGAAAATGCAGGAGAGTGGAAAGGTACTGTTTTCTATCAGTTTGCAAGCTGCTTACAAAATGCCAGTGTTGTGCAGCCTTTACCTTTGCAGCGTCCTGTAGCAAGTGTCTCTAGTCACCTACATCTAAGCATATTCCTTTTTCACAATGTTTCGCAAGCAGAGACTCTGCCTGCTGAGAAAACATCTCCCATGGTGTTTTAGAAGGTACAAGAAGGTCTGCAGAGTGTTTTGCAAGAAGTAAAAGAAAGTTGTCCAAAACCCCTAAAATTCGAATTGTACTGGGAAAGGAAAATGCAGGAGAGTGGAAAGGTACTGTTTTCTATCAGTTTGCAAACTGTGCCACAATGCAAGTGTTGTGCAGCCTTTACCTTTGCAGTGCACTGTAGCAAGTGCCACTAGCCACCTACATCTAAGCAAATATTTTTTTCACTGAATCTCCAAAGGAGAATCTTTGCCTGTTGAGAAAACAGCTCCCATGGTTTTTAAAAGGGTACAAGAAGGTCTGCAGAGTGTTTTGCAAGAAGTACAAGAAAGTTGTCCAAAACCCCTAAAATTCGAATTGTACTGGGAAAGGAAAATGCAGGAGAGTGGAAAGGTACTGTTTTCTATCAGTTTGCAAACTTTGCCACAATGCCAGTGTTGCGCAGCCTTTAGCTTTGCAGCGTCCTGTAGCAAGTGTCTCTAGTCACCTACATCTAAGCATATTCCTTTTTAACAATGTTTCACAAGCACAGACTCTGCCTGCTGAGAAAACATCTTCCATGGTGTTTTAGAAGGTACAAGAAGGTCTGCAGAGTGTTTTGCAAGAAGTAAAAGAAAGTTGTCCAAAACCCTTTCGATTTGAATTTCGCTGGGTAAGGAAAATGCAGGAGAGTGCAGGGGTACTGTTTTCTATCAGTTTGCAAACTGTGCCACAATGCAAGTGTTGTGCAGCCTTTCCCTTTGCAGTGCGCTGTAGCAAGTGCCTCTAGCCACCTACATCTAAGCAAATACCTTTTTCACTGTATCTCCAAAGGAGAATCTTTGCCTGTTGAGAAAACAGCTCCCATGGTTTTTAAAAGGGTACAAGAAGGTCTGCAGAGTGTTTTGCAAGAAGTACAAAAAGTTGTCCAAAACCCCTAACATTCGAATTGTACTGGGAAAGGAAAATGCAGGAGAGTGGAAAGGTACTGTTTTCCCTCAGTTTGCAAGCTGCTTACAAAATGTCAGTGTTTTGCAGCCTTTAGCTTTGCAGCGTCCTGTAGCAAGTGTCTCTAGTCACCTACATCTAAGCATATTCCTTTTTCACAATGTTTCGCAAGCAGAGACTCTGCCTGCTGAAAAAACATCTCCCATGGTGTTTTAGAAGGTACAAGAAGGTCTGCAGAGTGTTTTGCAAGAAGTAAAAGAAAGTTGTCCAAAACCCCTAAAATTCGAATTGTACTGGGAAAGGAAAATGCAGGAGAGTGGAAAGGTACTCTTTTCTCTCAGTTTGCAAGCTGCTTACAAAATGCCAGTGTTGTGCAGCGTTTAGCTTTGCAGCGTCCTGTAGCAAGTGCCTCTAGTCACCTACATCTAAGCATATTCCTTTTTCACAATGTTTCACAAGCAGAGACTCTGCCTGCTGAGAAAACATCTCCCATGGTGTTTTAGAAGGTACAAGAAGGTCTGCAGAGTGTTTTGCAAGAAGTAAAAGAAAGTTGTCCAAAACCCCTAAAATTCGAATTGTCCTGGGAAAGGAAAATGCAGGAGAGTGCAGGGGTACTGTTTTCTATCAGTTTGCAAACTGTGCCACAATGCAAGTGTTGTGCAGCCATTACCTGAAGTTGGGCTGGCCGATGTTAGAGATGCCCGGCAAGCTTGCCAGCCCGCTTGCAGTCAGCAGAGACGTGGCCACAGTTCAGCTTCAGCCCGTGGGTGAAGTGAAGGAGAGACTCTCCAGTGTCAGGCGCAGTCAGGTCTATTGTGTTCCCACTGGAATCTGAAAAGTGGAGGGTCCCGAGGGCGGGACCGTAACAGGTTATAAAGAGAGTGGGAGGTATGGGGTGGCAACATTCAGGAACAAATGGGGGTCCAGGGAAGGGTGTTACAAAAATGATACACATGGAAGGAAAACTAAAGGGGAAGAACTTAGGGAGGGGCCCTGGCCCCGTAACCAATCACTCGACGACCTAGTGGGAGATTTCTAGAAAAAGAGGCAGAAGGGCCAAGTGACTGGCAGGAAGCCGGGGGTGGAGAATGGAGAGAATACATTAGTTGTCATGGTAACTAAGGAGAGGTCAGGCGATTGACACTTAACTGGAGAAAAACTTGGGCAGAAACATAGCCAAAACAACTGAGGGGGAGCAGAACAAACCACAACAATTACCTTTGCAGTGCACTGTAGCATAGGCCTCTAGTCACCTACATCTAAGCAAATACCTTTTTCACTGTATCTCCAAAGGAGAATCTTTGCCTGTTGAGAAAACAGCTCCCATGGTTTTTAAAAGGGTACAAGAAGGTCTGCAGAGTGTTTTGCAAGAAGTACAAGAAAGTTGTCCAAAACCCCTAAAATTCGAGTTGTACTTGGAAAGGAAAATGCAGGAGAGTGGAAAGGTACTGTTTTCTATCAGTTTGCAAAGTGTGCCACAATGCAAGTGTTGTGCAGCCATTACCTTTGCAGTGCACTGTAGCAAGTGCCTCTAGCCACCTACATCTAAGCAAATACCTTTTTCACAGTATCTCCTAAGGAGAAACTTTGCCTTTTGAGAAAACAGCCCCCATGGTTTTTAAAAGGGTACAAGAAGGTCTGAAGAGTGTTTTGCAAGAAGTAAAAGAAAGTTGTCCAAAACCCCTAAAATTCGAACTGTTCTGGGAAAGGAAAACGCAGGAGAGTGGAAAGGTACTGTTTTCTATCAGTTTGCAAGCTGCTTACAAAATGTCAGTGTTTTGCAGCCTTTACCTTTGCAGGGTCCTGTAGCAAGTGTCTCTAGTCACCTACATTTAAGCATATTCTTTTTTAACAATGTCTCGCAAGGGGAAACTCTGCCTGCTGAGAAAACATCTCCCATGGTGTTTTAGAAGGTACAAGAAGGTCTGCAGAGTGTTTTGCAAGAAGTACAAGAAAGTTGTCCAAAACCCCTTCGATTCGAATTGTACTGGGAAAGGAAAATGCAGGAGAGTGGAAAGGTACTGTTTTCTCTCAGTTTGCAAGCTGCTTACAAAATGCCAGTGTTGTGCAGCCTTTACAATTGCAGTGCACTGTAGCAAGTGTCTCTAGTCACCTACATCTAAGCATATTCCTTTTTCACAATGTCTAACAAGGAGAAACTCTGCCTGCTGAGAAAACATCTCCTATGTTGTTTTAGAAGGTACAAGAAGGTCTGCAGAGTGTTTTGCAAGAAGTAGAAGAAAGTTGTCCAAAACCCCTTCGATTCGAATTGTACTGGGAAAGGAAAATGCAGGAGAGTGGAAAGGTACTGTTTTCTATCAGTTTGCAAGCTGCTTACAAAATGCCAGTTTTGTGAAGTCTTTAGCTTTGCAGCGTCCTGTAGCAAGTGTCTCTAGTCACCTACATCTAAGCATATTCCTTTTTCACAATGTCTCGCAAGGAGAAACTCTGCCTGCTGAGAAAACATCTCCCATGGTGTTTTAGAAGGTAGAAGAAGGTCTGCAGAGTGTTTTGCAAGAAGTAAGAGAAAGTTGTCCAAAACCCCTAAAATTCGAATTGTACTGGGAAAGGAAAATGCAAGAGAGTTGAAAGGAACTGTTTTCTATCAGTTTGCAAACTGTGCCACAATGCAAGTGTTGTGCAGCCTTTACCTTTGCAGTGCACTGTAGCAAGTGCCTCTAACCACGTACATCTAAGGAAATACCCTTTTCACTGTATCTCCAAAGGAGAATCTTTGCCTGTTGAGAAAACAGCTCCCATGGTTTTTAAAAGAGTACAAGAAGGTCTGCAGAGTGTTTTGCAAGAAGTACAAGAAAGTTGTCCAAAACCCCTAAAATTCGAATTGTACTGGGAAAGGAAAATGCGGGAGAGTGGAAAGGTACTGTTTTCCCTCAGTTTGCAAGCTGCTTACAAAATGTCAGTGTTTTGCAGCCTTTAGCTTTGCAGCGTCCTGTAGCAAGTGTCTCTAGTCACCTACATCTAAGGAAATCCCTTTTTCACAATGTTTCGCAAGCAGAGACTCTGCCTGCTGAGAAAACATCTCCCATGGTGTTTTAGAAGGTACAAGAAGGTCTGCAGAGTGTTTTGCAAGAAGTAAAAGAAAGTTGTCCAAAACCCCTAAAATTCGAATTGTACTGGGAAAGGAAAATGCAGGAGAGTGGAAAGGTACTGTTTTCTCTCAGTTTGCAAGCTACTTACAAAATGCCAGTGTTGTGCAGCCTTTAGCTTTGCAGCGTCCTGTAGCAAGTGTCTCTAGTCACCTACATCTAAGCATATTCCTTTTTCACAATGTTTCGCAAGCAGAGACTCTGCCTGCTGAGAAAACATCTCCCATGGTGTTTTAGAAGGTACAAGAAGGTCTGCAGAGTGTTTTGCAAGAAGTAAAAGAAAGTTGTCCAAAACCCCTTCGATTTGAATTTCGCTGGGAAAGGAAAATTCAGGAGAGTGCAGGGGTACTATTTTCTATCAGTTTGCAAACTGTGCCACAATGCCAGTGTTGTGCAGCCTTTACCTTTGCAGCGCACTGGAGTAAGTGCCTTCAAACACCTACATCTTAGCAAATACCTTTTTCACAGTATCTCCAAAGGAGAATCTTTGCCTGTTGAGAAAACAGCTCCCATGGTCTTTAAAAGGGTACAAGAAGGTCTGCAGAGTGTTTTGCAAGAAGTAAAAGAAAGTTGTCCAAAACCCCTAAAATTCGAATTGTACTGGGAAAGGAAAATGCAGGAGAGTGGAAAGGTACTGTTTTCTCTCAGTTTGCAAGCTGCTTACAAAATGTCAGTGTTTTGCAGCCTTTAGCTTTGCAGCGTCTTGTAGCAAGTGTCTCTAGTCACCTACATCTATGGAAATCCCTTTTTCACAATGTCTCGCAAGGAGAAACTCTGCCTGCTGAGAAAACATCTCCCATGGTGTTTTAGAAGGTACAAGAAGCTCTGCAGAGTGTTTTGCAAGAAGTAAAAGAAAGTTGTCCAAAACCCCTAAAATTCAAATTGTACTGGGAAAGGAAAATGCAGGAGAGTGGAAAGGTACTGTTTTCTCTCAGTTTGCAAACTGTGCCACAATGCAATTGTTGTGCAGCCTTTACCTTTGCAGTGCGCTGTAGCAAGTGCCTCTAGCCACCTACATCTAAGCATATTCCTTTTTCACTGTATCTTCAAAGGAGAATCTTTGCCTGTTGAGAAAACAGCTCCCATGGTTTTTAAAAGGGTACAAGAAGGTCTGCAGAGTGTTTTGCAAGAAGTACAAGAAAGTTGTCCAAAACCCCTAAAATTCGAATTGTACTGGGAAAGGAAAATGCAGGAGAGTGGAAAGGTACTGTTTTCCCTCAGTTTGCATGCTGCTTACAAAATGTCAGTGTTTTGCAGCCTTTAGCTTTGCAGTGTCCTGTAGCAAGTGTCTCTAGTCACCTACATCTAAGCATATTCCTTTTTCACAATGTCTCGCAAGGAGAAACTCTGCCTGCTGAGAAAACATCTCCCATGGTGTTTTAGAAGGTACAAGAAGGTCTGCAGAGTGTTTTGCAAGAAGTACAAGAAAGTTGTCCAAAACCCCTAAAATTCGAATTGTACTGGGAAAGGAAAATGCAGGAGAGTGGAAAGGTACTGTTTTCTCTCAGTTTGCAAGCTGCTTACAAAATGCCAGTGTTGTACAGCCTTTAGCTTTGCAGAGTCCTGTAGCAAGTGTCTCTAGTCAGCTACATCTAAGCATATTCCTTTTTCACAATGTTTCACAAGCAGAGACTCTGCCTGCTGAGAAAACATCTCCCATGGTGTTTTAGAAGGTACACGAAGGTCTGCAGAGTGTTTTGCAAGAAGTACAAGAAAGTTGTCCAAAACCCCTAAAATTCGAATTGTACTGGGAAAGGAAAATGCAGGAGAGTGGAAAGGTACTGTTTTCCCTCAGTTTGCAAGCTGCTTACAAAATGCCAGTGTTGTGCAGCCTTTAGCTTTGCAGCGTCCTGTAGCAAGTGTCTCTAGTCACCTACATCTAAGCATATTCCTTTTTAACAATGTTTCGCAAGCAGAGACTCTGCCTGCTGAGAAAACATCTCCCATGGTGTTTTAGAAGGTAGAAGAAGGTCTGCAGAGTGTCTTGCAAGAAGTAAAAGAAAGTTGTCCAAAACCCCTTCGATTTGAATTTCGCTGGGTAAGGAAAATGCAGGAGAGTGCAGGGGTATTGTTTTCTATCAGTTTGCAAACTGTGCCACAATGCAAGTGTTGTGCAGCCTTTACCTTTGCAGTGCGCTGTAGCAAGTGCCTCTAGCCACCTACATCTAAGCAAATACCTTTTTCACTGTATCTCCAAAGGAGAATCTTTGCCTGTTGAGAAAACAGCTCCCATGGTTTTTAAAAGGGTACAAGAAGGTCTGCAGAGTGTTTCGCAAGAAGTAAAAGAAAGTTGTCCAAACCCCCTAAAATTCGAATTGTACTGGGAAAGGAAAATGCAGGAGAGTGGAAAGGTACTGTTTTCTATCAGTTTGCAAGCTGCTTACAAAATGCCAGTGTTGTGCAGCCTTTAGCTTTGCAGCGTCCTGTAGCAAGTGTCTCTAGTCACCTACATCTAAGCATATTCCTTTTTCACAATGTTTCGCAAGCAGAGACTCTGCCTGCTGAGAAAACATCTCCCATGGTGTTTTAGAAGGTACAAGAAGGTCTGCAGAGTGTTTTGCAAGAAGTAAAAGAAAGTTGTCCAAAACCCCTAAAAGTCGAATTGTCCTGGGAAAGGAAAATGCAGGAGAGTGGAAAGGTACTGTTTTCTATCAGTTTGCAAACTGTGCCACAATGCAAGTGTTGTGCAGCCATTACCTGAAGTTGGGCTGGCCGATGTTAGAGATGCCCGGCAAGCTTGCCAGCCCGCTTGCAGTCAGCAGAGACGTGGCCACAGTTCAGCTTCAGCCCGTGGGTGAAGTGAAGGAGAGACTCTCCAGTGTCAGGCGCAGTCAGGTCTATTGTGTTCCCACTGGAATCTGAAAAGTGGAGGGTCCCGAGGGCGGGACCGTAACAGGTTATAAAGAGAGTGGGAGGTATGGGGTGGCAACATTCAGGAACAAATGGGGGTCCAGGGAAGGGTGTTACGAAAATGATACACATGGAAGGAAAACTAAAGGGGAAGAACTTAGGGAGGGGCCCCGGCCCCCTAACCAATCACTGGACGACCTAGTGAGAGATTTCTAGAAAAAGAGGCAGAAGGGCCAAGTGACTGGCAGGAAGCCGGGGGTGGAGAATGGAGAGAATACATTAGTTGTCATGGTAACTAAGGAGAGGTCAAGCGATTGACACTTAACTGGAGAAAAACTTGGGCAGAAACATAGCCAAAACAACTGAGGGGGAGCAGAACAAACCACAACAATTACCTTTGCAGTGCACTGTAGCATAGGCCTCTAGTCACCTACATCTAAGCAAATACCTTTTTCACTGTATCTCCAAAGGAGAATCTTTGCCTGTTGAGAAAACAGCTCCCATGGTTTTTAAAAGGGTACAAGAAGGTCTGCAGAGTGTTTTGCAAGAAGTACAAGAAAGTTGTCCAAAACCCCTAAAATTCGAATTGTACTGGGAAAGGAAAATGCAGGAGAGTGGAAAGGTACTGTTTTCTATCAGTTTGCAAACTGTGCCACAATGCAAGTGTTGTGCAGCCATTACCTTTGCAGTGCACTGTAGCAAGTGCCTCTAGCCACCTACATCTAAGCAAATACCTTTTTCACAGTATCTCCTAAGGAGAAACTTTGCCTTTTGAGAAAACAGCCCCCATGGTTTTTAAAAGGGTACAAGAAGGTCTGCAGAGTGTTTTGCAAGAAGTAAAAGAAAGTTGTCCAAAACCCCTAAAATTCGAACTGTTCTGGGAAAGGAAAACGCAGGAGAGTGGAAAGGTACTGTTTTCTCTCAGTTTGCAAGCTGCTTACAAAATGTCAGTGTTTTGCAGCCTTTAGCTTTGCAGGGTCCTGTAGCAAGTGTCTCTAGTCACCTACATTTAAGCATATTCTTTTTTAACAATGTCTCGCAAGGAGAAACTCTGCCTGCTGAGAAAACATCTCCCATGGTGTTTTAGAAGGTACAAGAAGGTCTGCAGAGTGTTTTGCAAGAAGTACAAGAAAGTTGTCCAAAACCCCTAAAATTCGAATTGTACTGGGAAAGGAAAATGCAGGAGAGTGGAAAGGTACTGTTTTCTCTCAGTTTGCAAGCTGCTTACAAAATGCAAGTGTTGTGCAGCCTTTAGCTTTGCAGCGTCCTGTAGCAAGTGTCTCTAGTCACCTACATCTAAGCATATTCATTTTAACAATGTTTCGCAAGCAGAGACTCTGCCTGCTGAGAAAACATCTCCCATGGTGTTTTAGAAGGTAGAAGAAGGTCTGCAGAGTGTTTTGCAAGAAGTAAAAGAAAGTTGTCCAAAACCCCTTCCATTTGAATTTCGCTGGGTAAGGAAAATGCAGGAGAATGCAGGGGTACTGTTTTCTATCAGTTTGCAAACTGTGCCACAATGCAAGTGTTGTGCAGCCTTTACCTTTGCAGTGCGCTGTAGCAAGTGCCTCTAGCCACCTACATCTAAGCAAATACCTTTTTCACTGTATCTCCAAAGGAGAATCTTTGCCTGTTGAGAAAACAGCTCCCATGGTTTTTAAAAGGGTACAAGAAGGTCTGCAGAGTGTTTTGCAAGAAGTAAAAGAAAGTTGTCCAAAACCCCTAAAATTCGAATTGTACTGGGAAAGGAAAATGCAGGAGAGTGGAAAGGTACTGTTTTCTCTCAGTTTGCAAGCTGCTTACAAAATGCCAGTGTTGTGCAGCCTTTAGCTTTGCAGCGTCCTGTAGCAAGTGTCTCTAGTCACGTACATCTAAGCATATTCCTTTTTCACAATGTTTCGCAAGGAGAAACTCTGCCTGCTGAGAAAACATCTCCCATGGTGTTTTAGAAGGTACAAGAAGGTCTGCAGAGTGTTTTGCAAGAAGTACAAGAAAGTTGTCCAAAACCCCTAAAATTCGAATTGTACTGGGAAAGGAAAATGCAGGAGAGTGGAAAGGTACTGTTTTCTATCAGTTTGCAAACTGTGCCACAATGCAAGTGTTGTGCAGCCTTTACCTTTGCAGTGCACTGTAGCAAGTGCCTCTAGCCACCTACATCTAAGCAAATACCTTTTTCACTGAATCTCCAAAGGAGAATCTTTGCCTGTTGAGAAAACAGCTCCCATGGTTTTTAAAAGGGTACAAGAAGGTCTGCAGAGTGTTTTGCAAGAAGTACAAGAAAGTTGTCCAAAACCCCTAAAATTCGAATTGTCCTGGGAAAGGAAAATGCAGGAGAGTGGAAAGGTACTGTTTTCTATCAGTTTGCAAACTGTGCCACAATGCCAGTGTTGTGCAGCCTTTAGCTTTGCACCGTCCTGTAGCAAGTGTCTCTAGTCACCTACATCTAAGCATATTCCTTTTTCACAATGTTTCGCAAGCAGAGACTCTGCCTGCTGAGAAAACATCTCCCATGGTGTTTTAGAAGGTAGAAGAAGGTCTGCAGAGTGTTTTGCAAGAAGTAAAAGAAAGTTGTCGAAAACCCCTTCGTTTTGAATTTCGCTGGGTAAGGAAAATGCTGGAGAGTGCAGGGGTACTGTTTTCTATCAGTTTGCAAACTGTGCCACAATGCAAGTGTTGTGCAGCCTTTACCTTTGCAGTGCACTGTAGCAAGTGCCTCTAATCACCTACATCTAAGCAAATACCTTTTTCACTGTATCTCCAAAGGAGAATCTTTGCCTGTTGAGAAAACAGCTCCCATGGTTTTTAAAAGGGTACAAGAAGGTCTGCAGAGTGTTTTGCAAGAAGTACAAGAAAGTTGTCCAAAACCCCTAAAATTCGAATTGTACTGGGAAAGGAAAATGCAGGAGAGTGGAAAGGTACTGTTTTCTCTCAGTTTGCAAGCTGCTTACAAAATACCGGTGTTGTGCAGCCTTTAGCTTTGCAGCGTCCTGTAGCAAGTGTCTCTAGTCACCTACATCTAAGCATATTCCTTTTTCACAATATCTCGCAAGGAGAAACTCTGCCTGCTGAGAAAACATCTCCCATGGTGTTTTAGAAGGTACAAGAAGGTCTGCAGAGTGTTTAGCAAGAAGTAAAAGAAAGTTGTCCAAAACCCCTAAAATTCGAATTGTACTGGGAAAGGAAAATGCAGGAGAGTGGAAAGGTACTGTTTTCTATCAGTTTGCAAACTGTGCCACAATGCAAGTGTTGTGCAGCCTTTACCTTTGCAGTGCACTGTAGCAAGTGCCACTAGCCGCCTACATCTAAGCAAATATTTTTTTCACTGAATCTCCAAAGGAGAATCTTTGCCTGTTGAGAAAACATCTCCCATGGTTTTTAAAAGGGTACAAGAAGGTCTGCAGAGTGTTTTGCAAGAAGTAAAAGAAAGTTGTCCAAAACCCCTAAAATTCGAATTGTACTGGGAAAGGAAAATGCAGGAGAGTGGAAAGGTACTGTTTTCTCTCAGTTTGCAAGCTGCATACAAAATGTCAGTGTTTTGCAGCCTTTAGCTTTGCAGCGTCCTGTAGCAAGTGTCTCTAGTCACCTACATCTAAGCATATTCCTTTTTCACAATGTTTCGCAAGCAGAGACTCTGCCTGCTGAGAAAACATCTCCCATGGTGTTTTAGAAGGTAGAAGAAGGTCTGCAGAGTGTTTTGCAAGAAATAAAAGAAAGTTGTCCAAAACCCCTAAAATTCGAATTGTACTGGGAAAGGAAAATGCAGGAGAGTGGAAAGGTACTGTTTTCTCTCAGTTTGCAAGCTGCTTACAAAATGCCAGTGTTGTGCAGCCTTTAGCTTTGCAGCGTCCTGTAGCAAGTGTCTCTAGTCACCTACATCTAAGCATATTCCTTTTTAACAATGTTTCGCAAGCAGAGACTCTGCCTGCTGAGAAAACATCTCCCATGGTGTTTTAGAAGGTAGAAGAAGGTCTGCAGAGTGTTTTGCAAGAAGTAAAAGAAAGTTGTCCAAAACCCCTTTCATTTGAATTTCGCTGGGAAAGGAAAATGCAGGAGAGTGCAGGGGTACTGTTTTCTATCAGTTTGCAAACTGTGCCACAATGCAAGTGTTGTGCAGCCTTTACCTTTGCAGTGCACTGTAGCAAGTGCCTCTAGCCACCTACATCTAAGCAAATACCTTTTTCACTGTATCTCCAAAGGAGAATCTTTGCCTGTTGAGAAAACAGCTCCCATGGTTTTTAAAAGGGTACAAGAAGGTCTGCAGAGTGTTTTGCAAGAAGTACAAGAAAGTTGTCCAAAACCCCTAAAATTCGAATTGTCCTGGGAAAGGAAAATGCAGGAGAGTGGAAAGGTACTGTTTTCTATCAGTTTGCAAACTGTGCCACAATGCCAGTGTTGTGCAGCCTTTAGCTTTGCAGCGTCCTGTAGCAAGTGTCTCTAGTCACCTACATCTAAGCATATTCCTTTTTAACAATGTTTCGCAAGCAGAGACTCTGCCTGCTGAGAAAACATCTCCCATGGTGTTTTAGAAGGTAGAAGAAGGTCTGCAGAGTGTTTTGCAAGAAGTAAAAGAAAGTTGTCAAAAACCCCTTCGATTTGAATTTCGCTGGGTAAGGAAAATGCTGGAGAGTGCAGGGGTACTGTTTTCTATCAGTTTGCAAACTGTGCCACAATGCAAGTGTTGTGCAGCCTTTACCTTTGCAGTGCACTGTAGCAAGTGCCTCTAATCACTTACATCTAGGCAAATACCTTTTTCACTGTATCTCCAAAGGAGAATCCTTGCCTGTTGAGAAAACAGCTCCCATGGTTTTTAAAAGGGTACAAGAAGGTCTGCAGAGTGTTTTGCAAGAAGTAAAAGAAAGTTGTCCAAAACCCCTAAAATTCGAATTGTACTGGGAAAGGAAAATGCAGGAGAGTGGAAAGGTACTGTTTTCTCTCAGTTTGCAAGCTGCTTACAAAATACCGGTGTTGTGCAGCCTTTAGCTTTGCAGCGTCCTGTAGCAAGTGTCTCTAGTCACCTACATCTAAGCATATTCCTTTTTCACAATATCTCGCAAGGAGAAACTCTGCCTGCTGAGAAAACATCTCCCATGGTGTTTTAGAAGGTACAAGAAGGTCTGCAGAGTGTTTTGCAAGAAGTAAAAGAAAGTTGTCCAAAACCCCTAAAATTCGAATTGTACTGGGAAAGGAAAATGCAGGAGAGTGGAAAGGTACTGTTTTCTATCAGTTTGCAAACTGTGCCACAATGCAAGTGTTGTGCAGCCATTACCTTTGCAGTGCACTGTAGCAAGTGCCACTAGCCGCCTACATCTAAGCAAATATTTTTTTCACTGAATCTCCAAAGGAGAATCTTTGCCTGTTGAGAAAACATCTCCCATGGTTTTTAAAAGGGTACAAGAAGGTCTGCAGAGTGTTTTGCAAGAAGTAAAAGAAAGTTGTCCAAAACCCCTAAAATTCGAATTGTACTGGGAAAGGAAAATGCAGGAGAGTGGAAAGGTACTGTTTTCTCTCAGTTTGCAAGCTGCATACAAAATGTCAGTGTTTTGCAGCCTTTAGCTTTGCAGCGTCCTGTAGCAAGTGTCTCTAGTCACCTACATCTAAGCATATTCCTTTTTCACAATGTTTCGCAAGCAGAGACTCTGCCTGCTGAGAAAACATCTCCCATGGTGTTTTAGAAGGTAGAAGAAGGTCTGCAGAGTGTTTTGCAAGAAGTAAAAGAAAGTTGTCCAAAACCCCTAAAATTCGAATTGTACTGGGAAAGGAAAATGCAGGAGAGTGGAAAGGTACTGTTTTCTCTCAGTTTGCAAGCTGCTTACAAAATGCCAGTGTTGTGCAGCCTTTAGCTTTGCAGCGTCCTGTAGCAAGTGTCTCTAGTCACCTACATCTAAGCATATTCCTTTTTAACAATGTTTCGCAAGCAGAGACTCTGCCTGCTGAGAAAACATCTCCCATGGTGTTTTAGAAGGTAGAAGAAGGTCTGCAGAGTGTTTTGCAAGAAGTAAAAGAAAGTTGTCCAAAACCCCTTTCATTTGAATTTCGCTGGGAAAGGAAAATGCAGGAGAGTGCAGGGGTACTATTTTCTATCAGTTTGCAAACTGTGCCACAATGCAAGTGTTGTGCAGCCTTTACCTTTGCAGTGCACTGTAGTAAGTGCCTTTAATCACCTACATCTTAGCAAATACCTTTTTCACAGTATCTCCAAAGGAGAATCTTTGCCTGTTGAGAAAACAGCTCCCATGGTTTTTAAAAGGGTACAAGAAGGTCTGCAGAGTGTTTTTCAAGAAGCACAAGAAAGTTGTCCAAAACCCCTAAAATTCGAATTGTACTGGGAAAGGAAAATGCAGGAGAGTGGAAAGGTACTGTTTTCTATCAGTTTGCAAACTTTGCCACAATGCCAGTGTTGTGCAGCCTTTAGCTTTGCAGCGTCCTGTAGCAAGTGTCTCTAGTCACCTACATCTAAGCATATTCCTTTTTAACAATGTTTCACAAGCACAGACTCTGCCTGCTGAGAAAACATCTCCCATGGTGTTTTAGAAGGTACAAGAAGGTCTGCAGAGTGTTTTGCAAGAAGTAAAAGAAAGTTGTCCAAAACCCTTTCGATTTGAATTTCGCTGGGTAAGGAAAATGCAGGAGAGTGCAGGGGTACTGTTTTCTATCAGTTTGCAAACTGTGCCACAATGCAAGTGTTGTGCAGCCTTTCCCTTTGCAGTGCGCTGTAGCAAGTGCCTCTAGCCACCTACATCTAAGCAAATACCTTTTTCACTGTATCTCCAAAGGAGAATCTTTGCCTGTTGAGAAAACAGCTCCCATGGTTTTTAAAAGGGTACAAGAAGGTCTGCAGAGTGTTTTGCAAGAAGTACAAGAAAGTTGTCCAAAACCCCTAAAATTCGAATTGTACTGGGAAAGGAAAATGCAGGAGAGTGGAAAGGTACTGTTTTCCCTCAGTTTGCTAGCTGCTTACAAAATGTCAGTGTTTTGCAGCCTTTAGCTTTGCAGCGTCCTGTAGCAAGTGTCTCTAGTCACCTACATCTAAGCATATTCCTTTTTCACAATGTCTCGCAAGGAGAAACTCTGCCTGCTGAAAAAACATCTCCCATGGTGTTTTAGAAGGTAGAAGAAGGTCTGCAGAGTGTTTTGCAAGAAGTAAAAGAAAGTTGTCCAAAACCCCTAAAATTCGAATTGTACTGGGAAAGGAAAATGCAGGAGAGTGGAAAGGTACTGTTTTCTATCAGTTTGCAAACTGTGCCACAATGCAAGTGTTGTGCAGCCATTACCTGAAGTTGGGCTGGCCGATGTTAGAGATGCCCGGCAAGCTTGCCAGCCCGCTTGCAGTCAGCAGAGACGTGGCCACAGTTCAGCTTCAGCCCGTGGGTGAAGTGAAGGAGAGACTCTCCAGTGTCAGGCGCAGTCAGGTCTATTGTGTTCCCACTGGAATCTGAAAAGTGGAGGGTCCCGAGGGCGGGACCGTAACAGGTTATAAAGAGAGTGGGAGGTATGGGGTGGCAACATTCAGGAACAAATGGGGGTCCAGGGAAGGGTGTTACAAAAATGATACACATGGAAGGAAAACTAAAGGGGAAGAACTTAGGGAGGGGCCCCGGCCCCCTAACCAATCACTGGACGACCTAGTGAGAGATTTCTAGAAAAAGAGGCAGAAGGGCCAAGTGACTGGCAGGAAGCCGGGGGTGGAGAATGGAGAGAATACATTAGTTGTCATGGTAACTAAGGAGAGGTCAGGCGATTGACACTTAACTGGAGAAAAACTTGGGCAGAAACATAGCCAAAACAACTGAGGGGGAGCAGAACAAACCACAACAATTACCTTTGCAGTGCACTGTAGCATAGGCCTCTAGTCACCTACATCTAAGCAAATACCTTTTTCACTGTATCTCCAAAGGAGAATCTTTTCCTGTTGAGAAAACAGCTCCCATGGTTTTTAAAAGGGTACAAGAAGGTCTGCAGAGTGTTTTGCAAGAAGTACAAGAAAGTTGTCCAAAACCCCTAAAATTCGAATTGTACTGGGAAAGGAAAATGCAGGAGAGTGGAAAGGTACTGTTTTCTATCAGTTTGCAAACTGTGCCACAATGCAAGTGTTGTGCAGCCATTACCTTTGCAGTGCACTGTAGCAAGTGCCTCTAGCCACCTACATCTAAGCAAATACCTTTTTCACAGTATCTCCTAAGGAGAAACTTTGCCTTTTGAGAAAACAGCCCCCATGGTTTTTAAAAGGGTACAAGAAGGTCTGCAGAGTGTTTTGCAAGAAGTAAAAGAAAGTTGTCCAAAACCCCTAAAATTCGAATTGTACTGGGAAAGGAAAACGCAGGAGAGTGGAAAGGTACTGTTTTCTCTCAGTTTGCAAGCTGCTTACAAAATGTCAGTGTTTTGCAGCCTTTAGCTTTGCAGGGTCCTGTAGCAAGTGTCTCTAGTCACCTACATTTAAGCATATTCTTTTTTAACAATGTCTCGCAAGGAGAAACTCTGCCTGCTGAGAAAACATCTCCCATGGTGTTTTAGAAGGTACAAGAAGGTCTGCAGAGTGTTTTGCAAGAAGTACAAGAAAGTTGTCCAAAACCCCTAAAATTCGAATTGTACTGGGAAAGGAAAATGCAGGAGAGTGGAAAGGTACTGTTTTCTCTCAGTTTGCAAGCTGCTTACAAAATGCAAGTGTTGTGCAGCCTTTAGCTTTGCAGCGTCCTGTAGCAAGTGTCTCTAGTCACCTACATCTAAGCATATTCATTTTAACAATGTTTCGCAAGCAGAGACTCTGCCTGCTGAGAAAACATCTCCCATGGTGTTTTAGAAGGTAGAAGAAGGTCTGCAGAGTGTTTTGCAAGAAGTAAAAGAAAGTTGTCCAAAACCCCTTCCATTTGAATTTCGCTGGGAAAGGAAAATGCAGGAGAATGCAGGGGTACTGTTTTCTATCAGTTTGCAAACTGTGCCACAATGCAAGTGTTGTGCATCCTTTACCTTTGCAGTGCACTGTAGTAAGTGCCTTTAATCACCTACATCTTAGCAAATACCTTTTTCACAGTATCTCCAAAGGAGAATCTTTGCCTGTTGAGAAAACAGCTCCCATGGTTTTTAAAAGGGTACAAGAAGGTCTGCAGAGTGTTTTGCAAGAAGTAAAAGAAAGTTGTCCAAAACCCCTAAAATTCGAATTGTACTGGGAAAGGAAAATGCAGGAGAGTGGAAAGGTACTGTTTTCTCTCAGTTTGCAAGCTGCTTACAAAATGCCAGTGTTGTGCAGCCTTTAGCTTTGCAGCGTCCTGTAGCAAGTGTCTCTAGTCACGTACATCTAAGCATATTCCTTTTTCACAATGTTTCGCAAGGAGAAACTCTGCCTGCTGAGAAAACATCTCCCATGGTGTTTTAGAAGGTACAAGAAGGTCTGCAGAGTGTTTTGCAAGAAGTACAAGAAAGTTGTCCAAAACCCCTAAAATTCGAATTGTACTGGGAAAGGAAAATGCAGGAGAGTGCAGGGGTACTATTTTCTATCAGTTTGCAAACTGTGCCACAATGCAAGTGTTGTGCAGCCTTTACCTTTGCAGTGCACTGTAGCAAGTGCCTCTAGCCACCTACATCTAAGCAAATACCTTTTTCACTGAATCTCCAAAGGAGAATCTTTGCCTGTTGAGAAAACAGCTCCCATGGTTTTTAAAAGGGTACAAGAAGGTCTGCAGAGTGTTTTGCAAGAAGTACAAGAAAGTTGTCCAAAACCCCTAAAATTCGAATTGTCCTGGGAAAGGAAAATGCAGGAGAGTGGAAAGGTACTGTTTTCTATCAGTTTGCAAACTGTGCCACAATGCCAGTGTTGTGCAGCCTTTAGCTTTGCAGCGTCCTGTAGCAAGTGTCTCTAGTCACCTACATCTAAGCATATTCCTTTTTAACAATGTTTCGCAAGCAGAGACTCTGCCTGCTGAGAAAACATCTCCCATGGTGTTTTAGAAGGTAGAAGAAGGTCTGCAGAGTGTTTTGCAAGAAGTAAAAGAAAGTTGTCGAAAACCCCTTCGATTTGAATTTCGCTGGGTGAGGAAAATGCTGGAGAGTGCAGGGGTACTGTTTTCTATCAGTTTGCAAACTGTGCCACAATGCAAGTGTTGTGCAGCCTTTACCTTTGCAGTGCACTGTAGCAAGTGCCTCTAATCACCTACATCTAAGCAAATACCTTTTTCACTGTATCTCCAAAGGAGAATCTTTGCCTGTTGAGAAAACAGCTCCCATGGTTTTTAAAAGGGTACAAGAAGGTCTGCAGAGTGTTTTGCAAGAAGTACAAGAAAGTTGTCCAAAACCCCTAAAATTCGAATTGTACTGGGAAAGGAAAATGCAGGAGAGTGGAAAGGTACTGTTTTCTCTCAGTTTGCAAGCTGCTTACAAAATACCGGTGTTGTGCAGCCTTTAGCTTTGCAGCGTCCTGTAGCAAGTGTCTCTAGTCACCTACATCTAAGCATATTCCTTTTTCACAATATCTCGCAAGGAGAAACTCTGCCTGCTGAGAAAACATCTCCCATGGTGTTTTAGAAGGTACAAGAAGGTCTGCAGAGTGTTTAGCAAGAAGTAAAAGAAAGTTGTCCAAAACCCCTAAAATTCGAATTGTACTGGGAAAGGAAAATGCAGGAGAGTGGAAAGGTACTGTTTTCTATCAGTTTGCAAACTGTGCCACAATGCAAGTGTTGTGCAGCCTTTACCTTTGCAGTGCACTGTAGCAAGTGCCACTAGCCGCCTACATCTAAGCAAATATTTTTTTCACTGAATCTCCAAAGGAGAATCTTTGCCTGTTGAGAAAACATCTCCCATGGTTTTTAAAAGGGTACAAGAAGGTCTGCAGAGTGTTTTGCAAGAAGTAAAAGAAAGTTGTCCAAAACCCCTAAAATTCGAATTGTACTGGGAAAGGAAAATGCAGGAGAGTGGAAAGGTACTGTTTTCTCTCAGTTTGCAAGCTGCATACAAAATGTCAGTGTTTTGCAGCCTTTAGCTTTGCAGCGTCCTGTAGCAAGTGTCTCTAGTCACCTACATCTAAGCATATTCCTTTTTCACAATGTTTCGCAAGCAGAGACTCTGCCTGCTGAGAAAACATCTCCCATGGTGTTTTAGAAGGTAGAAGAAGGTCTGCAGAGTGTTTTGCAAGAAGTAAAAGAAAGTTGTCCAAAACCCCTAAAATTCGAATTGTACTGGGAAAGGAAAATGCAGGAGAGTGGAAAGGTACTGTTTTCTCTCAGTTTGCAAGCTGCTTACAAAATGCCAGTGTTGTGCAGCCTTTAGCTTTGCAGCGTCCTGTAGCAAGTGTCTCTAGTCACCTACATCTAAGCATATTCCTTTTTAACAATGTTTCGCAAGCAGAGACTCTGCCTGCTGAGAAAACATCTCCCATGGTGTTTTAGAAGGTACAAGAAGGTCTGCAGAGTGTTTTGCAAGAAGTAAAAGAAAGTTGTCCAAAACCCCTTCCATTTGAATTTCGCTGGGAAAGGAAAATGCAGGAGAGTGCAGGGGTATTGTTTTCTATCAGTTTGCAAACTGTGCCACAATGCAAGTGTTGTGCATCCTTTACCTTTGCAGTGCACTGTAGTAAGTGCCTTTAATCACCTACATCTTAGCAAATACCTTTTTCACAGTATCTCCAAAGGAGAATCTTTGCCTGTTGAGAAAACAGCTCCCATGGTTTTTAAAAGGGTACAAGAAGGTCTGCAGAGTGTTTTGCAAGAAGTAAAAGAAAGTTGTCCAAAACCCCTCAAATTCGAATTGTACTGGGAAAGGAAAAGTCAGGAGAGTGGAAAGGTACTGTTTTCTATCAGTTTGCAAACTTTGCCACAATGCCAGTGTTGTGCAGCCTTTAGCTTTGCAGCGTCCTGTAGCAAGTGTCTCTAGTCACCTACATCTAAGCATATTCCTTTTTAACAATGTTTCACAAGCACAGACTCTGCCTGCTGAGAAAACATCTCCCATGGTGTTTTAGAAGGTACAAGAAGGTCTGCAGAGTGTTTTGCAAGAAGTAAAAGAAAGTTGTCCAAAACCCTTTCGATTTGAATTTCGCTGGGTAAGGAAAATGCAGGAGAGTGCAGGGGTACTGTTTTCTATCAGTTTGCAAACTGTGCCACAATGCAAGTGTTGTGCAGCCTTTACCTTTGCAGTGCACTGTAGCAAGTGCCTCTAGCCACCTACATCTAAGCAAATACCTTTTTCACTGAATCTCCAAAGGAGAATCTTTGCCTGTTGAGAAAACAGCTCCCATGGTTTTTAAAAGGGTACAAGAAGGTCTGCAGAGTGTTTTGCAAGAAGTAAAAGAAAGTTGTCCAAAACCCCTAAAATTCGAATTGTCCTGGGAAAGGAAAATGCAGGAGAGTGGAAAGGTACTGTTTTCTATCAGTTTGCAAACTGTGCCACAATGCCAGTGTTGTGCAGCCTTTAGCTTTGCAGCGTCCTGTAGCAAGTGTCTCTAATCACCTACATCTAAGCATATTCCTTTTTAACAATGTTTCGCAAGCAGAGACTCTGCCTGCTGAGAAAACATCTCCCATGGTGTTTTAGAAGGTAGAAGAAGGTCTGCAGAGTGTTTTGCAAGAAGTAAAAGAAAGTTGTCGAAAACCCCTTCGATTTGAATTTCGCTGGGTAAGGAAAATGCTGGAGAGTGCAGGGGTACTGTTTTCTATCAGTTTGCAAACTGTGCCACAATGCAAGTGTTGTGCAGCCTTTACCTTTGCAGTGCACTGTAGCAAGTGCCTCTAATCACCTACATCTAAGCAAATACCTTTTTCACTGTATCTCCAAAGGAGAATCTTTGCCTGTTGAGAAAACAGCTCCCATGGTTTTTAAAAGGGTACAAGAAGGTCTGCAGAGTGTTTTGCAAGAAGTACAAGAAAGTTGTCCAAAACCCCTAAAATTCGAATTGTACTGGGAAAGGAAAATGCAGGAGAGTGGAAAGGTACTGTTTTCTCTCAGTTTGCAAGCTGCTTACAAAATACCGGTGTTGTGCAGCCTTTAGCTTTGCAGCGTCCTGTAGCAAGTGTCTCTAGTCACCTACATCTAAGCATATTCCTTTTTCACAATATCTCGCAAGGAGAAACTCTGCCTGCTGAGAAAACATCTCCCATGGTGTTTTAGAAGGTACAAGAAGGTCTGCAGAGTGTTTAGCAAGAAGTAAAAGAAAGTTGTCCAAAACCCCTAAAATTCGAATTGTACTGGGAAAGGAAAATGCAGGAGAGTGGAAAGGTACTGTTTTCTATCAGTTTGCAAACTGTGCCACAATGCAAGTGTTGTGCAGCCTTTACCTTTGCAGTGCACTGTAGCAAGTGCCACTAGCCGCCTACATCTAAGCAAATATTTTTTTCACTGAATCTCCAAAGGAGAATCTTTGCCTGTTGAGAAAACATCTCCCATGGTTTTTAAAAGGGTACAAGAAGGTCTGCAGAGTGTTTTGCAAGAAGTAAAAGAAAGTTGTCCAAAACCCCTAAAATTCGAATTGTACTGGGAAAGGAAAATGCAGGAGAGTGGAAAGGTACTGTTTTCTCTCAGTTTGCAAGCTGCATACAAAATGTCAGTGTTTTGCAGCCTTTAGCTTTGCAGCGTCCTGTAGCAAGTGTCTCTAGTCACCTACATCTAAGCATATTCCTTTTTCACAATGTCTCGCAAGCAGAGACTCTGCCTGCTGAGAAAACATCTCCCATGGTGTTTTAGAAGGTAGAAGAAGGTCTGCAGAGTGTTTTGCAAGAAGTAAAAGAAAGTTGTCCAAAACCCCTAAAATTCGAATTGTACTGGGAAAGGAAAATGCAGGAGAGTGGAAAGGTACTGTTTTCTCTCAGTTTGCAAGCTGCTTACAAAATGCCAGTGTTGTGCAGCCTTTAGCTTTGCAGCGTCCTGTAGCAAGTGTCTCTAGTCACCTACATCTAAGCATATTCCTTTTTAACAATGTTTCACAAGCACAGACTCTGCCTGCTGAGAAAACATCTCCCATGGTGTTTTAGAAGGTAGAAGAAGGTCTGCAGAGTGTTTTGCAAGAAGTAAAAGAAAGTTGTCCAAAACCCCTTCCATTTGAATTTCGCTGGGAAAGGAAAATGCAGGAGAGTGCAGGGGTACTATTTTCTATCAGTTTGCAAACTGTGCCACAATGCAAGTGTTGTGCAGCCTTTACCTTTGCAGTGCACTGTAGTAAGTGCCTTTAATCACCTACATCTTAGCAAATACCTTTTTCACAGTATCTCCAAAGGAGAATCTTTGCCTGTTGAGAAAACAGCTCCCATGGTTTTTAAAAGGGTACAAGAAGGTCTGCAGAGTGTTTTTCAAGAAGTACAAGAAAGTTGTCCAAAACCCCTAAAATTCGAATTGTACTGGGAAAGGAAAATGCAGGAGAGTGGAAAGGTACTGTTTTCTATCAGTTTGCAAACTTTGCCACAATGCCAGTGTTGTGCAGCCTTTAGCTTTGCAGCGTCCTGTAGCAAGTGTCTCTAGTCACCTACATCTAAGCATATTCCTTTTTTACCAATGTTTCACAAGCACAGACTCTGCCTGCTGAGAAAACATCTCCCATGGTGTTTTAGAAGGTACAAGAAGGTCTGCAGAGTGTTTTGCAAGAAGTAAAAGAAAGTTGTCCAAAACCCTTTCGATTTGAATTTCGCTGGGTAAGGAAAATGCAGGAGAGTGCAGGGGTACTGTTTTCTATCAGTTTGCAAACTGTGCCACAATGCAAGTGTTGTGCAGCCTTTCCCTTTGCAGTGCGCTGTAGCAAGTGCCTCTAGCCACCTACATCTAAGCAAATACCTTTTTCACTGTATCTCCAAAGGAGAATCTTTGCCTGTTGAGAAAACAGCTCCCATGGTTTTTAAAAGGGTACAAGAAGGTCTGCAGAGTGTTTTGCAAGAAGTACAAGAAAGTTGTCCAAAACCCCTAAAATTCGAATTGTACTGGGAAAGGAAAATGCAGGAGAGTGGAAAGGTACTGTTTTCCCTCAGTTTGCTAGCTGCTTACAAAATGTCAGTGTTTTGCAGCCTTTAGCTTTGCAGCGTCCTGTAGCAAGTGTCTCTAGTCACCTACATCTAAGCATATTCCTTTTTAACAATGTTTCACAAGCACAGACTCTGCCTGCTGAAAAAACATCTCCCATGGTGTTTTAGAAGGTAGAAGAAGGTCTGCAGAGTGTTTTGCAAGAAGTAAAAGAAAGTTGTCCAAAACCCCTAAAATTCGAATTGTACTGGGAAAGGAAAATGCAGGAGAGTGGAAAGGTACTGTTTTCTATCAGTTTGCAAACTGTGCCACAATGCAAGTGTTGTGCAGCCATTACCTGAAGTTGGGCTGGCCGATGTTAGAGATGCCCGGCAAGCTTGCCAGCCCGCTTGCAGTCAGCAGAGACGTGGCCACAGTTCAGCTTCAGCCCGTGGGTGAAGTGAAGGAGAGACTCTCCAGTGTCAGGCGCAGTCACGTCTATTGTGCTCCCACTGGAATCTGAAAAGTGGAGGGTCCCGAGGGCGGGACCGTAACAGGTTATAAAGAGAGTGGGAGGTATGGGGTGGCAACATTCAGGAACAAATGGGGGTCCAGGGAAGGGTGTTACAAAAATGATACACATGGAAGGAAAACTAAAGGGGAAGAACTTAGGGAGGGGCCCCGGCCCCCTAACCAATCACTCGACGACCTAGTGAGAGATTTCTAGAAAAAGAGGCAGAAGGGCCAAGTGACTGGCAGGAAGCCGGGGGTGGAGAATGGAGAGAATACATTAGTTGTCATGGTAACTAAGGAGAGGTCAGGCGATTGACACTTAACTGGAGAAAAACTTGGGCAGAAACATAGCCAAAACAACTGAGGGGGAGCAGAACAAACCACAACAATTACCTTTGCAGTGCACTGTAGCATAGGCCTCTAGTCACCTACATCTAAGCAAATACCTTTTTCACTGTATCTCCAAAGGAGAATCTTTGCCTGTTGAGAAAACAGCTCCCATGGTTTTTAAAAGGGTACAAGAAGGTCTGCAGAGTGTTTTGCAAGAAGTACAAGAAAGTTGTCCAAAACCCCTAAAATTCGAATTGTACTGGGAAAGGAAAATGCAGGAGAGTGGAAAGGTACTGTTTTCTATCAGTTTGCAAACTGTGCCACAATGCAAGTGTTGTGCAGCCATTACCTTTGCAGTGCACTGTAGCAAGTGCCTCTAGCCACCTACATCTAAGCAAATACCTTTTTCACAGTATCTCCTAAGGAGAAACTTTGCCTTTTGAGAAAACAGCCCCCATGGTTTTTAAAAGGGTACAAGAAGGTCTGCAGAGTGTTTTGCAAGAAGTAAAAGAAAGTTGTCCAAAACCCCTAAAATTCGAACTGTTCTGGGAAAGGAAAACGCAGGAGAGTGGAAAGGTACTGTTTTCTCTCAGTTTGTAAGCTGCTTACAAAATGTCAGTGTTTTGCAGCCTTTAGCTTTGCAGGGTCCTGTAGCAAGTGTCTCTAGTCACCTACATTTAAGCATATTCTTTTTTAACAATGTCTCGCAAGGAGAAACTCTGCCTGCTGAGAAAACATCTCCCATGGTGTTTTAGAAGGTACAAGAAGGTCTGCAGAGTGTTTTGCAAGAAGTACAAGAAAGTTGTCCAAAACCCCTAAAATTCGAATTGTACTGGGAAAGGAAAATGCAGGAGAGTGGAAAGGTACTGTTTTCTCTCAGTTTGCAAGCTGCTTACAAAATGCAAGTGTTGTGCAGCCTTTAGCTTTGCAGCGTCCTGTAGCAAGTGTCTCTAGTCACCTACATCTAAGCATATTCATTTTAACAATGTTTCGCAAGCAGAGACTCTGCCTGCTGAGAAAACATCTCCCATGGTGTTTTAGAAGGTAGAAGAAGGTCTGCAGAGTGTTTTGCAAGAAGTAAAAGAAAGTTGTCCAAAACCCCTTCCATTTGAATTTCGCTGGGAAAGGAAAATGCAGGAGAATGCAGGGGTACTGTTTTCTATCAGTTTGCAAACTGTGCCACAATGCAAGTGTTGTGCATCCTTTACCTTTGCAGTGCACTGTAGTAAGTGCCTTTAATCACCTACATCTTAGCAAATACCTTTTTCACAGTATCTCCAAAGGAGAATCTTTGCCTGTTGAGAAAACAGCTCCCATGGTTTTTAAAAGGGTACAAGAAGGTCTGCAGAGTGTTTTGCAAGAAGTAAAAGAAAGTTGTCCAAAACCCCTAAAATTCGAATTGTACTGGGAAAGGAAAATGCAGGAGAGTGGAAAGGTACTGTTTTCTCTCAGTTTGCAAGCTGCTTACAAAATGCCAGTGTTGTGCAGCCTTTAGCTTTGCAGCGTCCTGTAGCAAGTGTCTCTAGTCACGTACATCTAAGCATATTCCTTTTTCACAATGTTTCGCAAGGAGAAACTCTGCCTGCTGAGAAAACATCTCCCATGGTGTTTTAGAAGGTACAAGAAGGTCTGCAGAGTGTTTTGCAAGAAGTACAAGAAAGTTGTCCAAAACCCCTAAAATTCGAATTGTACTGGGAAAGGAAAATGCAGGAGAGTGGAAAGGTACTGTTTTCTATCAGTTTGCAAACTGTGCCACAATGCAAGTGTTGTGCAGCCTTTACCTTTGCAGTGCACTGTAGCAAGTGCCTCTAGCCACCTACATCTAAGCAAATACCTTTTTCACTGAATCTCCAAAGGAGAATCTTTGCCTGTTGAGAAAACAGCTCCCATGGTTTTTAAAAGGGTACAAGAAGGTCTGCAGAGTGTTTTGCAAGAAGTACAAGAAAGTTGTCCAAAACCCCTAAAATTCGAATTGTCCTGGGAAAGGAAAATGCAGGAGAGTGGAAAGGTACTGTTTTCTATCAGTTTGCAAACTGTGCCACAATGCAAGTGTTGTGCAGCCATTACCTTTGCAGTGCACTGTAGCAAGTGCCTCTAGCCACCTACATCTAAGCAAATACCTTTTTCACAGTATCTCCTAAGGAGAAACTTTGCCTTTTGAGAAAACAGCCCCCATGGTTTTTAAAAGGGTACAAGAAGGTCTGCAGAGTGTTTTGCAAGAAGTAAAAGAAAGTTGTCCAAAACCCCTAAAATTCGAACTGTTCTGGGAAAGGAAAACGCAGGAGAGTGGAAAGGTACTGTTTTCTCTCAGTTTGTAAGCTGCTTACAAAATGTCAGTGTTTTGCAGCCTTTAGCTTTGCAGGGTCCTGTAGCAAGTGTCTCTAGTCACCTACATTTAAGCATATTCTTTTTTAACAATGTCTCGCAAGGAGAAACTCTGCCTGCTGAGAAAACATCTCCCATGGTGTTTTAGAAGGTACAAGAAGGTCTGCAGAGTGTTTTGCAAGAAGTACAAGAAAGTTGTCCAAAACCCCTAAAATTCGAATTGTACTGGGAAAGGAAAATGCAGGAGAGTGGAAAGGTACTGTTTTCTCTCAGTTTGCAAGCTGCTTACAAAATGCAAGTGTTGTGCAGCCTTTAGCTTTGCAGCGTCCTGTAGCAAGTGTCTCTAGTCACCTACATCTAAGCATATTCATTTTAACAATGTTTCGCAAGCAGAGACTCTGCCTGCTGAGAAAACATCTCCCATGGTGTTTTAGAAGGTAGAAGAAGGTCTGCAGAGTGTTTTGCAAGAAGTAAAAGAAAGTTGTCCAAAACCCCTTCCATTTGAATTTCGCTGGGAAAGGAAAATGCAGGAGAATGCAGGGGTACTGTTTTCTATCAGTTTGCAAACTGTGCCACAATGCAAGTGTTGTGCATCCTTTACCTTTGCAGTGCACTGTAGTAAGTGCCTTTAATCACCTACATCTTAGCAAATACCTTTTTCACAGTATCTCCAAAGGAGAATCTTTGCCTGTTGAGAAAACAGCTCCCATGGTTTTTAAAAGGGTACAAGAAGGTCTGCAGAGTGTTTTGCAAGAAGTAAAAGAAAGTTGTCCAAAACCCCTAAAATTCGAATTGTTCTGGGAAAGGAAAATGCAGGAGAGTGGAAAGGTACTGTTTTCTCTCAGTTTGCAAGCTGCTTACAAAATGCCAGTGTTGTGCAGCCTTTAGCTTTGCAGCGTCCTGTAGCAAGTGTCTCTAGTCACGTACATCTAAGCATATTCCTTTTTCACAATGTTTCGCAAGGAGAAACTCTGCCTGCTGAGAAAACATCTCCCATGGTGTTTTAGAAGGTACAAGAAGGTCTGCAGAGTGTTTTGCAAGAAGTACAAGAAAGTTGTCCAAAACCCCTAAAATTCGAATTGTACTGGGAAAGGAAAATGCAGGAGAGTGGAAAGGTACTGTTTTCTATCAGTTTGCAAACTGTGCCACAATGCAAGTGTTGTGCAGCCTTTACCTTTGCAGTGCACTGTAGCAAGTGCCTCTAGCCACCTACATCTAAGCAAATACCTTTTTCACTGAATCTCCAAAGGAGAATCTTTGCCTGTTGAGAAAACAGCTCCCATGGTTTTTAAAAGGGTACAAGAAGGTCTGCAGAGTGTTTTGCAAGAAGTACAAGAAAGTTGTCCAAAACCCCTAAAATTCGAATTGTCCTGGGAAAGGAAAATGCAGGAGAGTGGAAAGGTACTGTTTTCTATCAGTTTGCAAACTGTGCCACAATGCCAGTGTTGTGCAGCCTTTAGCTTTGCAGCGTCCTGTAGCAAGTGTCTCTAGTCACCTACATCTAAGCATATTCCTTTTTAACAATTTTTCGCAAGCAGAGACTCTGCCTGCTGAGAAAACATCTCCCATGGTGTTTTAGAAGGTAGAAGAAGGTCTGCAGAGTGTTTTGCAAGAAGTAAAAGAAAGTTGTCGAAAACCCCTTCGATTTGAATTTCGCTGGGTAAGGAAAATGCTGGAGAGTGCAGGGGTACTGTTTTCTATCAGTTTGCAAACTGTGCCACAATGCAAGTGTTGTGCAGCCTTTACCTTTGCAGTGCACTGTAGCAAGTGCCTCTAATCACCTACATCTAAGCAAATACCTTTTTCACTGTATCTCCAAAGGAGAATCTTTGCCTGTTGAGAAAACAGCTCCCATGGTTTTTAAAAGGGTACAAGAAGGTCTGCAGAGTGTTTTGCAAGAAGTAAAAGAAAGTTGTCCAAAACCCCTAAAATTCGAATTGTACTGGGAAAGGAAAATGCAGGAGAGTGGAAAGGTACTGTTTTCTCTCAGTTTGCAAGCTGCTTACAAAATACCGGTGTTGTGCAGCCTTTAGCTTTGCAGCGTCCTGTAGCAAGTGTCTCTAGTCACCTACATCTAAGCATATTCCTTTTTCACAATATCTCGCAAGGAGAAACTCTGCCTGCTGAGAAAACATCTCCCATGGTGTTTTAGAAGGTACAAGAAGGTCTGCAGAGTGTTTAGCAAGAAGTAAAAGAAAGTTGTCCAAAACCCCTAAAATTCGAATTGTACTGGGAAAGGAAAATGCAGGAGAGTGGAAAGGTACTGTTTTCTATCAGTTTGCAAACTGTGCCACAATGCAAGTGTTGTGCAGCCTTTACCTTTGCAGTGCGCTGTAGCAAGTGCCACTAGCCGCCTACATCTAAGCAAATATTTTTTTCACTGAATCTCCAAAGGAGAATCTTTGCCTGTTGAGAAAACATCTCCCATGGTTTTTAAAAGGGTACAAGAAGGTCTGCAGAGTGTTTTGCAAGAAGTAAAAGAAAGTTGTCCAAAACCCCTAAAATTCGAATTGTACTGGGAAAGGAAAATGCAGGAGAGTGGAAAGGTACTGTTTTCTCTCAGTTTGCAAGCTGCATACAAAATGTCAGTGTTTTGCAGCCTTTAGCTTTGCAGCGTCCTGTAGCAAGTGTCTCTAGTCACCTACATCTAAGCATATTCCTTTTTCACAATGTTTCGCAAGCAGAGACTCTGCCTGCTGAGAAAACATCTCCCATGGTGTTTTAGAAGGTAGAAGAAGGTCTGCAGAGTGTTTTGCAAGAAGTAAAAGAAAGTTGTCCAAAACCCCTAAAATTCGAATTGTACTGGGAAAGGAAAATGCAGGAGAGTGGAAAGGTACTGTTTTCTCTCAGTTTGCAAGCTGCTTACAAAATGCCAGTGTTGTGCAGCCTTTAGCTTTGCAGCGTCCTGTAGCAAGTGTCTCTAGTCACCTACATCTAAGCATATTCCTTTTTAACAATGTTTCGCAAGCAGAGACTCTGCCTGCTGAGAAAACATCTCCCATGGTGTTTTAGAAGGTAGAAGAAGGTCTGCAGAGTGTTTTGCAAGAAGTAAAAGAAAGTTGTCCAAAACCCCTTCCATTTGAATTTCGCTGGGAAAGGAAAATGCAGGAGAGTGCAGGGGTACTATTTTCTATCAGTTTGCAAACTGTGCCACAATGCAAGTGTTGTGCAGCCTTTACCTTTGCAGTGCACTGTAGTAAGTGCCTTTAATCACCTACATCTTAGCAAATACCTTTTTCACAGTATCTCCAAAGGAGAATCTTTGCCTGTTGAGAAAACAGCTCCCATGGTTTTTAAAAGGGTACAAGAAGGTCTGCAGAGTGTTTTGCAAGAAGTACAAGAAAGTTGTCCAAAACCCCTAAAATTCGAATTGTACTGGGAAAGGAAAATGCAGGAGAGTGGAAAGGTACTGTTTTCTATCAGTTTGCAAACTTTGCCACAATGCCAGTGTTGTGCAGCCTTTAGCTTTGCAGCGTCCTGTAGCAAGTGTCTCTAGTCACCTACATCTAAGCATATTCCTTTTTAACAATGTTTCACAAGCACAGACCCTGCCTGCTGAGAAAACATCTCCCATGGTGTTTTAGAAGGTACAAGAAGGTCTGCAGAGTGTTTTGCAAGAAGTAAAAGAAAGTTGTCCAAAACCCTTTCGATTTGAATTTCGCTGGGTAAGGAAAATGCAGGAGAGTGCAGGGGTACTGTTTTCTATCAGTTTGCAAACTGTGCCACAATGCAAGTGTTGTGCAGCCTTTCCCTTTGCAGTGCGCTGTAGCAAGTGCCTCTAGCCACCTACATCTAAGCAAATACCTTTTTCACTGTATCTCCAAAGGAGAATCTTTGCCTGTTGAGAAAACAGCTCCCATGGTTTTTAAAAGGGTACAAGAAGGTCTGCAGAGTGTTTTGCAAGAAGTACAAGAAAGTTGTCCAAAACCCCTAAAATTCGAATTGTACTGGGAAAGGAAAATGCAGGAGAGTGGAAAGGTACTGTTTTCCCTCAGTTTGCTAGCTGCTTACAAAATGTCAGTGTTTTGCAGCCTTTAGCTTTGCAGCGTCCTGTAGCAAGTATCTCTAGTCACCTACATCTAAGCATATTCCTTTTTCACAATGTTTCGCAAGCAGAGACTCTGCCTGCTGAGAAAACATCTCCCATGGTGTTTTAGAAGGTACAAGAAGGTCTGCAGAGTGTTTTGCAAGAAGTAAAAGAAAGTTGTCCAAAACCCCTAAAATTCGAATTGTACTGGGAAAGGAAAATGCAGGAGAGTGGAAAGGTACTGTTTTCTCTCAGTTTGCAAGCTGCTTACAAAATGCCAGTGTTGTGCAGCCTTTAGCTTTGCAGCGTCCTGTAGCAAGTGTCTCTAGTCACCTACATCTAAGCATATTCCTTTTTAACAATGTTTCGCAAGCAGAGACTCTGCCTGCTGAGAAAACATCTCCCATGGTGTTTTAGAAGGTAGAAGAAGGTCTGCAGAGTGTTTTGCAAGAAGTAAAAGAAAGTTGTCCAAAACCCCTTCGATTTGAATTTCGCTGGGAAAGGAAAATGCAGGAGAGTGCAGGGGTACTATTTTCTATCAGTTTGCAAACTGTGCCACAATGCAAGTGTTGTGCAGCCTTTACCTTTGCAGTGCACTGTAGTAAGTGCCTTTAATCACCTACATCTTAGCAAATACCTTTTTCACAGTATCTCCAAAGGAGAATCTTTGCCTGTTGAGAAAACAGCTCCCATGGTTTTTAAAAGGGTACAAGAAGGTCTGCAGAGTGTTTTGCAAGAAGTAAAAGAAAGTTGTCCAAAACCCCTAAAATTCGAATTGTACTGGGAAAGGAAAATGCAGGAGAGTGGAAAGGTACTGTTTTCTATCAGTTTGCAAACTTTGCCACAATGCCAGTGTTGTGCAGCCTTTAGCTTTGCAGCGTCCTGTAGCAAGTGTCTCTAGTCACCTACATCTAAGCATATTCCTTTTTAACAATGTTTCACAAGCACAGACCCTGCCTGCTGAGAAAACATCTCCCATGGTGTTTTAGAAGGTACAAGAAGGTCTGCAGAGTGTTTTGCAAGAAGTAAAAGAAAGTTGTCCAAAACCCTTTCGATTTGAATTTCGCTGGGTAAGGAAAATGCAGGAGAGTGCAGGGGTACTGTTTTCTATCAGTTTGCAAACTGTGCCACAATGCAAGTGTTGTGCAGCCTTTCCCTTTGCAGTGCGCTGTAGCAAGTGCCTCTAGCCACCTACATCTAAGCAAATACCTTTTTCACTGTATCTCCAAAGGAGAATCTTTGCCTGTTGAGAAAACAGCTCCCATGGTTTTTAAAAGGGTACAAGAAGGTCTGCAGAGTGTTTTGCAAGAAGTACAAGAAAGTTGTCCAAAACCCCTAAAATTCGAATTGTACTGGGAAAGGAAAATGCAGGAGAGTGGAAAGGTACTGTTTTCCCTCAGTTTGCTAGCTGCTTACAAAATGTCAGTGTTTTGCAGCCTTTAGCTTTGCAGCGTCCTGTAGCAAGTGTCTCTAGTCACCTACATCTAAGCATATTCCTTTTTCACAATGTCTCGCAAGGAGAAACTCTGCCTGCTGAAAAAACATCTCCCATGGTGTTTTAGAAGGTACAAGAAGGTCTGCAGAGTGTTTTGCAAGAAGTAAAAGAAAGTTGTCCAAAACCCCTAAAATTCGAATTGTACTGGGAAAGGAAAATGCAAGAGAGTGGAAAGGTACTGTTTTCTATCAGTTTGCAAACTGTGCCACAATGCAAGTGTTGTGCACCCTTTACCTTTGCAGTGCACTGTAGCAAGTGCCTCTAACCACCTACATCTAAGCAAATACCTTTTTCACAGTATCTCCTAAGGAGAAACTTTGCCTGTTGAGAAAACAGCTCCCATGGTTTTTAAAAGAGTACAAGAAGGTCTGCAGAGTGTTTTGCAAGAAGTACAAGGAAGTTGTCCAAAACCCCTAAAATTCGAATTGTACTGGGAAAGGAAAATGCAGGAGAGTGGAAAGGTACTGTTTTCCCTCAGTTTGCAAGCTGCTTACAAAATGTCAGTGTTTTGCAGCCTTTAGCTTTGCAGCGTCCTGTAGCAAGTGTCTCTAGTCACCTACATCTAAGGAAATCCCTTTTTCACAATGTCTCGCAAGGAGAAACTCTGCCTGCTGAGAAAACATCTCCCATGGTGTTTTAGAAGGTAGAAGAAGGTCTGCAGAGTGTTTTGCAAGAAGTAAAAGAAAGTTGTCCAAAACCCCTAAAATTCGAATTGTACTGGGAAAGGAAAATGCAGGAGAGTGGAAAGGTACTGTTTTCTCTCAGTTTGCAAGCTGCTTACAAAATGCCAGTGTTGTGCAGCCTTTAGCTTTGCAGCGTCCTGTAGCAAGTGTCTCTAGTCACCTACATCTAAGCATATTCCGTTTTAACAATGTTTCGCAAGCAGAGACTCTGCCTGCTGAGAAAACATCTCCCATGGTGTTTTAGAAGGTACAAGAAGGTCTGCAGAGTGTTTTGCAAGAAGTAAAAGAAAGTTGTCCAAAACCCCTTCGATTTGAATTTCGCTGGGAAAGGAAAATGCAGGAGAGTGCAGGGGTACTATTTTCTATCAGTTTGCAAACTGTGCCACAATGCCAGTGTTGTGCAGCCTTTACCTTTGCAGCGCACTGTAGTAAGTGCCTTCAATCACCTACATCTTAGCAAATACCTTTTTCACAGTATCTCCAAGGGAGAATCTTTGCCTGTTGAGAAAACAGCTCCCATGGTCTTTAAAATGGTACAAGAAGGTCTGCAGAGTGTTTTGCAAGAAGTAAAAGAAAGTTGTCCAAAACCCCTAAAATTCGAATTGTTCTGGGAAAGGAAAATGCAGGAGAGTGGAAAGGTACTGTTTTCTATCAGTTTGCAAGCTGCTTACAAAATGTCAGTGTTTTGCAGCCTTTAGCTTTGCAGCGTCCTGTAGCAAGTGTCTCTAGTCACCTACATCTAAGCATATTCCTTTTTAACAATGTCTCGCAAGGAGAAACCCTGCCTGCTGAGAAAACATCTCCCATGGTGTTTTAGAAGGTACAAGAAGGTCTGCAGAGTGTTTTGCAAGAAGTACAAGAAAGTTGTCCAAAACCCCTTCGATTCGAATTGTACTGGGAAAGGAAAATGCAGGAGAGTGGAAAGGTACTGTTTTCTATCAGTTTGCAAGCTGCTTACAAAATGCCAGTGTTGTGCAGCATTTAGCTTTGCAGCGTCCTGTAGCAAGTGTCTCTAGTCACCTACATCTAAGCATATTCCTTTTTCACAATGTCTCACAAGGAGAAACTCTGCCTGCTGAAAAACCATCTCCCATGGTGTTTTAGAAGGTAGAAGAAGGTCTGCAGAGTGTTTTGCAAGAAGTAAAAGAAAGTTGTCCAAAACCCCTAAAATTCGAATTGTACTGGGAAAGGAAAAGTCAGGAGAGTGGAAAGGTACTGTTTTCTATCAGTTTGCAAACTGTGCCACAATGCAAGTGTTGTGCAGCCTTTACCTTTGCAGTGCACTGTAGCAAGTGCCTCTAGCCACCTACATCTAAGCAAATACCTTTTTCACTGAATCTCCAAAGGAGAATCTTTGCCTGTTGAGAAAACAGCTCCCATGGTTTTTAAAAGGGTACAAGAAGGTCTGCAGAGTGTTTTGCAAGAAGTACAAGAAAGTTGTCCAAAACCCCTAAAATTCGAATTGTACTGGGAAAGGAAAATGCAGGAGAGTGGAAAGGTACTGTTTTCTATCAGTTTGCAAACTGTGCCACAATGCCAGTGTTGTGCAGCCTTTAGCTTTGCAGCGTCCTGTAGCAAGTGTCTCTAGTCACCTACATCTAAGCATATTCCTTTTTAACAATGTTTCGCAAGCAGAGACTCTGCCTGCTGAGAAAACATCTCCCATGGTGTTTTAGAAGGTAGAAGAAGGTCTGTAGAGTGTTTTGAAAGAAGTAAAAGAAAGTTGTCCAAAACCCTTTCGATTTGAATTTCGCTGGGTGAGGAAAATGCAGGAGAGTGCAGGGGTATTGTTTTCTATCAGTTTGCAAACTGTGCCACAATGCAAGTGTTGTGCAGCCTTTACCTTTGCAGTGCACTGTAGCAAGTGCCTCTAATCACCTACATCTAAGCAAATACCTTTTTCACTGTATCTCCAAAGGAGAATCTTTGCCTGTTGAGAAAACAGCTCCCATGGTGTTTTAGAAGGTACAAGAAGGTCTGCAGAGTGTTTTGCAAGAAGTACAAGAAAGTTGTCCAAAACCCCTAAAATTCGAATTGTACTGGGAAAGGAAAATGCAGGAGAGTGGAAAGGTACTGTTTTCTCTCAGTTTGCAAGCTGCTTACAAAATGTCAGTGTTTGGCAGCCTTTAGCTTTGCAGCGTCCTGTAGCAAGTGTCTCTAGTCACCTACATGTAAGCAAATTCCTTTTTCACAATGTCTCGCAAGGAGAAACTCTGCCTGCTGAGAAAACATCCCCCATGGTGTTTTTGAAGGTACAAGAAGGTCTGCAGAGTGTTTTGCAAGAAGTAAAAGAAAGTTGTCCAAAACCCCTAAAATTCGAATTGTACTGGGAAAGGAAAATGCAGGAGAGTGGAAAGGTACTGTTTTCTCTCAGTTTGCAAACTGTGCCACAATGCAAGTGTTGTGCAGCCTTTACCTTTGCAGTGCGCTGTAGCAAGTGCCTCTAGCCACCTACATCTTAGCAAATACCTTTTTCACAGTATCTCCAAAGGAGAATCTTTGCCTGTTGAGAAAACAGCTCCCATGGTTTTTAAAAGGGTACAAGAAGGTCTGCAGAGTGTTTTGCAAGAAGTAAAAGAAAGTTGTCCAAAACCCCTAAAATTCGAATTGTACTGGGAAAGGAAAATGCAGGAGAGTGGAAAAGTACTGTTTTCTATCAGTTTGCAAACTTTGCCACAATGCCAGTGTTGTGCAGCCTTTAGCTTTGCAGCGTCCTGTAGCAAGTGTCTCTAGTCACCTACATCTAAGCATATTCCTTTTTAACAATGTTTCACAAGCACAGACGCTGCCTGCTGAGAAAACATCTCCCATGGTATTTTAGAAGGTACAAGAAGGTCTGCAGAGTGTTTTGCAAGAAGTAAAAGAAAGTTGTCCAAAACCCTTTCGATTTGAATTTCGCTGGGTAAGGAAAATGCAGGAGAGTGCAGGGGTACTGTTTTCTATCAGTTTGCAAACTGTGCCACAATGCAAGTGTTGTGCACCCTTTCCCTTTGCAGCGCACTGTAGTAAGTGCCTTCAATCACCTACATCTTAGCAAATACCTTTTTCACAGTATCTCCAAGGGAGAATCTTTGCCTGTTGAGAAAACAGCTCCCATGGTCTTTAAAAGGGTACAAGAAGGTCTGCAGAGTGTTTTGCAAGAAGTACAAGGAAGTTGTCCAAAACCCCTAAAATTCGAATTGTACTGGGAAAGGAAAATGCAGGAGAGTGGAAAGGTACTGTTTTCCCTCAGTTTGCAAGCTGCTTACAAAATGTCAGTGTTTTGCAGCCTTTAGCTTTGCAGCGTCCTGTAGCAAGTGTCTCTAGTCACCTACATCTAAGCAAATCCCTTTTTCACAATGTCTCGCAAGGAGAAACTCTGCCTGCTGAGAAAACATCTCCCATGGTGTTTTAGAAGGTACAAGAAGGTCTGCAGAGTGTTTTGCAAGAAGTAAAAGAAAGTTGTCCAAAACCCCTAAAATTCGAATTGTACTGGGAAAGGAAAATGCAGGAGAGTGGAAAGGTACTGTTTTCTCTCAGTTTGCAAGCTGCTTACAAAATGCCAGTGTTGTGCAGCCTTTAGCTTTGCAGCGTCCTGTAGCAAGTGTCTCTAGTCACCTACATCTAAGCATATTCCGTTTTAACAATGTTTCGCAAGCAGAGACTCTGCCTGCTGAGAAAACATCTCCCATGGTGTTTTAGAAGGTACAAGAAGGTCTGCAGAGTGTTTTGCAAGAAGTAAAAGAAAGTTGTCCAAAACCCCTTCGATTTGAATTTCGCTGGGAAAGGAAAATGCAGGAGAGTGCAGGGGTACTATTTTCTATCAGTTTGCAAACTGTGCCACAATGCCAGTGTTGTGCAGCCTTTACCTTTGCAGCGCACTGTAGTAAGTGCCTTCAATCACCTACATCTTAGCAAATACCTTTTTCACAGTATCTCCAAGGGAGAATCTTTGCCTGTTGAGAAAACAGCTCCCATGGTCTTTAAAAGGGTACAAGAAGGTCTGCAGAGTGTTTTGCAAGAAGTAAAAGAAAGTTGTCCAAAACCCCTAAAATTCGAATTGTACTGGGAAAGGAAAATGCAGGAGAGTGGAAAGGTACTGTTTTCTATCAGTTTGCAAGCTGCTTACAAAATGTCAGTGTTTTGCAGCCTTTAGCTTTGCAGCGTCCTGTAGCAAGTGTCTCTAGTCACGTACATCTAAGCATATTCCTTTTTCACAATGTTTCGCAAGGAGAAACTCTGCCTGCTGAGAAAACATCTCCCATGGTGTTTTAGAAGGTACAAGAAGGTCTGCAGAGTGTTTTGCAAGAAGTACAAGAAAGTTGTCCAAAACCCCTAAAATTCGAATTGTACTGGGAAAGGAAAATGCAGGAGAGTGGAAAGGTACTGTTTTCTATCAGTTTGCAAACTGTGCCACAATGCAAGTGTTGTGCAGCCTTTACCTTTGCAGTGCACTGTAGCAAGTGCCTCTAGCCACCTACATCTAAGCAAATACCTTTTTCACTGAATCTCCAAAGGAGAATCTTTGCCTTTTGAGAAAACAGCTCCCATGGTTTTTAAAAGGGTACAAGAAGGTCTGCAGAGTGTTTTGCAAGAAGTACAAGAAAGTTGTCCAAAACCCCTAAAATTCGAATTGTACTGGGAAAGGAAAATGCAGGAGAGTGGAAAGGTACTGTTTTCTATCAGTTTGCAAACTGTGCCACAATGCCAGTGTTGTGCAGCCTTTAGCTTTGCAGCGTCCTGTAGCAAGTGTCTCTAGTCACCTACATCTAAGCATATTCCTTTTTAACAATGTTTCGCAAGCAGAGACTCTGCCTGCTGAGAAAACATCTCCCATGGTGTTTTAGAAGGTAGAAGAAGGTCTGCAGAGTGTTTTGCAAGAAGTAAAAGAAAGTTGTCCAAAACCCCTTCCATTTGAATTTCGCTGGGAAAGGAAAATGCAGGAGAATGCAGGGGTACTGTTTTCTATCAGTTTGCAAACTGTGCCACAATGCAAGTGTTGTGCATCCTTTACCTTTGCAGTGCACTGTAGTAAGTGCCTTTAATCACCTACATCTTAGCAAATACCTTTTTCACAGTATCTCCAAAGGAGAATCTTTGCCTGTTGAGAAAACAGCTCCCATGGTTTTTAAAAGGGTACAAGAAGGTCTGCAGAGTGTTTTGCAAGAAGTAAAAGAAAGTTGTCCAAAACCCCTAAAATTCGAATTGTACTGGGAAAGGAAAATGCAGGAGAGTGGAAAGGTACTGTTTTCTCTCAGTTTGCAAGCTGCTTACAAAATGCCAGTGTTGTGCAGCCTTTAGCTTTGCAGCGTCCTGTAGCAAGTGTCTCTAGTCACGTACATCTAAGCATATTCCTTTTTCACAATGTTTCGCAAGGAGAAACTCTGCCTGCTGAGAAAACATCTCCCATGGTGTTTTAGAAGGTACAAGAAGGTCTGCAGAGTGTTTTGCAAGAAGTACAAGAAAGTTGTCCAAAACCCCTAAAATTCGAATTGTACTGGGAAAGGAAAATGCAGGAGAGTGGAAAGGTACTGTTTTCTATCAGTTTGCAAACTGTGCCACAATGCAAGTGTTGTGCAGCCTTTACCTTTGCAGTGCACTGTAGCAAGTGCCTCTAGCCACCTACATCTAAGCAAATACCTTTTTCACTGAATCTCCAAAGGAGAATCTTTGCCTGTTGAGAAAACAGCTCCCATGGTTTTTAAAAGGGTACAAGAAGGTCTGCAGAGTGTTTTGCAAGAAGTACAAGAAAGTTGTCCAAAACCCCTAAAATTCGAATTGTCCTGGGAAAGGAAAATGCAGGAGAGTGGAAAGGTACTGTTTTCTATCAGTTTGCAAACTGTGCCACAATGCCAGTGTTGTGCAGCCTTTAGCTTTGCAGCGTCCTGTAGCAAGTGTCTCTAGTCACCTACATCTAAGCATATTCCTTTTTAACAATTTTTCGCAAGCAGAGACTCTGCCTGCTGAGAAAACATCTCCCATGGTGTTTTAGAAGGTAGAAGAAGGTCTGCAGAGTGTTTTGCAAGAAGTAAAAGAAAGTTGTCGAAAACCCCTTCGATTTGAATTTCGCTGGGTAAGGAAAATGCTGGAGAGTGCAGGGGTACTGTTTTCTATCAGTTTGCAAACTGTGCCACAATGCAAGTGTTGTGCAGCCTTTACCTTTGCAGTGCACTGTAGCAAGTGCCTCTAATCACCTACATCTAAGCAAATACCTTTTTCACTGTATCTCCAAAGGAGAATCTTTGCCTGTTGAGAAAACAGCTCCCATGGTTTTTAAAAGGGTACAAGAAGGTCTGCAGAGTGTTTTGCAAGAAGTAAAAGAAAGTTGTCCAAAACCCCTAAAATTCGAATTGTACTGGGAAAGGAAAATGCAGGAGAGTGGAAAGGTACTGTTTTCTCTCAGTTTGCAAGCTGCTTACAAAATACCGGTGTTGTGCAGCCTTTAGCTTTGCAGCGTCCTGTAGCAAGTGTCTCTAGTCACCTACATCTAAGCATATTCCTTTTTCACAATATCTCGCAAGGAGAAACTCTGCCTGCTGAGAAAACATCTCCCATGGTGTTTTAGAAGGTACAAGAAGGTCTGCAGAGTGTTTAGCAAGAAGTAAAAGAAAGTTGTCCAAAACCCCTAAAATTCGAATTGTACTGGGAAAGGAAAATGCAGGAGAGTGGAAAGGTACTGTTTTCTATCAGTTTGCAAACTGTGCCACAATGCAAGTGTTGTGCAGCCTTTACCTTTGCAGTGCGCTGTAGCAAGTGCCACTAGCCGCCTACATCTAAGCAAATATTTTTTTCACTGAATCTCCAAAGGAGAATCTTTGCCTGTTGAGAAAACATCTCCCATGGTTTTTAAAAGGGTACAAGAAGGTCTGCAGAGTGTTTTGCAAGAAGTAAAAGAAAGTTGTCCAAAACCCCTAAAATTCGAATTGTACTGGGAAAGGAAAATGCAGGAGAGTGGAAAGGTACTGTTTTCTCTCAGTTTGCAAGCTGCATACAAAATGTCAGTGTTTTGCAGCCTTTAGCTTTGCAGCGTCCTGTAGCAAGTGTCTCTAGTCACCTACATCTAAGCATATTCCTTTTTCACAATGTTTCGCAAGCAGAGACTCTGCCTGCTGAGAAAACATCTCCCATGGTGTTTTAGAAGGTAGAAGAAGGTCTGCAGAGTGTTTTGCAAGAAGTAAAAGAAAGTTGTCCAAAACCCCTAAAATTCGAATTGTACTGGGAAAGGAAAATGCAGGAGAGTGGAAAGGTACTGTTTTCTCTCAGTTTGCAAGCTGCTTACAAAATGCCAGTGTTGTGCAGCCTTTAGCTTTGCAGCGTCCTGTAGCAAGTGTCTCTAGTCACCTACATCTAAGCATATTCCTTTTTAACAATGTTTCGCAAGCAGAGACTCTGCCTGCTGAGAAAACATCTCCCATGGTGTTTTAGAAGGTAGAAGAAGGTCTGCAGAGTGTTTTGCAAGAAGTAAAAGAAAGTTGTCCAAAACCCCTTCCATTTGAATTTCGCTGGGAAAGGAAAATGCAGGAGAGTGCAGGGGTACTATTTTCTATCAGTTTGCAAACTGTGCCACAATGCAAGTGTTGTGCAGCCTTTACCTTTGCAGTGCACTGTAGTAAGTGCCTTTAATCACCTACATCTTAGCAAATACCTTTTTCACAGTATCTCCAAAGGAGAATCTTTGCCTGTTGAGAAAACAGCTCCCATGGTTTTTAAAAGGGTACAAGAAGGTCTGCAGAGTGTTTTGCAAGAAGTACAAGAAAGTTGTCCAAAACCCCTAAAATTCGAATTGTACTGGGAAAGGAAAATGCAGGAGAGTGGAAAGGTACTGTTTTCTATCAGTTTGCAAACTTTGCCACAATGCCAGTGTTGTGCAGCCTTTAGCTTTGCAGCGTCCTGTAGCAAGTGTCTCTAGTCACCTACATCTAAGCATATTCCTTTTTAACAATGTTTCACAAGCACAGACCCTGCCTGCTGAGAAAACATCTCCCATGGTGTTTTAGAAGGTACAAGAAGGTCTGCAGAGTGTTTTGCAAGAAGTAAAAGAAAGTTGTCCAAAACCCTTTCGATTTGAATTTCGCTGGGTAAGGAAAATGCAGGAGAGTGCAGGGGTACTGTTTTCTATCAGTTTGCAAACTGTGCCACAATGCAAGTGTTGTGCAGCCTTTCCCTTTGCAGTGCGCTGTAGCAAGTGCCTCTAGCCACCTACATCTAAGCAAATACCTTTTTCACTGTATCTCCAAAGGAGAATCTTTGCCTGTTGAGAAAACAGCTCCCATGGTTTTTAAAAGGGTACAAGAAGGTCTGCAGAGTGTTTTGCAAGAAGTACAAGAAAGTTGTCCAAAACCCCTAAAATTCGAATTGTACTGGGAAAGGAAAATGCAGGAGAGTGGAAAGGTACTGTTTTCCCTCAGTTTGCTAGCTGCTTACAAAATGTCAGTGTTTTGCAGCCTTTAGCTTTGCAGCGTCCTGTAGCAAGTGTCTCTAGTCACCTACATCTAAGCATATTCCTTTTTCACAATGTTTCGCAAGCAGAGACTCTGCCTGCTGAGAAAACATCTCCCATGGTGTTTTAGAAGGTACAAGAAGGTCTGCAGAGTGTTTTGCAAGAAGTAAAAGAAAGTTGTCCAAAACCCCTAAAATTCGAATTGTACTGGGAAAGGAAAATGCAGGAGAGTGGAAAGGTACTGTTTTCTCTCAGTTTGCAAGCTGCTTACAAAATGCCAGTGTTGTGCAGCCTTTAGCTTTGCAGCGTCCTGTAGCAAGTGTCTCTAGTCACCTACATCTAAGCATATTCCTTTTTAACAATGTTTCGCAAGCAGAGACTCTGCCTGCTGAGAAAACATCTCCCATGGTGTTTTAGAAGGTAGAAGAAGGTCTGCAGAGTGTTTTGCAAGAAGTAAAAGAAAGTTGTCCAAAACCCCTTCGATTTGAATTTCGCTGGGAAAGGAAAATGCAGGAGAGTGCAGGGGTACTATTTTCTATCAGTTTGCAAACTGTGCCACAATGCAAGTGTTGTGCAGCCTTTACCTTTGCAGTGCACTGTAGTAAGTGCCTTTAATCACCTACATCTTAGCAAATACCTTTTTCACAGTATCTCCAAAGGAGAATCTTTGCCTGTTGAGAAAACAGCTCCCATGGTTTTTAAAAGGGTACAAGAAGGTCTGCAGAGTGTTTTGCAAGAAGTAAAAGAAAGTTGTCCAAAACCCCTAAAATTCGAATTGTACTGGGAAAGGAAAATGCAGGAGAGTGGAAAGGTACTGTTTTCTATCAGTTTGCAAACTTTGCCACAATGCCAGTGTTGTGCAGCCTTTAGCTTTGCAGCGTCCTGTAGCAAGTGTCTCTAGTCACCTACATCTAAGCATATTCCTTTTTAACAATGTTTCACAAGCACAGACCCTGCCTGCTGAGAAAACATCTCCCATGGTGTTTTAGAAGGTACAAGAAGGTCTGCAGAGTGTTTTGCAAGAAGTAAAAGAAAGTTGTCCAAAACCCTTTCGATTTGAATTTCGCTGGGTAAGGAAAATGCAGGAGAGTGCAGGGGTACTGTTTTCTATCAGTTTGCAAACTGTGCCACAATGCAAGTGTTGTGCAGCCTTTCCCTTTGCAGTGCGCTGTAGCAAGTGCCTCTAGCCACCTACATCTAAGCAAATACCTTTTTCACTGTATCTCCAAAGGAGAATCTTTGCCTGTTGAGAAAACAGCTCCCATGGTTTTTAAAAGGGTACAAGAAGGTCTGCAGAGTGTTTTGCAAGAAGTACAAGAAAGTTGTCCAAAACCCCTAAAATTCGAATTGTACTGGGAAAGGAAAATGCAGGAGAGTGGAAAGGTACTGTTTTCCCTCAGTTTGCTAGCTGCTTACAAAATGTCAGTGTTTTGCAGCCTTTAGCTTTGCAGCGTCCTGTAGCAAGTGTCTCTAGTCACCTACATCTAAGCATATTCCTTTTTCACAATGTCTCGCAAGGAGAAACTCTGCCTGCTGAAAAAACATCTCCCATGGTGTTTTAGAAGGTACAAGAAGGTCTGCAGAGTGTTTTGCAAGAAGTAAAAGAAAGTTGTCCAAAACCCCTAAAATTCGAATTGTACTGGGAAAGGAAAATGCAAGAGAGTGGAAAGGTACTGTTTTCTATCAGTTTGCAAACTGTGCCACAATGCAAGTGTTGTGCACCCTTTACCTTTGCAGTGCACTGTAGCAAGTGCCTCTAACCACCTACATCTAAGCAAATACCTTTTTCACAGTATCTCCTAAGGAGAAACTTTGCCTGTTGAGAAAACAGCTCCCATGGTTTTTAAAAGAGTACAAGAAGGTCTGCAGAGTGTTTTGCAAGAAGTACAAGGAAGTTGTCCAAAACCCCTAAAATTCGAATTGTACTGGGAAAGGAAAATGCAGGAGAGTGGAAAGGTACTGTTTTCCCTCAGTTTGCAAGCTGCTTACAAAATGTCAGTGTTTTGCAGCCTTTAGCTTTGCAGCGTCCTGTAGCAAGTGTCTCTAGTCACCTACATCTAAGGAAATCCCTTTTTCACAATGTCTCGCAAGGAGAAACTCTGCCTGCTGAGAAAACATCTCCCATGGTGTTTTAGAAGGTAGAAGAAGGTCTGCAGAGTGTTTTGCAAGAAGTAAAAGAAAGTTGTCCAAAACCCCTAAAATTCGAATTGTACTGGGAAAGGAAAATGCAGGAGAGTGGAAAGGTACTGTTTTCTCTCAGTTTGCAAGCTGCTTACAAAATGCCAGTGTTGTGCAGCCTTTAGCTTTGCAGCGTCCTGTAGCAAGTGTCTCTAGTCACCTACATCTAAGCATATTCCGTTTTAACAATGTTTCGCAAGCAGAGACTCTGCCTGCTGAGAAAACATCTCCCATGGTGTTTTAGAAGGTACAAGAAGGTCTGCAGAGTGTTTTGCAAGAAGTAAAAGAAAGTTGTCCAAAACCCCTTCGATTTGAATTTCGCTGGGAAAGGAAAATGCAGGAGAGTGCAGGGGTACTATTTTCTATCAGTTTGCAAACTGTGCCACAATGCCAGTGTTGTGCAGCCTTTACCTTTGCAGCGCACTGTAGTAAGTGCCTTCAATCACCTACATCTTAGCAAATACCTTTTTCACAGTATCTCCAAGGGAGAATCTTTGCCTGTTGAGAAAACAGCTCCCATGGTCTTTAAAATGGTACAAGAAGGTCTGCAGAGTGTTTTGCAAGAAGTAAAAGAAAGTTGTCCAAAACCCCTAAAATTCGAATTGTTCTGGGAAAGGAAAATGCAGGAGAGTGGAAAGGTACTGTTTTCTATCAGTTTGCAAGCTGCTTACAAAATGTCAGTGTTTTGCAGCCTTTAGCTTTGCAGCGTCCTGTAGCAAGTGTCTCTAGTCACCTACATCTAAGCATATTCCTTTTTAACAATGTCTCGCAAGGAGAAACCCTGCCTGCTGAGAAAACATCTCCCATGGTGTTTTAGAAGGTACAAGAAGGTCTGCAGAGTGTTTTGCAAGAAGTACAAGAAAGTTGTCCAAAACCCCTTCGATTCGAATTGTACTGGGAAAGGAAAATGCAGGAGAGTGGAAAGGTACTGTTTTCTATCAGTTTGCAAGCTGCTTACAAAATGCCAGTGTTGTGCAGCATTTAGCTTTGCAGCGTCCTGTAGCAAGTGTCTCTAGTCACCTACATCTAAGCATATTCCTTTTTCACAATGTCTCACAAGGAGAAACTCTGCCTGCTGAAAAACCATCTCCCATGGTGTTTTAGAAGGTAGAAGAAGGTCTGCAGAGTGTTTTGCAAGAAGTAAAAGAAAGTTGTCCAAAACCCCTAAAATTCGAATTGTACTGGGAAAGGAAAAGTCAGGAGAGTGGAAAGGTACTGTTTTCTATCAGTTTGCAAACTGTGCCACAATGCAAGTGTTGTGCAGCCTTTACCTTTGCAGTGCACTGTAGCAAGTGCCTCTAGCCACCTACATCTAAGCAAATACCTTTTTCACTGAATCTCCAAAGGAGAATCTTTGCCTGTTGAGAAAACAGCTCCCATGGTTTTTAAAAGGGTACAAGAAGGTCTGCAGAGTGTTTTGCAAGAAGTACAAGAAAGTTGTCCAAAACCCCTAAAATTCGAATTGTACTGGGAAAGGAAAATGCAGGAGAGTGGAAAGGTACTGTTTTCTATCAGTTTGCAAACTGTGCCACAATGCCAGTGTTGTGCAGCCTTTAGCTTTGCAGCGTCCTGTAGCAAGTGTCTCTAGTCACCTACATCTAAGCATATTCCTTTTTAACAATGTTTCGCAAGCAGAGACTCTGCCTGCTGAGAAAACATCTCCCATGGTGTTTTAGAAGGTAGAAGAAGGTCTGTAGAGTGTTTTGAAAGAAGTAAAAGAAAGTTGTCCAAAACCCTTTCGATTTGAATTTCGCTGGGTGAGGAAAATGCAGGAGAGTGCAGGGGTATTGTTTTCTATCAGTTTGCAAACTGTGCCACAATGCAAGTGTTGTGCAGCCTTTACCTTTGCAGTGCACTGTAGCAAGTGCCTCTAATCACCTACATCTAAGCAAATACCTTTTTCACTGTATCTCCAAAGGAGAATCTTTGCCTGTTGAGAAAACAGCTCCCATGGTGTTTTAGAAGGTACAAGAAGGTCTGCAGAGTGTTTTGCAAGAAGTACAAGAAAGTTGTCCAAAACCCCTAAAATTCGAATTGTACTGGGAAAGGAAAATGCAGGAGAGTGGAAAGGTACTGTTTTCTCTCAGTTTGCAAGCTGCTTACAAAATGTCAGTGTTTGGCAGCCTTTAGCTTTGCAGCGTCCTGTAGCAAGTGTCTCTAGTCACCTACATGTAAGCAAATTCCTTTTTCACAATGTCTCGCAAGGAGAAACTCTGCCTGCTGAGAAAACATCCCCCATGGTGTTTTTGAAGGTACAAGAAGGTCTGCAGAGTGTTTTGCAAGAAGTAAAAGAAAGTTGTCCAAAACCCCTAAAATTCGAATTGTACTGGGAAAGGAAAATGCAGGAGAGTGGAAAGGTACTGTTTTCTCTCAGTTTGCAAACTGTGCCACAATGCAAGTGTTGTGCAGCCTTTACCTTTGCAGTGCGCTGTAGCAAGTGCCTCTAGCCACCTACATCTTAGCAAATACCTTTTTCACAGTATCTCCAAAGGAGAATCTTTGCCTGTTGAGAAAACAGCTCCCATGGTTTTTAAAAGGGTACAAGAAGGTCTGCAGAGTGTTTTGCAAGAAGTAAAAGAAAGTTGTCCAAAACCCCTAAAATTCGAATTGTACTGGGAAAGGAAAATGCAGGAGAGTGGAAAAGTACTGTTTTCTATCAGTTTGCAAACTTTGCCACAATGCCAGTGTTGTGCAGCCTTTAGCTTTGCAGCGTCCTGTAGCAAGTGTCTCTAGTCACCTACATCTAAGCATATTCCTTTTTAACAATGTTTCACAAGCACAGACGCTGCCTGCTGAGAAAACATCTCCCATGGTATTTTAGAAGGTACAAGAAGGTCTGCAGAGTGTTTTGCAAGAAGTAAAAGAAAGTTGTCCAAAACCCTTTCGATTTGAATTTCGCTGGGTAAGGAAAATGCAGGAGAGTGCAGGGGTACTGTTTTCTATCAGTTTGCAAACTGTGCCACAATGCAAGTGTTGTGCACCCTTTCCCTTTGCAGCGCACTGTAGTAAGTGCCTTCAATCACCTACATCTTAGCAAATACCTTTTTCACAGTATCTCCAAGGGAGAATCTTTGCCTGTTGAGAAAACAGCTCCCATGGTCTTTAAAAGGGTACAAGAAGGTCTGCAGAGTGTTTTGCAAGAAGTACAAGGAAGTTGTCCAAAACCCCTAAAATTCGAATTGTACTGGGAAAGGAAAATGCAGGAGAGTGGAAAGGTACTGTTTTCCCTCAGTTTGCAAGCTGCTTACAAAATGTCAGTGTTTTGCAGCCTTTAGCTTTGCAGCGTCCTGTAGCAAGTGTCTCTAGTCACCTACATCTAAGCAAATCCCTTTTTCACAATGTCTCGCAAGGAGAAACTCTGCCTGCTGAGAAAACATCTCCCATGGTGTTTTAGAAGGTACAAGAAGGTCTGCAGAGTGTTTTGCAAGAAGTAAAAGAAAGTTGTCCAAAACCCCTAAAATTCGAATTGTACTGGGAAAGGAAAATGCAGGAGAGTGGAAAGGTACTGTTTTCTCTCAGTTTGCAAGCTGCTTACAAAATGCCAGTGTTGTGCAGCCTTTAGCTTTGCAGCGTCCTGTAGCAAGTGTCTCTAGTCACCTACATCTAAGCATATTCCGTTTTAACAATGTTTCGCAAGCAGAGACTCTGCCTGCTGAGAAAACATCTCCCATGGTGTTTTAGAAGGTACAAGAAGGTCTGCAGAGTGTTTTGCAAGAAGTAAAAGAAAGTTGTCCAAAACCCCTTCGATTTGAATTTCGCTGGGAAAGGAAAATGCAGGAGAGTGCAGGGGTACTATTTTCTATCAGTTTGCAAACTGTGCCACAATGCCAGTGTTGTGCAGCCTTTACCTTTGCAGCGCACTGTAGTAAGTGCCTTCAATCACCTACATCTTAGCAAATACCTTTTTCACAGTATCTCCAAGGGAGAATCTTTGCCTGTTGAGAAAACAGCTCCCATGGTCTTTAAAAGGGTACAAGAAGGTCTGCAGAGTGTTTTGCAAGAAGTAAAAGAAAGTTGTCCAAAACCCCTAAAATTCGAATTGTACTGGGAAAGGAAAATGCAGGAGAGTGGAAAGGTACTGTTTTCTATCAGTTTGCAAGCTGCTTACAAAATGTCAGTGTTTTGCAGCCTTTAGCTTTGCAGCGTCCTGTAGCAAGTGTCTCTAGTCACGTACATCTAAGCATATTCCTTTTTCACAATGTTTCGCAAGGAGAAACTCTGCCTGCTGAGAAAACATCTCCCATGGTGTTTTAGAAGGTACAAGAAGGTCTGCAGAGTGTTTTGCAAGAAGTACAAGAAAGTTGTCCAAAACCCCTAAAATTCGAATTGTACTGGGAAAGGAAAATGCAGGAGAGTGGAAAGGTACTGTTTTCTATCAGTTTGCAAACTGTGCCACAATGCAAGTGTTGTGCAGCCTTTACCTTTGCAGTGCACTGTAGCAAGTGCCTCTAGCCACCTACATCTAAGCAAATACCTTTTTCACTGAATCTCCAAAGGAGAATCTTTGCCTTTTGAGAAAACAGCTCCCATGGTTTTTAAAAGGGTACAAGAAGGTCTGCAGAGTGTTTTGCAAGAAGTACAAGAAAGTTGTCCAAAACCCCTAAAATTCGAATTGTACTGGGAAAGGAAAATGCAGGAGAGTGGAAAGGTACTGTTTTCTATCAGTTTGCAAACTGTGCCACAATGCCAGTGTTGTGCAGCCTTTAGCTTTGCAGCGTCCTGTAGCAAGTGTCTCTAGTCACCTACATCTAAGCATATTCCTTTTTAACAATGTTTCGCAAGCAGAGACTCTGCCTGCTGAGAAAACATCTCCCATGGTGTTTTAGAAGGTAGAAGAAGGTCTGCAGAGTGTTTTGCAAGAAGTAAAAGAAAGTTGTCCAAAACCCCTTCCATTTGAATTTCGCTGGGAAAGGAAAATGCAGGAGAATGCAGGGGTACTGTTTTCTATCAGTTTGCAAACTGTGCCACAATGCAAGTGTTGTGCATCCTTTACCTTTGCAGTGCACTGTAGTAAGTGCCTTTAATCACCTACATCTTAGCAAATACCTTTTTCACAGTATCTCCAAAGGAGAATCTTTGCCTGTTGAGAAAACAGCTCCCATGGTTTTTAAAAGGGTACAAGAAGGTCTGCAGAGTGTTTTGCAAGAAGTAAAAGAAAGTTGTCCAAAACCCCTAAAATTCGAATTGTACTGGGAAAGGAAAATGCAGGAGAGTGGAAAGGTACTGTTTTCTCTCAGTTTGCAAGCTGCTTACAAAATGCCAGTGTTGTGCAGCCTTTAGCTTTGCAGCGTCCTGTAGCAAGTGTCTCTAGTCACGTACATCTAAGCATATTCCTTTTTCACAATGTTTCGCAAGGAGAAACTCTGCCTGCTGAGAAAACATCTCCCATGGTGTTTTAGAAGGTACAAGAAGGTCTGCAGAGTGTTTTGCAAGAAGTACAAGAAAGTTGTCCAAAACCCCTAAAATTCGAATTGTACTGGGAAAGGAAAATGCAGGAGAGTGGAAAGGTACTGTTTTCTATCAGTTTGCAAACTGTGCCACAATGCAAGTGTTGTGCAGCCTTTACCTTTGCAGTGCACTGTAGCAAGTGCCTCTAGCCACCTACATCTAAGCAAATACCTTTTTCACTGAATCTCCAAAGGAGAATCTTTGCCTGTTGAGAAAACAGCTCCCATGGTTTTTAAAAGGGTACAAGAAGGTCTGCAGAGTGTTTTGCAAGAAGTACAAGAAAGTTGTCCAAAACCCCTAAAATTCGAATTGTCCTGGGAAAGGAAAATGCAGGAGAGTGGAAAGGTACTGTTTTCTATCAGTTTGCAAACTGTGCCACAATGCCAGTGTTGTGCAGCCTTTAGCTTTGCAGCGTCCTGTAGCAAGTGTCTCTAGTCACCTACATCTAAGCATATTCCTTTTTAACAATTTTTCGCAAGCAGAGACTCTGCCTGCTGAGAAAACATCTCCCATGGTGTTTTAGAAGGTAGAAGAAGGTCTGCAGAGTGTTTTGCAAGAAGTAAAAGAAAGTTGTCGAAAACCCCTTCGATTTGAATTTCGCTGGGTAAGGAAAATGCTGGAGAGTGCAGGGGTACTGTTTTCTATCAGTTTGCAAACTGTGCCACAATGCAAGTGTTGTGCAGCCTTTACCTTTGCAGTGCACTGTAGCAAGTGCCTCTAATCACCTACATCTAAGCAAATACCTTTTTCACTGTATCTCCAAAGGAGAATCTTTGCCTGTTGAGAAAACAGCTCCCATGGTTTTTAAAAGGGTACAAGAAGGTCTGCAGAGTGTTTTGCAAGAAGTAAAAGAAAGTTGTCCAAAACCCCTAAAATTCGAATTGTACTGGGAAAGGAAAATGCAGGAGAGTGGAAAGGTACTGTTTTCTCTCAGTTTGCAAGCTGCTTACAAAATACCGGTGTTGTGCAGCCTTTAGCTTTGCAGCGTCCTGTAGCAAGTGTCTCTAGTCACCTACATCTAAGCATATTCCTTTTTCACAATATCTCGCAAGGAGAAACTCTGCCTGCTGAGAAAACATCTCCCATGGTGTTTTAGAAGGTACAAGAAGGTCTGCAGAGTGTTTAGCAAGAAGTAAAAGAAAGTTGTCCAAAACCCCTAAAATTCGAATTGTACTGGGAAAGGAAAATGCAGGAGAGTGGAAAGGTACTGTTTTCTATCAGTTTGCAAACTGTGCCACAATGCAAGTGTTGTGCAGCCTTTACCTTTGCAGTGCGCTGTAGCAAGTGCCACTAGCCGCCTACATCTAAGCAAATATTTTTTTCACTGAATCTCCAAAGGAGAATCTTTGCCTGTTGAGAAAACATCTCCCATGGTTTTTAAAAGGGTACAAGAAGGTCTGCAGAGTGTTTTGCAAGAAGTAAAAGAAAGTTGTCCAAAACCCCTAAAATTCGAATTGTACTGGGAAAGGAAAATGCAGGAGAGTGGAAAGGTACTGTTTTCTCTCAGTTTGCAAGCTGCATACAAAATGTCAGTGTTTTGCAGCCTTTAGCTTTGCAGCGTCCTGTAGCAAGTGTCTCTAGTCACCTACATCTAAGCATATTCCTTTTTCACAATGTTTCGCAAGCAGAGACTCTGCCTGCTGAGAAAACATCTCCCATGGTGTTTTAGAAGGTAGAAGAAGGTCTGCAGAGTGTTTTGCAAGAAGTAAAAGAAAGTTGTCCAAAACCCCTAAAATTCGAATTGTACTGGGAAAGGAAAATGCAGGAGAGTGGAAAGGTACTGTTTTCTCTCAGTTTGCAAGCTGCTTACAAAATGCCAGTGTTGTGCAGCCTTTAGCTTTGCAGCGTCCTGTAGCAAGTGTCTCTAGTCACCTACATCTAAGCATATTCCTTTTTAACAATGTTTCGCAAGCAGAGACTCTGCCTGCTGAGAAAACATCTCCCATGGTGTTTTAGAAGGTAGAAGAAGGTCTGCAGAGTGTTTTGCAAGAAGTAAAAGAAAGTTGTCCAAAACCCCTTCCATTTGAATTTCGCTGGGAAAGGAAAATGCAGGAGAGTGCAGGGGTACTATTTTCTATCAGTTTGCAAACTGTGCCACAATGCAAGTGTTGTGCAGCCTTTACCTTTGCAGTGCACTGTAGTAAGTGCCTTTAATCACCTACATCTTAGCAAATACCTTTTTCACAGTATCTCCAAAGGAGAATCTTTGCCTGTTGAGAAAACAGCTCCCATGGTTTTTAAAAGGGTACAAGAAGGTCTGCAGAGTGTTTTGCAAGAAGTAAAAGAAAGTTGTCCAAAACCCCTAAAATTCGAATTGTACTGGGAAAGGAAAATGCAGGAGAGTGGAAAGGTACTGTTTTCTATCAGTTTGCAAACTTTGCCACAATGCCAGTGTTGTGCAGCCTTTAGCTTTGCAGCGTCCTGTAGCAAGTGTCTCTAGTCACCTACATCTAAGCATATTCCTTTTTAACAATGTTTCACAAGCACAGACCCTGCCTGCTGAGAAAACATCTCCCATGGTGTTTTAGAAGGTACAAGAAGGTCTGCAGAGTGTTTTGCAAGAAGTAAAAGAAAGTTGTCCAAAACCCTTTCGATTTGAATTTCGCTGGGTAAGGAAAATGCAGGAGAGTGCAGGGGTACTGTTTTCTATCAGTTTGCAAACTGTGCCACAATGCAAGTGTTGTGCAGCCTTTCCCTTTGCAGTGCGCTGTAGCAAGTGCCTCTAGCCACCTACATCTAAGCAAATACCTTTTTCACTGTATCTCCAAAGGAGAATCTTTGCCTGTTGAGAAAACAGCTCCCATGGTTTTTAAAAGGGTACAAGAAGGTCTGCAGAGTGTTTTGCAAGAAGTACAAGAAAGTTGTCCAAAACCCCTAAAATTCGAATTGTACTGGGAAAGGAAAATGCAGGAGAGTGGAAAGGTACTGTTTTCCCTCAGTTTGCTAGCTGCTTACAAAATGTCAGTGTTTTGCAGCCTTTAGCTTTGCAGCGTCCTGTAGCAAGTGTCTCTAGTCACCTACATCTAAGCATATTCCTTTTTCACAATGTTTCGCAAGCAGAGACTCTGCCTGCTGAGAAAACATCTCCCATGGTGTTTTAGAAGGTACAAGAAGGTCTGCAGAGTGTTTTGCAAGAAGTAAAAGAAAGTTGTCCAAAACCCCTAAAATTCGAATTGTACTGGGAAAGGAAAATGCAGGAGAGTGGAAAGGTACTGTTTTCTCTCAGTTTGCAAGCTGCTTACAAAATGCCAGTGTTGTGCAGCCTTTAGCTTTGCAGCGTCCTGTAGCAAGTGTCTCTAGTCACCTACATCTAAGCATATTCCTTTTTAACAATGTTTCGCAAGCAGAGACTCTGCCTGCTGAGAAAACATCTCCCATGGTGTTTTAGAAGGTAGAAGAAGGTCTGCAGAGTGTTTTGCAAGAAGTAAAAGAAAGTTGTCCAAAACCCCTTCGATTTGAATTTCGCTGGGAAAGGAAAATGCAGGAGAGTGCAGGGGTACTATTTTCTATCAGTTTGCAAACTGTGCCACAATGCAAGTGTTGTGCAGCCTTTACCTTTGCAGTGCACTGTAGTAAGTGCCTTTAATCACCTACATCTTAGCAAATACCTTTTTCACAGTATCTCCAAAGGAGAATCTTTGCCTGTTGAGAAAACAGCTCCCATGGTTTTTAAAAGGGTACAAGAAGGTCTGCAGAGTGTTTTGCAAGAAGTAAAAGAAAGTTGTCCAAAACCCCTAAAATTCGAATTGTACTGGGAAAGGAAAATGCAGGAGAGTGGAAAGGTACTGTTTTCTATCAGTTTGCAAACTTTGCCACAATGCCAGTGTTGTGCAGCCTTTAGCTTTGCAGCGTCCTGTAGCAAGTGTCTCTAGTCACCTACATCTAAGCATATTCCTTTTTAACAATGTTTCACAAGCACAGACCCCTGCCTGCTGAGAAAACATCTCCCATGGTGTTTTAGAAGGTACAAGAAGGTCTGCAGAGTGTTTTGCAAGAAGTAAAAGAAAGTTGTCCAAAAACCCTTTGCGATTTGAATTTCGCTGGGTAAGGAAAATGCAGGAGAGTGCAGGGGTACTGTTTTCTATCAGTTTGCAAACTGTGCCACAATGCAAGTGTTGTGCAGCCTTTCCCTTTGCAGTGCGCTGTAGCAAGTGCCTCTAGCCACCTACATCTAAGCAAATACCTTTTTCACTGTATCTCCAAAGGAGAATCTTTGCCTGTTGAGAAAACAGCTCCCATGGTTTTTAAAAGGGTACAAGAAGGTCTGCAGAGTGTTTTGCAAGAAGTACAAGAAAGTTGTCCAAAACCCCTAAAATTCGAATTGTACTGGGAAAGGAAAATGCAGGAGAGTGGAAAGGTACTGTTTTCCCTCAGTTTGCTAGCTGCTTACAAAATGTCAGTGTTTTGCAGCCTTTAGCTTTGCAGCGTCCTGTAGCAAGTGTCTCTAGTCACCTACATCTAAGCATATTCCTTTTTCACAATGTCTCGCAAGGAGAAACTCTGCCTGCTGAAAAAAACATCTCCCATGGTGTTTTAGAAGGTACAAGAAGGTCTGCAGAGTGTTTTGCAAGAAGTAAAAGAAAGTTGTCCAAAACCCCTAAAATTCGAATTGTACTGGGAAAGGAAAATGCAAGAGAGTGGAAAGGTACTGTTTTCTATCAGTTTGCAAACTGTGCCACAATGCAAGTGTTGTGCACCCTTTACCTTTGCAGTGCACTGTAGCAAGTGCCTCTAACCACCTACATCTAAGCAAATACCTTTTTCACAGTATCTCCTAAGGAGAAACTTTGCCTGTTGAGAAAACAGCTCCCATGGTTTTTAAAAGAGTACAAGAAGGTCTGCAGAGTGTTTTGCAAGAAGTACAAGGAAGTTGTCCAAAACTCCTAAAATTCGAATTGTACTGGGAAAGGAAAATGCAGGAGAGTGGAAAGGTACTGTTTTCCCTCAGTTTGCAAGCTGCTTACAAAATGTCAGTGTTTTGGCAGCCTTTAGCTTTGCAGCGTCCTGTAGCAAGTGTCTCTAGTCACCTACATCTAAGGAAAATCCCTTTTTCACAATGTCTCGCAAGGAGAAACTCTGCCTGCTGAGAAAACATCTCCCCATGGTGTTTTAGAAGGTAGAAGAAGGTCTGCAGAGTGTTTTGCAAGAAGTAAAAGAAAGTTGTCCAAAACCCCTAAAATTCGAATTGTACTGGGAAAGGAAAATGCAGGAGAGTGGAAAGGTACTGTTTTCTCTCAGTTTGCAAGCTGCTTACAAAATGCCAGTGTTGTGCAGCCTTTAGCTTTGCAGCGTCCTGTAGCAAGTGTCTCTAGTCACCTACATCTAAGCATATTCCGTTTTAACAATGTTTCGCAAGCAGAGACTCTGCCTGCTGAGAAAACATCTCCCATGGTGTTTTAGAAGGTACAAGAAGGTCTGCAGAGTGTTTTGCAAGAAGTAAAAGAAAAGTTGTCCAAAACCCCCTTCGATTTGAATTTCGCTGGGAAAGGAAAATGCAGGAGAGTGCAGGGGTACTATTTTCTATCAGTTTGCAAACTGTGCCACAATGCCAGTGTTGTGCAGCCTTTACCTTTGCAGCGCACTGTAGTAAGTGCCTTCAATCACCTACATCTTAGCAAATACCTTTTTCACAGTATCTCCAAGGGAGAATCTTTGCCTGTTGAGAAAACTAGCTCCCATGGTCTTTAAAATGGTACAAGAAGGTCTGCAGAGTGTTTTGCAAGAAGTAAAAGAAAGTTGTCCAAAACCCCTAAAATTCGAATTGTTCTGGAAAGGAAAATGCAGGAGAGTGGAAAGGTACTGTTTTCTATCAGTTTGCAAGCTGCTTACAAAATGTCAGTGTTTTTGCAGCCTTTAGCTTTGCAGCGTCCTGTAGCAAGTGTCTCTAGTCACCTACATCTAAGCATATTCCTTTTTAACAATGTCTCGCAAGGAGAAACCCTGCCTGCTGAGAAAACATCTCCCATGGTGTTTTAGAAGGGTACAAGAAGGTCTGCAGAGTGTTTTTGCAAGAAGTACAAGAAAGTTGTCCAAAACCCCTTCGATTCGAATTGTACTGGGAAAGGAAAATGCAGGAGAGTGGAAAGGTACTGTTTTCTATCAGTTTGCAAGCTGCTTACAAAATGCCAGTGTTGTGCAGCATTTAGCTTTGCAGCGTCCTGTAGCAAGTGTCTCTAGTCACCTACATCTAAGCATATTCCTTTTTCACAATGTCTCACAGGAGAAACTCTGCCTGCTGAAAAACCATCTCCCATGGTGTTTTAGAAGGTAGAAGAAGGTCTGCAGAGTGTTTTGCAAGAAGTAAAAGAAAGTTGTCCAAAACCC